>OX326948.1:2402500-4802500 GCA_946800315.1 Misopates orontium | reverse complement strand
TATTGAATTCTTTTGTAACTTTGGTCCCTTAATGAGTATTGATAATTCATACTTGATCCCTTTTTGCCAACTTTTTTTTTTGCCAAATCATTCTTTCTTGCCGGAAAAAGTCACGTGCCGTGTACATGGTCGCTTGTTCTCATGTGAAAAAGAAGTCGCAATTCTAAAATTACACCCCTCTTTTGTTGTTTTAAAAAAACATTTTGCTCTATGAAAATAGCAAAAAGGGGGTGCGATTTCAGAATCGTGACTTCTTTCCCACATGAGAACAATCCTAAGGCGACCACGTACACGACACGTGACTTTTTCCGGCCAAAAACGATGATTTTGGCAGGAAAGGATCAAGTATGAATTATCTGTACTCATTCAGGGACCAAAGTTGCAAAAAATTTCTATAGAGGACCAAAGATGGAGTCAATACTCATAAAAAAAAAAACCATGTGACATCTGATGAGAAAACAATATATTTTAGAAGAAAGACAACTAGAAAAGGTTAGTAGTCTATAAGCGGTGGTTAAACTTCATAGGAAACAGATTGTTCAACAAATTCCTTAAAAAAGAATAATAAAAATAAACAACTACTACAACAGAACTTGACACAACCCAAAATATATAATGTGAAAATGCTCCCGGAACCAATAAACTTGTTGTTGTTCTATCAATCACGCTGAGTTTAGAGCCCTTAGGGATGGTTTACTTTTAGCCAGATACTTGCAGTACACTCACCTTGAGATCCACACTGACTCTTTACTCCTTATGCATTGTCTCGACAGGACCCTGGACCCTCCCGCCCACCTGGCGGGTTTGATTCAGGAGATATGGATACTACTTTCTAGTTTGACTGCTGCGACAGGGATGTTCTGCTACAGGGAGTTGAATACGGTGGCGGACTTTTTGGCGAAGCTTGGAGCATTCTGGCAGGCAAGATCCACGGGACTTCTGGCTGCGGGAAATACTCATAGCTCACCTGGTTTTTGTCTTTGGGATACATGCCCTGCGTGGCTAAACCCCATTTTGTATCATGATATGTATTATGCTGCCACACGTTTGACCAACTCCCCGTTCCCCTGTACGAAAACTATCTACTTACGTTAATTTATAATATTTGCACTCTTTCAAAAAAAAAAAAAAATCACAAAATAAAATAGAGAAACATGTCATAAAATAACCTCAACTCTTGAATTAGATTAATATTACCTTGATGCCAATAATTAGTTAATTACCAACAATAGTAAAGTACATGGTAGGACTGAGGCGCGGACTAAGTCATTGACACTACTAACAGTACAAGAAAACTGAGCAATTGCGGCGACATAGTTCCAACAAAATAAAATCTTTCACTATTAGTAACGAAATTCCAACAGAATACAAACAAAAAACTATAACTACAAAATGTTTAGCAACAATATACCAACGAAATGTCCAACCAATTAATTTTATGTCGCAATTTCGTTGATATTCTTTGGAGAAAGTTGAAGGAAGGCAATAGCGATGATAAAGTTCCAACAAAAATAAATCCATCACAATAGTTATTTTAATTACAATAGTGACAGAAATATTAACTACAAAAAATTTAGTGACAATATAATGCCCAACCAGTTATTTCTTTGTCGCAATTCTGTTGGAAAATGTTCCATGACATCTAATTAAATTAAAAATTCTTTCTCGAATTTGTTGGTCAGTAGGAAATAATTTGGCGCCAAGTATTGTCTTTTCGCACCAACTTTAGCAACAAAGATTCTGTAGCGAAGTCCGTTATTATAATTCTATTAAGATAATATAGTCGAACAAAGCCAAACGTGTCAATGATTCATTGTTAGTGACAAACTTACAACGACATACCAACATACAATGTATTAAAAAATAGGGATAAAAGCATTAACCCCCTGAACTATACCCCCTGTTGCACTTTGCCCCCTGTCCTTTTATTTTTTGCGACTTGCCCCTGTACTATGAATAAATAAGCAGTTTGCCCCCTGAGTCCAAATCCAACGGCAAAAAATGTTGACACGTATTCAAATCCAATGGTGAAAAAGTGACTCAGGGGGCAAAGTGCTTATTTAACCATAGTACAGGGGGCAAGTCGCAAAAAATAAAAGGACAGGGGGCAAAGTGCAACATGGGCAATAGTATAGGGGGTTTAATGCTTTTGTCCCTAAAAACTATTTAAGGACCCAAAAAGTGTTCGACCATTTAATTTTTTGTTAAAGTTTCGCGATTATAATATTGAGGTACTCCTACAACATCCAACAAGATTAAGTATGTTCTTTAATACTTGATATGTAATAAGATTTGTTGCAAAACTTGATAGTTAAATAATTATGAGATTTCACTTAGTAACAATGTACACAATAAATTTTTGTAAATATAATATATTGTTAAATGTCAAACATAAATATAATAGTATTTTAGATATTCAGTAAAATGTTAAAAATTATTGGCTAGTATTAAGTGTCAACTAAAAATTAATATTTGTACAAGGTAAATAAACTAAGGTAATAGAAATCTTTAAGACATGGTGTTGCTAAATAATTACAATTTGTTTCTTTGAACATGCACATAACTAAAGTGTAATGAAAAATATAATAGTATGTTACACATTGCGACAAATATATTATTGTCCATTTTAATCGCAATAAAGTTTGTCTCATTATCATTGACACATAATACAAAGCAAGAAAAGAATAATTAGAGAAAAATAATTAAATTACTATCAATTTCTCTTCAGAATTCATTACATCGTCTCATGTGGTACTAGACTCATGTTCTTCATCTATGTCTAGCTAAAAGAAAGATAATAAGAATAAAATCTTAAAATATCCTCAATAAATGAAAATCCGTATTTTGAAAACTAGTCGGCTGGACCGAAGTTTAAGGACTTCCATCATTACTGAATGCGATCAATATGCACATCATTACTGAATTACAGATTAAGTTCAACGTTTGAAAATGAAAGGGGCTGATTTCTAAAAGTTATATGTGAAACTAAGCATAATAAATACTGACATCATGGCCGAAAAAAGGAATAATTAAGAAACTCAAGCAAAAGAGAGATGCACTATATAGTAAAGCTATCAATTTTAAAACATAACATTTGTTATTATTATTATTATTATTTTTTTTTGGTAAACTCATCGAGAACTTTAGCCAAGTCCCGGATTGGCACGGACAATGCTAACTTTGATAAAAGGGCCACGATTCCCTTCGACAAATTCACAAATGCACGTGTCATCTTCATCAACAAAGTTACTTTGGCAAAAATCTCTCCACCCCTGGCTGTAACCTACTCGCCCATCTTTCCATCTTTTGTACTTTATCCTCCTCTCCATCTCCGTTGGATCAACGAGATAAGTTACTCTTTCATAGTTAATCCTCCGGTTTTTGATAAAGTCCTTGGGGATAAACTTGACATAACAATTGTAACTATGTCAGAATAATGCATTTAAAATGAGCACTTAAAATACAATTTAAAATAAATATAAATCCCCTAAAGTAAAAAATTAGTTTTCGCTAAAGTGAGAAAAGACAAGTAAAAATGAACAGACATTACTATATATACTCACCAAATCACTCTTTCGTCTTGTGATTCTTGTTATAAAATAAGGATTATTGGGTTTAACAGCAAGCCCAGATCGAAAGAGCTCTGCACCATAAATATCAGTAATCCTCTTCTTACGACGTGATGCAACATTAGCGTTACCTTCAACTACGTGACCTTCACGTTCAACCTCCATATCATCTTTTTCTTCCTCCGTCTCTACCTCTTCCACACTCTCTTCCTCCATCTCTTCTTCGGTATCCTCCTTCTCCTCATTTTCTCTCTCGATCCCTAAATCCTCTTCATCAACCACAACAACATAATCCTCCTCCTCATGTTCATAATTGGTCTCCTGTACTCCTTTGAACATGAATTGGCGAGCTCCTTCTTTCTGAAGTGAAGATGGATCGAATAGTTTGACATTGAACAAACCATCCATAATATAATCAAACACTAGCAGGTCGCCATGTTCAACTAGGCTATCCTTAAGAAAAGTGGCCCAACCACCTTGAAAGCACATCTTGTTCCCTACTTTTCCCACCTTCACTTGCCAAAAATTGTGATCTCGATATTTGAGGACCACCCTTTTCGGAAGTTTTCCTTGAATAGATCTAGTAAAACCTGATTGAAGAATCTGATAAGACATGAACAGATGCAATTGAGATCATTTTAATATATCTACACACGCAAATTGGCTTAAACGCAAGCTATATATTATCTACTTAACATGCTGATGGGGTGAAATAGCTAGTAACCAAAAATAAGAGAAAAGACGATATTCTAAAGATTTGGGTGATATAAAGGAGGATGTGAGGTGCATACAACTTATATAACCACTCCATCCCCTTAATTTTAATGTCGTAGAGCAGGCCACCCCCTTTCAAATTTGAAAAGATGTGGCGGAGTCAAGATCGATGAGGAGGCTACGAGCTATTTCTTCACTCAAAAGAGAACCCAAAGCGGGCGCGGTGGCATGTACTACAAAGTTTATTGGATGATACAAACTGAAAACAATTAATCCTCATAGTAAGGAAGGTTTGATGATACATGACCACTTGACAAACATAAATATGTATTATGGATGAAGGGGATCATTTGTATGTTACAAGTAATATCATGCTGCATCGCTGAGCTGCAACTAGTTCTACAGTGATGTAGTTTATACCTAATAAACCAATGCATTAGTTTATAATCTTACAAATTACATTCTTCAACTTTTTCGTAGCAATATATTTCACTGGGTTAAATATAGTTTACAGAAAGAGCCTGGATTTTGACAGGATACCAACCTAAAACTCCCTGTAATTTCAAAAATCTGCACAAAATTTCCATGTGCTTTATTTAAAACACCGTATGATTTGAAATACTCTGCACAAAATCTACTTTATAAGAAACAACTGGGAGAGTTTGTGCAGAGCTGATGAAACTACAAGAGGATTATAGACAATAAATCATACTATAAAGAGGTCTCGTACAAGTTTCTGGAATAACATGGCGGTTTTAGGCATTGTTCACATTCTTACAACAAATTCCATTCAACTTTTCTTTCTACTTATCGTTATTTTGAATTTTCACTTTATTGTATGCTAGAGCAAACTTGAAAAATGTAAATAAAGATAAAACATAGATAAAAAGGTAAAAGACAAGGAAAACATTAAGAAAATTGAAAAGGGGTGAGAGGAATGGTGTAGGTGACCCTAGTATGATTTTTTTGCTTGTTGTTTAATACTATATTTATTTAACATTTTATTAAAATTTTGTGTAGGCATAAAAATTTAACATACATTGAAAATTGAAAACCAGTTCAATATCTGCGAATCGTAATTTGTACTTAACATAGAGGTTTTACTTGAGAAAATAAAGATATGGAGCAACAAACTCATAGACAGATAACTCCACCGACAGTGTCGAAATTACTAAATATCTTGTCTTACATAGACAAAAACTCTTTTATAGAAATAGAAAAAAAAAAAACTAAATACTTCCCATTTTTCCCTATGAAATTCACCTTTTTGTTTATCCCTTTTTAATATGATTAAAACCATAACCCAAGCAAGAGATTACATCTGACATGAAGCAAGGCCATTACTAATTTGAAAAAAAGTATTTTATCGCATGAAATAGAAATAAGAAAAATCAAACTAACAAAAAGTATCTCATAATCAAATGAAAGAAAAATCTGATGAAACAAATAAGAATAAAGAATAGAAAACTACCAATTGTTCAGTGGAAGTTTCTGGTGAATAAAATATGAAAAATGCAGGACAACCCATTTTCTGTGAAACCCTTGTTTGATCTGTATAGCTATGTTCACCAACAACAATCTGCACAGCAACAATCTGCACAATGGGGAAAATGATTAAAAAATGATCTAAAAAAGTATAGTACAAAAAAAGAAGAAACAAGGAAGAAAGGAAGAAGAGTACATAACTATAGGGCGTTACCTTCGATGTTTGGTTTGTAAGGAAAATGTACAAGGGTTTGGAACATTTATATACTAGGGTTAATGGCATATTAGGAAAAGGAAAAATTGCAGCAAACTCCCCAATCTATGAGTGCTTTTTGCATTGTGTCCCCTAACCTATGAAAATGTGCGATATGCCACCCAACCTATTGATTTTTGTGCGATTTGCCCCTGAACTATTGAGAACCCTTTCATTTTGTGTTAATATCCCACCAAAACTCCGCAATGGTTTTGAAATCTTGTGCATGACACCCATATCATTCTTTAATTTATAAAACCCACCTTCTAGTTTTATAAACTTTGCACAAAATCTTTTTTTTTTATGAAAGCACAAAAGAGTGTTTTAGAGATTGTTTTATGAAACTACCATGGGGATTTTAGATAATTAACAAACCACGAGGGGGTTTGCTGCATGATTTCGAAACAATTGGGGAGTTTTGGAGGGATATTAACACAAAATGGAAGGTTGTTCAAGAGTTCAGGGGCCAAATCGCACAAACATCAATAGGTTAGGAGGCATATCGCGCATTTTCATAGGTTATGGGGCACAATGAAAAAGCACCCATAGATTAGGGGGTGGGGGGTGGGGGGGGGGGGGGGGGCTTGCCACAGTTATCCGTTAGGAAAAATAGTTGGTAGTATTTTACCCTTTTAGGAAAACAATCACAATAGGAAAATTAGTTGTTAGCAATTTACCCTTTTTGGAAAACATATTGTATTACCCTTAAATTTAGAAAATCGAGAAGCTAATTGCATTTCAAGACTTTTATCTCTGGTGGCCATTCAAATGTGGGAGCATGGAAACTACATAAGAATTGAAATAAATAAATATAGAGTTTGTGGAAAAATCACTAGTATTTGTAATTCATTTTGAACATCATTAGCCCTCAGTTCCACAAATCTTTTGATTTACTCCAACCTTTTGAAAATAATTACACCCACACTCCTATTATTTTAAATAACTACATAAAATTTTGATACTAATGTATACTTGAGTTAAAATAAAAAACATGGTCCTAAAATTAATATTTTTAGGGCTGTAGGTGTGATTGTTTAAATAGACTTGTGTAAGATCAAAAGACTAAAAAAACTGAAGGCTCGTATGTAATGAAACTAGATTCTAAATTTGAATGATGTTGCAAGACTGAAATTGAACGTTTTTCCTTTATTAAATGATAAAAATTGATTCTTGGACAAGTTATATGAAAATTTTCAAAACTCCTTCTCTTCTTGTAGGAAAAGTCATTTGACGAAACTTAATGCATGGGAAGGTTATCAGGCTATTTGCATCCATCAACAAACAAGTCTAGCATTGATTGAAAAGGATGCTTAACATAAATATCAATCATCAAAACAAAAATCACAGTAGAAAATCCAGCAATCTATATGGATCAAACTCAAACACTAGTCTAATGAGAATTTAAATGGAAAAGAAGCAATAGAATTAAGAAAAAAATACCAATCGTACTATGCAACCGTTTGGTGAGAAAAACGTGAAGCAGAAGGCTGATTTGCTTCTCCTAACTCCATGGTTTGTCCGCACAAATCTGTAAACGACGAGGATCTACAAAGGAAAATAGGAAACTTGAGTGAGTTCAATTATTGTAAGAGTAAAATATATAAGGAAAATAAATATTTCTATGCAGAAGAGCATAGCATTAAATTTGATGTTGAGGTAAAAAAAACTAAAGGAGATTAATGGACAAATCCATAGAGGAAAAATATCTATGTACATTTTATTTTGGTTTGAGATTTTCGGTTTAGTTTAAAAATCAAATAGGTAATCGGACCTTCTTTTGGTGCTGGCGTCTCGTGGTCATTACTCAGTTTCTCCAAAAACAAAATAAATAAATAAACATAAACAAAAAAGAAATGAACCTGGTGAGAACAAAACAACCCCACCACGCTAAGCCTGGAAGCTTTGCTCATATGTCTCAATCTCATGACTTAAGGGTGGGTGCGGCTCTTTAAGATGCCCTGGGATTTTCTAATTCGCAAATCAAAACATGAAACAAAATTAAAAGGAATATGTGGGAGGTGCTTAATTGGCTATGACCTTTTGGATCTCAAGATCATTGTCGAGAAATTAGGGGCTGACACGCACTTCGAGCGGCAACAACATTGAAAAACAAGAGAGAGCTTCTTAAAAGTTACGAGATGTGTTGGGGAAAATTTAGAGGACTTCAGAAGATAAAAACAGAAGAGAAAGAAAAACCAAATATATAGTTGGAGGATGCAGAGACAAAATTGCGGCGAATGGACATAGGTTTTAGGGTTTCTCCCTTGGACACTCGAATACTATTAGTAATTCGACGTTACTAGCTAAATGGGCCGCTAAAATATTAATTAAGCTCACTAACGCACACGAACCCCCATCCCACTGATGAGACTTAGCGCCAAAGATGTCGGGCCAGATCTCTTAATATTTCTCTCTTCAAAGGTCTAAATGGCCTGCACATCATAATGAAGATAAATTTATCAATTGACACTGCTAATTAGACATAGATTCATGTTTCTTTTAGAAGTTATAGAAAATAAATACACGTGATTCTTGTTTACCCAAATCTTATACCATGTTCCTCCAAGATTCATTTATGTCATCCTTTTATCTATTTTTTTGGTCTCTATTGTATCTAGTTCTTTACAATTATAGCCAACTCCTCATCCTCATCTCCCCCTTTTATGAAGTGAAAAGATTGTTTTTCTTTATATGGAGATAGTTAGTAACTCATACGAAAAACTTATCAAATGGAAAAAAATGCATAAAACTTGTATATTGTTTGGAGAATCTGCATAAAAATCCAGCGAGATTAGTTACTGGTCTCTCTCGTTCGTTTTATATATTATGGACAAACCCCCATCATAGTTTCAGATACTCTGCACATTCACTTTAATTACATGAGATTGGACTAGAAATTTTTTAGTATTCTTTTCCTTACAAGGTCCAACAAACCACTTTGATCTGTTAATGTAAAACTCATTGTGGCTTGAAAACCTGCACAAAATCTCAATGTGGTTTGAAAAACCCAGCTTAAAATTCCACCGTTGTTTGGATAACTCTGCCTGAAATCCCCCCCCCCCCTTTAAGAAATGCTAAGAAAATTACATTTTTTTGAAATAGTAAAAGGTAGAAACTTTATCCAATTGACAAAATATTTAGAAGGTATATCTAAATTTATTAGAGGGAAGAGTGTACAACATCATTAAAATTATGAGTGTATTTTAGAGAATAAACAAACTACAATGAGATTCCATGAGTGTTATCTGAACCATAAGGGGCTTAGGTTGTGTAGAAGATGAAGTTGTTAGTTTATATTCTCAAGGATATGGTTTTGCATTTACGCATGCATGACATCGAGGAAAACTTTGAGGATATCCAATCCTAGTTCTATATATTGCGAAAGGTTTTTTCATTTTTCGTTTTTCGTTTTCGAATTTATTGTTGTACTGATAAGGTGTTGAATGCCTATTTAAGTTGTAGCAAACTCTTTGTAATTACTCATCAGAAAATATATTTAGAATATGAGAACTTAACATTTTACGTGGATACTTTAAAATAAGAAACTATTCAAATAAATTGAAATATATTAAGTCAAACGTAAACATTAGAATACTAATTGAAAATATGTAACATCACTAAAAATTGCACTATGCAAATAGATATATAAAGCCCGTGTTACAATAGCAAGAGTAGAACCAAATTACAATAAAAGGAAAAAAATATATATTACCAAATAACAAATAATAACAAGCACGATTGATGCAAAGTTTCATCCAACCCTTCAAGACACTAACCACATGATTTGTTGTTTAAAACTGCTTTTATAATTAAAAATAAAAAATAAAAAAATTCATGGCGGGTGCGGGATTGGAGGGTCTGTTGGTTCTTGAACACCCCTATATACGACGCTCCGTTTGATTTTCTATGATAATTTCTTTTTGTTATCCTAAATATTTCTCCGTTAATGATACATAGAATTCAATATTATTTGTACTATTTCTTTTGACTAATCGTGTGCATGCCCTTCTTAGATTTTTCTTCTTTAGACGTTTTTGTTTTGCCGATATAGTTGAATGTTTTATATAATTTAGAGTTTTTAAATTTTCCTTCTATGTATAATAATATCTTAATCGTTTTAAAACATAAAGGTGCTTATGTTTCTCGGATGCCAAAAAGCAACCTAGCATCACAAAACTTATATATTAATAATTTTCAGGTTGCAGAAAGAGTTTATTATGTATTTTATTATTATAACAAGATTCTATATATTTGTACAAAAAGAAAAGAACAAATTTGCAATTTTTTGCGGTCCATTGTTGCAGAGATTGGAGAGGGCCGAGTGTTAGATGTCAGAACTAAATGGTCGCAAGTGTTGGTCATTTTAGAATTTTGTAACATAAGAAAAAAAGCTTACGTCTCCGGTACTGGATTAATTACATATAAAATGCAATCTTACTATAAAGAGCAATACTGTGTTTCAACTTTTAAGATCGCTTCAAACTACGGTTACTAAAAACAGACTGACAAATAATGAAATGACATCGCTATGTCTAGCGAAATGAAAGATATTAAGATTAAAATTTTAAAATATCCTCAATAAATGAAAATCCTTATTTTGAAAATTTGTCGGCTGGACCAAATTTTGAGGAGTTCCATCATTACTGAATGTGATCGATATGCATATCATCAGTGAATAACTGAATTACAGATTCAGTTCAACGTTTAAATATGAAAGCGATTGATTTCTAAAAGTTATATGTGAAATAAAGTATAATAAATAATGACATCACGGCAAAAAAAAAAAAGGAATAAGTTAGAAATTAAAGCAAAAGAGATATGCACAATATAGTAAAGCTATCAACTTTAAAACATAACATTTGTTATTATTATTATCATAATTTTAAAAACCCACCTCCTTGTCCAAGTTTCTCCTTTCTCCATAAACTTCATCTTTAATTATCTTCATCCTTATAATTTATTTAATGTTTTGAATTTAATACTCTTATGAAATTAGTTATCCATCTCATTCTTCCTCTTTCAATTGGTAATATATTTATCATCATTATCTTATTCAACCTTATATATTACAATGTGTTAGTATTTTCATAAACTCGTCTACTTCTACTTTATTTTTTTGACTTTTATACTCTTATGCAATATGTTCTCCATTCATTCTTCCTCTTTCAATTGGTAAGATTTATTATCCTCATTATTTAATTCAACTTCATAGAATATAATGTATTAGTATTTTCATAAACTTCACCTTCATCTCCTACATTTTATAGAATTATATATATACAAGTTTTGTCTTTTATATTCTTATGCAATTAGTTTTAATATATTTTTCAATTGGAAAGACATATTTTCATCATTATTTTATTTTGATATTATATACTAGAAAGGCTTAATATTTTTTTATTATAATTTTTTAACAATTTTTTATTTATTTAATAGGCATGTTTATACATAATTTTTGTGTTCGGCCACCTTTTATTTTTTTTAAATGCCACAACTCATTAGAGACGGATTTTCCCTACCAACAGTTTTTCGGTTTTAATTTTTTTTAATGAAAGCAATTGGAACGGAAAGTCTGTACCAAATGCATTTCGATTTTAATTTTCATTAAATTTTAATAAACTAGTTGGGACAGAAAGTCTGTACCAAATGGATTTTGATTTTAATTTTCACTTAATTTTAATAAACTAGTTGGAACGGAAAGTCTACCAAATGGATTTTGATTTTAATTTTCATTTAATTTTAATAAACTAGTTGGGACAGAAAGTCTGTACCAAATGGATTTTGATTTTAGTTTTCATTTAATTTTAATAAACTAGTTGGGATAGAAATTCTGTACCAAATGCATTTTGATTTTAATTTTAATTTTATTTTAATAAACTAGTTGGGACAAAATTCTGTACCAAATGCTTAAATATAATTAATCTTTAGTTTCTTTTCCTTTATGTTTTGGTACGGAATATCTGTACCCAAATAGTAGGTACGGATTGCTCCGTACCGAATACCTTTAGGTACAAGCATTGTAACGGACTTTTGGTATGGATTTTCCGTACCAAATGGCTATCGGTACGGATTTGTGCTCTTTTGGTACGGATTTTGGCGTACCGAAATTTCTCAATTCTTGTAGTGCCATGTTCCTCCAAGATTTATTTATGTCATCCTTTTATCTATTTTTTTGGTCTCCATTGTATCTAGCTCTTTACAATTATAGTCAACTCCTCATCCTCATCTCCCCCTTTAATTTATGAAGTGAAATTATTATTTTTCTTTACATGGAGATAGTTAGAATTCATACGAAAAACTTATCAAATGGAAAAAAATGCATAAAACTTGTATATTGTTTGGAGACTCTGTATGAAAATCCGGCGAGATTAGTTACTTGTCTCTCTCGTTAGTTTTATATATTATGCACAAACCCCCATCATGGTTTCAGATACTTAGCCCATTCACTTTAGTTACATGAGATTGGACTAGAAATTATTTCGTGTTCTTTTCCTTACAAGGTCCAACAAATCACTTTGATTTGTTAATGTAAAACTCATTGTGGCTTGAAAACCTGCACAAAATCTCAATGTGGTTTGAAAAATCCAGCTTAAAATTCCACCGTTGTTTGGGTAACTATACCTGAAATCCCCCCCCCCCCCCCCCCCCCTTTTGGTTTAAGAAATGCTAAGAAAATTACATTTGTTTGAAATAGCAAAAGGTAGGAACTTTATCCATTTGACAAAATATTTAGAAGTTACATCTAAATTTATTGGAGGGAAG
Organism: Misopates orontium; assembly: GCA_946800315.1. NCBI lineage: Eukaryota > Viridiplantae > Streptophyta > Magnoliopsida > Lamiales > Plantaginaceae > Misopates > Misopates orontium. The sequence goes on along the minus strand of OX326948.1, from coordinate 4,789,717 downwards.
AGTGTACAACATCATTAAAACCAAGAGTTAATTTCAGAGAATAAACAAACTACAATGAAATTCCATGAGTGTTATCTAAATCGTAAGTGGCTTAGGTTGTGTAGAAGATGAAGTTGTTAGTCTATATTCTCAAGGAGATGGTTTTGCAGCTACCCATAGCATGATATCAAGAAAAACTTGGAGGATATCCTATCCTAGTTCTATATATTGTGAAAGGTTTTTTCATTTTTCATTTTCGAATTTATTGTTGTACTGATAAGGTGTTGAGTGCCTATTTAAGTTGTACCACACTCTTTGTAATTACTCATCAGAAAATATATTTAGAATATGAGAACTTAACATTTTACATGGTATTGTTTTGAGCCTAACAATAGACCACCATCTCTCAAGACGACCTCTTAACCTTCTCCATCAACTATCTCTGAAAATAATTAGTCTCCTGCCCTTTCCCTCACCGCCATGAAGAATTTGCTCCATTTGCGGTGCTCTTTATGAAGAACATAAAAAAATGACCAAACATGGACAAGCCACAATAAGAATCCTACTCCTTCAAACTCGGATTTTAAACAAAAATCATCTGCCACTGCTAATAATATTGAGATTGAAGCAAAAGATAAAGAAATTCAATGGTAAGGATGGCCTCAGTTACTTACGAGCATATATTCGTTAGCAAAAGAAGAACAAAAAATCCATGAATTCTTCCCCGACTGATGAGGATTCTAACAAGAGATAGAAGGAATTGGTAGAAATGAAACGTTTTCAACACCATCGTTAACTTTGATAATCAGAAAGTTATTCCATCATCAGTTACAACAACATCAGCTGCAACCATATTAGCTGCAACAATATTCTAACATAACCCAAAAAGGATTCTAATGTAGGAATTATAGTTTCTGTACCAAAAGTTTCGCTTTTTTATTTTTTATTTTAAACCTCAACAGAAACTTAATAGGAAAAAATGTTGAAGTTCCCTCGTTTCCTCTCAAATGAAGTATTTTCCTATAGTTCAAAGAAAAATTTTGAAATACAAGCAATACATAGCAAATTGAAACACAAGTTTTTTTTTTTTAATTTGTTGACATAAAAGTTATGTAAGTTAGTCTTTCTGAGATCAAGAAAGATAAGTGAATAGTACTTAACTTAAAAATAATTATATACAATCATGAATCTGTAATCATATTGTTTGTGATTGCTAAAAGTCTGACTCTTTCGAAGTTTCGGTATGTGCCTCCAGGGGCGTATCCAGGAATTTAATTTGGGGAGGGCTAATGTATTGGATTTTTTTTAAAACAAAATATTTAACGTCAAATTAGAAACAAAAGTATATAAATAATTGTTCATACTTAAATTAAACCAATGCAAAAATACATACAAGCAATACTAAAAAAAAATCTAATAAAACAAGTACACAAAAGGTGGCACAAATGTAAAATCATAGTAAGCTTAATAACAATCATTAATCACTACATTAAAAAAAAAAAAAAAAAAAAAAAAAAAAGGAAGAAAACTTATGTAATAACACTTTCCTACATTAATTGAGTACTTTTTTCGTTGAAAATGAACTATTCATTGAATCTAAACTTATAGTTTAAGTTTATTATTTGAAGAGGATGTGCTTTGTTTTTGGATTTTGAGAAATTAATAGAGATTTTTAGGGTTTTTTTTTTGCCATCTTTCATTTATATGCGAGTTTTTAAACTTCAATAGTTTTGTTAGGCTTATTTTTATTATTTTTTAATTGTATGCATATATTAATACACACTAGTACATGTATAGTAATATTTTGTTCCCAAAATCTTGGGGGGGGGGGGGGGGGGGGGGGGCTATAGCCCCCCCAAGCCTTAACATAGATCCGCCCCTGTGTGCCTCGTCATTAAAGGACAATTTTTTCTTATAGTCATGTCAGAAGATGGTTATAACACTAATCGCCTCTAGGCTCTAGTCGGCCCTTCCATATCTTTTCATTATCAAAAAAGGAAAGAATGATAATATGTTGTTAAGGCAAGAGATTGTTCCTCCAAGAATAACTTCGGGTCTCATGAGACTTAGCTTCATGATTTTTAGAATTAGTTTGATGAAAAACAATATTGATTATACAAGTTCGTGACAATATTGATTATACAAGTTCGTCATATGTAAATTTCTTAGGACCAAGTAAGTCCGAAGATAAAAGCCTTCGCTTGGAGGGTGACTCATAACAGGATTCCTACGAAGATTAATCTTATCTGTAGAGAAATCAACGTACCCAAGCTACACTTTTTGCGGGATGGGCGAAGAGAACACCAAGCACCTCTTATGTAGGTGTTCATTCTCTTACGGCGCCTGGACGGCTATCCTTGATTGGTTTGGCATGAAATTTGTTGTAGCTGGAGATCCAAAATCGCTCTTTCTGCAGTTCAACGGACTAATTCTTAAAAATGGAAAAAGCCCAATTTTCTCGCAATTTGGTTCTTCGCAATCTGGACAATGTGGTTGACACGGAACAAACTTGTTTTTAATGCTAACAACACAGAACAAGCACAAATTCAACACATGGTAGACGAAATCAAAGCCCAATCATGGAGCTGGTTCAAAGCGAAAAATTAGGCTTTCGTTTATAGCTTTGCTGAATGGTGTAGCTCTCCATTGTTCTATATTTGTTAAGCCTCATTGTCTTTCCTGCTGTTCTGGTTATTTGTTCTTATGATCGGGGTTTACTTGAGTTGGCTGCCCAAACAATGTTGCGGAGCTAACTTGTCGTTTCTTGTTGTTGTATCTACCCTTTGGAGTATTCCTTGTACTCCACTGCTTTAAATAAATAGAAAAGTTGCTGATAAAAATACTTTTTTGTTCTTCCAGTAACCCTTTTTTTTCTTCCTGACACCCCATGAAATGTGGATGGTAAAAAATAGACAATGTGCTTTAAGTTATTAGCAGAATTCTACGTACAAATAATTGAGGATAGATATTTCTAATCTCAAATTTAGAACTTAAACCTAGCTCATGATCAGCTTTTGGTTATCACTTGAATTTTATTAGTATATGATTTTGATCATTCGGGCCCAATCCAGCTCAACCCAACTTATCGGATCGATTAAAATTTGATTCCACTTGATCCAGACTCCCAAATTCGTGTTGGTGAATTTGCGCTGTTGCGCTGAGTAAGTGGATCTTGTGACCCGCAAATAAACTTTATGCATTGTACATTATATTGCTTAAAAATTGTCCTAGCAAATTAAAAGCCCACTTACGTTTCAATAAATTCATACACCGTCAAGTTCTCTATGATCTTAATCATTTTATCCAGACCATATGTGACCATGATTTCCAAACGCATTCATTTTTACAATTACTTTAAGTTGATTTTCCTTGTTTAGACTAGCATGTCCATATCTAGGGTTTTCTTTATGCAAAGTCTATATCTAGTTAATTTATAATTAAGCTTATTACATTCCATTTTTTAGCAAAAAATTAGTATAGATATTTTATTGCTGGCTACACTGGTCTAAAAATGTAGAATGTGGCATGGGAACTAGGGTAGTATTTTATAATTGTTGAGGCAATGCGCAGCTAACCGTAATAATATATAAAATTGTTGTAAAATTTTATAATAGTATTAAGTGTAATATGCCATATAGTGTCAAAAAAAGGTTATGGAACGAGGCAAGAATTTTAGAAGTTGTTAAAATCACATTTGAGGAAAAAGTAATGACGAAGAGATAAAAAAACATAAGAAAGGAGAAAAAGTGATAAAATAAAAACCAGCGAAAGGTGTCTCTTTTGCTTCGGGGCTATGAGACCAGAATCGTTTGCACCTGATAAAAGTGAAGCAAACTAATTCAAATTGTAGCATTGTAGGAATTATATATAGTTTCTGTACCAAAAGTTTCGATTTTTTATTTTTTATTTTAAACCTCAACAGAAACTTAATCGGAAAAAATGTTGAAGTTCCCTCGTTTCCTCTCAATGAAGTATATATTTCCTAGTGTTCAAAGAAAAAATTTCAAAATATTAGCAATATTACATAGCAAATTGAAACACATGTAAGTTAGTCTTTCTGAGATCAAGAAAGATAAGTGAATACTTAAATTAAAAATGATTATATACAATCATGAATCTGTAATCATATTGTTTGTGATTGCTAAAAGTCGACTCTTTCAAAGTTTTGCAATGATAATGAAGCTTTTTAGAATTTTAAGCATGGAAAGGTAAAGAAAATAAAGTTTAGAATTTTCTTCTTTTCGATATTTGAAGCTTTTAGAACGTACTTGTACTGTATAATCTAGCAATGCCTCGATTGAAAACAGTTGCTTCCTTTCAAATTTTGAAAATAGTCAAATCGAATCAGATGGAATTTTTCAACTTTTTTTGTGATTAATTATTCAACATTACCAAACACAAAGTTGCATACAACAGTGATAAAGAAGAGAATTTTTAGGTGCTGCACAAAAGTTTCTGCCGCTTTTAGCAAAGTAATTGCTGGTCTATGAATTTATAATGAATAATAAATCCATTATATAAACTTTAGAATCTTTTCGTATCCCAAAATTTTCCTGTCACCCCATGGTTGAATATCATAAAGCAAAAAAGCAAAAGTTAAAGAAATGAGGGGCCAAAATACAGCTATTTAGCATCCTGACACCTTTGGCTTTCCTTCGAAAATAATTAGAATAATCTTTGCTTTTTTGCTTTTCATTTTGTTACTAATTAATAATGTATCATGCGTAATTAGCAAAGACTCCCATGTGAGTGAAAAACAGATATCGAGATTTCCCCGAGTGATTTTCAGTAGAAGGAAGAAAAAACTTCTTCAATTTTTTCAACATAAGGAGGTTTTTTTGCCTCTACTAACTAAAGATAATAATATAAAGGGTTTTGACAAAATCAGTTAGGTGAATAATAGCTGATGACATCAATGGAATACAGACCTCACCTAACTATAAAACACCAAAACTGTTTACGAACAGAAATAGGTTTAGTGATAGAATTGACACTAAGTTTTATTTTTATTTGCCACGCCCTTAACTCGTTATCCATTCTATTTTTACTCTTTGATAGCAATCTTCTCAATTCGATAGCCAAAACAATTTGATACGAGTAGTTTGTTTTCTTTTCCTCCGCTGCTACTTAATTGCAAAAATACATAAGACCTCCTAATATTTTAAAAACCATGCACCAAACTCACAAGTGTTATTTTATTTTCTTCACATAATCCTATCATTTTTTTTAAAAAATTTGCACCAAATCCCTCCTCTTTTATTATAACCCATCGTTTCTTCGAACCTGCACCAAATCTCCTCATATTAATAGAAATTTGCATGAAACCCCCTTCTGTCATAGATGATATAGGAAGGTTTTTTTTGTATTTTACTCCGTATTTTTGGAAATATTCAAAATACATTAACGTAGTGTTACTACAATATAATAAAAAAAATAAAAAATGGAACATTCTTGTATTAAAAACGAATAGAAAAAGAAGAAGAAGACTCCTTCATTCGTAGACTTCTTTAATTTCTTTTACTTTAGAGTAGTCCACCTTTTCTTCATTAAATTAGTAACTATTCTATACCATTCACATTCTTTCTCATTAAACAATCAACCTTCTCGTTTACTATATAGAACAAAACTCCATCACCATCAAAACAAAATACTCTGGTTCATTTCATAGTTCATACACAAAAAACAAAAAAAAAGTTAGAAGAAAAAAAATGGAGGAGTTTGAGTTAGACGAACTCGAATTAGCCACAAACAACTTCTCTCCATCACAAATAATCGGCAAAGGCAGCCATGGCAAAATATACAAAGGCGTTCTCAAAAACGGCACCGTCGTCGCCATCAAAAAACAATCCTCAGACAATTCAAAACTCGAAAACGAAGCAAAAATCCTCTCATCGCTTCCTGAAAATCCACACCTCATCAACTTACTAGGAGTCTCAGACGACAACAAAATCCTCGTGTTGGAACACATGCCGAACGGAACATTTCAAGAATATCTTAACTCGTTTAAACCCCCGTCGTGGCCTAAAAGGTTGCAGATCGCGTTACAAATCGCTAGAGCCGTTAATTTTCTACACGAATCGAGCCCCGTTATCGTGCACAGAGATATAAAGTCGTCGAACGTGTTGTTTGACAAAGACTGCAACGCGAAATTGGCTGATTTAGGGTTGGGTTTACGATTGGATGGCGACGAGAGATTTATGCTTCCAGCTGGTACTATAGGATACATTGATCCTGAATATACGACGCCTTCGTATTTAAGTACTAAAGTTGATGTTTTTAGTTATGGAGTGGTGTTGTTGGAGTTGTTATCGGGGAGGAAAGTGATTGATGTGAGTAAAACGCCGGCATGGATTGTGGAGTGGGGCTTAGGGTTGATCGAGCGGAGGAGGGGAGTGGAGGTTTTTGATCGTAGGGTTGAGGTTCCGCGATGCATGGAAGGTGTGGTGGAGAAAATGTTGGAAGTGGCGGTTCGTTGTGTGTCCGAGGAGGAGAAGCGTCGGCCTTCGATGAGGGAAGTGATGGTGGAATTGGAGAGTTTGGTTGTTGTGGAGGAGGTTCAGGTTCCCATTAGGTTTTCGGTGTTGATGTTGAATTGTTTGCGTGAGGTGGTTGTTAATTTGAAAAGGCGGAGGTTGGGGCCCGCGAAGTGTGCGGTGGTGAGGATCGAGGACGGTGGCGCGTGTGATGAGGATGGCAGAGTTGGTGGTGGTGGTGCGTTGAAGGGGACGTTGTTGTTTAGGGATATCTTGGCTGATCTTACTTTGAAGTGATTGAGTAAATTGTAAAAATTAGTATTGTGTTAACTTTAATTCGTAGAAAACTGATTTTGTAAGTTGTATTGGTAAATATTCTTAATTTGTTTTTTTTTTTGGTAGAAAATTGATGATCAGTAAATTGTAAAATATACTTTTGGATTAATGAAAATAAACCAAAAATATGGTATTGATTGTTTAATAAATAAAATTCGTTAATATTAATACAATAGATTGAAAAGTATAAGGTCATTGTGTCATTCATTAATTTTAGACAAGTATTTGTTAATGAAAATTATATAGAAATTATAAACTATATGGGGTTGGTTTCTGCAATTAGACATTGAAATCATGGGTTCGTGAGTTGGTCTTTTGGACTCGAATAGAGTTGATATTAGTGTAGATACATGGTTTGAATAAAATTACGGATGGTTAAAATCAGTATTTGGGAAAAAGAAGTTCTGATCATTGACTGCATCGCGCGCATCATTCTTACCGCGCTATTTCTCAAATTGGGTTATGAGTCATTACTTAGTTACAAATTTTAATGAAAGAAATCAAGGAAAGATGGTGCGATTTGTACTAACTACTCAAGTTGGTGCAGAAGTTAGCATGTGATCCAAGCACAAGAATGTTGGCAGCAGGTGGGCGTGCAGTGGGACAAAGGGAATCTAACAAAGGTTTTCATGTAATAAAGCGACAAGCGTGCGTGTCATTCATGTACTATGATGTTTTTACTCTTATCTTCTCCTTTTTGCCTAGCTACTTTTGTCTGTGGGTAATTTGTATCTTAGTTGTTAGAATTACTAATATCTTTTATAAGATTGCGGAAATTATTTTGAAAGTACCAGAACTGGATATATATGGTAGTTCAGCTTCATGTTAACAATTGCTATCACGATTAAAAACGACAATAGAACGTGTATAAATACGACAATGAGTTTTTGGACCTCTGCATCTAAGCTATTCACGATTAAGATCACATTAACAATTTTATGACATGTTAAATTGCACACATAGTGATATGAACATCCTTAGCGATCGATTTATATCTTCGCATACGAAGTTAATTTAAGGATAAGTTAACATTTTGTTCACTTAAAGGTTAATTTTGTTCCCTCCTAATTCTATGAATTAACCGAGGAACTTTTGTGTTGGAATAAGTATGATAGAAAAGGTAACTTTAAGAAAGCGATTGACTGATGTCATTATTCGTTTAAAAAAAGTTACAAATTGCTGATATGATATAGATCAATTTCAATCATAGACAAGTCAATAATTAATGTGCATTATGTGAGATTAGTTAAAGATAAGTATACTTGACTAGTTAATATTATCTATTGCAATCAACAATATTTGTATTTTAGCTGTTAGGATTTAGGGACTTGTACTAATACCTTTTATAAGATATAAGATTGCTGCATGAAATTATATGAAAGTACCGGAACTAGATACGTTACATCAACTTTGTATTCGTGTTAACAATTGCTTTCACGACTCGAAACGATAAGTGAATATGTAAAAGTACGACTTGAGTGTTTGGACTATAGTGAGAATTTAAATATCTAGTTATATTACACTGGTAGATGGTCGATTCAATTGTAGTCAAGGTTAAGGTCATTTAATACATATTTAGAATTGTCGGATATTATTGAAAGAACAAATTACTCCATTTGTTACTCCTACTAGGATTAAGGAAAAGGTGGACAGTTTATTGTGATTTAAAAACAAAATATAGTTCATTGTCTAGTTCATGTGTGGGAAGCTTAAGATTGGTAGCTTTACATATCATCTAAAGAAAATGGTATCATTTAAGGGTCTAAGTGGCTGGGATGTTTACGGATGCTTCTACTCTATTGGTTCTATGTATCCCGCATTTACCATCACGCAAGCATCTTCTTGATGTAAGTCTCTTGAGACGATCTTAGGTCGATCTCTAACGGTCGTGATACCAAGCACATAGCTAGCTTCACACATCTCAAAGTTGGATCCCCATAATACACTCTTTAGGAAATTCTTTCTCAAGCTGTTCTAATAGCGTCGTTTAACCACCAAACATCTATGTGTTAAAATTTAGAATATGTGCTATCATTACAACATTGACGTGCATGAAATAGCATACAAAGTGTTGTAGACAATGCTTATTAATTAGAAGGGGTATCTTGATGTATTATAAGAATGTGGGGACAAATGATTGTGTTGTTCTCATGAAAGTTAATTTTCTTCCCGCTAAATAGAGGAATGGGTAAAACACTGTAAATCCTCCAATTTATGGGGTGTTTCACAATGTACCCCTAAACTATAAAAAAGAGCACCTATTGAAAAATGTGTGAAATGTCTCCAAAAGACAAAATTCGACGGACAAAAATGCAATTATGTGAACGAAATTAACAGTGGATCAACGAACTGAGGGGGCATTTCGCATAATTCTCAATAGGTTGGGGGTTATTTGCTCTTTTTTGTAATTTAGGAGAACATCGTGAAACACCTCACAAGTTGGAGGTTTAAAGTGTTTTACCTAGAGGAATAAACTAATTAAAGAATTTTTATGTAGGATTAAGTATGACAGAAAAGGTTCTTTAGATAAAGCGATTGACGTTGGCGAATTATTTAAAAAGAATTAGTTACAAACGGCTTATCAATTATAGATCAATTTTAAATGGCATTATATGAGTTTAGCTAATAATAATTGTACTTGAATAATTTATATTATCTACTGTAATCAATTGTTTAGTTGCGTACTCAATCATATCTTATAGGGAGACATATAACAAAAATATAATGTAGGAAACATTTCAATTGTGAATATCAGATGATGTTTGCCAAAAGTAGTATTCACTGTTAAGATTTCAGGATGAGTACTACTTTTGTAATAAAATTCCTGTTCGGAATTGATCAGGATTAATTAAGAACTTAGTGAGTGAATAGCGCGTTGATCATATTGATTAATATTGTGTGTATCATGCTATTATATATATGTGGGTCAGAGTTCCGAATATAATTACTTCATAGTTCGTCTACACAATAGTGCAGTTCATAGAATATGAATATAATAAGTACTATTAATGAAAAATAAATAAAAATACGTACTGTTTGTTGCACAGTCATACATTCCAGAAGGTTGTGAATCACAACTTGTGATGGAAAAGTTGACAAACAATTTTTCTGTTATAGTCATTCAATATTCCACAAGATTGTGATGGGAAAATTAATTGACGCACAAATTTTCTGAACACCTAATTTGTATTTATATATGGACAAATTGTTGTAAAAATAGTATTCAAACCATGTTTGACCAGTAATTAAATGGGTTTTAATCAATTAAGTTAGATTTTTCAATTTAATATTATCTATCAAAAGGTTGTGTAATTAGCGAACAACCTCATAAACATCGAGTCAACAACAAATATTCAGGCAAATACCCAAGTGAATGGTGAATGGACGCAGTTGAACCAACGCGTGTCAACGAGTTGGTGTGACAAAACAATTCCGAATCATTTTTTTCTTATTATAATAGATCAACAGTGATCCTTCTAAACTCGTTCAATCACATTCTTTCTTATCTTATGCGCCTATTTGATCCTATAGTTCGAAACAAACTCTTGATTCGCCATTCTAAGTACTTGGAGTGGTATTCATGTATTGAGTCATTGTATCATGATAGCCGATTCCTGTTGAACAATACACCATAGTGGAGTAATATTATGCTAAACACAAAAGGTTCATCTATTATCTCGATTGTCTTGAAATGTAATTGATCAGTTTCTAAATTACATCAGCATGAAATATTGGTGAGTTTCTAAATTACACCAGCACCGCCATAGGTAACAACCAAAAGTCTCTACTCTAAATTCTCAATAGAGCTTTACTTTATATAATTTGCTACCTATATTCGAGAAATGCAAAAGAGAATGAGTAGTGCTAGTATAACAGACGCCTTAAATGTCTGTTATACAGACGCAAGTCATGCAGCACCCTAGAAGAGAATTTTACTGCAATAGGTCTCTAAATAATTTAAATTTCATCCAAATTGCTCCACTAATATTTACAAATTAACACACTGCCCCAATATTTCCTATATTATTTGAGCTTCACCCAATATTTGTCCTTCTAATATTCAAAATTAACAAAATACCCTAATATTTGCCGTTATTTGAGTGAGTTTCACCAATATTGTCCCTCTAATACTTAAAAATTAACAAAATGCCCCAGTATATTCCTTATAGTTTGAGTGTCACCCAAACCGTCCCTCTAATATTTAGAAGTTAATTAGATGCCTCAATGCAGACCAATTACCCAGTAATCTGAGTTTGACCCAAATTGTCCCTTTAATATTTAAAAATTAAAAGAATACCCCAATATCTCCTATTTCTATTGAAATTGAACCAAATATTGGGTATATGAAGGTACAAAATCATGTAAAAGTGTAACAATTTATAATTGGGCTAATCCCATCAAACCCCCCAATCTTTGGGTGGTTTCTCAAAGTGCCCCTCAACTACTGATTTGTTCGAAGTGCACCCTGAGCTTTTCAATTTTGTTCGTTTTGCACCCTGGAGCGTTGACCGTGATTTTTTTTAAGGTATTTTTGTCTCTTTTTTTTCTTTCTTTTATGCTTAATTTTCTCCCTCAAATCGAATTTTTGCCAGAAGATTCACCGGAAGATTCAACGGAGGATTCAAGGCAGTTGCAAACCCTAATTGAGCAATCGTCATGCTCCGCCTTTTCTCTTCCACCAGTGGCGCCGCAGTTTTTCTTCACCATCGTCTCCGCGATGCGGAGAGCGTCGCACGTGCGGTGGGATCTGGCGATCGCCGCCACGAGCAGATCGTGCGTGTGCTTGCGAGCGAACCAGTTGTGGATTTTGGCGAGGTTTTGGAGGAGATCGTCGAGCGAGGCGATGTCGGAGTGGATGAATTTGAAGGTTTTGGTGGTGTTGTATGATCCTCTGATCACGCGGTCGGTGAGGAGTTGGCAAACGGCGGCGAAGTTGCGGTCTCAGCCGACGGCGTTGATGAGTCCGGTGATGGAGCTGTGCTAAATTGACTAGAAGAGAAAAGGCGGAGGTTGTTCAATTAGGGTTTGCCTTGAATCCTCAGTTGAATTTTCCGGCGAAAAATTCGGACTGAGGGAGAAAATTAAGCGTAAAAGAAAAATAAAATAAAAAGACAAAAATACCCTCAAAAAAATCACGGTCAACGCTCCAGGGTGCAAAACGAACAAAATTGAAAAGCTCAGGGTGCACTTCGAACAAATCAGTAGTTGAGGGGCACTTCGAGAAACCACCCAAAGATTGGGGGTTTGATGGGATTAGCCCTTTATAATTTATTCATAATTCTCTTCGAGCAGTATATATTTCTTTATATTTATAGATATATAATAAATATTACTCTATACGTAACTTTATTTTTATGTTTTTAATATATAACTTTTGGATTTATTTCCTTCTCTGTGGTGTTGTAATAGTTTCTAACAATGGCATGAGAGCAATTGGTACACAAGCTTGTGACAAATGAAACCAAATATTATTTGAATAGAAGGTTAGTTTAGTAATATTTTGTATTTAGTTTTGGATGAACGAAGAATTGCTTCATTTATAAAAAACAGGTAAATTATATTTCGCTACATCAAAAATTAATTCACGCTAGCTATGTTCATGGATGTTATTATCTTTCAGTACTTTTTAGTTGAAATTTATATAATTATTGTAGAATGAAAGAGAAGCAAAAAAAAAAAAAGAGAAATAAGTAAATACTACATTGTTATAGAGAATAAGAAAAGATACATTATGCTTAGCCATAAAACTCAAAAGAAAAAAACAGATTTGTTGCATCCACCAATTAAGAGCTGGAATAAAATGCTATTACGATTTTTTTTGGACCAAAAGTAAATTCTGGACCAAACGGATTTAGATTAAGATGCAATTATTAAGATTTATGGGCCAAACATAATTCATGAGAAGTTGAACAAAACCTGTGAAATCGGTAGTCGGTTACCAAAAAAAATTGCAAGCCGCATATACACGTCTTCAACCTTACAGACTGTAAGATAATCTTTTTCCAAAGAGAATAACATTCGATGCGTCACGGAACCACTATACCATATTTTACACTATTGTCTTCAAGTTGGTTGTCTTTAATTAGTCTATCAAACTGATATCATTTTCCTTCCATAATTTAGACTTGAGTGGTACATGTTGTTTTATTACAACGTTACTTGAATGAAAATATATTTCTTGAGTTGTGTGTAATATTACACATGAATCGAATGGTTAAAAAGATATATAGTAGTTGCTACTTGCTAAATTCAGTTGAACTTTAATAAAAGCTGGACTCTTGGTCAAATATGATAGCCTATTCCATGAAATTAAATATAATAATACACGAGGTGCATTTTATATATTTTTCGGGCTTTGAATTAGTTTCGATCTGATACTGTGCTAAAGAACAACTAATTCTTCTCTTAATAGATACTATCAAAAATGTGTTTATTTCTTGTTCAAAAAAAAAGTGTTTATTTTTGTTTTTATTAAGTTTATATGATCTATAGTTCGAAATGCATGCATACATGCAGTGTTAAACTTCACACTACAACGTTCAAGTTATAATTATAATAATTATCACAAAAAGGTTTCAAGTTTCATGGATCAAAATTTTCATACGTTTCCTCGAAAACCACCGAAACGTTTCTTTTTTTCACTTAGCCGATACGAAACATAGAAGTAGTTTCCAATTTTCTTACAACTATAACTTCTACGAAATTTTCGAAACACGTCAAAAAGCTTCCGAAAAAAACTACGAAATGTTTCTAATATTTAGTAGACCGAAACACACATCGAAACCGAAACTTTGATCCATGACAAGTTTATTATATATCAACTTAATTTAAATATAACATTGGAGAAGTACTCTAAGTGAAGTATTTTTTAACAAATTTAAGGGGTATATAGATGTGATAATCCTCATAAATAACAATATCAATAATAACTTTTATGTTTGCAAGTTTAAAATTTTATAAACTAGATCGAATACATACTAAACATTGTCATTTTTCCATGTTAAGCTTTTTCTTCAAGCAAAGTACAAAGGTTAGGAATTTAATTTACGATTATAGAGTTACCCATACTAATATTAATTTCTGAAAAAGATCACAGATTGTGAAGGAGCTTACACAACAACTATACTCAACGTACCTAACATTTCTGACCTAGCTAGTGGAAAAAAATCAGCGTGTTCACATATTTATTTAATAAATCGACTTATTTGAAATGTAGCCCATAAGGTCGACGTAGGACAAGTTAACGTCCCACGTGGAATAAATTAGTTACTTCAAAAAATACGTAACGGATGTGACACTTCTTTTTCATGAGAATTTTCTAACACACTAAATTTGGAATCAATCGACCCAATCCAGCCGAACTATTTAGTCCTGTTATAGTCATGTCGGCCCATTAATATTGGGAGGTTACACTAAGAAAAGAAAAGAAAAAACACTTTTAGTTTGCACTTTATAATTTACATTTTAAATTTTACCCAAAGGCAGAATACTATGTATCTTTCAGAAAAGTAAATGAAAAAAAACGTAATTTATAAATGGAGAGAACAGTGTGCTAAATTTTATTTTTTGGTTGCACCAATTTTTGGTTGCACCATTGATCTTTAGAGAATGGAACAATTATGTCTCATTTTTTAACCAACAATTGATGATATTGCTTGGTTTCTCAATTGTACTAATTGAGGTCATGCTTATTGCTACAAAACTTGAATTGCCTTAATTAAAAGGTTTTACTTAATTTTCATTTCGTTCGGACAAAAAAAAAAGAAGTTTGACACAATATCCTCTAGGTTGTATGAAACAGGCACATTACCTTCCTGTAAATACATATGAGCATATTATCCATATTTTATGTTAAAATATGCACATTACCTCTTTGCATATTTTCTACGTTGCAAAATACGTCCCTCTTATATGCAAAATGTAAAGGGTGTTTTCGGTGCAACTTTTTAACTCACGACGGGGTATATTGTCCATTTTTATCACATGATGTACATTTTTTTACCTGCTTCCAAACTATATACATATTTATATATAATATATAGTGTTTCTATATGCGCATTTAATGACCGTAACTATTTATCAACTCAAACGTATGTTAATAGTTTATCGTACCAAACAAAATCATTATGTTTCTCTTTAACACAATCTATAAGAGAGGGAACTGCATAATTTATTTGTTCGGGGAATAAATGACTTCTTTAATTATATGTAAACTGTGATCCATATATATAAGTAAAGTCAACTCATTTAAGACAAACCAAAAAAAAAAAAAAACAATTTTATCAAGAAAACTTCATATCTCAACTATTGTTGTTGCTATTGATTCACAATTTCTTTTTTACTGTTTATGGCCATTTCGTCGCTCCAAGATATCTAGTGACAGACTACTGAGTTCATACATGTTTGTCTCACTTTTTGATGTCGAGAATCGAATCAAGTTGTTGATGCACCGACGAATTACTTTAATAGAAAAAAAAAAACTATTTTTACCGGATCCCAACAACACACTTTACTCAAATAAATGTTCTATGTGGCTTTCACCATGGTCCGATAAGACGTTTTGTCTATCTATACAAGTCGAAACGTTTTCTAAACCTACATACCACCATATCTTATTCGACTAATGCATGTAACTTGATGTATATTTTGCGCAAGTAAACTAAAATATCTACTAAATGTTAAAAAAATCAAAAAGTAGCGCTAGATCTGGTATTATGTGAGACTGCATAGTACAAATTATCACAACTGAAAAAGAAATTATTTTGTAATAATAATCATATACCACTTTATGTTCTGATTTTTACCACACGTGTGATATTTGTAGGTGTCCAAATCTAACAATGATACCAAACATGGAACCCCGACCGTTTAATGGGCTGTGTTGTCATTAACTACTCACCACTACTTTCTCTCTCTAAAACTTCGAAAAATAGTTCTTTCTTGTACAGTTGCTGTACCATCGAAGCCCTAATTAATCATCGAAAAACCCTAATTTTAAAATCGATGAAGGTTATTCTCAATTGACTCTCGAGAATAGCAATGGAGACTCACTTCAATCATAATCTGTTCGAAAGACGCCCAATTATCAAGTCCAGGACCCCTGCTGTTAAGTGGGTCAAAGAATGGTAAACAATTTCAATTTCAATTTCAATTTCGATTTTTTCGTGTTTTGTGTTCTTATGTTAATTCGAATGTAATGAAGAGTGAATCTTTAGTTGTATTTGAATTTTGTGAAATTTTCGACAATTTTTGGGGCAGGTTTTTAGTAGAAAGATTTATGCTTTTAATTAGTTTTGTGTTTTAAATTGATCACCTGAAGAGTATACGAAACGAGGGATTCTTGGTCCATCACATTACACTTTTGGGAGTATTACTGTTCTGAAATTTGTCTAAATTTACCGTATGTTTTGTTAATCTTGATCAATTTTGAAGATAAATTAACCTTAGAGTGCTTGCGGGTGGAAACATTGTTGTAAGATGTCTGGTATGTTGGTGTGCCCTTGATTTCGTTCCCTCGTTTGGACGTTTTGACTCTATGCCTTAGTTTTAGTTGAGCTTTGTTGTCTGATGCTGTTCGTGATTTTTCGGAATCCCCCATTTGTTCTGAAGAAAGTTGTTGTTCCACGCGACACACTTGTACATAAGCTTAAGTGTGTTCGTACTATAACAACAGTGGCCAAGCTTTAGCCTCGATAATTGGGTTTTTTTTTTATAGAAACTAAAGAAGTCAGTTGAGTTGTGATCATGAATTCTCCTGTCTCACTTATTTTGATTGAGCAAGTTTTCATCTATGGCAACCATGTCTTTCACTAGTGTTACCAAGGTTTTTTCTGGTTGACCCTTTGTTCTGTGCATTTGGTTAAGTCTAGTAGTTTCATGCATCATGGTAGTGTGTATATAGATCTATTCCTCACATGATCCACCATTAACTATTTTCTTACGTTTTCTATTCTGTGGGGCTAAAACTATCTTAGAGAAAATATCTTTGTTTTTTCATCCTATCTATTTGGCTATTGGTTCTTGTCTCGCCTGACCTTTTTTGGTTTCTTTAGGGTGCCACAGGATGTCATCGCTACTGGTGGGAAGTGCCTTGTCTTGAAATGGGTTAATGGTTAGTTTCACGGCTTTCTACTTTCTTTGTGCAGCATTGGATGCGGTAATTAGTTTTTGATATGTAGCACTTTAAATGGCTCATCATATTCGAGATATTGATACTGATTTATGATTTTTTTAGGTTTGGTTTCTATTTTCATTCTGTGTTTGTGGTGTTGAACTCTTTGGACACACTCCTTGAATAGTAATTAATTTTCGACATTCCAGACAAAAAAATAGCTTTTGTTAGTTCTATCTAAACTTTTTTCTTTTTGATTTTTTTTTTTTTGCATTGTGGGCTTTGCGGCATTGAATAGTAATTAATTTTGGACGTTCCGCACCACAATGCTTTTGCTTGTTTACTCGAACCATAAATGACTGTTTCCTTGACAAACTATACGAGTGAGCTCTTGGTTTCTTTACTTTAGTACTTCATCAATAAAGTAAAAGTACTAAATTTGAGGATACACCATCCTCAAAAGGGAACAATAATGGTAATGAAAATAATAATTGATTAGCTCTGTCTCGTGGTCTACGTCAACTTAACTTACCCTTTATGAGATGAAATACAATCTAATAAAAGGACGATTTTGGCTTTTAGATGAGATGCAGGGCTTTTTTATGTTAACATC
The DNA here is from genome assembly GCA_946800315.1 of Misopates orontium. Lineage (NCBI taxonomy): Eukaryota > Viridiplantae > Streptophyta > Magnoliopsida > Lamiales > Plantaginaceae > Misopates > Misopates orontium. Next base: position 4,772,205 of record OX326948.1, on the reverse strand, counting down.
AGGAGAATATTAGATGATATGCAGTTTAATTGATCAAATTTTGTCTCGTGGCCCATCCCACTTGGTGGAATTCAACTGATGGAGATGAATAATTTTCTAAAAACAAGCAATTCGGGGAAGATCAGTTCACGTTGGTTTTTCTATATTTTCCTCCTCGACACATCATTTGCTACAATCACCAGTAGGCTTTCCTTTCTGAGAATAGACATCAGATTATTAATTTATTCAGCCAGTCCAATTAAGCATTTCTAGTTGTACTGTATGTCTGAGATTTTGATTATATGAGTGTGTTGCCTCGTTCATATTGCACTGTATCTGTTGATTGTATCACATTGGTGTTTTCTTGGTTTTCTTTCTCCTCCTGTGCACAATTGGCATTGTCTATTCTTCATTAAAAAGCCATTGCGTTTAGGAAGGACAATGGCTGCTCCTCAGCACTCATCATTTTGGTGATTGATCCACCTTCATAAATAAAGCTGATCAACAAACAAAAATAGTTTGTTTTTGTGACTTTCACATAAACCGAAATCCTTTAACTTTTTTTCTCTCAGATTCTTCTATTTTCAAGTGATGGCCTTGTGTCAGTAGTTGGACTCTGCAATGATAACTGAAATTAGTTTGTTTTTATGAGTACCGTCTAATGTGGTACTCCTATGTGTTGCTTTTCCCAGACCTTTTTGTGTTGCTTTAAAATGGCGATGCATGAGATGTTTGAACCATTTCTTTTTTTGGTTTACAGAGGCCACACTGAAGGCACTGAAAGAGAAACCGAAAGAACCTGAAGTGGTAGAACCTGAGCCTGAACCAACAACTGAAGTCCTTTTCCTTTGTAGTTATGACGGGTGTGGAAAAACCTTCATTGACGCTGGAGCTTTGAGGAAGCATTCTCACATTCATGGGGAAAGACAATATGTTTGCCATTATGAGAATTGTGGAAGGGTAATATATCTTCAGATAAATGAATTAAACCATAAACAATTTGAGCTTCTATCTATGACCTTTATTATAGGGTAATATTATTGTCTGGAAGTTGAGATAAATGGATCAACCCATAAACCTTGAGTACTTTCATTTTTAATCTTTAGCTACGCATGCATGTTAACTAATACTGCAAGTTTCAGATTGGATATGGGTGATATAATGTTCACACGAATAAGACAAAAATCATAAGCTTGTTATCGAGATGAATATCAATCAGGCATTGGCAACTGAAGTGTCAATTTTTTAGGAATTAGATTTATTCGATTCTCTCTGGAGTCCAGAGTTTATTCCTGTTTTCTCTTTTACTTTATACATAAGTTAAAGTTAATATTTGTGCTCGTTATAATCATATAAATGTCTTCAGATGGGGTTTTCTTGTTACAAGCTAACAATAGAAAACTAAATCATTTCAGATATGTCGCCATGCTCCTTACTTACCTTTACTTGAACATTGATTTAGTTATTACACTTTTGGCTCAACTATATCGAGCTTGCATTTTTTGTTCTGTGTATCTGTCACTACAGTTTGCATGATAATTTTGACGGTATGCAGTTGAGCCAGTTGTTAAAATAAGAAGTTCTATTATGATGATATTTAGCTGGTTTGCTTTGTAGTTACTTGAAAAAGCTTAACCTTCAGATAGACAAGTGGGCTTTTTCTGGCGATAACAATTATATGCTATATGCATTGTTGTTGGATGATGTGTGCTTATTCTGTTAATTAGAGGAATGTTTCTTACTGATAGTTTCTTTTTTTTAGCTTTTCGTAAACACTAACTATTTGTGTCTTATTTTGTAGAAATTCTTGGATAGTTCAAAATTGAAGAGGCATTTTTTAATTCATACGGGAAAGAGAGACTTTGTGTGCCCTCATGAAGGCTGTGGTAAGGTGAGAAAACCTATCTTCTGAGAAAGTTATACTCTTCTCCCACCCACAAATGGACACCAAAAAGTCCCCTTTTTCGTTTTCCGAATAATTTCTTTCGTGCGAGTATATAACATGTTATTTTGTCCAAGGACCGGTTATTTAAACGTCTTATTCTGACAATTTGTGACTTGCAGGAATCATTTAAATTGGATCTCAGTGTGCTTCTATATTCTTAGCACATCCTGTTGTCAATGGATTCATTTCTGATATTTTAATTTTATGTTATACAGGCATTTTCGCTAGATTTCAATCTAAAATCACACATGAAAACACATTCGCAAGAGAACTATCATCTTTGCCCATATCCCGAATGTGGAAAGAGATATGCTCACGAGTACAAGCTAAAGAATCACATTACATCTCATCACGAAAAGGTTCAGGTTTGCACATGTTTCTCTTTTTGTTATCCTTTTATACTTGGTATTTATATTTTGGCTTCAAATGCTTGAATTTAATTTCCCTAAAATTTTAGTTAGCTTTGCTCCTTAAGTAGGGAACTCATCCACCAAACTGAAATCATAATATATGCACAGTTTAGTATTTCCAGGTTCTAAGTATTTATCCTAAGTGCTAATGCAATTGTGGCCACTCTGCAGAATGCCGTAGATGCACCCAAATATACTACTCCACCTGCAGAGAAACCAGTAAAGATACCAAAGTCTTCAACTGGAGCTTTGGGCCCCGCATCATCTGAGCGCCCATACGCCTGTCCGTATGAAGGGTGTGAGAAGGCCTACATCCACGAATACAAACTGAATCTTCACCTAAGAAGAGAGCATCCTGGCCATTTTCCTGACGAGAATGCTAAGAACTCTCAACAAAATAATGGAAACGAGATGGAAGAAGCTAGCGATCAAGAGGTTTATGCTGGAAAACGTAAAGTTCAGAAACAACAGAGACCGAAGCCTGATTTAAAGCCGCCGCCTTCTAAAGTTGCTCAGCGGAAAAGCTCGACTGCCTCTCCAGCCAACTTGATTGTGGCTAAAAAACCTTGGCCCGTTAAAGAGGAAGAGATGTATGAAGATGAAGACAGTGAAGAAACAGAAGAGGAGAGGGACAACGTGGGGGAAGGATGGAGGTATGGAGATAATAACGAGGAGGATGACGAAGAGACGGAATATGAAGATTAAGGTTATTTGAAGAATAAGTGTTCAGTAGTCTTATCTTTATCTTTATCTTTCTTTTCTTTTCTTTTTTTCGCGAAATGGTAGTCATTAGCTGAAGCGAATTTTTTCTCAGGAACTCTTGATAGCTATTTTTCTTTAGAAATTTGTTTCTCCGAATGCAACTCTATCTTCTGTAGGGTTCATTAAAAAGCACCTAGCAAAGCTATGCTTGTTAATAGAATAAAGGACAATTTTGGTAGCACTTAGGTATATAATTGGTTGACATGTGTTATCGCTATTTCTGGTAAGTTTGTTTTAGTATCGGCCAAACTGAATCTTTTCTGGCGCATCTAGTAAGTTTAACCTATTCAGCTTGATGGACTATTTTATCAGGTGATTATATAACAATGCTAGTGTCTGTCTACACGATTGGTGTGAATTTACCAAAACTACCACTTTTCGCTAATTGCTACACGTGTTATTTGGTTGGAAAGTCTTAGCACGCATGTGGTATCTCATGCCAACTAAACTTTTAAATTTGTTTTGAGAGCCTAAATTATGTGATTTTAGCCACATTACGTTATATTGGAGGTCAAAACGTCATATTTTAGTGTTGCCAAGGAATTATTAATATCTAGCATTTCTGCAGCTAGAGTTGACATCGAATGAAACTAGAATTGAGCTTAATTGATTTCCTTTTTTATTCATTTTATATTCTTTATGAATCACCAAGCTACTATTATCAATTTGTTGGTAGCTCAAAGTCACTACTGATATGTTGTAGAAGTCAATAAAGCGGTGTTAGCAAATTGCTTATGAAAATGGCTAGTTAAAGTTTTTGCTCTAAACAGGCAAAAAAGGTAAATGTTCACATGGAGCTTACGCGGAGTGATGTAAATTGCAGTTTCAAATCCTCCACACGCTCCAAGAATTGAGAAGATCTCTTTAGCACTAACAAAAGCTTACAAAAGATTAATTCATACAAAAGGCATCATGAATTCATCTACCGAGATCTCGCAGACTCTTGAACTATACTTACTAAGGCCCTCGCTTTCTTCTCAATAGTTCTGCAAAATAACAAGACGTAACACCGTCATAGAGGTCCTTATATCATGAAAACCAATTCAAATGACTCAGCATGCCATACAATTCTAGGCCATATGATTCTAGCCCTGCAAAATTAAGCGACCATAACTGTCATAGAAGTCCTTTTATCCTGAACATGAATCAAATGTTTCAGCACAACAACACAAGAGCATCCAACATCCTTCCTTGCTTTTCCTTCAGAATAATCTTACTGAGCTAGATAGGGCTTATTGGGAACATAATTGCACTCAATATTAATACAAAGTAAAAAGGCCTAACCTGAAATGAAAGCATACTATTTCCCCTTATAAACTATAACTTCACACTCAAAGTTTGAGAATCAAAATGTCAAATAAAAAGTCCATCCCTCCATTTAACACATGATATCGTGAAATGCATACGAGCGAAAACATTTAATTGCTCAATATCGAAACCTGCATGTATAACACTACAAAAGAAAAACCATCAGAAATTGGATTAAACATCAGTATTGACACTCTAAGGTGTCTCAGACGACCGTCGTGAGATATTTTAAATCCATAATCATCTTTTGGCTTCTAATGATGGAGAGTAATCACCATCAAGTGAATAGAGATAAAAAAAAGGGATAAAAGCGTCAAACCCCCTATACTATACCCCTTGTTTCACTTTGCCCCCTGAGTCCAAATCCAATGGCAAAAAGTGTTGACAAGTATTCAAATCCAATGGTGAAAAAGCGACTCAGGGGGCAAAGTGCTTATTTATCCATAGTAGGGGCTTGTTGCCAAAAAAAAAAGTTCAGGGGCAAATCGCTACACCCCCTATAGTATAGGGGGTTTGACGCTTTTATCTCTAAAAAAAACATAACAGAACAAGGACTGAACTCAGACACACGGCATAGTATTCAAAACATCAGCTAAACTAGCTTCAAATCACTAATTTTCATCAAGTTCACACAGGTGCTTTTCAAGTCTGGTCCTAAAGTCAACTTAAAACTACAAGAGAGAACCATCAGATATTGGATTAAACATCAGTATTGACACTCTAAGGTGTCTCAGACGACCGTCGTGAGATATTTTAAATCCATAATCATCCTTTGGCTTCTATTGAGTGGAGACTATTGACCTTGAAGGAAAAAGATAAAAAGAACAAGGGAAAGAAATCTGAGACATGGCATAGCATTCAACAGATCAGGGAAACTAGCTTTAAATTCACAAATTTTCATCTCTTCCATATGATTGCTTTTTTAAGCTGATCCTCAAGGCAACTTCTGAACTATGTTACAACAATGAACTTAAACGGCATAATAATTTGAAAAAATTTCCTCCTCAGATGCTGGGTAGATATAGGAGTGACCTACCCAAATTCAATCGGAGGAATAAACATATATAGGGTGCTGCATTCATCTCTAAGACAACGATGTAAGTGTCAAAGGGTCAAATTTCAGCCCCATAAGCAGTTTCAAGTTTCAACACATCCACGTTTGATGTTTAACTTTCATGAGAAACTTACATTGGGTCCGAAGATAAATAGTAAGTTATGTAATCAAGAAAAAGAGACTTTCTCCCACCCATTCGCCAAGAGTCTTAGTGCTAGGAAACGAGATCAAGCTGACATTTTGACCAACACATAGGCTTGTCACCAATTCAACATAATCCGGCTGGTCGCAAATATGTGGAGTTGGGGACAAGCCGATGTCCTGATCTTCATTAAAAGCACAAGCTGCAAAGCTGTCATGGTATCCATAACCTCACCACGAGCTGGTGCTGGTGATGAAGTCTCCACAGCTGCAACATCCTCACTGAAAAAGAACAATAGTGTAAACTCAGAAAACATTAAAAAAATAACTCGAGCAGCTTTCGTGGAGAAAAATAGAATCTTGAGCTACTTGGCTATCCTATCAATATCAATATTGAAGTCCATGAAAACCGAAGATTAAGTTTAACAAACAACAATATTCTTGTGAGAACAGAACAGATCTCGTGTCTATATATACACTTGTGGACATCAAAAAGGCATATAAAATAAATCTAAATAGGTGAAAAAAGTACTAATTACCCTGTACAATTCTTTTTCAACGGGAACTGAATCTCAAGCAACTAAATAAGAGAAACTAGTTTAAATTTACTAAACATCCATAATATACACACACACACACACACACACACATATATATATATAGAACCATATATATCAAAAACCAATGAATTGCATAAAATGTCCACTGCAAAGGCATACTAATTGGATAAACCTACAAATAAAATTGAAAACATTGCACGCAACACTCATGTTAAGCAATTCAATACAACAATTTTCTACCAAATAGATAGATAAACGGTTGCAAAATTAAAATTACGATGGTAAATAAAAATTAACTGATTATTACCGATGAGCTGAAGATGAGCGCCGCTATGGATCAGAGTTTGTTGCAGCTCAAGATTTTATCAATAGGAGAGAGAACTTGAAGGAATTTATAGAGTGCAGATAAACCCTAGATTTGGGGAAATTTATGGAGTGTAAAGGTGCATATAAACCCTAGATTTGGGTCAGTACCAAATTTACCATGTTACCCTTGATTAGAAATATTTTCTTTTATGATGGACTAGAAGAATAAAATATTCGTTGTTAGTAAGTTTTTAATTTTGGTTTGCAAACAAGCAATGAGGAATTAGAAATTCTCAATTGGTAAATTGCGGAAGCATTTGGTTGCGTAGATAAGGTGGGATAAAACTTAAAAGGGGCAGAATGAGATAAGTTCTTGGGTTTGTCCCTTCAGACACTGGAGTATTTTTGATAATTTGACAATGGTAGTAGCACGATGGGCCACTACCGTATTAATTAAAGTTAATTCTCACATACAAGTAGTGTTCTCATAACCGGACCAATCGTAGAACCGGTGACCTTATTGGTTACTGGTTTTACAGGTTGAACCGGTCAGACCACTGGTTCGACCGGTATGCCATTAAAATATTTTATAATTATATCATATTCATATTATAAATGATGTAAATATTATAATTACATTATTATCATTTAAAATCAATTTAATTTTGCAGTACATTTTACTTAATGACTTTGTACGTATTAAAAGAATTAGATAGAAAGTTAAACTATTTGGTTTTAAAAGTGTACACAGACATTGAGAAAAAGTCGAATAAGTTCTACTTCTACATCAAATAAGAGATACTTATATATGAATATCCAACAATAAATTAATTATTTTCAAAATGTGATGCAATAATAAGACATTGCATAATACATTAATAATTTTATTTAATAAAGTCTTTGTTCCTTTTTCATTAAAAAAACTTGCACTCTAAAAACTAAATTTTAAATAGAAGGAAAGCGAATTTGCCTCATATGGTAGTCATAAAAAACTAAATAAGAATTTATACATTAATTATCAATCCACAATATAAATATCTAAATATAAACTACGAATATTGTTAATAAAATTATAATCTATATCTTAAGAACTAAGTTTTTATAAAACATTATCTCAAAGATAACATGTGTGGAATATTTCTTATTTGACATATTTAAGATAATTATTATTTCTTTTATCAAACTAAGATCTTTCCTTGTATATGTTATGTGAAATTATGAAGGTATAATCTTTCCTAGTAAAATTAATTGAATCAAACTAAAATGATCTTAGTGAAAACGCTCAATATACTTCCTATAAGTTTACTTTTCCTTTTTTAACATAGTTAAACTTTGGTGTGGTGTCTTTTCTTAATTAAATAGATGCAACAGATTCCTTTAATTGCTCTTAGTAATCAAGTAATTGACGGAAATCATTTGTTTATCAAATTAAACAAGTCAGCTCTTCAATCTTATTTACTTAGAATAACCATATCTATAAATTCCTTTTTTCTTTGCAACTACTTTCCCTTATAACTAAAGTATTTAATCTTTTCCATAAACAAAATCCACAGCCATATCCTTATGAAAAAAAAGAAATCCACAACCAAATTAATAAGAGATTACAAAATAACCTTCAATCTAATCATATATTATAGAAGCAAACTTTTCAATATGCACTGGAGGACTTGACGAGGGGTGACGAAAATTCATACGAGGATGGCGGTGGCGGAGGAGCGGCGGTGACCGGAGGACTTAGAAGCATGAAATTTGGGGTTTGAGACTGAGGATATGAAGAATTGGAATTCAAAATTTTTTTTTTGGGGGGAAGAAGCGTTTCGACCGCCAAAACCGGCCGCCGGTTACCGATTTTGGCCCGGTTTTCGGCGGTTCATTCCGGTCCGTTTCCCACCTGGTTCAATATGCCTAACCGGACCGGAAGAGGGGCCGATTACCGGTCGAACTGGTTCGACCGGCCGGTCCGGTCCGGTTTTGAGAACACTGCATACAAGCACCCACATGGCCACTTAGTGAATTAGCGCTTAACATATTGGATCAAGTCTCTCTGTGGTTGTTTCTTCTAAGGTCTATAAATCGTTGTATTTAATCATAATAGAAGATAAATTTATCCATTAACAGAAGTCACACGTGTGATTCTTGTTTATTGAAACCTTATACCACGTACCTCTAAGATTCATTTAAATGATCCTTGTATCAATTTAATAAAAAGTTCTGAGAAATGATATTGATAAACCAAAGTTGCCAATACCGAATATTTCTTCATTCCCTATTGTGTATTTCCAATTAGTCCACTCGTCCTCCCTCATCTTTCCCCCTAGTCCTTGAATGCCACTATAAAATAGTGTAATGACATCTTAAAAAATACCACATTACATTACAACATATAGTGACATTAACTTGAAACAACTTATGACATTAACCTTAGAATGTGACTTTAAAATAATATAATGACATCTCAAAAATGCCACACTACACTACATCATATAATGACATTAATCTTAGAATGTCACTGTAAGATAATGTATTTTAAAAAACCCGGTAAAAGCTGTTTAGTTAGTAAATTCACTTTGAACCCCTTTTATTTGCTTTTTGTTATATTAATCTATTTTTTAAAAACAAAAAACCCTTATGAACAAAGAAATCAGAATTCAGAAGTTCATCCATCTCAGTATAGCCCTAGCCCCAAATTCATCACTTGGGATCTACTCCACCGTTGCACCTCAAGCTCCTCTTGTCTCCGTTTCTCTTGGGTCTTCCGCCTCGCCGATGCGTCTCAGGACACTTCTCAATTTTTTTTTTTAAGTTTAAATTGTTTCTGTGTTCGTGATATAATATTTTCCAGTGGTTATTCAGCCTTTTGAAATTTGAATATCTCTTAATTCATGTTTTTTGATTCTAAAATTGAACTATTCGTGTTACCACTTTCAATTGCATATGATATGCTATTAATTAGTCATTGAATTAAAAGTTAGATACGCTGACAAACATAGTGAAGGGGGATCAATCATCAACTTTTTGTTTGTTTAGTTGAGGTTTGAGTCACAGTCGTGTAATGGTATGATGCTTTTATATTTTCAGTAGTATCCGATTAGTTTTTGGATATGAATTTCTCTAGTTTTTGGATATTAAAATTTCAACTTATCATTTTCGTTGTCCTTTCCACTGTCTAATATCTTTAGGAACGAAAGTGAATTTCAAAGGAGCTCTAATATTTGTTGTCATACATCAACAGTTATTCAATAGCAATAGTAGCACTTATGATGTACATCTTCCTTTGAGTACTTCCTTGATTTGCAACCTCCTATATTCAACTTTTTGGTTATTTCACTAAAGAATATTTAACATCAATGTTGTTGGAATTCAGGTTATCTTATTGTCTTAAGACTGAAAAGTTCTTGCTGAACGACAACATGAAGTGTATACAAGTTACCAAAATATAGCATAGATGGCTTTAGATTTTGTACAAAAAGAAACTGAGGGTTGACGAAAAAGAAATTGAATCAGAAAAGAGATTCAGGATATAGTTAATGATCAAGTTTTTGTACATTCTCTATATAAAATCAAAATCAAGCTCTCAGTAACAACTTTCAGCTATCGACATGTAAAATACATTACATATTTATTAAAATACAACCTTATAAAAATTCATTGAGAACTCTACCTCAGTCCCTGATTGGCGCTGACAATACTAACTTTGATATAAGGGCCACGATCCCCAATAACGAATTCACAGATGCATGTGTCGAAATTACCAACCAAGTTACTTTGACAAAAGCTTCTCCACCCATTACAGTAAGTTGCTCGCCCATCTTTCCATTTCTTATACGTTATCCCCCACTCTTCCTCCGTTGGACCAAGGAGATATGTTACATTTTCATATTCGATGCTCCGATTCTTCATAATCTCCTTGGGGATATTCTTGACATGACAGTTGTAACTAACTTAGAATAGTGTGTTTGGAGTAGTATGTCAAATACAACTAAAAATTCAAATAAATTGACAAAGTCAAAAAATTCGATTCCTTCAAAATGAGAAAGACAAGTAAACATGGAGATACCTAATTAATGCTATATATACTTACCAATTCACTCTTTCGTGTTGTAATTCTTGTTACAAAGTAGGGATTTCTGGGCTTAACGGCAAGCCCAGATTGAAAGAGATCTACACCATAGATCTCATTGATTTTTTTTGTCCAACGTGATGTTTCATTTGTGATCCCTTCAGCCACAACAGTCTCACCTCTAACCTCCCCATCATGTTCTTCTTCCTCCATCTCCATATCATCCGTATCAACCTCCGCCATATCCTCTTCCTCCATCTCTTCTTCGATGTTCTCATTCTCCACCCCAATCTCTACATTGTCTTCGCCAACCACTTCTATGTACTCCTCCTCCTCTACAAAGTTCTGTTGCCCTTCTACGCCTTTGAACATGAATCGACAAGCTCCTTTTTTCTCAAGTGCAGATGGAGCGAATATGTTTGACATTGAACAAACCATTCATATATTGAAACACGAGCAGGTCACCATGTTCAACTAAGCTATCCTTAAGAAAAGTGGCCCAACCACCATGAAAGGACATCATGTTTCCTACTTTGCCCACCTTCACTGTTAAGGATCGAATATCCTTAATTTGTTCTAATTCGAGTTTAGAACGAACTCCTAAGAATTGGAGATGAGAAGACAATAGAAATTTAACACTAAAACTTAATATTCATATTTCTTATCATTTACAATACATTCAATTCTAATATATAAGTAAACTACATAACTTCTCCACTAACACCACTAATCACATAACATCTCCACTAACACATAACTATTACAATCATATCCACTACTCATAAATATTATCTAATAATAATAATAATAATAATAATAATAATAATAATATTCTAAATTTGTTGGGCCCGTATCATTCACTTGCCAAAAACTGTGATGTCGATCTTTAAGGCCCACCCTCTTCAGAAGTTTTCCTTGAATAGATCTAGTAAAACCTAATGGAAGAATCTGATAAGACATGAACACATACAATTAAGATCAATTTATATATCTACACATGCACGCCAAATTAGCAGATATATTGTCTACTTAACATTCTCATGGGATGAAATAGTAACCAAAAATAAGAGAAAAGACGATATTCAAAAGATTTGTGTGATATAATTACTGGGGCGTATGTATGTAAAGACTAGGGGGGGCTATAGCCCCCCCCCCCCCCCCCCCAAGATATTTGGACAAATCATATACGTCATTACTATGTATAATTAAGTATGCATAGACAGATAAATAAAAAGAAACCTTACTTTACTATATATTAATTACACATTAAAAGAATAAAAAAGAGGCTAAGTAATTTATTAAAGTTTACAAACTTATATTTAAATAAAAGTTGCCGAAAGAATCCCTAAAAATTCCTATTAATTTTCAAAACCATAAAAAAGAAACAAATAAAAAAAAAAAACACATTCTCTACAAATAATAAACTTTAGATTGAGATTCACGGAATAATTCATTTACAATGGAATAAAAGGTCCTCAAATACTATATGAAAAGTATTATTATAAATTTACCTCCTTTTTCTATTCATTTATTTTTAAGTGATTATTAAAAAACATACCATGCTTTTTACCTTTGTGCCATTATTTAGTTTTTATTCTATTAGATCACTTTTATATTAAAAAATATGTTTTACTTGTTTTATTAGAATTTTCTTATTTATAATGCTTGTATGTATTTTCACCTTGGTCTAATTTAAGCACGAATCATTATTTTTTAAATTTGACGATAAATGATTTGTTTTGAAACTTCTTTTGTTAAGCTAGCCCTCCCCAACTTGGATTCCTGGATACGCCCATATAAAGGACGATGTGCATACAACTTATATAACCACTCCATCTCCTTAATTTTAATGTCCTAGAGCAGGCCACCCCCTGTAAAATTTGAAAAGATGGGGCTGAGTCAAGATCGATAAGGTGGCTACGAGCTATTTCTTTACTCAGAATAAAACCCCAAGCGGGCGCGGTGGCATGTACTACAAAGTGTACTGAATGATACAAACTGAAAAAAATTTATCCTCATAATAAGAAAGGTTTGATGATACATGACCACTAGACAAACATTAATATGTGTTATGGATAAAGGGGATCAACGTATGTTACAGTTAATATCATGTTGCATCGCTGATCAAAGAAAATAAAATCATGCTGCATCGCTGAGCTGCAACTATTTCTACAATGATGTAGTTTATAAACAAAAAACCAATGCATTAGTTTATGTCTTACAAGTTACTTTCTTCGACTTTTTACTTTCAATATATTTCACTGTCTTCAATATAATTTATAGAAAAAGCCTGCATTTTGACAGGATACCAACCTAAAACTCCCTATACTTTCGAAAATCGCACAAAATTTCCTTGTGCTTTGTTTATGATTGTAAATACTCTCCACAAATCTCCTTTATAGAAACAACTGGGATATTTTGTGTAGAGCTGATCAAACTACAAGAGGGTTATAGACAATTATCATACTACAAAGAGGTCTCGTGCAAGTTTCTGGAATCACATGGCGGTTTTAGGCATTTTTCTCACATTTTGGCCACCATTTGTATGCAGTAAATATCATCAATTTGTCTTTTAGTTGAATGAAGTTATCACATTCTTACAACAAATTCCATTCAACTTTTCTTTCTCCATATCGTTATTTCAGATTTTCACTTTATTGTATGCCAGAGCAAACTTGAAAAATGTAAATAAAAATTAAAAAAAAACATAAAAATGTAAAAAAACAAGTCAAACATTAAGAAAACTGAAAAGGGGTGAGAGGAATGGTGTAGGTGACCCTAGTATAATTTTTTCGCTTGTTGTTTCATACTATATTTGTTTTAATATTTTATTAAATTTTGTGTGGGCATAAAAGTTTAACGTACATTGAAAATTGAAAACTAGTTCGGTATCTTCGAATCGTAAGTTGTAACATAGAGGTTTTACTTGAAAAAATAAACCAAATATTTATGTAGCAACAAACTCGTAGACAGTTAACTCCAGCGACAGTTTCGAAATTACTAAATATTGTGTCTTACTTAGACAAAATATATTTTAGAGAAATATTAAAAAAAACCAAAATACTTTCTAGTTTTCACTATAAAATTCATCTTTTTGTTTAGCTCATTTTAATATGATTAAACCCATAACCCAAGCAAGAGATTACATCTAACATGAAACAAGTCCATTACTAATTTGAAAAAAGTATTTATTGCATGAAATATAAATAAGAATATCAAGCTTACAAACAATATATAATAATCAAATGAAAAGAAAAATCTGATGAAATAAAAAAGAATAAAGAATAGAAAACTACCAATTGTTGTGGAAGTTTCTGGTGAAAAAAATATGAAGAATGCAGGACAATCCATTTCCTGTGTTTGATCTGTATAGCTATATGCACCAACAACAATCTGCACAATGGGGAAAATGATTAAAAAATGATCTAAAAAAGTATAGTACAAAAAAGAAGAAACAAGGAAGAAAGGAAGAAGAGTACATGACTATAGGGCGTTACCTTCGATGTTTGGTTCGTAAAGAAAATGTACAAGGGTTTGGAACATTTATATACTAGGGTTAATGGCATATTAGAAAAAGTGAAAATTGCGGCAAACCCCCCAATCTATGGGTGCTTTTTGCATCGTGCCCCATAACCTATGAAAATGTGCGATATGCCACCCAACCTATTGATTTTTGTGCGATTTGCTCCCTGAACTATTGAGCAACCTTTCATTTTGTGTTAATATCCCACCAAAACTCCCCAAATGGTTTTGAAATCTTATGCATGACAGCCATATGATTCTTTAATTTATAAAACCCACATTCTAGTTTTATAAACTTTGCACAAAATCTTCTTTTTATGAAACCACAAAGGAGTGTTTTAGAGATTGTTTTATGAAACTATCATGGGGATTTAGATAATTAACAAACCACAAGGAGGTTTACTGCATGATTTCGAAACAATTGGAGAGTTTTGGAGGGATATTAACACAAAATAGAAGGTTGTTCAAGAGTTCAGTGGCCAAATCGCACAAACATCAATAGGTTAGGAAGCATATTGCACATTTTCGTAGGTTAGGGGGCACAATGCAAAAGCACCCATAGATTGGGGGGTTTGCCACAGTTATTCCTTAGGAAAAATAGTTGGTAGTATTTTACCCTTTCTGGAAAACATATCACAATAGGAAAAATAGTTGTTAGCAATTTACCCTTTTTGGAAAACATATTGAATTATCCTTAAATTTAGAAAATCGAAGCTTAATTGAATTTCATAAGACTTTTATCTCGGGCGGCCATTCAAATGTGGGACCATGGAAACTACATAAGAATTGAAACTAATAAATATAGAGTTTGTGGAAAATCATTAGTATTTGTAATTCATTTTGAAAATCATTAGCCCCCAGTTCCACAAATCTTTTGATTTACTCCAACCTTTTGAAAATAATTACACCCACACCCCCAATATTTTAAAATAACTACATAAAATTTTGATACTAATGTATACTTGAGTTAAAATAAAAAACATGGTCCTAAAATTAATATTTTTAGGGCTGTAGGTGTGATTGTTTAAATAGACTTGTGAAAAATCAAAAGATTAAAAAAACTAAAGGCTTGTATGTAATGAAACTAGATTTTAAATTGGAATGATGTTGCAAGACTGAAATTGGACGTTTTTCCTTTATTAAATGATAAAAATTGATTCTTGGACAAGTTATATGAAAAGTTTTAAAACTCCTTCTCTTCTAGTAGGAAAAGTCATTTGACGAAACTTAATGCATGGAAAGTTGATAAGGGTATATGCATCCATCAACAAACAAGTCTATCATTGATTGAAAAGGATGCTTAACACAAATATCAATCATCAAAACAAAAATCACAGTAGAAAATCCAGCAAACTATATGGATCAAACTGAAACCCTAGTCTAATGAGAATTTAACTGGAAAAGAAGCAATAGAATTAAGAAAAAAATACCAATCGTTCTGCGCAACCGTTTGGTGAGAAAAACATGAAGCAGAAGGCTGATTCGCTTCTCCTAACTCCATGGTTTGTCCGCACAAATCTGTAAACGACGAGGATCTACAAAGGAAAACAGAAAACTTGAGTGAGTTCAATTATTGTAAGAGTAAAATATATAAGGAAAATAAATATTTCTATACAGAAGAGCATAGCATTAAATTTGATGTTGAGGTAAAAAAACTTAAGGAGAATGGACAAACCAATAGAGGAAAAATATCTAGGTACATTTTATTTTGGTTTGAGATTTTCGGTTTAGTTTAAAAATAAAATAGGTAATCGGACCTTCTTTTGGTGCTTGCGTCTCATGGTCATTACTCAGTTTCTCAAAAAAACAAAATGAATAAATAAACATAAACAAAAAAGAAACGAACCTGGTGAGAACAAAACAAGCCCACCACCCTAAGCCTGGAAGCTTTGCTCATATGTCTCGATCTCATGACTTAAGGGTAGCTGCGGTTCTTTAAGATGCCCTGGGATTTTCTAATTCGCAAATCAAAACATGAAAAAAAATGAAAAGGAATATGTGGGAGTTGCTTAATTGGCTATGACCTTTTGGATCTCAAGATCATTGTCGAACAATTAGGGGCTGACACGCACTTCAAGCGGCAACAACATTGAAAAACAAGAGAGAGCTTCTTAAAAGTTACGAGATGTGTTGGAAATAATTTAGAAGACTTCAGAAAATAAAGACACAAGAGAAAGAAAAACCAAATATGTAGTTGGAGGATGCAGAGACAAAATTGCAGCGAATGGAGATAGGTTTTAGGTTTCGCCCTTGGACACTCGAATACTATTAGTAATTCGACGTACTAGCTAAATGGGCCGCTAAAATATTAATTAAGCTCACTAACGCACACGAACCCCCATCCCACTGATGTGACTTAGCGCCAAAGATGTCGGGCCAGATCTCCTAATATATCTTTCTTCGAAGGTCTAAATGGTCTGCATATCATAATGAAGATAAATTTATCAATTGTCATTGCTAATTAGACATAGATCATGTTTCTTTTAGAAGTTATAGAAAATAAATACATGTGATTCTTGTTTACCCAAATCTTATACCATGTTCCTCCAAGATTCATTTATGTCATCCTTTTATCTATTTTTTTGGTCTCTATTGTATCTAGATCTTTACTATTATAGTCAACTCCTCATCCTCATCTCCCCCTTTTATGAAGTGAAAAGATTATTTTTCTTTATATGGAGATAGTTAGTAATTCATACGAAAAACTTATCAAATGAAAAAAAAATGCATAAAACTTGTATATTGTTTGGAGAATCTGCATGAAACCGTCTTTCAGAGAGCGAGACATAGTCCGCACCTCAACCCAAAAATTATATTGTATGATTGCTGATAATTAACAGTTACTACAACATCACAGTGCAATAAATATGTACATCATTAGAGAATTACGGATTCAGTCTTATGTATCAAAAGGAAACCCATTGATTTCTCAAAGTTATGTGAAACTAAGCATAATTAGTAATGACATCAAGGCCAAAAAGAACAACAAGAAATTGAAGCAAAAGAGATATGCACATTAATATAGTAAATAAAACAATTTTTAACCATAATATTATTTTTTTTATTTTTATTTTATTGGAAATTCATCAAAATTTAGCTATGTCCCTGATTGCCACGGACAATGCTAACTTTCATATAAGGGCCACGATTCCCTTCGACAAATTCACAAATGCATGTATCGCCTTCACCAACAGAGTTACTCTAGCAAAAACCTCTCCACCCCTTGCAAAAACATGCTTGCCCATCTTTCCATTTTTTGAACTTTATCCCGCTTGGTCTCCTCTGGATCGACAAGATAAGTTACTCTTTCAAAGTCAATGCTCTGCTTCCTGAGAAATTCCTTACGGATATACTTGACAAGAAAATTTTAACTATGTCAGAAGAGTGCATTTTGAATGAGTACTTAAAATACAATTAAAAATACATAGAAATTCACGAAAATCAGAAATTATGCTAAAATGAGAAAGACATTTTAACATGAACATAGGTAGACAGACCTATATATACTTACCAGTTCGCTCTTTCTTGATATAATTCTTGTTATGAAATAGGGATTTATGGGCTTCACAGCAAGCCCAGATTGAAAGAGCTCTTTACCGTAAATGTCAGGAATCCTCTTCTTCCGACTTGATGTTACATTAGTGTTACCTTCAGCGACATTACCCTCACCTCCAACCTCCATATCATCTTCTTCTTCCTCCATCTCTATATCATCCTCATAAACCACTTCCATGTCCTCTTCTTCCATCTCTTCTTCGGTATCCTCCTTCCCATCATTTTCTCCTTCAACCTCTACATCGTCTTCACCAATCACTTCTATATACTCCTCCTCCTCCTCCTCATGTTCATTTCCCTCGCCAATGGTCTCTGTCCGTTCTATTCCTTTGAACATGAATTTTTGAGCTCCTTCTTTCTCAAGCGAAGATGGATCGAACATTTTGACATTAAACAAGCCATCCATCAAATATTGGAACACTAACAAATCACCACTTTCGACTAAGTTATCCTTAACGTAAGTGGCCCAGCCTCCTTGAAAGTACATTCTATTTCCTATTTTACCCACCTTCACTTGCCAATAATTGTGATGTCGATCTTTAAGAACCACCATTTTTGGAAGTTTCCCTTGAATACATCTAATAAAACCTGAGGGAAGAATCTGCATAAACATGAACAGATACAACTGAGATCCAACTTAAACCATCTCCTCGTGTGAATTGGCATTTCACTCGTTATATTTGCAACATTATAAAAAATAAAACATGCAAGCTATATATTATCTACTTAACATGCTCATAGGGTCAAAGTCAACAAAAAAAAGAAGAAGAAGAAAAAGACGATATTCGAAGGATATGAGTGATATAAAGAGTATGTGCTTATAACTTATATAATCACTCAACAAACATGTGCTACAAATTGTACAAAATGACACAAAATTGGAAACAATTTATCCACATAATAAGGTAGGCCTGATGATATAACTTGACAAGGATTAAAATGTATTAAGGATAAAGAGAATCATTTGTATGTTACACCTAATATCATGATGCACAGCAGAGCTGCAACTAGTCCTACAATGATGTAGTTAATACGTAATAAAGCCAAACATTATAAATATTTTTTAATGCGTCTCAATATATTTATAAAAAGAGAAGCATTCTGGGGATATATCAACTTAAAACCTCCCTGTGGTTCGTCAATTGTCGAAAACTCCCAATGATTTTTCATATACTTTACACAAAATACCCTATTTAAGAAATTGCAAAAAGTTTTTATGCAGGGTTTTATAAAACCACAACGGGTTCTTGACATTATCGAGGGGGTTCTGTACAAGTTTTTTTGGTACCACCTGGGGGGTTTTATGCATTTTGGCCAAATTCGGGGATTTCTGCAAAGTTAGATCCACCATCTTCCACCACTATTTGCATGGAGTAATTGTCGATTTGGCTTTTAAGTAAATATATTTATCACATTCTTACAACATAGAGGTTTTACTTGAGAAAATAAAGCAAATATTTATGTAGCAACAAACTCGTTGACAGATAACTCCAGCGACATTTTCGAAATTACTAAATATTGTGTCTTACTTAGACAATTTTTTTAAGAGAAATATATATATAAAAAAAAAAAGACTTTTCAGTTCACTATGAATTCACCTTTTTGTTTAGCTCGTTTTATATGATTAAACCCATAACCCAAGCAAGAGATTACATCTAACATGAAACGAGTCCATTACTAATTTGAAAAAGTGTTTTCTGGAATGAAACATGAATAAGAAGATCAAGCTAACACACAGTATCTAATAATCAAATGAAAAGAAAAATCTGATGAAATAAAAAAGAAAAAAGAATAGAAAACTACCAATTGTTCAGTGGAAGTTTCTGGTGAAAAAAAAAATGAAGAATGTAGGACAATCCATTTTATGTGAAACCCTTGTTTCATCTGTATAGCTATATGCACCAAGAACAATCTGCACAAAACAATCTGCGCAGTGGGAAAATGATTAAAAATGAGCTAAAAAAGTATAGTACAAAAAAGAAGAAAAAAGCAAAAAAAGAAGAGGAGTACATGAATATAGGGCATTACCTTCAATGTTTGGTTTGTAAAGAAAATGAACAAGGGTATGGTGCATTTATACTAGGGTTAATGGCATATTAGGAAAAATAGTTGGTAGTATTTTGCCCTTTTTGGAAAACATATAACAATAGGAAAAATAGTTGTTAGCAATTTACCCTTTTTGGAAAACTTATCGTATTACCCTAATTAAAATTAGAATCGAGAAGCTTAATTGCATTTCATAAGACTTTTATCTCGGGCGGCCATTCAAATGTGGGACCATGGAAACTACATAAGAATTTAAATATAGAAATATAGCGTTTGTGGAAAATCATTAGTATTTGTAATTCATTTTTAAAATTTATAGTGTACCGTTGGGAATTCTTATCCTAAAAAGTCATAACTGTGAATAACTATATAATCTCATTCCTACTGATTCAATTTAAATAAATTCCGTCTGGCCCTCAGTTCAACAAATCTTTTGATTTACTCCAACCTTTTGATAATAATTACACACACTCCTGAAATTCTAAAATAATTACATTAAATCTTGAGATTGTTGTATACCTGAATTAAAATAAAAAAAAATTGGTAATATAGCCAATGTTTTAGGGGTGTAGGTGTGATTATTTTAAAAGACTTGTGTAAAATCAAAAGACTCACAAAACTAAAGGCTAGTATGCAATTAAACAAGATTTAAATTGGAAAGATGTCGCAAGACTGATCAATTAGACATTTTTTCTTTATTAAATGATAAAAATTGATACTTGGACAAGTTAAATGAAAAGTTTTGTAAAATCCCTTCTCTTCTTGTAGGAAAAGTCATTTGACAAAACTTAATGCATGGGAAGTCGATAAGGCTATTGCATCTGTCAACAAACAAGTCTATCATTGATTGAAAATGATACTTAACACATACATTTCAATCTTAGAAATAAAAAAAACAAAACCGCAATAGAAAATCAGGCAAAATATGTGTATCAAACTCAAACACTAGTCTGATGAGAAAATCTAAATGGAAAAGAAGCAATAAAATTAAGAGAGAAAATACCAATCATTCTACGCAACTGTTTGGTGAGAAAAACATGAAGCAAAAGGCTGATTCACTTCTCCCAATCCATGGGTTGACAGTACAAATCTGTAAACCACGTTGATCTGCAAAGGAAAAAAGAAAACTTGTATGAGTTAAGTTATTATAAGATTAAAAATAAAAAGATTTCTATGTTGAAGAGCATTACATTTGATGTAGCGGTAACAAAGTAAAGGAAATGGACAAATCAATCGAGGAAAAATATCTAAGTAAATTTTATTTTGGTTTGAGATTTTCGGTTTAGTATAAAAATAAAATAGGTAATCGGACCTAATTTTGGTGCTGGCGTCTCATGGCCATTACTCAGTTTCTCAAGAAATAAAATATAAATAAACATAGATTAAAAAATAAATGAATCTGGAGAGAACCGAAAACCCCATGTACCATCCTAAGCCTGGAAGCTTTGAGCATATGTCGCAATCTCATGACCTTAGGGTGAGTGCGGCTCTTTAAGAGGCCCCGAGATTTCTAATTCGCAAATCAAAACATGAAACAAAAATGAAAAGTAATATTCATTGTGGAAGGTGCTTAATTGGTTATGACTTTTTGGATCTCAAGCTCATTGTCGAGCAATAGGAGGCCAAGATGCACATCGAGCGGCAACAACATCGGAAAAAAAGGATTAGCTTCTTAAAAGTGACGAGATGTGTTGGAAATAATTTAGAAGACTTTCAGAAGATAAAAGCATAAGACGGAGATAAACCAAATTTATAGTTGGATGATGCAGAGACAAAAAGCGGCGGATGGAGATTGGTTCTAGGGTTTCTCCCTTCAACACCCGAATACTATTAATAATTTGACGTTACTTTCTAAATGGGCCGCTAAAATATTAATTAAGCTCACTCACTCACACAAACCCTTATCCCATTTATGTGACTTAGCGCCAAACATATTGGGCCAGATGTCCTAATGTTTCTTTCTTCTAAGGTATAAATGCTCTGCATTTCATAAGATAAATTTATCAATTGACGTTGCTAATTAGATATAGATTCATGTTTCTTTTAGAAGTTATAGAAAATAAATACATGTGATTCTTGTTTACACGAATCTTATACCATGTACCTCCAAGATTCTTTTAAATCATCCTTTTATCTATTTAATCTAAGGTTCAATCGAATCATGATATATATTTTATGCTTGATATAAAAAAAGAAAGTCATGAATCATGATATAGATAAATCTAAATTCCTAATAACATCAAAAACAAAAAATTGTTCTCAATTGTATCATTACAATTACAGTCAAACTCCTCGTCCCTCATCTCCCTTGTTTATGAAGTGGAAAGATTATCTTTCTCTATATAGAGATAGTTAGTAATTCATATGAAAAACTTATCAAATGAAGCAAAAATGCATAAAACTCCTATACTGTTTGGACAATCTGCATGGAAGTCCAATGTGGTTAGTTACTCGTCTCTCTCATTAGTTTTATATATTATGCACAAACCCCCATCATAGTTTCAGATACTTGGCACGAGTTTTATTCAAAATTGGTGCCTCAAATTGGCACGATTTCAATATTGGTGCCTTATTGAGGCAGCCATCAAAATAGGTGCCTTATTGAGGCAGCCATCAAAATTGGTGCCTTATTGAGGCATTTTCATCAATTTTGGTGCCATGTCGACAGAAATTCGAAATGTGGCCGGAATTGCTTACGTGGACGTGACATGGCAATATATTTGGAGATTTTGACCATAGTCAAAGACACGTGGAAAAAATCCGCCACGTATATTGCCACGTGTTATGCCAAGTAAGCAATTAAAATAAAAAAAATTATTGTAATAACATTTTTGTATTTTAAAATAAAAAGAAAGAAAAATAATAAAAAAATATAAATTCTAAAAAAAAATTATTTAAAATTATTGTAATTAAAATCTTAACAGATTTTTCAAATTTCATAAACAAGTAATTAATTAAAAAAAACAAAAAAAAAATAGGGGACGTCCGGGCCACCCCTTCACCAAATCGCCACCAACAACCACCGCACCTCCGCCATGAGCCACCACCACCACCACAAACCCACCACAGCTCTCCACCCAACTTCACCAACACACCATCACCCTCTGCTCCATACCATCCATCTCCTTCTTCCACTCCAAAAACTTCTTCTCCAACACACCCTCACCCTCTTCTCCAAGAACTCAAACTAATCCCAGAAAAACTTCAAACCATAGCCCTAAATCAATTCACAGATCTACGGAACCTCAAATCAAAGAATCACCACGGATACGCAAACCCTAGATATGAAAAATACAACAATTGAATCTACTGATAGAGGGGAAATTTAATGATTGATATCGAGCTTTACAAACAAAAACGAAATTATTTACAGATTTGAGAAAAACGAATTGTGCAGATCGAAGCGAAAACCTAGAACTTCGTAGGATCGATAGATTTGGATGAAAATGGGATCAATAGAAAGAGAATTAAACCAATTGAATCATGATGATACCGAATTGAAGATTGCAAACTGAAATTTGAAGAAATCTGATGATGAGATTGGAGGTAGTCGATTGAATGGGGAAAATTTTCGGTGGTTTGGTGGTGGTGGTGGCGGCTCATGGTGGAGGTGCGGTGGTTGTTGGGTGGCGATTTGGTGAAGGGGCGGGTGGGGTGGCCGGGACGATTTCCCCCATTTTTTTTTTGTTTTTTTATTTATTTTGTTTTGTTTTTTAATTTACTTGTTTATGAAATTAGAAAAATTTGTTAAAATTTTAATTACAATAATTTGAAATATTTTTTTTGGAATTTATATATTTTTTTTATTATTTTTCTTTCTTTTTTTATTTTAAAATACAAAAATGTTTATACCTTAAATTTATAAATACAATTTTTTTATTCTTTGTGATTTATTTTTATTTTTATTGCTTACGTGGCATAACACGTGGCGGCCGACGTGGCAAATTTTTCCCGTGTGTCTTTAACTATGGTCAAAATCCCCAAATATATTGCCATGTCACGTCCACGTAAGCAATTCCGGCCACATTTTGAATTTTCCGGCGACATGACACCAAAATTGATGAAAATGCCTCAATAAGGCACCAATTTTGATGACTGCCTCAATAAAGCACCAATATTGAAATCATGCCAATTTGAGGCACCAATTTTGAATAAAACCCTACTTGGCACATTCACTTAATTACATGAGACTGGACTTGAATTTTTTTTTTTGTGTTCTTTTTCTCACAAAGTCCAACACATTACTTTGATGTGTTAATGTAAAACTACTTATGGCTTGAAAACCTGCACAAAATCTCGATGTGGTTTGAAAAATCCAGCTTCAAATTCCACCGTTGTTTGGATAGCTCTAGATACAAGAAAATGCACATTTTGTAATGATTATATATATTACAAAAAGTGCCTTTTTGGTTACAAAATGCAATGGTGACGAAAACTCTGGTACCGAAGATTGTTTGTGAAACCTCCATCTGGAAAAGTTTCGGTATATAATATTTCATTCTTGCTACCAATACTATGGAACAAAGTGCTAAATTGCTACGAAATTTCTACTATTTGTAACTAACTTTTCGTCTAAATATGTCTTCTATCTTGTGTGCTAAAATTATTTTTGTTACTAGTATGTTGTTATCAAAGTTGATACTATTAGTTATGAAAAATACGTTTTGCTACCAATAGATAACAAAAATATTTTTCTAATCCTCTATTTTTATATTTATTCATTGTGAATTATTAAGTGACAATATTTATTAGTTACAGTAATTTCTGTTCATCATCCATTTATTATGAATTTATAATAGGTGAATAAAATTAAATAAATTCATCTAAACATATTAATAGTATTTTACTTTTCATTGATAAATATGAGCAATTTATTACAAAAACTAATAGAGTGGACGACAAAATATAAAGTCATAAAAATGAACACGTCCATTGCATCAGTCTAATTCCAAACAAAATTATTTCAAGCAGCATAAATTAGTGCTAACTGTACATTGCAGCCTATATGAAAAAAGAAAAAATCCATGTCACAAGATAGTTAGCTACAACATACTATTCCCTAGATGGACTTTCATGATTCGTGCTTCAGAATGAGATAGTTGTGGACTTTCATGCTACGTTCTCCAGAACGAGAGAGTTGCTTCATAAACTGCAAATCAAACCCAGAAACAAAATCCGAACTCAAATTACAGTTTTTCAATATCGAAATCTTACTCAAAAGTTCAACAAAAGTATCACTAAATAAATGAATTATTCATACGCATAACAAGTCGTTGACCAAACAAAAAGTATTAAACGTACGAAAAGGCAACATTTACCTCTCATTCAGGTACCAACATAGCACAAACATTAGCACTCTTTAACTATAAGTACACTATAACTCGACGAAAAAATAAGTGAATGAGACATCTTCACTACAATTTTTTCCTCAACTGTAAGGCATCACAATCATCAACTACTATTACTAGAATAACTATAAAAGAGACACCAAAATAAGAAATGATAGTTGGAAAACTGTAGTACCTGACTGGATTAAAGAAGTAAATATTAACATTTAGGAGTTTCCTCAGTACTTGTAAAAGTTATGAAACAAAAGTATATTGAGCAACAAGATAGCACATGATCAAATACACTCTATTTGGTAGAGGAAATACATATGTCCAGACCACAAGATCAGGCGAAATTAATTTAAGCGCGGAACTCGAAAGGATTAATTGAGACTTATATTATATGAAAGAACTAAAATAAACAAAATGTAACTAACTATGGCCCATCCCATCCAGCGTTACCAGCCTCAAATACTAGTTATCCGTCGTCTTCAGATTCTTTCAAGTGACTATAATCCTAAAAGATGACATATATCACATGAACGTCAAAATTTGGCTACCACAAGAACTCTCTGAAACCGATCATGTATAAAATAATTAATAGGTAAAACCACCAATAGTTCCAAAAAAGATAACATAATGAAAGTTTGCACTGATCAGTAAGTAAAGAATTTAACTCCCATAGCCATAGTAGTCGAAAAAGCATGAAATCTCACCCAGTAAGAGAACCTGCAATCGAATTCCGTTTTTATCAGAAGAAAAGAAAAATAACACAGAACTACTGTCGAAACTCTGAAGAAAAACCAATAAGAAAATAAATACAAAAAATGGATGAATTAATAAAGCCATTAACAAACATAGAAAATCAAACAAACACTATGATAAATCTTAGTTGACCTTAATGTTAACGAATATGACCACAAGGGTTGTATTTTAAGGTACTTCATATAGCTTGCCAAGCAGCTGAAACAACCCAATTCATGAAGCACTACTCTTTGCATTGAGGAAACTAGAATTTCAGAACATTTGATCAAGTACTCATGCAATGTATGTATTCAAACAGTGGGAAAACATACACGCCAAGCCAATTGCAGAGCATATGTTTGCATCTTCAGAAGTCAATTCCGAAAAGTAAACTAACAACACAGTAGTAAAACCAAAAAATTAAAATCACAAAAACAAAATTAGGATAATTAAGAGAAACCTGTAATCTATGATCAGGAAATTACAAAAGTATCGTAACTCAATAGTTGAAATATTAGGAAACAAAAGTAATTAGATCTTTTAATCTTGTGTTAGTGGGGGTAAATATTTTGTATGTTACAAGTATTGGTTGTTATTGTGATTAATGAGGTGAGACCATTACCTTCACATTTACCATCCCTTTTTATTGTGTGAATTAAAACACCCCCTTACTATCATATTTATATAGTATAATTATATACATATTTATGTTATATATTAAACCTCTAATTATTTGAGGAGTTATAAGAATAATGTTTTTCGCACTAAAAATAGAAGTCTTGAAACTCATTTTTCAATGATGGAAAATATAGAAGAATATAGCTCTACCTTCAATAAGTGTTCTTTCTTATATTATATGTATATACATTATATAAGAAAAAACCTATAGGCAAAGAAGAGTGTTGGGCTACGCTTCGACTTCCTCACGTAGTGGAAACTTAGAGCGAAGTTCACAACAAGGAAGGTTGGGCTGTTATATCTCGAAGACGGACGTGCCGATAGCCTACTGCATCGGATAAAAGAATCCGTAGGGGCCCGAAACTGTCATTAAGAGAGAAAGAGACATAGTTCGCACCAAAACCCAACAATTATACTGTATGATTGTTGATAATTGACTGTTACTACTACATCACAGTGCAATCAATATGTACATCATTAGAGAATAACGGATTCAGTCTAATGTATACGAAGGAAACCAATTGATATCTCAAAGTTATGTGAAACTAAGTATAATTAGTACTAACATCAAAGCCAAAAAGAACAACAAGAAATTGAAGCAAAAGAGATAAGCACATTAATATAGTAAAGCAAAACAAATTTTAACCATATTATTTATTTAATTATTTTTATTATTTTGGAAATTCATTGAGAACTTTAGCCATGTCCCTGATTGGCACGTACAATGCTAACTTTCATATAAGGGCCACGATTCCCTTCGATAAATTCACAAATGCATGTATCGTCTTCATCAACAAAGTTACTCTGGCAAAAACCTCTCCACCCCTTGCTAAAACATGCTCGCCCATCTTTCCATTTTTTGAACTTTAACCCATGCTTGTTCTCCTCAGGATCGACGAGATAAGTTACTCTTTCAAAGTCAATGCTCTGCTTCCTGAGAAATCCCTTAGGGATATACTTGACAAAAAAATTGTAACTATGTCAGAAGAATGCATTTTGAATCGCAAAAATCAGAAATTAGTTTTCGCTAAAGTGAGAAAAACATGAACATAGCTAGACAGACCTACATATACTTACCAGTTCACTCTTTTTTGTTGTAATTCTTGTTATGAAATAGGGATTTATGGGCTTCACAGCAAGCCGAGACTGAAATAGCTCCATACCATAAATGTCAAGAATCCTCCTCGCCCGACTCGATGTTACATTACCCTCACCTCCAACCCCCATATCATCTTCTTCTTCCTCCATATCTATATCCTCCTCATCAACCTCTTCCATGTCCTCTTCTTCCATCTCTTCTTCCGTATCCTCCTTCCCATCATTTTCTCCTTCAACCTCTACATCGTCTTCACCAACCACTTCTATATACACCTCCTCCTCACCAATGGTCTCTGCCCCTTCTATTCCTCTGAACATGAATTTTTGAGCTCCTTCTTTCTCAAGTGAAGATGGATCGAACATTTTGACATTAAACAAGCCATCCATCAAATATTGGAACACTAACAAATCACCACTTTCGACCAAGCTATCCCTAACGTAAGTGGCCCAGCCTCCTTGAAAGTACATTCGATTTGCTATTTTACCCACCTTCACTTGCCAATAATTGTGATGCCGATCTTTAAGAACCACCCTGTGTGGAAGTTTCCCTTGAATACATCTAATAAAACCTGACGGAAGAATCTGCATAAACATGAACAGATACAACTTAGATCAATTTAAAACATCTGCTCATGTGAGTTGGCATTACACTCGTTATTTTTGCAACATTATAAAAACTAAAACATGCAAGCTATATATTATCTACTTAACATGCTCATAGGGTGAAAGTCACCAAAAAATAAAGAAGAAGAAGAAGATGACGATATTCGAAGGATATGAGTGATATAAAGGAGGGTGTGCTTATAACTTATATAATCCCTCTACAAACATGAGCCACACTTGTACAAAATGATACAAAACTGGGAACAATTTATCCACATAATAAGGTAGATCTGATGATACAACTTGACAAGCATTAAAATGTATTAAGGATAACGAGAATCATTTGTATGTTACACCTAATATCATGGTGCACAACTGAGTTGCAACTAGTCCTACAATGATGTACTTAATACATAATAAAGCCAAGCATTAGTTTATATCTTACAATTTCTTCTGTTTTTTTCGTTTAAATATTTTTCAATGCGTCCCAATATACTTACAAAAAGAGCAAGCATTTTAGGGAGATATCAACCTAAAACCCCCCTGTGGTTTGTTGATTGTCGACAACTCCCCAATGATTTTTCATAAACTTTACATAAAATACCCTTTTTAAGAAAGTGCAAAAAGTTTTTATGCAGGGTTTATAAAACCAAAACGGGTTCTAGACATTATCAAAAGACAAGGAGGTTATGTGCAAGTTTTTCGTACCACATGGGGGGTTTTATGCATTTCGGCCAAATTCGGGGATTTGTGCAAAGTTAGATCCACCATCTTCCACCACTATTCGCATGGAGTAATTGTCAATTTGGCTTATAAGTAAATATATTTATCACATTCTTACAACAATTTCACTTAACTTTTCTTTCTGCATGTAAGTACTTGGACTTTTCACTATATTGTATGCCAGAGCCAAACTTTTTTAAGAAACGAAAAAAATAAAACAACGCAAACATTAGGAAAACTGGGGGGGGGGGGGGGGGTGAGATGGATGGTGTAGGTGAACCCAGTATAGTTTTCTAATTTTCTGTTAGAAAAAAAATTAAATTTTTTGTTAGAATTCTGTGTAGGCATGAAATTTAACATACTTTGTAAATTGAAAATCAGTTCAGTATATGCGTATTATAACATAAAGGTTTTACTTGAGAAAAATAAATCGAATATTCTTTCTAGAAAAGTGACTCATGTCCTAACAAAGACATGGGTAGATAACTCGAGTGGCAGTTTCAGAATTACTAAATATCGTGTTTTAGACAAAAATATGTTTCAAGGAAAAGGAACAAAACACTAAATCCTTTCCAGTTTTCACTTTTAAATTCACCTGCCTAACCACTTACTAATAATGCTTCAATAATTTCCATATTAAAGAAAATGACTTCCCCCCCCCCCCCCCCCCGGCTGTTGTTATCTCCTTTTAATATGATTTAACCCATAACTCAAGCAAGAGATTACATTCTACCACGAAACGAGTCTATTACTAATTTGAAAAGGTATTTTATCACATAATTAAAATAAATATATTAAACAAAACCAAAATTTTCCAATAATTAAGGGAAAAATGCATAAAACCCTCGTATGGTTTCACAAAACTACTCAAAAACTCCTGGTGGTTTGATAATTATCTAGAGCATCGCCTTGTAGTTTAATTAACTCTGCAAAGAATCCTCTAACTTGCCCAAAATTAACCCTCTTGGGGTTTCATAATACTCTGCATAAAACCCCCATAAAAATGGGATTTTATGTAGAATACATGAACCCACAAGAAGGTTTTAGACGATTAGCAAACCACATGGAGATCTTGTGTAGATTATGGAAACCATTGCGGATCTAGTTTGATATTCCAATAATTAATCAAATTGAACAATAAATCTGATAAAATATAAAAGAATAAAGAAGAGAAAAGTACCAATTGTTCAGTGCTTGTTTCTGGTGAAAAGAACTTGAAGAAGGCAGGACAATCCTTATTCGAACCCATTGTTTGATATAATAATCAAAGGAAAAGAAAAATCTGAACTCTATGCAACAACAATCTGGAAAGTGGGAAAATGATTAATGAGTTCAATTGACTAAAATGAGCGGAAGAAAAAAAAAAGAGAGAGATATGGAGCGTTACCTTCGATGTTTGGTAAAGGAAATGAACAAGAATATGGGACATTTATACTAGGGATAATGGCACATTAGGAAAAATAGTTGTTAGCACTTTGCCCTTTTTGGAAAACATGTCACAATAGGAAAAATAGTTGTTAGCAATTTACCCTTTTTGGAAAACATATCGTATTACCCTTAAATTTAGAATCGAGATGCTTAATTGCATTTCATAAGACTTTTATCTTGGGCGGCCATTCAAATGTGGGACCATGGAAACTACATAAGAATTTAAATATAGAAATATAGCGTTTATGGAAAATCATTAGTATTTGTAATTCATTTTGAAAATCTATAGTGTACTGTTGGGAATTCTTATCCAAAAAAGTCATAACTGTGAATAACTGTATAATCTCATTCCTACTGATTCAATTTAAATAAATTCCGTCTGGCCCTCAGTTCCACAAATCTTTTGATTTACTCCAACCTTTTTAAAATAATTACAAAAAATCTTGAGATTGTTGTATACCTGAATTAAAATTAAAAAAATTGGTCATAGAATCAATGTTCTAGGGGTGTAGGTGTGATTATTTTAAAAGACTTGTGTAAACCAAAAGATTCACAAAACTAAAGGCTCGTATGCAATTAAACAAGATTTAAATTGGAATGATGTCGCAATACTGATCAATTGGACATTTTTTCTTTATAAAATGATAAAAATTGATACTTGGACAAGTTATATGAAAAGTTTTGTAAAATTCCTTTTCTTCTTTTAGGACAAGTCATTTGACAAAACTTAATGCATGGGAAATCGATAAGGCTATTGCATCGATCAATAAACAAGTCTATCGTTGATTGAAAAGGATACTTAACACACACACACACACACACACACACACACACACACACACACACATATATATATATATATATATATATATATATATATATATATATATATCAATCAGAAAGAAAAAAAAAACACAATAGAAAATCAAGCAAAATATGTGGATCAAACTCAAACACTAGTCTAATGAGAAAATTTAAATGGAAAAGAAGCAATTAAATTAAGAGAAAAAATACCAATCGTTCTACACAACCGTTTGGTGAGAAAAACATGAAGCAAAAGGCTGATTCACTTCTCCTAAATCCATGGGTTGACAGTACAAATCTGTAAACCACGTTGATCTGCAAAGGAAAAAAGAAAACTTGTGTGTGTGATGTTATTAGAAGATTAAAAAAATAAAGATTTCTATGTTGTAGAGCATCACATTTGATGTTGTGTAACAAAGTAAAGGAAATGGACAAATCAATAGAGGAAAATATCTATGTAAATTTTATTTTGGTTTCTGATTTTTGGTTTAGTATCAAAATAAAATAGGTAATCGGACCTAATCTTGGTGTTGGCGTCTCATGGCCATTACTCAGTTTCTCAAGAAATAAAATATAAATAAACATAGATAAAAAAATTAATGAATCTGGTGAGAACCCAAAAACCCCATGCACCACCCTAAGCCTGGAAGCTTTGCGCATATGTCGCAATCTCATGACCTTAGGGTGAGTGCGGCTCTTTAAGAGGCCCTGAGATTTCTAATTCGCAAATCAAGTCATGGAAAAAAAACGAAAATCATTGTGGAAGGTGCTTAATTGGCTATGAGCTTTTGGATCTCAAGCTCATTGTCGAGCAATAAGAGGCCGAGATGCACATCGAGCGGCAACATTACCATCGGACAAAAAGGGTTAGCTTCTTAAAAGAGACGAGATGTGTTGGAAATAATTTAGAAGACTTTCAGAAGATAAAAGCATAAGACGGAGATAAACCAAATTTATAGTTGGATGATGCAGATACAAAAAGCGGTGGATGGAGATAGGTTCTAGGGTTTCTCCCTTCAAAACTCAAATACTATTAATAATTTGACGTTACTTGATAAATGGGCCGCTAAAATATTAACTAAGCTCACTCACGCACACAAACTCACATCCCATTTATGTGACTTAGCGCCAAACATATTGGGCCAGATCTCTAAGAAAATTGCATTTTTGATACCCTAACTTAGCACATACTCTTTTCCATACCTTAACTTGGCAGCTCACTATTTTGGTACCTCAATTTAACTTGGCGGAGACAATTGCGCCGCTGCACCCACTACAATTATTAAGGAAAAACAAACGGCGGTCGAGGAGAGGGTGGGGAGCTACGGGTCGAGGAGAGTTGGGGCTAATTGAGGGTAATTAGGGTTTGAATTTTGACGGGAGGCAAGAAAAGAGGGGTGATGAGGGTTCGGGGATATCGAAAATATCAGTCTTGTCGTGGTGGTGGTGGCGCATCAGACGGCGACTGGTGCAGTGGTGCTATTATCTCCACTGTTGACGAGGTTGGTAAGGGGCAGGGTGGGGCGGCAAGGTGATCGGGGACACGACTTCCCCTATTTTTTTGTTATTTTTTCTTTCTTTTTTTTTTTGTTTATTTTAAGAATTAAGTTTATTTTATTTTTCATGTGGACTCCAACATGGCAATTTTGCTGAGTTGTCAATTTGACTGGTCAAAATCACCATTTTTTTTGCCATGTGGAATACTCCGTCGAGATTTTGCAATCGCCGCCACCGAAGTACCTAAATTGAAAAAAAAAAAGCCAAATTAAGGTACCAAAATAGTGAGCTGCCAAGTGGTATGAAAAAAAGAATCTGTGCCAACTTAGGTATCAAAAATGCAATTTTCCCGTAGTTCTTCTAGTGTTTCTTTCTTCTAAGGTATAAATGCTCTGCATTTCATAAGATAAATTTATCAATAGACATTGCTAATTAGATATAGATTCATATTTCTTTTAGAAGTTATAGAAAATAAATACATGTGATTCTTGTTTACACCAATCTTATACCATGTACCTCCAAGATTCATATAAATCATCCTTTTATCTATTTAATAAAAGGTTCAAACAAATCATGATATATATTCGATCAATAAAAAAGAAACATGAATCATGATATAGATATATCTAAATTCCTAATAACATCAACAAAAAAAATTGGTCTCAATTGTATCTTTACAATATAGTCAACTCCTCATCCCTCATCTCCCTCGTTTATGAAGTGGAAAGATTATCTTTCTTTATGTAGAGATAGTTAGTAATTCATATGAAAAACTTATCAAATGAAACAAAAATGCATAAAACTCCTATACAGTTTGGACAAACTGCATGGAAGTCCAATATATTTAAAAAAAATAGCAAGCATTTTGGGGAGATATCAACTTAAAACCTCCCTGTGGTTTGTCAATTGTCGACAACTGCCCAATGATTTTTCATATACTTTACACAAAATACCCTTTTTAGGAAATTGCAAAAAGTTATTATGCAGGGTTTATAAAACCACAACGGGTTCTAGACATTATCAAAACACATGGTTTCGTACAAGTTTTTGGTACCACATGGGGGGTTTTATGCATTTTGGCCAAATTCGGGGATTTCTGCAAAGTTTGATCCACCATCTTCCTCCACTATTTGCATGGAGTAATTGTCAATTTGGCTTTTAAGTAAATATATTTATCACATTCTTACAACAATTTCACTCAACTTTTCTTTCTGCATGTAAGTACTTGGACTTTTCACTATATTGTATGCCAGAGCAAACTTAAAAATGTAAATAAAGTTTAAAAGAAAAAACAACAACAACAAACATTAGGAAAACTGAAGGGGGGGGGGGGGGGGTGAGATGGATGGTGTAGGTGAACCCAAAATAGTTTTCTAATTTGCTTTTAGAAAAAAAAAATATTATAATTTTTTGTTAGAATTCTGTGTAGGCATGAAATTTAACATACTTTGAAAATTGAAAATCCGTTCACTATATGCGTAAAGGTTTTGCTTGAGAAAAATAAATCGAATATTCTTTCTAGCAAAGTGACTCATGTCCTAACAAACAAATCAGGGGATAACTCGAGCGGCAGTTTCAGAATTACTAAATATCGTGTCTTAGACAAAAATATGTTTCAAGGAAAAGGGAACAAAAAACTAAATCCTTTCCGGTTTTCACTTTTAAATTCACCTGCCTAATCAATTGCTAATGCTTTAATAATTTTATATGTTATCTCCTTTTAATATGATTTAACCCATAACTCAAGCAAGAGATTACATTCTACCACGAGACGATTCTATTACTAATTTGAAAACGTATTTTATCACATAATTAAAATAATTATATTAAACAGAACCAAAATTTTCTAATAATTAAGGGGAAAATGCATAAAACCCCCATGTGGTTTCACAAAACTACTCAAAACCTCCCGGTGGTTTGATAATTATCTAGAGCATCGCCTTGTAGTTTCATAAACTCTGCAAAGAATCCTCTAACTTGTCCAAAATTAACCCTCTTGGGGTTTCATAATACTCTGCATAAAACCATAAAGTTTCATAAAAATGGGTATTTGTGTAGAATACATGAAACCAATAGAGGGTTTTAGACGATTAACAAACCACATGGAGGTCTTGTGTAGATTTTTGAAATCATTGCGGATTTAGTTTGATATTCCAATAATTAATCAAATTGAACAATAAATCTAATAAAATATAAAAGAATAGAGAAGAGAAAAGTACCAATTGTTCGGTGCTTGCTTCTGGTTAAAAGAACTTGAAGAAGACGGGACAAACCTTATTGGAACCCATTGTTTGATCTAATAATCAAATGAAAAGAAAGATCTGAAGAAATATAACTCTACGCAACAACAATCTGCAAAGTGAGAAAAGGATTAATGAGTTCAATTGACTAAAATGAGCAGAAGATAAAAAATAAAAAAAAAAAAAAAAAAAAAAAAAAAAAAAAAGAGAAATGGAGCGTTACCTGCGATGCTTGGTAAAGAAAATGAACAAGAATACGGGGCATTTATACTAGGGATAATGGCACATTAGGAAAAATAGTTGTTATCACTTTGCCCTTTTGGGAAAATATATCATAATAGAAAAACTAGTCGTTTGCAATTTACCGTTTGGCTACGATGTGTTCGAGGATAAATGGGGAAAAAGGGAAAAAAGCGGAAAACAGGAATTTGTCGGAATTTACCGTTTTTCTTTGTTTTTCATGCGATTGGCATTACTTTAGAGTTTTGAGGGGAAAATGTTATACTTCGTTACTTATCATCATTTTGACACTGTAATAAATGTTATTATACTTTAAAAGTGAGACCATGGAACTGCTCAAAAAAAAAAAGTGGGACTACGGAACTATCTAGAAGTCCATTAATATTTATAAATTATGAAGATCAAGAGTGTGAGGGGTTATTATTTTCCTAACTGCCCATAGCTGTGATTAACCTATTATAAATTCCACGTGGAACTGACATATATAATCGTCTATCTACTTATTCTATTGGCTATAGTTATATTGTACTTAAAACTATAACTTCATGTACCAAAGTTAAGTTTAATTCTGATTTTACTATTTTATGAACGAATTTATTAGTTTCAAGGGTAAAAACACTTCAAGCTCCCCAACCTAGAGGTGTTTCATAGTGTGTCCCTTTGAACTACAATAGTAAAAATAAAAAAGCCCCCAACTCATGGAAGAATGTCCGAACTTGAGATCAAATCCAACAGACAAAAATTCATACATGTGTCCAAGCCAAATGGTAGATCAATGACTCATGAGGCATTACTCACAAAAAAATGAAGAAACAAATTATTATTTTATGTTTTATTTTTTTCTTTACCAGCATTTCTCAAAACTGATCATATTACTTTTTCAAGCAACAATTTTGGGTATTTAATGAAAAATGTCTAACTGTAACCTGCATTATGTCCTAGTAAATTTCACCTTACGTCCTCCAAAAGAATTTAAAATATAAACACACTCTCCTAAAATTTTGAAATAATTACGCATAATCTTGAGATTGTTGTATACTTAAAACTTAATTTTAGGGCAAATAAAAAGTTGATTAATTAACTTTTTTTGGTCAACCGTGTAATTCTTTTAAAAGACTTTGGGTAAAGTCAAAAGATTCACATATACGAGACTCATATGCAAATAAGGAGGTGTATTGGCGGAACAATTTAGAAGATAAAAACATGAGATTAAGATAAACTAAATTTATCGTAGCGGGTGCAAGGACGAAAGATGGTGTATAGCAATAGGTTCTAGGTTTTCTCCCTTCAACACTTTGACAATATTACGGGCTAGATGGGAAAGTAAAATGTTAATTAAAATCAGTCTCGCACACGCACACGCACCCACATCTCACTTAGCACCAAACATAATTGGACCAAATTAGTGGTTGAATCTTGTAAGGTTTAAATGACCTCCATTGTGTCTAATCATAATGAATATTATAATTAACCAATTGACACGCTAATTCCATTTATTTTCATGTTTCCCAAAAAAGTTTATAAAAAATAAATAGATGCGATAATTGTTTTTTCCAAATCTTAAACCATGTACCTCCAAGATTCACTAATCATCCTTTTATCTATTTAGTAAAGGTTCAGTCAAATAATATAGATAAGTTATGAAAGCTCCCAGTAACCAAATCTTGTCTTCACCACTGTATCTTTCAATTAATATTCAACTCACATTCCCTCATATAAAGATGGTTAATAATTATATAAAGATGATTAATAATTCATCTAAAGAACTTATCGAATAAAAAAATTCATAAAATCCCTACGCGGTTTGAACAACATGCACCAAACCCCCAATTGATTAGTTAATTGTCTAAAACTCTCTGGTTAGTTTCAGATATGATGCACAAATCCCCCTCCCCAACCCAACCCCGCCCATACTTTCATATCGTCTGCAAAAATATTGTATTCGTGCAACAAAGTTTGTGAGGGGCTTACACTCCCTTTAATTAGATGAGACTAGACTTGCATTTTGTAGTATTTTCCTTAAAAGGTCCTAAACACCACTTAGAACTATATATTAACGTAAAATAACTCTTTTGGCTTGACAAATCTACACAAAATCCAATGTTGTTCGGAAAACTCAGCATAAAATTTCATTGGTGTATGGAGAACTCTACAAGAAATTCCCTCTGATTTATTTATTAAAACAAAACTAAGAATTATATTCTTTGGAATAGTAAAATATGTGCAATTTCACCATTTAACAACATATTATTGAGTTGTACCGAAACTTGATACAGGGAATGGTGTCCCACATTTTTAAAACACACGTCTATTGTTCTAATATTCTCTGGCTATTTTAAAAAATGGTTCTTTGATTCTAATATCACGCAGACTACATTCCATACAAATTCTAGTCCAGCTCCATCTAAGTGTTCTTTTTTTTTTTTTTTTTTTTTTTGGGGATCAACAACAAGAAATTTTATTGTAAAAGCAAGGAGTATATAACAAACACAACATATTTTTTACACAACAAAATAACTCAAAGGATAATTAGACCAGTCCGTGAAAGAATGGTAGAAATCCTTTTTTTGTGCTCTGATCCAAGTCCAGCTTCTAAGCTTGATTAGTTCCACAGTTGTTTCAATATCAACTTGTTCATTTTCCAAGACCACCTCATTTCTGTGAATCTTGATTGACAACAAAATGAAGAACCACTAGAATCTCCATTCCTTCCTGCCATTTTTTGTAGGGAAAGAGATGTCTATCTTGAATAAAATGATCTTTAAGATTTCTTGGCATCACAGTTGATATTTAGATCCAATCATAAAATCCCATCCACACCTGTAATCAACATCACATTCAAAGAAAAGATGCGAATTATTTCAAATTTCCAACGATTTGAACCCCTCAACATGAATATTAAGATTAGTAGGAATCCTGTTTAGTAAGGCTTTCCATGCGAAGGCCATTATTATTCTGGGTACTTGTGATTCCCAAAGCAGCTTAAAATAAAATATTTTATATATCCGCATCTCCTGCTCGTGAGTTTAGAAATTGGTAAACTGATCTCACCATAAAGTTTCCAGACTTCTCGTATTTCTATTTCCAGGAGTCCGCAATATTTTGAGCAAGGATAGCCGAACCCAGCGCTTGAAAGAGTTCTCTAACCAAGTCATTTTCCCATGAAACTAATTCCCTTCTCAAACCTTCCATTCCCATTGTGCTCCAATCTACTCTCCCATGTCTAAACCAAAGCATCATTGTCAATAGAGATCAAGTATAGCCTACTGAATCTGGTTTTTAGTTTTGAATCTCCTATCCACATGTCCGAACAAAACCTCGTGCGACACCCATTTCCTACCACTCTAATTAAGCAATCATTAAACTAGTTTATTTCCCCACCCTCACATCTAAGTCATCAATGCTCTATTCTTATTGAGAATTTTATCAAGTTTCAAGAGATGCGTCTTCTTTTACTTGCCTGCCCACTTTCAAAATAGGAGTACGGTCATTACCTGGTAGAAAAAAATTAACTTAGACTGTTTAAATAGTGATTATGATGTTAAGAGTGTTTACTAATTCTCCAAAATAGTATGTCTAGTAACAATATTACACACTACGTAATTTTGATTGTTACTCTATTAAATTTTTGTCACACATTGATTCATAACTGTTAGGACCGTAAGTGCGACACGATTTATTTCCTTGTTTTGCGAAAATATTTTTTAAGGAAAATTCTGGTTTTATTTATTTACTAAAATAATCACTTATGTTTTTATGGAAAATATCTTCTAAAGGGAAGTGAATGTTTGAGTAAGTTTGGAAAGATTTAACTTGATCTTTAGAATCTTATCTTATAGGAAGTTAATCTTTATCAAACTCTTGTTTATATCCTTAAGAGATTGTTTCCTTGTGGTGTTCTTTTTCGTTCTTTGTTGTGCAGGATATGAAGATCACAAAGATCTTATCAAAAGGAAAAGAGACCTTATCAAATGAAAGAATCCGGATATTTTGGAAAGATACAGTCACGACTGGATTGGGAGACTGGCCACGGATCTCGGAATCTTTCAAGAAGAGCTATCCTATAAATAGTAGAATTCATAGGAATCAAAGTAGAACACTCGTGTATAACGATATTCGTCTTTAGGTGTTCAAAGTTTTTATTCCTTAGTTTTCATACTTGAATTTATTCAAGAACGTGACAAGCCGAACAATAGTTGAAGGGAGTTCAACGGGAAAGGATTGCACCAGTTGGAGGGAGTTCAAAGTACGTGCTTTGCGCTTGGAAACTTTGTCATAAGAAGACCTAACGGGAGTTGATCTTACGGGTTCAAACGGAGTAGCCGATCAAAGGTTTCTATTGGTGTCCGACATTAGAGGGATTCTAATTGTTAGAGTAAAGCAACCAGTAGTTGTAATAGCTTTTGATCGAGGAAAGAGGTTTGAATTCTTGGGCGAAAGCCTCGTGGACTAGGATGAAGTCCGAACCACGTTAAAAATCTGTTGTCTTATTTTTACTGTTTTAATACCTGTCTAGACTAGGTATCACGACTAACTGTTTAAAGTAAAAATTGAAGACTTAAATATCTATCAATAACCATATTATTTTGCTTGAATATTAACATTCTATTGGTTAGATCTTAAATAAAGCAACGAGCAAAAACAAATTCCTCGGATATGAGCTCAAAGATCATGAATGCATCCATTAATTATCTTAATTTCTTTGTTAAACCCTATGAGATGTCTTAAGAAAGTTATGCCCAAAAACTATAAAATTTATCACCAAGCAAAGAGGGGCTTTGACAAAATGATTTTCATGAATAACCCATCGGTTTGAGCTCAAAATGCAGTCATCAGTTGGTTGTTTCACTTGAATTAGATAAGCACTCAAGCTTCTCTCTTGTCTCGTTTCATAAATCACCCTCGTTAATGGTAGCAATGTTTCAAATAAAGCACAA
Source organism: Misopates orontium (assembly GCA_946800315.1). Classification (NCBI taxonomy): domain Eukaryota; kingdom Viridiplantae; phylum Streptophyta; class Magnoliopsida; order Lamiales; family Plantaginaceae; genus Misopates; species Misopates orontium. The sequence goes on along the minus strand of OX326948.1, from coordinate 4,732,238 downwards.
CCGGATTATACTCTTCTTCTTTTGTTAATCCTTACCACTTGGTATTCGATTCTAGTATCTCATGCGAGCATCTTTACCATGTGCCATTTATATCTACTATGTAAGTAGATATAGAAGATATCTCTAAACCAGTGTTTGCAATAGCTTATGTTATATCTTAAATTTCATATGTATATCAAGCTGTAACAGTAAACACCTGGTGTTTTAATAATTTATATAGCAGTTATAACATTAACAAAAACACTAAACTGTAAACACCAGATCTTTACGTGGTTTGGTCAAATGCGCTCCTACACGAGGCTTACGCCTAACCACTCAAACTTCTTTCAATGAGAGAAAGGGATTTACACTCATAAGACATTACTTTAACCTCTGGACTCCCTCTATTGTTAAAAGCCTACAAACACTCATTTACCTCTATACTCCTTTTGAATGTGAATATGGCTATCTTGGCTGAAATCCCTTCAACTTTGTAGGACTCTCCGTAAAAAGAAACTCGAAATTTTTCTAGAGAGTACAACTCAAACTCAAAGACTAAAACAAAGACAACTTCAACTCAAACACTAAAGCAAGATGCTTAAACATCCAAAACTCCTACACTACGTAACCTATAGCTTAAAATAGCCGATTTAGTTATATATTAAGTTTTTTGGAGATTTCAAATTTTCCAATAATATAAAAGAAAATTTTTATTGGTTTGAAACATAAAGCTATACTTATTTTTCTCGCATGCCAAAAAGCAACCTAGCCTCACAAAATCTATATATTGATAATATTCAGGTTTTAGAAAGAGATTATCAAGTTCTTTATTGTTATAACAAGATTCTATATATCTGTAGAAAATAAAAAGAACAAATTTGCAAGGTTTTTATAGTCCTTTATTGCAGGGACTCGAGATCTGAAAGTCAGAACTAAAAAGTCACAGGTTTCAGTCCTTTGAGAATTTTGAAACATATGAAATTAAGCTTACGCCTCCAGTACAGGTTTATTTATAGGGTCAATTACGTTTTGTCCCTTAACGTTTGGGGTGTTTTGCGAAGTGCCCCCTAACGTTTGAAAAAGAGCACTTTGCCCCCTAACGTTTGTAAAAATGTGTCATTTGCCCCCTGATGCCAAATCTAACGGCTAAAATGATAGCCACTTGGCACAAATGAACGGTAGATCAAGGACTCAGGGGGCAAATTTCAAACGTTAGGGGGCAAAGTGCTATTTTTCAAACATTAGGGGGCACTTCGCAAAACACCCCAAACGATAGGGGGTGATCGCAATTGACCCTTATTTATATACATATAAAAATACAATCTTGCAATAAAAATAACTATTTGTTGTAAAGTTTTAAGATCTCTTCAAACAATAACTGTTACTACAACATAACTGACAAAATAAATAAAATGACATCGGATTAAAATCATTTTTCATGCCATAACTTGGCACGATTTTCATTTTCGTGTCTTAATTTGGCAGTAATCAATTTGTATACCATAAGTTAAACACTTTCTTCACGTTGGGTACTCCGATGCCGAAAAAGTACGTGCAATTAACGTGAAATATGTTGAGGTGTAAGGTTGGAATCAGTCTAAATTGGTCTAAATCTCCAAATTTCGGTTCATCGGATGACACGTTGTACTTTTTTGGCACCGAAGTACCCATTGTGAAGCAAGTGTCCAACTTATGGTATGCAATTTGATGAGTGTCAAATTAAGGTATGCAATAAAAATCGTGTTAAGTTATGGTATGAAAAATGATTTTTTTCTCAAATGACATCACTACATCTAAAACAAAGATATTAGGACTAAAATTTTAAAATATCCTCAATTATTGAGAATCCAGTATTTTGAAAATTTGCGGGCTGAACCAATGTTTGTAGAATTTCATCATCCTACTTCAACCACTTCACAGTGCAATCAATATGTAAATCATTAGAGAATTATGGATTCAGTATAATGTATAAAAAGAAAACTGATTGATTTCTCAAAGTTATGCAAAACTAAACATAATAAGTAATGACATCAAGGCCAAAAAGAACAACAAGAAATTGAAGCAAAAGAGATATGCACAATATAGGAAACAATACCATTTTTAAACATAATATTTTTTTTTATTTTGGAAATTCATCGAGAAGTTTAGCTATGTCCCTGATTGGCACGGACAATGCTAACTCTAATATAAGAGCCACGATTCCCTTCGACAAATTCACAAATGAATGTATCGTCTTCATCTACAAAGTTACTCAGGCAAAAACCTCTCCACCCTTTGCAAAAACATGCTCGCCCATCTTTCCATTTTTTGAACTTTATCCCATACTTGTTCCCCTTTGGATCGACGAGATAAGTTACTCTTTCAAATTCAATGCTCTGCTTCCAGAGAAATTCCTTAGGGATATACTTGACAAGAAAATTGTAACTATGTCAGAAGAGTGCATTTTGAATGAATACTTAAAATACAATTCAAAATACATAGAAATTTGCAAAAATCAGAAATTAGTTTTCGCAAAAGTGAGAAAGACATTTAAACATGAACATAGCAAGACAGACATATATATACTTACCAGTTCGCTCTTTCTTGATATAATTCTTGTTATGAAATAGGGATTTATGGGTTTCACAGCAAGCCCAGATTGAAAGAGCTCTTTACCGTAAATGTCAGGAATCCTCTTCTTCCGACTTGATGTTACATTAGCGTTACCCTCAGCGACATTACGCTCACCTCCAACCTCCATATCACCTTCTTCTTCCTCCATCTCTGTATCATCCTCATAAACCTCTTCCATGTCCTCTTCCTCCATCTCTTCTCCGGTATCCTCCTTCCCATCATTTTCTCCTTCAACCTCTACATCTTCTTCACCAACCACCTCTATATACTCCTCCTCCTCCTCTTGTTCATTTTCCTCACCAATGGTCTCTGTCCCTTCTATTCCTTTGAACATGAATTTTTGAGCTTTTTCTTTTTCAAGTGAAGATGGATCGAACATTTTGACATTAAACAAACCATCCATCAAATATTGGAACACTAACAAATCACCACTTTCGATTAAGCTATCCTTGACATAAGTGGCCCAGCCTCCTTGAAAGTACATTATATTTCCTATTTTACCCACCTTCACTTGCCAATAATTGTGATGTCTATCTTTAAGAACCACCCTTTTTGGAAGTTTCCCTTGAATACATCTAATAAAACCTGACGGAAGAATCTGCATAAACATGATCAATTTAAAACATCTGCTCATTTGAGTTGGCATTTCACTCGTTATTTATGCAACATTATAAAAACTAAAACATGGAAGCTATATATTATCTACTTAACATGCTCGTAGGGTGAAAGTCACCAAAAAAAGAAAGAAAGATGACGATATTCGAAGGATATGAGTGATATAAAGGAGGATGTGCTTATAACTTATATAATCACTCTACAAACATGTGCCACAACTTGTACTAAATGATACAAAATTGGAAACAATTTATCCACATAATAACGTAGGTCTGATGATACAACTTGACAAGGATTAAAATGTATTACGGATAAAGAGAATCATTTGTATGTTACACCTAATATCATGGTGCACAACTGAGTTGCAACTAGTCCTACAATGATGTAGTTAATACGTAATAAAGCCAAGCATTAGTTTATGTCTAACAGTTTCTTCTGTTTTTTTCGTTTAAATATTTTTCAATGCGTCTCAATATATTTAAAAAAAGAGCAAGCATTTTGGGGGGATACCAACTTAAAAACTCCCTGTGGTTCGTCGTTTGTCGACAACTGCCCAATGATTTTTCATATACTTTACACAAAATACCCTTTTTAAGAAATTGCAAAAAGTTTTTATGTGTAGAAATTGCAAAAAGTTTTTGTAGTTTTCTAATTTGCTTTTAGAAAAAAAAAAATTAAATTTTTTTGTTAGAATTCTGTGTACGCATGAAATTGACATACTTTGAAAAATGAAAATCAGTTCAGTATATGTCTATTATAACATAAAGGTTTTACTTGAGAAAAATAAATCGAATATTCTTTCTAGCAAAGTGACTCATGTCGTAACAAACACATCAGGGGATAACTCGAGCGGCAGTTTCAGAATTACTAAATATCGTGTCGTAGACAAAAATATGCTTCAAGGAAAAGGGAGCAAAAAACTAAATCCTTTCCAGTTTCCACTTTTAAAATCACCCTGCCTAATCAATTACTAATGCTTCAATAATTTTCATATTATATTCATCAAAAAAAAAATCATATTAAAGAGAAAATGACCTTCCCCCCCCCCCCCCCCCGTTTCCTTTTTTGTTAGCTCATTTTAATATGATTTAACCCATAACTCGAGCAAGAGATTACATTCTACCACGAAACGAGTCTATTACTAATTTGAAAAGGTATTTTATCACATAATTAAAATAAATATATTAAACAGAATCAGAATTTTCTAATAATTAAGGGGAAAATGCATATAACCCCCATGTGGTTTCACAAAACTACCAAAAACCTCCTGGTGGTTTGATAATTATCTAGAGCATCGCCTTGTAATTTCATAAGCTTTGCAGAGAATCCTCTAACTTGCCCAAAATTAACCCTCTTGGGGTTGCATAATACTCTGCATAAAACCCCCATAAAGTTTCATAAAAATGGGATTTTGTGTAGAATACGTGAAACCACAAGAGGGTTTTAGACGATTAACAAACCACATGGAGGTCTTGTGTAGATTTTTGAAACCATTGCGGATTTAGTTTGATATTCCAATAATTAATCAAATTGAACAATAAATCTGATAATATATAAAAGAATAAAGAAGAGAAAAGTACCAATTGTTCACTGCTTGTTTCCGGTGAAAAGAACTTGAAGAAGGCGGGACATTCCTTATTCGAACCCATTGTTTGATCTAATAATCAAATGGAAAGAAAGATCTGAAGAAATATAACTCTATGCAACAAAAATCTGCACAACAACAATCTGCAAAGTGAGCAAATGATTAATGAGTTCAATTGACTAAAATGAGCGGAAGATTAAAAAATAAAAATAAAAATAAAAAGAGAGAGAGAGAAAGGGAGCGTTACCTCCGATGCTTGGTAAAGAAAATGAACAAGAATACGGGGCATTTATACTAGGGATAATGGCACATTAGGAAAAATAGTTGTTATCACTTTGCCCTTTTGGGAAAATATATCATAATAGAAAAACTAGCCGTTGGCAATTTACCGTTTGGCTCCGATGTGTTCGAGGATAAATGAGGAAAAAGGAAAAATAGCGGAAAATAGGAATTTATCGGAATTTACACCGCTTTTCTTGGGTCTCCATGCGATTGACATTAGTTTAGTTTTGAGAAGAAAATGTTATACTTCGTTACTTATCATCATTTTGACATTGTAATAAATGTTCTTATACTTTAAAAGTGAGACCATGGAACTGCTCAAAAAAAAAAGGTGGGACTGCGGAAACTATCTAGAATTCCATTAATATTTATTATGAAGATGTAGAGTGTAAGGTTGGTTATTATTTTCCTAAAGCCCATAACTATAATTAACCTATTATAAATTCCACGTGGAACTCACTTATATAATCGTCTATCTACTTATTCTATTGGCTATAGTCATATTGTACTTAAAACTATAACTTCATGTACTGAAGTTAAGTTTAATTCCGATTTTACTATTTTATGAACGAAAGTATCAGTTTCAAGGGCAAAAACACTTCAAGCTCCGCAACCTACAGGTGTTTCACAGTGTGTCCCTTTGAACTACCAAAAAAAAAAAAAAAAACCCAACTTATGTAAGAATGTCCGAACTTGAGATCAAATCCACCAGACCAAATCTCATACATGTGTTCGAGCCAAATGGTAGATCAACGACTCAGGAGGCATTACTCACAAAAAAATAAAGAAACAAATTATTATTTTATGTTTTGTTTTTTTCTTTACTTCAGCATTTCTCAAAACTGATCATATAACTTTTTCAAGCAACAGTTTTGGGTATTTAATGAAAAATGTCTAACTGGAACCCTGCATTAAGTCTTAGTAAATTTCACCTTTAACCATCCGTTTTGCGATTTTTTTTGATTTCCTACAAAATCATTTAAAATATAAAAACACTCTTCTAAAATCTTGAAATAATTACACATCTTGAGATTGTTGTATACTTAAAACTTAATTTTAAGGAATATAAAAATTTGATTAATTTCATGTTTTTTTAAGAAGTTACAAAAAATAAGTACATGCCATAATTGTTTTTTCCAAATCTTAAACCATGTACCTCCAAGATTCACTTGGAACATCCTTGAGCAAGGATAGCTGAACCCAGAACTTGAAAGAGTTCTGTAACCAAATCATTTTCCCTCCCTTCTCAAACTAAGATTCCATTCCCATTGTGCTCCTATCTACTTTCCCATATCTGACACCAATGGATCATTGTCAATAGAGATCAAGTATAGCCGACTGAATCTGCTTTTTAGTTTTGAATCTCCTATCCACGTGTCTGACCAAAACCTCGTGCAATATCCATTTCCTACCACTCTAATTAAGCAATCATTAAACTAGTTTCAGTCCCCACCCTCACATCTAAGTCATCAATGCTCTATTCTTATGGAGAATTTTGTTAAGTTTGATAAAGAAAATGAACAAGAATACGGGCCATTTACAATGGGGATAATGGCACATTAGAAAAAGGGATAAAAGCATTAAACCCCCTATACTTTACTATCATGTTGTATTTTGCCCCCTATCCTCTTATTTTTTGCAACTTGCCCCTTTTACTATGGATAAATAAGCATTTTACCCCCCGAATCGTTTTTCCACCATTGGATTTGGACATGTGTCAACATTTGTGATCGTTGGGTATGGGCTCTGGGGTAAAGTGCTTATTTATCCATTGTAGAAGGGGCAAGCTGCCAAAAATAAAAGGATATGGGGAAAAGTGCAATCGGGGCATAGTATAGGGGGTTAAACGCTTTTATCCCTTAGGTAAATAGTTGTTCATACTTTGCCCTTTCGGGAAAACATGTCTTAATGGAAAAACTATTTGTTAGAAATTTACCGTTTGGCTCCAATATGTTCCAGGATAAGGAAAAGGAAAAAAAAATATAGTGAAAAAATAGGAATTTATCGAAAAAAATTCTATGTAAAATTATTTGTTCATTCTTTTCCATGCGATTGGCATTACCTTAGTTTTCAGGAAAAATGTTATACTTCGTTACTTATCATCATCTTGACATTGTAATAAATGTTATTATACTTTAAGGGCTCGGTTTGGTTAGTCTTGTTAGGCCTGATATCAGGGATTTTGTCTTTACCAATCCTAAAGTGAGCTGCTTTGATTGCTCAGATTTAACCCCGGGCCATCCGCTTTGAAACCAGGTGACTCGGGATTCATCGGCCAAAATAATCTGAGGTCCACCCCTCGGATTACAATACTGGATGGCACAGTAACAGTGATTCCTTGTAAAATATCAATTATGTCCGCAATAATTACCCTTCACAACATTAACCTTCTTTATTTACACATAGTACTCTCTGTGTCTCCGCTACTCGCCACCGCTCGCTTACTGTTGCTCGTTGTCGGCGTGTCTCTCTCTCTATGTGCTGCTAATCTCCTTCTTTTTCTCGATGCCACTCTCGCTTCTCGTTGTTTGAAAGTCGGATTTTTCAGGAGATTCACAGAATTAGTGAAGAAGAAAACGATGTGAAAATTGAGAAGAAGATTCGATGGGGTGAATTGATCTCTCAAATGAAAGAACGGCAGGATGTGGTAGGTTGTGCCGGAAACAGCTGGTTTGGGCGGTGGGGATGGTGGGTTACCGGTGTTGGTTTTGGGAAAAAGACCTTTCTTTTCTTTTGTTTTTCTTAATTTTTCGTTTCGTTTCTTTTCTTTTTCTATTTTCTATTTGATATATTAACAAATCAAATAAACTTCTTTCTGTAAAACTTTTATTTCGATTTTGTAACAAAATAAGAGTGCATAAACAAATGCTAAAACTGATCTATGTGAAGGTTAGAAACAAACTCATTCTTTAAATTTTAACTTTTTATATATCAAGTAAAATAGAAACTTCATTAAAAATATAAATAAATAATATTATCTAAAACTAACCTTAATTTCATAAAATTTTGCACAAAATCTTCCTTTTATAATACCACAAAAGTGTGTTTTAGAGAGAGAGTTTTATAAAACTACGAGGGTTTTTTATATAATAAACAAACCACAAGGAGCATAGGTGCATGACTTTGAAACCATTGAGAGTTTATGAGGGATATCTACACAAAATGAACGGTTACTCAATAGTTCATGGACAAATCGCACAAAAATCAACTAGTTAGGAAGCATACCGCACATTTTTATAGGTTAGGGGATACATCGCAAACGCCCTCATAGGTTGGGGGTTTGCCGCAACTATCCCTTTTCTCAAATAAGAGTGTGGTAGCAACAGCCGATCAACGTAGATTTAAAAAAAGTTAATCACTCAAATTTGATATATCAAATGAATATATAGATAAAGTATCACAATAGAGCTTTAAAATTTACAAATTGTAATTAAACTTTGATATCTTTCAAGCAGTAAATACATTTGTGTATGGCTGTTATGTGATTCCATTTGATGTGTCACGTGCCTAATACCAATACTCGTTAGATGCTCTTCAGGTACGTGTTGAATGTGCCTAATGGGATTTCATGTTATTAAAGTAACATAAAATTACGAATACTCATGTGGAACGCCTGTTAAAAATGTATCCAACAATTTTTAACACACCGTAAATCCATATTATAATTTCAAATTTAAGAAAAAAGTTTGAATAACACGAAGTATGAAAAGAGACAAATTCCAATATTTCTATATTAGATATAACTCCTTTCATTTAAGTTAAAATGACATTTTTACCTTAACAAAAACTCATTACTACTTAGTGATTTTTCACATTATTTAGAAGCAGTAAATAAGATCTTTCTTATTCTAAAATATTGAATTTAACGCCAAAATTATAATTTTATCTATTTTAATTATACAGTGAACTTAAATTTATTAATTTTATTACTAAAATATAATAATTATATTAATATATGTGTATATTCATGTCATACCATATCATAAATCTTTTTAAAAATTCTATCCTCATATTCATATTGTATCCGAGTTCAGTACTTGTACAATATATATGGATCTTCATCTATATACTATATAATAAGAATGAAAGTTTTTTCTTCGGTCATCTTTCATCCTTCCATTATTGCTCTTCTCAAATTATATATTTCCAAATTTTTTTGTCAGTTACAGTTGTTTTTCTTAAATGTGGTGGGCCCACATTCTTATAAATCTCTCACAAAATGAATTTATACATATTTGTTTCTCTTAAATTTAGTGGGTCCCACCTTTTCTTTGTCTCTCTCAAAGTAATCTAAGGCACCCCTGTTTCCACTCTGTTCTCTCTCTCTCCGGCCAAGAAAAAATTGGGTGCTTGCTTCGTTCAGTACTCTGTTTGAATCTCATTCATGTACTCTTTTTCCCATGCCTTTTTTACTCTTTTTTTACAATCCATTTTTCCTCTTCGTCTCTTTCGCTAAAATCTCAACACACCCTCCCCAACCCCATCCTTTGATTAGGCGATTTTTCATTCAGTTAGATAGGTCAGGTAAAATCGAAAGAAGCGAAAATCAACTCAATTAAATCCATATTTTAAAAGTATCAAAGGTTTTAGATGGGGTTTGGCTGTTTAGGTTTCGATTGGAGAAGATGATAATTAGCTCTCTCTTCTCTTTTTGTTTTTTCTTTTTCAATTTTAATTTCAAAAATGAATTAAACTCAATTCATGTTTAACTTACTATTAAATTCAAGAAATATTGAGAAATGATTCATACGGCTAATATATTTGTAAAGAATCCTTAAAAAAACTGTTGCATAATTAACTACTCTAATAAATAAATAACGCAAGTGGTAATAGCAGAAACTACCTCTGTGTTATTCCTAAATGGCAAAAACCACCTATGTTATTTTTCTTTGTAGAAAACTTTGTGTGAAATTTACATATTAGCAAAATATTTCATGTCGGTTATATTTTTAGGTAGTTGTACCGATAACTAACAATCTTGATGCATTAAATAAAAACAAATGTATAGACGAATATTTATTCATGCTACGTTTAAATGATCCACGAACTGCTAGTATTTGTATTATTAAATATAAAAGATGAATTTATATTATTATAACACAAGTTTGTTTATACATACTTAAATAAATGTTGAGATTGGTTATTAGTAGACTACAGACCAAAAAATACTTTCTTCATTTACTTTAAATTAAGTACATATAATGCATACTTGCTTGTATAGTCTTTTGACATCCATTCAAGAATTTCTGAATAAATAAAAAAGAACTTCATAGCAGTGAAATTCCAAATAGTTTGTTAACTTATGATATTGATCTTCTTTCCTTATTTAGTTAGTTATTGTAATTCTGTTAATATTTTCTTCCATTCTTAGAAACTAGCCATTAGGTTTCTGCTTAGTATATAATCTCCTCTTCTTTATTCTTTTTAATTCATTAAGTTTGATCCTTTGTTTTGTATTCAATCATCAGAGGAACGATTCATTCCTCTGAAGTGTTTCAATAATATTTGTTCTTCATTATTCCTTTTAGAAACTTTACATGGTATCATTCACCTCGTACACGATCCAAATCTTCCGCTGACTCTCTTTGTTTTCTGCAAATTCTTCATAGAATTTGATCTGCGAGTTCCTTTGGAATTCGATTCATTCAAATCTGCGAATTTCTCACCAAAATTCGATTATTCAATCTCTTCTGATTGTGATCTTTTGTTACCTTCTGTGGTTACCTTTGCCAACATATTGTGATCTTTTGTTACCTTCTGTGGTTAACAAGATCTCTTTCCTTTTGTGACTTGGTAACATTCTTCTATCACACATTACTACACTGACCACATACATTCTCTTGGCTTCCATGGAGACAACTATGACAAAGAGCCCCAGTGAAGACTCTACATCTGTTTACTTCCTTGGCAACCATGATCCCACTGGTTCTGCCATCGTTGGTGACATTTTCAATGGAGACAACTACATCTCCTGGACAAAGGGCATTGAGATGGCTCTTAATGTGAAAAACAAAATCAAATTCATCGATGGTTCATTACCTTTGCCTGCTGATAAAGATCTGCACACTTGTTGGCTTCGCGCTGACAACTTAGTCCTGTCTTGGATCCTCAACTCAGTATCCAAGGATATTCGTCACAGTTTACTTTACTTCACAACAGCTAGAGAAGCATGGCTCGAGTTAAAGACACGCTATGAAAGATCAGATGGCTCCAGAGTCTTTCATCTTCAAAAATCCCTGGCTACAATCTCTCAAGGCACACTCTCTATCACTGGCTTCTACAACTCCTTTCGATCCTTGTGGGATGAATATGTGAGTCAAAGGCCAATCATTTCATGTACTTGTGGCAAGTGTGTTTGTGAGGTTAACAAGAACATGCTTGATCTCCAACAATCTGACTCTGTGCTCACCTTCCTAGTCGGTCTGAATGACTCATATTCTGCAATAAGAAGCCAAATATTGTTGACTTCTCCCTAACCATCTCTTTCTAAAGTCTATTCCATGCTGCTCCAAGAAGAGAATCAGAGAACCTTAAACAATACCTCTGTTGCCTCTGACCCTTTGGCCATGTTTACTCGATCAAAACCTTACTCTGACACTCAACAGAAACCAGCAGGGGCTCCCAAGTCTGATCCACAACCTCAGAACAGATTCTACAAGAATTTTCAGCACAAGGACAAGAAAAAGTTGCGGTGCACACACTGTGGATTCTCTGGACACACTGTGGATAGATGCTTCCAACTTATAGGCTATCCACCTGGTTGGGATGGCCCTACTGGTAACAGAACTTTCACTCCCTCTCCATCTGCTAATTTTGCTTCTGCTACAGATGATGCACCGCCACATGTTGATCCTGATCAGAACCTGATTGCCAAGTTCTTAGCCTTTGCCAAACAACATCATACTTCTGATTCCACAACTGATTCTGGTACTGGAAAACCTTTTGCTGCAACAGCTGCAGCTGGTAAGATAACTTTCTCACATAAAGTTTTTTCTAACTTTTCCAAACTTGATCCTTCTTTCAAAACTAAGAAACTGTGGCTCCTTGATAGTGGTGCCACTGATCACATGCTTTGTCATTCTAACTTGTTTACTCAACTATCTAAAACTACTAGCATTCCTATCTCTTTACCTAATGATAAGCACACTTTGGCAACTGCAGTAGATAATATTCCTTTAGCAGGAGATATCATTCTTTTTGATGCTCTTTTAGTTCCTGATTTTGCTTTTAACCTTATATCTATCAGCAAACAAACCAAATACTCTAATATCTTGGCTTGTTTTTCATCAAGTGGTTGTGTGTTGCAGGACAACTCCACGAAGAAGATGATTGGTTTTGCTAAAGAACTAAATGGACTTTATGTGCTTGATATTGATTCACTCATTTCAGTAAATGTTTCTAGTACTTTAATTCCTATTTGTAATGCAGCTATGAATAAAGGCCCCTTAGCCAATGTTTGGCATCATAGATTAGGCCATCCCTCTTTTCAAACACTAAATTGTATTTCTGGGATTTCTTTCGATTAGAATGCTGCTGTTTTTCCTTGTGATATATGTCATTTTTCTAAACAAAAACGGTTGCAATTTCCTACTCATACTTCTTCTTCAACTGCTATATTTGATTTAGTGCATTGTGATATCTGGGGTCCCTTTTCTATTGTATCTGTTGAAGGCTTTCGTTATTTTCTTACAATTGTTGATGACTTCTCCCGTTGCACATGGATTTACTTTATGAAACAGAAATCTGAAGTTCCACAGCTACTGAGTAAGTTTCATACTCTTATTTTCACACAATTTTCCATCAAAATCAAAGTTCTTAGAACAGATAATGGCAAGGAGTTCCTCATGAAGGATTTCTATGATTCTCATGGCATTATCCATGAAACAAGCTGTGTGGCAACACCTCAACAAAATGGTCTCCTGGAGAGAAAGCACCAGCACCTTCTCCAAGTTGCAAGGGCCCTCAAGTTCCGGTCCAACATTCCCCTACCATACTGGACTTATTGTATAGCTACTGCAGCATTCTTAATAAACAGACTATCTTCTGTTGTTTTATCTCACAAAACTCCTTTTGAGCTCCTCTTTAAAAGACCTCCTGATTACTCTATTCTAAGATCATTTGGTTGTTTATGTTATGCTTCCACACTTACTACTCACAGGCACAAATTTGATGCAAGAGCACAAAAATGTGTGTTTCTGGGCTATCCTAGAGGCACCAAAGGTTATGTTTTGCTGAACTTAACAAACTCCAAGATTCTCATCTCAAGAGATGTTGTTTTTTATGAACAAGAGTACCCTTTTTTTAAAACTACAGAGGATATTCCATCTCATTCTCTTGCTGATACTTCTACTAACCTTAATATATGCCAAGACCCCTTTATCTCTTTACAGGTACCTACTGCATCTGTTCAGCATCCACCAGTTGCTGTTCCAAGTTCACCTCCTGCAGAGTCTCAGACTCCAGTGCACACCCCTGACCTTCACCTTCACATGGAGCACCTGGACACTGATATTTCCACTACAGGTGCAGTTGCAGATCACACTCCATCTCCTGCTGATTCTATCAGCTCACAGGTTCCTTTATCACCTCCTGATAACATTTCTGCTCATACTTTATCTACTGCTTCTAACCTTTTTGATGATTCTCTCACTCATGCACCTTCTGTTCCTCTTAGAAAATCCACTAGAAATATTACTACTCCAGCTTATCTTGAGGCTTATGATTACAAACTGCCTCCTCATTCTCATAAGGCTAATTCTTTGGTCAAGTATACTACACCTCACCCTATTTCAGATTTTATTTATACTGAGAGACTTGGTGCTCTTCACAAAGCTTTTACAGTTGCACTCACTCAAAATCAAGAACCTACAACATACAATCAAGCAAAGAAATTTCCAGAATGGCAACTTGCAATGAAACAAGAATTACAAGCCTTAGAACAGACAAAAACTTGGGAACTTACTGATCTACCTCCTAATCAAAACTGCATAGGTTGTAAATGGGTTTTTAAAATCAAATATAAGGCTGATGGCACTATAGAAAGACACAAAGCTCGACTGGTTGCTAAAGGTTACACTCAAGAGGAAGGATTAGACTATTTTGACACCTTTTCCCCTGTAGCAAAGATTACTACTGTGCGTGTTCTTTTGTCTTTGGCAGCTTCTAAACATTGGCATCTCCACCAACTAGATGTCAACAATGCATTCCTCCATGGTGACCTTGAGGAAGCTATATATATGTCACCACCACCAGGTTACTGTTTTGGGGAAACCTCAAAGGTTTGTCTATTAAAGAAAAGTCTCTATGGCCTTAAACAGGCCTCAAGACAATGGTACCAAAAGCTCACAACTTTTCTCCTTTCTCTTGGTTACATTCAAACAATATCTGATCCCTCTTTATTCATCAAGCAAACTAACACCTCTATCACAGCATTATGTGTATATGTGGATGACATTATTCTAACAGGAGATAATCTTCAAGAAATCAACCACATCAAGAACCAACTGGACAAGCAATTCACTATAAAAGACCTTGGCCCCTTGAAATATATCTTAGGCATTGAAATAGCCAGAAGTAACAGTGGCATAACACTTTGTCAAAGGAAATATGCCCTTGACATCTTACAGGAGTCTGGCTTTCTGGGTTGCAAACCATGCAACACACCTATGGATTCCTCTACTAAGCTTCACAATGATGATTCACCAACTCTTGAGGACCCTTCTATCTACAGAAGACTGGTGGGGCGCCTCCTTTACCTCACTATCACCAGACCAGACTTAAGTTACAGCATTCAATGCTTGACTCAATTCATGGCTCGTCCTACAACTATACACCTTGTTGCAGCACACAAAGTGCTAAGATTTATCAAATCTAATCCAGGTAAAGGCCTCTTCTATTCTGCACACTCTCATTCTAACATTCGTGCCTTTTGTGACAGTGATTGGGCTGCTTGCCCCTCCACTCGCCGAAGTGTAACCGGTTATGCAGTTTACATTGGAGACTCTTTAGTATCTTGGAAAGCAAAGAAGCAATCAACAGTTAGTCGTTCTTCCACCGAAGCAGAATATAGGGCGGTTGCTACCACAACTTGTGAACTTGTTTGGCTCCATCAACTGCTTTCTGAGCTTCAAATCACACAACTAAAGACACCTCTCATCTTCACTGACAATAGAAGTGCTTCATGCATTGCCAACAACCCTGTACACCATGAGAAGACCAAGCATCTCCAAATTGATTGCCACTTTGTTCGGGAAAAGGTTCATCAAAAGTTTCTCAAAGTTATGCACATTACAAATCATCACCAAGTTGCAGACATATTGACCAAGCCTCTCTCTCTTCAACCGTTCTCAAGGATGTCTTGCAAGATGGGCATCATTGACATCCATGCCCCTCTTGAGGGGGATGTTAACTTATGATATTGATCTTCTTTCCTTATTTAGTTAGTTATTGTAATTCTGTTAATATTTTCTTCCATTCTTAGAAACTAGCCGTTAGGTTTCTGCTTAGTATATAATCTCCTCTTCTTTATTCTTTTTAATTCATTAAGTTTGATCCTTTGTTTTGTATTCAATCATCAGAGGAACGATTCATTCCTCTGAAGTGTTTCAATAATATTTGTTCTTCATTATTCCTTTTAGAAACTTTACATAGTTAGAGTAAAAGTTAGTATTATTGTAAAAAGTGGATAATTCCTAATAAGTTGAAATGAATAATAGATGTCGTTATTGACGAAGAATTTAGCATGATTTGATAGAATAACTTAACTTGCTCATTTATTTTCTTTATTTCATTATTTCAAAAATGTAATTTTCCTGTTTGCAAGGTAAATATGTGACCAACCAGTTAAATCGTTTGTAATTGTATTCACACTTGTGAAGCACGCGTAATTTTCCTAGCCTAAATATAATTATTAACACTCATCCGACTTTACAGTTGACAGTTCACTAAGACTTGAGAACTTGAACACAGGATATAATTTATTATCGAATAATCGTTTAAGGTGTAGAATATCAAAAGTTTCAAGTCGCAAAAAGTCGCCCGCATTCACAAGTTAAACTACCAGGTGACGTGTTTTTTGGGAGTGAAAAGGTGACGGCGTTTTCAATTATGGCCTAGATTTTTTCGTACGCCAAATCTTACTCTTAAGAACTTCCTCTGTTAACTAAATTAGCAGCTTTCTATCAAAAAAAAAGAAAAAACTCAATTAGCCGCTTTTCTGTTTATTTATGGCTGATTCTGCAATATCCATGATGTTTGGAAAAATTTCAGCTCTTCATACAGCAAACACTATTAGGTCACTGGTCCGAAATTATTTCAGCTCTTCCCATATAATGGACAAAAGAAATAAAAGAAATTGATAACAAGCTGTTCTTTTCATAATCTCCCCGTATGTCCCTAAAAACATTTTTAAAGAAACTTTTTGTTCGGTATTCTAGGTGTCTTCTTTAGGAGATCGTTAGGTTATTAAAATATATAGATAGTTTTTATTTTTAGGCTAAGAAAATATATAGATAATTTGTTATACAAGGAATTGAATCTTTGATTTCATCAAATGTCAGTTTTTAGCTTCTAGTTTATTTGATGCATAAATTTAAAGTTTTCAGTCGCCTAATCTTAGCATACGAATGAATAATTAAATGTGAGATCGTGCAATTTAGTACATTTTTCTTGCATAGTACATGAACTTAATTTCCCAAGAGGGACAAGCACGAGGAAAGCCATAGCCATAGAACAGGGAGCAAAGTTGCATTACATGTTAAGAGTCTCAACTCTAAACCCGCAAAAACTCTCAAACAAACACTCAAAAAGCAAGCTACAAAGCATATATAACATATGTACAGGGTCAGATACCATACCGATCAACA
Source organism: Misopates orontium (assembly GCA_946800315.1). NCBI lineage: Eukaryota > Viridiplantae > Streptophyta > Magnoliopsida > Lamiales > Plantaginaceae > Misopates > Misopates orontium. Next base: position 4,715,300 of record OX326948.1, on the reverse strand, counting down.
ACTCTTTTCGGTTACACTCGACCATAAATCTACAGAAAATTCCCATACCGAGCAACCTCAGCAAAACTGGAGTTTTCTCAAATCTCACAGGTCGTAAGGAGGAGGAGGGCTCCTGGGTCCAACTCCGCTAGCCTTCTCGTATGCAAACGATGCTGACCTCCGACGGAATCTAAATGCTTCTCTTCCTCCTGCACCTGTTCCACAAACACATCGGAAATGTATGTGAGTCACTTAAAGAAAGCAATAATGCACGTTGCAGAATATCGTCACATTATCCCTCTAATGTCAACCTTCCACACCACTTGCATTACACCAAAAAAAAAAATCCACTCCACTTCTTTGATACGATCATACGACTATTTATTAATTGATCAATTCTAGTTAACTATTTGCCCATAATTACCACGTTTCGGATTAAACTTCTCCGCCTGTGAACTTGTTATTATTGCCAAAGGAAGAGTGGTAGTAACTTGTTATATTTGCCAAACTACGGCAAGGAAATGTTGCGGTACCTTCTAGGAAAAGTTAAAGGAACTTTGATCCACGCCGTAGTTTCAGCATTTTACACTACATACAATAAAATTGGCATATCAAACAACTTCTATACACTCGCAAAACTTATGATCAAGAATCATATCTTACCGAACAAACTTGTACAACATCTTTCTCAATTAGCTACACCGGTAAAACTAAATCACGTAGCTCATACAAGTTTGACTCAAGAAATTCGGAGGCAACATATGCTAATTGACTTAACCATGTCAATAACAGTGGCCTCAACTTTGGAATATATTCCATGCATAAGTGCCAGTGTTGCAATCTACAATCGAGATGATAATATTATACTAAATCATGGCACTCGCCACGCCATAATCCCTCCACTTACACAACTTAGACGAACTGTATGCACCACGTCATCATGTACGCATTTCAAAATATTATTACTTATTTTTAAAAATTATTTAAGTTTCAGGTGGGTAGTTAAATTATTAGACCAGTGCATTGCATTATTGATTTTCCCCACAAAGAGACAAGATTTTAATATCTTTAAGCACTTATCTACTATTTTCTCCACATATAATTACAGTATTTGTCACTCTCATTGTCCCCACTAATTGCACCTAAGTGACCTAACACCACCAATTATTGTCGCCTCGTGTGAAATGACTAAACTACCCTCCGCATGATCCTAGAGATTCTTCTAGAGTGCTGAACAAAAAATTATTAAAACTCACCAGAAAAGGGAGATACCGGAGGTGTAGAGCCGGCGGGAGAAATCGGCGGGGAGTCCTTCTGACCGGATAGCGACGGCTTTACGATCATTATGCTTCTCGTAACTTTCACTGCATCCTCAGCTGCTTCTTCTCCGATGGAGCGCGGACTGTTTACACCTTCTGATTCTGCCAAATCATCGTAAAACGAATTAAATCAATCAATTCACAGTATATTCATATTCAATCAGAATCTAATGTTTAAAACTTCTGATTCTATATCTGACACGAGAAAATGAATTAAGCAACAAACACAGCATATTCACACTCATCAGAATCAGAATCTGCTGATCAAAACTTCTAATTCTGTATCTAACACGAGAAAATGAAATAAGCAACAATTGCAGCATATTTACACTCATCAGAATCAGAATATTCATCGCTAATTCGATTCTCAGCCAAATCCGATCAATACTGACATCATCATCTCGTAGATTACTACTTCTGTCGAACAGATATTCAAAAAAATACTAAATCAAGCCAAAATTCCTCTGAATATGATCAATTATTACTCGATTATCGATAGAAACGAAAGTATTATCAAATAATTCACTGATTAAGCAGGATTAAACTCAATTTTTAACAACCGGCAATAGATCGGAACGGCGCCGTACCCTTGCCGGAGTTTGATCGGAAATTAAACGTGGAGTATTTTCTCAGTTTGCCGAGGCCACTGTCGGGGAGTGGTCCCGCGACGGTGTCGTCCCAGAGCTGATCGAGTAATCCCATGGGGCGCAGGATAAGTGAGCTGGCGCAGGTTAGTTAGAGCGGCGCACGATAAGCTGACTCTTCAGACTCTCAGTTTTAGTAGAGTGAACGAAATGATGGAAATGAGGGTGGATATTTATGGACAAAAGAGGCGTTAAATGTCGAACGGATTGAGCGGATGAAGACGAGATTTGGACCGTTGGATTAGATCTGGATGATCTGAAGTGACGTGGAGGGCTGAAAGTTAATGGGGTGGGAAAAGTAGATAAGATCGAGGTGGGCCGTTTTGTCAGTTGCCACCCGGCAGTATGCTAGTGAGAGAGCACGTGATGGGTAGGTAAAAGTCGTTAATGCCCTTGATATTTTATCCTGTACGGGGTAAATACGGTCATAAATTATTATTGTCTTTATTTGTGAAAATACATCTATTATAAGTTATAAGTTATAAATTGTTATTTATTTGATATATCATTCTTTTATGAAAATGTTATATATGATGTAAATTGCGATACTTCAATAGTTCAATTCCTATAAATTTAATTTCATAAATAAAAAAATTCTAATGTTGTGAGTGGTACAGATGATATCGATTAATTGCTAGCTACTATAAAAATTATAAATGAATTTGAGAAAAAGAAAATATTTTGTCTGTATATTTCCAAAATAATTACAAATTTGATTCCAAAATTTTCAATTGGGTTTTATATATTTCAGATTTGAGGTTGTCACATTTGATTTGTCTAACGTAATTTGATATGCTAATATTAGTTTACAATATAAAAGTAGTGTTTATGTGTGACCAAAGTCATTATGAAATACAATTATACACATTCTTTTATGCTCTATTTCGTGATTTGCACACAATGCCTTCTTCGGCCCACTCATCGAGAATATCTGTTATGAAACTATAAGATAAGATTTAAAAGAGTAAACTTGAATATTGAATTTTGTTACTTTAAATGGACTTGAGTTGTTTTTGTACGGTACTATACGAAATTGGTACATTGTATCTAAAGTTTGAAGTATCAAGTGGGGTTAGTGGGGGCACAAATATTATCCCACACCCGAAAATATTTTTTATATATATATAATTAATTCAAATTACAAAATGTCTTCAGATTGTTTGATTAAGGCCTAGCTAGTGATTAAGGCACCGGCTAATAACTAAAGATTATATAGTATTAAATAGCTATATGTATTTCCATTTGTATTCGTCGTCATTACCTCTAGATACATTTGAAAAAAAAAATCTTATCGTTAGTTGCCAAGTTCAATCGTATTAAATAAGTCAAGTTGGATAAAATCAATCCAATAGTATTATCAATTATTAAGTTCATCTTCGACTCTGAATAGTAAGCAGAATAAGTGGAAATTAGTATATATATGATATCGATTGAACACAATTTCATCAAACTTGATCTATCAAATTAAGAACATGCATATACACCGATCGATGTGTGCGTATATTAATAACGCACTACACTGACGGTGTGTTAAAAAATGCATTTAAGTAGGACATATATGTTTTGGTAAATTAAAAATTAAAGTTTCTCTATTTCGTAATGAAAATCCGCTTGTGTTATAATTTACGGTTTGTGCATAGCATGTGAGCGACATCGCAAGATGTATGTAACCACATTAATTAACTCCAAAAAAGATAATGGGCGATGGACAGTTAAAGCCATTACAATTTCTTTTATCTATTATTTCGTAAAAGAATCGAAAGTAGATGCAATTATTCTATCTTATGAGCACAATTCGTCACACATTGTCAAAGATGCATTAACTATAATAGAAAGTATAGAGTTAGGGTTGTCAAACGCGATGATTCAAGTTAATTCAAATGCTCCTACTAGCTTCACGATAGTAACGGAATCATGCGGTAGATTTGTTAGTGAAATTCGAAGTATTGACACCGATCGACCACAAGAATGGACGTAATTGAGGTAACAATATTTACATCTTTTTAGTATTATAAATGTTGTTGAAATAGCTTCTCAATCCCCTCTCGTGTATTAAAACTGTTATTAAGCATTCAAGGAATACCTTTGGTCTAATTTAAACAGATAACTAGATTACTTACACTTTATTTTTTAAATCAATATTTATATTTTGTTTATGAATTTGTTAATTATAAAAAAACAAAACCCCCCAACTAAGTTGAAGCTTGAATTTCAGAAACTTCTGGATGACTAGCTTCTATTATTGTTTAGGAATAAATAACGTCATGTATCATCCGTCGTCAATTATACAAATTCCAAATCTAAGAGTTGTCCCCCATCAACTACCCTAGCCGCCTAGAGTGTCCAAAGGGCGCACAACCTTCCACTTATCATTTATGTCCCACCCTCGTATAATTAATAATTATGAAGCCTTTGAATAATTAATTATTTGCAACCCAACTAAAGTTTGTCTTGACGCAACACAATTAACTCCCACTTCATTGTGTTATAATTACATTTATTTCCCTGAGAAATTTCAATTATTGCACAAAACCTGTGTAGAAATTAGAAATCAAGTGATAAGGTATGGAACATATATGCACAGTCAGAAATTAATTTAATCTATGAAATAGTTTCTTACACACGATAAATTCTAAAAAGGAATTATACAAGAAATATTTGTAAGTTAGAAGTAACGCGTATTTTGTTTTTAGTTTTTACAAGCTACTTGTGAGATTTTAATTATCTCATCTGAAAGAGATCAGAGACTGGCATTCAGTACGTAGCTTTTTATTTTTGTTGATGCGACCTACGTGACAGTATTAAACTAGTGGTTCTTGCTTGAGCCAAGTTATTAGAAATTGTGAAATAGTTTTTTTATTTTTTCCATATGAAATATATTATGTACGATATAATCCTTTTAAGAGTTTTAATTACAATGCCAAAGGACTATTTATCTAATATGTGCAAAGTCTTTTTTTCCAATTAGGTACTTCATGCTAAAAAAAAAAAGTAAAACACGATCAACTTATACGAGCGATTGAACGTTTATCAATTATCATAACAATCTTAGAAAAATTTACAGTATTATAATTGGTGTTGTAAATGGTGCGGAGCATAAGCCAATGTGTTTAAGGTGTAATTAACTTGTCAATATCTTGATATGGCCTTCTCCCTTTTGAGATGTGAAAATCCGAGTTTGGATAGAAACATGACAACTTTTATTAAATGAATAATTGTTGATATAATATGACTTGAACTTAGCATTAACATAAAATATATTGCAATCTCACACATTACATAATAATAATAATATCATTTTTGAATATGTGAAATGTATTAGTACTATTATTATTCAAGTGGGCTTATATGCAAATTATTGTGCGTATGGACTATTGTTAAAGATAAACTCTTTATTTGATAAAGTCTTAACTGAGTGAACTTAATATATCCAATATAATGTGTCTTTAACTGATAAAAATGAAAGGTAAGAACTTCTAACAGATGACATGAGTATTATAATAAATAATGACCCCTATCAAATGAGAACGGTTCTTTTTCTTTCACTATGTTCCATCATTAGAGAAGAACTGGGAAGAACAAAAAGGACTATGCGGGTGGATACGGAAGATCAATCACTTCTCTTTAACCAGCGATTAAATCGCTAATGAATTTATAAAGCAGTCTTGTGCAATTTACATTTTATATCATTGGCTCTTGTGATTACAGTATGAATGTTCCTTTGACTAGAATTTTGGTGTTAAGCCTTAAAAGTATTGTAATTTATGTGGATTGTGGTTTTACATAATCGTTGCGTTATAACGTTGTGAACAAGCCATATCGAAATTTTATTTTTACTTTGTAGTAAGAATGTAAGATCATTGTGAGTCATTTTGTTAGTTGTGGTCTGGCAGCTCTCTACTGAGAGAGCACATGACGAGTGGTATATGAGATACATGGTAAACAAGGTAAAAGCTACAAAATCACTCTCTAAATATATGAAAGTACACGTGCCGTAAAATGTTAATTGTGTGATCTTTAGTATTTATACTAAATCTTATTGTATACTTTATTCCTTTTATAACTCATATAATACTTAGATACCAAAACAGTGTCCCTAAATATATTTTAATGTTCTCAGTTGTATAAGTGGTGGTACCCAAATTAGTAATTAAGTTGATTTATTCAATAATTTTCAACCAGAAATGCACTACACTAAGAAATAATTATTTATATGTATAGTTACAATATATTTACACATTTATATTATAAAATTTGTTATTTATACAGTGCCATTTATATATAACATACAGTCAAATTTATAATATCTTAAAAAGGTAAATTTGAAAGTAGGCAGGAGATCATATTTATATACGATACTGTATGAGAGGTACATTGTATCTTACTCTGAATCTGAAATATCCATCAAGTTGAGTTGGTGGGGCACAAAAAGAACACACACACACACACACACGCACACACACACACATATATATATATATATATATATATATATATATATATATATATATATATATATATATATATATATTATGTTGTAGTGTTCGGAACCTTAAAATATATTATCACAATATTATAGTTTATGTATGACATCGTAATTTTCATAGAACTGATGCCGACTAATAACTTATAAAATACATATACTCTTTATGGTTCCTACTCCAAATTTGAAGAGAAAAAAAGAAGAAGAAGAAAAAGGTTCTTCATTACTTTTTTGATTTCTCGTTCATTGTTGACGTCGTTTTTAAAAAATAAAATTGGGCTGCGTTACGAATAATTTTACTAGTATAATTAGTTGTTTCAATCATCTCGGACAAGATATAATTGATGAATCATTTTGAAATAATTGCAAAGCTAGAGCTTGGACATTTTAGCTTGAGATAATTGAAAACAAAGTTACCAAACTTGGTCTAGCACGAGACCGTATATTTGACCTACTAACATGCATTTAGATGGGGATATTTGAGTTGATCTAATAATAAATTTCTTAATTTTGCTAGAATTTCACACTCTCGTGTTCCCGTATATATATATATGATGACGCCTACTCTCCCTCTTGGGATCGTAACCGTCCACGTGGCCTAATCTTCTGACCTTATCGAGCCCCACTACCCCCTTTTTCTCGCTCGATACCCGACCCCCCAGGTATATCGACCCCCTTAAACCCCGCACCTTTATTAAATACTTATTATATCATATCCTATGCTGTGTGTATTCCCCGAGGGGGGTCGAACCCCTCGTATGCAGGCATACGTCATCTACTCGCCAGCCAGTGGCGACCGTCCCTTTTTCCCAACCAGAGGGGAGGATCGGACGTCATAATCAACGTCACCCGGATGCGTTGTCCTCCTCCCAGGGCTCGACCGCCCCGCTTCCCCAATAAAGAGCATTGGTTCGGAAGTTATAAGGTGCAGCCGGAGCATGCCGTGCACCGAGGGTAACATGCGGGTACCACGTGCCCTACTCTACAAGGGTACTCAAGTACCCTATTACCCTCGGACGAGCATGCACGAGGACACGTGCCCAGGGGGTCGGACGTCAGAATCGACGTCACACTCCACTTACCCGGATGCGTTGTCCTCCTCCCAGGGCTCGACCGCCCCGCCTCCCCAATAAAGGGCATTGGTTCGGAAGTTATAAGATGTAATCGGAGCATGCCGTGCACCGAGGGTAACATGCGGGTACCACGTGCCCTACTCTACAAGGGTACTCAAGTACCCTATTACCCTCGGACGGGCATGCACGGTGACACGTGCCCAGGGCCAAATTACACTTATAACCTCCCTTTGCCCTATAAATAGGGAGGCGAGTCAGTTGCAAAACTCAAGCAATCTGAAGCAAGCCATCCCACAAGCATTCACACTATTCAAGTCAGCACAACACATTCTTCTCTATAAAATCACCAGTAAAAGATAGCCTCATCAAGGGAGAGAAGAGCAGTGAGCGCAAGCCGAGAGGGTCGGAAGAGCTCAAGATTCAGCCGAGGAAGCTGTTTGAAGGGAGATCGTGCGAACGGAGCCCGAACCCCCAAGGGTCGAGGATAGTTGCGGAGCAGCAGGGAGCTTACCCGAGTCAGGGTGCATCTTGGGCCGAGACCGACGTACGAACCGCTCCAGTGACGAGCGTAGCCGGAGGAGGGGCCGTCATCAGTGGCGCCGTCTGTGGGAACCGTCATAAAAGTCTCTGAAGTAGCCCAAGTAATGCACTCAGGTTCGGTAAACTCAGATTCCGTCGATAGCAGAATTAGCTTTCAGTCCTCATCACGTCTGTTCTCCCAAGCGGTTATGGCTATAGCATCCCAAGAGTCTGACGAGTCCATCTCCTCATCACCGGAAGTTCCCAGCCAGCATGCATACGAGTCCCCGAATCGCGCCGCCGCGTCAGACGATGGGACCACCACCGAAGTACGTATGACTATGAGCGAGTTGGATCGCCTGCTTGAAACCGCCGCGGAACGAGGCGCCAGATGAATGCAACAACAAAGAGTGAGAGCCGGAAGGAGAAGAACTACACCGCCGGATACTACGGCTCGAATCAGGGAGTATTATCGGAGGCGAGACGAAGACCGGAGAGCTAGAGCGGAGGCCGAACGCGCCAGAAACCCAGGTATGGCCGGTAGCGATCCGCATTTGTTTGATATATTACTTGACTTAAGGAAGGAGGTGCAAGCCTTGAAGAGGGATAAAAACGGAGAAGTGGAAGAAGAGGAGAAGGGCAGCCCGTTCGCCCTACACATCTTAAACCCGGAAATCCCGGTGTCCGTCCGTTTGCCCAACCCGGTGGTGTATACGGGCGACCGGCACGCAAAGGACCCTCGCGACCACGTCAACCAGTTTTTAGCCATGATGGATATCCTCAACGCGCCTGACCACGCCCGATGTCGAATTTTCCGATCCACCTTAACCGGGCGAGCGCAAGCCTGGTTCTCCCAGTTGCCCCAGGGGTCCATCCACAGCTTCCAGGACCTCAAGGAGCTGTTCGTCCGGCAATTCGCGTGCAATAGGCGCTACCCGAAAACGGCTGGGCACTTGATGACCATGGTCCAGGAAAAGGGGGAGAGCCTTAGGGACTACATGCGGAGGTTCGCGGATGCCGTGATCGACGTAAGGCATATCGACCCCCACATACTGTCGGAATTTGTGGCGCAGGGCACTCGGTCCGTAGAATTCGCCGAAGCATTAGTGAGGCATCCGGCTCGGACCTTAGAAGAGCTCATGCAGAAGGCGGAAAGGTACATGTTACTCGAAGACACGCGGTTGGCAAAGCTCGGACAAAGAGGGCAAGAGGAGCGAACAAAGAATCGGCGAGGAGATGACATGCGTAACCGGCATGACGTAGTGAAGAGGTACTTAGATCCCGTCCCAATAACTCCTCTAAAGATTTCAAACGTTGAGGTACTAGAAGTGATGGAGGGGCACCCCGACCTGCGATGGCCACCCCAATCGCGGAACTCCGAGAACCTACGCCACACGGGGAAGTGGTGCCAATTCCATCGAAGTTGGGGGCATAAGACGGAACAGTGCGACCATTTGAGAAACGAGATTGAACGGCTGATCAAGAGCGGGTACCTACGCCAATTTCTCGAAAGAAGGAAAGATCTTCCCCGAGGAAGGAAGCCGGCAGAAGAACGAGGAGCCAGTCGGGCCCGTGCGGTGGAGCGAGAAGAGCGGCGAAGCACGGAGCATCGAGAACTGGAAGGAGAGAATTCCCATGCTCGTAGACGGAGATACGAAGGTGGAGCAGCAGACGAGGGGCAAGTTCCACCCCAGCATTTACCTCCTCCCCCTTCAAACTACCTACGCAATCCCATGAATGGCAGGACCGTTAATGTGATTGAAGGAGGCCCTTTGGCGTCCTCGTCCACCCAAAGAAAGAGGAAGTTCTTAAAAGAGACGCAGCGGGTAAGTCTGAAATACCACGTCTTTTCCACTAACATGTATGCTCCCCCCCCCCAATTACTTTTGGTCCCGAAGATCTGGCGAACATTGTTCATCCCCACGACGACCCCATAGTAATTCAAGCCACAATACATGGAGCCGAGGTAGCTCGAGTTTTGATCGATACCGGAAGTTCGGTGGACGTGATGTTCCTGCCGACGTTCTTTGCACTTGGGCTCCAGCTGGAACAGATAATGCCAGAAAAAGTCCCATTGGTGGGCTTTGATGGGAGCCCGAGCGACACGCTGGGTTCGATCCCACTTTTGATGTCTTGGGGAGAAGGACACTTGCGCAGAACCGAGGAAGTGAAGTTTTGGGTTATCAATGCACTCGCCAAAACCTACAACGTGATCTGCGGGCGACCCTCCCTTCGCCTGTTCGAAGCGGTACCATCGGTCCTGCATTTGAAAGTAAAGTTCCCCACCATGAATGGAATTGGGGAAGTTAGGGGAAATCAGGCTCGAGCCCGAGAATGTCGCTTGAACACGATAGCAGCAATAGAGGAGAAGGAGGACGGTGATCCCCGAGGCCAAGGAGATTTCCGTAGGATCGAAGCCAGAAAGCTATACCCGGCAGAAGAGCTCAGAGAGGTCCAGGTCATCCCGGACGAGCCCGAGAAGAAGCTGAAAATGGGAACAAACATCAACCCGGCCATCGAGTTGCAGTTACTCAACACCCTGCGGCGGTTCCAGCATGTGTTCGCATGGGTAGGGGGACCTCCGGGGCGCATCAGCCCCCATGTATGCAAGCATTGCTTGGATGTACGGCCCGACGCCAAGCCAGTACAGCAAAGGAAGCGCAAAATGGGACCCGAAAGGAACAAGGTAATCAGGTCAGAATTACAGAGGCTGACGGAACTAAACCAGATCCGGGAGGTGCGGTATCCCGAGTGGTTGGCCAACGTGGTCTTGGTCCCAAAGTCCGGAGGGCGATGGAGGATGTGCATTGATTTCACCGACTTAAACAACGCTTGCCCGAAGGATTGCTTTCCCTTACCAAGTATCGATCAGTTGGTGGATTCCACGGCGGGGTGCGAATTGCTTTCCACCATGGACGGAGATCAGGGTTACAACCAGATCCAGATGGCTGAGGAAGACCAAGAGAAAACTAGCTTCATCACGGGCTTCGGTACGTACTGTTATTTGGTTATGCCTTTCGGTCTGAAAAATGCAGGGGCCACATACCAACGGCTTATGAACACTATGTTCGCTTCGATGATCGGAAACAATCTGGAAGTATATGTGGACGACATCATTGTGAAGAGTCAAGAGGCTAGCCAACACAACGCTGACCTGACAGAAGCCTTCCAGATCATGGAGAAGTTCGGGCTCAAGGTTAACCCGCGCAAGTGCTCCTTCGGGATCCAAGGGGGCAAGTTCCTCGGCTTTCTGGTCACTCAGAAAGGGATAGAGGTGAACCCTGAAAAGGCCAAAGCTATTTTGGAGATGCCTGCCCCAACGACAGTTCGGGATGTGCAACGACTCACTGGAAGAATGGCCTCGCTCAACCGCTTCATCTCCAAGGCCGCCGAGAAAGGACTTCCCTTTTTTAAGGTGCTCCGCAAGGTCAAGGATTTCCAATGGACCGATGAGTGCCAAAAGGCGTTTGACGACCTGAAAGGGTACTTGCTCCGGCCGCCCCTGTTGGTCAAGCCCCGGTCGGGGGAAAGGCTTTTCGTGTACCTTGCTGTGGGGCGAGAAGTTGTAAGTGCGGTACTCGTGAGAGCTGAAGGAGCAGACCACCTCCCAATCTACTACACAAGTCGGACCTTGAAGGACGCCGAAACCCGATACTCTCCCATCGAGAAGTTTGCCTTCGCCCTCGTCACGACCGCACGGAAACTCAGGGCATATTTTTTGGCTCATCCTGTTACAATACTCACAAAGCACCCGCTGCGGGCCATTCTCAGCCATCCCCAGGTGTCGGGAAGGATGGTGAAATGGGCCGTGGAGCTCGGAGAGTATGACATCCAGTATGCCCCTCGGCCGTCCATAAAAGCCCAGGTGCTAGCTGACTTTATGGTTGAGACCTACGAAGCTCTGGAAGAGGCCAATACAGAGAAGACCTGGAAGGTGTACGTCGATGGCTCCTCAAGCGGAGGCATAGGGGTAGCTCTGTCTCACTGGACGGAGAGAAAAGGCCCCAAACAGTAGGGCAGGAGCTCGGGGGATGTTGTGATAATAGCACAGAAGAATGAAACCTACCAGATACCGGTAGGAGTGGGGGACTAGTTGACTTGGGCAGATTTGCAGGAGATTAAAAATGGCAATCATAAAAGAAGGAAAAAACCAGCGAAGCCCATTGCGGACCTGCTCGGAGTAAACAGTCAAAAAACCCTCGGGAGGGTTGTAAGCTCGTTCCTCAGGGGACGGAATCCTCACTTCCACCCCGTGAACCTCGTGCTGCTCCAGCAGCGCCTGGACGGTCTCAGCCGTCTCCAGAGAAGGGACGTGGCCAGCCAGCCCTGCACCCATCATGTGGGCAGGCGCAACCTCAGCCGTCACCAGTTGGAATCCGGCTCTGGGACGGCTGTAGGGGGCCCGGTTGGCAAAGGCCGCCTCGATATTTTCAGCAACAGGATCATCAAGCCGGATCGGCTCGGAGGAGTCCCTGGGACGTCGGGCGTCAGCCGCCAGTTGGAGGGTAGTCCTCCGGCGGGAGCGAGAAGCCGCAGCCCGCGAACTGCGGCGAATGCGGGAGGAACCGGCCCCAGAAGGATTAGCAGTGGGGGGGCTCGGCCGTGGAACAGTCGGGGGAGGAGCAGGTGGTGAAGGGAAGATCAACCGAGTCTCATCAGAGAAGGACTCGCCGGAACCCAAGATGTTTTCAGTATAGGAGGCAGAGGAAGACATTTTTAGCAGATAGCAGATAGCAAGAGAATAGGAAGCAAGAAGCAGGAGGATAAGAATCGCCGGAATGCAGAAGATGAAGTGACGAAATAAGGTAAGTAAGTTTGCCTATTTATAACCGTATAAGTAACGCTTCAATATAGGCGGGAACGGCTAAAACGCCTTAAAAATGGATACCGCTCGGGCTGCCAATAAGAGACGAGATAGGAGGACGCGTGGCAACCATACAATGGCGTCTGCCGCTAATGTGCCTTTTCGAGGCGCTAATGATGACAAAGAAAATTTATGCGTGGTAAAGTAAGTAACATTTAGAGTAACACGATAAACAAAACTGCCGGATGGGACGTGTTGGTCCAAGAAACGGCGGCAGTAAATCGCCAACTGAAAAGACTTCTCGAACCATTACAACCTTCAAAGAAGGGTCATTACCCGAGGCGACTCCTAAAGAAGTTCCCCGAGCCGTCACAACCGTTGGAGGAAACATTGGCGAAAAGATTCTAAGGAAAAGTTGACCGGTTTGGGTAGTGTTTCGAGGGGTTACATCAAACCCCGCTCTACGAGGTGTCCAGCTGAACCTTTGAGCACCACGCGTACTTCCGAGGGGAAAAACAACAACTCTCGTCGAAACACGCAACGAGGGGCTAAGGGTACGCCCTGTTGACCGGCAGAAAACCCTTTAGGAGTATCATAAGTTGACTTGCTCCTTATCATACGGCTCGAGGGTTTTAGCCAAATGCTCTCTAGAGGTGTCCCGTTGAACCTCCGAGCCAAACACGCGTACGTCCGAGGGGAAAAACAACAACCCTTGTCGACACACGCAACGAGGGGTGAAGAATACCCTGTTGACCGGCGACCGACCCTTTAGAAGTATTACGAGTCGACTTGCTCCTCGCAATACGGCTCGAGGGTCCTAGCCAACTGCTCTAAACGAGGTGTCTTGTGATGAACCTCAGAGCCCCACGCGAGCAACGCAACTTAGGCGACCGATTCCTTTAGAGGTATCATGGGTTGACTTGCTCCCTATAATACACCTCGAGGGTCATAGCCACACAACTCCCGGGTGCCTTTACGGGAACCCGATGAGCCCCGCTCGTACTTCCAAGGAGTAAAACAACAATCCTTGTCGAACCACGGCACGTGGAGCAGATGTGCTCCCGCGATTGTCTCATCCTCGAAATCCTACCCCGAACTGGCAACTTAGTAAAAAGTGACGTGTAAAAGGAAACAAAGAAAGACCTCGAAAAGCAAAGTATTATTAAATCACGGAATTATTACAACCACCAGAAAGAAGAGTAACCAAATACAGGGGGCCTAGACTACAACATCCTTCAGGAGGGTCGCTTGCCTTCCCTTATCGATCTACGACGCCCCTCTAGCGTCGGGGCGTCATCATCAACCTCAGGGGCCTCGGCAGTGGAAGCCATCCGCAGGGCTGCCTCGGTCACCCGGGGAGCAGGAACGTCAGCAGGGCGAGAGTCGGGAGGACCCGGTCCAGTCACCAGCGGCCCGCCGGCCAGAATCGCCTCGGCCATCTCCCGTGTCCTCCTCGTCCTGGTCTCCGGGGAAGAACGCCGGGAGGTCATCCCACCAACCTCTGGAAGGATTATCCGAGTGGTAGGGAGCTTGGCTTGATAAGCCTCGAGAATCGCTTGTCTCTCGGCGAGGCTAGGAGGAGAACCAGGCGGTATTTCCGGTGGTACCTCAATCCCCTGAGGGGAGAGTGTCCTCAGGTCAGCTTCAGGTACGATCCAACCCCTTGCTTTTAATTGTTGTATGGATCCTTTGTACCCAACCATGACCAGGGCAGCAAATACCTTCCGGAAGTAAGCGTGATGGAGCGGAGAACCAATGTACCGGATGATGCGATCGAATGCGTCCTTACGAGACCTCTCGACGATTTGCTGCCGAAGATCCAAGTTGATCCGCCGAAGCTCAGAGGCGACCTGATCACTTATAGTGGCTTGACATTCCTCCAGCTCCCCCCGAAGGGTCTCAGCAGTAGCCACCGCTCTCGTCTGCCCCACCTCAGCCTCCTTCAATAGCCGAGAAGTTGTTTCCAGAGTGTCCCTCAAAGCTACCAACTCCAGAGCTCCTTCATCCCTTACCCTCTCCGCCTCCCGAAGCTGCTCTTGGGCCCGGGTCAGCTCTTCTTGTAACCCCGTCGCGTAAGTCTCCCACTCACGACACCTCTTAGTCCGAGCCTCCAGGGCTGTCTGAGCTCCCTGCAGTTTGGTCAAGACCTGGGCATGATCCGACCTCAGCTTCTCCAAATCCTCCTGCCTAGAAGAATCGGGGACGGCGGACTCCAATTCCGCCACCCGATCCTCCAGGATATGAACGTACTCCAGCAACAGAAATTGGCGGGCGCTAAACTGAATAAGGAAATAGCGAAAACAGGTCATCAACAAAAAAGGAGAAAGATCGACATATAGGAAGAAGTGAGAAGCTTACATCCACCGCCTCGTAACCAGCCTGGTCTTTCAACCACTGGATCCCTCGGCGCCGGAGCGATGCAACCTCGAGAGAATCCACCACCTGGCCCAACATGGCGAAGCCACCACCCAGACCACGTAGTTCTTCCGTCAGGGAACGCTCGACGGACCTAGGACGATCCGGTTGATTTGCCACCATCCGCGAAGAGGTGCCTTCGTCCCAAGCACCACCTGCACCACCCCCAACCTCCGGTCTTTCACCTTCGGCCTCTTCTTGCTGGGGCGCCGTGCCGGCCTGAGGATCCGAGGGTGGTACGGGAGACCCCACGTCGGCTGCCCCAGGAGACCCGGCGACCGAACCCGTCAAACCATCCCTCAGGGTCGGGGAAGAGGGCGTGGGAGCATCGGATTCCCCCTGACCCTCCGGCAATCGAGCAGTCTCTGCACCCTCCCATTGGGGGTCGGAAGATGGGTGAGAAACGGAATCCCGAGGAGGCGAAGCTGGAGAAGGCACAACCTCCTCGTGGGCAGCAGGGGAAGTAGCCAGACCACCCCAATCAAAGGTGGCTGGTAAAGACTCCCGGACCCAATCAAAGCCGGTGTCGAGATTAACAGGAGCCGGATCACGAAGGAGGTCGAGACCGTCCCCCCGAAGGCTAGGGAAATCACCGGAAGACGGCGGAGCTGAGCTCGCATCACTGCTAAGCCTAGGGGCCGGACGAAGAACCGACGCCGGTTCTCTCTCGGGAGTAGACTGAGCTGGAAGAAGAGGCGGTGGAGCATCCGCGACTTGAGGGCCTGCCACGGATTGGGAAGACGAGGTCTTTCCTCGAATAGATCTGCCCCCCTTAGGCACTTTAGGGGGCACAGGCGCGTTTTTGGCCGCCTCTGCCAAAGTGGACACCAGTGAACCTGAAGGCATGGATCGGGAAAAGAAATTTAGTACAGCAGTGCAACGAGGAGAGACAGATATTAAGAGAGACGAAATCCGAACTTACAAAATTCAGGGTCCCGCTGCAAATCTGGGAAATAGGGTGACCTAACCCCACCTTGAAGACCGCAAAGCTCGAATAGCCTCGGGGTTTTGGTCAGCCTCAATACGTGGTACTTCGCCCCGAAGTACCCTTCCTCCATCATCCGGAGCCGAGTCCGGTCAAGTTGGGTGGTATCCAACTCCGTGGGACCACTCGACCACGCGCTCGTCACCCCCCAGCTCGCACAGCTACGACTCGGAGGCTTTACAAAAAAGAAATTAGACTTCCAGCTGCTATAGGAAGAAGAAGCGTCGGTAAGAATCCTCGCCCCCGGAACAGCCTGAGATAAGCGGGGAGTCAGGTAGAAGAAAGGCACCTGGCCGGCACCCACGTCATATAAGGCCAACAAACGGTCGGCCGTACAGGGGAGCCCTCGACTCCGGCAGGTAATCTCAAACCCAGCCATGATGGAGAAAGCGTTGGGTGTAAGTTGACTCAGACAAAGCCCTAAGGCTTTGGCTACATCTCGAAAAAGAGGCGGCACAAACATCCGCCACCCAGCCTCGACCTGAGAAAAGAAGACAGTCAAGAAACCGGTGGGAGGATTATTCGCCCGATCCGAGGGCTCCGGGATCAACACCGTCGCATTCTCCATCGCCACATTATATTTAGCGATTAAGTTGTCAACAGTGGCCTGTGTCGCGGTGCTCACGGCGTCGTTTATATTCACCGCCTGCCTTTTGGACGGCGTCCCACTCTCCAGGGCGGCGGAGACAGCCGAACGCTTACCACGGCGAGTAGCCAGAGGGGAAGACGGCGCGGACCGAGACGGAGAAGCAGGAGGAGTAGATCCGGAAGAAGCGGTTGCGGCGGCATTGGCAGACATAATGATAGTAGGTGAAAAGAAGCAAAGGAAATTACAGCTACAAGGGGGCAAAAGTTATGAACCTACAAAAACTGCAACGTGAAAAACCTAAATAGACGTGCCAAAAAGGCGGTATAACTCCCGCTCGAAGCCCAATGGACGTAGATGGGTAACACGTAAGGCCCAGCGTATGAGGGAAGTTTGAAGAATCCCGAGAAATCAGGAAGTGAGGCCGACACGCGGTCAGATGATTAGGCCCCTAGCTATTTTACTCTCTGCCACGTTCTGCGAACTACGACAGAGACTGGGGGACTTATGATGACGCCTACTCTCCCTCTTGGGATCGTAACCGTCCACGTGGCCTAATCTTCTGACCTTATCGAGCCCCACTACCCCCTTTTTCTCGCTCGATACCCGACCCCCCAGGTATATCGACCCCCTTAAACCCCGCACCTTTATTAAATACTTATTATATCATATCCTATGCTGTGTGTATTCCCCGAGGGGGGTCGAACCCCTCGTATGCAGGCATACGTCATCTACTCGCCAGCCAGTGGCGACCGTCCCTTTTT
This sequence comes from Misopates orontium, assembly GCA_946800315.1. NCBI lineage: Eukaryota > Viridiplantae > Streptophyta > Magnoliopsida > Lamiales > Plantaginaceae > Misopates > Misopates orontium. The sequence continues at coordinate 4,697,729 of OX326948.1, read as the reverse complement.
CCCAACCAGAGGGGAGGATCGGACGTCATAATCAACGTCACCCGGATGCGTTGTCCTCCTCCCAGGGCTCGACCGCCCCGCTTCCCCAATAAAGAGCATTGGTTCGGAAGTTATAAGGTGCAGCCGGAGCATGCCGTGCACCGAGGGTAACATGCGGGTACCACGTGCCCTACTCTACAAGGGTACTCAAGTACCCTATTACCCTCGGACGAGCATGCACGAGGACACGTGCCCAGGGGGTCGGACGTCAGAATCGACGTCACACTCCACTTACCCGGATGCGTTGTCCTCCTCCCAGGGCTCGACCGCCCCGCCTCCCCAATAAAGGGCATTGGTTCGGAAGTTATAAGATGTAATCGGAGCATGCCGTGCACCGAGGGTAACATGCGGGTACCACGTGCCCTACTCTACAAGGGTACTCAAGTACCCTATTACCCTCGGACGGGCATGCACGGTGACACGTGCCCAGGGCCAAATTACACTTATAACCTCCCTTTGCCCTATAAATAGGGAGGCGAGTCAGTTGCAAAACTCAAGCAATCTGAAGCAAGCCATCCCACAAGCATTCACACTATTCAAGTCAGCACAACACATTCTTCTCTATAAAATCACCAGTAAAAGATAGCCTCATCAAGGGAGAGAAGAGCAGTGAGCGCAAGCCGAGAGGGTCGGAAGAGCTCAAGATTCAGCCGAGGAAGCTGTTTGAAGGGAGATCGTGCGAACGGAGCCCGAACCCCCAAGGGTCGAGGATAGTTGCGGAGCAGCAGGGAGCTTACCCGAGTCAGGGTGCATCTTGGGCCGAGACCGACGTACGAACCGCTCCGGTGACGAGCATAGCCGGAGGAGGGGCCGTCATCAATATAATAATACGTACGTTATAACTTTGTGGCTAAAGTAGTAATGTGTTATCTTCGTGCATGGCTGAACAATAGATCGAGAAAAGTTTCTCTGACCAAGCCCCAAGCCTCCATAAGTGTTCCTTCAACTGTACAGTCACCGGTCAAAATAATTTCAACCAAGCAATCCTAAGTTCCTAACTAACTATGGTACTTAACATAGAGAGGACATTTTTCCAAATAAATTATTTTCTTATAGATTATCGAGATGAATTGAATTATTCATCAAATGCCACGGAAAAACCATTCTTTGAAAAATCTCAAATCAAAAAATGAAAAATCCAATTACATTGTCACCACAATCAGAATCACAGGCTAAAATATAATATTGAATGAGTTTGTGAAGCATTATTGTTTATTGCATGTGGTGCAACATGTGTACATAAAGTCATGACCCAAATTGTGACTCCTAAAACAATTAGTGATGGGCAGGTAAAATAATTGCAATTTTTGTAATCAATTATTTCAAAAAGAGTCAATAATCCAAGGTGGTACATTTTATGATCACATGTCCTACTATTATCTTATTAAGATACATAAATAAATGAGACCTAGCTATCAATCATGTGAATGGGGTGTTAAACAGGTTAATTGAAGCAATATACATGTTTAAATATTAACACGAGAATTAAGTTATTTAAAGTCGTTATCTGATTTCAATTTTAGAAATTTATAAAAGGTCCTCCAACCAAGTGAAGCTTTAATATCAAAAAGCTAATATTTAGACTAGCTTCTAATTTATTTATTTTTAACAATACTTCTAATATAATTCGTTTAATAAAATCATATAGCATTCCTCAACACATTTATTGATTTCAATTATAATTGAACCATATTTATTAGAAATAAAACAAATAGCCCCATCAACAACCTTAGCCGCCACCGGCGTCTGAAGGATGTCCAACCTTTCAATTAAAGTCTTAAAATGATCCAATACATGTGTCGCTAATTGCTTCAACTTTTTATGTCCCACTTATAATTATTAAGCCTTTGAATATTTGCAAACCCAACTAAAGTTTGTCTTGAATCACCAAAAAACAAAAACCTTAAGTTTGTCTTGAATCTTGACGTGACTCAAATGATTCCAGCTATATTAAGTTACATGGTTACAATTATTTCATTTTTTTTAATTATAGTGTTGAGCGAAAAAGTCATGTGGGGCACAAGATAATATCTGTCACTTATAGTATATAACACAAACAATAAGATATGGGGGACACATGCTTGAAAATTATTCAAAGAGATATAATGTAACTAAATTATGGTAGCAAATGAAGTTTTGTAGTCGGAGAATAAGAAGATGGCACTTTGTCTTTTATAGAAAACCCAATCTTTAAAGTAAATTTGGGAATCAGAAAATTAGCAACAAACATAGTTTGTAGATTGTACCAATATATTTGAAACAAAAATTCAAGAAAATGTTGCTCCCATACGTTAGAGTCGTGTGGTTAGCTTTCACTACAAAAAAGTTGTTTTTTTGTGGCGAAATATTTTATCACAAAAAGTCCAAATTTCGTCACCATAAGCTACCGTGGCGAAAAAATTTCCTCACAGGGTCGTCACAGAAAGACCGTCACAAAAAGTTATAGTGACAAAAATTTGCTTTCCTCACAAAATATCTGTGACGAAATTGATATTCCTCACAATTTTCCATTTATTGTGACGAAAATTTCCTCACATATCTAGTATTTTCTTGTCACTTAACAAATGTTAGTCACGAAAAATTAAATTTTAAGACAAAAAAAGTTTCTCACAAATTTCAGTATTTTATCACAATTACAATCCTTAAATGTGACAAACGTTTCGTCACATATCGTTAATTTCTACTATATAAATGCTCTTTTCCTAAACTAGTATTTGTGAGGAAAATATTTTATCATCATATTAAACTCTTGCCACAAACATTGGATTGTCATTCTGTGGGCGCAATAAAATCAAAGACAGATTCATAAAATTAACCAGGCACTCCTACAGAAATACACCAAATCTGCAAAATAAATTTGTACTTTAAGAGCTTGTTAAAGCTGAAACATGTCAATCCACAGGAAACCTAAAAAAACATACAAATCCATAATATTAACATATGTTTCAAACTAAAATGAAGGCAAAAGCTCTACTAATGTATCTATTTGCCAACTAAAAACAATTAAATAAATGGACATCTCCTCTTCGTCACATGCAATCCGGATGAGGAACGATACCATAATTCAATCTGCAAATATAGCCACAAGAAGAGAAAACAGTCAATAGCACAATCAAGACTAAGTAATAACTTTGAAAATCATACAATTTTACACTTGCCAAAACATTGTGCAGGTTCTAATATTTTAAAGTTACAAAGATTACAACTAAAAAACTATATATTATCAGTATCACAAAAAATAAAACCTTTTAAACTCGAGCCTATCATAGTGTATTACAACCCCTACAAACCTTAAAGAATCACAAATATTATAACTCATATGAACCTCTAAATCCCAACAAATAGTATAGCTCATACGAACCTCTAAATTCCAGAATGAACATCATCAATATACGATATATAAACATCTAAACTCGAGACTAAACATTGTCAACATTGCAAGTTCTATGAACTTTAAAACCCAACAGAAATCCATCTCCTAGTATATTTTAGAAGTAACATAAATCTTCAACTCTGAAACATCACGGAATCTTGAAATTCAAAACCAAATAATGTCAAACTGCAACAATTTGAGACTTAAACTGAATATTAGACATCTTGAACATTGCCAAGTTATACATAAACATGTATATTAAAACTAACCATCATCAACATCACAATCCATGTAAGCCTCAAAACTTAAGAGAAATCAATCTCCTAGAATATTTTGTAAGTCATACAAATATTAAAACTAATAAAGACCAATATTACAAGTCATCTAAACCGTGAATTCAAGACTATCTATTGTTAATATTGCAAGATACATGATATGCAAAGTATATGAACCTTCAAGATAAAACTGAATACCGTTCACATTGCATGTCATATACATGTTTAAACAAAACAATAGATGTGCGAAAGATGAAGAACCATACCTTGAAATAAGTCTGAAGGAAAGCCTGGAATCTTTTTTATAAACTGTTGCAAAGTTGACAATTGTGCTTGCATTGCGTTCATCTTTTCCGAGCATTTCTCTTCACAAGCCTGCATAGCAATCCTTTGATTTTCTAAAGTCCTGTTTTGGTCTTCATAAGCATCAGTAAGGTCACGGATCTTTTCTTTGGCATTCTCCAATTCAGTTAATTTTTCCTTCAAATTTGTCCCAACAACTACTTTTGAACTATTGCCACAAGACACATCAACTCCATGGCCCATTCCTTTAACATATCCTGATTTTTCACCTAATATAGACTTAACAATATCAGCTTCAGAAAGTGGCTCTCCATCTTTATCAACAGCTTGCCTTTTCATTTCCACCATTTCCTCCTAAATCAAATAAACGTAAGGTGACATATAGCACATTTTGTTATAAAGAATTAAGTAGCTATTAGACAAAATTAGATATCATTTTCTTACATATAGTGATTGAGCATGTTCATTCACAAACGCACCATTTCTTTTCTTGCTTACACGTGTTTCTTTGAAAAGCTCAATCTCACTGTCCTCTCCCTTCATTTGCAAAGATAAGTCAAACGTTAGAAGAGAAAAACACACCTTTACCCTAATAATAGATCTAGCAAAGTTTACAAAGCCATACAAGAGGTTTTACCATTTCTATATAACGCGAATAAATTGGTGTCCTCCCTGAAGTATGATTGAATGGCATTTTCTTACGATTTTGAGAGTTGATAAGCGATCTTTTCTGCAATAGCATGTAAAATATCTAACATAACAAACACATATAAATCTAGACTCTCGTGCATTAATATATATAGGGATCCAACCTGAAACTTCTCACTCTCGATGAAGTCACATGCTACGTGCCATTTTTCTATGGTCAGGTCTTTCCTCGGACACACGTCTCTTGGATTGATGCCTGTACTCAATAGATTATTATATGCACTATGCAATGTATTCCTCCACCTTGTGTATTGTACTTGCAATTTGCCATTAACAATTCTCTTAACTCGTTCATCAGACCAATCCTCAATCTCAAACCATGTCTACAAAAAAGTTAACAATATACATTATTGACATATTAAAAAGTAAACAGTATACATTATCGGCTTATAAAAGATTAACAATATACATTACTAACATATTGATAAAATTATCAGCATCTTATAAATTTGTTTACTTACAAAAATTCCAGCATAACAAAGGTCTTTGTTACTTTCAGGAACTTCTTTCCATCTTGAAGCTCCAATTTCAGCATAAGTTCTAATAATGATTCCAATCCCTGTACTAAATTTGTCATTATACTTCACTGCAACAGTTACTCCAGGTGGGAATATAATCTTGTACTTTCCATGCTACAAAACATGAAAATGAGAACAACAAGAATAAGGTAATATTATGTGTCTTGTTAATTAACAGTAGCATATCATTTACCCTTTTAACTTCGTGCTAAAAGAATATACTGCCATACAATTAAATATGTTCAAATTTTGTTCACGTACAATTGAACAATTAACACTACATAATTCCATGATCAGGATTCACAAATGCAGGCATATATATAGCAATTAATACCAAATAAAGTAGTGGTTCGAAAGGTCTGAGGTGCGAAAATTTCCTTAGAGAAGTATTAAAATATAATAAGTTTCACTTTTAATTTATTTTTTTGATACTAAAACGGCAGAACATTAAATCTGTCGAAAACAAGCAGTTACAAAACGATGAACAGAGAGCTACCTTAGAGAAAAACGAAACTGATCTTTTAAAGATAGACACGAAACTATTAAAAAGATTTTAATCAAATCTGGGCAAAAATGTAAGCAACAGAAAAAACGCAACTTCAAAAGAAATATAGGCATAAACCACTATGATTTCAATTCAAGATATGCAGCAAGTAACAGGACAAAGTTATCTAAACAAATAACAACTATGACGCAACAATTTCTGGCAAGTTAAAGAATAGAACAATTTAAAGCTACACAAAATCTCAACTAGCAGAAATGTACAGAAACTTTAGAGATCAACAGCAACAGCAACAACAACAGCAACAGCAAAACCTCAACAGAAAAAAGGACCATCAACTTTAAAATTATCCTTACAGCATATTGAAATCTCAACTAGCATATCATTTACCCTTTTAACTTCCTTTTGCAGTTGAGCGCCGCTTGTAGGGCCACGACCTTGTTGTTGACAACTCCCTACCAATCATTAAAAGATAAAAATTAATACATACAATGAACAAATCAGTAAACTATTATATAAGAGCTTCTAATCTTTGTGAATAACTTGTATGCACTTACTTTGACTTGTATTCTGATTGCTTGGAGTTTCAAGTCTTTGGTTTAGACTTGGTAGTGAAGTCAAATTATGAGGCAAAGGCGAATCCTGACCTTGCCCTAAGGCACTTAATCCTAAAAAGACGATTTCAAATACATGTGTATCATCATCATTAGCTTTCAAACTCATTTTAAACATATAAAAAAAAATTAAAACCTTATTTATTGTTACCTGCAGATCTTTCAATCTCTTCATGTGAATGAGATGCAGTCCTCAACCTCTCTTGTAAACATGTTGTACTTCCACTGAAGTTTTTTGCACCTGAACTGCTACCTTGTTTTGATCGTAAAGCACTGATCCTTTTTGATCCAATTGCTGCTCCTGGCCCTGAAGCCATCTGAAAAGTGAAGTCAATCAAATTAAGTATTATTATTTAAACAAATATTACAAACCTAATTAAGAAATCATATAATTGACATTAAACTTATCACATACCATCTAAAACTACAACATGAAAATGTAATACAATAGACATTTCTCACTAAAATGCATACTAAGAAACATAAACGTCAAAACAATACAATTTACATAAAAGTGTAATTATAGAACTATATATCAAGAATCTTCATCCTCGCTGTCATGTGAGTCCGCAAACTCATCATTTTCATTGGTGCTCAGTTCATCAGAATCATGAATTTCATCTTCAAATGTGTGATGTTCTTCATTTTCCGTTTCGTATGCATCACTAATGTCATTGTCTTCCTCCTCTTCTTCAATTTCAGTTTCATAACCAATAGTAATAACATCATTGCCCTCCTCTTCTACATTATGAGATCTTTTCTCTTTTCTTAGTCTATGAAATTGTGTCTCATTGATCTCTTCAGGTTCCAAGTCTTCCCGAACCAATGTGCTAGGCACTTCTTCATCATTTTCGGTAACTTCAGTAACCCCAGTAGATTCAAATTGTTGCAATGGATTACTTGTACCAGAGGAATTGACACAATTAAGCACTTCCAACATAGGGAGATCCCATAAATGTCTATGGTTCACTCTGTGTATTATTTTCCAATTCTTTCCCAACTTCGTATCATCAACATAGAAAACTTGCTGCACATTAATCGGAAGCACGAAAGGATCATCTTTGTACCATCTTGATCTCACATCAATGCTTGTGAAGTGTTTGTCAACTTGCAATGTTCTCCTACTTCCTGTATTGTACCATTCGCACTGAAATAACACTATTTTACGATTGCCCAGATATGTCAACTCTACCACACTTTCCAAAAATCCAAAAAATTCCATCATGGAATTTTCATGGTTTCCTTCCACGACTAACCCACTGTTCTGTGTACTACGGCTTGCCTCATGATCTTTTGTATGAAAGCGAACTTCGTTCACCATACATCCATGATAATATTTTGTATCTAGTTTAATTGGTCCATTTGCAAGCGCCCATAGATCATCTGTAGCTTCAACATCTTTTTGATGATGCAAAATATTAATCTGCAATCATCAGCAACCTATAAAGTTAGTTAAGTCATATGAGATTACTCACACATAAAACAAATTATTGTACTAGCAATAGGTATTATACTTACACTTTCTTTAAACCACTTCGGGAATCGCTTCATTTGCCTTTCATCAACTTCTAAATCATTGGCTTCTTGTAATGTAATGGAATTAGCTTCAGCTTTATAGATACTGACAAATATAATCATGTTATGAAATTATAAATATTAAAAACAAATAATTAGCATTAACTTAAAAATAAAAAAAGTTGTCTTACTTTATAAATTGCTCCACTTCTTCACAATTAGTCAATATGAATCTATGAGCCTTTTCAAGCTCTTTGTCTGTTAAAAACACTCCAGACTTGGCAGATATGCTATTAACATGTCCAAATGGACGGGCTCCCATCGTGAAAACTGAAAGATTTTCCACATCCCCATTGTGGGGGCGGTCATAATTCCTTTTTTGCTGATTAAATCTGGTTTCAATTCCAGTCAGATGCATTGACATAAATGTCAGGCTTTCTTTTACAATATGCCATTCTGCAATTGAACCTTCAGGGCGAGCTCTATTACGAACAAATCCTTTTAGAGTACCTATGTATCTGAATAGAACATGAAAATATTAGTCAAGTTTATGCAATGTAATTACATAATAAGATAAAAACTTAACTACCTTTCAATTGGATACATCCATCGAGATTGTACAGGTCCTGCAATCTTAGCCTCCAAAGGTAGGTGGACAGCCAAATGTACCATGACAGTGAAGAAAGCCGGTGGAAATATCTTCTCTAATTTGCACAAGATTAAAGGAATATTCTTTTCTAACCTCTCTAGATTTTCCACTTTCAATGTCTTGGAACATAGCTCCTTAAAGAATTCACCTAATTCATACAAAGCATCATTTATTTCTTTGGTTAAATATCCACGTATTCCTGTTGGAATAAGCCTTTGAAGAAGAACATGGCAATCATGTGACTTCAGACCAGATATTTGTTTTTGTTTTATACATCTTGAAATATTTGCAGCATACCCATCGGGGAACTTGACTGACTTCAAAAATTGGAGAAAACCAGCCTTTTCAATTGAAGACAATGTATAACTTGCAATTGGCTTAACGGGCTTGTTATCAGTTGAACGTATTTGCATATGCAGCTCTTCTCTTATTCCCAAATCACGCAAATCTTCGCGTGCTTTCTCAGTATCTTTTGTTTTGCCTTTAATATCAAGTAATGTCCCAAGCACATTATCACATATATTCTTTTCAATATGCATCACATCAAGATTGTGTCTAATCATCAATCTATGCCAGTACGGTAACTCAAAAAAGATACTCTTCTTAACCCAGTTAGCTTCATCAGGAGTTCGCTTTCTTTTTCTATTTATTGATGGATGCTTACCTGGCTTACCAAACATATCGGACAAGCTATTCAACCAAAGTAACACATCATTGCCGGATAGGTCCTTAGGTTTCATCCTATGTTCCTCTTTACCATTAAAAGCTGTTTTATTCTTACGCCATGGATGATTCCTAGCCAAATAACACCGATGCCCCATAAAGCAAGTTTTTGATCGTATTTGCATTGAACGAGTTTGGTCGAAACAACGAGGACATGCCATTTTACCCATTGTTGTCCATCCTGAAATCGAACCGTAACCAGGAAAGTCACTAATCGTCCACAAAAGTGCTGCGTGCATTTTAAACTTTTCTTGGCTATGAATATCATATGTCAGAGCACCTACTTCCCATAATTCTTTCAACTCATCAATCAATGGCCTAAGGTACACATCAATATCCTTTCCTGGAGAACGTGGACCAGGTATAAGCAATGACATCATGATAAATTCTTCTTTCATACATTGGTAAGGTGGTAAGTTATACGCAACAAGTACAACAGGCCACATGCTATATGAGTTGCCCAAGTTTGACCACGGAGTAAAACCATCGGTAGCTAAACCCAATCTCACATTACGAGAATCTTGAGCAAAATGAGGATATTGCTCATCAAAGTGCTTCCAAGCCGGAGAATCTGCAGGATGTCTCATAGTGCCCTCCTCATCCTTTCGTCTATCCTTATGCCATCGCATATCTGAAGCCGTTTGATTGGACATAAAAAGTCTTTGTAATCGTGGCTTTAAAGGAAAATGTCTCAATTTCTTATGAGGAATTTTTCGGCCCTTAGCATCGTTGACCCATCTTGGTTCATCACAGATTGGACATCTATCCTTTTTCTCATTCTCTTTGTAGAATAAGGCACAATCGTTTTTACAAGCTTCAATTTCCTCATATCCTAATCCCATCTCATCTAGGATTTTCTTAGCCCCATAAAAAGACGATGGAAGAGTATCATCTTCAGGTAAAATCTCTTTTAAGAACTCAAGCAACATATTAAAGCTTTTGTTGCTCCACTTATTTATAACTTTAATATGAAGAAGTTTAACAACAACAGATAACAGAGATTTCTTAGAACCTGGATAAAGTTTTAGTTTGGCATTTTCGAACATTTTACTAAAACTTTCCATTTCACTCTCAACTTGCTGCATTTCTAATTCTTCCAACAAATCATCCAATCCATCCTGATTCAGGTTGCTCGTCATTTACTGCATTGTTCTCATCATCTGTACTGTATTCATCATCAGTAAATACAGGAACATGCTCCCCATGCAAAATCCATCGCCGATAATTGTATGTAAAGCCATTTACATGCAAATGACGCTTAACTTTCTCAAAAGTTTTGAATCTTGCATTATTACAACGACGACATGGACAATGAATCAAGTTACCACTTCTCTTAGCATTTTCTTTTGCAAAATTAATAAATGACTCAACTCCTCTTTTATACGATTCTGAAAACCTATTAGTCTCATCGGTCCAACTTTTATCCATGGGTTTGTACCTACAAATAGGGAGTATACTACACATAATATAGTTATTAAAAAAAAGGAAACCAAGATAATAGATAAAACCTACAATAGTGCAAGTGAAAGTTTGGGTACTGTCATTTAAAAAACAAGAGTAGCTTAAATCCATATAGAGGAAATGTTACAAAAACTAGTTTAAATCCAAACTTCTAATAGATCTCAATTAAAACAGCTTCTTTTTTTAATAAGATCGTAGCATTCACAAGCCATTAATAATTCTGCTACACTGCCATAAACTATTCTGTAGTGTGAAAGAAAAAATGAAGTAGATAATGGATCAAAAAAAGAAAAAAGAAAAAAAGAGAACAGGCCTTTCTACGCACTTCTAACTTTGGAATTATTTCGCAACTGAGTGAAGACAACATATATTATGTAACACATAAATATTGGAGGTCATGAATGCATATTATATTCTTCAACAAGGAGTTAAAAACTTTAATGTTGATGCTTTTAGGACACAAACAAAAGATGCCTGAAAAGAAGACTCAGCTAATCAACACCTCAAACCTGATTCTAAACACCACCAATACATCAAAATTTTATTTTCAGTAAACTCTATCTTTTTATTTAGGCCATGCATAAATTGATTAGAGATATATAGTAGTTCAAACTGGTTCTAAAAGTGCAGAGTATGCGGTTTCATGTCCCTACCAAAGAAACTAATTTCCTATCATCAATAGAAATAAAGGTTTGAAAGGACTTCTTAAACTAGGCACCATCTTAAGAATATTCTGTAAAATGTCATTGATGCATATGTATCTTCTTAGCAGTAAATTATATACTCATATAGGCCATTCACTATACAAACAGAGATATAGTAGCTTAAATACGATAACTTCAGAAAGAATTCCGAGTTGAATTGTTAAGCATGAGATCCATAACAAATCTTATGCTCTGTATAATTTAGGGGGACTCTTTCAAATTAAAAATTGAAGAGATTCAATAGCACAACCATAACTTATGATTCAACATTAGCTATCCATGGATATTAAACATGATACACATCTTATAATGCCTTCAATTCAAATAAAAAAAGCAACAAACATTAAGTAGCTAGACTTACCTATTGAGATTCAGCAATTCAAATCCTCCTTAATTGCTTTCACACATTTAATCCTGCACCATCATTTTCCAGAAACGATGAAGAATTCGCAATAAGAAGATATTTAATAAAAGAAGAAGCTAATGCAAACAAAGTCTTTAATCAATTCTGCACCATAGTTTTACACCATCTTTTTATTGAGAATAAAATTTAATCTCTACAACACAATTAACAGACATGTAGAAAAGATATCACCTTTATAGTCACAACAAGCCCCAACCTGCAAAATCAAACAAAAACCCACATCACCAATCACTCCTATTTCAAAGAACACACACGCATGAATTTTCAGAAAAATTGATAGAAGAAAACTCGATTTGTTCAAAATTTTCAGAAAAATTCACCTGCAACTAAAACCTTGGGAAGATTTCGACTGAAAACCCATGAATCGTGAGAGAGAAACATTTTATACGAGGTTTAGAGGGAAATTGGCGGGGAAATCGTGGCTGAAAACTCGGTAGTGAGGTCGTGACTCGTGAGGAACTGGACGACGGTGGAAGAGGGGTGGGTTTGAGGAAATTGGGGTTTTCTTTTTCTTTTTTTTTTTAAAGGGGAAAAGGGGTTTTCTGTTTTTGACGGTAAAAGGGGTTTTCTAAGTAAAAAAAAAAAAAAAAGAAAGATCATAATTGCTGCTATAATAAATAATAGATCATAATTGCTGCTATAATATATTATTGGGTCTTTTGTAATGAATTGGTGTTGCAATTATATATTATTGGTGCTGTTATGAATGTTGCTTATATTTGTTCATAATAGTTATATATAGGTGTTGTAAAGATCATAATAGCTATGAATGCTGCTATGAATGGGGCGGATTTATGTTGGGTCTTTTGTAATTATGAATGTTGCTTATATATAGTATATTATTATTATATATGAATGTTGCTTATATATATAGTATATTATTTATAGTAGATAAGTGGGTTTGGCCTTTTTTTTCCTATGAATTTTGTTTTGTTAATTTGAATTATTTACAATAAAAAAGTCATCAATGTAGCTATAAAATAAAAAATAATGTCAATGAATTGTGTGGGAACTTTTCCCTCTTTTTCTAATGATTTATTGTGATGAATTAATTTTGTCATAATGCAATATATTGTTTGTGAGGAAAATCATTAATTTTGGTGATAAAATTGAAGTTTTATCACAATTAGTATATACAATAGTGAGAAAAATCAATTTTATCACAATATTCATTAAACTTTGTGAGGAAAAAAATATTAGTCACAATACCTTATTTTTGGTGAGGAAAACAACTTTCCCCACAAAAGATTTGTCTTAAAAAATTACTTTTTTTGTAGTGTTTGGACTGGATTTTGAGTTTTAACGAAAAAAATATTTAAGAAAACTGTTACTACTAGTAACTAAAAGGGTGGTGAGGATCAATAAACCCTACTGATTATTACATCCATAAGTTTGTCATATTGTTTTTAGAAATTATAAAAATAAACGCACAATAGAATCTCAATTATAAAACTTGTGAATTGTCATCAAATGGGCGTGGGCAAAAAATTTCGCAACTACCTTACCAATATCTAGAGGTATCCAATTTAAGACAAATGTCTACATATATATCAAATTTGGTGGACATGGATTGCTCATTTTGAGAAGAGATGAAGTCATCATTTATTTAATTAATATGACCTCAAAGACTAAGTAGTTGAATGATATTACCTTATTCAATGTAAAGTTGAGTTTTAACAAATGAAACTATTGAGGTTTAAGTTCGAGCAGAAGTATGTTAATTATATCTCTAATTTACTAGGCGTTAGCCATTTGTTCTAGAGTTAAGTATTTGTATATGAAACGTGTTATTCACATTCTTAGTCTTGTTGTGGTATATGTTTTGACTTAGGTTGCTAAGACGGTTGATCGTGTGCATACTGTAGTGAAGCATGTTAGACAATCATTATATGGTCCGGATAAATTCAAGGGCCGTGACTTAGAGAAAAAATTCAATTTGAAAAGTTTGTTTAATGTTTTCACTAGATATATAAAACTCTACCTATTAGGAGTTAGTCCCTAGTTTCAATCTCTCTCTGGTTTTCGTTTTAATCAATGGATGATATAATATACGTACTATGAAAAAAAATATTTTTTAACAATCATCTAAAATTAAGGCAGTATTTGATTTGATTAACAAGTGACATGTAAGTATTTTTTGTCAATGCATTATGCAATGAACTGAAAGGACACAGAGAGTTAAATAACATTCAAATTATTTTTGGGCCTTGAGCTACAATTGTCATGAAATCCAAATTTGTGCCCGTGTAACTAAATCTCGTGAGGCCCATATGTATTCGCTAAGGACAAATATTTGCATTTTCAAACATATCTAATTACAAAAATATTGTGACTTATGTTGTAACATATAAATGAGTCCTTAATAATTTTAATTCCCACATAACTACACTCTCTTGGTGAAGAGGTAATAATACTATTGCTACAAATGACTTTTTCTTTGGTAATTCTAAATGGGCTTTCATAAGGGTTGAAAGTCTAGATGTTCTCCCATTCCAATAACTACTCACGAACATGATTTTGGCCTACGAATGTCTTGCAACTTTTCTCCTAATATTAAAAATACTATTATAATATCTTAAAGTTCTTTCTTAAGAATTCTCAACGCTAATAAACTCATCTTTATTAAATATAATTACACTTTATTAAAATTTTGCGAAACTTTACCGAAATTAATCCCCGTTTAATGTCTTTGAGTTTACATAAAAAATTGACAACTACAAAATAGTCTCATATTCCAAAAGTTAAACAAATGAATTCCAAATACGTCTTCACGGTCTTCAATTAGGGCTAGAAATTCGGGCTCGGATATCCGGTACCAGCCCCGACCCGCATACAAGTCCTCTTAATAGTCCAAATACAACCTTTCCACCTTACTATGCCACGTGGAGTTTTACTTACTTTTTCTTTTTTGTCTCTGATTCAATAGAGATTTGCTTATTTTCATAATAATTTTTAGCATCTAACAAAGATTCTATTAACACAGAAGATATTAATATTATTATAAAAATAAAACATATAAATAGCTCCTCCTCATCATAAGGATATATAAAATTTGACAAGAAGACAAAAAATCGAGAAGACGGAGCTGAGGGTGAGTGGTTGTCTTTTTCACTCTGAATTTTCATTTTTGGTTCTTAAATTGGGAGAAGACGTGATTATACTGTCGATTGTAGTGTTTTTTCATTTTTGGTTCTTAAATTGGGTCAAAATTTTGTTACAATAGGCAATTTTGGAGAAAAATGTTTTATTTTTTTTTCTTAATAATTCTTTTGGCTGCTATGGTGTTCTTTGTTTATGGGCATTTGTTTTGTTGTTTTACAAATGCATATGAGTTTTAAAAAGGGTAACAAACCATCAAACCACTGAACCAATGGGGTGGTTCGAAATGTGGTAAAACGAGAAAGTAGCCCGCTAATCTATTGAAAAATGTGCAAACTCCAACCCCTGGCCAAATCTAATGGACGAAAAGGGTCCACATTGGACGGTTGGACTTGGTCCGGGGAAAAATTTGCACGTTTTTCAATAGGTTCGAGGGCTGTTCTCTCTTTTTTTGTAGGTTAGGGGCACATTGCGAATGACCCTGTAGGTTAGGGGGATTTGATGGGATTTATCGTTTTAACAATTTTAATCGTTTGGGAGGTGGTTGCGTGATGTTCAATGTGTTGGAGAGACCGCGTTCAATTTTCGCAAACGTTTTTGGTTTAAAGTTGATCAAGAACTCGTCACTATTGCTTCAAGAATCTCAATGTCCTATCCAGTTGCAAACAAACTGCTTTTTATTTTTATTTTTTGTCAGTAAACAATCACAAGCCCTATCTACTTTTGGACAAACCCTCTTTTATATGTTATAAGCAGATATCCGCGTTTTATATACTCCTACTTTTCTTTTCTCACGATCGTGGCTTCAACATTCAACCCTTTCTATTTTTCTCCCTGTGAATTGCTGTGATGTAAAAAAACATGATTAATATAAGTGTTTGTGCTGTCTGAAAAGATGAAGAGTATGCTAATCAGGCAAGGAAATACTAAGTATTGCACTGTCTGAAAATATGAAGAATATGCTAGTAAGGCAAGGCAATATTTTTTTTTAATCAAGAAAGATTCTTAAAATCATGGCATCACTTTTACAGGCGAAACTGGGTGTCGTGGTAAGTACTCCAATGTCCGAGTTAGTAAGAAATTAGTAGTTTTGGCATGGTAAAATCTTGTATTGATATTCATCTCTTAGCCACTACATGTATTTTAATTTTTATATATGTACGTGTGTTTGTGTTTTTATTGCAGTTGTTCTCATGCATCTTTCACTTTTGGTATTGTCGTTTGCTCTGTACAACCCATTGACCAGACATTCATTGAGAGGATAGCGCCCATGTGGGAAGTGTTGCGTTTGGAAATAGCTACTATTCTCAGGATCCAATATGTATACCATATAGTTATATATATCATCATCAGTTAAAACAAATCTTCACAGTTCCTTGCTACAGAAATGACAAAAAGATGATGAAGAGAAACAGAATAATGTGTGTTTCCAGTGCATCGTCTGTCCAACAGCCGTCAGAAGCACCCCCCCCCCCCCCCTTTCTTTCTAACTTTGGGAAACTAGAATTGTTTTCTTGTTGTCTACTCAATAAGAAACAACTTCATTGTGTCGATGGTTTAAGTAGGCGATACAATTTTCCAGTCACTAATGTGCCCATTTTGCGTTTCTGTATTTACCTAAACGAATCCTTTAGCTCTTTGCCTCTTTGTCAACTATTATATTTGAGATTCTCATTTCATTTTCAGTTATTGCCATGACATGTTAATATTTCATCAAGAGTAACATGTTGATGTTAAGATGATATGAAATGCTTGGATTTGGTGATCTTCGGCAAACTAGGTTTTGATAATCTAACCTTTTATGGTATTGTATTTAAACTGTGTTTTGAATGTAAGATATAGTCTGACCATCCTTTATTACCTTATCAATGTTATCTCCAGATTTCCCAGACGGTGAGTGCTTGAGATTATGGAATGGACGGGTTTTGGTTCCTCAGCCTTCAAAGTTTTTCCTACTACTTCCCGTCTACTGCAGGCTCATTTTGTTTTACTCTCAGGTAAAATGCTGTTCTTCCTTTTCCATATTTCTTTTTACTTCTTAGAGACGATCTTGCAGTAGGTAAATTGATAAAATCAAATGCTTCAGTTATTGTAAAAGTTGCAGCGTGATTCTCATCTTTGGTGCTGTATTGCTATTTGGTACTTAACAGCTCACAGTTTTTTGCTGCAGTTGTGTTTATAGTTATGATTAATGTTGTTTCGGCTCTTGCAGCTCAGTAGATTACTCCTAGTTACAACTCTTTACCGACAGAAACTGAATTAGTTTTTTGTAATATTGGAGTTATCTCTGCACAAAGAAAATGAAATTTGATTTACTACGTTCTTATAGTGGCTTACTCCATGTTACAATATTATGTTAACATAATTGAAATACTTGTATATACATTTTCATTTGTTTTGTGTCCTACCAAATATTAGAGTTGTATCTCTCTCAAGAAATCCAAACATTATTTTGTCATTTTTCCTCTTATTCTGTGCACAATCTTGATATTTGTCATGTTGTATTTAATGTGGAAGCATTATGGATGTGCAATTACTGAGAGAGTTTTCTTTGGCCCAAGAAATCCAAACATTGCTTTTGTCATTTTCCCTCATGCTCTGTGCACAATGTTGAGATTTGTCGCGTTATTATAGCGGAAGCATTATGAATTTGCCGCTGCTATTAATGTTGGAGGCATAAGCGCTGCTACTTCATATGCTGCAAAGTCTGCAGTACCTTTTTTTTTTTTTTAACCAAGGAATGGGAAGTCTCTTTCCTAGGGGACGAGCGAAAGTCTGATTAGTCTTTTCGACGTAACATCAACTGCAGAAGAATGAGGAAAAAGTTTCTGAATAGGAGAAGGCCGCAATACATTTCCATCATCATTTTCCCCGGGCAATTACTGAATGTTCCAAAATTACTGTTAGGATTTTAGGTATAGATTCTATTCACTTTGTTCTTTTCTTTTCTGTGTGACATTAAAATATATATTAGGATGCAGAAGATCTCAATTTATTGAGGATTCCACTTTCATGATATTGCTACGATATAATTCTGAAACTCCGCTGGCATTAACCTGAACCCTGGTCGGCCAAAATCTTCTTTTTCGCTCCAGTTCTTGATCAGCCGTGTTTCCCAGTATTTACCGCCGCCCACCACCGCCGTCTGCTGCCTTTCCGCCGGTCAGAGTGCCTCCAGTAGGTTTCCTTGTTGCAGACCCTTTTTCTCCTCATTTTATCACAGTTTTCTTCATGTCTTTTTAGAGGAAGCTACGGTTTTCCCAATATTATTGCTTACTATGTTAGTATGGTTTTGATTTGGTGGATCTTTGAGCAGCCATAGAGTTGGGTGATTGATTTTTGTGGATTTTAGTGTTGTTTTGCAATGGATTTGAAGGGTTTGTCTACCGGTATTGTCCACATTACTAATCGCAAGTTGAATGATAGTAATTACATTTTGTGGGATAAGGCCGTGCATGTTTTTCTTGGTGGTGTGGGGAAGTTACAACTTCTAAGCAACGATCCACCTTCACTTGCATCAGATTTGAAGACGCTAGAGAGTAGGCAAAAGTTATGGCCGCCCTATGGAATAGTATGAAACCTCATATTGCGGATTTGTGTATGCATTTTGATGGTAGCAAGCAAATTTGGGACCATCTTTGGGTTCTTTACACAAGCAACATGACTCGAATGTATGACTTTTCTAATGAGTATCACCAAGCCCGTATGGATGGAAAGAGTATCGCGGAGCATTATGGTAACTTCAACCGTATTTTTGAGGAGTTGAATTATATTTCCTATTTAATCTGATATACGTTCCATGCATAGGCAGCGTGGACACCTTAATGTGCTTCGCTTTGCCCTCTCCTCTGAGTACGAGCCTCTACGTGCTGAAGTCATTGCTGGTTTTGAGCTCCTGAGTCTTGGACAGATCTACTCTCGGTGTTTATGGTTGTCAAGTTACCATGTTTCTTCAGATTCTCATCATTTTGATGGCAAATCAGCTATGGTATCCCAGAGTTCACCTTCGAGTTCTAGTAGCCATCGTGTTCTAGTAGCTCTTTATCATTAATTTCTCGCTAGTTTTTGCTGATCCGTGTTAATATGTTGTTAAGAGAAATTAATTTAAACTAGCATGATATTAAATGCTCATACTTGGTGATCATTGTCAAACTAGAGTTGGACATCCCTACCTTTTTATGGTAATTTATTTGAAGACTGTTTTTGAAAGATGTAAGCTAAAGAGTCACCCCCTCATTCTGCCGGGGGATATCGTTATTTTCGTAAGATGCTGGCAGCTCAATTACTACTTTCATACGAAAATTTTTATGGCATCCACATGCAGCACATATGGTGGCATCTGGGGTGCCATTAGGGCCACTGGCCACAAACTCAGGACAGCCATCAAGGGCATAGCCATTGTCTTTTGCAGCATGGTTATGAATGCAATTTTGATATAGCACAGGGAATTCACGCTTTGTTCCGTGCAGGGTGTTGGTGGCCATGGCAAAAACAGGGGAGATGGTAGAGAAAAAAAAATCTGAGATGGAAAAAAAAACAGGGTTATTGTAGACTACTACATCAATGAAACCCTACTATGTTGTAGGAAATGGAAATGAGATGATAAACTAAGTTACGAAGAGTTGGATATACAATAAGAACAAGTCTGTTGGAACAAAGAAGGAGAGCATAGTGAACTGATGATCAGTGGTTATAGAGAGAAGATACTAAAATGTAGACTTGAGAACTTAACCTAAAACTGTCTGCAGCCGAAATAATGTGCATCTATCCCGCTTTAGACAATAGGGAAGTGCTATTAACTTTTCCAATATCTTTTTACCTTAGTAGATCTTTCTTCATCAACAGGATCTACTTCTTCTTCAGCGCTATACGTACGCATTTTGGATTGTCGATCCTCAACTGATCCTCTATTTTATTTGCTTGCTTTTGCTTGAGCCAAATAAATGACTATTTTGTCATTGATCCTACCTTTTTTAGCACATTATACCTTAAATATTTATGTAAGGAAGAAACATTCATAATTTTGAATACAATTTGGTTCAGAGTAAGCTAATCATAGGTGTTTTTGTAGATTGAAGGAAGAATACTAAATATTGATTGAAGAAACAGAAGTTGTTCTTAAAGATGAAATTAAGCTCATGAAGAAATCCAGAAAATCATGGCACAAACTCATATTTTATTTTCAGTGATTATCCTGAGAACACGATAACAAATGATTTATCATAAGAACAACTGATAATATAAAACAACAACAACAACCAAGTCTGTAATCCAAATTAGTTGTGGTAGGCTATATGAACTAAACAACAAACACGTATTAAAAAAACAAGTCACATAAAACCAACTGAATAAAGAAGCCCTGATCACTGTTTAGAACGGCATGCTTTTCTTTTAGAAAGTAAACTAGAAACCATTATTCATTATTTTCATGGTCAATCTCGCTGCTGGAGGCCTCTTCTATTGTTGGATCTGCTGCTGCCGCCGCCCCCACTGTCGGATCTGCTGCCACCGGTGCTGCCTCTTTTGCTGCTTGTCTCTTCCGATGCCTATTAATCCACTTTTTCATTGTACTTCGGTTAATTCCAATCTCTTAGCATATTTGGGCAACTTCTTCTTTAGCATAGTAACGGAACACCTTCCAGTTGTTTCTCTTTGTAAATGTTCTCAGGGATCTCGGTTGTCTGCATTCTGAGCCCTTCCTCCATTGTTCGCCCTGCTGGATATCAATCACCTGAGGCACTCGTGGAATTTCAGATTGCATGCCCAATGGACTTTGTGCTGGAATCGTCACCCCCTCATTCTGCCGGTGGATGTCGTTTTTTTAGTAAGATGCTGGCAGCTCAATTACTACTTTCCTATGAAAAATTTTATGGCATCCACATGCAGCACATATGGTGGCATCTGGGTGCCATTAGGGCCACTAGCCACAAACTCAGGATAGCCATCAAGGGCATAGCCATTGTCTTTTGCTGCATGGTTATGAATGCAATTTTGATATATCACAAGGAATTTGCGCTTTGTTCCATGCAGGGTGTTGGTGCCCATGGCAAAAACAGGGGGAAAATGGTAAAGAAAAAAAAATCTGAGATGGAAATGGTTTTGCTCTTGTTTAGGCAAACCAAAGATGTGGGTTAAATAAATAGACTTGGAAACACGCAGGAGTCATTAGATTGAAGATGAAAATTAATCACTCAAAGGTGTCAAGCAAAAAGGTTCAGATTAGTTTTGGTAAGTAATATCATTTCTATCTTTTTTTTTTCCATAAAAGCGTTGACTTTACATCTACATAATTGCAATGTGTATGTACACGTTATAATTTTGTTTTTTTTTTCCAATACTAGAGTTGTGTCTGAACAATGAAAACAAAACATGATTTATATCATTCTTATCCAGGCCCTCTTTTTGCATTTAATAGGCTTGCATTCTGTTAGAATTAATATTGACAGAATTCAAATGAGCGCATATAAATTTTTTTAACTTGCTTTTTCAAGATTCGAAATAGAACTTGGTTTTTCTCGTTCTTTCTCATATTATGTGCAACAATTTCGCTTATCGCGTTGTAAATACAGTCAAAGCATGATGAGTATATATTTACTAAGCCGGTTTGTGTCATTTCAAATTTTGCAATTGAATCTCCTTCTTTTATAAAAGGATGGACTAAATTTTTTTTTTTTTCTGAATTAAGTATACATATTCATTTTCTTCCTCTCCTTTTCTGCATATGCAATATCTTATATGTTTCTCAATTAATGTTAATTAGGACAAGTTGAACTAAGATTATTTAAAATCCCATTAGACAGTAAAATATATTGGTGGTCTAGCTTATTGGTTATAAGTTCTTAAATTTGGATTCACTTCTTCACATGTATCAAGATTTTGAAATACTCTCACAGATTTGAAGAGGAATTAAGAAACGAACATGAGAACTTTTATTGAACCAAACATTGAGTTGAAGGTTACATGGACCGTATAGAGTGTTTTACTTATCTAAGCTATCCCTAAATTGCAGAATGAAAAAAGTGAGTGTGTGAGGGAAGCCGCTCCTCCTTATACAGACGAAGAAACAGCTGCGTGTTTACAAACTTTCCTGATAAGGAAACTTCTAGATGTTACGGTCATTAACCGTTGTTTGGAAAAGTTGCTATAAATAGAAATATGTAAACGTATATTTTAACAAGTGAAATGGATATGGTGTACGTATAGGCTCAACTGGAGATGTTAATTCCTGAAAGGTTGAGGAAAAATAGTAATTCTTTTTCTTGCTGTGAAACAAACCCATGTCTTTTTGTTCTAAATGTACTCCATCTTATAATCTCATCTTGACGGAGCTGAAATGATTATGTTACATTATGATCTAGTGTATTTTCAATATTGAAATTGTATCACAAAGAAGACAGAATTTGATATAACATTTTCATATCCAGGCCTTTGTTTGCAGTAAGTTTACTCTATGTTACAATCTTGTAAAAATTGAACTCTAATGAGTGTGTACACATTTTGAGATTAGAGCTGTCTCGTCTCCAAGAGAAGAACAGAACATGACATTTGACATTCTTTTCTCATATTCCTTGCAGAATCTTAAGATTACCGTGTTGTATTATCATTACAAGATATTTGCAACTATGAGATGTGTTGTTTCAAATTCCGCAATTTGTTTTCATGCTTCTTAGAAAATACTAGATCAATTAATCAATTTCTGAATATGCTTGCTGATGTTTTAAATAGATGTCCTGCTCATTTGGTCATTAAAAAATTTTAATCGTTTGGGAGGTGGTTGCTATGTGTGGGTGAGACCACCTTTAATTTTTTTCAAATGTTTCGGAGGTGGCTGCCAGTGGTTTAAAGTATAGGGAAGATTGCTGTAATTTTCTTTGCCAGAAGTGTTCGAGGTTATTAATAAAGTCGAGATTCATTATGTTACATATTTTATGGTACCATGTGCATTAATAACCATAGACTTATACTATTCTATATTCAGCCGTGTCTAATATCATAGAGATGAAGAAATAATCCATGAGTTTATGAGTTGGATCTGGTAGAGGCAAACTCATAAATGATTAGTAAGCAGCATACCGTCTTTGTTTCCAGTTGAATACTGTTATTATGTTCATGAATGATGAACCTAATTAATTTTTATACTGATTATAGGTGTAGTTAATTTAAAGAAATTACAGTACTGTTCAGGAACATAGTACCTAACGATGCATAGTTCTGCTTTAATTGCTCCTAAGTTTCTAGAAAAGAAAATCATGTAGTAAATTTGTTGTTTGTTGTATTTTCAAGTTTCCGCAACTGGAAGCTATGGTAAGATAACATAATAGTTTGTTGAATGTAATAATTTGAGCTTTTCTCATCCATATTTTGTTTTCTCTTGAATATGATTCAGCTTGATTAAT
Organism: Misopates orontium; assembly: GCA_946800315.1. NCBI lineage: Eukaryota > Viridiplantae > Streptophyta > Magnoliopsida > Lamiales > Plantaginaceae > Misopates > Misopates orontium. The sequence goes on along the minus strand of OX326948.1, from coordinate 4,674,426 downwards.
TTATGGTGTAATAAACACGGATGTAGTTGATTTGAGCCTGAAGAACATAGTACCGAATAAAATCGTGCTTCGATATACTTTTGCTTCACATTAAGATTTTATCAACCGTGTCATTTCACGAGGACTTCACTATTTCTTTATTGCTTCAAAAACTTGAGGCCCTAAGTACTTGCGCGAAAACCACATTTTTCTATTTATTGTTTTTAAGCACAGATCCTCGGTTATTATATCTCAGATGCTCTTCTAATTTCTTTCTCTTAATTTGGACATCAAAGTCAAGGTATGATCGACTGCCCTTTCATTTTTCTTGAAGGTGTTTCAGTCTGTCATTTTTCGATTGTCCCTTTCGATTGCTGCATTTTAAACAAGCAATTTTCATCCATTGATTCTTCTTGAACCTGGTACCAAATTACTGATGTTTTTGTTTTATCTTCAATTATGAAGAATGTGCTGATCAGGCAAGACACTGTTTTTCCTTTAACCAAGAAAGATTCCAGGAACAGAATACTTTATCTTATGAAGCACTGTTAGTGTCAAAACTGCAGGAGTAGTTATAGATCCTCTAATATTCAAGTTAGAAGGTAAATGATAGTGTTGGTACAATAAAAGATCGATGTTTATAGTAATCTTTTAGCCACTATTGGTATGATATATAATAAATGTGTGTGTGTGTTGTACCTGATCTCATGCACATTCACGTTGCGTTGTTTCATTTTGCTCCATGTAGCCCATTAATGAGACAGATATTAAAAGTGTTGGGCCCATGTGGGTAATGCGACATTTGAAAACCCACCTTCACAAAAAAGAATCTGACTAGATTGCTCTGAATTACAGCTGCATATTTTCATGAACATTCTCATTCTTTGATCACATGTGAACATTTGTTTTCCGCTGATATGTAAATTCAGTTAGCGTGTGAAGCAGAGTTCTTTGATAAGGACGGGGTGTGAATTCTGCATGGGTATGATGTCGTTCACATAGATCTTCCAGTTATTGATATTCTTACCTAAACATAAAAGCTTGAAGTCTAAGATTGTAAGTTTTAAAGATTACAGAGAAACCCTCTATTCATCTTTCACAATCCCAACATTGTCAGAGCCTTTTCAACCAATTCATCTCAAAATACTACATTTCTGACAATCTGATACCTAGTACCACATATACTTAAACCCAGAATAATGTTTCAAATATGTATCTTCCAAGGGAGCCGTAAGAAGGCTTTTTTTAACATTTGAGGCATGTATTTTTTGTGGTTTGTCCTCAATTCAATAATCAATGTTATTCCTGTGAATCTCGTATGTCAAGACAATTTTTCTGATAAAGTGCGTGCACCTTGTGCTTTAATAATTACCTGAATTCTTTAGTTCTTTCACTCAGCTATCAAATAAATTATGCGTATTTATTTTCAAATCTTGCTGATGCGTCTTAATATGTTGTCAAGAGAATCATCTAAGAACACAATGATATTAAATGCTCATACATGGTGATCATCGTCAAACTAGGGTTGGAGTAATATAAATAAGACTGTTTTTGAAAGACAAAGTGTGACCTACAATGTCAAAGCCCTTTATTGCTTTATCAATGTTATCTGCAGATTTCCCAAACGGTATTACTTGATGTTTTTGACAGGAATGGTTCTTGTTCTTTAGCCTTCACTGTTTCTGGTTAGGCCTTTTATTTTAAAAAGCAATCTCATCCATGTTTTGCTGAATGTGGCCAAGTGACTATGCGCGCGTGAAAGCTGCCTTACTCGTATGAGAGGGATCAATGAAACCTTACTATGTTGAAGGAAACGAAAATGAGATGATAAACTATTCTCTATATCATTTAAGGTTACCAAGAATTGGCTATACCCAAAAAAAAGGTCTCTTTGAGCAAAGAAGGAGCATAGTGACTGCGGATCAGTGGTTAGAGAGAGAAGATAGTTAAACGTAGACCTGAGAATTTAACTTAAATATCTTTGTGGACGAAATAGCCAGAGTTGCCATCTATCCACCTTTAGACAATAGCGAACTGCGCAGAATTTTTTCCACCATTCTTATGTTTATAGATGTTCTTCGTCAACAGGCTTTACCTCTTTTGAAGGTTAGTAAGTGGGTAATTTTGACTGTTGATCCTTAACTTGTCCTTTATTTTATTTGCATGCTTTTGTAAGCAAAATAAATGACTACTTGGACATCGATACCACCTTTTTCATCCTATTATACTTGATGTATATGTAACTGAAGAGATCTTCAAGATTTTGAATATAAATTGGTTGAGAGTATAGCTAACAATCTAGTCTTCCACATATTACTTGGATATATGGGAGATTGAAGGCAAAATATAGAGTTTTGACTGAAGAAACAGAAGTTGTTTCTGAAGGTGGAATTGAACTCTAAGATATCCAGAAAATGATGGCAGACTCATATTTATAAATTCAGTAAATTTTATAAATGATTTATGATACGGAACAACTGGTAATATAAAAACAATAGATCACATAAAACCAACCCATAAAGGTAGGCCTGATCGAAGCATAGAACGACATACTTATTTTTGAAAGTAAAATGAAAATATTTATTCATTAACTACATGTTCGTTGCTGGAGTCTTCTTCTGTTGCCGGATCTGCTGCTGCCGCGGCCGCCACTTCGGGATCTGCTACCAATGGTGCTGCTTCCGCTGCATCTTCTGTTGCTAGTCTCTTCCTATGCCTGTTAATCCAACCTTTCATTGTAGTTCTCTTAATTCCGACATCCCGGCATATTTGGTCAACTTCTTCTTTACCATAGTCACGGAACATCTTCCAGTTGTTGCTCTCTGCAATAGTTTTCAGGTTATCGGATTGTTCTCGCGTTATTCTAGTTCTTCGCATTCTGCCTTCCTCCATTATTTGCCCTCCTGGATATCTGTTAACTGGTACCACAGGGACTCGGGGCAATCGATGAGTTGAACCGGGTGATTGATGTGTACCTTCAGTTTGCATCCTGGAAGGACTTTGAGTACTTGGTCCAGGGCTAGTGCTGAGTGGTGAGCCCTCAGGCTGTCTTGAGGGATTGTTATTTTCAGAAATAACGTTATATGTAGGAAGCTCTATTACTTTTCGCCTGTGAAAATTGCGATGGCATCCACATACAATACATACGATGGCTTCCGGGGTGCCATTAGGGCCTTTGGGCACAAACTGTTGACAGCCATCAAAGAAAGGACCCATGGCATTTGTAACATGGTTATGAAGGCATTTTCCATACAGCACAAGAAATTTAGGCTCTGAATGCAGACTGTTGGTGGCCATGGAAAAAGCAGGGAAAGATGGTAAAGAAGAAAAAATTCTGAGATAGAAGGGTTTTAGTCTTGTTTGAGGAAAACAAAGATGTGGGTTAAATAGGTGACCGAAAGCAAACAGGAGTCATTCGATTGGAGATGAGAATTAATCACTCAAAGCTGTCAACCAAAAAGGTAAAATATAGTTTTGGTAGGTAAAAATAAAGCATTTCTACCCACCTTTTTGCCATAAATGCATTCACCTTACATTGACAGAACTGCAGTTTGTAAGTATGCATTATAATTTATTTTTTTTCCAATACTAGAGTTTGGTCTGACCAAATGTGAAAACAAAAAATTGATTTATATCATTCGTATCTGGGGCTCCTTTGGCATTTAATAGGTTTGACTTCTGTTAGAATTAAATATTGACAGAATTCAAATAAGCATGCACAAATTTTAACTATTTGTTTTTTCAAGATTGGAAAAAAAACTTGATTTTTGTTCATTCTTTTCTCATATTATGTACAATATTTTGAATTTATCCTGTTGTAATTACAGTAAAAGCATGAGGAGTATCTATTTACTATGAGGCTTGTGCCATTCCAAATTTTGCTGGTGACTTTCCTTCTTTTGTATAAAGATGAAGTAAATTAAATTTTTTTCTGAATCTGCTGTTGGGATTTTAAGCATAAGTTCTATCCATTTATTTTTTTTTTTTTGCCTTTTTTGCATAGGCACTATCATATATTTTGTTCAGTTAATATCAATTAATATATGTTGAACTTTTTATTAGAAATCCCATTAGTATGATAGTACTAAAACATAGCTTGTGAACTTTAGTGTATCTTGGAAATATATCCATGACGCTCAAATTCGATGTTTTGAAACTAATATCAAAAGGCAAGGACATCATTCAAATAACATAAATATCAATATGTTTGCTAATTGCTATGACTTGTCACTGACAGCTTAATTTACTATTTCTTTCTTGGTAGAAATCTCATACAAAATTGTTTTTGTGAAATATGTTGTGGATTTATTATTTAAGTAACTCTTTTTCTCAGATTTATCGCATAAAATTGTAGTAATTTGGTACATTTTAAGTTTGATTCACATTTGCACATTTCTTTCTTTATGGTGGTTAAACTCTCAATCATCGTCATTATAACATAAAAACCTTAATCGGTTAGAAATTTCTTTAATACTAAAAGAATGATATATGCTTGTCATTATTGTTTGCTATTCGAATTTATATGCGAGTAAATTTTTTCCCGAGTAATTGGATGTTATAATGTGATGTTACCATGCCATATACTTAAATTACAATTTGGTAGATAAGTATCTAATATAAGATGAAAAATCAATGCGTCATTTTAATGTGGAGACATCATTATGAATAATTACTCTATGACATACTTTCTTTGTTCTCGGTTGAATACTCATTTCATCTTCTTGATTGATTAACTTGATTAATTCATTATGTTATAATTACAGATGTAGTTGGACACACAAATTGTAAAATATTGCTGAGGTACATAGTACTGAACACTACTCAATGGATTATAATTTTAGAAAACATAATGATGATGCTGTACATTTGAATTCCTGTCTTGTTGCCTCTTCAAGCTTCCCGCAACAAAGCGCCAAGGGATAGATTTTCGATATTATTCAACTTTACACATTTCTTTCTTTTGATGGGTAAAGTCTAATAATCCAATCTTTTTCCTTTTGTCATGTTAAAAACTTAATCTATTAGAAATTTCTTTGATTGTTCATGTTTATGTAGATTATAGAACTGACATCTTATCTGACAATAGATGACTATGGTAATTTTTGCTGCATGAATTTGTGATATAACATGCACCTCACATAGCTACAGAACATTCAGGTAGATGTTGCATATGAGTAATTATATATAAGATGACTTGGTCAAATTCGATGAATCTTACCCTATTAGTTTATTTAATTTCAGAAACTCTCGCCATCGTCTTCCTGTATAAACTTTGTATAAATTTTCCAGTCTTAGTGCTATTTGTTATCTATGATCTTCGTATGCCAGAAAAAGTGAAGGTAACTAAGCATGAGTAACACAGATATTTTGCTGCGAGTTGCCTTATTTCATGTTCTGCAATTTATTTTCACCACTTCTTGGAAACTACTAGAGTAGATGATCAATTTCTGAATATGCTGATGATGTTTCTATAATTTGGTCATTTCTTTTTATTTTTTGTTTTTTTTATCGTCTGGGAGGTGGTTGCTACGTATAGGAGAGACCACCTTTAACTTTTTTGTTTTCCAATGTTTCGGAGGTGGCAGCCAGTGGTTTTAAGTATCGGGGAGAATGCTCTAATTTTTTATGCCAAAAGTGTCCGAGAATATAGATAAAGTTAGAATACGTTACCTAGTAATTTATGTTATATATGTCATGTTACCATGTACATTAATAACCATGGACTTATTCTATGCAAATTTAGGTGTATCGAATGTCATACAGATGAACAAATAATACATCAGTTTATGAGTAGGAATATGTAGAGGCATACTTATAAATGATCAGTAAGCAACATACTTTCCTTGTTTCCAGTTAAATACTGTTATCATGTTCTTGAGTTATTAACTTGATTATTTTATTAAGGTGCAGTTAATCTAAAGAAATAAAATTACTGTTGAGGAACATAGTACCTAACATGGCCTAGTTTTGCTTTAATTGCTTCTAAGTTTCTAGAGAAGAAAATGATCATGCAGTAAACTTGTTTTTTGTTGCCTTTTCAAGCTTCCCCTTCCTGTTGAGTATATTAATTTTAAGTGTTTATTTGTAAGGATCGTCTTTTTTATTCCTATGTGCCGATTAGGCGTTACAATTAATCCATCCCTACTATGTACATTGTGTGCTTCGGTATTTACCTAAATGAATCCTTTAACTCTTTGTCCACTATCACATTTACTTTGGTCAGTTCATTTCCGGTCTGTCTGTCACTTGTTTATATTTGTCAAGAGAAACATGTAGATGTTAAGATTATATGAGATGCTCGCATTTGGTTTTCTTCTGCAAACAAGGTTTTGATATTCTAACCTTTTATCGCATTGTACTTATACCGTGTTTCGAATGTGAGCTATAGTCTCACCACTTTTATTGTTCTATCAATGTTATCATAAGATTTCACCAAAGGTGACTGCTTGAGACTGTTGTATGGAATTGGGTTCTTGTTCCTTAGCCTTCAATGCTTTTTTTTATTACCATCCAGTGTACTGCAGGCTCGTTTTTTTTTTTTTACTCTCCAGTAAAATGCTGTTCTTCCTTTTCCATTTCGTTTGTAGATGATCTTTCAGTTGGTAAATTAGATTTAAACTGAATGCTTCAGTTATTATAGCAGTTGGAGCCTGATTTCTCATCTTTGGTGATGTATGCTCTCAGTATTTGCTGCCAATGTGATTAGATGATTATGTTTAGTTATAATTAATGTTGGTTCCTGTCTTCCAGCTTGGTAGAGATGGCATCAGTTTTGATTGAAGTATGGTTCTGGTTAGCCTTTTTCTTTGAAACTGCATTTTCTTATCCATGTTTTGCCAAAGCTATAATATGTGGCCGAACGACTATCAGTGCATGGAAGCTACCTCATAGGTATGGAATGGCAAGTACGGTTTTATTTAGGGGCTGCTAGATTGACGGGAACCTATATGTACAAGGATAATCGAATGAGATAATAAACTATATTTTGCAGTACAAATTTAAGGCTAATAATTGGTGGATACACAAAAGAAATGTCTGTTTGAGCAAAGAAGGATAGCACGACGCAGAACGGAAACGTGCAATCGACACCACATACGTGTAATCGATGAAAAAAATCTGGAATCCACCAGTATTTCGGAATCCACCATATGAACTTTCAATTTTTATTTAATAAATAATCAAAAGCTAAATAAAGTACAAAGAAGAAGAACTATATATAGTTCTCAAAAACCCTAACTAAAGTAGGAAATAGAATCCTACTAGGAAACAAATTCAAAAAGGAAACTAATCTAATAATAATAAAATCCTAATACTACTAAAACTCTAAAATAACAAAAACTCTAATAAAATCAAAGTCCTTAAGAAATTGCACCATAAAACTGACTTGATCCAAAACTGCCTTTGACGAAGTTTTTGAGACTCGAAACTTTACGTATATAAGTATACGTATTATATAGCTGTAGAGAACCGAAAGACATTCCTTTTGATATCTTATGGGCCTCAATCGGAGCACTAGATCGAAAGTTATAGCTGATTTTTTGCATTGTCTTTTTTTCTGCGGGAATCTTCAAAATGCGGGGTCCTTGCCGACTTGTCAATGTGGGTCGTTTGTACAAGATAGAAGATTACAGCATGTAGATCTGAGAATTTAAGCTAAATTTGCTTACAGCGGAGTCCTGACTGTCGTTAGAGATTTGGGAACGACGAGAATGCTATTCCACTATTCTTGTTTAGTTAATGCTATTCATCAACAAAATCTACATCTTATGCAACACGAGTAAGTTTGCACGTTTAGTTGTAGATTCTGACCACATTCTCAGTTATATGTTGTAACTTTTCATAGGTTGGGGGGGCAAACCGCACATGGGCAATAGGTTGGGAAGTTTAATGCGTTTTACCCTATAAAGTATGTGCTTCTTGTAAATCAATAATTGCCTGTATCTGTTAGTTCTTTTTCTCAATCAAATTAATTTTCCGCATTTATTTCCAGTTCCTGCTATGCGTGTTAACATGTTGTCAAGATGTTATTAAATGCTCATACTTGGTGATCATCGTCGAACTAGGGCTTAACATTCATACCTTTTACAGTAATATATTTAAAAACTGTTCTTGGAAGACAATGATGTAACCTATAATGCTACAGCCCTTTAATGCTCCATCAATGTTATCTGCAGATTTCCCACACAATATTACTTGATGTTGTTGAATGGAATAGTTCTTGTTCTTTAGCTTTCAGTGTTTCTGGTTAGCCTTTTCATTTTATGAAGCAATCTCATCCACGTTTTGCTGAAGGTGGCCAAGTAACTCAGCATGCGTGAAAGCTGCCTTAATCGTACGAGAGGGCAGGTATGGTGCTACCGAAGACTGCTAGATCAATGAAACCCTACTATGTTGAAGGAAAAGGAAATGAGATGATAAACTATAAGCTATATCATGTGATGGCTATACCCAAAAAAACAAGTCTCTTTGAGCAAATGATAAGCATAGTGACTGCTGACCAGCGGTTAGAGAGAGAAGATATTACAATGTAGACCTGAGGACTTAACCTAAATCTGTTTGCGGCCGACATGGCATGAATGGCCATCTATCCACCTTAAGAAAATAGGGAACTGGGAAGCTTTTCCACCATTCTTATCATAGTAGATGTTCTTCGTCGACAGGATTCACCTCTTCTGCAGCATAATAAGTGGGTAGTTTGATTGTTGATCCTCAACTTATCCTGCTATTTTGTTTGCATGCTTTTGTTTGGGCAAAATCAATGACTATTTGGAAATTGATCCCACCTTTTTTACCATATTATAGTTGATATTTATGTGATGTTAGAGATTTTCAAGATTTTGAATATATTTGGTTGAGAGTATAGCTAGTAGCTGTCTGGTGTTTCTGTATATCTAATTTCATTGGGATATGTCGGAAATTGAAGGAAGAATAGAGTTTTGACTGAAGAAACGGAAAATCATGGAGTACACACATATTTTAGTCGGTGTTTAATTTTCGAAACACGTTGATAAATGATTTATCATAAGAGCATTGGGTAATAAAAAAACACACATACTTTCTTTTGAAAGTAAAATGACAATCTTTATTCACTATCTTCATGGTCAAATTTGCTGCTGAAGGAGGTTTCTTCTGTTACAGGATCTGCTACTGGCGCTGCGGCTGCGGCCGGATCTGCTGCCAACGGTGCTGCCGCCGCTGCTCTGCTACTGCTCGTCTCCTATGCTATATAAATTAAAGTTACTAAGAGTTAGATATACAATAAGAACAATTCCGTTTGAACAAAGAAGGAGAGCATGGTGAACTGCTGATCAGTGGTTAGAGAGAGAAGATACTAAAATGTAGACTTGAGAACTTAACCTAAAACTGTCTGCAGCCGAAATAATGTGCATCTATCCCGCTTTAGACATTAGGGAAGTGCTATGCACTTCTCCAATATCTTTTACCTTAGTAGATCTTTCTTCATCAACAGGATCTACTTCTTCTTCAGCGCAAAAGTATGCATTTTTGATTGTCGATCCTCAACTTATCCTCTATTTTATTTGAGCCAAATAAATGACTATTTTGAAATTCATCCTACCTTTTTTAGCTCATTATACCTTAAATATATATGCAAGGAAGAAACATTCATAATTTTGAATAAAATTTGATTCAGAGTAAGCTAATCATGTGGTGTTTCTGTAGATTGAAGGAAGAATACAAAATATTGATTGAAGAAACAGAAGTTGTTTTTAAAGATGAAATTAAGCTCATGAAGAAATCCAGAAAATCAAAGCTGTGGGTTAAATCCAGAAGATGACATTTGACATTCTTTTCTCATATTCCTTGCAGAATCTTTTTTTTTTTGTGATCAGCGAAAAAGAGCTTTATTTGTAATGCAACAAAAACTCCAGGAGTATAAGAAGTACTCCTTACATCAGTGCAGAATCTTAAGCTTACCCTGTTGGATTATCGTTACAGGATATTTGCAACTATGAGATGTGTTATCTCTAATTCCGCAATTTGTTTTCATGGCTTCTCAGAAAATAGTACTAGATCAATTAATCAATTTCTGAATATGCTTGCTGATGTTTTAAATAGAAGTCCTGTTCATTTGGTCATTAAAAAATTTTAATCGTTTGGTAGGTGGTTGCTATGTGTGGGTGAGACCACGTTTAATTTTTTTCAAATGTTTCGGAGGTGGCTGCCAGTGGTTTAAAGTGTAGGGAAGATTGCTGTAATTTTCTATGCCAAAAGTGTTCGAGGTTATAAATGAAGTCGAGATTCATTATGTTACATATTTGATGTTACCATGCGCATTAATAACCATAGACTTATACTATGCTATATTCAGCCTTGTCTAAAATCATAGAGATGAAGAAATAATACATGAGTTGGATCTTGTAGAGGCAAACTTATAAATGATTATTAAGCAGCATACCGTCTTTGTTTCCAGTTGAATACTGTTATTATGTTCATGAATTATGAACCTAATAAATTTTTTGTTTCTTGTTGCATTTTCAAGTGTCCCGCAACTGGAAGCTATGGTAAGATAACAGTATAGTTTGTTGAATGTAATAATTGAGCTTTTCTCATCCATACTTTGTTCTGTTGAATATTATTCAGCTTGTTTAATTTATTGTGTAAAAAACACGGATGTAGTTGATTTGAGCCTAAGAACATAGTACCGAATAACATCGTACTTTGATATACTATTGCTTCAAATTAAGATTTTATCAACCGTGTCATTTCACGGGGACTTCTCTATTTCTTTATTGATTCAAAAACTTGAGGCCCTAAGTACTTGCGCGAAAACCGCATTTTCTATTTATTTTATTTAAGCACAGATCCTCGGTTATTATATCTCGGATGCTCTTCTAATGTGGACATCAAAGTCAAGGTATGATCGATTGCCTTTCATTTTTCTAGAAGGTGTTTCAGTCTGTAATTTTTTGGATTGTCCCTTTAGATTGCTGCATTTTAAACAAGCATTTTTCACCCATTGATTCTTCTTGAACCTGGTAGCAAATTACTGATGTTGTTTTATCTTAAATTATGAAGAATATGCTGATAAGGCAAGACACTGTTTTTTTCTTTTGACCAAGAAAGATTCTAGGAACAGAAGACTTGCGGTAGTTGATAGTGTTGGTACTATAAAAGATTGTTGTTTATAGTAATCTTTTAGCCACTGTTGATTTGATAAATACTAATATGCGCGCGTGTGTGTGTGTGTTGTACCTAATCTCATGCACATTCACGCTGCGTTGTTTCATTCTTTGCTCCATGTAGCCCATTAATGAGACAGATATTAAAAAAGTTTCTGCTGATATGTAAATTCAGTTAGCGTGTGAAGCAGAGAAAGACTGTCTCTTTCATACGGAAGGGGTGTGGATTCTGCATGGGTATGATGTCATTCTCATAAATTCTTCCAGTTATTGATGTTCTTAGCTAAGCATAAAAGCTTGAAGTCTAAGTTTGTAACTTTTAAAGATTACAGAGAAACCCGCTATTCATCTTTCACAATCCCAACATTGTCAGAGCCTTTTCAACCAATTCGTTTCATAATACTACACTTATGACAATCCGATACCTAGTACCATATATATTTAAACCCAGAATAATGTTTCAAATATGTATCTGCCAAAGGAGCCGTAAGAAGGCTTTTTATAACACTCGAGGCACATATTTTTTGTGGTTTGTCCTCAATTCAATAATCAATGTTATTCCTGTGAATCTCGTATGTCAAGACAAGTTTTCTGATAAAGTGCGTGCTTCTTGTGCTTTAATAATTACCTGAATTCTTTAGTTCTTTCTCTCAGCTATCAAATAAATTATTCGCAATTACTTGCTGATGCGTCTTAATATGTTGTCAAGAGAATCATCTAAGATTACAATGATATTAAATGCTCATACATGGTGATCATCGTCAAACTAATGTTGGACATTTTTACCTTTTACGGTAACATAAATAAAGACTGTTTTTGAACGACAAAGATGAGACCTACAATGTCTAAGCCCTTTATTGCTTTATCAATGTTATCTGCAGATTCCCAAGCGGTATTACTTGATGTTTTTGAAAGGAATGGTTCTTGTTCTTTAGCCTTCACTGTTTCTGGTTAGGCCTTTTATTTTAACAAGCAATCTCATCATTGTTTTACTGAATGTGGACAAGTGACTATGCGCGCGAGAAAGCTGGCTTACCCGTATGAGAGGGATCAGTGAGACCCTACTATGTTGAAGGAAACGAAAATGAGATGATAAACTATACTCTATATCATTTAGAGTTGCCAAGAATTGGCTATACCAAAAAAAAAAAAAAAAGTCTCTTTGCGCAAAGGAGCATAGTGACTGCGGATCAGTGGTTAGAGAGAGAAGATAGTTAAACGTAGACCTGAGAATTTAACTTAAATATCTTTGTAGACGAAATAGCCAGAGTTGCCATCTATCCACCTTTAGACAATAGCGAACTGCGCAGAATTTTTTCCACCATTCTTATGTTTATAGATGTTCTTCGTCAACAGGCTTTACCTCTTCTGAAGGTTAATAAGTGGGTAATTTTGACTGTCGATCCTTAACTTGTCCTTTATTTTATTTGCATGCTTTTGTTTAAGCAAAACAAATGACTATTTGGACATCGATACCACCTTTTTCATCCTATTATACTTGATGTATACGTAACTGAAGAGATCTTCAAGATTTTGAATATAAATTGGTTGAGAGTATAGCTAACAATCTAGTCTTCCACATATTACTTGGATATATGGGAGATTGAAGGCAAAATATAGAGTTTTGACTGAAGAAACAGAAGTTGTTTCTGAAGGTGGAATTGAACTCTAAGATATCCAGAAAATGATGGCAGACTCATATTTATAAAATCAGTAAATTTTATAAATGATTTATGATACGGAACAACTGGTAATATAAAAACAATAGATCACATAAAACCAACCCATAAAGGTAGGCCTGATCGAAGCATAGAACGACATACTTATTTTTGAAAGTAAAATGAAAATATTTATTCATTAACTACATGGTCCAATTCGTTGATGGAGTCTTCTTCTGTTGCCGGATCTGCTGCTGCCGCGGCCGCCACTTCGGGATCTGCTACCAATGGTGCTGCTTCCGCTGCATCTGCTGTTGCTAGTCTCTTCCTATGCCTGTTAATCCAACCTTTCAGCGTAGTTCTCTTAATTCCGACATCCCGGCATATTTGGTCAACTTCTTCTTCGCCATAGTCACGGAACATCTTCCAGTTGTTGCTCTCTGCAATAGTTTTCAGGTTATCGGATTGTTCCGGCGTTATTCTAGTTCTTCGCATTCTGCCTTCCTCCATTATTTGCCCTCCTGGATATCCGTTAACTGGTACCACAGGGACTCGGGGAAATCGATGAGTTGAACCGGGTGATTGATGTGTACCTTCAGTTTGCATCCTGGAAGGACTTTGAGTACTTGGTCCAGGGCTAGTGCTGAGTGGTGAGCCCTCAGGCTGTCTTGAGGGATTGTTATTTTCAGAAATAACGTTATATGTAGGAAGCTCTATTACTTTTCGCCTGTGAAAATTGCGATGGCATCCACATACAATACATACGATGGCTTCCGGGGTGCCATTAGGGCCTTTGGGCACAAACTGTTGACAGCCATCAAAGAAAGGACCCATGGCATTTGTAACATGGTTATGAAGGCATTTTCCATACAGCACAAGAAATTTAGGCTCTGAATGCAGACTGTTGGTGGCCATGGAAAAAGCAGGGAAAGATGGTAAAGAAGAAAAAATTCTGAGATAGAAGGGTTTTAGTCTTGTTTGAGGAAAACAAAGATGTGGGTTAAATAGGTGACCGAAAGCAAACAGGAGTCATTCGATTGGAGATGAGAATTAATCACTCAAAGCTGTCAACCAAAAAGGTAAAATATAGTTTTGGTAGGTAAAAATAAAGCATTTCTACCCACCTTTTTGCCATAAATGCATTCACCTTACATTGACAGAACTGCAGTTTGTAAGTATGCATTATAATTTATTTTTTTTCCAATACTAGAGTTTGGTCTGACCAAATGTGAAAACAAAAAATTGATTTATATCATTCTTATCTGGGGCTCCTTTGGCATTTAATAGGTTTGACTTCTGTTAGAATTAAATATTGACAGAATTCAAATAAGCATGCACAAATTTTAACTATTTGGTTTTTCTAGATTGGAAATAAAACTTGATTTTTGTTCATTCTTTTCTCATATTATGTACAATATTTTGAATTTATCCTGTTGTAATTACACTAAAAGCATGAGGAGTATCTATTTACTATGAGGGTTGTGCCATTCCAAATTTTGCTGGTGACTTTCCTTCTTTTGTATAAAGATGAAGTAAATTAAATTTTTTTTCTGAATCTGCTGTTGGGATTTTAAGCACAAGTTCTATCCATTTATTTTTTTTTTTTTGCCTTTTTTGCATAGGCACTATCATATATTTTGTTCAGTTAATATCAATTAATACATGTTGAACTTTTTATTAGAAATCCCATTAGTATGATAGTACTAAAACATAGCTTGTGAACTTTAGTTTCTCTTGGAAATATATCCATGACGCTCGAATTCGATGTTTTGAAACTAATATCAAAAGGCAAGGACATCATTCAAATAACATAAATATCAATATGTTTGCTAATTGCTATGACTTGTCACTGACAACTTGATTTACTATTTCTTTCTTGGTAGAAATCTCAAACAAAATTGTTTTTGTGAAATATGTTGTGGATTTATTATTTAAGTAACTCTTTTTCTCAGATTTATCGCATAAAATTGTAGTAATTTGGTACATTTTAAGTTTGATTCACATTTGCACATTTCCTTCTTTATTATGGTTAAACTCTCAAACATCCTCATTACAGCATAAAACCTTAATCGGTCAGAAATTTCTTTAATACGAAAAGAATGATATATGTTTGTCAAAATGTTTGCTATTCGAATTTATATGCAAGTAAAAGAAATTTCCGATTAATTGGATGTTATACTTATAATGTGATGTCACCATGCCATAGACTTAAATCACGATTTGTTAGATAAGTATCTAATATAAGATGAAAAATCAATTCCTCATTTTAATGTGGAGACATCATTATGAATAATTACTCTATGACATACTTTGTTTGGTCTCGGTTGAATACTCTTTTCATCTTCTTGGGTGATTAACTTGATTAATTTATTGTTATAATTACAGATGTACTTATACATACAAATTGTAAAATATTGCTGAGGAACATAGTAGCGAACACAATGGATTCTTATTTTAGAAAGGATAATGATGATGCAGATACATTTGAATTCCTGTCTTGTTGCCTCTTCAAGCTTCCAGCAACCAAGCGCCCAGTGCTGGCATCTTATCTGACAATAGATCACTATGGTGATTTTAACTGCATGAATTTGTGATATAACATTGACTGCACATAGCTACAGAACGTTCAGGTGGATGTTGCATATGAGTAATTATCATATATGTCATCTTGTTCAAATTCAATCAATCTTACCCTATTCGTTCATTTAATTTCAGAAACTCTCGCCATCGTATTGCTATATAAATTTCATATAAATATTCCAGTCTTAGTGCTATTTGTTATCTATGATCTTCATAGGCCAGAAAAATTGTAGGTAACTAAGCAAGAGTAACATAGATAATTTGCTGCGAGTTGTCTTATTTCATATTCTGCAATTTATTTTCATCACATCTTGGAAAATACTAGAATGGATAATCAATTTCTGAATATGCTGATGATGTTTCTATTCATTTGGTCATTTCTTTTTTATGTTTTATTTTTATCGTCTGGGAGGTGGTTGTTACGTGTAGGAGAGACCACCTTTAACTTTTTTTTTCCCAACGTTTCGGAGGTGGCAGCCAGTGGTTTTAAGTATAGGGAAGAATGCTCTAATTTTCTATGCCAAAAGTGTCCGACGATATAGATAAAGTTAGAATCAGTTACCTAGTAAAGCATGTTATAAATGTGATGTTACCATGTACATTAATAACCGTAGACTTATTCTATGCAAATTAGGTGTATCAAAAGTCATACAGATGAACAAATAATACATCCGTTTATGAGTAGGAATATGTAGAGGCATACTGGTCAGTAAGCAACATACTTTCCTTGTATCCAGTTGAATACTGTTATCATGTTCTCGAATTATCAACTTGATTAATTTATTATGCTGCAGTTGCTTTAAAGAAATAAAATTACTGTTGAGGAACATAGTACCTAACATGGCCTAGTTTTGCTTTAATTGCTTCAAAGTTTCTAGAAAAGAAAATGATCATGCAGTAAATTTGTTTCTTGTTGCCTTTTCAAGCTTCCCCTTCCTGTTGAGTATGTTAATTCAATTGTTTATTCTGTTTGAACAGATGAAGAATATGCTAGTCAGGCAAGGAAATTTTTTCCCTTGATCAAGAAAGATTTCTTGAAATCATGGAAGCACTTTTACCGTCAAACTGGGGAAGTCGTTGTAAATACTCCATGCTTGAGATAGTAAGGAAATTGACAGTTTTGTATGGTAAAATCTCGTATATATTAAACTCTCATCTGATCTCATGCATCTTTCAGTTTTGATATTATCCTTTGCGCTGTTCAACCCAGTGATCATAGGGCCTAAATGGCAATTGCTCGTTTGAAAATAACCACTGTTTTCAGGATCGAATACGTGATACCATATAGTTACCAAAACAATTGTTCATAATTCCTTGCTACGAATATGCCAAGAAAGATGAAAAGGACGGAATAATGTGTGTCTTCAATGCGTTACTGTCAAACAACCGTTAGAAGGCTTTTCTTTTTGACACTGGAAACTAGATTGTTCTTTTTTGCTGTCTATTCGTAAGATCGTCTTCTTTATTCCTATGTGCCGAGTAGGCGTTAGCGTTACAATTAATCCATCCATACTGTGTGCATAGTGTGCTTTGGTATTTACCTAAATGAATCCATTAGCTCTTTGTCGACTATCACATTTATTTTGGTCACTTCATTTTTGTTCTTGCTGTCACTTGTTTATATTTCATCAAGAGAAACATGTAGATGTTAAGATTATATGAAATGCTCTCATTTGGTTATCTTCGCAAACAAGGTTTTTATATTCTAACCTTTTATGGCATTGTACTTAGACCGTGTTTTGAATGTGAGCCATAGTCTCACCACCTTCATTGTACTATCATTGTTATCTTATGATTTCACAGAAGGTGATTGCTTGAGACTGTTGAATGGAATTGGGTTCTTGTTCCTTAGCCTTTAACGCTTTTTCTACTACCATCCAGTGTACTGCAGGCTCGTTTTCTTTTTTTTTTTTTCTGTTTTTTTTTACTCTCCAGTAAAATGCTGTTCTTCCTTTTCCATTTTTTCTATAGATGATCTTTCCGTTGGTAAATTAGATAATACTCAATGCTTCAGTTATTATAACAGTTGGAGCCTGATTTCTCATCTTTTGTGATGTATCGCTGTTTGGTACTTATAAGATCACAGCTCTCAGTATTTGCTGCCAATGTGCTTAGATGATTATGTTTAGTTATAATTAATGTTGGTACCTGCCCTCCAGCTTGGTGGAGACGGCATCAGTTTTTGATTGAAGTATAGCACGTGGCCAAACGACTATCAGTGCATGTAAGCTGCCTCATTGGTATGGAATGGCAAGTTCGGTTTTATTTAGGGGCTGTTAGATTGATGGGAACCTATATGTACAAGGATAATCGAATGAGATGATAAACTATAATTTGCAGTATAATTTAAAGCTAATAATTGGTGGATACACAAAATAAATGTCTGTTTGAGCAAAGAAGGATCAGCATTGTGGACTTGTCAATGTGGGTCGTTTGTACAAGAGAGAAGATTACAGCATCTAGATCTGAGAATTTAACCTAAATTTGCTTGCAGAGCTGCTACCTATCGTTAGAGAATGGGGAACGACGAGAATGGAATAGCATTATTCTTGTTTTAGCTAATGCTATTCATCAACGAAATCTACATCTTATGCAACACGAATAAGTTCGCAGATTTAGTTGTAGATTCTGACCATATTCTCAGGTATATTACTTATATGTCTTTGTTTTACCAAACTATATGACTAGTTGGCCATTGATCCCACCTATTTTTAGTTGATTATCTAATAGGAAAACTAGTGCAAAATTACTCCTATAAGTGTGGGGATGTATCAAAATCAGACCTATAAGTATATTCAACTGTGTCCGAATTCGGCTATAATTTTTTGCGGGGGAGTTTCATTGACTACAACTCAAGTCTGTGGTTCAATTGAATGACATGGCATTGTTGTTGGAAATTAACTTCTTGTTATCTTTTTATGTATAAATTTATATTGTCAGAGCAAATTATTTTTAATTCAACTGTGACCTAGGATATTTATACAAATAATAGTTTAACCATGTCTGATGTCAATTAATATATATATAGATAGATATAGACACAGACAACCCCCCCACCCCCCCCCCCCCCCCCCAAGGAAAAAGAGTCTATAGGTAAACCCCACTAAAACATATTTGGAAAAAGCTCTAAAACATTTGTGGAGCTGGAAGAATCCGCGGCGATGGTGCTAAGGTTAGTGGTTGCTGAAATTTCTTTCAGCCACTGCTCAATTCTGCTGTTGGTCGATGAAACATGAGAGTGGATGACTGTGTGGGCACAAATAAAATATTATAAAATAAAGACTCCGGTAGATAAATTCATCTGTATTATCACATAAAAAACTGAAAAGTATCATTTTTGGGGGGATTTTGGTGGTTTCTACTTGCACAACCGACTAATGCCGGTTAAGTTTGGCCACTATGTAAAGTTTAGTCTCAATGAGAGCCATATATTCATGTCTATTTAAAGATTTTTTTGCTTGAAATTTTGTCACATGTTTGGTGGAGGGTGTCGGTAAACTTATAATATCTTTTCAGTTTCTGCTTATTTTTTGTTGATAGTTGTTTGTGGTGGCTTTATCATGTTAAGTCATAGGGAAGTTTTATAGTAAATGTAACTTTTAAAACTAAAGAAAGGAATTCATGTTTTGATTGCTGTAATCTTATTTGCCATAAAACGCCTGGATACAAATTATGGCACGCCTGGATACAAATAATGTTAAGATTTCTTATTGGATATATGTACTGAATAAATGTATTTTTAACCATGTACGTAGATAACCATAGACTTAAAACAATATCTGCAAATGTATCTAATAATATAAAGATGAAGAATCAATGCCCCATTCTTACTAGGAAATTGAAGAGACATCATTATGATTAATTAGTATGCGGCATTAATTTTGTTTGCTGTTGAATATTATTTTCATCTTTTTGATCTATCAGCTTAATTAATTATATGTGTAATAAGTACGTATAGATGTAGTTGTACCTGAAAAATAGGACTATTGAAGAACATAGAACCGATTAATGCCTTGTGCTTTGGCATAATTTTGGTTGAAATTAAGATTTTATCAATCTTATCAGTTTCACTGAGACTTCTTATTTTTTCTATTGCTTCAAAAACTTGATGTCCCAAGTACTCGT
Source organism: Misopates orontium (assembly GCA_946800315.1). Taxonomy (NCBI): domain Eukaryota; kingdom Viridiplantae; phylum Streptophyta; class Magnoliopsida; order Lamiales; family Plantaginaceae; genus Misopates; species Misopates orontium. The sequence continues at coordinate 4,654,943 of OX326948.1, read as the reverse complement.
GTACAAACCGCTTTTTTATTTAATTTAGTTAAGCACAGATCCTCGGTTATTATTTCTCAGATGCTCTTCTAATTTTTGTTCACTTAATTTGGACATCAAAGTCAAGTTATTACCGAGTGCCCTTCCATTTTTCTTAAAGGTGTTTCAGTCTGTAATTTTTCGGTAGTCCCTTTTGATTGCTGCGAGTTAAAGAAGCATTTTTTGCATCAATTGATTTATGGAAGTTCTTGAACCTGGTACTAAGTTTCTGATGTGTTTGTTTTATCACAAATTATGAACAATATGCTGACCAGGCAAGACACTGTGTTTTCCTTTGATCAAGAAAGATTCTAGGAACACTTTAGATCACGAAGCCCTGTTAGTGTCAGAACTGGTAAATGATAGTATTAGTACAGTAAAAAGATCATAGTTTATATTAATCTAAGAACCTCTATTTGAATACTAGTATAAGAACATGTGTGTGTTACCTAATCTCATGCACGTTCAGGTTGCCTCGTTTCACCCTTTGCTCTATACAACCCATTAATGAAACTGACGATAAAAGTCTTGGGTCCATGTGGGTAATGCGGTATTTGAAACTCACGTTTACTATGGATAATTTTGATGAAATTCTCGTTCTTTGATCACATATGGACATTCAGTTTCTGCTGATATGAATCTTCAGTTTGCATGTGAAGCAGAGAAATAATCTGTTTCCTAAGGACGGTGTGTAGTTTCTGCATGGATATGATGTCTTTCACATACCTAAACATAAAATCTTGAATCGCTGTTGAAGTTTGTAACTTTTAAAGTTTACAGAGAGACCCCGTAGTCACCTTTCACAATCCCAGCATAGTCAGAGCATTTTCAACCAATTCATTTCAAAACAACTACACTTCTGACGTTCTGATACCTGGTACCACATTATATCATCAAATTCGGTGATACAAAAAAAAAAAATCTTTATAGCCTTCTTGCTATACGTATTAAAACCCAAAATACTGTTTCAAATGTATGTATCTGCCAAGGCAGCTGTTAGAAGGCTTTTTATAATATTTGAGACTGAGATTTTTTGTTGTTGTCTTTTGTTCAGTCATCAATGCTTCATTATTCTTGTGAATCTCGTAGGTCAATACAAGTTTTCTGATACAGTGTGTGCTGTTGGGTGTTTAGGGATGTATTTGAAATAGAATAAAAGATTTGGGGCTAGATTAAGAATTGCAATAATTTGAAGATGCTTTTGCAATAAATGTATATGCGATACTTTGACAAAAAGAGTAATCACTCATTTAACTCTCAGCTTCTGCTTTCTATTTTGTGCAGACACTCACTTTGTGCACTACTCAATTAATCAACACGTCACTCATATATATAGATGCATGAACCGACCTTCCTAGCTAGATTTTTGTTGAATATGTGGTCTTAATACAAAGGCATATCATATCTTATTTAAATATGGTAATGAGGATTTTTTATCTTAGACTATATAGATCTTTCTTGAGCAAATATCTCCCCAGCCGAGTAACTTGCGGAAGCTTCATGTGTTTTCTTGCGAATTATACTGTGGGTCATGTCTTGAATTTTTATTGCAAATTATCTTTCAATACCCCCTTGTAATTTGCAATCCGAACTTCATTTTATAATTGTGTGATTTTCTCTGCGATGACTGCTATTGTGAAGCTATCCGTAAGTTGCTCGTAAGTGTTCACGAACTCCAATTTAATTTCTTGATCTTGAACGAGATTTTTGATAAAATGATGTCGAAGCTCGATGTGCTTTGATCTCGCATGGAAAATTGGAGATGGCGTTTGAGTTGGTCCAAATATATCTGCAAGGACTAGCTCAAGTGGAGCTTTGGCTCTAAATGATATCTTTGGAAATGGTAGACAAATGCATCCTTCACACGTCTTGTCCAGATCTGGAATATGTGGAAGGGCAAGAACCATATTTTTCTTTTTTATCAAATTTAAACCTTTATAGATGTCCGTAACTCAAATGGCAAATGGTGTGATCTTCGTCTATGGTTCTTTGACGAACCATTTCGCAGTTAATTGTAAAGTAAGAGGAAATACTTTGTTTGTACTCATCTTTACTAGGGCCATAACCAAATTTTTTATTTTATCAATAATAACACATTGCTCATTATTGAACTCCACCTTGTAATTTTTCTGCAGTAGTTGGGCCACACCGAGTAAATTTTGAGTCAGGCCTGGAACGTAAATGACGTATTTGATGAAAAAATATTCGCCTTTTATCGTCTTCACTGCAATGGTGCCTTTTCCATGAATTTTGTGCTCTTTGCCATCTTCGAGCCTCACTTCTGATGGGTATGAGTCTTCGATCTCCACGAATATATTTTGGTTGGCAGACATGTGATTATTGTAGCTACTATCTACATACCATATATTCTCAATTTTATGCTGAGAATTAGGCTGAATAGAATACCTGATTTCCATCTGCTTCTTCAGTGAAATTTGCTTCTTTCGCTTTTTCATCGTCCTTGTACCAGCAATGTCTGAGTGTCTGAGTGATTTTCTGCACCTTTTGAATTGAATCCGCAGTCTATTGTGGCATTATTATTTTTTCTGCATAGTCTGCAACTCGAATCTGAAATTTGAGAGTGTCGAGAGATACCTCCTTTTTCTGGATGAAGTCTGCGGAAATTTTTATTTCTGGAGCGACCTCTTCCTCTGCCCCCTCTCGATGTTGAGGCATTTCTTTTGTCTTCCTGGCTTTGTTTATGCTTATCATCCACTTTAACTTTTACTTGGAAAGCTTGTTCCAAACTTTGGTTAGAAAATCGGCTCATTCGTTTTTCGTGAGCTTCAAGCGATCCCGTGAGTTCATCTAAAGATAATTTTGATAAATCTTTAGATTCCTCAATGACGGCAACTATGTGCTCAAATTTCACCGGTAGAATCCGTAGGACTTTTTCAACAATTTTCTTGTCTTCGACATTATCTCTTTATGCGCTAAGTTGATTAATAATAACAGTAACTCTTGAGAAAAATTATTGAAAATTCTCATTATCTTTCATGAATAAGTTATCAAAGTCACGCCATTGATTTTGTAATTTTATGGAGATAACTTTTTCATAGCCACCAAATTGTTTTCTCAACATATCCCAAGCATCTTTAGAAGTTGTAACACCTATGATGCGCGGAAGAATGGATCGACTTACCCTTTAATGTATAAAGGACAAAGCTCTTGCATCTCTGGTCTTGTTCTCTTTATACTCTTTCTTCTTTGGTGCCGTCAACGTAGCTTCTTCCTCCGTTGTATATTTGTGATAGCCTTCTTCGACAATGTCCCCGACTTCATGGGACTGGAGTAATGTCTGAATTAGTACACTCCATAATTCATAATTTTGTCGAACAAAGATTGGAAGACCTTGTTGAGAATATGTGAAGACGAGCTCATTGTTAAGGGTTGGATTCATGTTTATGTAGGGAGGAGATATCAGGCCAAGGGGTGGCTCTGATACCACAATATGTTGGGTGTTTAGGGATGTATTTGAAATAGAAAGAAAAGATTTGGCGCTAGATCAAGAATTGCAATAATTTGATGATGCTTTTGCAATAAATGTATATGCAATACTTTTACAAAGAGTAGTCACTCATGTAACTCTCGGCTGCTGCTTTCTATTTGTGCAGACACTCACTTTGTGCACTACTCAATTAATCAACACATCACTCATATATATAGATGCATGAACCGACCTTGCTAGCTAGATTTTTGTTGAATATGTGGTCTTAATACAAAGGCATATCTTATCTTAATTAAATATGGTAGTTAGGATTTTCTTTCTTAGATTTTTCTTGAGCAAATATCTCCCCAGCCGAGTAACTTGTGGAAGCTCCATGTGTTTTCTTGAGAATTATACTGTGGGTCATGTCTTGATTTTTTATTGCAAATTATCTTTCAACATGTACTTCTTGTGCTTCAACAATTGCCTGAATTATTTAGCTCTTTCTCTGCTATCCAATTAATTTTTCGCATTTATTTTCAGTTCTTGATGATGCGTGTTAATATGTTGTCAAGATGTTATTAAATGCTCATACTTGGTGATCATCGTCGAACTAGGGTTTAATATGCTTACCTTTTATAGTAATGTATTTAAAGACTGTTCTTGGAAGACAATGATGTAACCTATAATGTTACAACCCTTTATTGCTCCATAAATGTTATCTGCAGATTTCCCAGAGAATATTACTTGTTGTTGAACGAAGTGGTTCTTGTTCTTTAGCCTTCAGTGTTTCTGGTTAGCCTTTTTATTTTAAGAAGCAATCTCATCCACGTTTTGCTGATGGTGACCAAGTGACTCTGCATGCATGAAAGCTGGCTTACTCGTACGGGAGGGCAGATATGGTGTTACCCGAAGATTGCTAGATCATTGAAACCCTACTATGATGAAGGAAATGAAAATGAGATGATAAACTATACGCTATATTATTTAAAGTTACCAAGAGTTGGCTATACCAAAAAAAGCAAGTCTCTTGAAGCAAAGGTGGACCATTGTGACTGCTGATCAGTGGTTTGAGAGAGATGTTAAAATGTAGACCTGACGACTTAACCTAAATCTATTTGCGGCCGAAATGGCTATCTATCCACCTTTAGGAAATAGGGAACAGGATTCACCTCTTCTGCAGCATAATAAGTGGGTAATTTGACTGTCGATCCTCCACTTATCCTCTATTTTATTTGAATGCTTTTGTTTGGGCAAAATTGTTGACTATTTGGACACTGATCCCACCTTTTTTTAGCATATTATACTTGGTATATATGTAACATAAGAGATCTTTCGAATATAATTTGGTTGAGAGTATAGCTAGCCATCTGGTGTTTTTATATCTAATTTTTGTGGGAAATTGAATGAAGAAAATAGAGTTTTGACTGAAGAAACAGAAGTTGGTTCTGAAAGTGGAGTTAAGTTCATTAAGAAATCAAGAAAATGATGGCATAAACCCACATCTAAATCAGTGTTTAGTTTTGGAAACACGGTGATAAATGATTTATCATAAAAACAACTGGTAATATAAAAACAATAAGTGACATAAAACCAACTGATAAAGGAAGCCCTCGTCAATACATTTTTTCTTATAAAGTATGTGCTTCTTGTGCTTCAATAATTGCCTGTATTCTTTAGTTCTTTCTCTCAGCTATCAAATTAATTTTCCGCATTTATTTTCAGTTCCTGCTGATGCGTGTTAATACGTTGTCAAGATGTTATTAAATGCTCATACTTGGTGATCATCGTCGAACTAGGGCTTAACATTCTTACCTTTTACGGTAAAAGACTGTTCTTGTAAGTCAATGATGTAAGCTATAATGCCACGGCCATTAATGCTCCATCAATGTTATCTGCAGATTTCCCCGACAATATTACTTGATGTTGTTGAACGGAATAGTTCTTGTTCTTTAGCCTTCAGTGTTTCTTGTTAGCCATTTCACTTTATGAAGCAATCCCATCCACGTTTTGCTGAAGGTGGCCAAGTGACTCAGCATGCGTGAAAGCTTCCTTACTCGTACGGGAGGGCAGGTATGGTGCTACCGAAGACTGCGAGATCAATGAAACGCTACTATGTTGAAGGAAATGGAAATGAGATGATACACTAAACGCTATATCATTTAAAGTTACCAAGAGTTGGCTATACCCAAAAAAACAAGTCTCTTTGAGCAAAGGATGAGCACAGTGACTGCTGATCAGTGGTTTGAGAGAGAAGATATTAAAATGTAGAACTCAGAACTTAACCTAAATCTGTTTGCGTCCGACATGGCATGAATGGCCATCTATCCACCTTAAGAAAATAGGGAACTTTTGGTAAATTTTTCCACCATTCTTATCTTAGTAGATGTTCTTCGTCGGCAGGATTCACCTCTTCTGCAGCGTCATAAGTGGGTAATTTGACTGTCGATCCTCCACTTATCCTCTATTTTATTTGAATGCTTTTGTTTGGGCAAAATCAATGACTATTTGGAAATTGATCCCACCTTTTTTAGCATATTACAATTGATATTTATGTAACGTTAGAGATCTTCAAGATTTTGAATATAATTTGGTTGAGAGTATAGCTAGTTGTCTGGTGTTTCTGTATATCTAACTTTATTGGGATAGGTCGGAAATTGAAGAAAGAATAGAGTTTTGACTGAAGAAACAGAAAATCAAAGCATAAACACATATTTTAGTTGGTGTTTAATTTTGGTAGCACGGTGATAAATGATTTATCATAAGAGCAACTGGTAATATAAAAACAATAAGTGACATAAAACCAACTGATAAAGGAATCTCTGGTCAATACATAGAAAGACATACTTTCTTTTGAAAGTAAAATGACAATCATTATTCACTATCTCCAACGTCAAATTCGCTGCTGGAGGAGGTTTCTTCTGTTACCGGATCTGCTACTGGCGCTGCGGGCCTGGCCGGATCTGCTGCCAACGGTGCTGCCGCCGCTGCATCTGCTACTGCTCGTCTCCTATGCCTATTAATCCAATTTTTCATCGTTGTTCTATTAATTCCTATCAGCCAGCATATGTGGTCGACTTCTTCTTTAGTATAGTGCCGGAACATTTTCCAGTTGTTTCTCTTTACAATCCTTCTCAGGGCTTTGGATTGTTTTCGCGTTATTCTAGTTCTTTGAATTCTGAACCCTTCCTCCATTATTCGCCCTCCTGGATATCCTTCAACTGGTACCTGAGGGACTCGGGGAAGTCGATGAATTGGACCTCGTGATTGATTTGAGTCTTCAGATTGTGTCCTGGAAGGACTTTGGGTACTTGGTAAAGGGCTAGTGCTGAGTCGCAAGCCCTCAGGCTGTCTTATTTGGTTCCTTCTTGTTCCTGTGGCTGGTGCGAAGGTACCTGCATGGCTGGTTGGATGTTGATAATTGCGTGATTGCGAAGGTTGTGGTTGTGGGTGTGGGAGCGTAGTTGGAATGCTCACCCCATCATTCTGCTGGGGTAGAATTTCATTTTCAGGAACAGCGTTGGATGTAGGAAGCTCCACCTGTGTTCTCCTGTGAAAAAGGCGAAGGCATCCACATGCAGCGCATACGATGGGTTCTTGGGTGCCATTAGAGCCATTAGGCAGAAACTGACCACAACCATCTAGGACATAGCCCCCTGTCTTTGCAGCATGGTTATGCAAGCATTCTTGATACTTCACAAGGTATTCAACCTTTGAATAACGACTGTTGGTGGCCATGGAAAAAGCAGGGAAAGATGTTAAAGAAGAAAAAATTATGAGACAGAAGGGTTTTAGTCTTGTTTGAGCAAAACAAAGATGTAGGTTAAATAGGTGGACTGGAAGCAAACGGGAGTCATTTGCTTATTAGGTTAAATAGGTAAAAAATAGTTTCGGTAAGTAAAAAGCATTTCTACCTACCTTTTTGCCATAAATGCATTCACCTTACAATGACAGAACTGCAGTTTGTAAGTATGCATTATAATTTATTTATTTTCCAATACTAGAGTTTGGTCTGGCCTAATGAAAACAAAATATGATTTATGACATTCTTATCGAGGGCTCCTTTGGCATTTAATAGGTTTGACTTCTGTTAAAATTAAAAATTGACAGAATTCAAATAAGCATGTAAAAAGTTTAACTAATTGGTGTTTCAGGATTGGAAATAAAAGTTGATTTTTGTCATTCTTTTCTCATATTATGTACAGTATTTCGAATTTATCCTGTTGTAATTACAGTAAAAGCATGATGAGTATGTATTTACTATGTGGGTTGTACCCTTCTAAATATTGCAGGTGACTTTCCTTCTTTTGTATAAAGTTGAACTGAATTAAATATTTTTCTGAATCTGCTGTTGGGATTTTAATCATAACTTCTATCCATTTCTTTTCTTTCCTTTTTTGCATTGGCATTTATCATATATTTTGTTCAGTTAATATCAATTAGGACATGTTGAACTTGTTATTAAAAATCCCATTAGTACGATAGTACTAAAACATAGCTTGTGAACTTTAGTTTATCTTGGAAATATATCCATGACGATCGAATCCGATCTTTTGAAACATTTTGTCAAATAAGTATCTAATATATAAGATGAAAATTCAATGCGTCATATTAATGTGGAGGCATCATTATGAATAATTACTCTATGAGATACTTTCTTTGTTTTCAGTTGAATATTCTTTTCATCTTCTTGATTGATTAACTTGATTATATAGATGTAGTTAGACATACAAATTGTAAAATATTGCTGAGGTACATAGTACCGAACACTACTCAATGGATTATAATTTTAGAAAACATAATGATGGTGCAGTACATTTGAATTCCTGTCGTGTTGCCTCTTCAAGCTTCCCGCAACAAAGCGCCTAGCGATAGATTTTTGATATTATTCAAATTTGCACATTTCTTTCTTTTGATGGGTAGAGTCTAGTAATCCAATCTTTTTCCTTTTGTCATGTTAAAAACTTAATCTATTAGAAATTTCTTTGATTGTTCATGTTTATGTAGATTATAGAACTGACATCTTATCTGACTATAGATGACTATGGTAATTTTAGCTGCATGAATTTGTGATATAACATGCACCTCACATAGCTACAGAACATTCAGGTTGATGTTGCATATGAGTAATTATATATAAGATGGTCAAATTCAATCAATCTTACCCTATTAGTTTATTTAATTTCAGAAGCTCTCGCCATCGTCTTCCTATATAAACTTCGTATTTTTCCAGTCTTAGTGTTATTTGTTATCTATGATCTTCGTACGCCAGAAAAATTGAAGGTTTTAAGCAAGAGTAACATAGATAATTTGCTGCGAGTTGTCTTATTTTATATCCTGCAATTTATTTTCACCACTTCTTGAAAACTACTAGAATAGACAATCAATTTCTGAATAGGCTGATGATGTTTCTATTAATTTGGTCATTTCTTTTTTTTTTTTTTTTATCGTCTGGGAGGTGGTTGCTACGTGTAGGAGAAACCACCTTGAACTTTTTTGTTTTCCAATGTTTCGGAGGTGGCAGCCAGTGGTTTTAAGTATAGGGGTATGCTCTAACTTTTTATGCCAAAAGTGTCCGTGAATATAGATAAAGTTAGAATCCGTTACCTAGTAATTTATGTTATATATGTCATGTTACCATGTACATTAATAACCATAGACTTATTCTATGCAAATTTAGGTGTATCTAATGTCATACAGATGAACAAATAATACATCAGTTTATGAGTAGGAATATGTAGAGGCATACTTATAAATGATCAGTAAGCAACATACTTTCCTTGTTTCCAATTAAGTACTGTTATCATGTTCTTGAGTTATCAACTTGATTTAATTTATTAAGGTGCAGTTAATTTAAAGAAATAAAATTATTGTTGAGGAACATAGTACCTAACATTGTCTACTTTTGCTTTAATTGCTTCTAAGTTTCTAGAGAAGAAATGATCATGCAGTAAACTTGTTTTTTGTTGCCTTTTCAAGCTTCCCCTTCCTGTTGAGTATATTAATTTAAGTGTTTATTCTGTTTGAGCAGATGAAGAATATGCTAGTCAGGCAAGGAAACATTTTTTTTCCCTTGATCAAGAATGATTTCTTGAAATCATGGAAGCACTTTTACCGTCAAACTGGGCGTGTCCTTGTAAATACTCTAGTACTTGAGATTGTAAGCAAATTGACAGTTTTGTATGGTAAAATCTGGTATTTATATTAAACTCTCATCTGATCCCATGCATCTTTCAGTTTTGGTATTATCGTTTGCTCTGTACAACCCAGTGACCATAGGGCCTAAGCGGGAAGTGCTCGTTTGAAAATAACCACTGTTCTCAGGATCCAATACGTGATACCATATACTTACATCATCCCCAGAACAATTCTTCGTAATTCCTTGCTACGAAAATGCCAAAAAAAATGAAAAAAAAAAAAAAACAGAATAATGTGCGTTTTGCAGTGCGTTATCTGTCAAACAACCGTTGGAAGGCTTTTCTTTTAGACACTGGAAACTAGATTTTTTTCGTTGTCTATTTGTAAGGATCGTCTTTTTTATTCCTATGTGCCGAGTAGGTGTTACAATTAATCCATCCCTACTATGTACATTGTGTGCGTCGATATTTACCTAAATGAATCCTTTAACTCTTTGTCCACTATCACATTTACTTTGGTTATTTCATTTTTGTTCTTGCTGTCACTTGTTTTTATTTGGTCATGAAAAACATGTAGATGTTAAGATTATATGAGATGCTCGCATTTGGTTTTCTTCTGCAAACAAGGTTTTGATATTCTAACCTTTTATGGCATTGTACTTAGGCCGTGTTTTGAATGTGAGCTATAGTCTCATTACTTTTATTGTTCTATCGATGTTATCATAAGATTTCACAGAAGGTGATTGCTTGAGACTGTTGAATGGAATTGGGTTCTTGTTCCTTAGCCTTTAATGCCTTTTCTATTACAATCCAGTGTACTGCAGGCTCGTTTTTTTTTTACTCTCCATTAAAATGCTGTTCTTCCTTTTCCATTTCTTCTGTAGATGATCTTTCAGGTGGTAAATTAGATTAAAACTGAATTCTTCAGTTATTATAACAGTTAGAGCCTGATTTCTCATCTTTGGTGATGTATGCTCTCAGTATTTGCTGCCAGTGTGATTAATGCGAAGAGTTAGGAAGCTCCATCTCTGTTCTCCTGTGACAAATGCGAAGGCGGATCACATGCAGCACATCCGATGGGTTCTTGGGTGCCATTAGAGCCATTAGGCACAAACTGACCACAATCATCAAGGACATAGCCCCCTGTCTTTGCAGCATGGTTATGAAAGCATTCTTTATACATCACAAGGAATTCAACCTTTGAATAACGACTGTTGGCGGCCATGGAAAAAGCAGGGTAAAGAAGAAAAAATCTGAGATAGAAGGGGTTTTGGTCTTGTTTGAGCAAAACGACGATGTGGGTTAAATAGGTGCTTTGGAAGCAAACAGGAGTCATTTGATTGAAGATGAGAATTGATCACTCAAAGCTCTCAAACAAACAGGTCAAAAATAGTTTTGGTTAGTAAAAAGCATATCTACCCATCTTTTTTCCATAAATGCGTTTACCTTACATGGACAGAACTACAATGACATGCACATTATAATTTTGTATTTTTTCCCAATACCAGAGTTGTCTTTGACAAATGAAAACAAAACATGATTTATCTCATTCTTATCACGGTCTCTTTTTGCACTTAATCTCTGACTTCTGTTAGAATTAAATATCGACAGAATTCAAATGGTCGTATACAAATTTTGACCATTTGGCAAGATTGACAATAGAACTAGATTTTTCTTGTTATTTACTCATACTATGTACTGTAGTTTCGAACCTATCGTGTTGTAATTACGTTCGGAGCATGATGAGTATGTATTTACTTAGTGGGTTCTGCCATTTCAAATTTTGTAAAAAGAGATTAATTGTTTTCTGAATCTGCTGTTCGGATTTTAAGTATAATTCCTATTTTATTTTATTTTTCTTTTCCAATACTAGAAATGTGTCTGACCAATGAAACTAAACATGATTTATGTCATTCATATCCAGGCCCTCTTTTTGCGTTTAATAGGTTTGATTTCATTAAGTTCTACTATTGACAGAATTCAAATAAGCGTATATAAATTTTATTTACTTGCTTTTTCAAGATTCGGAATAGAACTAAATTTTCTTGGTCTTTACTCATATTATGTGCAAAAATTTTGAGCTTATCGCATTATAATTACAGTGAAAGCATGTTGAGTATGTATTTACTAAGTGGGATGTATCATTTCAGATTTTGCAAATGACTTTCCTTCTTTTGTAAAAAGATGAATTAATTTTTTTTCTCAATCTGCTTTAGAGATTTTAACCAAAAGTATTCATTTTATCCCTCTCCTTTTCTGCATAGTCAACATCTTAATATTGTGCAGTTAAAGTCAATTAAGACATGTTGAAGTTAGATTATTTGAAATACCACTATACAATGAAATGTATTGGTGGTGTAGCTTACTGGTCATAAGTTCATAAATTTGGATTCACTTCCTCACATGAAATGCACATGGTGTACATAAAGTCTTGGACTGAAGATGGAAATTCCTAAATGGTGAAGGCTGTTGAGCAAAAATACGAATTCTTTTTCTTGCTGTAAAACATATCTACGTGTCTTTTGGCTTTAAATATTTCTTACAAACTCATCTTGACGGAGCTGAAATGATTATACTACTTTGTCACCTAGTATATATATTAGAGTTGTATTGCGAAGAAAAACAAAATTGATACAACAGGCCTTTGTTTGCAGTAAGTTTACTCCATGTTACAATCTTGCAAAGATTGAACTAACCTGAGTGTGTAGATATTTAAAGATTAGAGTTGTCTCTTATCCAAGAGAAAAACAGAACTTGATTTTTGACATGCTTTTCTCATATTTCGTGCAGAGTCTCGAGCTTGTCGTGTTGTATTACCGATACAGCCTATTTGATACTATGAGATGTGATATTTCAAATTCCGCAATTTGTTTTCACAACTTCTTAGTAAATACTAGATCAAATAATCAATTTCTGAATATGTTGCTGATGTTCCAAATAGAAGTCCTATTAATTTTGTCATTTAAAGCTTTTAATCGTTTGGAAGGTGTTGCTATGTTGGGGGGGAGACTGTGAGACCACCATCAATCTTTTTCAAAATATTGTTTCGGAGGTGGCTGCTAGTGGTTTAAAGTATAGGGGAGATTGCTGTAATTTTCCAGTTGAATACTGTTATCATGTTCATGAATTATGGACTTGATTAATTATTATGTACTAATTACAGGTAGTTAATTTAAAGAAATTAGACTAATGCTTAGGTATTTCCTGTTGCCTTTCAAGCTTCCTGCTACCAGAAGCTACTGTAAGATTACATTTATCGTTTGTTAAACGTAGAATTTGATCTTTTTTCCTCCATATCATGACAATCAACAGGTTTTATGAACCATATCATTTCTCCAAGAGTTCTTTATTTCCACTATTGTTTCAAGAATCTCGAGCCCCTCCCAGTTGCACACAAACTGGTTTTTATTTATTCTGAATAAGCAGTCCTGAGCCCTATCTACTTTCAGACAAACCCTCCTTTATTTAGTATAAACCAAATATCCATGTTTCTCTTATCTTTTAGATATGCTCCTAATTTTCATTTCTCATGACTGTTGCTTCAAATTTCAAGAAACATCGAGCACCCTTTGACTTTTTCTCGCTTTGAAGTGCTGCGATGTACAAAAACACTATTGATGGATTTACACCAAGTTCTGAATCCTGTTTAGCGATATACTCCTGATCTTGAAGATCCCTTCTCAAGATCCAATACGTGATACCGTATAGTTACGTTCATCACCCAACAATTCCTCATAATGTGTGTTTCTAGTGCATTACCTAAATGAGTCATTTGGCTCTTGGCTCTATCACATTTTTCTCATTTCATTTTCAGTTTTTGCTGTCACGTGTTAATATTTTGTCTAGAGAAACATGTAGATGTTAAGATTATATGAAATGCTCGCATTTGGTGTTCTTCGGCAGACAAGGTTTTGATATTCTAACCTTTTCTGGTATTGTATTTAAACCGTGCTTTGAATGTGAGCTATAGTTTCACCGCCCTATTACTCTATCTATCAAAGTTATCTTCAGATCTCCCAGAAGGATACTTAATCTGTTCTCTCAAGATAACAATTGATGTTTCGAAGCAATCACATGGTGGAAGGATACTTTATCCCTTAAAAAGTAATGTGGACTAATGTTAACTCATTTGAATTGTGAAGACTCTTCTATAGCTGAAATGGGGGAATGGCGTGAGGGGAAATGGTACTGGGTATGGCCGTGGAGACATGGGAAGAGTTTCTGCTCCAAAATCTGATTCATCTGCTTGAGGATTTCTCCCCTGAAATTAACAACAGTCATTGTTGGAGATGGATTCATGATGAGTCGGCTCGATACACGGTCAAGTCTTCCTACAAACTTATTGAAATCCCCTCTTATGCTGCTTCTGAAGATCTGGACAACAACTTTCTGTTTAATAAGTTCTGGACAGCAAAGGCTCCTCTAAAAATGACGGCACTTTCATGGCGAACTCTTCATGGAAGAACCCCAACTAAAGCTAACCTCTCTAATCGCGGGGTAGTTTCTAATCCTGGGGATTGCTTATGCGTTTTCTGTGGTGAAGGCGAGGAAATTATCAGCCATCTTTTCTTTGAATGCTCGACCACCCATCTCATTTGGATGTCCATCTATGAATGGCTTGGAGATGGCTAGAATGATCTTAGCTGTCTATGGCATGTTGTGGTTTGGACAACATGGTCAGCAAGGAATAAGGCCGTTTTTAAATACGGTCAATATACTCAAAATTGTTGAGCTTATCAAGGCTGTGCGGTGTTGGCTTAGAGCTAGAACGGAAGGTTTTGTTTACTCTTTCTTTGAGTGGTCTAGTCTCCCTCTTGTGTGCTTGAGATATGTTTCTTAGCATCTCTTCTACTCCCTTTTGTCTCAATAAAATTTGCTTTTATGAAAATAAAATTTTGATCTTCGAACTAGATACATTGGCAATTTAAGGAAAAATTGATAAACCAACTTATTTGCATTCATAAATGAGCGTGGAGTGAAATTAGAAGAAAAATTATATGATATTGTAATCAAATGATATATATGATTTGTCTTTGTATATTCTTAAAAACAAAATTGAATTAATAAAATATGCAGACCCAAATAAAAAGATAATTAAAACATCAAACTCGAAAATGTGGTGACAAAAGAAAAAAATAATAAAAAATAGAACTTTGATACTTTCCCTTGGAGGGGTTAGGAAACTGGTTTTATCACACAAGTCACAGTAGTTTACTAAATTAATCAAACTTTTTTTTATTCATTTATGACATTAAAACCGGAGCTGCCAATATTTTAGTCTATGTATGAAAAGGCTATAAAAAATTTAAAATGAACTTTTCTTCTTCGTGCAGTTTTCTATCAACACACAAAAAGAAAACAGCAAGAGAAAACAAAGAAAAAAAAAATCTGGATAACTCTATCCATTAACATGCAGCGTATTCCATTATCTATATTCTATGGGGTGTCATTTGGGCATAGTGTTTACGTTGCATCGTGCTAATTTATTTTGGAAATTCATATACACCAACTTGAATATCCAAAAACTAAAAAACAAAATCATATGAGTGGAAATTCTGATAAAATTTAGTGGAAATTCCAAAAGGGATCTTAATGATAGTCTCCAACATATATAACATTACAGTTTTCTTCTGACTTGGTAACGAATACCAAATGTAGTTTTTCATTAATTTTACATAATATCATTATTTAATTTAATTATTCGTTATTCGCTATTGTTGGGATTTATCCCATATTGCTTGGGAATAAACTTGGGCTTCTGCTGATAAATGTTTTCCCCCTCTCCCTCTAATAAAGCATTTTAGGGGGAAATATGAGGGGGCCATGATTTCTATTAGCTATCTTTTATTATTTGCTTGTTCACCGTTATCCTCTTAGCTTCAAAATTGCACTACTGGTCTCCTCCTTTTGAAAGTCTATGTAGCATCAAATACACTTAACTTGTAAAACATTTTTATCATAATTGAATCATATTTTGAAGTCTTTACACTGTACACAACATAAATGTTGTAATATGTTTTATAGTTGAACTATTTTCTGTAATAAATTAATGTTTTGTAGTTAGCTTTTTCCTCATGGTAGTCAATGAGATAGACCCCTTGGTTGATGTGTAGCTTCAAATAGCATCCTAGAGGGACTTTGAGTGCTTGGTATAGGGCTAGTTCTGAATTGCAAGCCCTCAGGCAGTGTCCTTTCATTCTTTCTTGTGGTAGAGGCTGGTGCAAAAGTACCTGCATGGGTGGTAAAATTATGGTAATTGTGTATTTGTTGTGTTATAACTGGTGTGGGAGTGAAATGGAATGTGGGCATCTCCATTTCTACTCTCATGTGAAAAATATGGTGACATTAACTTGTAGTGCACAAAATGGTCTATAGGGTGCCATTTTGGCATAGTCATTAGAACATTTCTTCGAGCTAATGTATTTTGGAAATTTGTGAATATCCAAAAACTACAAAAAAGTCGTATAAATGGAGATTGTGATAAACTTAGTTAAACTTCCAAAGGGATCTTCATTGGTAATCTCCTTGTAATTTCGTAACGAATACAAATTTTAATATTTCATTAACGTTACATAATATCATTATTCAATTTTATTATTCATTATTAAGTAATTCACTATTTTTTATTGTTTGTTTCTTCACCGTCATTGTTGCAACATCAAAATTGTTCTACATCACCTGCGCAGACAATGTGCAAGTGTACATATAGAAATGTCGGGGCGAGGAAAAACTTGTCATCACGGTATACATTTGCTACTCGTCTCCTCCATCTGAAAATCTGTGAAGCATCAAATGCCTAAACTTGCAAAACAGTTTTTTTATAACTGAATCACATATTTAAGTCTTAACAATGTACACAATATAAAATGGTGCAATAATTTCCTTTAGTTCAAGTTTTTTGTTATAATGTTTTGGAGTTCAAAATATTTTCCTCGCGGAAGTTGATGAGTGAGACCTCGTGGTTGATGCGTATGTTCATATTGAATCCTGGATTTGGACTTTAAGTACGTGGTACAAGGCTAGCGCTGAGTGGTAAGAGCTCGGGGTGTCTCCTTTTGATTCCTTCTTGTTGCAGCGGTTGGTGCTAAGCTACCTGCATGGCTGGCTGAATGATGGTAATTGCAAGTATGTACGTTGTTGTGGTTGGTGTGGGAGTGAAGTTGGAATGGTCACAGCCTCGCATTCTATCGACGGGTATTGTACTATTGTAATTTTTGGGAATAACGTAAGATGTGGGCAGCTCCTCTTCTACTCTCCTATAAATATAGTATGGTGACATTTACATGCAGTGCATACCATGGCTTACAGGATGCCACTAGTGTAAGTTTCATTAGGCAAATTTATTTTTGAAGTTTGTATACAACAATATAGAATATCCAAAAACTACAAAAGAAGTCATATAAGTTTCCAAATGTAGGTTTTCAAATCATTATTCAACTTTTTTAAATTCATTATTAAGTGATTCAATATTTTTTATTGTTTGTTTCTTCACCGTTATCCTTCTAATTTTGTCGTGCTTTGCAGCGTCAAAAATGCACTACATCATATGCGGTGACAGTGTGCAAGCGTGCATATGGAAATGTCGCGGCGAGGAAAAACTTGTCATCATGTTCATCAAATACAATAAACTTGTAAAAACAGTTTTATTATAATTCAATCGTATTTTCTTTTTCTTTTATGATGATTAATTCAATCATATTTTCAAATCTTAACATGTTGAAATAATGTTTTTGGTTTAATTTTTTTTGTCATAATGTTTTGTAGTTTAATTTTTTTCCTCATGGTAGTTGATGAGTCAGACTTCGTGGTTGATCTGTAGCTTTGGATTGCATTCTAGATGGACTTTGAGTGCTTGGTGCAGGGGCTAGTACTGAGTTGCAAGCGCTCATGCAGTCTCATTTGATCCTTTCATGTGCTAGCGGCTAGTGCAAAGGTACCTGCATGGCTGGTAGAATGATGGTAATAGCGAAGTGAGGGAGTGAAACTGGAGTCCTCACCCCCCTCCCCCAACTCTTGGCTTCGTCTTGTAAGTAAGTTTTACACTCGGTGAGGCGGCCTGACGAGCGCCTTCAATCTTTGTCAATAGCTCGACGCCTGGAGCGAGCCTGTTTCATTGGGGGAGATCGTTATTTTCAGGAATGATGTAAAATGTGAGTAGCTCCATTTCTACCCTCATATTAAAAATATGGTGACATTAACTTGCAGTTCATACCATGGGCTATAGGGTGCCATTAAGGCATAGCCATTAATGTTGAGTTTCATCGGGCTAATTTATTTGAGAAGTTCATCTACAACAATTAGGATTTAGGATGTCCAAAAACTACAACAACAAAAGAAGTCGTAAAAAGTGAAATTTCGATAAGTTTAGTGCAATTTCCAAAAGGGATCTTCATAGATAATCTATGACGTTACCTTCTTATTTCTCTAGTGATTTCGTAACGACCAATAAATTCAATTTTTCATATAATCTTATATTCATTATTAAGTGATTCACAATTTTTTAGTGTTTGTTTCTTCATCGTTATCTTTTTTGGGTTTTTAGTTTTCACAAAATAAAAAATGCACTACATCATGTCATTAAGAAAATCTAAGTGAATGATTAAGAGGAGGCGAACCCCTATTAATTTCGACTAATCTAAATATAAACATAAAAATGAACTAACACACACAGATTATCTTCTAATAAATGAAAGACAATGAGCACCTGTCAAAAACTAACTTAACTACTTTTCAATATTACTTTCTAAAAACGGAAAATGTCGAAACTCCATCATCTAAGACTTCACATCAAGTTTTCTTGTTTCTTAATTATACTTCAAAATTAGTTTTTTTTTTCTCGACAACAAATCCTTTGTAGCTATTAGACGCTTTCGCGCACGCATAAACACGGATAAAGGTTTAGCTACCTTCTCAATAAATATAGTAAAATTTTTCGACTCTATGAAAACGAAACGTTGAAGCAATTTTCAAGTTAATTGTGACATTTTATTCTTATGGAAACAAAAATTACAAAAAAAAAAAAAAATCCACTTACATCTTAATTAAATTATATTACATAAACCAAAAAAAAAAAAGAAAAACAGAATTATATATATATATATATATATATATATATATATATATATATATATATATATATATATATAAATCCCAATAAACAAATCGAATATTCTCTCTCCACTTCGTTTTTTCCCTCTGTAAGTATCCAATCAGTCCAATTTTCTGCAGAACAATCAATGGCGAGTGAAACGTCGTCGTCTTTGGCGATTTCGCCGTTAACGGAGGAGGAGCTGACGTTGACGGTGAAATGGAGCGGCAAAGAGTACACCGTTCGAGTTTGCGGCGACGATACCGTCGGCGAACTCAAGCGCCGCATTTGCGAAGCTACGAATGTTCTCCCCAAACGACAGAAGCTTCTTTATCCTAAAGTCGGATCGAAATTGGCCGACGATTCGCTGCTCCTGTCGCAGATTCCGCTCAAAACCTCGCTCAAGATGACCATGATTGGGTACTTTTTTTAATAATTTTGTGTGTTTAGTTTGATTTAGTGATGGCTATGGATGATTTGTTTGGGTATTGATTGTGATTTATCTGTGTGATGTGTTTGTTCTCTGATTGAGTTAGTTCGCTGTGTTGTTGTTGTTTCTCTTGTTTTAGGATTTGATTGTTTTGACTAACTGTAGGAACGTGTTATTGAGGATCGAGGGGTCTGTAATCGACTGGTGTTGTTAGAGATTTTTGTTTGATTTCATGAAGTTAGACGAGTGTGCTTGTGATTTGACCGAGATTTAAGAGATTTTGTTACTGAATTTGTTGATATCTCGTCTTGATTGCGATTATTTGTGTGATGTTTGTACTTTCGTTGAGTTCACTGTGTTCTTGTTGCTCTTGTTTTAGGATTTGATTGTTTTAACTAACTACAGAAACTTATTATTGAGTATTCCAGGGGGGTCTGTAATTGACCGCTATCTTTAGAGATTTTGGTTAATTCTGTGAAGTTGGATGAGTGTGATTGTGATTTGACCAAGATTTAAGAGATTTTGTTACTGATTCGACGATGCTGATGGTGTCGTTTGTTTGTGCTCTGATTGAGTATGTCTTGCTTCTTTTCTTTCCCTGTCTTGCAAGTTTGAGACAATTTGGTTATACGGATGGTAATGAATTTGGTTACAGTTTGAGACAAGTTCTAGTTAGAGTGAATTTGCAGTCTACTTCAGAGACATCTGTTGGAGTATCACTGTTTAGTTTTAGTTCTTGGACTATTATATCGCTTTGCATAAACCAAAATCTATACATATTTGTTTGTCATTTAACACCCTTTCCCTGATGAGCCCTTTAATAAAGGTTTTAGCGATTCATTCTTTTGTTCTTATGCTAAGTGAGTTCACTGATATTCTTTGTTCTTTCATAAAATATTTACTTGAAATTGTTTGAATACGTTTGTTGATTTCTGTTATCACTCTTTATATTTTGCAATTTTTGTTTTGAAACTTTTGGTGGTGCAAAGTTGTACGCTTGGTGTTAAGATGGACTTATGCTTAATCTACATTTTCTTGGCTGACTCAGTTTAGAAAGAAGAATTTACTTGTGAATATCCGTACTTAACAAGAGTCTCAATCTGTCATTTATGGAATTTAATTTTTTAATTTTTTTCTTAATCCAACGAAAGTGTGTAACAAAGTGAGCAGTAAGCCGACTTTAAACTCGCCACTTCTCCACATTGTTTTACTTTGTCCAGGATAATATAAATTCATGGCTCTGCCCCTCACTCAGGATTGTTGTGTAAAAAGGGACAGGATTATGCTCATGAATGTATGTCTATATGGTTTCTGTTTTGGTCTCTGTTTAATAGTGTTACAAATCTTCGTTGATTTAGCTGGTGACTTCATGCATGCGTGAAACTTCTGCAATTTTCAATGTGGAAAGGAATGTGATTTGGTATTTTGTTTGTCTTTCAATTATTAGAATTCTTTGTATTCAACTTAGTCTTTTTACCCACTGGATTTAAAAGTGGATTATTTTTTCCCTGGGCTAATGGCTCTGAGTAGAACACTAGCTACAGCTTAGCATGAATTATATATCTGGCAAATTTTTTTGGAAAATTCAGTACGGTTGAAGATGATATAATCGTGGATCCTGTTGACCAACCTGAGATTGTTGATGATTTTGAGCTGGGCCAAGATGAAGCGGTTGACATTAAAGATAAAGAGGTCAATAAACAGAAGTTGAGACGTCGTATTCAGCAATACAAAGTGAGTTAAACTTCTATCCTTTTAGTCCTCATATAGATTAGAGGAATGTAATGAGTCTAGGTTGCTATACGCTGAGAATTGGTTTTTTTCAATTTATATTTGCAAATCTGACTTCTTTGCTCCCGAAGAATGATCTTAGTGTTTCTATTTTTTCATCCCAGATTGAATTGAAAAATCCCTGCCGTCAAGGCAAAAAACTTCTTGTTCTGGATATTGATTATACCCTCTTTGATCACCGTTCAACGGCAGAGAATCCTTTAGAACTGATGCGGCCTTGTAAGTGATTCTTCTCAAACAATACTTCATCTATTTATTTTGCTTGTGGTGTTATTTATTTATCAACTACTTACACAGATCTTCATGAGTTTCTCTCGGCTGCCTACGCAGAGTATGATATCATGATATGGTCTGCAACAAGGTTAGGAATCTTCCCATCTTCAGTCAATTTGAACTATATTAGAAAGTTTTGAAAGCTGGATTTTGTTTGATATAGATCTATAGATATAGACATTTCTTTTTTTATTGTTGATGTATCTGATAATTGTATTATTTTGTATAGCATATCAATTGAAACGTGCTGATCACTTTAAATGCATGTGTCTCATCTATGCAGCATGAAGTGGGTTGAATTGAAGATGGGACAGCTCGGCGTGCTGAATAACCCTGATTATAAAATAACCGCTCTTCTCGACCATATGGCAATGATCACTGTTCAGTCAGATACTCGTGGAGTCTTTGATTGCAAACCACTTGGCTTGATCTGGGCACTTTTTCCTGAGGTTCGACTTTGTCTTTTCTTTCTGATTGAGACTATGTGTTAGTGTTAAGGATTTTATATTCTAGTCTAGGTTTCCAAAGTACGTAAAGAATCTAATTCTTGAATTTCATAGACGTGAAATTGACAGCCAAATTAATGCTTTTATGTGGTCACGTGTGAGATATAGAAAGCTTAGTGGGCTAAACAAGATTTTCCTACGGCTCTACATTTGAATTTAGAATAAAGTTTTTTTTTTTTTTTTTTGTGCCAAGGTTTTACTGGGTTTTCGAACTGATTTAATTTTGTTCTTGATATAACTGCAGTTTTACAGTGCCAAAAACACCATAATGTTTGATGATCTGCGGAGGAATTTTGTGATGAACCCACGAAATGGGTTGACGATAAAACCATTTAGAAAAGCCCATGCAAATCGAGACAGTGATCAGGAACTTGTTAAGCTGACTCAGTATTTGCTTACCATAGCAGAGCTTGATGATATTAGCCACCTCGATCACAAGAACTGGGAGTCGTTTAATGTAGACAGTTTCAAGAGGCGCAGGCATTCTTAGATTACCATGTAAACAAAGGTTCAAATTTCTTGTAAGAAGAATGACTTATAAATCGGTTTTGTGTTGGTAGAAGTTACTGATACCCCTATAGTCTTATGTGAAACAAATTCGGGGGTTGCAGTTGGCACATGAAACTTGAAAACTACGGTGGCGGCCTTCTGGGAAATTTCGAATGTTCTATTATGGTTAAGTGACAAGATGATAACATGTGACCTGATTTACATACTCCGAGTATTACGTGCATGGTTTTTTGCTTCTGTCTTTCTGTTCTTTTAACGTTTGGTATATCGTATTTTGCATCCAGCCCGTCTTCCACGATGATGTTGGGAAACTCGTGGGTTTCAAACTAAAGGATGATTTGGTAAAAATTTGAAAGTTGTTATGGGTTAAAAAGTGGTGATGGTGCATTACTGATGCCACATAATAGCTAAACTTACTTGTTTAGGCAGATTAGTCTTTTTTTTTAATTCTTATCTAAGCACTTTTTTTTTGGTAAATTACTGGTGTTTTCGAGTACACTCTTAAAAGATAGTCGAAATCGCCTTCTCAATTTTTCCATATTTCCTTCATGTTCTATCCTTCCACTATGCAAAATGACAGATTTGCCCTTTATGTCAATTCAAGTTTGGGTGCTATAACTTTTTAACAATCAATTGTCACGAATCATTTCTAGTCTACGAGCAATTTGTTCGTTTTAGGTCAGTTAAAACAAACAATTTAGCAAGATATGCTATCAATATCATTGAAATGTTCCGACATGAATTTATTTCATTTTCTTATTACAATTGGTGAATTAATAGCGCCTGCAGATTTATTAGTCAAAATTTACTAATGAATAAAAATGCTTAATTACTAAATCCGTGTTTTATATTTATCAGAGGATCGCGCATCCTAAGATACTACATCTAATAATAGTTGAGAAAAATAGACCAAAAACTGCTCAAATCTTCTGTTAGAAAATATGTAAGAATGATAGCTGGCATGGTAAATATTAGCCGGTGAAATCTCTTAATCTTGGGTAAAAAACTAAAAATCCAACTGTAATACATACAAATACTAAACTTACCTAATTATCGTTAACAAAAATTAATTACCAAAAAAGTCAAAGAGGAAAAGGAATACTATTAATTACCCGCATTAAATGAAATCGAATTATATCTAAGGATGGAAAAAATATCAAGACATAAATGATAAATACAGATAAGAATAAATTCTCAAATTGAACAAAAAACTTTCAAGGGTCAAAGCATTTTAGTATTTTTACCAAAACGGTAGCCACCGAATGCGTGTGAGACTTGAATGCAAATTTCCCTAAAAAACGCAATCTCATTTTCCTCTAATATACACATGTATATAAGTATGGGATTTTATGCATAACACCTTGTATTATACGAAATAGACACATTACTCCTAAACAAAAATTAATACAAAAATTTACCATTAGTATTATGTTAAAATAGACAAATTACCTCCTATAAGAAAAATATATAAATAAATTATGTACCACCTCGTATTATGTTAAACAGACACATTACCTCCCTAAAATTTTTGTACATCGCCAAATACCCCATTTTATTAGCAAGTGTCGAGGGAGTGGTGCAACTTAAAAAAAAAAAAAAAAAAAAAAAAAAAAAAAAGGGGGGTGATCTTCCCTATTTAACGTAACACTGGGATAATTTGTCAATTTATTTTTCACAAGGGAGTCATGTGTCTATTTCACGTAACACTAGGGGCTAAAATGCCACTAGCTATATGTATATGCATGTATTGTATATAGCAGCAAAAGAAATGCGGGCTTTCTTTCTTTTGAGTGCCAGTTTGCATTTGCCACCCTCATTTATTGTGTGATTAAAAGAAGATTGCAAGATATTGATTTCATTGTATTATATACTTAGTAAAATATACATACACATCTCTCTCTCTCTCTCTCTCACACACACATTCACAAACAGACATGCAAGTGGTTTAGGAAGGTTTCATATTTTAGCGTGTAATAAACCACTAAAGGGTGGTGAAAAAAGAAGATAAAAGAGAAAATATTCATCAACCGGATCAAAAAGTTCTAAAGCAATGGATCCAATCCCATGTTTGTTATTTATCAAAAGCAGATCAGTGAACGTGTTCTTGATTGTTATGTTTCTTTTCTGTTATGTGTCAAAAACATGTGAGTTCTTGGTTTTTTTTTTTGTTTTTTTTGGTTTAATGTATGGTGTGTTATAATGTTTTTTGTTTTTTTTTCTAAAGTTCTTATGATGGTAAATTTCAGTTGTAATGCAGATGGTTATGATCCGTTGGATCCAAATGGGAACATCACCCTCAGATGGGATGTGATTCAAGATAATGGTGACTCGCAAGATGTAAGTATACTCGTCTTTCACCAATTTATGGGTATCGATTTTTAAGATTTATGTATATATATGAATGAAGATACACTCACATACATATATACAGGAGCGTATGCACGAGTTTCGTATAAGTAAGGTGAAATGTGTACCTATGTCACCTAATCAAACTATTTTATGTGATTCACTATAACTAAAACTAAAGCTCATTTTTAATTTTCTGCAAAGTGGTAATATGTTTTTCATTGTCTTCATGCTTCAAGTTTTAAGTTTTGACATTATTGTACAATCTGATTGACATAACTAGTTTCACTTATCAGCAAACATTTTGATAAACGACATACCAAATACTTTAGGGAACATCAAGAAGATACTTTATGGCCCTTTTGGGTCCAAATACAATTAGGATTTAGGGCCTCTCCCACTTTTATCTACTCAACAAATTAACTATTACTAACTTTTTAGTAAATTTTCGTGATTTTTTTGAAATATTTTGTAAAATCGTAAATATTCTCCAAATAGTTTTCTCGACAAACTTGAAACTAATCTTCCAGTTTCATTTTTTGTGAGCCTAATGGAAACCTTTCGGCACTTTCAATGGAAACGTGTAGAAATTTTGATCTGACGAAAAAAAAAAATTCCTTTCAATCTAAAGCTGATACATAAGCAAATTTCCCTTCTAAGAAGAAAACAATTCTTGCACCCTCCACTTCAATTATGAAACAACTTCAACTGTTTATGTGAATTCCTACATATGAACTTTAATCTAAATTAGTTTACTTCTACTCCATTTCAAAGCTGTATATATTCAGGGATAATTACATCAAAATCCCTTGAAGTTTGGTCTAGTAAGAGGAACTTCTCCTATTGTTTAAACAATTCCAAAAGCAGTCATGCAGTTAAAAGAACATTAGTGATAGACTCCCCTCACAAAAGTTTGAAATTTTATCGAAACACCCTCTGAAATTTTAATTAAAGTACAGATAGACACCTAGTTTTTTAGTGTTTTTAAAGCTCTAAAGAGTGTCTTTGTAGCTATTCAAAGCTTAGGAAAAGTTTATGTAATGAAACTAAATCTCACAGAGTGCAGGTGTAATTGAATTAGCATTTACTTTCTAAAGTTGTACTCTCAAACTATCATAATTTTCCAGGTGAGATTCTCAATAGTAAACTACCAACTATTCCGCCATGTCGACCTCCCAGGGTGGAAGCTAAGTTGGACATGGCCACAGGATCAGGTCATTTGGAACATATTCGGTGCTGAGGCCACCGAGCAAGGCAACTGTTCTGCCTTCAGAGGAGGACTACTGCCTCATTGCTGTATGAAAGAACCGGTAATAATAGACCTTTTGCCCGGTGCTCCTTACAACTTGCAGGTTGCGAATTGCTGCAGAGGCGGTGTTCTTTCGTCCATGCTACAAGATTCGACAAAATATGTTGCTGCTTTTCAAATGCATATTGGAGGTCTGATCGGTAACAATGCTTCTGCGAACATACCTGGAAATTTTACACTTGGACTTCGTGGATATACGTGTGGAGCTCCTTTTCAAGTTCCGGCAACAAAGTTTTCTCAAAACCAGGGGCGTCGTACGACACAAGCGTTTGGTAAGTGCAATTATAAGGTATTTATGCATGAAAGTGACGGAACTTTTATTCGAGGACTTCTAGATTTGAACACCATGAACATCTACACTTGAAATGTTGAAGATAGTTTCTTCCAGTTCTGTATTCTGATTAAACAAACTTTGTAATAATTACATCTAAACCCTGATGTTTTGTCTAATTACAAAATATCTTCTAAGGTCTGGATAATATAAAAAAACACACCTGAAGATTTGAAAACATTAAAACTTAGGGGGTCTAATCAATGGATAATGTTCTCGAATATTCAAAGGGGTGTCTGAACTTATTCAACTTTAGGAGAGTATGCCCTAATATTTTATATTTTCAAGGTGTAGTTCCGTAATCATTCAAGTAGTATGAAAAGTTTCTGTAGTTAGACTAAACCTCAAAGGGATGTAGCTATATCCCGGAGTATTTAGTCATTTATGAAAGCTAATGTGTTTCGGATCTTTTGCAGCAACATGGAATGTCACTTGCTCCTATTCCCAGTTTATAGCTTCAACTGCACCGACATGCTGTGTTTCCTTGTCAGCGTTTTACAATGAAACTATCGTTCCGTGTCCAAAATGTAGCTGTGCTTGCAGAGATCAAGCTGGAGCCAAATGTGTGAAGTAAGCCAAATCTTGATTTGTTACATCAATCCTATGCTTATTGTTAAACTTTCACACATAGTCACAGCATGGATTTTCGTATACCTTTTTGTCTGAACAATAATTTCCCGACCAGAGTTTATATACGTTTCCATACGTGGAAACTTGTCGGTATATTAATTTCCTTCGTGTATATCTTTGACTGAGAATTCTTTTTTTATCCTTAAAACCAGTAAGCCTGGGGAAGTACCTCCAGCACTGCAGCTACCACACAATCAACCACTAAAGCCAGTGCTGCAATGTTCTGATTTTATGTGCCCCATAAAAGTTCACTGGCATGTGAAGCAAAGCTACAGAGAATACTGGAGGGTCAAAATCACCATTACAAATCTGAACTACGTCAAGAACTTCAGTGACTGGAGCTTGGTGGTTGCACATCCTAATCTCAGAAACATAACAGAGATTTTCAGTTTCAACTATAAGCCCCTCGACGTCTATGGCGATATAAGTATATCCACTTTCTTATCTCATGATTTTCTTAGTGGCGCAATTCACGTCGCAGCTCTTAATTTCTTCCGATATTAGTACACTCACATTTTGAACCATTATATATGATTTCAGATGACACTGGAATGTTTTATGGGATTCAGTATTACAATGACTTGCTGCTGCAATCAGGACAAATGGGCAATGTTCAGACAGAAATGATACTGCATAAAGATCCTGGGATTTTCACATTCAGAGAAGGATGGGCATTTCCTAGGAAGATCTCATTCAATGGTGATGAATGTGTTATGCCCCCACCAGATGAGTACCCCAGGCTACCAAATGCAGGCCATTTTAATGTGCCATCAGTCACTATTAAGATTTTTCCTCTTTTACTTTTGCTGCTTGTTATAATTTTGTAACCTATGAAACAAATGAGTGTTACTAATTATGTATTCACAAGATGTTTTCTTTTAATCATTTTATTTACTGTGGGATTTTGAGATGACATATTCATTGAAAGGATTGTTGTATATTTTTTAAGGTTTGTTCTTAGTGGGGGCTATTTTGATTTAGTCATGTTGAAATATTTGGTTTATAGTGTTCTTATTTAGTAGGAACTGATATCTGCGCAGAATGGTAGATGTGTCATACACAGTTGAACTAATCTGACATAAAATAAGCCATATAATCTGCGTCAAATAATCTTTACTTTCGATTTACTTGAGAGCAATACATGATACTTTTCCATAACATATATCAATAGTAAGTTAGTCCCTTGTAAATATAATAAGTCTGCTAAAGAATAACGTTAAGTGCAGCAGAAACAGTAAAATAATGGAAGAACTAGAAGTTATAGAGCTCCAGATGAGTACCAAAACGAACAATATTTTCTTGCACAGACCAAGGTCGAACATAACTAATATATCTTGTTATTACAATTTCGACAAATGATTGTTGCCACAATTTTGTCATACAAAGTGCCAGAATTCACGAGTTTCTCGTAGACCCATACATTCCTTATACAGCCCTCCAAAGGAAACCAAAGATTAATAACTTGGCGTATAGATGGTAGCATCAAGTTTGTTTGAAAAACACCTCAGGTAAGTCACCTGCCAGAACTACTATTTAATGGCATAGACTACCAGGCGCAAATGGCACTAAAGAGAAAACTGTCACTTAAAAATGGAAAACTAAAGCCAAAACAAAGGAAAGCACAAGCAAAGTGACGCATAGCACAGGACTATAGAACAAGTCCGGCTTTCATCCCACACAACGGCTTTTTTCCATTGAAATTATCAGTTGAAAAATGGTTATAAGACAGTGAAACTTCAAGCTGTACTATTGTAGATACGAGAGTTGACCAGCGTCCTTGGGCTTCAGGGAAAGAGCAGCCAATTGTTGATCAAGATCTCTGCTGTTGGCCCTTCGATGATTAGAAGACATTTGGCGCTGTTGGGACGGCTGCTGCTGCTGTTGCTGGTATAAGCTTTTTAGTCTTCCCAACTCTTTCTCCAATACTTCATGCTCCACTGCAGAGAACAAACATAATCAGAACTCTGAAGAATCTTTTGTACTGAACATTCAATAATTGAACGAAAGTTTTAGGGTCGATAAAGGTGTTGAAAAGCTACTTAAAGAGCCATAATGCATGAAATCACTTGTAGAGAAGTAGCCCTTTATACATCAGATTCTTAACCAAAGCCAAATGGATGAAGAAGCGTCAAGTCAGGAGAACCATAACTAATCAAACAAAATATAGCAGCACTGACACTCATCAAATAAAGAGTTGATTTTTAGCATGATGGTCAACAAAGATTTGCAACTTTTTGCAATGAGCCTCGAGGCACAAATCCTTTTGCTCAGATGATTGAGTCAAGATAAAACATTCATGGAAAGGGGCCTGTTTTGCCAACTTCGAAGAATTCTCCATCTTTTCAAAATTATTTTTGATTTGAAAAACACATAGAAGAGCATCACCCTTGTCTGTTTTACCCCTCCCTTCTCCTGTAAGTTTTTGTTTTCCTTTTCTATTTTCTCAGCATAAACAACATAGCCAGCACGACATGACAGAGTATTTACAGCTATCAATGGCTCCAGAATTATCTGAAGCATACTTTTTCAGTTATTTTCTCGGTTTTACAGGATAAGAGAAGCAAATAATACAGGATTAAGCGGTAAAAACTTACAGTATTTTAAAAGCTGCTCCTGAGCTAAACTCTCTAAACGCTGTTTCAGTGCTTTATTCTCCATGCTCAGAATGAGATTCTGCTGGTTGAGGAATTCGAGCTCAGCCGAAACACCAGAGCCCTCTGCCTGCAATTATAAACAATTTTCAGAAATGAGGAACTTAGAAGAATATTCAGCTATATATCAGGATATCTTCCAAGCAGGGTGAATACAAACCTGTAGAGCTTGGACATTTCTTTCGAGTTCGGCTATATACTGAAGCTTGCGAACCCGTGAACGTTGAGCAAATTGCCTGCATTAGTAAAGGATTAGCAAGACTCAAATTTATAGAAGAAAACTTCTAGAAAATAGTAAGGGTGGGAAATTTAGCAAAATGTTCTAAGTAATTGCGACAAATTTGCAAGAAGTTCTCACAGTACACAATGACGCTGTGTTATGGGCTTAAAATTATGTGATTACTTCTTAAGTTACAGCTTCACAAACTATCTTACCCAGCTTCTTGTTTTAGTTCTATACTTTTATCAGCCCAACACCAAGGGCCGTGACTTTGTACTAACAAGAGAATTTCATCCATTTTCAATTACATTGTGGTCAAAAACACTTAATTTGTAGAAGAAAGCCATTTTCAATTATTTAATGGGCAAATTCCTCTCCCGGGTTAAAAGCAGCTGAGAAAAATAAAAAACAAAAGATCATGGCCAAGTTTTCGGATAAGTACTCCTTGTATAGCTTAAAATGACATAGAAAGTTTTGGCACTTACCATTCAATTTGCTGTTGAATTTTCCAGAGAACGAACAAATTACATTTTAAAATGTGAATTGATTTGTAGGCCAAGTGATCAGACCAGATTGATATAATGTTGGTAGCATTGGAATACCCACATAAAATTTCCAAATAATGTGAACACCACCTCAAAAGTATAATCACCTCACAACCCACAAATACTTTTCGTGTATGTCATAAATAAGTCGTGCAATATAATTTCAAGTAATTCACTGAGATGTCCTAAAGTCAATGTTCAAAGATTTAAGCATGCAAGGTATCAGACAAAATATTTACTTATATTACTGCATAAGCTTACTCGCAAATGCAACAAGTAAAAAATCACTTAACAAATGAGATGCAGGTTCCCAAAAATTGGAGTTTCAGGATGATGAAGCCAGAAAGTCTTATGTAAGAGAAAAAGATGAGTTAACATACTGCTTGGCCCGTTTTGTGTCGGTTTCCAACTTTTTCTCGATGTAACCTTTTGGATCTGACAGAGAGTAGTCAACCATATCCTGCTTTTCAGTCGACGTAGGTGGATTCCTGTCAGTATCTTGCAAAGTGCTGAATGAACCTCCACTTGGAACAATATTATTGCCCCTAGGAGTAGTAAGGCCACGAGTAAGTTCAAACGAAGACACAGGTGCATCCCATGGTTTGTTTCTAGTTCTACATGAAGGATTTAGCTGCCCATAGAAAGAATTTTTCCGCATATCTCTATAAATATCAAAGTCTTGAGATCCCCAAGCAGAAACAGGAGTTGAGTTTTTGAACTTGTTATCATCCTGAGCCACGTAATTCATGCTTCCAGCATTAGTTATATCAGTATAAGCGAAGGAGTCACTAGACGCGCGACGATGACCTCCTCTACGTACAGGTGTTTCTGGCTCATTAAGGAGTTCATCCAGCCAAGAAGGTTGTTCCTCTAACAAAAAACTTTCAGAGGACGTACGTAGATGGTGAAAGTTCCCGTCTCTAGGCTTAGGAAGAGCTTTTGGAGCAATTGCTGAAATGGGAATATATTCCGCATAGGAGGGGGATATGCTAGGAAACGGACTTTTAGGGGGGAGTAAAGAATTCTTTCCGTTGTGTGTCATACTTTTAAAGCTACATGGTTCCTTGGAGTTTGCCATAACTGCAGTTGCCAGTTCCTGTAACTTATAACAAAAATACCATATGAGAAATGTACTCTGATAGGTAAATAACAAAACAGTGGTTATCAAGTAATCTCAAGTTTTATATTAGAGAACACGGAAAAAGGAAAAGTATAAGCCCCACAAAAACAAAACAAAATCCAAACTAACAAAAGATACCACATTGTCATGAAGTGCAGATTCAGCTATACCAGACTATTATTCGGATTTATGTTCATGGACTTGTCAAGATTCATTGATTCATTTGTAACTATACTTAAAGCACGGCGTTAAGATGCATAGGTACCTGCACATGCCCCTCCTGCCCCTACAAATCCACTAAGACATGTACACATGTTCAATGAAACAAGATGCATTTACATGCAAAGACTAGCCATCAACTATCATACTTCCTTTTTATAAACCATCTGAGAAAGTGACAGTAGTTTTTGCAATTAATTGATAAATTTAATCAGTAACAAACATATACATGGGAATTGTTTTCCAAAAGAATTGAAACTGTGAAAGCTACAGTTGTGTCAATGTGAATCGCCCCACAGTTTAGACCACTTTGCTAACGCAACTTCTGAATGCCCTCCTCCACTTAAATGTTCTAAGATAAAACTAAGAACCAAGACACTTTGCTTACACTTCTCCATATAACGCCTAAACTCGTTTCAGTAAGCACACAGCCATACACTAGTTGACGTCATACTTTTTATCTCTCCTTATGTACAAGAAACACTAATCCAAGACTTTAACTAGCAATAATGACTCCTGGGTACCACCACCCCACTTCCCAAGATCTCTGTCATGGACCTGTCCCTATAGGAATCCACTAAGCAAAAAAGTTTAGACTTCATATAATAATTACATTCAGGTGGCCATACACATCCCCACATGAAATATTTTATCCATAACAGACAAGGATAACTCCAAGTTGCTCACAACACAAAAATCATCCCAAAAGCATATGGCCATTTATTCCAATTATTATAATGAAATAATAATGACAATATATTATGAGTAAAGT
The DNA here is from genome assembly GCA_946800315.1 of Misopates orontium. Classification (NCBI taxonomy): domain Eukaryota; kingdom Viridiplantae; phylum Streptophyta; class Magnoliopsida; order Lamiales; family Plantaginaceae; genus Misopates; species Misopates orontium. The sequence goes on along the minus strand of OX326948.1, from coordinate 4,622,620 downwards.
ATCATCTTCTTTAACCAAATAACAAGATGGACAAAAATAAGCATTAATCTTTCCTTAAAGTAGTCATTCATTAGTTTCCCCATTTTCACTGAAATAAAGATATCAAAAGGTTTAGCCTTTGTCTTCACCCATATATCCCAGAAAACCAACACTAATCAGGTTGAATCACACGCAAATAACTCCTTCCGTCATACTCAAACACAAGATAAGGAAGGAAGTGAATGCTAACTTCTCATATTTTACATATGAGCACTCGACAATCAACAGAACTAACCCAGAAATGGAAGAGCCAATCACAATAATACTTCCTCTAATTTCTAAGTTTCTGAAAACCCACTTTATTTTCTTCGCTTTACGCATCTCTTTCTCTCCTGCTCTACTAAATACAGATAGGAGATAGGTTTGGCATCTTATGGTGAGACGCTGTGGCCTTGAACTAGAGTTAAGACACAGCATGAGATGTTTATTGTTTTTCTTGCCGATACCATATAGATTCACACCAACTGCAAAGTTTCTTGCACAAGCATGTGACCACACAGATCCTCCTTCCCTACCAAATCCCCCAACCATTCATCCCCCCCATGCATGTCCAAACACAAAATAACAGTGCTTCATAATCAATGTTCAAAATTTCATCGTCAAATTCAGCTGAAATGGCAGAAGGATGATTTTCAGGTGTACAGTTGATGCAATTAGCAGAGAGATGCACCTACATATGAAACATGTTTTGACACACAAATTTCCTCAACATGCCGCTCCAATGCATTTAACTCGTGCACCAACTCAATAATTATCACAGATATCCTTTCTTTCTAAACTTACTATACAGCGTTCCTTTCTCTCATAGATACTTTGGGAAGACACAAAGTGGTTAGTTTATTTTGCAAAAGAGACAATCTCAGCCATACCAGAAATGTATCATAAACTTGATACCCAAGAAGGTCAGAGACTAACAACTACAATCGGTATTTCTGAGCAACACGACAATTACCTAACTCAATTTCAAAAACCAAAAATAACAAGATTGGGAAAGTCTTTTCATTACCAGGTTAACACTATCAAATACAAGCATGAATTAAAGGTGCAACTATGATCGACCAATAGCGTGATGGTATAAGCCTTCCTCACTGTGAGACCATATTGACGAATGCCATTAAGTCGTACAGCAAGCAGATGCCTCTACTCACACAACTCATCTACAACAAACTTGCGAGAGTAAAATTAACAAAAAGAGCAGCCAAGAAAATGTCCATGTCCTCAAAAGCTGTTAGTAGCTCAATCAATATATCTTCTCTAGACTAATCGGAACGCTTCCCATTGCCTACTTTGGTTTAAAATATAGAAGTAGTGCCGTCAAACAAAACATTATAGCGAAAAAGACATTAGATCCAGTCAAACAAACTGTTCTCTTCCTCGTCTCTAACTTATCATTAAAACTGCAGTAGACTCCATTCTTCGAACTCACACGATTCGATATACGTTCAAATTATCACATATACAATTCCCATTTTTCAAGTGAACCAGATTTTCGAAAAACAATTCCAACCTAGTATCGCCGATTTTTACCAGCTCAAACATAGCAATAATATTATCATTAACCAGCTAAAAACAAGTTCGATTCATTTTACTAATCAATCCACCAGTATTATTTTCTCAAAACCCCAAACAAACGAATCAAAATTAAATCAAACACACACACACACACAAAAAACAAAAAATTGAAATTGAATCAAACACATAAACAAAAACACAACTCGTATCAAATCAAACTCGTAACAAATCAAAAACTACGAACAGATTCGTGAAAATAAACGGATGATGCTAACCTTCGATAATTGCTAAGAACAATCTCTAACAATGTGATTGATACACAGGTGAATCAGAAATTGCAAAGAATCGGAGCTCAATTTTACTCTAGGGTTTGTTCTTCTTCTTCTTCGACTAATTTTTCTTTCTCTACACAACAACAACACTTTGCTGCTGCGTTATTATTATGGTGAAAAAGTGTGTGTGTGTGTGTTTGTGGGGCTATTTTAGATTATTATTTGACAACCCATAATGAGACGTTTTTTCTTGTTTTTAGTGTCGCCTTTTTTAAAAATTATAATAATAAATAACCACTCACCACACTATACTATCTATCTTCTTCATTTATTTTTCAATTGTCAACTTGTCTTCATCATCATACATAAAAGTAACAAATAAATGAAAGGGATAATTGCGGCAAACTCCCCAATCCATGGGTGTTTTTGCATTGTGCTCATAACTTATGAAAATGTGCGATTTGTACCCTAACCTATAGATTTTTGCGCGATTTACCTCCTGAACTATCGAGCAACCTTTCATTTTGTGTTAATATCCCTCCAAAATCCATAATTATTTTGAAATAATGCGCTAAACCTCCTTGTGGTTTGTTAATTATCTAAAACTCCATTTGTAGTTTCGTAAAACACTCTCTAAAACACCGTTTGTGGTTTCATAAAAAGAAGATTTTGTGAAACTTTGTAAAACTAGAAGGTGGGTTTTATACAATTAACAAACCATAGGGGATCCCGCACAAGATTTCAAAACCATTGGGGAGTTTTGATGGGACATCAACACAAAATGAAAGGTTGCTCGATAGTTCAGTTGCACAAAAATCAATAGACTTGGGGGCATATTGCACATTTTCATAAGTTAGGGGGCACAATGCAAAAATACCCATAGATTGGAGGGTTTGCAGCAATTTGCCCTAAATGAAAACATATTATATATTTTTATCAACGAGGACTAGGAATACACCATATAGATTTGATCTCATCGGGTCAATTTTTATTTTTTTCTTTTTCTAGTAGCATTTTTTTATCCTAAGCTAAGATTTGAAAATAGCCCCACATTTTACCCGAAGCAAGTTGGTAACAACAATGAAGGTTACCAACAAATTTACTTTAAATTAATAGTTACTTGTATTATTAAATTATGTGACATGTAAAAGTTATGAACTTAATTAGAGATTAATTTGATAGGTTTATAGCTTCACCCAATTGGTGTGCCTTGTTACGAGTGAGTTAGGCGGGGAAGAAAGTGTAAATGGTATAAATTAAAAGTCAAATATTGTTAAATCATTATAACTTTTTTTTAAGTTGGTTTTAGTTTGAATCGTCAAATTTTGTTGCATTTGGTATGCCTACTTCAAATACAAGCCAACAAATTAATGCACAATTGGTAGTATCCCGTGAATTAATATGATTTGTCTCGTTAGAGCAAATTACCAAATTAATCTCTCATCCATTGCATACTTGTATACCAAACTATGTCGTGAGTTAGTATAATATGAATCTTTGAAGTAAGCTGTCAAATATGTATTTCATAGATTGTGCGTTCCACAAACCAAACCATCAGTGTGGTTTGTCTAATGTTATTTGTTTGATTGACGTTGTTTACAGATGACTACGTCTAAATCTAGGTTTACCTATTGCGGAGCTAAGAAATAATAGTTGCGGATTCCATCCATCGATATCAGGAAAAGGAAAAAGGGTGAAACTAAACTACAAAACACATACATTTGAGGGTTGTCATTACTCATTACCATGTGTTACCAAAAGGTCCTTAACCTTACCAATACAAGTTGGCAATAAAAGAAGGATTGGGTGCCACTAGACAACCCACTCGGGGGACCCCTTAATCGAATTATTGCATTTAGTTTTTCCAGCTTTGGTTGAACTTATGTAACAACTCATGACAGGCAAATTCTTAACCGAAAAAAAAGGACTAGACTCATTTGTTACACTATCTATATTATTTATTATTCATTTACTATCTTTGGGCTGTCTCATGTGCCTTTTGTGACAATAGTTTTACAACTCATTCAGTAATTCGGAAGTATTTAAGAAATCTATTGCTTCGATTATTATAAGAAAAGTCGGTATATTGACAGCAAACACGAGTTGACCACCAATTATTTAGTGTAAACTGTCTCTCTATTTAATCTTCACAGCACTTGCACGGGAATTTTACAATAATAGTCCTAACACCTCTTCAAAATTAGCCCTCTATGTTTTTTATCTACAATTTTAGTCCTATAAGTTACAACATGTTTTAAAATTGGTCCTCTAAGCAATTTTTTGCCAATTTTGGCCGGAAATTCCAGCAATTTCACGAAATCTGATCCTTTTTTCCGATTCTTTTTCCCCCTACAAAACGTGACTTTGTTCTTGAGTTTTATGAATAAAATTAAATGAAAAAAACTGGAACTTTTGGCCAAAATTGCTGAAATTTGGTTAGAAGACCAATTTTGTAACATGTTGTAACTTATAGGACTAAAGTTGCAAATAAAAATTTTAGGGAACTAATTTTGAAGAAGTGCCAACTTAGAGGACCATTAATGCAAAATTCCCACACTTGCACTCTGCAGTTTTTATTTTACTTTTGATTCTTTATCTTATTTTTCGTGCAGTTATCTAGAGTCCAAAACCATTAAACCCCTTATTTAGTGTCCTCATTTCACAAAGTGTCTTCTATTATTCAAAAAGGAGAAATTTATATTTCAACCTATTTAAAAATGTACGATTTGCACGTTGGTCAACTTCTTGGGCGAACATTCCATGTTTGATATAGCATATTTCATAATCGAAAACAGAAGAAATATGCCTCATTTCTTTGATAGCATTTTAGACAAAAGTTAGCCAAGGGACAAACAACAGACTTTTTAAATAGATTCGAGAGCAAGTTTCTCTTTTTTGAACGATAAGAAACACTTCGTCAGTCAGAGTAACAATAGGGAACTTGACAATTTTTACCCTATTTTGTAAAGTACTAAACTTTGGCGCAATATATTTCAATACATTGAGAAATATGTCCAAATACGAACAGAGGAATCAATTGTTACAGTGGAAACTCTTAAGATCCACACATGCAATAAAGAGCCCTTTAAAGAACTTGGGTGAAGAAAAAAACCTGACTATGGTACAATTTAAGAATTTATCAATAAAGTAAAAAATAAAAATCCATGAATTGCGTTTATTTCCTTTTGCTTTTCCTCTGTTCTTGAGGTATAAGGATGGCCTGATGATTCATGAGCCAAGAAGCTTCTTCCATCTGGCGTATCCCAAAACAAGCAAAAATAACAATACACAAGCAGCGGTCATAGATCCAATAACGCGGCCAAATATGCCCTCTGTTTCATATAAGACGCAAGGGATATTCATTCCAAATATCCCAGCTAGAAGAGTTTCTACGGCTATGGCGAAGGAAGCAATTGTCAGTATCAACTGCAGTTGAATGAGTTCGTTTCGCTGATTGTCGAGTTGGATGTTAACATAGTCCTCTGTATCATCAATATATTCACGTACCTGCAGGTTTAACAAATGCAGAAAATAAAATTCTATGCAACAAGTAATTCAAAGGAATTCCTAAACAGCATATATATATATATAGATAGATAGATATCATGCATATTTCTTTCTCTCTTAACTCATTGACCACAGGGTCAGATGTTGAAAATATGATTCTCCAAGAAGGCAACGAAGAATAGGTGAAGAGCAAGAGCCAGTTAACTTATCTCTTCATCATCAAACCTCAGGGCATCAAAACTCAGTTATGATAAGCCAAACATACAATTAGCTGCACTTGATACACTATTTCCGTGTATCTTATGGGTGCAAAAACCCGCCGTTTAATGCACCCAGATGTTTTTTCTTGGGGTGGGGGTGCCGGGATGGGGGTTCTGGTGGGAGAGCAATCCATATCCATCATTTTACAATATCAAAACTGTATTAGAAAGAATGGCTCCATGTACAGAACTGAATAAGAACAAAAAACTGCAGTAAAAGTGGCTTTCCATAATCTCACTAGTGCTCAATCTTGTGAGTTGTGAACTTGCGCAACAATTGCCAAAGAAAAGTAAGAAACTACGCCCCAACTTAAAACCAGCTGCAAAAGTCGTAATTAAACAGCTGAACTAAACCAAAAGAGACGAGATGCAGGGGGCAATAACTTTTATCACAACCATCACTTGTGATTCCAAAAAAGTGAGTGTCTCATAAGCACTGAAGAAACTTTCAGAATAGAAAACAGGAACAAAGGCAACATTATATTATCATGGAAAAGAAAATACTCACCGACAGAATTTTATTACGGGTACCATCCAACTGCATGAAGTAAGCTTCCAGCAACATTTCTAGGTCCTCCACATCCTGGTCATTCAGATAGTTACTCACCAAACTCCCACTCCTGGTGGAGCTCATCCGACGTAACTGAGGTGCTGCAGAAACTATGTTGTTTGATGCCACTGCGGCAGATAAAGCCTCAGTTTGCTGATTTTGTATCCACTTACGTGTTAAATACAATTGAGCCATATCTTCATTGTCATCTAAAAGATGCTCCATTTCATCTCTCACCTACAGACATATTTGGCCATTATGAGTGCAATATAAAAAGAAATAACTCCTGAATATGAATGAGAAACGAACAACAAGAATTTAATGCCTTGAAACATAGCGCACTCAGACAGTGTGTCAAATAGTTATAGTTAAAAACTAAAAATGCTGCAGTGCACCATGAAAGAAACAAATGCACAGATAATAATGAGCAAGCATTGAGAACTTTTTTATTATTATTCAAGAGAATAAACGGTTAAAGCAAGATTATTCTTAAAGGATTAAGCAGACTTAGTTTCCAAAGGCAGGAATACATCAAACTCAGCATTCTTCCTGTCTTGACTATTATTGTTACTTCCAACTCCAAAATTTAAGATATTTTAAGTATCCAATAACGTTTAAGAAAGTAGACGGAAAGTCTTCTTTGTTTGTCTGACAATCTCCTAAGTTTTCTTTCCCCTGTTAAGCTTTGGATACAACTAACTTCAATAATTATGCCCCACACTCCACAAGCATAGAGTCTCTTAAGGATCCCAGAGTCAGGGGTACACAGATAAATCATTTAGTAGATAAAAGAAGAAATTGAAGATACTTTGTCAGTCATGGGAAAAGATGAAAGATGGAATTGATTCCAGACTGCACTCTCCTAGCTGAAGTCCATTGGCTACGGGAAGTAATGTATATATTTCTAACGGTAGGGAATATGACTTTGTGAGATGCATTCGTGTACTTGTATTATTGGGATCAATTGGATTGTCTTATAGCTTCTCAAACTTTCTGAGAGACGCTTTTTTTACAAGCTATACAAATTAATAAGAACTTATTTCCTAAATTTAAAGCACCTTTCAAATACAATCAGCACTGAAAGGATAGGCTTTCTTAGACAATAGCCTAGACATGAGCCCATACCTATTGCTTATGAGAACATGAATGATACGAAGGGAAACTAGCAATTCCAACAACAAGATAAAACAGGGCTACAGAAAATCGGATATCTTCCTAGCACAAGGAGAACTTGGTGAAAACAATTGTAAATATGCACTATCCAACACCTCCTTAAAGCAGAATAATGCAAACAAATTTGCATCCCTTCCAAATCTCACATTGTTCGACACAAACGGCAGCTGAGCTCACATTTAACTAATTAATGACATTGATTTTAAATATTGCACTGAATTCTATAGGACACACACACCCTGTCCTTTTAAGAGCCATTTAATTCCATAAGAAGTCTGGGCTGATATGTACTGAACACTGACCACCAACTTCAAAATCAGAAATAAAAACTGAAAACAGCTGCCACATTATTGAATAAGACTGTTAAGAAACGGCAAATTGAACACAAGTGATCAAAATTTTCTTTGGGAAAGTGCAGACTCATAATACTAACTAATATTGGAAAAGATATCAAATATGCATCCTCTTGTACAGCTGCTTTCTATAGGTATTTGAGACGGCTGAAATAAAAGCGAAAAAATTGACATTCCAACATAAATTTCCACAGGATGTTTTAGACAGAGCCGCGAGTCCAGCACTTTAGAAACTTTCTTGGTCAATTACAGAAGAAAAGGGGTAAATACCTTTTGTACCCGCGCAAGCAATCGAGTGAGGTTGCTCTTCAAACTTCGCACATGCTCAAGATTCTTGGTGCTAACATTCATGGCAAGATCATCCAAAGCAGGGTAAGCATCTCTCTCCAATTCTGCAACACTGGAGTCCAAATATGTACAGACAACCTCCAATGCTATTTCCAGAACCTGGAACTCAAAAGGAAGCTCATCTTGCAAACCATCAGCAGCTTCAGGAAGTGCTAACAATTGTCCAGCAGCGCCAGACTGCATATCAGTATCTTGAGTAATCATCCGATCTGCCACGAGCTTAGAAGGGCTTTTATGTGGTAACTGCCGCCTCAGCTGATCAACAAATGGAAGAACCTCCTGACGTAGCGGATCGAGCAACAATACTTCTTCAGCAGTAACTATTGCTCTTATAAATTCCAAGTTCACGATCATGGCCTTCTCCCTAGCTGCAAAAAACAAATAAAAAAGCCCTTAATTCAACATCCTCTTTTTTCTACTTTTTGAGAAAGAAGAAACTACTACCAAGTAGCACCACGATTTGCAACAGCCATATATTCTTGCACAAAACAACCCCCCCCCCCCCCCCCCCCAAATACATAAATACACAAAAAGGAGTCCTCTCATCTATATGGATACAGCTAACTATGCGTAAAACCAACAAATGGATTGAGTGAACATGATCACTAAGAGGCGTTTTCCTGCAAGAGAACATTACATGTACTCCTAGACCTCATGAAGCAATACTAAACTGAATGCACCGTTTGCTAGTACAAATTCATTATTAATTATTCATTATTCAACACCTCAGAGAGTTAAGTAAACAATGACACAAAACAACACCACAATTCAGTCTCCAAATTCACCAGCACTAACAAAAAACAGGAAAGCGCGACAAAAATCGGGGGAGCTAGATCACCTAGGATTCCGAAATTCCATCTACTCCAACACATCATGAAGCATCAACAAAAGAGTACTCCCTACCAAAAACTGAATTCTCCTTTTTGCTAAACTACAAAGTTACAATTACGACACAGCAACAAAAAGCGCACACAACTGGTAAAATCCCCAATTTCACTTCAACTAAGATCAAAACAAAACCACGAGATTTCGACACATATGAGCTAGAAAATTTGACCTAGTATACTGGAGGAGTGAGAGAAGATAGGCCCGAGGATCCTCAAATCCCTAGCCGGAATCGACACGCGCTTGATAATCACGCTCTTGTCGCACTCCATCAGCTCCGACTGTCCCCACCGATCCATCCTCATCCACAGCCTCGCGCCTCCGGCCTTCTTCTTCGCCGCCGCCGCCGCTCGAACCGTAGCGGCTTCGATCGCCATCGGAGGTGGCGGCGGAATCAGCGGCGGCGCGGCGGCGGACTTCTTCTTCCGCCGGAAAGTTAATTTCCCCATTATTTCAATTCAACCGCAACACACTCGATTGTTGCGATTAATCGATTGATTATGTACTACGTGATTATTAGGTCATTAAAATCCTCTGATTCTTCTTCTTCTTCTTCGTTGTTGAGTTCTTCCATACAATTGAAAAAAGAGGTTTTTGTTGTGTGACAGTGATTTTAGAAGAAAGGTGTGGAGGGTATAGGCTTTATGGTTTTGGACACTTTTTGCTTATATATATATATATATATATATATATATATATGACTTTATATTGAATGATGATTTAAATCACAATTTTGTAAGTTGTGCATATGAGTTGTATAAAAAAGATATTCAGTATGTTTGTGTCAATCATATTTCTCTATGATTTTTATTTGGTCACTTGAGGTCTTATCTGGATGGGGAGGGGAGTATTTGCTACGTTTTTCTATATACGATTTTATGATTTCACAAAGTAATTAAGTTGTATTGAACATTATTTTTTCGGTTTCTAGTGTTCTATGAGACGTAAATTGTGAATTTTTGTGTTTTATTAGTTGATTTAGGTTTACTATGTATTTTTTGATACAGTGTGTTTTTAAGTGATTTAGGTGTAATGTGTGTTTTACGTGTAGCGTGTGCAGTATGTGTTTTAGGTAATTTGAGTCTTATGTGTAGCGGTGCGTGCAGTGTATGTTTTAGGTAATTTGCGTCTAATTTATGATTTAGGTGTAATGCGTGTTTTAAGTGTATAGCGTGTAGTGTTTGTGGTAGGTATTTTCGATCTAATGTGAGATTTAGGTGTATGCACGTTTTAGGTGTATAGAGTGTAATGTGTGTTTTAGGTAGTTTGAATCTAATATGTGATTTTTAGGTGTTTTAAGTATAATGCTTATTTTTTAGGAGTTTTAGCTATAGTGCTAACTTTTAGGTGTTTTAGATGCAATGCTTATTTTTTAGGAGTTCTGTTATAGTGCGTATTTTTAAGTGTTTTAGATGTAGCGTGTGTGTTTTAGATGAGTTAAGTGTAGTGTATTGATTTAGATGTCTATGTGGGTGTACATGTGTTTTTTTGGGTATTTAATTATAATGTGTATTTTTTTTCGATGATTTAATGTATCGTGTGTGTTTTTTCATTGATACAGGCAGTTAAAAAATGTGTATTTGTTGAGGTGATTTAATTGTAGTTCAATTTTTTTTATTTTTTATCATATTAATGTATGGTTTAGTCATGATGGATCCATCATTGTTATTAGTTAACTTGTGATAAAACCAGTGATAGAACCATCATAATGTATCCATGGTGATTGAACGAAAAAACATATACAAAGAAGAAAAGAAACAATTAGAAAATTGGATCCATAGAATCTATTTTGGATCCGACATAGTAGACCCTACTTGGATATGAATCTATCAGATCCAATCCTAATGGGATCCAATTTGACTCATATCCATATGAAATCAAGTATACTATTACATAACACATTTTTTCCTGCCACAATAGCTCTTGCAACATCAATCTACAGAGAGTGATTCACATCATCAAGGATCATAAATATTTTTTGTAAAGTATGTTGAACTTTCATATCATTTACCAATGGATCTTGTTTAGCTGATAGCTATGCTGCAACAGAATGTAGGTGCCACAAATTTTGCTCATCTTAAATATACAAGTACACAAAGAAGCCACAACTATTCAGTTCTGGAATTAATCGATCAGTGTATCTAAATATACAGAGCAAATTATCATCTCAGTAGAGGGTGAAACACACTTTCTGCACAAGGATGCGATATATCATATATACTACATAACTTAGACGAATCCACCATTGTGATGTTGCAAATCAATCTTCGTACTCTTCCGATCTGAAATGACGGCCTGCAAAAGGAATATAGTAATTCTGACGTTAGTCGTGTGACAGAACACTTAAGATCAAGACAACGTCAATAATACTGGGTAAAGAGTCATCTTTAAACATTAATGATTTGCCATATATCAAACTACATGAAAACGTCACATAAACGACAAAACACAGGCTCAACTCACAACGATAAAGAAGGCATTTACTTTCCAGAAGCAGCGTCACACGGTACCTAATAAATGAATTTTTTGGGGGGAAAGTGTCGGTCCAGAAGCAAGTTACAGATCATGGACTACTGGAACATCAAAATACCTATGATAACGGTAAGTCAAGAACAGAGAAAATATCACTCATGTGCTCCATAAATGAAGTCTACTGATCTGTAACTCCTTACCCAATTTCTAACTTTTTCATAAACCATGGCACTGTGAACTATACAAGTTCTTTGGGCCAACCAACATAAGGTAGATCATACACGAAAAGCTCCAAAGAACTTGAAATCCTATTAAAGTATAAAAGATAAGCACAAGATGGTCAAAAGTGACTACCTATATCTGCATAAAACTGACTCTACTATTGAGGAACTGAGAAGATCAGGCATCCGTTGTCCCAGCGTACTCTGATCTCTCTCCCTACATGTAGACTCTTCTCTCTGATGATTTTACCCCATTTACCAATTAGATTGTAATAACTTCCACGCCATTTCAACTTCATCACATACAACTCACCGGTATCATCATCTCGTGCATTTATACCAACTTGATGATCATTTCTCAACTGTTCTCGAGATTGGTGCGACCAGTAGAAGAGAATATGATCTTCAACTGCTTTTCCTGGCAAAGTAAGGAACGGATGGTTTGTATCCACGTCTGACAATGTGAGCGCTTTCTTAATTGGCCAATTGTCAGTCCCAGATGCTGCAGCGACATGACGCTGATCAGGAACTGAGAAGTATAAAAAATTATTTGTCCACCTTATCTGTATCTCTTGTCCAGGGCCAAGACCTTTATGTCTAACAATATTTCCCCATTTCCCAATGAGGTTATAATAATTTCCTCGCCATTTTAGTTTCATGCCATGAGTATCACCTGTATCATAATCGCGAGCATTTATAGACACCTGTTCTTCTTTTCTCAATCTTTCCCTTTCTTGTGGCATCCAGTGCACCAGAATATGCTCTTCAACAGATTTGCGAGGCAATGGGAGAAAAGGGTGATTAGGGTCGACATCTGATGATGTCAAGACCTTACGAATGGGCCAGTGGTCGTGGACCATGGGCACCGCAACCGTTCTGACTGGTGGTACCACAACAATTTGCTGTTGTGGAACCGAGAAGTGCAAGCAACCATTGAACCATCCCAGTTTAATTTCCTGCCCGACATCAAGTCCCTTTCCGCGGACAACTTTTCCCCATTTACCTATGAGATTATAATAGCTCCCACGCCACTTCAATTTCATTACAGACATTTCGCCAGTATCATCATCCTGAGCATTAAAACCCACTTGACCTTCGTTTCTTAAATGTTCTTGCTGTTGAGCTGTCATGTGCACCACAATATGAGTTTCAACTTGCTGACGGGATAATGTCAAGAAAGGGTGTGTGATATCAACATCCGAAAGAGTTAGTGCTTTCTTTATAGGCCACTGATCTTGCACCTGAGTTCCAGCATTGAAGTATGCTGTCCTCTTCATTCCTGAGTTCCAAAATAATACAGAAACCATGAGGTTCAAGATTATTCAATAATGAATGCAAACAAAAATCATTAAGAAAAATTCACTTTTAAACTTAAACACTAAGAACAAAAGGAAATCAACGCGGAAGTCGCTAATTTGTCGCGATCCACAAATCAATCATCCAAAATCTAATGTTACTTTCTGCCCCCCATCACTTCTATATGCAATGCTCTAGCAAACAATAATGCCAAATTACGCAACACACGTAAAATTCTCTCATAACACGAATTTCACCAATTTGTAGTTGACAAACCGATAAAATTAAAACCAAAAAAACACCGTAATCTCCCTAACAAGCAAATCAAAATCACATCTTTTTACTTAACATGCAATATCAAACCCTAGAATCCCATAACCCCAAGAGCACATAACACATGTCAAACAAAAACGACAAGCTGAAAATCCTTCCCTTATCTAACAACACATGCATCAACATTGAGTAAACCATCAAACCACCACAAATGGCCAGCTCAAACCACCCTCTTTTCACCCGCATACGACATCCGATTATCTCACCCACTCAAACAATCCCAAGAAAATTCAACAAAAATCACAAATCAACAATAATTTGCAATCCCCTAATTTCAGTTCAAAATTCCCAAAACCTAAAACGAAAACCCACATGCCAAAATCACAAATAAGCACCCAAAACCACATAAAGCTTCAATCTTTATAACTTACACAGCATGTCAATTAAAAATTCAATCATAATTGGGGAAAAAAAAATCACTTCTTACTATCAGATGAAGAGCTGAAATTCTCCACTTTATAATCTGAGAAAAAAAAAAAAACCCAGATCCTCAATAGCTGTGATCCAACACTAAAAGTCCTCAAAATCGAAAAAAAAAACGAGGGTTGAATTGAATTTTGATAAAAATAGTGAATTTAAATTGTGAGTTTTTTTGTCACGAGGGTTTTGAAGAAAAAGTAGAGGAGCAACACATTTTTTGTGAGTAAAAATCTGCAACTGATTTGATATATATATATATATATATATATAAATGGGGTTGTTGGTTGAGGTGCCGGCGGTGGTGGAGGGTGTACTGTATGTATGTATGTATGAGTAGGTGTAGAATTTAGGGGTGATGTATTGTGTGAATGAATGAATAAAGCTTTTTGTGAAAATGTGTTTGTGTGTGAGAGAGAAAAAGAGAGGAGAAAAGGGAAGGGCGCAATTAGTGTGGATTGTGGTGGGATGTGAAATTAAAATTACTATTCTTCCATAAGGAGTAAATTGTTTTTTTTTTCTTATTATATATACAAAGGGGGAAAATATTTCATGGGGCAATAGAGAAGAGGATTATTTTCTGCGATTTGTTGAACGTTGACGTGGTGCAATCAACGAGTAAGAATGAGAAAGAGGACAATTATTTTATGTTGTTATTGAATGAGGACGTGGTGCAACTAACGACTAAAAATGAAGATGTGGCACAGGCACCAAACCCATTACACAATAAAGGATCGTGGATTGCCCCATTTCATAAATTGATTAAATGAATAACATGTTTAACAACTTAAAGTCTAAATAGGTAATGTGCGTGTAAGCATCAGCACTCGTTAAGTGTTTCTAAAAAGAATCAAAAATTAACGTGGTATACTTAGATTAGACGCTACTCATGAATCATATAAAGAACGCAAATAACATTCAAATCACCTAAAAGTACAAATGTTGCCTACATCACCTAAAAAAGCACACACTTTTGCTAAAAAGCACACACAATATCCAAATTGCTAAAAAGAATCACATGTTACACCTAAACACATTCGATATTTAAATTGTCAAAAGAACACACACTTCACTTAAAAATACACGATACATGAATAGCCAACAAAAATAAATATTGAAAGCGCATACACACACATGACACCCAAAAACCTAAAAGTACACACAGATGTTATTCACTCTACACATGAAACACTAAAAAAATGCACTACACCGAAAACATAAACAACACTAGAAACACCTGAAAAAGTTGCGCGCTACACATAAAACATACATTATATCTGAATTAACAAAAATACACACTACACTCGAAACACCGATGAACACAAACGCTACTCCTAAAACATAACCGCACCTAAATTAACAAAAAAGAATCACTCGAAATACCAAAAAAAAAAAAAAAAAAAAAAAAACTAAACTAAACTTTAGACTTAAAACATATTACACTTAAATCACCAAAAAACTATACATTAGACCTAAAACATACACTACATTCAAAACACCAAAAAAAACCAAAATATAACTAAAATACACGCTATACTCGAAAATGTAAATAACCCACCCTACACTCGTGCGTTTAGCGTCTTGGATGTAGTGTGTGTTTGCTTTTGTGCTACGAGTCTCGAATGTTCTTTAGGTGTGTTTCGAGTATAATTGTTTTTGATTTTTAGTCCCAAATGCAGTGTGTTTAGGTGTAGTTGGCGTATTGTGCTTTTTTTTCTTCTAGTGATTTAGAAGTAGTGCATATTTTTTGGAGTATCAAATGTTGTGTGTTTCTTAGTGTCTCAGGTGTAATTTGTAAATTCGGCATAACATGTTTTATATTTTTGTGATTTAGGTGGCATATTTTTTTGGTATTTTATGTAGTGTGTCTTTTAGGTCTCGGGTGTAGTTTGTGGTTTGTTTTAGTATGTATTTTTTGATGATTTTGGTGTGATATGTTGCTTTAGGTGTTTTGATGCAGTGAGTGCCTTAAGTTTGGTGTGTGTCCTTTTAGGCGTTTCAGGTGTAATATGTATATTTTTAGTGATTTAGGTGTAGTATGTGTTTTCTCAAGTGATTTAAGTAATATGTGTATTTTGTAGGTATTTTTTTAAATGATTTAGGTGTAGTGTATGTTTTGGTGTTGTATGTTTCTTTGGTGATTTAGGTTGCAGAAGTTGAATGGATAGGATTACTAATATCTGAATTAATATTAAATTATAAACGGATTGTTAAGTAATGTCAACACAAGAGTCACTTTTTATCCGTTACTCATTAGGACTCGGCATTTACAATTCAATCCGCCTATTTGTCACATTTAGTTAAGATGGTGATATTTTTCTTAATTAAAGCGGAATAACAATTCATAACCTCGTATGCGCCGTGTATTGAAGTTGGTAATTGAATTTAGGGAGAATTACACAAACACCCCCTGAGGTATGTGCTAATTACACAGACACCCCTCATGTTTGAAAAATTACACAAACACCCTCTATAGTATGCATCTTATTACACAAACACCCTTTGTAGTGTATTTTTTCAATCGAATATACATTCTTATGGCGTTGGATCATAATGCCAATAATGATGTGATGACTAATTTACAAAATCTTTCGAGATATACCTTATATTTTATATTTTTTTATTTTCTAAAACAGAATAAATGAGACTTATCTTCTGTCGTTTTAATAATTTTGGTTTATTTTTCATTGACTTTACAATACAAATGAGAGACTGAAATTTACATTCAGCAAAATGTAACAAATTGCGAAAAGAATTTAATCATAGGAGGTGTTTGTGTAATTTCTCAAACATGAGGGGGTGTCCGTGAATTTAGCCCATACCTCAGGGGGTGTTTGTGTAATTCTCCCTTGAATTTATTACACCTTACAATGATTGCATAAAATGATTCCTTTGATAAAATTGACTATTTTATCATAATATATTACATGATATAATTAGACTGTGGAAAATTGCCTTATAACATATTGATATGTGATACTAAAAACACTTCATTGCCACAAAATATTATTTTCATTTTTTAGTAACTGTAGGGCTATTTCATGTGAACTTTGAACTGCTTGGATACCAGTTAAGAATGCCAGAAGTGTACATGTCAGAACGAATTTACGGAATTCGTGAATAATGTGGTATAATAATTTCTTTTTCAATATAAGGTGAAGATTTGACAATCACCTAGAATTTATCTATACAGAGACGTACCATTTGATCGAACTATTTCACTAGAAAAGAACCCAAGTAAAACATAATATATGCTTCTTATTTTTGTCTAATAACATCTAATGCACTCACCAATCAAAAAAGGAAAAGAAAAAAATCAAATTGAACAGAAGCAGGATGGGTGAATTTATTACCTGTAAGTAGATAAGGTCAACAAAACATGCTACACAATACACATGCAGACATCTCACACTAGCGGATTAACGAATGCATATAGTCGTTGCATTAACGACATGAGATTAGACTTCAACCGATAACAATTATTTTTTGATTCTACTCGACTGAAGGAATAAAATAAAAGAACAAATAAGCCAAATTTATGAAAACATAAACAACAAAATTAAGCTGAATAGCAAGCATACAACTAAATGAAGAAGCTACTTCTTACAACTCATCGTCTACATCAGGATACAGATTTTTGATTCACAACCCACAAAACAAAAGGGGTTTAAGCCAAAGATTAGCTAAATAATGCTTATGAATCAAAACACGTTTTCTGATTTTCCTCGTTTTCTTTAAGTCTAAGATCAGCAGTAACTGGTGTGCATAAAGTAGAACCGCTGTGAAGAAAACAAGAAGGAACAACGTTGACTGACAGCTGAGGTTTGAGGTACTAAGATCCCTCAAGTGGTATTGGCCTTACAGCACTTCTGATTCGTCTGAATGCCGTCCTAACTCTTTCTTTAAGGCCCTCGTTCGCACTCTCAACCTCACCAGTTTGTCTGTCAAGATACGCCACAATCCCATCAATATTGATCGATAGCTTGTTATCCTCCTCGTATCTCACATTCCCAAATAGAGAAACCAGAAGCGCATGAATGATTTTGTCTGCTTTCTTGGCTTTTTCCTCATCGCTTGTTTCTTGTTCAGACTCAACCACCACTTTAGGCAATTCTCGGCTGGCATTTAGAATCAGAGATACAATAGAATCTGAGACCATATCACTAATAGGATCTGCCGTCCAGTGCAGTGAAAGATGATTCTCCGACTCCTGTTTCACTGTCACCCTGTCATGCACTCTTAGAGTTGGAACCCCGGATTCCTCATCTGTCGAGGGTTCCACACTTTCGTAAATCTGCTTAAGCCTGTACTTTATGACAGCAAAGGCACCTGAATATGGGATAGTAATTCTCTGATGAATGTTACCAGTGGATAGTTGAGAGAATACATGAAGATCCTCCGGTGCCATTATTTGATAGGTAAAGCCTTTTTTCACAAGCAAACCACTGACACTCTCACCAATTGCAGGTGACTTTTCGGCCAGTTTACCAATAACTTTTGCCAATTTTTGGGAGCTGAAGTGCATTTCCACAGATTGACAGTTCTTTGGGGTTATGATTTTCGTGTTTCCGTCAGCAAAGACAGAAACAAGCTTTTGTTTGAGCCTCCCCATCTCATTTGCTTCCCCATGTACCAATATGATGTTGGGGGGCATAAGCTCTTTCAGAAACGTGCTCGTTTGATTATAATCGGCATGAGCTGAGAAGGAAATATAGTGGACCCGCATGTTGAGAGGTGCAATCAAACCACTTGCAAGGGTGACTTCCTTCGGTTCGTTAATAATTGTCTTAGCTAACGTGCCTTCCACGACATAACCGGGTATAACACAGGCATTTTTCTTGTCCGCGCACCATTTATCAAACAGTTGTCTTGACAACCCACTTTGAAGACCACCAGGGCTTGCCATTACCACTGAGGGACCCACATCGCGGAATTCATCAAGACTTTTTAATGGCGAGATGTGTTTGAAATCAAAGGGATTCGTGCTAGCAAATTGATTACGGATTCTCTCATTCATGGAATTGATGTAGGTTTGGTAAACAGCCATGCACCTTTTTGCAAGAGGGGAAGCATAATATATGGGGACATTGTGCAGTTCAGGATGGCTTGACCAATACTCGTCTAGGATCAGAAGTAGTTCCTGTGCTCGGCCAAGGGCAAAAGCAGGAATCAGAACACGCCCACCTTGAGCAACAGTAGAGTGAATGACATCAGTAAAAAGCTTCTCTCGTATCAGACGTGGTTGATGGGTTTGAACACCATAAGTTGATTCAATAATGCAAACATCTGGGGAGAACTCCGGGAGCTCTGCAGCACGAAGATGTCGGTCTTCTTCACGTGAATAGTCTCCAGTATATAGGACCCGAACACCAGCTATGTCAACCATAAACATGGCAGCACCAAGCACATGACCAGCAGTGTAACACCAGAATCGGATACCATTTACCTCCAGAGTCTGATGGAAATCAATAACCTGGAGAACAAGCATTGCCAAGCTTCATGTGGTATTCAATAAAAAATACACAAAATGTCATGAAAGGACCAGATAACTGATAATTGGATCATAGAATCTTTATAATGCAAAGGATTTGTTTTAAAATTGCTGATACATAAAAGTAAGGGGTCCCAATATAGAAGCACATTAGCAATTTAACTAGAAGAAAATATCTGAACTTTAAAATTGTCCAGGGAGGATTAAATGCCAATTTATGAACAAACCTCAATTTTATCCATGGAGTTAAGTATGTCTTGTTCATCAAATAACATATCTTCAACCGAGACCTTGCTAACTTTCACATAATCTGATAAGAGCAGCTTGTAAATGGCTTTTGTTGCATGAGTCATAAAAACCCGTCCTTTGAAATTGGTCTGAAACACAAACGTAAGGATATGAGCCAACCCGCGTAGAAACAGGTCAATTATAATTGGTTGTGAAGTCATGGTCAAGTGAACCAACCTTCTCCACAAAATATGGAAGAGAAGCAGCATGGTCCAAGTGAAAGCTTCATGCAGAAATAGCCACAATAAAGTTAAGTGAAGAAAAGTGGAGTAACTCAGAGTCAGATAAGAATAGGAGATTGCAAAAGTCAAACACTTATAATCCTTTCAATCTCTAAATTGAATATTTCGCCCTCTTTCACTTCAGTTTCACAACTCAGTTCCAAATTGAGAATTTTCAATGAGTCAACAAATTATGGTAACTATACAGCGGATTGGAAACTAATTATCTCCTATCTGAACACAGAGGAATATTATGCAGTTGCTTACCAATAAATCTTTCACTTTTGATGAAACCTATCAAAAGAGCTACAGCTCCTATATGGCAAAATACTCCCATCTAACTATTCCACACTCAATCTTATCTTTTGTTATTGTTAATTGGTGCGATGTTGACGTTAGCTTCTTATGAGGAACAAACAGTATTAAGCATTTGGAGTAACTGTACTTAAATATCACTTGGTATTGGCTTTCCCAAGAAATGAGCTTAAAACTTAGAAAATGAACACAGAGAAACCTACCCTACCTATATAATGAAGTAATATTGTCAATATATAATTTGACAAAGCAAAAACTTTCACATATCTCCGTGCACCAAATGGATTTACAGAGTTACAAGAAAAGCAAAACTATTCATTTGTATCTTTTATATAGTTAAGCTATTTGACACAATAATGAGTTAATCTTCCAACTGTCCCGCGCCAATATATTTTAACAATTTATCGTCTTCAAGTGCAAATTTTTCTTTCCATAGTATTTGTGTTGAACAATGTGAATTGTTAATATTTCACACATCCTATAGTACAGTAATAAAAACTAGCTAAAAAAAATGTCAATAAACCTATTTAACATTAGCAGAAAAGTCCAATTTTAGGATTTTGTACACTCAAACAACTGTTAAGAGATAATAACATTTACAGCCCTTAAGATCTGGTCTAATTAAAGAAACTTCCTCTAAGATTTGAGAAATTATAGAAACAACCCTTAAAGCTTGAAAATAATGACAGTCAGTGGGCCTATCTTTTATGTTTTTTAAACCTCAGAGTGTCTCGGTAATTATTCAGAATTTATTATAAGTTTCTGTAATCAGACCAAACCTAGGTGTTGTAATCAGACCAAACCTCAGTTATCTTGCAGATTCAAATGCCTGAACCTGACAATGGTCACAACTGATAAACTGGAGTTATAGATGTGAAGATCAATCTAGGAATGCAACAGACACAAAGCTAGTGATAGTTGGCATTCTCACAATCCATATACTATATAGTAATTCCCGTTGGCCATAAAAAGTTATTCTAAAACCACTTCGGAAGAGTACTATATCCAATGAAAGAACATAACTAAAAACCCCAATAGGAACCATAGTTGAGATAAATAACAAAAGAATATGCTAGTTTACAGGAAACAATTTTTGCAATTATAATCATACATAGATATACGAACACTGTGTTCAGCATTGTAAGATTTTCCGGAAAACCTAATTGCCTTTTTTACATCAACTTCTGAAAATGAACTAGCACAAAATCTCCAAGACAACATCAGTAAGAACTCAAGAGCAAAGCTTCATCCTATCATGAATTAGAATATGATCTACGCAGGCGTCAACACCATATCTAACTTAACACTCAAGATGGCAAAACACATTATTAAAGAGATTAACCAATCCACCCCCACCCCTCAATCAACACAGTAGCTAACTTAACGCCCGTTTTCAAGCTCCACAAACCAATAATTTAACCAATGCATCAAATAGCGCCCAACCTAACCACTTAACTAGTCTATAAAAGACCCTTGACTAATAAAAAATGGAGTTTGAACGAGCTACACGAGGAACTAAGTCATCCAACCACCACATACTACGCGATGCAACGAATTATATATCTAACAATAGACAGCCGAAATAAGACCACGAGTATCATGAATCCTCCAATTTAAGTAAATCGACATTCCATCACCGTAACGCAGCTGCATTACATAACCTTCAAGCTAATTGAGGCTTTACCATTTCATTTCAACCACAACAAAACAACAACAAAAACACCACAACAACAACTCAGATGAAAAACATACTGAGTAACGAGAAGAACATCGATACTCGACGGATCGATCTCGTCGAAATAAGGCAATGCCGCCATGCCCGAGAAAGCTGGATGAATGCCGCAATCAAACTAGACACACCGAAAAAACAAACAAACACAGCTAGTCAACACAATCACAACTCAAAAAACTCAAACTGAACAATTTCAATTCAATTCAAATTTCAACGTACCATAATAGTTTTGCCCTTGAAATTCATGACGCAACATGAGCGCCCAACTTCATTGCCTGCTCCTAGTGGTGTTATGATCAGTTCGTCGCCTTCGCTCGATGCGGTTCGCTTTAGCGAAGGTGTTGGTTGTTGTGCTGTTGACGCCATTGTTGTGAAAATCGAGCTTTGCTGTGAAGAAAATGGAGAGTGAGTGTTAAAAGCCCTAGATTGAAGAGATTTACGCGCCTGCTTAATTAAACCGGACCGGTTTATATTTTGTCCGGTTCATGAATTTGAAATGTAACCGGGTTTTATTTCTCTTTTGAAAACGAAAAATGTACCATTTGTTACCCCTTTAAGCTCTCTGACCCAATGGTATAAAAGAAAGATGTTTACAAAGAACATAAAAATGAAAAATATTATATTTCAATCAAGTAATATAAAAACACTTAATTAACATTTTAAGTAGCTTGGTAAAGGTTTGTAGATATGCTACATTTTTAGTCAAAATATTTTTGTAAGTTCTTGCAACAAAAAAGGTCGGGCGTGGAAGCTTTTAACAAAATGCTAAGATAAAAATAAATTCGTCTTATAATAATCACTTTTGAGGTGTTTGCGAAATCGTACTTTTGTTTGTTAGATAACTTTTATTAAACCAAAAAGGCCAAAACAGACTAACTTTTAACTATGGTAGCTTTCTAGGAATAAAATATGTTCAAGGTTTTTTAACTTTAAAATGATTTTCTATAGGCCAACTACTTACAATTAATATTTAATTTAGCAAACCTGTAACTTATAGTTTTTAAAAATAAGTTTTCAGACATCACCTCACACAAATTCCACAAAATGTTGGCCAAAGCTTTTTTATGCACATTCTAACTTTTATCCAAAATCTAAAGACCAAAAAAAGGGCAAATAGTAAGTAAAAAAAATGGAACGACCACAGTGGGAGTCGAACCCACGACCTTCTGATCCGAAGTCAGACGCGCTAATCCACTGCGCTATGCGGTCTCTTGATTACAATATCGACTTAAAATAAATTATATATGTTTACTGATATAATGTTGCATTGTCCTAAACATGTTAACAAAACTACGTAATTCCAACGGAAATTTGATCCAACCCGTAATAAGAATATCTATTTTTGATGCAACATCTTACATGCAAAAGTTGCATGATACTATTTACTTATTTAACTATTCGTTCAAGTGACATTTTCCTGGCTTCATTGCCTTTCTATTACCCACTGCAAAGTTAACTCCTTTTCAGATTTCACCATATAAACATTAGAAAACTGCAACGAGGTCAGTCTCACAAAACAAGAGATTAGGCATTAGAACTACATTAACCTTGCCTGTTAATTGTAGCCAAAAGAAACGTTAAGTTCACAGATAAATTTAGCAACTCACAAAAACAACGCCCAATCAAAAACATGCCCAAGTTTTGCGTTCCTGAATTTCAAGTACCTCAAGAGCAAGAAGATGCTTTACTGAGCCAGCATGAGTAGAACAACTATCGGAGGCACAAATATTTAGCGTGAAAACCCACATGCATTCATAATCACAACCATAATGTATTCACCCAACAAGGTAACGAAAGATTGAGATAAGTTCGTATTAAGCCAAGTCTATAGCAGACCTGCGGCCACAATTCTAAGAATATTACAAAACTATCTCACTAGATCAATTATTTTCCCTGGATGAAAAGTTTCTGAACGTCACTTGTCCACAGCTTCTACTGTTGCAAAGATCCATAGTTAAAGAGTCTCATCAATAATTCTTTGGCTCAGAGGGGTTTCCAGGTTGGAAGTCTCTATGTCCTTGAGCATGAAAATTCCCCCCTTCCCCTTGATTAAAGTTTCCTCCATGAGAAGGGGCTTGATTTATGCCGCCGCCACCCCAGGCATTAGTAGGCGGCAAGGGGCCTCTAGTTTCTGTCGACCTTGGTGGCTGGCCATAATTTTGTTGAGGCGGGAAGTTTGGTGGCTGGTCATAATTTTGTCGAGGTGGGAAATTTGGTGGCTGCCCATAATTTTGTTGAGGTGCGTAACTTGGTGGCTGCCCATAATTTTGTTGAGGTGCGGAATTTGGTGGTGGCTGCCTGTAATTTTGTTGAGGTGGGAAGTTTGGTGGTTGCCCATAATTTTGCGGGTGTGGTGGCACATTGCTCTGTTGTTGGCTCTGTTGAGGTGGTGGTCCGTAGTTCTGCGGTGGTGGGGGTGGAGGCTGTCTGTAGTTCTGCTGAGGTGGTGGTCTGTAGTTCTGCTGTGGTGGTGGTGGTCCGTAGTTCTGTTGCGGTGGTGGTGGTGAAGGTGGTCCGTTATGCTGTGATGGTGGTGGTCCGTAGTTCTGTTGTGGAGGCGGCCTGAAGTTCTGGCCATAGTTCTGCTGCTGTGGTGGTCCGTAGTTCTGTGGTGGTCCTTGCTGATAGCCCATCTGCTCTCTCGGTCGTCTATCCCTGTCCCGGTACTTTTGCCTCCCATAATGCACTGGTGGTGGTCTAGGAATAATTTCTCCATTGATATACTTATCTCCTGCAGCACAATAGCCCATAATGGAATCAAGAACAAAAATAAGTTTATGATCAATAACAGTTACACAGTTGAGTAGAAACTAAAATAAGTAAATATTCTCACCTCCATATTCCTTATTTACTGGATCAATGTATGAATCTGGCAATACAAATACAACTCCAGGTAGACCTAATTAACAGAAAAAAATTAAGAACATTAGATGAGAATAAATTATTTGCTATAAAAGGAATGTAGAACACCTACCCTTAAACTTCTCAGATGTTTCCTCCGAGCACTCAACCTGAAAACCTTGATATGTTGTCGTACTTAGTGCATAGAGTTTCTTTTTTGCTTCTTCCACACTGTCACAAGATTAATTCATCAGAAAATGTAAGAGTACGTCCTTAATACAGAGGTTGAACTTTGAGGAATATGTGTTTCTATGTCAATATTAATTCTAACTCACTGCTTACACTCCTCAAATCATCGTCAAACCAAGAATTAACAGAGTTCTACCATGCAAATAATAATTAATAAAATTTTTGGAAAAGCACGCACACAGGAGTAAGCAAAGCTCAGACAGCACGACTGAAGAAAAATCTACATCGTAAGCTTCATTATCAAATGGCACGTTTAGTTGGAACATCAAGCCACTGACTAACCCACAGTTGAAGAAAACCACACAAGTTGGAGAACATCAAGCCAGAGAGAGAGATATCACATTCTGTTTTCTCACTGTTATGATGCTGACAAGAAATATATATTAACCCATTTTGGTAATGGCAAGTATGTTCCATATTTTTCCATTGCCAACATGATGGTCTTAAATAAATGTGAAAAAATAAGAAAGGCAAACCATAGCCAGTTGACAACCTTTTCTTTGGGGGTGGGGGGCTGGGTGCAAGATCTTAGATGGATTTCTTTGAACATCAAACTTTTTTAATTAGGTATTTTCTGATGGCCATATAGATCAAAGTTGAAATGTAGTAAAATATATTTCACTTCAGTGTAATATTTGATTATATCTTTTTGAAAAAATTAGAGTTCATACAAGATCATTATTGAACAAACTATTAGGTATTATAAGTACTGTTACATGTACTTTTTCTATTGTTCCCAGATTCTTATAATTGTCTATTCAGCATGCGTTGGCGAAATTACTTGAAAGGGATACTAAATAAAGATAAAAGATTATAACACAAATGTTATGTCAACAGCAAAAGTAAAAATTATAAGCGTAGGCATACATTTTGTCAACATCATCTTTATCAACATCCAAATATAGATCAAAACGGCAATTTTCCATCATTTATTCATATTCGTGTTCGACTATATGTTTCTTCATATTTACTTAGATTAAGAAATCGCCATTGTATTTTAAATACAAAATTTATTGTCTATATCATCTGATGTGAAGGGATATTAAACAGGTATACAAAATAATTAGAGCAACAACAAGGACCAAATCATTTATCCCAACTAACACGGGAAAACGAGGATTGTGTTAGTATAGCACATGAATGTCATTTTCACCCATTGATAGAGCAGAGAGTGCTGCATTCACAAAGATTTTGCACTGGTTGCAGACAACACTTGGCGTGAATTATAAGAGAATACAAAGGCACCATAATACACTGCACCTCAAAACTTTAGTAAAGCTAAAAACAAAACAAAGAATATAGAGCAAATGAGATATGTACACGAAACGATATTCTGAGCTCAATAAAATCTAAATTAACAGATTTCTCATTTACTTTCAGAAACATCTCCCGTTTCAACCTAGTCTCATCTAATCCTCCGAAACCAATTCCCGTTAGTTCTCCATTTTCCAACATATAGTATTAAAACCAAAAAACACGAAAAATCAAAACCAGTACACTCTTATTCTCGACTTATTGGAGGAAAACGAGAGACGCTAAACGAACATATAACGGTAGCATAATCATCAACACAGAAAGTAAACACACAAAATAACCACTGCTCTTAAGCACTAAACACTTCTCCGTTCATAATAAACGAAAATGATAAACTACTACAGAGCTAAAAGTTGTTAACACAAAAATTAAAAAACACAAACCAAATCAAACAGATAATTAGGGTTAGGTCTTCATCCATACCTCCCAAACACTTGAGCAGCCGTATTCACGTACGTCTCAATCATCTGTTCCCGTGTGAGATTAGCATCCTTCGGAAAATCGATCGTAATGAGCCAGTGATTGTAATCGCATCCTTCGAAGAGGATCGTGTCGGGCCCGATCTCGTCGGTTTCAGGATCGAACACCTTGCCGCCTCGTTGCGACAGGAACAGCGCTGAAGTGGAAGTGAACGGCCGATTGAACGAGGAGGAGGAGGACGACGAAACGGCGGCGTTCGAGTGCGTGAGGAGGTGAGAGAGAGAGGGGAGTGTGGAGGAGAGTTGAGGTTTGTGGCGGTGGTGGCGGAGGAGAGAGAGAGTGCGGCGGAGAGAGAGAGATCGGAGCGCCATTGACGGTGAGAATTTGGGGGGGGGGGGGGGGGGGGGTTAGGGTTTTAGGGGTTTAAGCAGAGATGAAATGAAATGGTTGAGATTTTGTTTGGATTGGATATGGGAAGTCGATAATTGGGTGTTGCGGGTCGGGTATTATCCGTGGGTCATGGGTCTGGGTCTTATCCGATTCAATATAGTATTATCTTTTTCTCTTTTGTAAAAAAAGTTGTTTTATTCTTAAGAAGTTTCTAACAATATAATATAATCCAATTTTATGGTTAAATTGCCGTAGTAGGCACTAAACTACTAATATATCAACTCCTAATCATGTGTCATGTTTAAATTTACAAAGATGTGTGTTTATAGGATTCGTGAGCTCGTGAATAGTTTGAGAAATAAGTATTTACATTTCCACTTTACAATTGTTACATGTAGGAAATAGAATAGTGGCACAAACACTAACGAATCATTGGCGCATAAGACTTGCAATCTAAATGTACTGTGTTAGTGATTGAAATAAAAACAAAAGATGGAGAAAAATGAAGGTCATGAGATACAATTCTAGACGTATGATTTTAGATGATTATTGTGTTATGTATTTTATTTTTATTTTCATTTAAGTAAAAGGTGTTAAACCGTCTTGATACATACTCTATTTCTCAAAGTGCTCCATTTCAATAAAAAAAAAAAAAAAAAAAAGAGAGAAATGCCTCCCCCCCCCCCCCCCCCCCCGAAATACGCAATGAATCTCCTGGTCAACTTTTTGTCAATGTTTTTATGGAATATTCCTTGTTCGATTGAATATTCCATGCTTTATTCCATCAATAACATATTGAGTAAGTCGTATTTGACAGAATATTCCATGTTTGATGACATCTCAGACGTAATACTCTGTCAAAAGTTGAAGGAAAGTTGATTAGTGTAAACTGCACATATTTAATAGGTTACGAGGGCAAATAATCAAGTATCTCCCTTTTGAACATTAGAGAGACTTTGTGAAATAGTGTATACCCTGGAAAGTTTTCGCTTTTTTTCCTTCTTATATTCACAAGTATAAATACTATGTCACGTAATTCTCGATGTACAAAGAAGTAAAATGTGCATGTATTAACAAAAGGTAACTCGCATCTCTACCATGTGCATGGTACTCGCATGTATTTTGCATGCATAAAGAAGTTTCTAACAAAATAAAGGTACTCGCATTAGCGAATGGTACAATGCATGCAAATCAAATCTTTCCTCTTGTAATTGCACCATTTGACGGACAAAGACGTTTATTTCGAACCGGTTCAACTTTACAAGAGAAAATCTAATAATTTTTTCAAAACAATACTCGGCACTGCATATCCTTTGAAAATCAATAAAAAGTGGGGATTTTTTTTCTTCTTCATGAAAACACTTTTGTTTCTCGAAGCTACGCATTATCGTCAAATAGTTATCGTGTCTCCATCTTCCTATATTTTGACCACACTTAAATGTACTACCGAGTGATAGACGTAAAACTTTTAATCTACACTTCCATGAATTGCAAAAAATTTGCACCATCTTACATATGTGAAATATAATAAGTACCTTGTATACTCTCCTAGCAAACTTATAATAAGCCATTATTAAGCACTATTTTTATCTTATAGCAAGGTACGTTGTACTTTAATATTCAGTCTCATCGACTTATCAAAAAGAAAAATATTCAGTCTCATCTACGATGCTCAATGACCACGAGTATCTTATCGACTCCTCAAGTCTAGGATAATAATTTTGGCCACATATGGTAAATGTAGCCTAACCAGTTAATTTCATTCACAGCATATTACCGAACTTATATCATAAAATTTTAACTCATATGTTAAGCTGATTACACTACATGATGTTCAATGTCCGTAGATATCTTCATTAATGCCTCCCCCAAGGAAGGATTATCTGCATGCATGACATGATGCATCTAACATGATAATACGTACCCTTTTTGGAGCACATTATCTATATATCTTACATCAATTGCAAGAATATTCTTTTTGTATTTCTTATTACAGATGATTCAATGCGAGAATGTAAAACAGATTTCAACTATGATAAGTTGAAAACTCTAAAAAAAATCAAAAAAATATACGTGTTTATATTCCTTTCAAATGTAACAGCATCAAGTATCTAATAACCACATCATAACCGAACAAATTTTAATAACTCAAGCGTAAAAAATGCACAAAACCAAACAATATCAGCTCCTCCAATTATCACATTTCATCTAATTATAATCCATTAAACCAAATGCAAATGTATAAAGCAATATAAAGAAAAAACTACCGTTATAAGCTGTTCGATATTATCCTTTTGCATAAAGAACCACACAAGTCAATTTATGCTAAACAACTTGAGTTGTGATTTAACACATTTTTATCCATGATCCATCACATCAGTTCATCATCATACATAATAATAATACAATTAAGAACCATAAGCATATAAATTAAACAGTAGCAGCAATAGTACTGAATATCTCAAAATTAAAACAAAATCAAACCAACTCAAAAATCAATTAAGCGGTGAGCTCCTCCTCCTTGTGCGTCTCGATCGTCACATCCGCCGTCGGGTACGCGACGCACGTGAGCACCCAGCCCGCATCGAGCTGCTCGTCGTCGAGAAAACTCTGATCGGCCTGATCTACGGCGCCGCTGACGACTTTACCGGCGCAGGACGAGCAGGATCCGGCGCGGCACGAGTACGGCAGATCGTACCCGGCCTCCTCGGCCTGATCGAGGACGTACACGTCATCAGGACACTCGAACGTGACCTCTCCATCCGGTGTGATGAGCTTGACGTTGTACGTCGCCATACATTTGACTCCGCCGGCGTTGTTTGTGGATTTGAGGCCGAATTGTTGCTTGAGTTGAGGAAACGAGGCGGCGAGTGTTGGCTTGCGTGGGAGCATGGCGGTGGAGAACATTGTGCTTGAGAGAGACGCCATTGTTGGTGAGATGAGAGAGATGAGAGAGAGAGTTTTTGAGTTTGTGTGTGTGTGAAGTGAGAAGAGTGTGAGGGAGTAGATGAAAGGGCTTGTGGAAATAGTGTGGTGGTGTGGGGGGTTTTATTTTATCCTCCACGTGGCGGGTGGTGTGTGGTGAGGGGTTTTATCATGTTATCGTCAATTTAGATGGTCGTTTTTTCTGTGACTGTCGTTTGGTTTTGGTTTTGGTTTGTTTTTTCTTTTCCTCTTTTAATGGCTATGAAGGTTTGTGAATTGTGAGTTGTGACAAAGACTCCTAATTTGTTGTTGGGATAGTTATATTATTTCTAAAGTTTCATCTAATTATCATATATCTTGTATTTCTTTTTTGGTGAGTTGTTATATTTATAGTTTGAATACTTAAATATGTGAAAGTCATACCAAGGGATGTGACACTTCAAGTATAAATGGATACTGATGTGTAGTACTTTAGCCTCATGATGTGTTCGCTGACCAAACACTACACGTTAGATAGATTTGAGTACTTTTGGCAACTCTTATAACAACTTTTGAGTCAGAGAATCCTGCGCTGAGGCACCACATGTAAATTGGGCCAAGGCGAGACCGAAGAAGCCAAATTCATGCTTAAGTCAGTAAAAGTATATACTAACGATTTTCAGTATCTTAGGTTGAATTTTTGAGGCTCTTGTGTCGAACCTTTGCTGGGTCTAAGGTGCTAGGTCAAACACGCGCTCTTACACCGAGGGTGCTAGGTCAAATTTAGGTTGAGTCGGACCTAAAGCTTAAGTCAAATATTAACGGTCAAAGTGAATTGGCTTAGGTTAATGAACACTTTGCACACACCTCATAGGTCTGAGTTTGGGGAGTTGAGTAGAATATTCGATCCTTAGGGGCTTGTAGAGAGATAGGTCGGACTACGCAGTCTTCATGGCTTTTTCGCCTCGTCTCCTAACACGTGTCTGTTTCCCATTGGTCGTATTGTTCATAACCAAAATATCCCACACTTTTTATCCAACGATAACGAGTGAAGGAGAAGAATTCATGTGTTTGACTCGATATAAAATTCGTTTTGTTTATATAGTATACCCAAGTTAATGGGTACTATAGGCTTTGACTATTTTTGTTGCTAATAACTTATTTCACAAAAATGAGTATTTTGAAGCTTATGTGAATACAAAGACATGTATAAAATTAAAAAATATTACGAATATACCCCTTTTTCAAATGCTTTTAATCTTGATTAAGAGTAAGTCAAGCATTACGAGAGATTTTTGTTATGAGACCAAATGTTACAGGTGTAGAAATAAATATTTATACATTTTATAGTTATTATACCAAGTTCACCCCCAAGTCACTACTAAACGCTCATTCATTTTATGCTAATTATATACTAAATTAAAGTTCGTTACTTTTATTTGTAATGATTACTAATATATTCATCTTACTGCGAAATATAACTAGAAATAATAATAATATAACGTTGTTGTTGACCTCATTAAATAATTGTACTGCCTTATTACACATTTTATGATTTATTATTTAGTTATATATTCTTAAAATGCTATAAAACACAGGCACGCGCTATCTTTTGTCTCTATTTCTCGAGAGTTATGGGTGGAGTGGAAGTCATCTTAATTTTCGTCTATTCAATTCACTATCTTTTTGTCTTCCTTCCATTCTTTTTGGAATCTCATATAACCTTATCTTCTCCGTAAAAATTACTTTATGTAAACGCTGTTCTAAGGTGATGCGTGCTACCAAAGACCAAGATGAAATATTTCATAAATTATAGGGCATCAAATCTCCTAATAATCCTATCAAAGCCATGCATTTACCCCAATAACTATAGCTGAACGACTGTGTCACCGTGACGTGGTTGACCGGAATAATTCCTCCTTGGACCCCTAACAAGTTCTTCCTTACCAACCATTCTGCTCACCAGCCATTCTGGAATGGATAAATGATCTTGCAATTAAATTGAAGCACAATGTTTCATCCAATTTAGATTCTATAAATTTTCTAACAACTATCTTCAATCAGCAGGGGACTTTGAATAACTATGCATTGATCACTCCTATCTACTGGTCTGTTCTAAATTGTCCATTTCCACTTTTCTACATAACGAAACGATAGATAGCTGAAAAATTATTATGTCTAAGTTGGCCATAGTTCCAATAGAAGGGGAACTCATTTGTAATGGTTCTGTCATGTAAAATGTAGCAACCATGATGCACTGAGTCACAACTTCTCAACTTTGGAAAAATTCATAGCAGAGAACAAACAGACCGGCCTGTAATCACTGCGTACGATCAAAATTTGATGGAGAGCGGATCAAAGAATCTATTTTCACACACAACACACATGTATATATATATATGTATATATATTATACATTTGAGATGAAAAACTTAGTGCATAAATTTGTTGAGCAGCAGGAAAGAGCATACCCGGCACAGAGAGGAGGCACAACGATATGACAAGGGAGTTATCCCGTGCTATAAAATTATCACTGCATTCTAAATTATGTCAACAAAAATTTCGGGGACTTCCCCACAAACCTGAGTTACAGGGGATCCTAAAAAATGAAAGAATATTGAAGAAAAAGCGAAAAGATTTTACAACAGTTTCTCTACCTCCTACCAGATCTAGTCGCATTTGATGTTTCTGTAAATCCTTCTTACAAACAGATTAGCGCCCAAGTAACCAACAGCGCCTGAAAGTCCATGAGAAACAGCCATGGTGAGTATATATAAAATAAAGTGTCAGTTACAGCGACATCACATAATATTTGGTCAAATACAATATTCTCACATTTCAGACACTGTAGATACATCCTTTTTAGCGAGTGATTGTAAATAAAAATTAACGACAGCAATGAAATACCGATTCATATTAATGTCTAGTTTCATGGTTGTATAAATTAGTTAAATTATTGAAATGTTTTATGATACTTGAAATTGAACAAAAAAATCGGAAAGAGTTCCCTTTTTGCTTCTCTTATTCAAATGCATCTCCTCATAATAGCAACAAATGCTAATACTGCTACATTTTTTGCTACTTCAGTTAACGGAGTACTTTCGTAACTTTTGAAATGTAAATGATGTTACAATTTACCAAGAAGCCCAACTCTTTCACCAGGAATACTTGATCGTGCAACACATTAACTAATAGAGAGTAAAACTACCTAACAGAGATGAAATGTATGATTCAAACTAAAGGAACATGAGTGGCTTACTCATAAGTGGTGTAGAAAACGTGCAAAAGGAAAAACAACTAGGTTAATGTGATTAAGGCATTTTACTCACCGCAAAGAATTCCCAGGCCGAGAGAAAACATCATTGTGTACCCAAAGAAGAAGCTGGTCTGGAAGAACCCGGACATTTTTGTTTTCATGTAATAGTAATATATGGAGTAAATATAAACATAGATTGCAGTTGAGGCTGCAGAAAAGAAGGAAGTCCACTGCCAGTGATAATTCTCAGCATTGAGCATAAAATATGTCACCACAATAGTCACACAGACAGTAACAATCATCAGAATCAGGAATACCAGAAGCATGAAGCCATAGACATAATAAACCTGCAAATATGTAGCAACACAAGATATATTTAGCCAAGCATACAACAGAAAAGTAGAAGTAATTGGTGTCGAAATACTATTCTTGGCCTGAGAGAAAGACAAGAAAACCGATTCTGTAACAAACTTGTAGGAATCAGTTGTAAATGAGAGTTCCATAGTTATCATGTCTTCTTTCAGGCAAATTGCAAAAGTACTTCTTTAACTTTTTGGTGGTTGCGACAATAGTCCAAATCCTCTTTCAACTTGCAAATATAATCCTTTATCTCTACTTAGTTAGCAATTTATGTCATTTTCCAGCATTTTAGTCCTTACTTTTGATAATTTGCAAATAGTCATTTACCTTCACGTAGTTAGTAATTTATATTTTTTAGTCATTAAATCTTCTTGAATTGCTTTCCTCAAGTAAGCACTTCTTGAATTTCCCTCTCTAATTTTTCAAGGGGCTATCTTCATTGATAGAGTGACGACTAAAATTAGAATATATTTGCTAACCAAATAAAGATAAATTACTAATTTTCAAATTATAGAAAAGTGAAGACCAATCGCGAAAAAAGTGATGCAAAATTGCTAAACAAGTAAGTACAAAGGACTATGTTTGCAACTTAAACAATAGTCTCAACTATTTTTGAGATCGCCCAAAATTGAAGGATTAATATTGCATTTTGCCCGTTTTCTTGCAGACCTGTATCAGACACCTCAGTATTCCAGGTAATGCATGAGCAGTCAAAACCCCAATGACATAATGAAAAAAAGTTAGCAGATTGCTTTGCTAACAGTTTAAGTTCATTAATGTAAATTATATTACCTTATAATTCCAGAAGGAGGTGAAAACAAAATACATCTCAATGAATATGCTACCAAAGGGAAGCAATCCTCCCATCATAGAGACTATAGATGGTGTCAGATACCACTTTTTCTCCGGAATTGATCGAGGGATCGTCTTCACACGGCATGGATTGTTTGGAGCACCACTCCAGTTTCTTCCAATAACTGTGCCCAGAAGTGCCAGGGGAAAGGAAAAAAAAGCCCATATAACCAAAACCACAACCATTGTGCCAAAGGGTATGGCTGCTAATGACCCATAAAATATGGCTATAGTGTTCAAAATGAGACCGATCCCGAAGCACAGAAAAGGGAAAAGAGAGGCTGTGAGAATCATTGATCTGACCCAGCTTTTACCTACAGTGGGGAAAATCATTAGAGATTATGCAAATAACAAATAATAAGCCATACGCAACTAAATTACATATATGATAGCTTATAAATAAATAAAAAAAGGCAAAACAAATAATTCAATCCCAGAAATGGAGAGCATAATATATGAGTTTATTACCGCCATAGCGTGAGTACATTCCACCACTGACATAACCCGAAATGAATGATGTGAAACCGTAGCATAATGAAAGTAGTGGCAAATAACAAATAACAAGCCATACACAACTAAATTACATATATGATTGTTAAAAAAAAAAAAAGGCAAAACAAAAAATTCAATCCCAGAAATGGAGAGCATAATATATGAGTTTATTACCGCCATAGCGTGAGTACATTCCACCACTGACATAACCCGAAATGAATGATGTCAAAGCGTAGCATATTATGAAAGTAGTGGCAATCGCTCCTCTCCTATAAGAAGGGTACACATAGATATTGTTATTGGTAAAAATCCAAGCTAAAAGTAGCGTTAGTTCATAGAGAAAGACAGAGTAACAATCACTTTTCAAGTTCCATAGAACTAGCAGAAAGTTTGAAAAAAACAAGAAGGGAGGAAATTTGGAATCTGAAGTAATTTTGTGATTGTTTTGAAATCAAGATGATCTCTTAGAGATTTCAAGAATAAAACTCGAGTTTAGATCATGGCATACCCGACATACAACATTCCAATGATAGCAAATAAGATGACTAGAAGAACCAGCAGTGAAAGTTGTGCACCGGTGCCAACAACAGCAGAGAGTAGAACTAGACCACGAGGGGTCCGAAACACATCTCCATGGACAAGTTTCCAACCAGACTCTTCATTTACATCTCTTTCCTAAAGATGAAATTTAAACCCATCAACATTGAATTCATGAAATAATTCAAAACTCGGGGTAATATTGTTACCAGGCTTTCTAGATCATCCTCTTCACGAGCATATTTAGCATAATCATTTCGTAGAGTTCGCATTAGTATCATTGATACAAGACCAGTTAGGAATATAACCATCATGAAGGAATTGAAGACAGAGAACCAATGTATCTGCAAGTAGAAAACAAGTCAGAATTTTACATCAAATGTGAGATACATGACCCTAAACGCCACAGGTGTTACTTCTATGATGCAACCAGTTGCGCTCAG
Organism: Misopates orontium; assembly: GCA_946800315.1. Lineage (NCBI taxonomy): Eukaryota > Viridiplantae > Streptophyta > Magnoliopsida > Lamiales > Plantaginaceae > Misopates > Misopates orontium. Next base: position 4,586,877 of record OX326948.1, on the reverse strand, counting down.
TTAAGCAATAAACTTATATGAATCAAAAGTAATCAGTAGCAGAAAAAAGTTATTCAAACGGCGAAAACCAACCAGAGCACCACTCCCATTTTAAGCAGTATATTTACGTTATCTACTTCACATAACATGCAAGCAAAAAGTCACACTTACCTGATGCTCAAAAAATGGGTAGTCCAGGTAGACATCAAACCGGTGTGCAAAAGATATCTCCGTTGGAACCCAACTCACAGAATATGTCATTCCCAACGTTCTTCCAATATTTAATGGTTCCGGGTTCTGTTGAGTGATATTGATTTGAATGATCTGAAAGAGAGGAGGAAATTAGCTCAAAGTGAACCACAATTCACAAAATCAACAAAGTTTTAGAAAAAAATCTTTAATAGCAACAGACCTGATCTTTATTGTATATTACGGATAGGCTCTTGTGTGTGTAGAGCACATGCCTGTTGTCACCATTCCTCTCAGAATGCAGCTCACCAACAAATCCTACGAAAAATAATTAAAAAAAAAAGGTTTAAAGTATTGGTGGCACGTAGGTTTTGAGATAAGTAACAACATTCAGCAAAGAGTCTGAGGAAGGCATACCCCATAAAGGCAGGTCATCTGAACTTGTAGTCAGTGCGGAAACACCACAGAAAACGAGAACATAAGTTAGATACTGAAATTACACTTTAACATAAAAATTTCTGGGTTAAGGAGAAAAAAAAAGAGTGCGTCTCAAATGATAACAAGTTCAAATGAATATTAATATACAAGAGAGAGATACTAAAGAACTCTTAGTAGTTTATAACATTGTCAACATTATAAATTAAAAAACCTTTTATGTTACTCCAAAAAAGGCCTTATTAAGGACAGAGAAAATGACTCTTCATATAATATTGTTCATAATAGTTCAGAAGCAACGTGGCACAATACGCCCTGTTACGTGCAGGCGAAAACAAACATCAGATCCTATCACGGGATAAGTTGCAAAGCCTTCAACGATCTTGGGCAGGGGCTTTAATTCCATGTTATAAATTAGAAAAGCCTCTGGGTTCCCTTAAAAGGCCTTGTTAAAGGGAGAGGGGATGGTTCTTCATATAGTATTGTCTAAATAGTTCCAAGGGATGTCAGACAAATCTCAACAGGACACGACAAAAAATCCCTAATATGATATTATAAGGGTAAAGAAATAATGATATCCATTCAGTTGTCCAATATTTTACATTTTGCAGTTTCTTCTGAAAATATGATATCTACTAATTTGAATACAGACTAAATTAACCTAGACTAACATCACTATTGTTCTGAAAATGACCCAATTATATTCATACAACCAAATATAGAAAATGGTGAACATTGGCTTCATAATGAAAGTAATGAGTTGCTAGAGAAAAATCCAGTGCACTCAATGGCAGTAAACCAACAAATTAAAGGTAAACATTTTTATTTGTTTTTTGGATAAAAGAGCTACATGATATGATACCATAACTGAAGCCAATTACACGTGGATTATGACATAAGTTGTAAATAAAGTACACATTTCTGTATTACAAAATTTAGTAATAGTTTGATTTCTAATGGGAAAATTAATTGTAACCCATCATTGCATAGCCAATGAATAAATGTGACATACCCATAAAAAATTCAAACCAGTAATTATTTTCTATAGCATCCTTGAATTGCTTGACTTTTCCTTCATCTAGTTTGATCTCACAAATGGTAGTCTTGTCCACAGGTTCTGTTGAATAACAAAATAAACTTTAATCTCTAAAAACACAACTAAATGCATGATAAGTTGAAGATCCACGCAACCTACTTTTGTACTTGATGTCAATCATACTATTAATAAGCTCATTCCCACCCAATACTTCGCCAAGACCACCCCATCTATGAACAGCTTTGCCTGGTGGATGACAAAACGGAAGGCTGTAATAGTTGTATGTTTCTTGTGGATTATTGTACGGGCCTACTTTGTTCACCCAAAGAATGACACTTTCATCGGGTTGATACTGCAAGAGAAAGGCAAATGGTTTACGGAGACCATTAGGAAATAAATAGTATCGATATGCTCCCAGTTCCTCAGATAGAAGATAGCAGCAGGAAATAGATCCCCACTTCACAAATAAATACGCCAGATTTTGCTTTTATTTTTAACTCTTGCTTTCAAAGGTAATCCAATATGATCAAAGTAAGAAAGATGATTGAGATTTGTGTTGAAACACAAAAATATTGCTCATAAACTGATGCCGAGAAATTTGTAAAATAGCATCAGTAAGACAAACAATACATTTGGTGATATTCCAGGAAGAGGTATCGACTCCATACACTCACTCTTGTGAAAAAAAAGACCAATAAACACCAAAAGCCATTAGAGGAATAATATAAAGCAATATCTACACTTCTCAACCTAAGCTTTTTCAAGAAGACACAAGTCCCTGACTATCGTGTAATATGATCCAAATGTCGAAAATAGTATGAAGATGAAGATCTTCAGATTATTATCTGGAGAGGATTGGTCTAAAATTTATTACGCTGATGCATGTGCCAGCAAATACTTCTAGTAAACATTCAAGATATTCCTGGAATTTTAGCTGCGAGTGTTCGCTTATGGAAATGGATAGGAAAAGATCATCCGAACATAGTCTCATCCCATTTTGCAAAAAATATACAGATACTACTATACTAGCAAAAAAATTCAAAAGCAGGGTTACTCTAGCATTCTATATGAGAACCGGTGCAGTGTCTTCAACAAGAATATGACTTATGAAGTCCATGAATGTCTCACTTCCATTGCATTAGTTGCCTTTACATCAAATTATATGGAGAATGAAAATTGGCTTTGTTCACCAATAATCCATCTTGTTACCAAACAACTTCAAAGGGGAGGGGGGTACCATTTGTCTCGTAATTTTCACATATTCAAACCTAAAATTCTCTCTTTTTTCTCAGGTATCATTGTCTTAAAGAAGCCAATTTTATCTACCACAACATGGAGCTACAATGTGGCAAAACTGGAACAAACATCATCACACATCTCCCCACAAAAATACATGTTCTAGATAGTTCCGCCAGCTGAATCGAAGTTTTGATAATATAACCAGCTACAACATCATTCTCAATACCTATTGCACGAATTGATAGTTTTATCATTATAAACAACAACACTACACATCATCACTCCACCAAAAAAATATCAAAACACAAACAGTGATTAACAAAATTCATAAATCACCGAGTATATCTAACAATTAAACCGCACATTTCGATAAACATCACAATCAGCTGAAAATTAGGGCATATACGACGAAACTATCAAATTAATCGGTACAATCTCACCAAAAATGTACCTTGTGATCGTACTCAGAGGCGAGTGCCGGCGAGAGGAAGAAGAAGACGAGGATTGCGGCGGCGACAAGAGATCGCGCGGCGAACGACATTGTGCAGTTGATCGCCGGCGATACAGGGGCCGGAGAATTTTATTTAATTATTATTTTGATTTATTGAGAAAAAAAAATTGATATTGAGTGTGTTAATGTGTACGTAAATACGTATTTGAGCTCGTGCAATTGCCATGCTCATGCCGAAAATATTGGTGACACTAATTATCGTTTAATGTTTGGACTTATCAACATATATATTCGATTTTAAACCATTATCAAGTTAAGATTTTACAAATAATTTTACTTGACTTAGATTCTTTGTTTTCGTAATTTCAATTTTCAACATTATTATTTTATTAGTTTGGTTTAGATTTCTCTATAAGGTATATAATATAAAAGGGTCAATTGCGATCATCACTTTAACGTTTGATTGATTTTGCAATGTCGCCATAAACTATTAAAATGTGTGACTTGCCCACTAACGCATGCTAAAAGTGTACGATTTGGCATCTGATGCAAAATCTAATGGACGAAAAGATAAAAACGTGTCAAAAGTTGAACGATAGATCAAATACTCATGGGGGCGATCGCAGGTTTTTAAGAATGTTAGAGCGCAAATTGTTTTTTTTTTAAATGATAGGGAGGACATTGCAAAACGAGTCAAGAATTGAGAGAATGATCGCAATTGACCCTATATTATGAGGATACAACTTTGAATAAAGTTGTGAGCATTTACTATCACCTATTTAAGTTTTAGTGTAACAACAATCAAACTTTAATCGAGGTAGACTCAATGTCCCAATAAAATTTACAATATGATTTATTTATACCACAATAGGTGACGATATTTTACATTTGTCGTCATAATTCTAACAGAATCATGACTCGGGACCAATAGTGATCGACATATAGTCTTAAAGCTTAATTTCAGAGTTTGGCTAAATAGATTAGATGTTTAGTCAATAGATGCATTGTAACAAAAGTCTATCTTCAGAGACAAATAAATAAATAATTTGTCAGTCAATAGTTTAAGGTCGAAACTTGTATTTGGCAAATGACATATACAACTTAACTTATAAGTAAGACCACATGTGGAACAGGGGGTGTGGTGTGTATGGTGGTCGGCCGGCCCTCACACCGCCTTTCTATTTATATAGTTAGTTATAGATATGGTTGTAAAATTATATATTAATAAAACTAATTGTGTAGTCATGTATAGTTATATCGTAAATTGCAGTTTGTTATATTCGGTGGATTTTATCTAATATTAAATTTAAGTTTTTTGTTTCTATACTACCACTAATTAGTTTTATAACGATATCTTTATGACTTGTCATACTTCTTTCAAAATTTTGTCCTCAATTTGTGTTACTCCTTTTTATGTAAATAAGATAAAGAATGATGGAGTGTATATTTATATTCGATAGAATATTTTTTCGCAATTTTCGAGTGTGTACTTTTGGATAACAAAATTAGTGTAAACACTAATAATACATTGAAGACAAAGAACAAAAACTCCATGTGATACATGTAATAGGGAACCCCCCCCCCCCCCTGTGAACATGAAGAGATTAATAATCCCGCAATAGGAAGAAGAAAGTCATGTAAATAAAAAGACCAAAAAAATAAAATCATGTAAATAAAAGACAATAAGACCTTTCATATGCAGAAAAATAAGAAGGGAATTTTGCAATTTTTTTAACTATACGCTGATTTTTGAGTTTGGTTTTTGTAATTTCACGTCAAACTATCAAGTTTGTAATAGATAAAGAAAATTAATTGCAAAAATTACACGTGCTATTGAAAACAAAAAATCTTCAACAGTGTTCCACCCCTAAATCATTTTCATTTGTCCATACTAACTCGATTGTCATCTTGACTATCATTTCTAACCATGGACATCGTGTTTACAATCACATTGTCACACGTGTTTCAAAGATATTTTACTCATTATGATAATGATTATTATCTGAAAACGTTCATAAATGTGTTATAGTTATAGTCCTAAACTATAGGACATAAAGATTTCCGACTAAGAGGTAAAATATGTATATAGACCTTCTTAGCTAAATTTAACTCTAGCTCATTATTGATTGAAGTCGCTAAACTGATTTAATAAATCCTGTGGTAGTTAGTCGTTGCCAACATATAGTTGGTCTCATCAAAATTAATGTATAATTTACTAAAATGCAATGCATAACAAATTAACAATGCATAAGGGCTTTAGAATTATTTCGAACAATTATTGCATATAAAGTGATTTTATTAATATAGTCATTCTAATGAATGCAAACTGATGAAAATACAGAGTCTACATTACTTATAAAATAATAGTATATTTTAATTAATGTGCCGCACAACGGGTACACAAGACATTAATATGGTAAAATTATGGTAAAATTTCACTTTTACTCACATGGCATTACTCATTCATTAAATTAAATTCAGTCACATAAAATACTAAATTAAAAAAATACTCATGTTTTATGAAACTTGTAAACACATGGTCCCAACTCCCAAGCCTAATTTGTGAATTTGGCAATTGACAATTTGCCACCTCAAAATACTATCTTTTTGTAATTGACACCCCCAACATATCACGTTGATGTTAAACTTCAAAACTCGGACCATGTATCAGAGTTTCGTTTAAACGGTGTATTTTGGTATACTAAATATTAAAAGAAAATTGCAATCTTTTTGATGTGTTTTGCAAAATTCGTAAAAAATATATTTCGAAGAAAAGAAAAGAAACTTTGGTGCATTCTTGGGACTGGTTCATAATATTCCCATAGTTTGAACTTTGAATTGTAACAAGTTTTAAAACTTGGGTCTAGCTTTGATATTAGTACACATAAGAGACTTAAATGTGAAGGAGGGAGTACTTTTGTGGGCCCAAAGTAAAACTTTCACAATAGAATAATCTTGTAAACTTCTGGACACGGGCCATTTTATCAACTTCAAGTTGGGCTAATACTTACACCCGCTTAAGATTGGGTGGGGGCCCATCAAAATTATTCCTCCATGCTCCTTTATGCTCTTTTTTATTGAAAACTATTTCGTGCACCCGTTGCACAATGAAGTGGCATAACAAATCGGTTATTTTTGTAGATACACGACTGATATAAAATTATGAGAAGTTATTTTCTATAATTTAAGAAAAAAATTTAATTAGTTGCATCACGTAGCAATGCAACGATTGCATAAAATAATTTTTTCCTCTTTTATATACCGAACAAAAAATTTATTTTAATCGAAACTATTTAAGACGTGATAATAATTAGTTTAGTTGCATCACGTAGCAATGCAACGATTTCATAAAATAATTTTTCTGATTTTATATACCGAACAAAAAATTTATATTAATGGAAATTATTTAAGACGTCATAATAATTATTCTGCATAATTATCTCTCTCTCTTTCTCTCTCATGCACACACATGTACTGCAAACCCACTCGCACTGCAAATTCCTCGCATCCCCAGCAATAAAAATCCAATCTTTTTGTTCCCCACTCAAAAACCCGTTTCCAATTTTCAATTTTGTTGAAAACCCTAATTCCCAAATTTCGAATCAATCGGTGATTTCTGTAGAAATTTCTCGTTTGGATCCGAGGCTTTTAATCACTTTATTGTTGAATTGGGCATGTCGGTTGCGTAATTTTGTGAAAACCCTTTTCAATTGAAGTCTAAAGATTGTGGATTTGAGCTTAATTTAGTTTTATTGAGCTTCAATTTGGGGATTTTCACAAGGAGTTTGATTCGTTGGTGTGTGGATTTAGGTTTTGATTTGTGTGATTAGGATCGGTGTAATTGAGCTGTAGCTGGGTATGTGTTAAAGCTCAATTCTTTAGAGATTTTGGTGGTTTGTACAAGAAGTTTGTTTGTTGAAGAGTTTGAAGAAAAAGAGCAAAAAAAATAAATAGAAAAAATGGAAAAGTACGAGCTTGTGAAGGATATTGGTTCTGGGAATTTTGGTGTGGCAAGGCTTATGAGGAATAAGGAGACAAAAGAGCTTGTGGCTATGAAATACATTGAAAGAGGACACAAGGTTTGTACTCTGTACATTTGTAGAAGCAGATCGAACGATTTATCGTATCTTTGCTTGGTTTACCGTGTTTTTGATGTTGAATCGTTGTACTTATCTTCAGTATTTTAGCTGATCCCTTCTGTTGGTATCTAATCTAAGTGATTTACGACGTTGTGAGGTCTGATGTCCTAATGAATCTTCTAAAGATTTGGTGTTGTTTGTCGTTTTGGATGTAGATCGATGAGAATGTGGCCCGAGAGATCATAAATCATAGATCACTTCGACATCCTAACATCATTAGGTTCAAGGAGGTGAGGAGCGTAGGTTCGCTCTTTCAGTTAGCGTAACTTTTATGATCCTGACTTTTGGGTGTTTTGGGATGTTCAGGTGGTCCTGACTCCAACTCATTTAGCCATTGTCATGGAGTATGCTGCAGGTGGTGAGCTCTTCGAAAGAATCTGCAATGCTGGGCGATTTAGTGAAGATGAGGTATTGTAACTTCTGCCCTCCTCTCAATTACGTAGCAGAAAAAAATGGATGTAGACGCACTGGAGAAACAGATATTTGATAGCATCGTGAAGCTGATCTGTATTTCTTCATATTTCAGGCCAGATACTTCTTTCAGCAGCTTATTTCTGGAGTCAACTATTGCCACACCATGGTGAGAGGGACTTGTCATACAAGTTTGGCTCGTATAAGGCCTTATTTATTTTGTTGCCATAACCAGCAAAGCGAACAAAGAATTTTAAGACCTTGATCGAATATGGCTCATAGTGGAGATTTAAATTCGGCGTATTTGCTATATCTACTGGATCTTTGTATGAGTGCCAATTATGTTATGAACTCCTCTGTTATCTGCAGCAAATCTGCCATCGCGACCTGAAGCTGGAGAACACCCTTCTTGATGGTAGCCCTGCGCCACGTCTGAAGATCTGTGATTTTGGCTACTCAAAGGTAATGCCTCCATGGTTGTCTTTGAAGTTCGGATTTATTGGCTATGTAGGAGTAGTACTACTGTATTCTTACAATAGGTGATGCACCCTAATTGCTCTGTTTTTCTGTTATTTAGTCATCTCTGCTTCATTCAAGGCCCAAATCAACGGTTGGCACCCCTGCCTATATTGCTCCTGAGGTTCTATCCAGAAGAGAATATGATGGAAAAGTAAGCATTTTTCCCAATCTCCTTTCGGTCGTTTTACTACTCATCAGTTTCTTTTATCTTATTTTTTCCTGAATAGTTTTGGTTGCGTCCTGTACCCTTATCTTAGCCCATTACAGTTATTCGGGGTTAAACACTTATTTATTGTTGTTGGTGATGACTTTTCAACTTTTATCTCATCTATGCTAAGTGCTCTTTACTCTTGTGTCGCTGCATACATCTAGTATTTGCTATTAGGATAAATGTATCATACTTGTAAATAATGTAACTAGCTAGTACCTCTTCGATATGTAGCCACTGAGTAGAGAGTCTCCTCTCCCTCTTGGCTCTGTGTGTACTTGCTGATGTCCTTTGCGTGTGTGTTTCTGAAACATAATTGTTTTACTATATGTCTTTTGTAAAATTTGTTGTTCTCATTCCAGCTGGCTGATGTATGGTCATGCGGGGTAACTCTTTATGTTATGCTGGTTGGTGCATATCCTTTTGAAGATCAAGAAGATCCAAAGAACTTCAGGAAAACCATCCAGGTAAGCCTTATACGCTGGCCTTTTGGTTCTGTATGTACATGGGAAAGAATTTGTTCTAATAAATGCTTTGAATTCTTTTCCAGAGGATAATGGCTGTCCAGTACAAGATCCCAGACTATGTCCACATATCTCAGGACTGTAGGCACCTCCTTTCCCGCATATTTGTAGCGAATTCTTCTAGGGTACGTTTTTGTATTTTGATGCTCAAGTCTGGGTGACTTCATCTATGTTTTGATGGCTCCTAAATCAGGAGCCTACTTCTATGAGTAAACTGAAATGAAGTAAGTTGGAAGTGTCCAAATTCAGACTTTTACCATATTAGACAATCCTTTTTCTCCAAAATGGAAACTGGGACGATATCGTTTGTATAAAAATTTCATTTGATGCTCCTATTAGGTGTATCCATTTCACATATTTGCTGATAACCATATACTCTGATGTTTTCTGCAGAGAATTACATTACAGGACATCAAGTCACACCCATGGTTTTTGAAGAATTTGCCTCGAGAATTAACTGATGTGGCTCAAGCAGCATACTACCGTAGAGAAAACCCCACTTATTCCCTTCAAACTGTTGAGGAGATCATGAAAATTGTGGAAGAGGCAAGAACCCCTCCTCCGGCCTCCCGTGCAGTTGGAGGCTTTGGCTGGGGAGGCGAAGAGGATGAGGACAAGGATGAAGATGTTGATGAGGATGAAGTGGAAGACGACGATGATGAAGATGAATATGAAAAGCAAGTGAAGGCTGCTCATGCAAGTGGAGAAGTGCGTCTCACTTAATACCTATCTATATGTGTTGAAAATAGAAACTTTAGTTCAATTATGCTTTGGCGGTTGTAAAAAATTCAGCTTTGTGGGATTTGGATTTTAATAAGTTCGTAAATCTCTAGTTTGTGTTTAGGATGATTGTGCAGTTTGCGGGAGTGTAGTAACCTGCACTGTGAGTTTAAGTGTCCGAGTATAAAATATGTGGTGTGGATTTGAATTAAGCTTTACAGTTATTATATTTGATCTGTTCTGTAGAACATTTTGTATTTGATGTGTGCTTATTATACTATCCTGCAACGATGTATCAAAGTTTTGGTTTCGGTCTCTGTTTTGGTCTGCATATTGGAAATATTTTCGTGATTTTTCGTGAGTTTTTTAGCAGTTGGATTATATTTCTGGAGTACTTTCAGAAATGACATGGATCTTCTAGTGTTTATGCTTTTTGTTAAAATGAATTTAGTGTTTCTGATTTGTACTAGTGTTGGAAAAGTTTGCATGGTGACACATGCATAAGCTGTCGTCATAAAGGGAAAAAAGTGGGTTATACTTCGAGTGGCATTCGTACAATTCTCTACTTTACAGTCTTGTAGTGTCATTATATACAGGCTGTCTTCAAGAATTTGCCACACTTATCTTAGTTTAAGTTAAAATAATTTAAGACCATGGATGTGATGGTCATAAATTAATGAAGATATTCAAAGTAAAATAAAATTACAATATTAAATACACGAAAGAATTTTGTTCAAGTTTTAAGGATTTTTTACGCGACATCATCTTTTTGTGACACATAGGTACATCACTATATTTTTATTTTCTGTATCGCAAATATTTTTGTACGGTGTGCAAGTTACTTACCAAAAACCGTGTATGGGGCACAAATCCTAATCTAGAGAGAAATATATTTACCCTTTTCGAAAAAGTGTCTATTATCCCCTTTCGTTTTCACGTAAATCACTTTAAAATGGGAAAAATACCACTTAGCTAAGAGTATTTTTGTCATTTTACTTGAGAAGTGGTTGCAACTTGGTGTGCGTTATAATTCGGAAATTACAATACTTAAAACGAACAAAAAACTGTTTCATGAGAATTAAAGTCGAAACCTGTTCATACAATTAAGAACAATGAGATAAATATAACAAGACTAGCTAGATCCATTCATATATTAAAAATTTAAAACTTACAAGTTACAACCACAATCATTTCACATATTTTATATCATTAATTTTTAAATGATGTGGAAAATCGTAACCACAAGGTCCATAGTCTAGGTAAGTATTTTCGTCAGTCGTCTAGCAAATTACAGCTCGTCTCTAACGATAGCACATTTTGAAGCAAGATGCTCTCATTTCTTCACCGCCATGGTTGAATCAGTTAACATTCTCCGCAACTTCTGTGTCTCAATTAACACAGAGTCTCTGTCAAAAAGAGCAGACACAACTGCAACCCCTTTCAGATTCTCAGCACCTAATTCCATAACACCCTTCACATTCGAAATCCCGATGCCGCCAATGGCAACCACCGGCAACTTGGACTCTGAACATACATTTTTTAGCCCATCTAAACCAACAGTGATATTGTTTTCTTTAGTATTTGTAGGATAAACACCGCCGCAGCCTATGTAATCAGCCCCATCAATCCAAGCTTTCTCTGCTTGTTTGGGTGTTTTACAAGACACGCCAATAATTTTGTCAGGACCGAGGATAGTGCGAGCAACACGTACAGGCATGTCAGATTGGCCAACGTGAACTCCATCAGCATCACAAGCGAGAGCAATATCTATTCTGTCGTTAATCAAGAAAGGTACTCCATGGTGGCGGCATATTTCCAAGCATGTTTTAGCTGCTTCCAGAAATTCCCCAGTGTCGGCATCTTTTTCTCTACAATGTTGCAGATGTTCAATGACATTTAGGGCACTAAAAGTAGCATAACACACGATTCATGAGGCTTTCTACAGTTCTAAAATTTGAAACTTTTAAAATGCTTCTCCCAGAGATGTGAAAGCAGACATGTTTAATTTGTATTTAGAAAATATACGATGAATAAAGGCAAAAACATGAATTTGTCCGTCACAAGGATAATATGATGATATAAAGGTGTGACGGAACGTGCACCTTTTCCATGTCTAAAAAGACAGAAAATGATTTCCTTTTTCTTTTCCCATCACTTTTCTAGGTGAGGGTGGCTTATCATATATGGGACTTGAGGGTGCTAAGGTCCTCGAAACAAACCAGACAACTAGAATGCTTTGCCTTCGACAAGGGAGAAATCACAAGAAAACTCCCGCTCTTTAAAAGCTTGAAGGGTTTAAAGCAAGGGGGACTCATGATTCACAAATAGGATACACTATCTTTTGTATGGAAAGAGGGTAAAGAAAAGAACAGGAATAATGCATTCATAACAAACCTTAACTGAACTATAGTAGCACCTCCTTCTATGGCAGCTTTCACAGCATCCCCAATGGGACGACCCCACTTTTTGTTCATCCTTGAGTCTGTGACGGCGTATAAGAGAAGATCACTGGGGTGGAACGGTCTGCTTGCAGAATTATTCTTAAGCTTCATAAAATGGTCGAAAGGCCCTTGACCTCCTCCAATAAGAATGTCTCGACTATAATCCAAGGCCGTTTCTAAATAGCGCTTAGCTATCTGAAAAAAAGAAAAGAAAAAGAACAACACAATAGAATGAGGGACAATGTTTGCCAAAGAGGAGAAACCAAAAGATATAAACTGAAACTGTGCTTAGAACAGATAATAGAATTTGATTTTTATCATTACTTCACACCCTCTCCAGCCATGTTGCTTGGACAGCGAACAAGTTGACATCAAGGTGTAAGATATAAAAGTTGTCAACATATACGAACTATATTTGCCGATTTGTATAAAACAGGTCTCATAAGGAGAAGACACCCGAGAGCTGTTCATTAGAAAAGATGACACATGGAAGTCGAAAATCGTTCGGAGGAGATGCATCTAGTTTTCAAGTTAACATCATTTGAAAGAAAGGTTTGTCTGTTTAGAACAAGCAGGATATTATAATAGTACGTGTTGGTGACCGAAAAATTCCCAAGATAATAGAGCACACGAAATATGGAATTAGCAGGGATATCATCTATTTGGTGCTTTAGCCTAATATGAGCATTCTAGAAAAAATGACATCCAATAATTTGGTTTGATCAGTAATCTATTGTTCAAGTTATAATAAGTAGACCAAGAGATAAGAATCCACTGTGTTGACTATCATCCAAAGTAAATACGTTGATTATCAAAGAGATAGATGGGCAATCACCTTAACTGCAGAGAACACTGAAGAACCCCTTGCTAGCTCAGCCGCTATGGATGAAGCCAAGGTACAGCCAGTTCCATGAGTATTAATTGTTTCAACCCTGGATGACCTGAATTCATAGAAGTCCTTACCTACAATATCACATGATACAATTGAATGAGCAGCAATATATTGTAACAACGATCAATTGCTTGAATGGATATTGAAACTGCACCATCAAACAGAACATCCACTGCATCAGAGGAAGCAGGAAGGTGGCCTCCCTTCACAAGCACATTTCTGAAAGTAAATTCAGTTAAACACAGTTTCAATTCAGTCAAACAGGTGTAACTAAAAGGGCAAACCAAAATAGCTGTGGCATGCAATTGCTAAATTCATCAAGATACATTGTACAGGCTGCCACACAACCAATCAGTCCAGAACCAAAACCACGTCAGTTTTACACCTTAATTTATGAGAGAAATTGAAACCCCTTAATTTCTCTCCTTCCAAGGCCTTATTAAAGGGTCGAGAAATATTCTTTATTTAATATAGCACATATTCTTTCCCAGGCGAACTCTTAACAATTTAAATAAGGAAAAAGGTTCGCGGGTTATCCAACTCCGCACTTTGTTCTGTCTTTTCTCAAAAGTATGGGCTTCTAAGAGTTGCATGTTCTGCTGCTGGCACATTTTTTAAGCCATAAAAGCCAAACTTGCGCATGGGCAACTTTTGGCGGCAGAGCACAGAGAATCTATCTTTCCATATTAAGCTTCACTTATGTCTGATATGAGAAAATGTCTACTGTTATGTCAAGAGCTTACCGAGGTCCAATATCATGAATGGATTTTGCAGCAGAACGCATGTCAGCAACTGTCTCCACTGGTATGCCACCAAGTAAAGCCGATGCCTCTCCCAAATTTGGTGTGACTACATCGGCCATTGGAAGTAGCTCTTCCCTATTATCAAGCCAAAGTAGAGGTGTCAGTCAATAAACAGGGAATTTACAGAATTGGGTCCCCAGTACTCTGACAACTAGGTAACTTTTATTCAACATAGCTGTTGAGAAACCACACAACATCTTTCACTTTAAGAATGATAGATAACATGGTGGCATGGGAAACACTCAAGAACTTTTACATGCTGGTAACACATGCATGGTCAGTAGGAAGTATTTTATCTTTAAGATCATTATAAACGCCAACATGCCTGAACTAGCCTGAGGTGGAGTGGTAAGGAGATACAAAATTTCCAAGACTTTATCAGAAAGAGCATTGTTAAACAAATAGAATACCACTTTCTGTTACTAAGTTAGTAACCCCATGAATAAGCAAGTCAAGCAGAAAAAGCATTCATATCATATAATTCGGATATACCATGCCAGATAAGACCGAATACGTCAAACAAGTTAAGCCACTAAGATTGGATAAAATCTCAGTAAGTGATTCCAAAACATACCTAAAGCAAGCTAGCATCAATGGACCAGCCAGTACATCTCCACTCGTAGATACCAAAACAGGATCAACCACCAAAGCTTCCTTCAAACGACAGCATTGTCATCGAAAAACCAATAACTAACAAAACGAACGAAAAATTACCGCCACTCATTACCTCTAACTCGAAATTCCTTCAGGCTTTGACACAGGACCTTCACTATGCCAGGTGACGGCAGCATGCCTGTTTTCACCTAAGTTCAGGTTCCATTAACCACAGCATTCACGTTTACCAACGACATATTCGAATAAGCAAAATCTTATACTGATTAAATAAACTCACAACATCAGGACGCATATCGGACAACACTGACTTCAATTGCTCCCTAACAAAATCCTCCGCAATGACATTCACTGCCTACTAACAACAAATCAAAACCTACATTATCAATAACAATCATAACAAAAACAGATTAAGCATTTTGTCGAATACAAAACCTGAACTCCGACGGTGTTCTGAGCAGTTACGGCGGTGATTACGGTCGAGCAGTAGACACCACGCGCCGCGCACGACTTCAAGTCGGCTTGAATTCCGGCGCCGGCGCCGGAATCCGATCCGGCGACGGTCAGCACGTGCGGAACACGGCGCGAATTTTCAGCTTCTCCTTGTTGATGTTGATGCATTGATTTCAAATTCAAAACCCTAGATTTGCAAATTCCACGTGAAATCGAGTGACGGAATTGAAAATGAATCGGTACGGAGTAAATTGCTTGTGAGCAGCTGCAGCAGTGAGAGCCCATGGTCATGGTGATGACTGATAAATGATAATTATCGAATATTGTGATATATTTGGATTTTTATAAAAGTTTCAGTAATATTATTTATATTTATAAATAAATAAATAAATTTAGTGATTGAAGTACGAGTAGAGTATAATGTAGGATATTATGGGTGAAAGTTTTATTTTCTACGTCCGTTGCAACAACAGTTTTTTACGAATTTTTCAAAACATATCGAAAAGAAGCTGAAACATTGCGAAAAGTAATTTCTATGATTTAGCGGACCAATGCATACAGTAGAAACGAAACTTTGATCGATGATATAGATAAGTTAGGTACTACATTAGGTGGCAATTAAAATGAGATTAAGAGGCTTATTTTCTAAGCGAAGCTGACTTATAAAATACAATCCATTTACGAGGATATAGAAAATAATATTTTATAAATGGAATTTCTTTTCTTTTCTTAAACAATGTAAATGAGGTGTTTTTCTTCTAATTTTTTTTGTTCATGCTAATAGTCCTGAAATTTATTTTGCTTGTCCTTTTTCATGTATATTTTAGGTTTTAGCTTTAGCCACGTTCAAAATTTAGAATTTCGTGAGCCAAATGCTAGTAAATATATTTCCCTTCACGAATTAATTTAATGGAAACCGTTATACAAATATGGTTATGAAGGAAATATGACAAAAAGGTTGTAGAACAGAGCAGATATATCATCATATATGTGAATCTAATATCAAGAATTTGCTAGTATGTGAAACACAAGTCATAGGCCTAACAAAAAAAAGTCATAGGCCTAAACACAATACAGAAAACTTCTTCACTATTGTAGTTTTATGCACACTTTCATGAGTATAAGGCTTCACTACTTGAATCAACTTAACTCTGTGATCTTTGATGCCTTTGAAAACGGACTCTGGCACTTGCGAAGGCGAAGAAAGTCTCGACACACATTTAAACTTTTCTTGATTGTATTTCTTCCTAATGGCAACCAAAGAACCGCTTCTCCTTTTACTCAATTGCAAATCACGAAGGATGCAAACGCATTCTTTAAGATCCGGGGGTTTGTATCCTGAATGGAATTCCAAGGACGTAAACTAGGTTCTAGCGTAAACCTCGCTAGAAACACGGCCGATGCAGCCACCAGAGAAGGCAAGAACTTCAAACATCCGTAGTCCAACAAACTTAACTCGGCTAGGTAGCAACACAAGAACTCAAATTTCAAACTTGTATGCTCATCATGATTATGATGTTTTTGAGCAACTCTGGTGAACCTTGTGAGAAATGTCTTGACTGTAGGATTTCCTATTTCGTATCTAAGGGATTTGAGCACATCTGCCTCCATCTCGAAAACCTCTTCCATAGTACAATCAGAGATGTCACTAAAGATCTTCACATGTGGATAACAAATCTCCTCATATTTGGAGGCAATGAACATTGAAGAAACACCGAGAAGCTTAAGATGTCGTACTTTTATGACATTTGTGGATAAGAATCTGTCAATGTAGGAAACGGTTAAATAGAGTGTGTCTGGGAGAAGCTTGTATTTTTTCGCGATATCAACTAACCAGTCGATCAAAATCCCTCTCATGCTTGCAGTCGCGCGTTGTTTTTGGATTTTTTCTATGTAATCAGGCAAAGGCCTACGCTTAGCCTCCGTTTCCATGTTATGAAGATAGTCGTTTATGTCGGAAACATATGCTTCACACATTTGGGGGTCATCACATTTGGCATTGACATCGACTACTGTTTTGGAGGGCAAGCAAGGAATAATAGGCTGTAACATCTTTACTGGATTAGCAACTGTTTGATTATAACGAGTATTCGGATTAGGCAACCGTAGACTAGTAGGTTTGCAGACATAATGCCAATAAATCTGATATTTCAGAAAGTGTTTCATGGAAACAGAATACTTTTCTTTTGTGCATGAATTCCTTGAGGCGTGATATTATCACTTTCCTAAAGGCAATATTTTCACACTATACTTAGAAAATAAGCCCCCAAGATACAACAAGGTTTAGGATATTCTATGAGATGCAGAAAATATATATTACTTAGTCATCAGAAACAAATCTGATTCAATTTATTTATAGAACACGAAAAGTTCCAACTGAACAGCCACGTCTCTTGACAAATAGTCATGTCCCCTTTACAAATAGTCATGTCTCTTTACAAGAATCATGCTCCTTTACAGGAGTCACGTTCCTTCACAAGAGTCACGCCCCTTTACAAGAGTTTTAACTCTTTATTATTTGATTTTGAATTTAAATAATAAATCCAAAAAATAAATAATCAAGACAATAGTCTGAACTTTACCAAGTGGGACAATTGCTCACAACTACAAACTAAAAATATCCAACAGTCCCCCACTAGTTGTGAACAATTACTTTTGCCTAATGATTGACACACATACAAGAAGGTATCTTTCGATTTGAACCTTCAATTAGTGTAAATATCTTAAAGACCTAACGAAGTTAAAAGTGTCCGAAGATTGAACCTCAACTCCAATGTTAGTACCGAAGACATCAAATATATATCGACCACTTTAAGTGTCTCATAGATTTCCATCAACAACCTTAGCACTATTATATACGGCCATGTGCTAATCCTGTATATATGTGAACATTTATAAGAAAAACACATTTTCTTACCAAAGCGGCACAACTTTATGTTCACATAGGTAGAGTTTCTGCTTTTGTCCCAGCTGCTAAAGACAATTTATTAGCTAACTCCATTAAGAGCATATGCTCATCCTACTTTTATTCGCAACTGTTAACACTATTTATTTATAGTGTTCCCAAGCACTTATCAAGTGACTTGTTTGTACCCTTTGAACTTTAGAATCAGAGGTTACTGATTTAAAGTTGGGTTGCCATCACTGGTGCTTAATTTCGTATTTTAAGTCACATACCTTAAGTTGTGGACTTCACAAATATCACGGTGATCACCCAATTTGATATCTATTCACGAATATATGAATGTCTCATGTACACATGTCTAGACTTTTCATTATAAATATCATTATACGCACGAGACATTATCACTTTAATATCACAGTGCAAAGAAGTGGCTACCATAGGTTTTGGCCATAACCTCATATCCATTAACAGATCTTGCAACCATTTTACTTCTTTGCCTGTTGCAGCAAGTGTAATAAATTCGAATTCCATTGTTAAATGTGCAATGTAGGTTTTCTTTTTAGAGGTCCAACTTATAGCTCTCCATCATGATGTGGATTTACTTTTACTACTACTTGTTAACCAACTTTCATCAAAATATCCTTCTAGCACAACTGAACTCATTATAAAGAAGACTATATTCTCTTGTTTTCTTTAAGTATCCGAATATTCTACTAATAACTTTTCAATGAGTCATGCTAGGTTTACATGTAAATCTTGTCATCATACACACATCATGTGATATGTCAGCCTTGTACAATTCATTGCATGCATAAGGCTGTCAATGGCACTAGCATAATCTAATTATGCAATAACCTTTCCATTATTTAATATTTGCTTTAAACTAGAGTCAAATGGAGTGTTTGTCTCTTTTATCAAGCGTTGTCTCAACATAGTGAGCTTGAGTCAAGGAATAACGTTTGTCATGCCTTTCTACTTTAATACCTAATATAGTATCCACTTCTTCAAGATCTTTCATTTGAAAATTTGAAGTTAGATACTTTTTGGTATCTTCAATGCCTTTAATATTCGTACTAAAAATTTAGCATACCATCAACATATAGGCACAATATCTCTCCATACTCACTTGTTACTTTACAATAAATGCACTTATCAACAGTATTGTGTCTAAAATCATTTGATAAGATTATTGCATCAAATTTCTTATGCCACTATTTTGGAGCTTATTTCAAGCCATGTAATGACTTGACTAGCTTACAAACTTTTGATTCATTCCCTGGAAGGACAAAACCTTTAGGTTGCTTCATATACACCTCTTCACTAAAATCACCATTTAAAAATATAGTTTTAACATCCATGTGGTGCACACATAATTTATGAATTGATGCCAACGCAAATAACGTTTTAATGGATGTTATTCTTGCCACATGTGCATATGTATCAAAATAATTTATGCCTTCTCTTTGTGAAAAACCTTTAGCTACTAAACGAGCCTTGAAGGTTTGTACAGAACCATCACTTCTATATTTTCATCTGAACACCTATTTACAACCAATTGGCTTAGAACCGGATGTTAAATGAACTAAGACCCAGGTACCGTTGGACATATAGAGTCCCTTTGTCATTGACAACTTCTTTCCAAAAAGGAGCGTCTCTTGAAGCCATTGCTTCATCATAGGTATTAGGGTCACTTTCCAAATTTAATACAATAGGTGTTTTGTTCAAGACCTTAGTTCTATCACCTTCAACAAGAAAGGCAATGGTCTAGTGAGATAGAATCAGAATCCAAGAATTATCTTTTCTCATTCTTTGACTTCTTCTTGGTTCTATAAGTTCATCTATTTCTTTTCTTTTCTCACCGACCCCACATATAATCCATTTGATGCAACTTGTTGTTGCATTTCATTTCTATTTTGATATGGACAGAATCATGAATAAATTTATTTAAAAAAAAATTCAACATGAATAGATTCAATAATGACATTTGAGCTTAAGTCCAATACTCTATATGCTTTTGTATTTCGTGCATAGCCAACAAAGACACTATTGATGCCTCTTGGTCCTAACTTTTACTTGTAGAGATCTAGAACTTTATGAAAAGCAACACACCCCCACACTTTAAAATAACTCAAGTTAGGCTTTCTACCATTGTTCCAAAGTTCATAAGGTGAAGACTTAGATTTCCTTAAATAAAACTCTATTATAAATCTGACATGCCGTCAACTAGGCTTCACCCCAAAGTGAGAAAGGCAATTTTGCATTCGTGAGCATGGAATTAACCATTTCTACCAAGGATCTATTTTTTCTTTCTGCTAGTCCATTTTGTTGAGGACTATATGGTGCAGTTCTTTGATGAATAATTCCATGATTCTCACAAAATAAATTAAAAGAATCTGAAAAATATTCACCGCCCCTATCACTACGAAGCATTTGATCTTTTTCTCTTTTTGATTTTCAACAACAGACTTAAAGTCTTTAAATCTATCAAATGCTTCATCCTTGGTTCTCATTAAGTACACATAAGTATATCTAGAATAATCGTCAATGAAAGTGATAAAATATCTCTTTCCACCACTTGTTAATTGACCATTTAATTCACATATATCAGAATGCACAAGTTCTAATAACTTTGAACTTCTTTCTACCTTTGAAAAAGGTTTCTTTGGTATTTTGGCTTTAACACAAATTTCACGGTAAAATAACATATTCAAGTAAAATGAAGAAATCATTTTTAACAACACATGCGACAAAATAAATAAGTCATGCAATATTACGTAAACATCTCATTATGCATATAGAACATGCTCCATACAGATTTTAAAAATCATTTCATTTTGGAACATATGACTGCATGCGCATAAAACATCTATAAGTTAGATAATATTGCATTCAATTATCTGCTCTTACATGATTTTACATGCAAAGCTATCTAACATGCCAATTAGTCATAAATTATATGGAATATGCATGCTAGCATAAGTTAATCATGTTATTTATAGTGATATATTATTATTACATCCAACATTTCCTTGCTCTTGTATACAACAGATCACATTGGCACTTCTAGATTTTTTTTTATTTTTTTTTTTAACTTTCTCATGCACACGTGCCTGTCTAAATTTCATACTATTAGTCTCATGGTCGATGCCCATTATTTGAAACAAAAGTTTTAAACACTTTTTGAACAGTCCCCAAACAAGAGGAAAAAGTAATTATATACACAAGGAGTTATAATACACACTCACTCATATATTTAGAAACTCAACTTTCAGAATAGTAATCATGATAGGAGAATAATTAATTATGTGCAGCCATATAATTTTCATCGTTTACAAGACTACCACTATTTCACTATCCAAAACTAAAATCAGATGGTAACATATTTAATCATAATAAATCCATATACAAGAGATTCATTTATATAATTGGGTCGAATCTCAACTACAATAGATTTATTGCTCTGGACAAAAATCATGCAATACTATGTAATCTGGCATTTAACTTTCACACATATCAAACAGGCGATTTCTCCAAAATGCATGCATATGTTTTCTGTTTTTCTTCTTCTTAGATGTAACAACATGCAAATCACTAATGAGGATTGATATCATGGTTGCAATGACTCTGTACCCATACTTAAACATCGAAACATAAATCAGCCACCTATTAATCATACACGATTAAATGCATAATATGATCAAAGCACATTTATGATCATGACTTTTATGTATGTGAGCATCAGAGTATAACAAATCAAACAATCAAAAATTTAAATTTAAACAAAAATACCCGATTCAGAAACGAGACTCTGCAAAGTATCGCTGCACCAATTCAGGCATCATTTGCTGCATTTGTTTGGTCACCAATAAATATTGCATTTTCCGCATCACTTCGACTGGAACCCGGTACTAAATTGACTGCAACTTTGGATCAAGAATGTAGAACAAATTCGGGGACTGGAGCAGCCATGTCATACGGTCTTGACATCGGGGATAATGCGTTCTATCCAACCTATCCGGTTTTGATTCATATTATAAAATTACTATAACACTTTGATCGAATTCTGCATCCATTGAAGAATATTGCCTTTAGATTGTTAAATCTGATATTTCAGAAAGTGTTTCATGGAAACATAATACTTTTCTTTTGTGCATGAATTCCTTGAGGCGCGATATTATCACTTTCCTAAAGGCAATATTTTCACACTATACTTAGAAAATAAGCCCCCAAGATACAACAAGGTTTAAGATATTCTATGAGATGCAGAAAATATATATTACTTAGTCATCATAAACAAATCTGATTCAGTTGATTTATAGAACACTAAAAGTTTCAACTGAACAGCCACGTCTCTTGACAAATAGTCATGTCCCCTTTACAAATAGTCATGTCTCTTTACAAGAATCATGCCCCTTTACAGGAGTCACGTCTCTTCACAAGAGTCACGCCCCTTTACAAGAGTTTTAACTCTTTATTATTTGATTTTGAATTTAAATAATAAATCCAAAAAATAAATAATCAAGACAATAGTCTTGAACTTTACCAAGTGGGACAATTGCTCACAACTACAAACATCATGAACTTGTCGCGCAAACAGAATAATGCTCTGTTTGCGTGAAGGCGAGATTCTCATACTAAGCAGCAATCTCTTATGCAACGAAGTAACATTATCGGATTGACGATCGAGCAATACCAACATGGAGAAACACGCGTTGTTTCTATTAATCCTTCGAATGTAATAACCTGAGGTATTGTTCTTTCTTTTGCAATAAGTAGGCGTGAAACTCGACTCGTGGACCAGTTGTCGCAATTCTTTGGCAACTGAGTTGTATGCGTCCATGGTTTTTGATGGCGGGGTTCGAGTAAGAATCTCGAGTACTATGTCGGGAGGGAGTTCTTGAATATCAATGGATGTGTAATTTACACTTATAGTTTTGCAGAATTTGGAGAGAGTTGATAGTGGCAAGAAAAGAGAAGGTAATTTTAGTGTATGGTTTTGATGGAAAATTAATAGAGTTGTTGAATCTTCAAGTAAAAGTTTGATGGGTATATAATATAATATATAGATTTATTTCTATGGAGTGAAAAAGGAAATAGTACATGTTGTTAAGGAATTTCTTAGTACGACCAATCTGGAATTTTTTTTAGGACGACCAAATCTTATTAGGATTAGAATTACTGAATTAGTATCAGACAGTTCTATACATGGAAATTAACTGTTAAATAGTAAATAGAAGAGAATTCATTGTTTTTCTTATAGTTGTGTATTTCACAATGAAATTGTTACACATATTTATGATGAAAATTGGAAGCATTACATAATGAAATCAAATTCTAAATCTAGAGTTGCCAAAAGTAAATATCTTGTGCAGATGTTGACTGACTTTTATCTCAAATCTTTGACTGAACAACATATTAATTAAAGATATTAGACCCTAAAACTAGAATCTATTATGATTTTATTTTTTTAATAAACCGCATTATATTACTCACCTGCTTCAATTAGTAAGTGAATTATTCAGTTTCTTTTCATTACATTTATAGTTATAGTTTCTGGCTTTTCAATACTTTCCAATACAATCTCTATTTATAATATCTCGCCTCTTCCTCTATCTTTCGGGTGAGGATTCTCTGTCCCACTTTCTTTCTTATTCAAAATTAAATTAATTCCTCTCGTCCTTCAAAATGACAAAAATCGATTCCTTGGTATTATACTTTAAAACTAAAATCTTTGACTTTATTTTTTTAATAAAACCGCATTATGTTACTCACCTGCTTCAATTAGTATGTGAATTTTTTAGTTACTTTACAATACATTGATATTTATACTTTCTAACTTTTAAATACAGTATCTATACTTAAAGTATTCGTCTCTTCCTTATTAAAATCGATTCTTCGTAACCTATAATCCAGCTGTAGTGAGCTCTTGGGTTGGCCACATAGAGACATCAAACGCGTGCCGGATAGAATATCTCATTGTGGGGATGGACGTGCAATGGTTTGCCAAAATCCGTCGTGCGAAATTCGGCCTCGAGCCTACACCTCTTCGTGGGCAACTCGTGTCTCATTTACTGGTTGGACTGAGCGACAAAACTTTCCTGGGAGGCTGAGAAAGTTTCTGGGAAATGAGAAATAAAGTTCGTCGGAGTGGGAATCAAAGAGGATGCCAACTAAAAGTGAGTTTATGAAGTTGTAAAAATTTAGGATAGAAAAACTTTGTATTACTCATAACTCTTATACTGACAACTTTGAGTTTATTTTACGTTCTCACAAAGAAAAATCTCTTTAAGAAAGCATGATAAAACTTTGTATTACTCATAATTCTATGGAGTCGAGTGAGGCCATATCTGAGAAAGCCGGAAAGAGCAGCAACCATAGAACCATAAGTTGGAGTCTTGTAGCTCACTGAAAGAGACAGACATTACCTTAATTTATATCAATTCATGTTTTCACAAAGGACATTGAACAACTTGATCTAACAGTGGTGAATGAGTTTTTACACATTAATCAAATATTCAAATAACTTTATTAATGTTCATATTACACAATATGACAGACACAAAATTATATATGCAGAGAAACGGTAAAAGTGATATGGGACGGGATAACCCAGAATAAAACTTGTATTGAGTATAATAATTATCATTTAAAGACTTAGAATTAAATTTAAAAACT
This sequence comes from Misopates orontium, assembly GCA_946800315.1. Lineage (NCBI taxonomy): Eukaryota > Viridiplantae > Streptophyta > Magnoliopsida > Lamiales > Plantaginaceae > Misopates > Misopates orontium. Next base: position 4,562,246 of record OX326948.1, on the reverse strand, counting down.
AAATCTGAATAGGATCTAACTTAAGTGAACACCAACCTTACTAGCCCGACAAATATATAGCGTGTTATATTAACAAATACAAACTGCTTCCTGCTGATTAACAAATACAAAATAAAAGTGAAGAGTTTATTATTATCAGTGTTTTTAAAACCGGACCGGACTGGCCGGTCGAACCGGTCGGACCGGGACCCGGTCCCTTGTCCGTTCACTAGTTTTGACCGGTTGAACCGGTTCAACCACCGGTTGACCCGGTTTAATCGGTAAAACCAGTGAACCGGTGCCTTGCCGGTTCAAAGCACCGGTTCGGTTTTAAAAACACTGATTATTATTATTATTGTTGTTGTTGTTGTTGTTGTTGTTGGTATTATTATTATTATTATTATTACAAGAAAAAAATGTCTCGAGAAGCCAATTGGATATAGGTGTCGTGTGGGCTTGACATTGGATCATTTAGCGGTTTAAATATGGCCTAATCTTAGCTTGTTTAGGATCTAATTTGGTCAATTATGGAAAAAAACAACAGATTGATGGTTTTGTTCTATCTTAGATTTGATAACATAAACCTGCATTATAAATATAAATAGCTTTTAGTATGGCAAATGATACCAATACGTCCATAGCAGGTCCCCTAATAAGTAATAACACAGTAATTTCCCATGAAATCTCAAAATTGTCCTCTCGCAAATCAGTCATAATCTATGATGCGCGGATACTTGAAAATTTACAAAATGAAGTATCGGATATGTATCGGATACGATACGCGCCAGATACTCGTCGGATACGTACCGGATACGCCATGTGGCATATCCATGTATTTTTTAAAATTAGGATACACGTATCGGATATGCCCCTAGGACGTATCCGGTACGCGTATCAGTAATTTAGGGGGCGGTTTGTTAGTTTTTAAAAATTGGATGAGATTATTTTGTAACATCAAGTAATTATGACTTCATTTTGCAAATATCACTCAAGTTAAAGGATAAATAATGCTACGAGTTCTTCAAATGAAAGAACTAACATACAGAGAAAAAAAAAAATGGGAGCGTCTATTTCGTTGAGACAAATAAAAGAGGTATGAAATAGTTGAACAACGAATAAGTTATCATGATGTTATTGGAGCTTGAATTGAATATTCGCTTATTGTTATTGTATTACTCTTTAATGTTAGTGTAATTTCTGAATTGACATTTTGGTACTTTGAGTTTAGATGGATTATGGATCTTTCCATTTTTGCTTGCATAATTTATTGGTGTTTGAAATTTAATATGTAGATATATTTGTTTAGGAGTGAATTCAAAATATTATTGACATGCATTTTATTATTATGTTAACTAAATTATTAGCATAAAATATAATACGTATTGATGTGCGGTATTTTCTTCTGGATACGTCAGACTGCTTTAGGCCCTGCTAGATCCTTAAGTAGCTTTTGCGTTCGAAACCTGCACGCAACACCACACATAAACTAAGTCGGGGCCTTCCCAGCGAAAGCACTCCGATGCTTAAGTCAGATAAGTCGGAATATGAGATCTCGTTGTGCGTGACAACAAGTCGAATAGAACAAGTCGAATTGAGTGGCTAAAACAAGTCGAATTAGGCACTCAAATAACTCGAATTGCAGGCTAAAATAGGTCGAATAAGAGCTATTTCCTCAGGTCGGATAAGACTCACAAATAAGTCGAATTCGACTTATATAACTCGAGATTAAGGCTTAGAAATTATGAAAACATACCTTCAAATGACGTGTGGGACCCATATATAGTACTAAGTGTTCTTATTTAACTAGAATTGTAGTCCAAGTACAATTATGAGTTGAAATAAGTTGAATTAGAGCTATTTGAATAACTCGAATCGGGCTTATGAAACAACTCGAATTGGGCTGAAAACAACTCGAATTGGGCATGAAACAACTCGAATTGGGCTTGTGCATCTCGAATTGAGCCCTTTTGTAGCTCAAAATTAGGCCTGCACGGGCCTAATTTGAGTTTTGCTTTGTAATTTTGCATTAAAAAATAATGATGCTGGAGTTACATAATATATTCTGAAATGCATTTGTGGCATTGTATTGAACATTATGACGTGGCAGTACCGAAATATGGTACATCACGTATCAATTATTATGCACGTATCGTATCCTGTCATTTTTAAAAAAATCTATGTTCCCATATCTGAATCGTGTCATATCCGTATCCCGTATTTATGTTCAGCCTGAAATCTCTAGCTTGACTTCAGTCAGGAGGACATTTTGCTATAGAAAGATAAGGGAAAAAGAGTTCTTTGCAAAAATTGGAGTAATGCAGTGACGCCACAAGTGAATACTAGTGAAGTTATATCTTGCAGTCTACCACATATGATGACTAAATTTACAAAGCATGTTGAGTTTTGTTACAACCACTTTTATATTTCAACATTTCAGTTGTTGTTGTATCTTCTAGTTTTCTTTTTACTAAAAGCATTGCGTTGATTTAAGGTGGTGTTTGCAAATGCTTATAAAAGGAGCTTGTTGGCTTTTGCAGCCGCAAAAGCACATTTTTGGTGTTTGGAATGCTGACTTTTGCTTTCGCTTGTCTAAAAAAAAGTCAGAAAAAGCACAAGCCGCAAAAGCATGCCCAGGATTGCTTCCCCAACTGCTTTTGAAATTATGTTATATTTGAGAGGTCTTTAAATAGAAAAGTTATTTCTCCTTAATTTTTGCAAACACCTAATTAATGATTTAAGTAACTTTTTAAAAAGATTTGCAAACACTCCCGACTTTTTATTAAAAGTCACTTAAAGTGGCTTTAAACAAAAGTATTGAACAAGCTCCTTTTATAAGCATTTGCAAAGTAGTGGACTTCGATTTTATTAAAAAAAAAAAAGGTCTAGAAACTTAATTGACGCAAAAAGTAACTCTTATAACTGCATGGCGTTGAAAATCAATAAATATTATGTATAAGTAGAACATGTTGTATAGTAATAAATACAAGAACTTTGGCTTGCGATTTTTTTGATTATTAACTTCAAACTTTAAATTAGGTCATAATCCATTAATTCATAAGCTACTATACGCAATTGTTGGATATTTTATTGCATGATTCTCTCTCTCACACGCACACACACTTATGCACAAATGTTACATTCTATGAGTTTCATGAGTTGCTTAAACAATAAATAAAGATGTAACAATAACATTTTCTTTTCGAATTAACGTACTAATCGCTTATAAAAAAATAAAAAAAATACTAATCCATTAATTTCATCAAATACGTTTCACCTTAAAGTATAAACACCAAAAAGAAAGTATCCAATAGTCTATATGAATTATTTGCTTGAAAGATGTTTGAATTTTCTTTAACCACTACTCACAGGGTACATTTACCTTAAACTATGGAAACACCAAAAAAAAAAAAAAAAAAAAAAAGACTCCAATGATTTATATGAAACTAGATACTTGGGCACGAGGAGCCCCGCGCAAATTAATTTTTAATATCGTAAAGTACTGTATGTTCATATTAAAATGTGGAGAAAAAAATAAAATTTGTAAAAAAAAGGAAAGAAAAAAGATTTGCCTCGATGGAATAATTTGAATTAATGAGAGAGTTAATCATCATAATTGGAGTAGAATTGAAAGAAAAATTAATTTCATTGAAAGAATATGAATTATAAGAAACTAAATCATCCTTCTTAGTAAATGATATAATTAATTTCACTTAAGTGTAGGGTTAAATTAGGAAATTAATAATAAGACTAGATAGTGAAACATAAATTATAAGGTTAAACTTAAAAGTTTTGTGTCACAAATACGGCTTCTTTTATATATTAGTATAGATAGTTACCTCCAAAGTATTAATGAACATCCGTTAATATATTAAGGAAATATTTTTTTGTAATTATTCAAGTCATAAATTGAAAACATAAATCAAGTTGTGTGGAGTATCTAGTTCTCGAGTCGGATTATCATTTTTCTCTAAGATATTTTATTTGTGTATTTACCAGCTAGTTTGACTTTCTTAAATTACTTGAGACTTGAATTAGCAAATAATTACATCTAGACATTTTTTCTTAGAAGTAATAACATTAATATTAAAAAAGTATTTTCTCTTGAAAAATTCAAAATACATAAGAAAGAATCAATTTGTCCTAATTCATAACAATGTTTTGATTTTATTAATTCAAAGAAATACAAAATGCTGGATAACTTATATCACATAATAGGAATGTAGATACATGTTTTATACAGTTAAAGTATAATTAAATTTAGGTGCAAGTTTAGTTAAACTCAGGTGTAGAATAATCCCAAGAAAGTCTCACTTGCTTATTACCTAACTCCTATAATGATATCCATAATTGACGGAAACTCAAAATATAATTAAGGTATAACTATACTCTATATTAATAGTCCCACAACTCTAATTAATTACATGAGTATAAAAAGTAAACTCTAATCTAAAAAAATATTCTCTTTTATTTCGAAGCACAAATCTTACGTACTAAATTAGTAATTTAATTATTTTTAAAGTAATGATGGCAAATAATATTTTCTAACTTTGACAAGAGAGAAGTACACTTATAAACTAGGGATAATTACAGCTACACCCCTGAGGTTTGGTGTAATTACACATTCCTCCCATGTGGTTTGCAAAATTACAGAGACCTCCCCTGAGGTTTGAAAAATTACAGGGACCTCCCCTCTAAAATTAAGGATTGTTTGGGGTGTCATTTTTATATTATTATGCTTTATTACACTTACATCCCTAAATTTTGGTATATCTATAAAAATAATCTTTGAAGTTTGAAAAATATAAAAAATACTCCAAATAATTTTCAAAACTACTATATTACTAACTAGAGATATAAAAATTATTTAAATTAAATTTTAAATTTTAATCTAAATATTTTATTTTATAAAACTACTTAATTTCTAATTTTTGTTTCTCAGTTTAATTTTTAATTTATGTTTTACTCTTAATAGTCTCATGAATTTCATCACAGTTCCATATTAATACTATTACCATCGTGACCACATCATTTTCAACTTATCACAACAAAAAATTAAGCATTTGGTAAAAGAATAACATCTTCCCCTAATCTCCAGAAAAAATAAGACAGGAAATAGAAAACTAAATTCCAAAATTTCACCTTCTTATTGAATTTTTTTTTTTTTTAAAAAAAAAACAACAAAATTAATCAAGATTTTCACAACACATTTTAAGAAATGAAGAATGATGACAAAATTACCAACAACAGTGACAAGAGAATTATCATCCTTGGATGTAAGTGGTCATTGGTTTTAGGAAACAAGCTTTGTTGAACTTTTTGACAAATCAAGCAAAGCTAAAATGCGTTGCCTTTACTGCAGCTTCCAATTTTTTATAGTTTACTTTCTCTTCCAATATACTGCAACCAAATCTCAATGGTTATCTTCTTCTATTGCTAAAATGATTGGTATGTTACAATTGCAACTATAAAGACAAAAAGATAGTAGTTAGTTGAGTTTGGACGGAGAATTGCTTGAGAAATGAAAATATGAAAACAAAACTAAAAGTTGAATTGCTTTGATTCAAAAATGTATTTTGGATTAAAATTTTGAATTTATGTCAAATTTTAAATTTTAATTCAAACATTTTTTTAGCGAAAAAAGAAATAAATTGTGTAGTTAAGACATAATTGATTGACGTTTCATAGTGATTAATTGAAAGAATATGATTTTGAGAAAAATAATTTAAATATTTCTATATCTTTAGTTAGTAATATAGTAGTTTATATAATTATTTGGATTATTTTTTATATTTTCCAAATATCCAAAGATTATTTTTATAGATAGACCAAACTTCAAGGATGTAAGTGTAATAAAGCATAATAATATCATAAATGACACCCCAAACAACCCTTAATTTGTAGAGGGAGGTCCCTGTAATTTTTCAAACCTCAGGCTCTGTAATATCTCAAACCACAGGGGAGGTATGTGTAATTACACCAAACCTCATGGGGGTCTAGCTGTAATTATCCCTATAAACTATTTCACATTAACATTTGAAAACACGGAAAAAGTATCCGATATTTTATGAAAATCATTTTATGAAACTATTAGATTAATAATACAGGTACCATCTATTGAGAAAAAGTTTCACTAGATATAACAAAAATCTTCAAGTAATTAAATGTTAGAAAAGTTGAATATATAACAGTTAAGTTATAAATTATTCAAATTGAGTACTTCCTTATATTTTAGTTTTATATAAGTTTATGTGGATGCAAAGATATGTTCATCATGATCAGGCTCATACGATAATGACAAAATAATAATCAAGCATGAAAATTGTTATATTTTTGATTAGTTATTATTATTTTATTCGAATTGTACATTTAATTGGCTACATCTCGTGATTGGATTTCTTAACTTATAATTCCTATATATGCGAAGATCTTGGTATACAAGGAAAAGATATGGAAATGAAATAAACATTGATTTTCTGAAAATTTGATCCATGAACCAACTATGCGTTTGATTCTTTTATTTCTTATCATTTATCATGAGTTTGCATGATTTTAGTAAAACTAAAAAAATTAGATATAATGTTTCTCATGCTAATTCGGATGAATTAGAAGGAGATTTTAATTTGAAGCATTGTAACGCTAAAAAAATTTATGGAGTTATTAATCATTATAAGTCAATCACAAATAATAATAATAATAATAATAATAATAATAATAATAATAATAATAATAATAATAATAATAATAATAATAATAATAATAATAATAATAATAATAATAATAATGATGATGATGATGATGATGGTGATGATGATGATGATAAAAACGACCATGACCATGACGAAACTTCAACCTGATATTTAGAAATTAAACCTTCAAATTGTCTGAATGAACTCAACTTATTAATCTTAACAAGAAAAAAAAACTCAACTTATTAAGATATTATTTTTTTACTTAGTTTCCTTTTTAAGTAGTACCATTTATTTATAAAAATGATAAAACAATTGAGTGAATAAAAAGTAATTCTAATTCATCAAAAATCAGAAGTTAGTTGCTTCATTCAAGAAACGACACGTAAATTTGTCATATATCGCGTGCACGGTATTCTTGATTCTTGAATTCCAAATTCGACAACTACTATTTAAGAAACAATTGCACAAAGATCCCTGATGTATAGAGTGATTACAGAGCACCCCTTAATATATACAAAATTACACAAACAACCCTTAAGATTCACTTCTGTCTAGAGTCTGATAAATTTGGCTGATATACATTTATGCCACTTTTGAATAATAAACGAAAAATAAATCCAGATTACTTAAAAATAAAAAATAAGTCTCGTATATTCTGTTTCGAAAAAAAAATTCATGTCATTTTTTCCACTAGAATATAATGCAGCAAAGTTGTATGTTTAATTTTTGTTAACCGTAACGCTAACGGTGCAGCTCATAACTTGGCTAAATGGGCTTTTTTGTCTAATTGGTCGGAACATTTCAATGACCAAAACCTCTCTAATGTCACGTTTTGTGACGGAGGATTTCAGCTTTAGAATATTTGTAATGACTTTGCTGTTTAATTTTAGTTATGTTAATTTCCTTCAAAAGAAAAAAAAAGTTGTATGTTTAATTAGGTATACACGACAAAGGACGTTTGTACTTTGTATAGGGGGCATTTGTGCCATTTTCTAAATGAAAGAGATGTTTGATCAATTATTTCATACCTCAAGGGGTGTTATTTAAATGGGCACAAATAAATTATAGGTGTTTATAAAGTATAAACTTTATGTGGGACCCAGTTGTAGCAGCATAAATGCAACGTGTCATCACCATTGTTGCATTAGTGGAAAGCATTCTGCGGTGAATTGCCGCCTATCACTACCTAACTAACACCCACACACGTAAAAATGTTACAACATTAATACATTATCTAGTTTTTCTATGTGTAATTAATTAATTAAAAGCCTATAAATAGCAGGTGGCTCTTGGCAACTAGACAATATTTTTATCTTTATGCATTGACTCTTTTTTGATTATTATTAATTCTAACGGCTGAGTCACAAAGATGATAAGGAAGTGATTATATAGTTTTTATTAAATGGTACTTTTATTTGTGTATGTATGATCAAAAAAAATAAAATGGAAAAAGAGAATATTGTAAGAGATAGAGAATTGCAAGAGATGGAAATGGAGATGAAAATGGGGTGTGATAGTTTTTTAAAGATTGAGAAGAAAAAGGGAGATGAAAATTTGGATATGAGAGAGGAAAAAAAAGAATTAATTGATGATGATGATGTTGTTGGAGGTTGTAATAATAAAGATAAGCCTCCTGTTGATGATGTTTGTCCCATTTGTTTTGATAGGTTTAATGTTCCATGTAAATCAAGTTGCGGTCACTGGTTTTGTGGTATGTTCTCTCTCTCTCTCTCTGTTGTGCTTTTTTTGGAAGAATATTATAGTTGAAAAAGAGAAGGATGAACACATTATGTGTATTAAGGTTTGGGATGTAATAAGGATGGTGAGAGTTAAACTTTAAGGTTTTATTTGATCCTGATCTTATAGGATATTAGCCACTGACATGAATACTATGTTTAGTCCGAGAATATATGTGGAGAATAGGGGATGCAGAAGAAGTCACTTTATTGCCATGTTTAAGTTATTGAGTCAAACTATATTCAGATAGTGTTTTTTTTTTTTTTTTTTTTTGGGTGAATAAGGATATTTCATTAGAAACGCACGCTCAAAAAAAAAAAAAAAAACACGGGACAATTCCATGAATATTTGCAACTTTGTGTATAGTTCAGAAGGCAAGAAAAATTGCGATTAAAGCTTAACTCTAGTGTTTGACAGTTTCATTGTTGGTCGTTTTCGCCAGTTGAATATCAACACTGGGGTACCTGATTTTCAATATAGATCATCAGTGGAGAAGGCAAAAGATTCATTAAAAACTTGTTGTATATGAGATGGATAGTGGAATTTGCTATCTTTTAAGATGCGTTTTGGCAACATTGCGTTCTGCTTTCGCCGCGGATTTTGTATCTAGTTTGTTTTGGCATGGAGCATCATGATACGGTTCGAAAAGGCTATCGTTTCTTGTCACTTCTGTTATCTTGAGTTATTGGAAAGAATAGATACAACAAACTTGACAGCTTTCTTATTGCGATTTAGTGGCTGAAATTAGAGAAAAGTCTGTATGAACTTTAAGTATTGTGTGTTTACACGTTATGTGGTGCTAACCTCCATGTTCATCTGTTGGGACAGGGAGCTGCATATTGCAGTTTTGGATGTATAGATCATCGATTCGGCCATGTAAATGTCCGTTATGTTGTTGCCGAATAGTCAAGCTGAACCCAGAAGCTTCCCAACCTATCCAGCCAACAGATGATACCGCCGAGGTCCTTAAGAAAGTGCAGCAGTATAATGACCTCTACACCACCGGAAGGCATGGCGTATTTCTGGTAGAATCTACTTTCTTCTACTTTTTTTTTTTTTTTTTTTTTTTTTTTTTTTTTTTGTGCATCTTTCTTGCACTATAGTTGCCGACTGATCTGTCTGTAGGCTTCAGAATCTTTATTTTCAGTCTGTAAAACTCAGTTATTAGTTAGCAAGTACTTTATCAGCTCTGTCGTTCCGATATTCTTGAAATTACGAGGTTATTAAAAGAATCTTGCTTAATTAGCTTTGAACTATCAAACGTGTATCTGATCGTTTGTGGGTGAACTAATTAGTTTCTCTCCGGAGTTCTTACTCTTCTAAACCTAGTATCGCGTAGTATCGTCTGATTGTATTGTGTATAAATCTGTAGGTTTCAACATAGTGTTATGAATATCTTAATTTTAAGAAAGAACTCTGATAGCTTGTGCTGAATTGCAGTTGTCCAAGCCTGTAGAATTTCCACCATTTTGCTTGCTCTTCTGGCGAAAACTAAGAAAAAATGTCATATCTCTGTTTAAGCAATGTGAAATTGAAAATTTAGTGGGCACAACGTTTGTTAGTTCATGACTGTCTTTCTAAACGCTACCCATCATCGAGTTGAAGAAGATTAGTTCGAACATAATTAATTGGTCATTATTTTTTTCGTGGTTTTACTGCATTGTGTTTTGTAACTGTAGATCGCATGAGAATATGTATAGTGAAGTGTTTTCTTTTACAAGCATTTGCGCGTCTCTTGTATTCAGAGGTGATGTGTATATCTTTTAGATACATGACGTTTGAGTTGTTTATTTTTGGCAGAAAATTCGAGCATTGCCATTCTTCCTGAGGAGAATACTTGGACTTTTGATGAACCCTCAAGGCTTGAGATGCATTTATTATGTGATGCGCCTTCTTGGTGTAAGATTCTTGAGCTTTTCATCGACTTTCAATATTCAACGCGGGATACTTCCTTATTGTTTTCAAAAATTTCAACTCATAAATCCTTACTTCTCCGAAAATATTTACTGGGGAGATGGAGGTAGCCATATCTTAGCTATAGCTTCTGTAATTTTTGTCCCAAGTTGAGTTTGTTCTCAGCTTTATAATCTTTTATTTATCCGCCCAGCAGCAGACGAACACAGTTCTGACATTCTATCCGATTTTGCTGGATTATCTTTCATAAATTACCTTTCAACTTTTGATATAAGATTCTGTTTCATTTGCAGTTACTGCTGGCCTTACTCTACGAGAAGGCAGAATTCGAGTTCATCCCGACTGGTACTTTCCTTCTACACATTCAAATAACATAATCCATTGCAATTTTTTACATCAACAAATATTGCAATATGACTGCACTTTTACAAGCGTAAAAAGTGATTTTGGACTCTCAGAATCTTACTGCACTTTTGAGTTCTTACAAGCAAACTCATATGTAAGTGTCAGAGTTGCATCCATATGATTAGATAGTGCTGGCGAATTCATCGACGCGTGATTTTAGAATTGTAACACTGGATGTTTCTACCTAACTATAATTTTTATGCAAAATATACAGGAGGACTTGGGATCCAAAGAGCGTTTGACATGGGAGCAACCGTGGTTGTGCTGACGCTCTTTTTAGCTGGCGTTGGGCATAGGTGGGTGCTTAAGAGCCGCGAAAGGCGCATGGCGTTGGTCGTGCAAGAACCAGATACCAGTTGACGTGTGCCTTATAAGAACGATATACTAGTTGAGGAGTCGCATAGGTTCGATTGTGCCTGTGGATAAAAACTTACGTCTTACAGGCTATTAGTTATACATAGGGATGAAGTATGGCGTTTGATTGTAAATTTGAGTGTATATGATGTCAATTAGAACTTAATAACGAAATTTTGCTGTCAGTTGTCTTTGAAGTTTGGCCCCTTGTCAGGGCGTTAAGGATCATCTCGCTACTTTGTTTGGTTGTGATTAGGATTTTAATACTTGGAGAATGAGTGATTATGTTGGTCATGCAATGAACATAAATTGACATAGAAAAGTTCAAGATTTGGATCTTTGCACAAATTCATTAAAAGAAAAAGACCAAAGAACAAGTGGGATATGAGAATTGAAGAAGGAAGTCAAAAAGACAAGAAGGAAAAAAGTAGAACAAAAGAATTAAGAAAAATGAAAGAGGGTGTAGAATAAGTTGAGATGAGGTAAAGCACGAGTAAGAAAGTAATAGAAAAATGAAGAAAGAGTGAAGAGAAGGACATATACAAGAAAAGAAATACGTGAAGTCCGACAAGGATTTACCTATGTGTTCATTTTGTCAAATTGAATAAGTATTATTTTGTCTTTATACCTCAAACTATATAAATTACAAAAGAAATTAAAATTATGGTCTTGAATAGGATTTCAATGAATGGATTAACCTAGCCTAGTGAAAAATTTTGGTCATTATAAGTGCATCTTTCTAAAGTTATGAGAGATATGACATCATTTTTAGGAGAAGATAATTTACATGTAGATAACTATTTTAGTCACATTATGTATTGCAAGTTGCAAATTGTTATTTGTTCTTTCTAGTATGCAGGAGATACAGAGACAAAATATCAATTTCGAGGGTAACCTGCTATTTCCTTTTTCCTAAAAAAGCAAATTGTGGGCTCATGACCTGTAAAAATTATCAGAATGCTGCAATTTGGAGGAAAACTTACTAAATTAAGGTTTGTTATTGTTTAGTCAAAAAAGTGGTTGGTCGCGTTATATGCAATTTTTGCCATGAATATTTATTCATACTATATTCACTCTAATTTTATCGCATAGGTAGAAATTTCCTAGGTTTATCAGTCAAAAAGGCCAAAATTACTATTATGTATTGCAATTTTGTTATTATGCATTTAAGTGAGAATATGAGATATGGTTGGAAGTTGTATATTTATTTGAGTAAATTGCAAAGTTTATTCTTGAGATGTTTGTGATCGGTGATCGGTGAACGTTACATCATGCATGTTTAATTTTGTCAACATTTGTCTTTATGTGTGGTTTAATTAATGAAAATGCTCCAAATTAGTATGATCATTAAATTTTTCAGCAAAAGCTATTTACGGCTATACATGTTCTATGTATTAAGAGAATAATAGTTTTAAGCTCAAGTTCGTATATCTTTTTCATGTAATGAAATAGATATGTACAATATTCAGTTAGATCGAAAGAAAAAAGGAGACACTTTCATATTATTTCGCACAAACTCTTGTAAAAATGATGTTGAGTAAGTTCAGAGGACATTAAAAATGAAATTTTAATATATAGAAACCATCAGTGGTTCTCTAAAAGATAATGTCAAACCGTTGTATTCGATTGTGCAGATTTCAACCACAAATTACATTGTACTAATTTGTTAGATTACTCTCGTGTGAAAAATAAATAGACAACTTATTCTTATGAATTAAAAAAATAGAACACAAAACGTTAAAAAGTAGGGCGAATGGTTAACGAGTGAAGTTAAATGATCATATTTTTCAACTTTCAAGATTGGCTAGCGATATTGCCAAAGCACAAAATGTTGTTGCCAGAGCAATCTTTTAAAATTCTCTAATTTGTCCTCCTCAATCAATACTAAAACAATTAATTCTCTTAATTTTCAAATTCTCTCAACTAATCACTCTCACATTATGGAAACAAAATTCCCTCTATCATTAATAGACCATATAATTATTTTCTCACTCCAAAAGATCTTCTCAAGGTTAATAAAAGATTTAGATATAGGATGAAAAATTAGTTCTTTTATTAATAAATATTTACCTGTTAGTTGAATCCAAAACTTCTTATCAGTAAGTCTTTAAATTATAAACAATACTTGAACCAGAATGATATTTAATAATTCAACTTAGAAATTTTACTATATTTTTATATAAACTTAACTATATATTAAATTTAAAATGATATATATATATATATATATATATATATATATATATATATATATATATATATATATATTAAAAAGAAAACGAAAATGCAAAATCAATTCCCAAGGGTAAGAGTAATAATTATTCATAACAATTTTATTTTATTTGTTCCTTGAATCCTTTTTTTTTTTTTTTCTTTTTTTACATCCATGATTTACAAAGTGCTCATTTACATGTGATATTCAACTTATCAACAAAAGACGTTTAATTGTTTCAATAGCTTTTTTTATAAACATGTCTGAAACTTTGACTTGATACTTTTATGTTGAGTTTTTAAATTATAGTATTTTTTATTCTTTCAAAAGATTAAACCTGGCTATAACGAGTTTGATATATCATTTTCCATTAATTACAGAATCGATATCATATAATACTTTATCATTAATCTCTATTATGTAATACTTATCGATCCAATTTCGTTTTCCTTTTGGATTATTGAATATTTGTATATATCTTTATTTATATTTATTTTTCCTAATTTTATAATAATACAATCCAGGAACTAGTTTAATTTGTAGTCTAAGGACTTTTTCTACTAGTTTAGTTTTTGGTTTGAAGACTTATATATTCTGCTAGATTTTTTTTTTCACTAAATAAATCATACTTCTCCACAATAGAAAAAAAAAAAAAAACTAATTTTGAGTTGTATTTTAATTGGAGCTAGAAAATAATTAGATGGTGTATTAATGGAAGAGAAAAAGCTTCCATAATGTTAGACTAATTAATTAAGAAGATATGGTATGTGAATCACTTAACTTTGATAGAGTTAGATTGAAAAGGGCATATTTGAGATTTTCAAAGAGTTGATTTGTCAACAACATTTTTTGCTTTGGCAATATCGCCAGCCTTCAAGATTAAAGGACTGAAACTTCAAAAAACAGATTGACGTAAATTGCTAACTACATAAAGATAAATGCTAATTACTTCAAGATAAATTTATTATTTCTGCCAATTATAAAGAAATAAGAACAATTTTGCAAGTATCCTGAAGTTAAGGGACGAACTAATTATCAAACCCGTCAAAAAAGTCAAAACAAATAAAATCTTTATTTAAGATACAAGTTAATCATTTTTTTTTCCGTGCTCATAGAACAAGACAACTTCTTGTCTTTGTCGAGGCATAGATGTTTTCTTTTTGTAATTAATAATCACATTTACAAACCATTACGAACAATAATTATATTAGATAATGTTAATCGTAAAAATAAACAACCGAAAACGGTATCATCAGTTAGATAACTACCCAAGTTAAGTAGAGCTCAAATCAATATTTTAATCATTTATCCAAAGAATCTATATTTTATTATTAATTCTAATTCATTCCATAATATCCCAAACTCTCAATTTACTTAAACTAAATTTTTCTTAGCTCTAATAATATTTTTAATAATGCTCTAATAATATTTTAATAATATCCCAATTTTAATTCCTAAAACAAAAGACATAAAAAAAAAAAAAAACATGAGAAGTATTAATAAGGCAGTTGAGCTCTATGACGTATATTTATGAGAATGAGTGAGTGAGTTGATATTCCAGAGACTTTCTGAAGAACAACCAAAAAAAAAAAGAAAAAATGAAATATCTGAAATGGTGTTTTGGTAATAAAGCTCGAAAATCGAGCCCAAACTCGGAACTCGAAGCTCACCTCGTCGGAGAATCAACCGGAGAAGATGAACCGGCGCCGATGAACAACGAGATAGAAGCTACTGATGAAAACGGCGAAAATGTCGCCGGCGATGAGAATGTTCCGGCGCTTACTGATACGACGTCGAACGGCGATGGCGAGAGGATGATCGTGACAGTTGCGGAGCAGCCTCCGGCTGATGACGTGTGCCCTATCTGCTTCGGCAATTTTGAAGTTCCGTGCAAAGCGAGTTGCGGACACTGGTACTGCGGTATGATCTTTGTGTGTTTTTTGTGTACTAGTTTTGTTCGTTTTCGCGCGATTAGAGTGACGGTTGTGATGTTAAGAGCGTTTGTTGTGAAGTTGATTTTGTGTTTTTGTTTACTAGTTTTGTAATTTTTCGCCGATTATCGTGACGGTTGTGATGTTAAGAGCGTTTATTGTGAAATTGTTGTTGTGATTTGTGTGTTCGAGTTTTGTTGTTTTGATGAGATTTGTATGTTGTGTAGGAAGTTGTATTCTGCAGTACTGGAACTTTGGTGCTGCGTTGCAGCCGTGCAAGTGTCCGATGTGTTTGCAGCGGATCACTAAGCTGACTCCTGAGGCGTCGTTGCACCGCAGGGATGATGTTGAGATCAGTAAGGTCTTGCAGAGTGTTGGCAACTATAACCGCTTGTTCGTTGGAGGGTTTTCTGGATTATTTCTGGTAGGTTTATGTTTTGCAGAATGTTGGCAATTATAACCGCTTGGTTGTTGGAGGTTTTTCTGGATTATTTCTGGTAGATTCTTGCATCTGAAACGTATGCCTAAATACTGTCGATTGCCTTGGAGTTCATTTGATTGATGCATGAAACTTGTCTAATCCGGTAATGTGAATAGAAAATGTTAGACAAGATCATTTTTGTTTAGCTGGATGCTTGACATTTTACACGTCGTATATCAAGAATAGGGGCTTTATATGATATAAGCAACCAAGAGCATGCATGTGCATTTGCATTTAGTTTCTTGTATTATAAAGTGCTACGTGGGGTTGGCGATTAGTATCTTGATGGTTAGAAAGGATATTGGAGAATTTTAACAGATGGTGTAGCTTCTCCATCTGTCTTAAACTTCATTTGGTTGTCATTCTTACTTATGTGTGCGGAAAACTTCATGAAAATAATTGCCCTGAGAGTATAGAACCAATGAAATATAAAAAGTATTGGTGAAAAGTAAGGTGGATTATCCTTTTTTACCTTTAAAGTAAGGTGGATTGCATTTTTTTCATGGTATGTTGTCAGTGAAACTTTGTTCCACGAGAGATGCAGTCCCCTTAAATTATTCTTTTATAATTTTCACGTGATCCAGTTGAAGCATCATCTTTGTTTCTGTTAATTGGTTGTACTTATTTTTATTAAGTTCGGAACTCTGGTCTTTGGATTTGTGATAACTTCCTGTGTCATATTATTCTCTCCAAGATTTTCATGATTTCTATTTTTTCCTTCTTTTAATGACAGAGGCTTCTTTGTATCCCATTGTGCATAAAGAGAATGTTCCGCGAAATGCTGAATCCTGAGAGACCTGGTGTTTATATCAATGAGTTGCGCTTGATTGCTGTAAGTTCTTGCAACTTTTGCTGAGTAAAAAGGAAAGGAAATATTCATTTTCATTGTGGTGGTTCTGCTAGTCTGACCATCTCACAAAAATCTTGTTTGAGCTTATCTAAATGGTGTGAGATGTTGGTATGCACAATGTGTAGTCGCGAAAGTCAGGTCTCCCTTAGGATTGTTTGCCAAGGGCTTGGCCTCTTACAGAATCTCATGACTAAATTTCAGTTTGAAGGGAATGACCTTGAGCATAAAAAGGTGTGAGGTTTGTCCATATTTAGGAGTATCTGGTGAGCTTTGGTGCATTGCACACTTTTGATATTATGGGTATCGGGGTGGGAAGTGAGATATGACCAGTTGAAAGTGTGTCCTAGAATTGAATACCATGGAGACAGAAAAGACTTGTAAAAGAGTAAAAGCCTGGGATTAAAATTTGAAATAATTGAGTCTTGTTTTGCTTGTCATTCCTCAATTAATATGATGAATAAGCTGGATATGACATTTCTTCTTGTAGTGCTCAGCTTGATCTTGGTTTACCGTAGTATGTGGTCGTGTTATCTACTGTATATATGTCAATGCAAGTATGTGTTGTTGCCTCTCAAGTATAATGATAGAGAAACACTAGAAGAGATTAAGAAACAGAGAATACAAGAAATTGAATTGTTTAACCTCGTTCTTAAAATTACATCAATATTTTTAAGCATAAGCTTGAGTTAGCCATGTCTACAGTTTGAGAGAACTGATGTGATTAACTGCGACTTCCATTAGGATACTGGTAAATGCACACCTTTCTGTCCATGACTAACCTCCTATCTTTTCATTTTATTGCAACTTGTGAAATAACTTAAGACAAGTGTTTGCTCTATAACTGTAATTTTCGAAATTTGAGACATTGAGAACAGCTTAATGGAATACTGACCAAGATATTACAGTACTTCACATTCACTGTCCAAATGTCTAGAAACCAGCATGACAATTTAAATTTCCTGCCTGAATTTTCCTTAAAAGCAGATATATCACAATGTGAAGCACTAGAATGCGAGAAGTAATTGCGTCCATCATTAGAGCTTATAAGTAAATTGTTTTATGAGGGAAAAAGAAGGTTGAAGAAGTACACTTTTCTTGTAAGAAAGATGCGTACAAGCATTATCTTAATGATCTAAAGAAAGCTGGAGGAGCTTTTGCGTTTTGGCATCGCTCTCATTCGTCTTGTTCAATATCTCTTGTGTACAACTGTCTGAAATGTATACCTGTCTTTCATATGTGCTGTGTCTGCATTGCTGTTGGTAAATGGAGCACGTAGCATTAGTTATTGGTTTCTCCAATAAATATCTGTCCATGATATTTCTTCTATTCAATGTGTTACTGTCAGTACCTCATGTATGTCTCAAACCCCTCTATATAATTAAAAGGTGTAAAATTTAACTGATTATCTTAACCAGTTAATTTCAATATATGCTGCAGCTTCATATTTTGTTGGCATTCTACTTTCATAGGAATCAATGAAAGTTTTACTCTATTTGCAGATTATGGTAGTGGCTGATAACTTGACAATGGTATTCTCTTGATTCTAACGATTAGCTCATGTATTATTCAAGATAATATTTCTACTATATGAGCTAATCCCTCATGTAATAACTAATAACCCAATCACCACATAGTGAAAGCCAGATATGAAAGTCCATTGAATACACGATAATTTGCCTATTAATGGCCATGAGTGAACTAGCTGTAGCAATTTAATAGTTGACGTGTGTTTAGATGTTTACTTTGTATGGAGGTCTATTAGTTTGGCCAGAATGCTTTGTACTTGGTATTTCCTGATAGCAGAATGTTCTCATGCAATACATGGTATGGCTTTATTTCGTGGTATTTCTGGTATATGCGGAGCTCTTTATCTGTCTGCTACCTTCTTTACTAGTTGGTTTTTTTCCTGCACTATAGGACTAAAATGTTTCTGCTCTTTCAAATATGTTTCTGAATGTCCATTTTTGTCAAATGTGATGTGAGATGCTAGGTTTTTATTGACTTGTTGTATATCTGAGCCACATTTTTATTTTTATTGAATCTCAGTAATTCTCTTTGCTGATTTACAAGAGTTCTGTGGTTGTGCAGATGTTGCTTGGACTCCTCTACTCATACAGCCCCTTTGATTTCCTCCTAATAGGTAATATTTTTTAAATAAGAGGTAAAACGATGTAACGGTATCCATAAATGGATATAATAAAGGAATGAATAACTCGCAGTAGAGTAATTTAAATACATGTCACAAATATGTGCTGTATATATTCCACAATTCATGCTTTTGATCATTGTAGTTGCTTACACTGGGGAAACAGTGTCTGATTTGTTGATGGTAACTACTCATCACGTTATATTTTACAGGTCGTTTTACAGGTCGTCGAAATGTGATACACGTATTTGACTACTCAGCTTTTGCTCTCTCATTCATCTTGTATCTGGTCGGTCTCTTTGTCCATGTGAGGCGATTATGGAACGTAAGGAACCTTCAAGCACGTCATGACTGAAGACTTGAAACGTTTTTAAGCGTTTGCAGTAATAGATGGATGCTATTTGACTGGTTGTGTTGCATCCGAGGTTCTTCAAAATGATCTTTGTAAATAAATCCTCACTTTGTACAAGAAATGTCTGTTACCGAAGTGGCTGTATAGGTTCCGTTACTCTTGAGAGGTGTTGCCACTGTAGTTATGGAAGCTTGAAAAGAATCGTAGTATCTGTTATTTTGTCTATGCAGTATCTGCTTTTCTTCATGTGTGTACGTATTAGGGATAACGACTTTCCACAGTTTAAAATCACGATACACCATTTCTATCTAGTGTTAGAGGTACTAAGGATTTTTTCTTTTTCTTTTTCAGGTTATAAATATGAACTTTGAGCACAAAACATACTGAACACAAAATGAAGTAATATGATTGTAGTAGGAAGAATCCATGAGTTTGATTCAACTAAGTTGAAGGCTTTCTACTCAACTTTAGTGAGAAAATACGTTTGTTTAACTTGATGCGACTTCTGTAAGGTTATATAGTTTGTCTGGTAATTATTTTTTTTTAATGAAAAACTAATTTCTTTAGGCTACACACCAAATTCAGCAAACTTTAAGGTTGTCAACTATAAAATCTCTTCTTTCGTTGATAATCGGGTAAAAATTTCTAACATCAAGTGTATTGATGAGAATTTTACAAAGAGTGTTCTTTTTCCTTTAATGTCGTCCCCCTTGGTTACGAAAAGTAGGATTTAAAAATTAAAATAAATCAAATACTATGTAACAGAAAACAATATTACAAGGGAAAGCTTTAATTCAATTCAAATTTCAGCTAAATCAAAATGAAATCCCACTTAATATTTCGACAAAACAAGTTAAATCAGGATAAATTCCTATACTACACTCAATATATTGATAAAAGCAAAGTTGAATCGATTTTATATTTTGGTACTACGCTTATTATTTTAAGAAAAACAGTACGTAAATCGAAAAGTGTAGTCCATACTATGCTTAACATTTAATATTCAACAAAAACAAACTTCTTGGACATACCTTTCGACAAGAATACTCCAGAGGAAAGAAAATAAAATATGAGATTTAACACTTCTTTGCTCTTTACCATTTCATGTTCTTTTTCTTTTTACATACTCTACGAACATTTTCTCTGTATTCACGTTTACATGCAACATCCTTTTCTACATACGTGGCAAGTAGAGTTTTCTACACAGGACAGCAAGTTCTTATTCATTCACAGGCAAATACCAATTTACATGTTTAAGTTTTTATGTATTCATTCGTTACACCTTTCTACACAACAAATGACACATCATAAACCATCCCTCGTTATCCGACATCGACTCTCTAACCCACTGATTTATGCATAGCAACTAATACAATTCAGATACCAGCCCTTAAATATGTACAAATAGAACAACATATCAACCATCAATCTACTCCTTTGTCAGATTTGCATACCAAGGGCCATGAACAATAACAGACACCTTGGCAGTCACCACCAACACAGACGCAGCTTCGACCACCTCGTCAAGCAGTGGTGCCGCCCCCACTTTCTGTAAAGCTATTTCTGCTAATTCTCTACCTTGTTCTCCAGTTCCTCCGAGCACAATTCCCTCTATTGCCTTATAAACAGCTCGCGAAACACGAGTAAAGATAGCATCTCCGTCTTGTAAGCTTCTTGTCAGCATTCTTGTCATAAGTTCCTTCAACGACTCAATATTCATATCACCTGAGAAGTTCTCCTTCTGAATAGTAGCACTTAAGATCTCGACGATGTCAGGGATACCAGCATCTAGAACAGAGTCGAGACATTCGGCCAGTTGTTTTGCGCTGTTCAAGAGTATGCTCTCTGTTTGTGCTTGGCTGGTTACAATCTGTTGGGTTAATATCGTCTGCCGCAAGACTAAAAGGCTGCAATTATATGATTACAGAGAAGGTCAATAGACTGCTTTTGGGAATTAAGCCGGAGGTAAGATGAAATAGTCGAGGATTCGAGGATTAAACAAGTTCAGAACTTACCTCGTGGCTACAACAATAATCTTCTGAACTTGGGACTGCACACCTCTCAGCCTAGAGAGATTAAGACTCATGGTTTCCGGTAGCTCACCTTCTGTGAGACCAGCTACCCTGCTTACCAACTTCAGCAAGCCTAATCTTACCAGCAAATCAATCTCCTCACCTTTGCATTCGGAATGGGGATTGATCGTTTCTGACAAAAGAAGGAGAACTATGTTAACAATGGATTGAATCACGTTATCAATAACAATAATAATATCATCACCAATAGAATTATGCTACATGTCTTATCCTCTAACCTATATAAGAGGTGGACTTGGAGGTTGCAGATGAATCAGCTTGATTTCCGCTCCTTTTAACTAGTAAACTTCCTCCAGTTCGGAGAGTGGTAGAAGGAAGGTAACTCGCCGAACTCTTGCCTCTCTTTGTCATCTCTGCCAGAGTGTTTTTGTGTTCATCCCATGTCTCATCTTTGCCATCTCTTGCAGATGAAAGCCATATCTTTGTCAAGGGAAGAGCAACTGAGGCGTTGGAAGGATGCCCATAACGACCAGTGAATGCTTTTCCAAGATAATACAAGGCATCAGGTCCCGTCAAGAGTGGTTCCAACATTCTTATGCGTGCTTTGCTAATTTCTTGCTTGAGTTCCTGGACAAGCCAAAGGAGTCATCTTGAAAATTTAGTAACACAAAAGAATTTGGTGCATTATTTCAAAATCTATCTTGATGAATCTCAACATTTTCTCTCATGAATGTATTTCTAATTAGAAAACAAAGATGTGTAAGGTAGAGAGGAGGCTGATTATGAAGATAAAATCACATGGTAAAATCCCAATTAAATCATAACATACCGCTAAGAAACAGCTGGCGACATATTTCCGATGCTTGGTGAATTTCAACATTCATGTAATTATACGAAAGTATGACACAGATGTAAGGTATGGGGAGGATGAACTATCCAAGATACGATCACACAGCAAGTATCTCAAGATAAGATCACACAGATGTCACATACTCAGTATACAGCACAAGCACAAAATTCAAATGCCAAACTGCACCAACTTTAAGTAACATTGAAATGCAAAATTAAAGCTGTAATTCAAATATGTTATTGTACAATATTCAAGATACGATCACACAGCAAGTATCTCAAGATAAGATCACACAGATGTCACATACTCAGTATACAGCACAAGCACAAAATTCAAATGTCAAACTGCACCAACTTTAAGTAACATTGAAATGCAAAATTAAAGCTGTAATTCAAATATGTTATTGTACAATATTCAAGACCTAAAAGGAGCTACTTGTAATCTAAAGCAGGGACGAACCTGTATCTGTTCCAGGACAAAGCGCAACCCCTTAACTAATGCGATGACATTTGAATTTCCTGAGCTGTCACTTCGACATGTATGCGCCAGGCCTATCATGAAATGATTGTGTTTTGCCTTCAATTCATCCTCATAAGCTGGAGCAGATAGCTTCCGCAAAGTGATCAGTGCGAACTCCAGAATATTCCCCAGATAATCAATGTCTAATTTGCCAGAATTCAGCACCTAAGAGATGACAAAAACACCAAAAAAGACAACAGTTTTAAAGTTGGATAAAATTAGACAGAAAACAAAAGGCTAGCAAGGGTAAGTAGTTTTTATGTACCTGAGTAAGAATTTCCAGGTCAACAGCTTCAAAAATTTCTTGTCTCCAGCTTTTAGGAGCAACAGCACAAATTTCATCCCTCACCTCCTTCACCAATTCCATAACGTGGCTGTAGTTGGGTTCATCCTGTTTAACAGATAGAACAATACGATCCCAGAAGGCATTTTCCATTGTCTCTTTTATCTTCGCCTGTAATGATGACATCATCAAAACTTAGTAAAAATAATCAATTCTTCAAGAATAAGCATATCATTGTTATGTATAAAAACGTAACAAAATTTCATTAATCATAATTATTGCAAATCAAAGATTACACTGCAAGCTCACTTACCATCATGCCATTTCCGTATTCACGAGCCGAATCAGAACTATCAGCAAATGCAAGGTGCTCGCCATGTACATACTCATTAACCATCATAACATTCTGCATCTCAAAACTTTCCCCAGAAGACTGAGAAATTCTATTGCCTGACACAGAGAAATTAACTTCCTTTGGACTAAGTTCATCCCTAAACAAAGACCGCACAACAGAGCTAGACTTCTTAGCACCCACAGTTAAGTTACTTGCTTCATCTGAGATACCGCTAGAAGAAGGGGAATCTGAACTTTGTGATAAGAGAAGTGCAGGTAATGGAGTGAGTGGGCTCCCATTCTCCCTTTCCTTGAAGAATTTCACTCGTGTGTCCGAAAGTGCATTTTCCATACGCTCAATGCCAGCATCTCCACCGAGATGTAGCACTTTCTCTCTCAAAAGTTTCTGATCTTCAGATACCTGCATTTGAACATCAATATATTATCAAAATGAGAAATAAAAGAAATATCGATTCTATGGCGACTTAGAAAAGACTTGCAGTTATGCACCACAGCAAAAGATCCAAAGTTATTATCTATCAACGCCTAATACCATTAATCACTGATGCGGCATGAGAAACATTGCAATGATCTTGTACACCACATGAAACGTTGACGAACAAATTGAGTAGCTCAAAAAATGAGTTTTTTACCTTACCACTGGGCAAATGATTGTAACATTCAAGCACACTAGAACATTAGTCTTCATAGTGTATAACAAAATTACCTCACTATTAGACGCACAGTACCCAACAAGATTTAAAAAACACCATGTTAGAACATTTATCTTCATATATATTTAGAACATTACTACTGAGACATTCCGCATCATGATAGGTATCCTGGTTTTCTTATGACATTGGCAAGTAAGACAAAATTAGAGGATGAACCTGTTTCTGAATAGCCTCCATGTCATGTGAGAGAGGACCAATTAGCCCTTCAGGAGTCATCTTGCATGTTTGTATCATAGATAGTTCAAGACGACATGCAGCCGTGACCAAATCTTCCTCTAGTGACCTGGCATCCTTAGCTTTCCACACCACAAAGCTGTTCAAAAAGGAACACCAGGCTGAATCAAATGCAGCAAGCTGCAGCCTGAAGGTCTGTCGCTTCCCCAATTCAATGTCAGATTTCCCATTGGATACATGTAAGGGTCCATTACATGATATCTTGATCAGCAATTCCAACTCTTTAACAAATTTATCGGCAGATTTGACCAAAGCAATCTCACGCTCCCCTTGCCCACTGATAACAGCATCCGGGTGTCCAAGTATCATATAAGCACACAGTACAATTCTCACTTGATACCTTGACAACTGAGCAGGAGTCTTAGCATCTTGCCTCATAGATGCGTTCATTTTTCCCTCTCGGCTAGAGGTAGATCTCTTGGGTGTTTCCTTCCTTTTGGGCGAGACTACTCGCTTGAGAAGGTGATCTATGTCATCACAACTAGAAGAATGGGGGGCAGACCCAAACTCCCGTGACAACTTATAGCGAAATTCAAGTCGATCAAGCAAAGCTTTAGCTTTACTAAGAGTGGCAGGTGACTGAATAAGAAGTGCCAACTGCTCGAATGGCATTGACTTCACAGATTTCTCATTAATATACAACTCATTGTAGACCTTGGCAAGGTGTGCAGTTGTTTTTCTCAGCTTTGTGAACTTCCTCCAGCACCTATGGCACATCATTTTTTATTTTAACAAAAACGAGATGTTAGTTTGACGATAACGAACTGAAATTTAGACTTCAATTTTACAACAATTATGAGATCTTGTACCAGAAGACCCATCTCACAAGGAAACCGGTCAAAACATTTAGTGATTGTATAAGAAACTCAATATAGCTCGAGTACCTAGCTAGTTTTCTGGAAAGGACGTCAGCCTGCTCATGCACAGCGTTCCAACTACAGTAAGCAACATTATATGGTCTTCCTCTCTGCATTAGATATTCAGCTCTCTTCCTCCTGGCCTACCAACAACAGAACCCTGAGTGGGTTAGGAAATTCAAAGAAGACTTGACACATGTATAGTTCTAAAATGATAAAAAACAAACAGTAAGTACCCTCTGCAATCGGTCTTCTAGCTTGTTCTTCATTTCACTTCTTTCAATCTCTCGCTGGTGAGAAATAGAACTGGCTACCTTCTGAACCTGCAAGGCTCTGGCATGTGCGCGCCTCTTCTCTGCTTCCAACAATCCCAGTCGCTTTTTCTCAGCAGCTGCACGCTTTTGGCATATTGCAGCCCGAACTCGTTCTTTGTACTTGCTCTCCCGAGCCATTCGCCGCAGCATTGACTGAGATGTTCTCTCCTTCAGAGTGGCCTTCCTTTGTCTAGAAGCTCGAAGGAGAAGCAACCTATTGGCCTCCGCTTTCCGAACCCTCATTTCAACTTTTGAGCCTAACTCAGCGCGTTCTTTCTCAAAACGCATTTCTACCTCTGTTTTGGCAGCTTGCCGCAACTCATCCATCTTTGCCAGGCGCATCTGAGCATTAGTCAGAATGCTCAACCTAAAAAATTGATCATTAGAATTAAGACAGCAGTATAAAAATGATCTCCTGGGTATAAAGGTTTGCATGTAGGCATGCAGAAGCATTTCACACGGAAATTGATAGAGAAAAGCAAGCATGAAAAGACTAGAATACAACAGCAGAGCAAGTCAATGAACCACCAGAGGACGCATGCTCAGAAAATAAAATAAAATTAATAATAATAAAAAAAAATCATATCTTTCCATGATAGAATTTTTTTACACCAACATATGTAAAACTTCTGAAACTTTTCAACCGATGAAGAGAAACGCATTGAGAACTAAACTTCATGAGGCAGTGCTTCTAGCCTCAAAATTGGAATCAACAATGAGGTGAAATGAACATATCCTCACCTCTTCTCCTCAGCAGCAAGGAGTTTAGCCTCGAGTCGTCCAAGATTATATTCAGGAGATGATGATCGAGAAGGACTTCTGGGCTTCGGCTTTGCTTTGCTAGACAAACTCTCGTAGAATTTCTGCGGTCAGATATTCAAAGAAAATTAGTCTTGCAATATAAAAAGATAATAAGTAAACCAAACTCACATAGATTCCAATTCAAAGACTAAGATCAACTCATCTTCAGAACATGCAATCTTTCATAATCACCGCTCTACTATACCGATTAAATTATTGCAAAAAGAGAACAAGAAGTAACGTCCACAGCAAAGAAATCCGGTAGATTCTTGTTTATGCCAAGGATCAGAGAAGAAGAAAAAGAAATTAACAAAAAATAAAGAAAAGAAAATCAACGCAAGAACAGGAACATTACTGCCACACAACTTCTACCTAACACCAAACACAAAAAAATTCCTACCTCCAACAGAAACACCAAGAATCAAACAACAACTTCAAGAAATACAAAACCAAACACATAACATATTCATATTATTCTCTCAATTAAACTCAAAATTAAGCATACAATTTAACTAAGTGTCAACTGTAAAAACACACACAAACAAAATAGAATAATATTAATCATCACAAACCTCTCAAAATACTAATCAAATTGCCAAAACAATCTTTAACAACACCAAACACAGATTTTAATTTGTTAAAAAAAACAACTAACTAACAAAACACAAATTTAATTAAAATATTTTACTGAAACAGACAAACAGACCCTGCGTCTGATGTCGGCGTCGCGAAGCTTCGCCTCAATATCTTCAACAGTAGCCGGAACCGGCGTTTTAGGCTCGGTGAGGCGGCGCTTGAGCCACGTAGGCACCGTCGGCGGCGAACACGCCATGGCGCCGTCGATCGCCGGAATCTCCATCGCTATCGGCCTCTCCGGCGACTCCATCGCACAGTAAAAATCGAACAACTGACACTACTATTCACAATCGATTTTAATTTTTTGTTGTTGTTGTCTAAAAACAGTAAATATACAACACAAAATTGAACAATCACGCCTTGTGAGAGTCTGATTATTGTAATTATATGTATGTATATATATATATAGACACGAGAAGATTGATTATATATATATGTATATGTATTTACAGATGATGATTTGTGAAGTGTTCTTTTGAAGGAAAAGTGACGACGATTGAGTGACGAAAATGAAGAGCTTTTAGCTTTTGGTGACGAAAATTGAAATCGTATGAATAAATGAGAAAAAATGAATAAAAGGAGTTGAAATAAATTTATAGGAGAAAGCGTGTTGGTGTCGCGTGCGAGTACGCGTGTGGTGTAAAATCACTTCTTTTTTGCTTATCCATGAAGGAGGACGAACTCGCCACGTCACCTGCCCAACGGTACACTGTATTATTATTTTCGTACTCAACGTAAAAGTGCCTCTCTACGTTTTAGCATTGGATGTGACGATTTTGCCCCTGCTAATCCTCGTGAGATTGAATTGGAACATATTACCAAAAAAATAAATAGTATATGAAAATACGAAAGTAGTTATATGGGAATTTTTTTTTTAAAAGTAGTTATATGGGATTAATGCAGAAATGTATAATTAATTTGAAGCACGTGAAATAATTGGACCATTAATTGCTTTTGTACAAAGATTAATCGTGTAACAATGGTGTGCCAATTTATGCATCAAAGGAAAAATATATGTAAAAAATGAATTTATAGTAGCTTGCTGTTAAAATCTGATTTCTTGATTGTTTGAGATCGTAAATATGTGATAAGAATCTTAGTGTATTTATTAAATGAGGTAGAGATGTTGTTACGCAACTAAGGGAATTTAAGCTTTATTTTCTTAATTTTGACTTTTTGGGAGGAGGTTTGAGAATTGTTGACCTAAATGCAAGCATGTTTGGCTTTCTCTATCTTTTAAGTCTCAACTTTTATCACTTTGTCAAAGGTATAATGGGGGTTTTTATTTTCAATTCATTAGGTCAATAACATTAACATTACAAGAACAGTACAATCTAATTACTATGAATAATTTTTTTCAAAGGAAGCATGTTTAAAGTTAACAAAATATAATCTCGCCAAGTAAGAATTTATCAAATTGATAAAACTCTAAAGATTCTACGAGTAGGCTTGTTTTTCATTTATTTTAGTAATAAGCACAAATTGTTTTTAAATGTGAATTCTCTCTATTCATTTATTTTCATTTTAACACAAAGTATATATAGCTTAGTAGAAAACACCCCCAACAAAATTATTAGTATTAGATCATATTATACGACGAGGCGAGATTAGATGTCACATATTTATCACGACTCTCTTTCTATTTCCCAACTTCGAACAAATAATAAAAAACAATTGATGTAATTGCTAATCTGTCATTGCTATAAATAAACAAATAATTGGTGATCAATCAAACCCAAAAAAACAATAAAGACAAAGCAAACAAGCAAAAACAATTGCTTGTAATTCACTGGAACTCGAATTGATCATGTTGTAAGTTACAAATTTCAAAATTTATCAATTAGGTATGCATGTCACTATATATGTCCTCTTAGCTAATACAAGTTTATACGGTAGAGCCAAAATATTGTTTTTGGAGATGAGCAATAAAAACATGCTTATAACGGGAGAAAACAAAACTTTAAACTAATATTCCAAAATTCCAACTATTGCAACATCATGATGGAGATCGATGCAATTGGTAATAAAATTTTGTTCATTAAAAGGAAGTGCATGTGGCA
This sequence comes from Misopates orontium, assembly GCA_946800315.1. Classification (NCBI taxonomy): domain Eukaryota; kingdom Viridiplantae; phylum Streptophyta; class Magnoliopsida; order Lamiales; family Plantaginaceae; genus Misopates; species Misopates orontium. The sequence continues at coordinate 4,533,542 of OX326948.1, read as the reverse complement.
AATAATGATTTTGTTTCTCTCTTTTCTCCATGTGCTAAATTAGTTACTTTCAACAATTATTAATTATGGACTGTTGATGAATGTAAACGAGAGTATCAAACAATACGCCATTAAAATTTCTCTTAATGCTTAAACATTAGATGAGATTGTAAGTTAATACGACGTTGGACCTACATTATAGAAGGTTCCTAAATCTTCATATTCCCATTACTCTCTTTGGTGAAAGAAATGCATAGTAGATACACACTTTCAAGAGGTAGGATTAGAACTGAGATATCATTTATTTATTTGAACATCCTTTTTTCGACCTTAACACCTACATCATAAAACGTATTTCGTGTGTAGTTAGTGTGTGAGCCTGTCAAGACTCAAGACTGTGTTGAAGTGTCTCCTTTTAAGATATATTTATATAGACCCGTAGTCTTGTGATATGTGACACGATGTGCTTGCAAGTGTTATTCTAGTCAATCCATTAGCAATCTGCTTTTGCATTACTTTTTATATGTACTTGTAAGAAGGGTTCATAGTGCTGTTTTTTTTTTTCTTTAAGGTGGCTAGAGTTGTTTCCATGGGTCATGATTATACAATATGGTTTTATTGTGTAGACCTATTGTAGTGACAAATCATCTTAAATATTGTCGAAGACGAAATAGGACATTTAAGGTGGTCATATCGTACTTGTACGATTAGAATGATCGTGTGATATACGTTACCAATTAACTTAAGGAACTATTATGCGTTTGCATGCAATCCTGAAAGTTTGACATAATAATAATACAATGTCTTCCTATTCTGGAAATATCGTGCAATAATTAATTGCTTGCGAAGATGAAAGACTTCTCTCTCAGTTATGAGATGGCATTCCATTATTTTTAGTCTGAGGAGACGTCGAAAGATGGGGAAAGAACCTTCTTAATTCAATGAAAGCTAATTAATAAAATTTAATTGGTATTTTTGTTTTTAAAATAACAAGCAGCAACATGCATGACTTTCACCATGCATTTTACTTTTAAATCTTAAGCATTGAGATTTGCTTTTCAACATCGATCATAATAAATTGAAATTCAAAGAAATACGAATATTATATTAGATCTTTGGTATTCATCAAATATAGTATACCGAAAGCAACATCAAATGATATGTTTTATTATTCATTAAGATTTGAACAAGTCTACATTGGTGTGCACTGTGCATGCATCTTAATTAATCAATCGCATTATTATTAATTTAATATTATATTAAATCTCAACACTAGGAAAGAAAATTACTATTTTGTCGATGTTTAATTCGATAACTCAAAATGTTGCAATTTATCTAAGAAATTCAAAATGTTATGCTCATACTTCGTACCTTAATTCGCCTCGAGAAAAACAACAAGAGTTGCAAAAATTGTTCCAAATTTTTAAGAAAACATTTGTCAAATTCTTTAATTCCTTTACGAGCAATTATTACGTGTGGTCCATCCAATTTATAAGTGTTAATGCACGATCAGAAATATTGTATCGAGAAGTTAAGAATATAAGAAACTCCTGTCATCTTGATCCTTAATTGTGCATCATCAAATAACAATGAACTAATTCTCTCCTCAAAAATGCAATATAATTTATTCAAGGCATTAATCGAAACAATACATATAACTAAATATATAAGAGTGTTTGTACTTAAAAAAACAAGATATAGAGAAGAAATTCATGCCTTCTTTTCATTTATTTTGTTGGATAAAACGAGAAAAACTCTAGTCCTTGATGAAGGGCAAAACAGTAATGACATCCGCAATTTGCAAAGCTACTCTATTCTATCCCCCACCGAACGCAAAACACATCCCACCTCCGCGAGTACGGAATACATCCTACTCGCTTTGCTTGACAGTTACGTGTGGCGACTTTTTCTTCCTTCGGTGGGGAGCACCGAGAGATACTGTACTCCGTGCCGCAGTGGAACACACCACCGGGGGCGTGAAAGTTAGCGGCAGCCACGACCAGCTTACATAATTAGGCCACGTGTGTACAGTGGCGGGAGGTAAAATTTCAACCATGTAATATAAAGTAATATTGAAAAATAAAATATAATAAGTCCTTTTTGTGGGGCCAAAGTATATGAAAATAATAAAAAGTGAATGGCTTTGGATTCCACTATAGTGTAATGCTTCATTATCATGATTGTGTGGATTCTAGAATCTAGGATAGAGGATTGTTTGGCTAATTATTAAAAAAAAAAAAAAAAAAGAAGATTGTTTGGCTAATTATTTTTGCCTCTTTTGGAGAGTTTGCCCACTTTTATTTTCCTCAGTTGCGATTTTATATTGCTCAAAATTGGATTTTAGGGTCTGAGACATAATTGAAAAGATAGGATAAGATGTAATGGTGATTTGGGACTTTGAGTTATGTATGATGTTTAGAATTTTGTGGTGGAAAGTTTTATACATTTGTTATATATTTTTTTAATAATATAGGAGTGTTGTGACTAGGCCGGGTAGTTTCAGTTTCGATTCTGGCTTCTATCCCAGAAAGGGTAATAGAAATAACGGTTGCTATTTGTTAAGGTACATATTGAGCTTACTTTTTAACTAGACGCAGAAATTTACAAATAAATGTTAGTCGAACAAACTAGTTAGCGATTGATGTGATAAGCACAAACTTCGAATTTAGAATCCAATTAATACCGGACTTCAAATGAGAAAGAAAAGTGATTTACCTCTTCGTAGAACCTTACTTGATTGTTAAGTGAAATCCAAAATGGCAACATGAGATTTCGTTCTAACCAAGAAAATTATATTTCGTTCTAACCAAGAAAATTATAGTTGGGTTTTTGACCCTACGAGGTAATTAGTCTGTTCCTCAATCATAGGTGATATCACATTTACTTTGTGTTTATTGATTGAATTACAGATATATATCTTTTTCATTCTAGACATCAAATATAGCACTTTTTATTATCTGAACAACTTTACACTTTGGAATTATTGCTAGCTTCACATACGGAAGCATGACCTCATCATGAACATTTTATGAATTTCTAAGTTTTTGTCTTCGAGAATATACATTTAATGTTCGAGACTTTTTTGGAGGTTGGCTTTTACTAAAGTATTTATACCAACAACTTTTTATTTTGTATTAAATACAAAAGTACCCAACCCAAATTACTGTTTTATATTATAATTAATATTCATTTTTCAGATGTCTTTGGTTAGGGATAAGAAACGTGAATATGACAGAGTACAGGAAACGGCAATATTAGTACAAAAAAAAAATAAAAAAATCACACGATACGACTATATACACTCACAACCTCAAATCCATGCAAGAAATGCAACTATGACTAAAAACTAGAATAAATTAACCACTTACAAAAATTTCAATATGAGTTGACATAATTTATGGATTTAGTTAATAATTAAGCTGGCATTTGAAGAATTTATAGTTGTGTGCGACATTATTGATTATAATTTTAAGTCTTATTGCGGATAAAGTGGCTATCTCAATCTGTTAGCTTCAACAAGTATACAAGGTATGATCCACCAAAATTAGTTTTCTTTAGACAAATTATTCTTAGAAATAATTACATTGATACCCCTGAAATTTAGTCTACTTACATATACATATAACTAAAGACCCGCTAATGTTTGAATAGATACGTGTGTACCCCTTTAAATTCGAACAAAAATTGCAGATAAATTCTCTTAAGTTTGAACAATTACAGAGATAGCCCTTTGAAACTTGAATAACATTCCAGATTCATCCTCTTCTTTTTTTTACATGCATTTCAAGTTTAACGAAATGTCCTTAAACTAATAATCCAAACTACAATAAATATTTTATGTAATCGGACCAAACCTCAGGGGTGCCTGTGCTATTATTCCATATTCTTATGTACATATGTTTTAGTCAAATGATTAAGATATCCTGTTATTTTCATGATATTACATATCAAAGTTGCTTCGACTTTTGTCTCAAGGAAGCAACAAAGCCCTCCAAAATGCTCTCACACTTTTATTCATAGCATAATTTTATTAGATATTAATAACGAATCAATTATCGAACTAAGTGGAAGGGGCTAGTGATTCATCTTTAGAAAAAATAAATTATATTAGATCAAAAAGTTTATGACGTCAGATTAATAACCTCATAATTAGTATGAGAAAGTCAGCAGGAGGAAGAATTGATAATACACAAAGGGCTGCGGAACCCTATCAACGAATAATTAGTGACGTATATATTATTATATGAAAAGAAAACAATTGACCATCATTTAATAGAAGATTAGGGAAACAATATATTAATGCGAACCAATAAAAAAAGGCCTCTTATCTTATTCTTCTTCTTTTTTCTTTATATATTAGAACAAAGATGCTACCTAACTTTATTTGAATATTTTTAAAAAGTAACCATGTATGAATATATGGCGGTCAGTGAGTTAGGGATCATAAAAAACACTAAACCATATATCTAATATTCTCCAGAGGGGTGCTAAGTGCTAACCTACATAAATATGAAATATATTCTCTTACGAGTTACTTAATTATGTGCTAATTGCTTTGTTCCCAACGTCGAGAATGGACCCTAAATGAATTTTATTTTTGAACCAACTCGAACCTGTGGTGATCATAAAAATTGGAAAGCAAATCTAAAGTGATACTGATAGATACTTATTTTGTCAATTATAACCAATACCAATACAAAACATAAAGCTACGAAAGATAACCTCACAATTTAAGTTGATCAAGTCTCATGCGAACAACAACGTTATTATATGAAAACTCTGGGTTAGACCGAGATTCATTTGGTTACACGAAAATTAATTGGTTGGATCTGGGACTACTACGTACACTCAAATAAAACGCAACTTATACTTTTCGATGTTTAAGTTATTAAGAGTTAGATAGTGAATTATATATAGAAAGAGAAGCATTTCCATAAATATATAAAACGAACCGCAAATGATATACCTTTTAATATTTCGGAGAGAGGTGTTTATAAGAGTTGTGTAGGCCGCATATGATGTGGTCCATGTTAGGTGACTCATTGTAGGTTCAATCAATCTTTGTTGGAATATAATCATGTCACTAGTATACGACTATGTTGTTGTGCTGCTGGTATATATATAATCATGTCACTAGTATACGACTATGTTGTTGTGCTGCTAACCTGATATGTTACAATGCTATACTTGGACTCATACGCAATCATACAAACGTATTGTAGTAAATTAGTAATGTGCAACTATTATAGTATGTATAATTGTATGCAATCGTGCTACCGTGGTAACCATGAGTCCGTTCTTTGACATATTTTTGGAAGTATAATTCTTTAACTAATGCATGGTGGGCTAAGAAGTTATAATTTTCTTTGATGAAAGGCTAAGAAGTTGATACATGTTGTATTACAATACCGAGTGAATTGTAACATTGTACATCAAAGTCCATTGTTTTCATACCGAAAAAAAAGGTTGGTGATAAGGAAGAGGAGGGGACGATAAGAACGATGAAGTATGCAAAGACAAAGACAAATAACTCGTGGATAATGTGTGGTAGAATATGTTCCTGCATGTCTTTATTCGTTGCGTTTAATGATTAATAATTAGTGGTCCAGTACGTAGAATTAGGAAATGGTGTCCAAAATCAATTAATGGGCTTTGTCATTCATCATGAAGCATCCAATATATAAATTTCACTTCCGTATTAATTTCATTTGTTACTATAGATGCAATTTATGCCAAATTGGTTAAATTAGTAAAAGTTTAAGTCACCTAAAAGTTTTAGTTAAGAGATTAGTGACACATTTATAATTCATGTTTGCAATACTTCTTTCAACGTGTAGGCTGAAAAATATATTTGCAAAACGTAATGCAGGAAAACTTAACGTTGGGATTCAAATTTGAAACTTTTTAATTTGAGACGGATACGATATTATCGGATGATTGCAGTTTTTTAAATAACTTAATTTGCGGTTTAAGAGATAAATGAGCTTCAAGGTGATGAGGTCATTCAATAATGACACAGTTTTATTATTGTTTTGCAGTGTCAATGATTATGATAGAACTGCTGATATTCTATGAAAAAGGTCATTTATTAGAATATAATCATATATAATTTTATTTTGCTACGCAGAGTCAAAATAACAATTGAAAACAAGCAAACTATTTAGAGGCGTCACAAGATAATATACATGCATGTTTGATTTAGTCAAAGTGCGTGAATTGGATTTAAATATCCAATTAAAAAAATTGACACTAAATTATGTTTTTGTTTGTGTGCGAAAAACATATCTGAACGCAGATAATCAATAAAAAAAATGTTATTAGTATAATATCTCATTCTAACAAAGAACAATATTGGACGTAAGCTTTCAATTTATGAGTTGCACAAGTATTTTTCTAATTTCATTAATGGTTTTTCATAAAAAAAAGTAGTTTATAGAGTAAATTAGACGACGGCAGTTTTAATTAAATTGCGTTTACATACTTTTTAATTTCCCTTTTGAAGATAACAAAATACCCTTTATAATGAAGGAATGCCAACAATACGAAAAACATGAAATATCAAAAAATTTATGTAGTTCCAATTTTAAGAAGAAATTTATTTAATCAAATAAGACTTTTTCAAGATATGGAAAAATATGTAATAAAAGAATTTACTCACCTCGTGCTTCGTTTCTTTCTCTATTTTATATGTTTTTCTCTCCTAGCTACTTTATTCTATTTTTTTTTTTATTTTTTTAGTTCGCAATGTTCCTTTAATTTATAAAAAAGTGGTGACCGCTAGTGATGTGGTTTGTCCAAAAAGAATAGTGTTGGGTCAAGAGTCTAAAGTACTATATTAGTCCATATTTATGTATAATAGGTAAAATTAGAGTTGCCTTCCTAATGTTAAAATCGTACTTACGTGTGATTATAATTTACCTCACTAACATAGCCAAAACTAACTTGTGTTGCGATTGGTGTAGTTTGCCCAAATTAGAGTAGTACTTAGTTGAATTATAAATATTGATAACACGCCAAATGCTATAGTTTGTGCGTAAGTTTTAACATTAGTAAAACCTTTCTTCAATTGTAAAACTGTAATAATTTTAGTGTAGATCGTGGAAGAGGCAAAAGCTTATTCGAATCCCTATTTTCTTTTCTTTTTTTGGTTATGGCACTTTTATGTTAATGTTACTTTATTAGGAAGTGAATAGATTTAAGTCCTTGAGCATAAATGCATTTGGTTGAAATCTCTTCCAAGTTCGTTGAGAGTTAACGTAAACAAATTTTCATATTCTCCACCGCTAAGGAAATAGTTCTTGCCCACTGCCTAAGTCTAGAATCACGTATTGTATACTTAATAGTGTATTGGGGCCTATAAATCGTCTAAGTTCGTCCACTAAATAGTTGGACCAGAAAGTCATAGTCCTAGATTGTAATGCCAACTTTATCTTTATTTTAGGGGAGTAATAATAAGTTAAGCAAATGACACGCCTTCGGGTCAAAAAAAAAAAAAATTTAAAAAATTGAGCTGTAGTTCGGTGTACCTATAAACTTTTAAGAGGAAAGATAATTAATCTCCCCTTTTTAACTGTAATCAATAACTCTTATCTCTATATCATTCTCATATCATATATTATATAAACTACTTGATTTGATTTGAGTTTCATTTTATTTATCTGATAATATTTTGGAGGAAGCTTTCGTGCTTATTAGTTTTGTAAGAACACGTTTTGACCGGCCATTTGCGTAAACGTTAACGTAGTAGGTATACATCTTAATCCTTATCTATGTCTGCGCAAAATAAAATCTTTCCATATGCTTCATACGCTTGCTTGATTTCTAAATCTATAATGACTTATGTAGGTTCTAGACGGGCTTAATTGTAGGATAATATGACATTAATCATATGACTTAGAATCATTTTATTCGTAAAACCAAATGAATCATTTTTTACTTCTTTTGGATCGATCAAATGAATCATTTTGCGAAAGACAGTAGAGATAACAAGAGGTCATTTACAAATAAAATCGTACTACTACATTACATACAAAATAGAGATAACATTTTTATAAACTCCCTCAACTAATATTAATGGTTTATGATTTCCCTTACTAATATTTTTATACTGGAATATTATTATATGCTCATACGGACGACATAGGAATTTCTCTTTGAAATTTAAAGAATTTGTTATCGTACTATAATTGATATACTTTTAATAAATAATATATTTTAACCTTGTCGAGTTCTTTATTAAAAGAAATCATAAATCATGAATGCCTTAAAAATTATAGGCCTTGCTTCGGCCCAATTCTCCAATCCAATTGGGTCAAATTATGTCGGCCCAGCTCGATAAATATAAGGGAGAATTACTCAAAGTCCCCCAGAGGTATGAACTAATTATAGAGACAACCCCTCATGTTTGAAAAATCACACAAAACCTCAGTAGTTAACTTCCATTAGAAATATAATAAACCTTTCTGAATTTACATTAACGCCTCTCATTTATTCTATAACTAAAAAAAATTAAAACTGCTAGAAAAATGCATACATGTCTTGTTTATCATGTTTAAATTAGTGAAAAAAAATCATCAAAGTAAAGAGTACTTTTGAATGGTTTTTTTTTTTTTTTTTGTAAATTATTTGCCACGCAATTTGTTTTTCCATTAGAATTTAATCTCGATAAATTAGATATACACGGTGTTTGCGTAATGAGATTGTGGAGGGGCTAATGCCTAAAATAGTAATTAAAAAAAAGGTTAACAGTTGACTGCACCGGGTGAGCAATGCAATGGTTTGGTTGTATAATAATTTTCATATCTCATTCATGGGGTGTATGTGTCTAGATATAATTTAATGGAATAAAGTGAAGATATAAGTAGTAATTTACAATAAATAAATGCAACAGCAGAGAATTCCCTCCATATCATCGTCGTCACCGGAATTTCCCCCAAACCCGTCCAGATTCATCCCCCTTTCTAATTTACAAAATCTCTCATATTTCACTATTCAATTATTGTCATTTTTTGTACTATTAATACTCACTCGCATTATCCATTTTCAGCTCGTTCTTCATGCGATTGCTGCTGTTGTTGTCTTCGCTGTGTGTTTAGGGTTTCAATTTCGATTATATTGAGGGGAAGTTGAATTACGCTGCTTTTAAGGAAGTTAAATTTCGATTGTAATCGCTGTTGTTGTCTTCACTGTAAGTTTTGTTGATCGATTTTGGTTGAATTTGAGGGTTAAAAGGAAGTAAAATTCAGCGGTTCTGTTGTAATCAATGGATTTGACTCAATTGCCGACGAATAGTGGTCTGTCGTTAGGGTTTATATCGCATACTGCGAGCAACAAACGGAGCTCGGAAATTGCCGATGAATCTATCTCCTTTAAGATCGAGTCGAGGATTATGCATCCCCTGCCATTGATGCCACTCCAATTGTTGGACCAGAAAGTAGAGAATCAGTATAATTGTCGATTGGAGAGCAGTTTGAGTGAGGATGATGGTACTGTGGAGGATGATGAGTTTCAGCTTTTAGGTCACCCCATGACTTTGAAGCGGAAGCGCGAGTGCGATTCGGGTTCTTCGTCTGGCTCGTGGAAGGGAGCTAGGGTTTGTTCGAGTGAGATGGAATCGCGTAGGATGGCGGTCCAGGCGTGGGGGAATCAGAGCTTGCAGAGTGCTGATCCTGATATTTTTGAGATTATGGAGAAGGAGAAGCAGAGGCAGTATAAAGGTATTGAGCTGATTGCTTCGGAGAATTTTGTTTGTAAAGCTGTGATGGAGGCGCTAGGAAGCCACTTGACTAATAAGTACTCGGAAGGCATGCCGGGTGCGCGGTATTATGGTGGGAATCAGTACATTGATGAGATTGAAACATTGTGTCGTGAGCGTGCTTTAGCTGCTTTTAGGCTTGATTCTGAAAGCTGGGGTGTAAATGTGCAGCCATACTCTTGTACTTCTGCGAACTTTGCAGTCTATACTGGGCTTCTGTTGCCGGGTGATAGGATAATGGGCTTGGACACACCTTCTGGAGGGAACACCAGTCATGGGTGTTACTTGCCGAATGGGAGAAAAGTGTCGGGGGCGTCGATCTTTTTTGAGAGTTTGCCGTATAAGGTGAACCCGCAGACGGGTTATGTAGACTATGATAAGCTTGAGGAAAAGGCACTCGATTTCCGGCCCAAGATACTTATTTGTGGTGGTAGTTCATATCCTCGTGAGTGGGATTATGCAAGATTTAGGCAGATAGCAGATAAATGTGGCGCGGTTTTGTTATGTGACATGGCTCAGACTAGCGGTCTTATTGCTGCTGAGGTGAAACCTTAGCTCTCCTTTATTAGTTTTGTTTACATTCTGGTTCTTTAACCATTAAGCTTTTTGTGTCTCTGTATCCGGACTTTGTTTGCAATATATGCAGGTTGGATACCATTCAATCGAGCATCCTTATTTTGCATGATAATTGGCTTATTTATATACTTCTCCGTTTCTGCACTCTTTGTTTGCAGTATATGCAGTTTGGATACCATTCAATCGAGCATCCTTATTTTGCATGATAATTGGCTTATTTAAATACTTCGTCGTTTCTGCACTCACCTATAGAATTAAGTTTATGGTGGAGTCATGTTTTTAGTCAAAGTAACTTTTTTTAGTTAGCATAACTCATAAGAATTAGTTCTATTTTGCATGGTCTAATACTCTTGCTTGATTGGTCTGAGCTTTTTGTCTTGGAAAGCTAGTTTTTTGTTTCACATCTTGAGTTACTCTTTGTTGACTGAGTACTGATAATGAATTTCATTTAAACAAAATATAACTTGTTTTACTTGCACAAATAATGGAGCCTTCAGATTATATTATTTAATGAATAACACTTTGTTGTCAAAAATATTGCTTTGTCTAAAATATTTGTGTTAGGTTACATTAATACTTTGACAACCGATTCACCTTCCCGTGTTAAGTTTAACCAGATTCAGATATGCAGGGTAACTTGATACCTTTGTCATTAGAAAGTCAACTTGGTTTCTAACATCTAGAAATTAATATACTTTCACATCATAAAATATCTTTGTTCTTTTTGCTCGAGGACCCAACTTAAAACGCTAAACATTCAGTCATCTATGGCTTTAGGATGAAATGTGGTTGCTCCCAGCAAGATTATCATGCTGCCTTAATATCATCTAACTCCTCTTCTATTTCAAAATTGTTCTTTAACTAATATGTTTTTACTTTTCAGTATAGATTGCTTGATTGAACCCTTTCAATATTTATATATTTGCAGGAATGTGCTAGTCCTTTTGAATATTGTGATATTGTTACCTCAACAACCCATAAAAGTCTTCGTGGTCCTAGAGGAGGAATTATTTTCTATAGAAAGGGTCCAAAGCCGAGGAAGAGGGGCATACTTTTGAACCAGGGTGATGTCGGTGATAAGTACGACTTTGAGGAAAAGATAAACTTTTCGGTTTTCCCTGTGTTGCAAGGTGGGCCACACAATAATCATATTGCAGCCCTTGCTGTAGCGCTGAAACAAGTGGCTACGCCAGACTACAAGATGTATATGCAACAAGTGAAGAAAAACACTCAGGCTCTTGTATCAGCGCTGCTGAGAAGAAATTGTAGACTGGTCACTGGTGGTACTGATAACCATATGTTACTTTGGGATTTAAGGAATTTTGGATTGACAGGCATGTACTCTTTTGTCTTGTCTTTGCTCTTGCTCTAGTCTGCCAATTATGAACTGCCAAATTTTGTTGGTGTCATGTTGATGTGTGCCAGGAACTATGCTTCTTTTAGCAACCATAATTCTAGTCTTGCATGTCTACTAATTCAGATTACCATTAGTAGTGCCGGGTGCTGATTCCATGTGTATTTCATAAAAAAATGTGGGAAAGCGGGTGAGATAGAATTGGACGGTTACAACAATAGTAAGAAAATTTATAGCTGGAGTGCATGCCCCTCACATGGCTAATTTCTTGATGCAAACTTTTCCTTGCTATATCGGTTAGGATCTTATGCAATATGAGCTGAGTTCATCTTTTATGGCCATAAAGTCCAGAGTTAAGTTTATCTTCCTGTTTTACTTGGACGCTGGAGGGTTCCTTCCAAGCCACCCCCATCTCCTGACTATCCAAAATGACATGATTTTCTTTCCATAGTAATCTGTAAGAGTTAATTTTACAGTCTGTGTATGAAAAAGTTACGCTTTACAGTGGTTTCGGGTTTGGTAAACCATGTTTTTGGCAATTGGTTGTTTTCCTGCTGATGCTTTGACTCTGTTTCATAGCTTGACTGCCTCTCCGTTTTCTTACCTGTAGGTCAAAAATTTGAGAAGGTTTGTGAGGTTTGTCATATTACAGTCAATAAGGTTACAATATTTGACGATAATGGCAATATCACCCCTGGTGGAGTCAGGATTGGTATGCAAATTTCTCTCTCTTTCAATGAATAGATCATTTAAGTTTAAGCAATTGATGTTTGCAGTTGATTTTTAGATAGTTATAGCTTCCCGGATCTGTTTCTGCAGGTACCCCTGCAATGACATCAAGAGGTTGTGTTGAGTCTGATTTTGAGACTATGGCTGAATTTCTCCTTAGAGCTGTCCAGATTACAAGTTCTGTTCAGAAAGAACATGGAAAATTGTCAAAATCTTTTCTGAAGGGGCTTGAGAATAACAAAGAAATAGTTGACCTCAGGACACGAGTCGAAAATTTTGCATCCCAATTTGCAATGCCAGGATTTGATGTATAAAATAGGTCCTAGTTGTCGACATAGGAACAATTTTGTCTATGTCTTCATATCTCAATTGAATCGGTGATCTTGGCTGACCAAGATTATGGTCATAGTAAAGTTGATCATGGCGTATACACCACAGACGTTGTCTGACTTAAAAACCATTTATGGTCGCTGAAACCTAGTTCTCTTAGCACAGTAAGTATTTGTGATCTTGGTGATTATATATGAATTTGTTATGGGGGCTGAAGTCCGAGCCTACCGTCGATTCTTTTATTTACCGCGTGACTGGTGTGTTTATATCTTATGTCAAAGTCTCACATTAATTTGTTTTTGTACATGGTATACAAGAGATCATTTTGTACAGTTCTGGGTTTAACATCAGTTGTTGTGACGCATGTGTTTCTTTTCTACGAAGTAGAAGACATAAAAGTTTCTGCATATATCTATGAAATGTTTAAAACTTTAGATTCTTTGATCTATAGTAATGAGAGGGAAATACGTTTAAAATGGGTATTGCATTAACATGTTACCTGTATTCTATTATCTTTGCTGCGTAACTTTTTCTTGCTCATCTTACTGCTTATTTGTGCATTAAAAGACACAAATGAAACTCAAATCGTTGCCCTTTTGGCTTTATACTTATACCTTTTTGTCCTCTTTCCTTACATCTACGTTAAATTCCCATTACAAATGGTTGTTGCCAAGAAAAATCTCACTTTGAATTATTTGAAAACAACAGCTCCTCCTCAAAAGCAAAGAGAACACTTGAAACAAGTGAAGAAAATAAACCAAAAGTTAATAGGAGACACAGTCATATCATATATCTACTAATAACACCTAAGAGTTGAAGGCGACAGACCCAAGAATGTAGGCATAGCAGAAGCTTTTCATCATCACAAACACAAATTCCATTCTTTTCAAGTTTCAATTTTTAAGAAAAACTAGCTGAATCAGACAAAAGCTTCTACTGGCAAAAGAAAAACTTCTTTTTTTTTTTTTTTTTTTTTTTTTTGAGATTTTTTGTTTTTCACAAAAGGCAAAAGTTCAAGAATCTTTCAAGTAACCCCTTTTCACCTTCTCTCTCCTCCCATATTGTCCTTTCTCTCACTTTCCCTCATCATTGTTTCACAGGTTGAATCATTAGTCATTTTACTATCACAACTTAAAAGAGAATCTAACATGAAAAAATTGCACTTAAGATTTTTAATGGTAGTTGACAAAAGTTGGCATGAATACATAAATGTGTAGCAGCTTCTTGTTTATATTCAACTCCACACATAATAATTCAGGTGGGAATTGATATATTATTGCACTTTTATAGATTATCTTGCTAAGTTAATTACTGTAGTTTGTTTTACAGTTGGCTTAAAGATTTTGCTGTCAGTGTCAAGGTAAACTTATTGTTTGTCTGATAAACAGGAACCTTTGTTGTTAACTTTTTATACAATCTTTTAGCTGCTTTTCCTTTTAACCCTTTTCAACTTTGGCTGGCAGGTGTAAGAAGGAAAAAACTTTTTAGATTTCAAGAATATAATTATTGTTTTTTTTGGTTAGTTTAGTGTAAATCAGACAACTTAATTTGGTGTCTTAAGAAAAAGTTGTCCAGAAGAAGGCTGACCAAAATCAAAAAGAGAGAAAAAAAAAGATCTGTAATAGTTTTTGCCATTTACCAAGAATCTGTCATTTCTCTGTGCACAATCAGATTGTCATGCAAGCAGGAAGCATTATTCCCTTTTTTCTCCACTTTATTTTAGTGTGATCAAATCCTTTTCCCTTTGACATTAGAATCATCTTTCAATTTGTTGAACAATAATTACTACTCAACATATTATTTAGGGACAAACATTTACACTTCAGATTTGGAAATTATGGAAATTTCTCTTGATGTTTGAATAATTACAAAAAAAAAAAAAACACACTTATACAGTGTGATATTATTTTTTAAATGAATGATTATTGTTTATATTTGTTCAAGCTCTGGGGATGTGTATGCAGTTATTCAAACCTTAGGAAAATCTTCAAGGCCTAAAGATGTAACTATTCCTATTATTAATATCAACCTTGTTGTGGAGGTAATTTTCCTTAACAGAATCACTGGCATACTGAAGATTGGACAGTACAAATCTTTGTAGATTTGCATGCCTTGTCTGAATCCCTCTGATAACATATAATTGGTTTGCCATATATTATAATATTTCATGAGCTATCAATCTGCAGTAGATAACAAATTCTTTTACTATTTTTACTTTTGAAATTCATGGCTGTTCTCTTTTGTTTAGCTTTTGGTCTTATGAGAAAAAAGACTTTATTATGATATTAAATTATTAGAAGAATCTGTTCTGTTCAGGGAAAAATTGCTTTCTGTTGAAGCTATCATTGTCAAAACATATTCTTCTTGTTTCTTCCCTTAAAATAGTAATGCTGCTTTTCTCTTTACTTGAAAGCAGGAATCACATTCTTTTCCTTCAAGATTTTGCTTAGTTTTTTTCTCTAACAAAACTTCTACTCAAAGACTTCAAATGGATATAATAGCAAATTTCTTTAACATAGAAAAAAGGAAAAGGAAAAATAAGAAAACATAAAACAGAATACTCAAACTACTTCATCATCTAATTTCTTACAATCTACTTCAAACTTTCTTACTTTGTTTCTTACTTTTTCACCTATGAGAACACATGTCTAAAAGCTTCTTCCTACCTTCAACTATCTCATCAAAGAAATCATCAAGTTGCCCAATTATGCTCTCAGTCCCACATTGCAAAACTCCAAAACAACTCTTCAAGTTCTCGACTTTATCACGGATATCGATCTCCGGTTCGTATTCGGACGACCCCTCTATCTCCATCTTCAGCTCTTCCATCGCGAACCTCGCCTTGTGCAACTCGAAAAGAAGGATTCCCGGTTGCGTTTCGAGATGATTTATCGTGTTGACAACTCTCTGATGCAATGTGGCAGTTGAGCCCATGAACGATGAACCGAAAACAGAGTTTTCTTCGTATTCCCCCTGGCGAAAACTCGTCTCTGGCCAACAGTACACGAGGCCACTGACTAAAATCACTAAAAGCAATGTACTCACATTCCTCATTGCATATAGAACTCCTCTAAATCCATTGTATTTATTGAACTTTGATTCTGCCAGCACATTTTCTTCAAATCTTAGAGACAGAGTCTGCAGCCTGGTTTCTGCTATGCTTTTGTTGTCTTCTTGTAATCCTCTTAGCTCCCTTTGGCAGCCATTGATCGCTCGAATAGCCTGTTGAAGAAACACATATATACCCTTTAAATAACTGATCATTTTTCTAAGGGATTATCACATTTTTTTTGTTTGAATAACTAACTACATGAAACCACCCTTAAAATTTTTTAAAAAGCAATCATTTGAGATTTGAATACTCACAAAAACACCCCCCCTTAAGTTTGAAAAACACTAAAGACTCCATTTTTACATGTTTTTAAACATTGAAAATATTCGATAATTATCCCTTACCTCATGATCATGAACTATTTCAAGAACTTGAAAGGATGAGCCAAAAAACCAACTAACCTGGCGGGAAAGTTGTGCGTTTAAAACACGATGATCATCGAGCAGAGCAGCGACATTAATGGCCGACGAATAGTAGTTTTCCATGGCTGATGCTCCAGATTTCAAAACATGACATGCCTCCCAAAGCCTTGAACTTTCATCCATATACTCATCAAGCCATTTTTCACCAACTGGCAAGTGCAACTTTTGGACCAAAATCGTCAACTTCGAATGAAAAGATCGAAGGGACGACAAGACGTGTTGAAGAAAGTCGATGGACATGAAGTTTTGTGTAAGAAAAAGATGATCAAGATTGTCTAGTTCTCGCTTAAGGAAGCTGTAGAAGCCACTGACAGAAGTTGTGGATGAAGAATGACTCATCATGGGAGAGTTGTAATAAAAAAGATATTTGGAGAATAAAAAGAGTATATAAGTTTTATGTATTTGTTTGATCAGTAGTGAAGAAGAAGAAGGGGTGTTAGTGAATAGGTGTTGTAGTTTTTATAGTGTCAAAAAGGGAGGAGGTGTTTGTATATTTGAAGAGCTAGCGCAGGTTCCTACAAAAAAGAATTTGTTTGTTGGGAGCAATTATGGTTGTTTTTGCTTTAGAGTGGAGAGGATGATTGAGAATCTGCCATTTCATTTTGTTTATTAATATAAGCATGAGAGAGAGGTGAGAGTGTTTGAGACTATAAAATAATAAAAAAGATAAGGAAGAATTACACAACGACCCCTCGAGTTATGGAATAATTACCTCCGTAAGGTCGTCTATGTAACTATATATACATTACCAAGGGTGTTTGAATAATTAGATATATATACTATTTGGGGTGTTTTTGTGATTTTTTAAATATGTGGGTGTTACAAGTTACAACCTTGAAATTTGATTTTAACTAAACAAACATTTACATTGAACATCATTTGGAGATTTAATTAGCATTATTCGTTTTTCAGGTTTGAATGGTTATAGAGAGACCCCTAAAGATTGAAAATATTACATTTGTTATAGCCCCTATTTTTTACATGTTACTAAAGCTTGGATTGTCTCTGGAATTATTCAAACACCAGGGGAGATTTATGTATTTAGACCAAACCTCGGGGGATACAGTGTCATTATCTCCAATAATTAAAATTATATATTCTCTACATGTTTAAACTTTTGGAAGAATCAGTCATTAAATAAAAAAAAATGTAATAGTAGAGCCGGCCAAAGTAAATTCTGTTTTTTGAATTTTAATGGTCCCATTAAATGAAAATATTTTTTGTGTCTTATGATTACCATTTACATTTGATGAGGCGTGTTGGTCATTATAAAATGATATGTAGTTTAATTTTAAATAAAATAATCTTCTAACTCCAATTGAAAGAGATGTATTTGCATATTAAGTTGGGACATGGGTTTACATGTCACATCATGCGAGTATATTTGGTAGTTCTTCTGTTAGAGGTCAAAAATCCACCAGACATAATTGAATACAATTATTAATTAAACATATATAGAGAATTAAGTATTAACAGATGAAACTGAACAATAATTGTAACTCAATCTTCTTTGACAAAGGAACGTAATCTATTATTGATTGAATTAAAAGTAAAGCTAGCTCTATTTTAAATACACCAGTACTAATCTAGTTTTATACAAGGATTATGCCCTTTATTGCTTTATTAAGTCTTTTTTTTATCCATCTTCATCATTAGAAATTTAAAGATTTTTTGTTAGTGAACACTCCTTCAAAACTTTTTGTTAGTCAGTGTTGGAGAATATAAAATATAAATATTAACTTAAAATATGTCTAACTCATTACGTACGCTTGAGCTTTTAGATGAAACGGTAATTCAATATGATACCAAGCCAAAGAATAGGTTCCGCGTTTGAATCCTGTCGTCATTCACTTATCAAACAATATCATGTGTCATACGTAGCAAAAAAAATTCCGCCTACACGGCAGAGTGTTGGAGTATATATATCCTTTTATTTTCCTTTTGTATTTTGTAACATTTATCTTTTTTTTTTTTTTGAGGGGGTGGGGGAGATGGGGGGACCTGCCTCTGCAGTAATGATGAAAAAATTGCATTACAATGCAGCTCTTTATTTCGTTTTGCTAAGTTTTGAGTTTTGGGCTGCAAAAATTTGACTAACTTTGACTAAGATTCTTCTTCTCACTGTTCAATTTTGATTTTGTTCTCCTAGAAATTGAGTGCTCTTTTGTCTTTGCCTTTTTGGGGTATGTAATCCCTTAAAGTATGATCTTCTCAACTTTAGTTTGGTTTTTTAGGGGAAGAGAAATGATGGAGTTTCTTGGAAATGAATATATATTCTAGTGAAAATTCAGTCCTCAAGGGCATCTAAAGCATGCTATTTCAAGTACATTTTAACCCTTTAAAATTGCTATATATATATATTTTTTTTAAAAATAGAATGGTTACATTTACAATCTTTTCCTCCCCAAATGAAAAAAATAATAATTTATCATAAAAGTTTTAAAATTTTGATTCATTCACTTTTCCCACTACTGATATGTTTCTTGACACTACAAACCACCTGCACACTCTTCTTTAGTTTGGAGAAAAGTAAATAACAAAATTCAAAGATGAGTATGAACACTTTGAGATACACTATATGTAGAGCCCAATAAACATGCTTTTGAAGCTCTGGTATATATGATCTTTTTCTTTCTGTGGGGTACAAAGGATTCTCCACTAATACACTTTGCTGTTTTTAGGGCATATCTCCTCAAGAAAATTGCACCCCAAAGCTGCCCTTTTACTTGAGATAGTTAGGTGACAACTGTTTATGCAGGTACTTCATGGGTTTAAGGGCACGTAGGATGTTGAGATTTGGCCTAACTTTTCTAATTTGGGTTTTAATCAATTTCTAATTTAACATTGTATTCATTAATAATACGAGGAACAAACTTAGATCCAACCAAGTTTATATCTCCATGGTTCATTTATCATAAAAAATTATGTTACAAAACTGTCTTGTAGGGTTGTATGATACTAATCACCCCTGAATAAGAGGATGGTATGACCCAAGTTTGGACCGGGTATCGTTTCGTGTCTGTTAATTAAGTTCAAGTTCATTAGGCCCGACGTCTATTGCTCTAAGGACCTCTAAGGACATCCTACATATAAAATAACCTGTTCTTTGGCTCAAAAAATTCTTATTTAGGTGTTTATGATATATTTTGTGGCCACAATTGTCCATGCATTAGAACTTCCGACTATAACTAATTCACGTATTCAAAGTCAAAACTTTTTGAATAGTGGGGCAAACTATAGTCATAATGCCTATAAACTTGGTCTAGGTGAGAATTACCTATTTTGCGCACCCCTATCATTTAAAGAGTCGTAAGCACTTCGCTCGTTAGGGGATGGGATTCATTCAAATGCATTCTTGCCAGTACTACAAGAAGCAGTTTATTGCGCACATAACTGCTTTAGTTCGAGTATCCATGGTTTGCCTAAATGTCAAAAAGCCAACTTGTGTACTGGAGGACATATAGTACAGCAAAAATGGCATCCAACATGTTAAAATCCTGCTAATATTTCCTCTGAGTGCTAGGTACAAGTCACTCCACAAGCCAAGGGAAATTATCAGTCACTAATAAGCCTCTAGTTCATGCCCCACACAGTACCAAAAGCAACTGCTTTAGGCCCCATTTGGTAGAAGAAAGTGCTATAAATCTTGATAAAGAAAAGAACTAGGTATCAATGATGTTTACATGTCAGACTCAAACTTCAACATGGGAAGGATTGGACACCATAAATAAGTCTTCAAATGCAACTTGAGAGCACTGGTAATCAATCAAATCCTACCACAGAAGATTTCATGTTAACCTAAATAAGGTTTTCAGTTTTCACCAACCAAAGTGATATTTTGATGGGAATAGCATTAAGACTGCCTTTTACACTTAGCCATTTTGGTGGGATTCTACTTTTCTCTCTTCTCTCCCCCTCTAGGTGTGTGCATGAGTGTGCCATTTAGTTTCTCTTTTCCTGTAGTGGGGTCATGTGGGGTGGATGGTAAGTTTTGAGTTTACTCCACCTCAAATCATGAAAATCATCAATAATCTACTGAGTACACTGCTTGTCATCTTCAAAGAAAAGATCAACAAATGTCGTCCCGTGTTTTTCCGGATGTAAACATCTCTATAGAAAAGAACAAATGATCATTCCAAAAGGATGCATTGCTATTTTTCTATAGAAAAGAACACAGAATCCTTCTGAAATGATGTATTGGTATGACCATCTTCGTCGCTTTGAAGTCTTCTCTTCATCATGATTCCTCATATAATTTATTAACTCTTCAAGAATAATTGAAAATTTTACTATATTTGAGATACCCCCTCAAGACTCCAAACCCCTGACCAGCAATCAAGGGCTGCTGTGGAGGCCCTGAGATGCAACTCTATAATACGTAACTTGCTTCAAAAGCGTTAAGTCATACACACATCTCTAGGATTTTATCTAGTAGTCCATTATAAACAAAGCAAGTAAAGGACACAAGAACGAAGAGCATTTAACTTACCAAATTTGCATTTCAATGCTAATAGCAAAATTTGTACAGTAACTACCAATATGCTTTCCCCATAAATATGTTTTGGCTGTACTACATGATCAATATCTTCTCATCTAACCTTTTTTCTGTAACATAACCTGTTGCCGACAAAATCTGCCATCTTTAGTCTTAACAAAGGGCCGAAAGAACTCTCCCAAACTCCCTCAATAATCTGATCTATGTATTTTCAGCAAGCTTACCTCAAGAAAAGATGATTGTCATGTTTGCTCCGGATTTTCCTTCAGCAACTCACCAAATATTTTCTTCCCAGCAACTTTTATGAGGTCTTCATGAAGTAGATAACTAGGGGCTAAACGACTGGTGGTAACTTCACAAAGCATCAGGAACTTCTAAAGGAGATTAGGCTCACAATTCTGCTTTTGATTCCTCATCTTCTTTTGAAGAATTATCTGTGCTCTTCATTTGCTGAGGGGATTCTATCTGCTCTTGGGGTTCAAGAATTTCACCTAAAATTTTGGCTGTGAAGCGTCTAGCTTCCAGATCAAGATCTGGCCATTCTGAAACTATTCTTTTGGCCCCCTACAAAAAAACATGTGTCAAGTAAATAAAAAGACAAGCGATCATGATTGACGAAGTAAGAAGGAAATATAATACAGTTTTCACCTGAAGCTTGGGCTCCTTTGTCATGGGATTGTTGCAAAGATCTATAGTCTTTGCTCTGGATTTTGTTGCATTACCACACCATGATTCACACCATAGCCACTCTTGTGGAAGTGAAAAGATGGGCACCATGTGCTGAGCATAGTTCGGAAGATCCTAAAATATTCACGAATTCTTCAGATCTAAATCACTTTATCCAAACTCAATCTAAAGTACAGGTTCGCAGACTAAGAAAATCATTCCCAAGGAAAACTAAATAGAAAATGATCCGCAGCGAGAACAGCACTGTTTTGCATTTAGAAATTGAGAGCAATAAGACAACCATGAAACTCAGATGTTAACAACATAAGTTAAATTAACAAAAAGATAGTCGTTGCTTGCCTGGTCAAGATTAGAAAGACTGTTTGGATCTTTGCTCAAGGTCTCGTAGAATACTCTTAATTGATCTCCTGCTGCTGTTTCCCGAAATTTGACAAGATCAACAACATACAAAGCACTACAGAGGCATAACGAATTGTAAGACTACTTTCTGGGATGAGAGAAATACAAAATTCAGTAAAATATGAACTATAAGAAGGCTGCACATCTACCTAATATGATAGGGTCTTCCTCGCAAATGATCTTTCCAGAATCCCTGTCCAAAAAAGTTAGTATTCAACGAATTAATATGTTTTTCCTTGGGTGTAATGAAATATTTTAGGATAGCTGATTGAGGGGAGCTACTTGTTTCCAAAATCGATAGCCATCCATATCTTTGTTGTTGTCACAGAATGGAGTATAGGCAAGGGGTCTTCCTCTTAAATCCATATCATAAAGTTCTCCCATGTCTGTCCTCACAATCTGGTCTGCATCAACAAATATAACCTGCAGGAGTAATATTAGTATTTTGATATTTTTACCCGCTAACTGGAATAATTAAATAACTCTTATCATCCAAGAAGCATATAGTCTTTCATATTAAATACCAAAGTACCTTTTCTAAAGCAAGAGGAAAAATGACATCAAGGAAAAGGATTTTGTATGCCCATATGATTCTTTGTTTCTCTTTCTGTTTATGCAACCATGTAGGCCACTTATAGGTGATCAATTCATACTCAAAACCATATTCACGAGCCATGTGTGGGATTAAATCCTGCAAAAAACACAGAAATAAATACAGGACTCAAAGAAGGGTAAAATCATTTGAGTGGTCACATTAAATAGTAAATTAATTTGGTAAATGAACCAAAAAGAAGGGAACAGTTTTTAACCTTGAATTGCGGGGAGAGATAGTTCTTTATAAACCAAAACTTGACAGGTCGATCCGTGTTTTTTAGAACACTTAATATCATAATTTTCAGGAATCGTTCATACCTACAGAAAAATGGTTTGTGAGGCAGTTAAAGATGACATAAACCATCCAAAACTAAATTAAATGAGAACAGTAAAGAATTGGACCGTACTTCCTAACTTACTGATACAAAGAATAGAAAGAAACACTCAACTTTTTCTAGGAAACCAGCATAGCTATTCTTTTGACTTTCAAACTATGTAGACAAAGAATGATAGTGTACAGAAAAATAATAACCAATCTTTACGGCGAAGTACTATTAACATAATAGTCATGAGTACCTGCCCAAAGCTAAATTCTTTATAATTTAAATACCAATCATGAAAGTACTAAGGTGATCCGTCGTATTTTAGTAAAGGTTCAGATATTTGAACAAAGCTTAAACAAAGTAGTCGTATGAATACTACATAACTTAAGAACTTACAAGTGTCCTGAGGCTACTGAAAATATATTAATTCTTTTTCCATGACGACCACCTATTCCAGATTCCTGCAAGAAAATAAAAGAATCTCATCATTCATGTGAAGTTTCTTTTCATTATGGCTAAGACATTAACATATGAGGTTATGATATCTTATGGAAGCTCAAGTATATAGGTCCACTACTGTGTTTCTATGTATGTGATGAAGTGAGAAAATAGAAGATGGATCACCAAGGAACTGATTTGACCCTTGTTTGATTGGTCCTTCCCACCAATAATTCCAGAAGCCCATTTGAAGAAATTTGAGTTCCATTTCTTTTTAGCTCCCTGGACATTATTGGACAAAAAGCTCATGATTATAGATCCTTGAACTATAAAGTTACTGAAACGATCACTTAGAAGGCAATACATATCAGAGAAGAAAAGTTAACATTGTAAGCCCTAGCTTCTCACTTTCTCATCGATAGAATGACTATCATCATCAGAAGATATTAACAACTTCTCCCGTTCCATGCCCTTCTTCTTTATCACTTCCATATGAACCAATTTACCTCGCAAATCATCAATAATGATTCGCTTTGAGAAAGTCGTGTCGTGACTTCCTTCACTATCTTCTTTCATAGCATAGAGCTCAGAGCTTCTACCTGGGGCAAGCTGCAGGTACCACACACCAGGAGATACCTTCATTTGCCAATAACCTAAATTGGCCATGACAAGGGTATCAACTAAGTGGGGGTTATTTTTCGTTCCAAGAATCAACTGCAGACCCCGGGGGGGTTCATGATCTTTCTCAGAGCAATGACCTGGTCGTACTTTTCTTAATTAGTATGATGGCAAGATATAAGTCTTCAAGATTATCAACCAAAAAGAGATTACCTGTAAGAGCAAGAGCTTCAAGTTCATAAACTGCTTGCAATGTCCTGGTGTCACCCAGGTTTTCTAGTAATATGTTGTCCAAGTCATGGCTGCAAAATTTTCATTTCCGAAACAATGAATGAAGGACATCAGGTTTAGGAACTGCAAACATTGTCTTTTGTAATAATATTGAGATGAATCTTGATGACAGATACATGTGCCAATGCTGCCAAAAGTTAACTTTTTTTTTTTTTTTTTTTTCTGAAGCTAGAAACTTACACAGCAACAACAGGCTCAATAAGCCATGGTTCGGGAACATCAAGATTCATGGTGAGTGTCTTAGATAGTGGCATGTTGGCAAAAAATGCTTTGGGTCCATGTACTGTGTGATCAGTTCCACTGAAGTCATCCTGAGAAGTCAAAAAAAGTGAGGATAGGAAGCAAATGATTGTAGGGAAGGTGTTAAGCTCAGACATTGGAAATACCATTGTTGGCACTACATATCTGTAGTAATTCTTCAGAGGAAGATCCGCTAGAGAACTCTGCCAGGAACACCAAACAAAAATATTTCCTTCAAAAACAAATCTAGCGACATGGCCAGAAACACAGCCAAATATGCATTAAAAAGGTTCCAAATCATACAAATGCAGTAAGTAGCAGAAAACTGAACATTGCGTGTGCCCAATAGAACATAATCCATGAGAAATTAGCACAAGTCTAATATCCATATCATTATTAAGCTTTTCTGGAATATTAGACCTTCGTCAGGACTGCATATATACCTATCATAGTAGGGCATGCATGCCCTTTTAAGAATAAACTTACCACAGGATTGAGCACAAGTCTTATGCTTGGCTGGACGTATTTTGATAGAACCCGAAGAAGAGCAGAAAGCTTTTGACCAGAGGGACTCAAAGGATCAACAACGGCATCAATGTGAATGCTCGATAAATCATTTCGCAAAGTAACAGCACTGTGGACAGAGTTAGAATAGCAGAAAAAATGATTAGTGAATGGAAAATGGCTCAATTTTTGGCAGTAGTAAAATCCAGACAAAAGTTAAATTAGGTTTCTGGCCTTCTTGTTTGGACTAGTGGATAAATATGAGCAAACAATAAAGTTGGCTTTAGGTTAGTACTATTGTAATATACATATATTAAATACATTTGAATGTGTAACATATGTACAAAATCAAATTACCCGATTTTATTCTAAAAAATTAGCAAATTGAATCCCCAAGTTGGACACTATTCCTCGTTAAAGAAAAGGAATTAAGCATGAATTAATGGAAGATTCCAAAGCAGATGACATATGCAAGAGGAAAATATAACTGCAAATATTGATTAATACAGATATCCGTCCTTCTCAATGAGTAACTTAGATGGTCGTAACAACAGAAGCACATCACAATTTTACTCTGAAACTATAGTTTTTTATGCATCCTTGAAAGGCCTAAACGAAATGTAACAACTTTTAAACTAAGAATTCTAATTTTTTATATTTAACACCCATGAAGTAAGCTCAAGAGACATTCGCAGTTCAAAGTAGCAACAACTGAAAAAGGGGATTAAGCATTTATTGGTGAAAGATTAAAGAGCAGATGCATATGCTAGAGGTAAATGTAATTGCAAATACCGATTAATACAGTTACACTTCCTTCCAATGAGTAACTTAGATGATCGTAAGACTCGTAACAACAGAAGCAACATCACAATTTTACTGTGAAATTGCAGTTTTATAAGCGCCCTTAAAAGGCCTAAATCAAATGAAACATCACTTGTACTTTTGCTTATAAAACAAGAAGTCTAATATCTAACAAAAGACGAAGTAAACTCAAGATACATTGGCAGTTTGAAGTGGAAACAACAGAAAAAGATGAGTTGCTTCAGAGGACTAGCATACATATGTCAGAGAAGTCTTATGCATTAAAACACTCAATTTTGCAAATGTTTATGACAACAAGGTAGGTCCACGGCTTGTTTTCCAATCCCAGCATAAAGCAATACCGCATTTAACACCCAGTCACTCCTTAATGTGCATTCCTATTATTGATTCTCAGTGAAACAAAGAAAACATTCACAGATAAGAGTTGAATTTACCTGTGCTCAGCACTCAAAATTTCAAAACGAGCACTTTCAGAACTACGATCTCGCATAGCAAGTGAAGACGAGATGGCCATAACAATGTCACTGATGAATTTGCTGATAAAAAGATCAAATAATTATTAACACATCAAGAAACATGAATTAAAGAAACAAATAAAAAATAGTGGATGCTAAGTGTTAATTTCTGAAAAACCTTCTCAAATTACAAATTATAGCTCCATCCAAAAATTTACAAAAACAAATATAAGCTTGTACATGCTAGAGAGGAATGACATAGGTTTGGAAGACTAAAGTGGCTAACAAGACACCCCAGCATATGGTGCCCAAAGGATCAAAGGCATGCTGATTAAGGGCACTTAAAGAGATAATTAATCAGCACTAGTAATGAGAAGTGGCTTCCACTTACATGTAAACAGTGGCATTTTTGCCATGGCAGAGTTTATGAATACAGTCCATCTTGTATCTATCACTAAGTTTAGCTTGATCACTCTTCTTGCTCTAATTATTGTAATTTTTGTAACAGTTAATTCTTCTCAGAGCAACTATATTAACTCCAAATGTCATCTAATATCTGAAATGGAGTTTCTACCACGAACTATTGACCGTATAGTATTCATAACCTTGTTGCTAAAATGGTTAACCCTATTTCATTTACTAAGCGCAAAGGAGCTGATTTCTTTGGGCAGTATGGCAGAAAATACACAGCATTAAAGGAGCAACAAACATACAATTTCATTTACGTTAAGTTTAACATGGTTGAGATATTAACAAACACTAAAATATATTATTATGTTTATAGCTTGATATTGCACAATCTCAAGCAGTTTTGTCAACCATAAGTTAAAAGATTATGAATTGTCATACGAACAAAAGGTAAAGCTCCGTCCAAGTACCTAGTCAACATGTCAGGGTCTACGTCCTCCCATTTTATGTCTTCAATAATCTCAGCAACATGCTTTATCCTCTGCTTGAACTCCAGGGATTCTAGAAGATGCAAATCATGGCTCAAGAATGTACTAGCATCAAGAAGCTGGATGACCTATGAATACAAAATAGACATTGGCTAAGGCACTGAAAGATAGCATAATGTTTGTCATAACAAATAGCAAAAAGAAATTAAAAATAAAACTTATGAAGCAAATATTTATTTTACAGATTTTTAACTGAAAAATGTTAGAAAGTGCTCAAGAAATTACTATACTAATAACTAAATCTATATCTAGAATTCACATAAAGAGAGGTGAAACTCACTCTGCCATTGGTAATAACTGCATTAACACCTCCTTCAAGACCAATTTGCCTGTATAGAAACTGGGCGACCTGCAAGTGCATAACCAGAAAACGTCTTCAGCATTTGAAGTACCTTTGCATAAATCATACCTAGAAACCTTATAAGCAAGAGATGTGCCATATTTGGAATGCGCAAATGCAATAACTTTTAACAAATGTGTATAAATTTATTTCTCTTGGATGTAGGTTTAACGCCAACAAAATTTGTGATGGCCCAATTTTTTCACCCATATAAGCAGAATTTTGGCAATTACCAGAAAGGATATGGAAGATATAACTTGCTAGTTAGTGGCCATACTAAATCTTAGTTTTCAACATGCAGGGAAAATTCTAGATTTCCTTTTACTCTGGTGTAATTATGGAGTAATTACAGTAAGGATTGGCATCCATCCCATATGACCCATTAAACCACAACCTAACTACCTAAATACTATGTGCAATCTTTTAAATAAATCCTAGGTCCAGCATTACACAAAACACAAGGCATGTACTTAAAAAAAGAGGCAGAGCCATTACATTTTACGTGACACGAAGAGGAATGCATTTCATGAACAGCAAGAAGTTCCAAAGTTCCATTACTAATTTTGTCAGTAGATGAGAGTAAAGGAAAGAGTTCAAATTACAGCCGGTTCCGTTCCCCGTGATTAACTTAACTAAAGTGGTAAATTCATGATTTAGTGCTCTAGTAAAATATCAGGGGACCAAAATGTACCTTATTTAAGTAACTCTTCACATTCTCTGCAGAA
The DNA here is from genome assembly GCA_946800315.1 of Misopates orontium. Classification (NCBI taxonomy): domain Eukaryota; kingdom Viridiplantae; phylum Streptophyta; class Magnoliopsida; order Lamiales; family Plantaginaceae; genus Misopates; species Misopates orontium. The sequence continues at coordinate 4,505,399 of OX326948.1, read as the reverse complement.
AATCCAGCAAGGGCAGATTCATAGCCCTTAGATGGCAACCCATTTGCATCTGCCAACTTAAAGACCTTGTCAATGAGTGACTGATAGCTTTCGGTGGTCCCAGAAGGCAAAATATGCTCTTTTTCATAAGATAAGCAGAGCTGATCCAGAAATTGCAGTGTTCCTTCTTTATGGCTGTCAAAAACGTTAAATTGCTAAGAATGATAAAGGGAATCTAATCAAAACTTGGATAACTACAAAGATACTCTTTGCCCACATAGTTTAGTCACAAATAATCAGAAACAGTAACTAAGAAATTAACATACCTATATGTGGATGCAGTTACTTGGAAGACTTTCATGAAAAAGAGACTTGGTAGAGTCGCATTCTCATTACCATTAAATAACACACCGATGCGAGCATTTTTGGTACCATCAATCTGCAAAGTAGTGCAAGTATTAGAATTACAAAAAATAAAACTAAAAAGTCATACAAACAACATCAAGTGAACATTCAATGAAAGATGCAAACTCGTCAAGCTGTTCTTGAACATTTTATCATCAGATCCAACAAAACCATTTAAATGTTCTCAATTTTGGAATGGTAATAGTAAGCTATATACTTTTCAACTAGCAACTGAAAAAAAAAAAAAAAACTAGCAATATGTAATGTTATAATATACTTTATTGCTTAGTTAATCCAGTGAAGAAGGTACTGTGAAAAAGATAAAATGAGCTTACACGACTAACTATATAATATAGTTTTTGATTAAATACCTTGTATTATTGCTTATACAAAAAGATATTGAAAACAATTCGTAAATTATATTATATAACCTCCGAACCTCCTTATCTTGACAACTTTTTTTATCAAGATCATAAAACTAAGTCTTATGTTAAGCCAATAAAAGAAAAGGACAACTGCAGACTAACAGTATGTTTTTAAGACGATAAAAGGAAAAAAAAAAAAAAAAAAAAAAGGACAACTGCAAAAGAATATAAGATAAAAGACCACAACTAGTCAGTGTTTCTCAGGAGTTTAACAAACAGCAGCATGAAAGTTACCAGGTAGCGTATTCCTTCAAGTAGCAACTTCAACCCTTTCTTTGATGTGATATCAACAACAAGAAGATGTGTCACGGGCTTCAAGTCATCCATTGCTAGAAAGACAATGAAGAAATCATATGTTAAAACACATATATTCTAATCAACTTGAATGGGTAATTTCTTGATTTAGCTTAGCAGTGCTTACTGTCAGGAGAATGCAAGTAATAAAGCTCATTTAGTACAGATTCCTTTGCAAGAACAGATGCAGTCAAGGATACAAACTTGGGTTTGGCCTTCCCATCAGCTATGATCTACAGGCGCAATGCTTGTGAAAGATTTAGCAAGAAACTTACATAATCAAAATAAGTGAAATGCTACAGAACATAGAGCAGATCTGTTTAGGGAGGATAATTTGATGTACCTTTGGATTATAACGCTGGACACCACTTTCAGAAAGAAATTTGTCCAGAACATCTGTGTGAGAATTTATCTGTCCATAGTAGACTTGCTCCTGAATTCTGGGAAGCTCATCATTCATGGCATTTATAAGTGCCTCCTGGAAATAGCAGACCCAATAAATTAATTTTTGCAATTGGCCCCAGTTACTTAACAAAGTTTTGAGTGTTCAAATTTGGTTGGTTATACCAAAAAATAGTAAGAATGACAAAACTCACTGGTAACCATTTTGTAGATAGTGGAAAGAAATTCTAGATGTTGCATCCAATTTTGACAAAACAAGGGAAAATTATATTGGACAGGTATAAACATAATTGTTATAAAATTCTTGAATTGTTTGGCATTCTCATAGAAGTGGCAGTAAACAATTGCTCAAATTTCAAATATCTTCTTTATTATTAGAACTTGAGGTTTTAGGTGCATTGCCCCATCAAAAAATGTATCTGCAATATTTAGTACCAAGGCTTGCAAGGGTTGCATGTCACTATCACACACTCAGAATCAGGTGCTTGCTTCGGATAAAAGAAAAAGAAGGCATGCACATCAGGGAAATGTAGTACACATCTGGTTATCATCGTCCCTCTGTATTAATTTTTCTTTTAAATAATGTTTTCTATGGGTAATAGCATGTTAGATGTACATTATCATGATAAAAATATAGAATACAAAATTGTTAAACAGTAAAGACTCGTGCCTGAGTATAAATTGTCGCATAAATTGACAAAGAAGAAGTGAGTCCGCACTACAGCGAAGTTCAAAGTAAAAGTAACAAGAGTTACCACACCATAAGAGGAAAATAGGCACACAACAGTAACTAAAGACCTACCTCATTAGTGTCAGTGACAAGTCCATTCATCAAGAGAGTACACTCCATCTTCGCCAAACCCAGCTTGAAAACAAACATGGAGCTCTCCTGGGACAGTTCATTCAATGACTGGTCCTTCTCCAGTCTCAGCAAAGTATCTTGAGGTGGTGATTTGGCATTTGGCCTAAAGGAGGAAACTATTTGTCAAATTTAAGTAAAATAAATATTGGTGAGCTCAATTAAGAGAAACATCACTGCATAAGAAGCAAAAACCTCATCGAATGTGAGACTAAAAAGCAAAGTGGCAATACTACAGATTGCATGCACAATCTTAAGAGTCTTACAGTATAGTTTCCACAAAAGCTCCTTCGACGTGATGCATTTCAAGACTATCTTCTGCAGATGACTCAGATCTCAATTTGTTCACCTACAATTGTTAGAAGCACAAGTTAATTAGATACAAAAGAGGGACCTCCTTACTCATTCTCTCCGAAATACGATAATGTGCATATGGTTGGTATAAGGGACTGGCCAGCTCACTTGTTTGGCAGGACCAAAAGAAAAAGTTTTCTCAAAGAGAAACAGAATTCCCACATTAGTAGGAACAAATTAAATAAAAAATTTAAGACGTCCTCTTGCATCCATAAAATATCAAGAACTACATATATCCCATGTATAAAACACAAAATAAATTTAAAATAAGCATATTACATTTTTTAAAATTGTTGTTTACACATAAATGATAAAATATAATAAAAATTATCTCTTTCCTAGCTGTCATTCTTCATCAATGTCATATGCTGTGCACATGCTTGTCGGCGTATTGCTTAAAAGATATAACATATATATATGTGTGTATAATTCACATAATATTTGGGGTTTGCAGCGCATGTAAGTGCATTACAGATTAACAGTTAAGCATCCTCTCCAACTATTTGTTTTGACTATTCCGAAAGCCTCCTTCTGGCCCAAACACATGGAAAAGCGGAAAGGTCATTTGCTGTATCAAAGAGGTTCCAAAGGAGAAAGAGATGAGACTCATACATTGCTTAGGAACTGGAAAGCCATCAGTGTCCCATGGTTTTCCTTGATGTAATTGAAAAGACGTATGATCTGTCAAACAGAAACAAAAAATCATCAGGACAGAAAAGACTGGAGTTACACAATATATATGATTTTCAGCTTCCAATTTTATAATTGTAAGAGACAACCTGCATCGGTGAGTTAAATAGCTCTATCATTTTAGCGTGCATGTTTGTATAATTTTATTTTTGCAGTTCCATATTGTTGTCCAAATTCATCAGTTTCATATTATGTCACAGATTATGGCTTCTTAGTCTGAGGGAGTAAAGAGAATCCATTTTTTTCGAACAAAATCCCACTCATGTGGCAAAGAACCAGAGCAACATGACTAGTGAACTACTTTATAGACCTTTTAGATATGATCTCGTGGATGCAACATTCTCACCGTAAAGATTCAGTCACGGGTATTTGCATGTTTTGCAATGAAACACATTTTTTTAAAAAGTATAAAGACCATAAAATATCCAGACGACTATGAATACTCTTTCAAAACCCACAATAAGCATCACTTTTCCAGATTATGTTAAACAGAGCACATAAGTAGGAAGAGAAGTTATAAGCTTCCAAGAATCATCAGCCTCCCAAGATTAAGATGATGAAGTAAAGTCAGAATAAGGGTCATAAAAGGAATTATTTAATGAAAGTCAAGTTTAAGTTGGAGAAAATTTAAAAATGGTCAAGTGACTACAGCTAAAGAAAATTTACCAAACTAGAAATGTCTTCCCCACTATCATCCTTTAGATGAGCAGCTGGAATTTCACCATCATTTGCTTCTACCTTCTCAACTAATTTTGTGGAGTACAATATTACACCAAATCTCATTGGGATATTATTCTCAAACAAGGAAATGATCGTGTCAACTGCCTGCAAATTATTGGAGATAGTGCGTTAGTATATCAATATGAAGCAACATGCGGAATATTCAAGGAGTTAACAGAAAATGAAAACACTTACCTCAAGCCCACAAAATGATGCAGGATCAAGAACATAAACCGCATGAAACAGGTTTTTACGAATGTAACGTAGTTGTCCAGGGAAGACTGGCATCAGAATCTACAAGTAGAGGTTGCAATAATTTGTAAACCATATGAGCTATAAAGGACTATAGTATACCAATTGGAAAAGGAGAGTATACCTCATTTAAGTTGCTCCTCCAGCGCTTGTACATGGGATCTACTTCCAAGTCATTAATGTAGTGAACATGAGGAGACCGAAAATCAACACGAAATGCAAACGATTCGGAAGGGGGCAAAACAGAAAGAAACTTCCTCACAGTGCTCGGAGGGATCTGCAATTTTATAAACAATTAACCTTAAAAGTCGGAAAATGTTTGAAACCAAACACGGCCTATTGGAAAAGAGACAAGCCAAAAAGAACTTTTGCAGAACCGGGACAAAATCCAAGATATAATACTTGCTAGTGTATGGCATTGGTAATGACTAATGAATATATCAAATCAATCAACGCTATGGACCACGATAAGATAATATGCACTTGAAAAAGTAGCAAGATTTACTTCCCAAATCCTACCCAACAATGTTATGCAGAATGTTTGGTAAAGCAGAATAAGAATGAAGACAACTAAAGTACACCCTCTTGTTGATTTCACAAAGAGATTAAATTCTAAAATGACATCAAAAGACTCATTCTCACAAATTCTAAGAGAACAATCCTACTATATATTAGAAGACTCATTCTCACACCAATACTGATGTCAAAACTCAGAAAGTACATTTGATCTATGATCTTCTCCATGGCCAAACATATTACCAATTTCCATGCAATAGAGAGAAACCAAATCCAATGGGCACATCACCAGATTATTTTTAGTTTAGCTGGTATTCATGACTATATTGGCTCTTGCAAGTCTACCATAAGCCTATAAAATGTATGGTGCCCATGCACTAATTGGACAGTTACTGAATCGTAAGAGCATACGACTTAACAAGACAGCAAAAAGTTCTTGCTCTTCATATACCACAAATTTTGATTTAAAAAAGCAAGTCAAAAATACTTACCTTCAGTTTTGCATACTGATCGGCCAATGACAAATCCTGATGGACCATGTCAACCAGCCTGAAAATGAACATCACAAGTCAAGAATGAGTTTTGCACATCGACATTTTCTAACATACAACGATATTTGTGAAGAATATAATATCAACTGGGATAAAATGTTAGATGAGGAAGCAGATGAGAAATCATAATAACTGGAGAACCACAGAAGAAAGCATAGTCCTCTCACAGAAAATACTATTTTCTTCACTGATCACCACATAAGTAGGATAATTGCCTGTTGAGAAAGGAGCTATTGGTGGAAAGAGATAACGAAGCTAAGTACAGAGAAGTGCCAAAAGAGTTTGCTGGAACCCATGTATAACTGAGAAACTTGATACTAAAGATTAAATATTTACAGAAGCGACAGGATGAGAAACGCACAAAACTATCAATGCCCTCTCTCAGTCTAGAACGGCTAAAATCTGATGGAACCAGGAAGCATAATAAACATCTTTATATGGATAAACTTAAATCATATAATAAAATTATAATTGAAGTAAGATAGAGAATTGACAAATATCATACTCAATGTGATTGTAGGTCCTAGAAAAGTTTCAATAAGTCGTGTATCAGATTGATTGTGCATTCTATGAAAACTGTACGATGCCATCTTTATATCTAAATATTTATTATGCACGACTTTCTTCTGGAAAAATACTCTTTTAAGTTAAAAAAGCTGAAAGTCTATGCATGACTACCAGGTTCAAGCTGCCAAGTGGACCTTCCATTTCTGTGTTTTCAGATAACTGAAACCCACTATGTTATTGCCTTCTTATCATACGGTTACATTTCAGTTTCTCTTTCTTTGAATATCAGGTACAGCAGGGACTCCTTTACATTTTTACTTCTGTGAAGTGCACATAGAGAAATCCCAGAAAAGGAAAGCAAAATAAGGAAAGAGATAACATAGCAGGGAATAAGAATTACAGATGAAGGTCTATGTCTTCAATGTTCATTAAGGCGCCATTCAGAGCCATTAAGGACTTCCCAGGGGGAATCATTCGCTGATTTGCAATAATCTCATCTTTTATTGAATCATCCACCTGCAGGAAGGTTAATACACATAAACTCATAAACAAACTCCATCCGATAGATTCTGTATCTTCTTTCTAATCCCAAGCATGGTTTAAATCAGAGTGCAGAAGTATCTCCAGCAAAACAGCATACCTTCATTCGGGATAAAGAGGAAACAACACTGGGAAAGTTTTGATTGATTTCTTGCATTGCTTGCAAAGGATCAGAGGCACGCACTATCCTCTGTGCAGTTTGATGTCCTAAATCTGTCCACAGAGAACAGACCAATATATGTAAACTGGTGACTGTTTACATCTTCTAATAATTTCTGTAAATTGCATAACGGGGGTTACCTTTCAATTCCCAAACATCCAATGTATCAGAAATTGTAGATGACAATAGAGAATCCCTGAATGCCATTATCTCAGATGTTAGCTCCGGTTTGCGCTCCTGCAAAATTATGCATGCGGTTTAACTCAAGATCGACAAGATAAGGGATTTTTTAGAGCCATAATTTCAATGAGTTAAAGCTTCACCGAGTTTTAGGATAAAACAATGTTAAATTATTGCAGTAGTTACTACAGTTAAATTGTAAACGTAACTCCAGTTTTATTTTCTCGGTTTATTTTCTCAGGATGTAGTAAAAGCTAAATATTTACTACTTATATATGATGCTCATGCTAATTAAGACTTCAATCCTCCACTTCCTTTGGCAGATACAATTTTGGTCGTGTAAGAGGCAACTGTTTGCAATATGCCTATATAAATGCATCAGTTTACCCCATATTTTGAAGGAACCAAAAAGGCAGGCAATTTAAAAATTAAGTTTTCCATGTAAAAACAGATGCAAGTTAAAAGTGTTTGGTAGAGAACACCAAACAACCCAAAAACAAAGGATTAATCACTTATGCAATGTTTCATGTTCTTTTTCATTCATTTGTAACTTCTTTGCTCTATTTGGTTTTTTAGTACAGTTGGCAAGATAAGAAGCAAACCAAAATCCGGGAGAATATGAATCCTCTGACTTCTTGGCTCAGATCCTCGGTATGTGGATCTTCAAGAGTTACACCTGCAATTTATATGAACACTTCAGAAGCAGTCTCAGATAAAAGCAGTATCATAAAGCAACACGCGGTGATGCCTGAGTAGTTTATAGAAAGTGCTAAAAACTCGTTTGGATTTGAAAAGGTTTGGCCTCATAAGCTTCATACAGTAACAACTTAAGAAAAGTCAATTATTATGGGGCAACTTCATTGCAATATCACTCCTATAACAAAGCTGTACAATTAAATACATTTAATTGTTCCATCAACTAGGATACAACAGAATTTGCAGAAAAGCACAAAAAGTTTATAAACTTTTGATGAGTCTAGTTTTCATCCAAAAAACCAAAAAGTAATTGCACCTTGTGACAACCCCATGCTTGATGTTCCATATAAAAGAAGGGGGACCGGAGGACGGTGGTCAACCGGAGAAAGAAGGGGGTGAGTAAATTTTTCAGCAAAGAGTAGTAGCATTGATCTCAGCTGCTAAATATTGAGCTTGTTTATGTTGATTAGCAAATAGGCAACGTGTATGATGATATGTAAATGAGAATGTTTAGGTCAATTTATCTATTCTTGCATAAAGTAGTCATCTCAATAAAATATAGAAGCTTAACGAAATGCCATAGGCCCAACCTCACCAAAAAATTTATTTTTAAGTAAATTGCAGGTTTAGTAATACAAAGCTAGCAGAAAGAAAACAGCAGAGGATAAAGGAAAGACAATAGAAAAATCTATGCTTTGGCTCATCCATCAGTAATGTGAATGTCAGAATTAAGAAGAAATCGCTTAGAAGGGCACAACTAAGGGAGCCTATTCGGCCTTCTAATAGTGACCACCATGCATTGCCAAATATTAGATGTATAGTCTATTCCCAATCAGAAATGATGCAAAGAACCAGAAAAAGAAAATGGAACCATAAATCAGTCTCGTAGGAGACGAGGATAATGACAAAGTTATGCTTCTGAAAATTAGCTTTACCTAGGTACAAAGTTATATAATTTAGCAGTTCAGCATATTATAACAAGTGGAAGCAGCATCACTTTTTAAATGAAATGATTTATTGCCAAGGCCCAGGGCAGATAAAAACCATTAATGCACACATCTTTAAATCATGAACATAACAAAAATAAAGAAGTCTAACCATTTCTGATTGCGCTGTCATCCATTGCTTTGTATTCCATATTCTTCAAGGCAAGCTCCACACCATAGCCACCTAGATTTAGAGGTTCTCTTGTACCAATGGCTCCACATGAGCTAGTTTTTGATTCACACCCAGAAGGCAATACAGGTCTGACGACATACTTGACTTTTCCCTAAAAGGTTATTAAACTAATCAGCAAAAGTGTTAAGAATGACAATATTAAGAACACAAGACTCCACATCATATTATATTCCAATAAGCGGTAGGATTGAAAACTTAAACAAAATCCACAACGATAACACATCTAAACTTTCAAAAACTAACCCAGCATCAGATAACTCTATGAAGATCTCATTTGGTTCAAGACAGGGGACATATCAAACCAACTGAATAATGAGACATATACACTCATCCAAGAATGTTTCAGAAACATATAATAAAACATAACTACTTGTCAGAACAGAACAAAAGTCGACCGCCAAAGCTTTATAAGAAGAATTTTCTCCCATTGGTAACTAGTACGCTATACTACTTGACTGTATATATTAATACATTTGAAAACGATCTAACAGCAACCCTTGTCAAAATTGGAATGTTTTATTTCTTTTCCACGCAACTGGAACTAATGCTGGTTTATCATTTCAAAGAGTTTGACTAATAGAAGATGCCAATGTTCTTCATTATGATATATAAAAATTAAAAAGAAAAGAAATTTCAAATGAAAAAGAAAGGGTTCAACTGCCATATAATAAAAGCTCCCACTAAACATGTCTTTCAGTTGGAGAGTACTATTATTCCTTAAGGAATTTAAGTTACATCTTTCCACTTCTGAGAATCCATAAGAGACAAGAAAAACTCCCACAGGGAGTGAAATGTATTAAAAGAAAAATCATTAAGGTATTTGCACCTTTTTAGCAGCTTCTGCCAAGATGAGATGAAAGTTTTTGAAGCATTCGGTCCCAAGAGCTCCATACAGAATAGAAGTGTGACTACCAGTAGTTGAATCAGGATGCACATGATCAAATTCAAAAATCTCAGGCTGCTGAAATGTACCATCTCTTCTGGCAACAAGAACAGTATGATTGTGAGAATGGAAATGAAAACTCAACAAAATTTTCCAGTATGGAAATTCACGACTGCCAGTCGGTTGCCAGAGTACGACAGATGAATAAAATGAGGACGACTTACCCATTGGGATTTTGCAGCCACAGCTGCAATTCTGAGACGTCCGAAAACAATGACCCACCAGTATCAACCCAACAACATCTATTCCCAGGACCACTGGGGTTCACATCCACGTGGAAGGCTTCAGATTTTTCAGTTTTTGTGGTTTCATCTATGGTATTTGTGCTAATATCATCAGCCAGAGGAAAAGAAGATAGAGACTCCTCTGCTAACTGCTGATAGAGCACCAATCTAGGGGATGCTGACCTAAGAGTCAGAGAAAATTCAAAAACAGATGATAAAGGTTCACTCAATAGAGCCTTTCCATATTTCACGATTTTCCTCAAGCAATCTTTAGCAGTACTAGAATCAACATCTTCATTCACGGAGTGAAGCCATGATTCAGTGAAGTCCCAAAAGAAGTCTTTCCATTCTTTAGATAGCAATTCCCTGTCAAATACCAAAACTTGGTCACATGGTGAGCAAAAGAAGGCAGCTCATACAGGAAACCGAGAGAGCAGTGAACTAGTATGTATTCCCAACAAGTTTTGCGAAGAAACATAATGGTTATTGTCATAATTCTACGGAAGCTTAATATAGTATCTGAAATCCCTCTTTTTTATCAATAGGCTTAACTTACATAATTACTGTACATATGGAAAACAAGACTCCTGACTCTAACTGCTCTGACTACAAACATTACCACAACATCATGGGACATAATACTTAAGAAAATATTTCAAACTAATTCATAACTACTTTGAGGAACACGTGGAGACTAATTTACGCTTTATGTCAACCCAATGAAGAATCTAATTCATGAGTCTTAGATTCTCTCGTTTGTTACAGTTTTAGAATCTTTTGTTGTCTGTTTATGTCCTGCAATTCAGAAAAACTTGACATACAAATTTTAAAGTACTAAAAGCTACTCGAAAAGCATCTAAAATCACCTCTACTTTTCCCTTGTCAAGCTCCCCCTCCTGCTATACAGGGTATTAAGATCCTTAACTCTATAACCTCAAATGTGCATCAGTTTATGGGAAGAAATAGTTCAGTCCGACCACATCCCAGCATATCTAATTTCCTCCAAGACTAGATCAACTGGAATAAGATCTAGATAGTTCTAGGACTTTTTATTTTAATTTTCAAAAAGAACCTAATGACTAATGAATACGTTTTCCTCAATCGTAATGAGAGGAGGAAGAGAATTCATGTGCTCAACTCAACATGAATAGTTGTTTCATCCATATAGCACTTCCTAATTGATCACATTTAAAGATTTAATTGCTGCTATTGTAAAAGAACTAATGGTTTCATTCAACGTTGAGATCATCTGGTGCAGGACAGTTTCAAATTTTGAGCTACATGAATGGTGCTTGTGATATTTTTTAGCCCATCTGACCCTTGTCATTAATCTTAGTTCACCGTATGTGTTTTTTACTATACCACTAATCTCCATCAGAGATGTACGAAAACTGAAATAGAAACACAGGGTATCAATTCTCAATATCTTTTTTCACATTTAAAAATGTGTTGAAGGTTAAATAAGAATATAATTTTCATGACCTCAAAACCAGGCATAAAATGGGAACGTTCACTGCCTATAAACAGACTCTTCATATGACTTCTCAGAGCGCATTCTATGAAAGATAAGTTTGATTAACATTGCTTATAAGCCCTTACTAAATATCTTCAGAAATTCAACACGTAAGTATACCATTGATTCAACATTACACTTGGAGAAACTTTCTTAAACATGTTCTCTATGCTTCCAGCAGCCCAAGCGCATGCAACAAAGCAATTTCCACAAACAAAGGGGAGAGAGTGATATGCTACAGGCCATTTGCAATTTTAAAGGCCTATTTCCCAGAAAATGAGCCAAAATGATATCCCACAGATTGCAGGTGTCATAATTTTGTCATAGCTCAAATTGAATGAGTCACAATCAAAAAGCTCCGCTCATTTCATCATGGATACATCATGGATACATCATGATATCAAACTAATATTGGGCATTAAATAACTAATAATGTCACTACTATCGATAAGGAACAGAATAACGAGATAAAAATTAAATTTGTTATGCCTCCATTTCAGATAGTATACTTTACTGTACCACACGTGCACCCCGTGGTGGAACACATTACTAGAACAATATCCACAACCTAAAATCCTACACAGTCGGAAAAAACACATGGCGAGAGAGAGAGAGAGAGAGAGAGAGAGAAGACAGAACATGTTTCTTTTGCTTGGGATCAAGTTACTGAGCAGTCCTTTTATAGGCTCCACCAAGTGACATTCAGACACAAAACTGATACAAGTGGTAGATTTTCCAACAACTTATATTAATACAACTAACTAAGGCGTTTAAATATGGACACACCACATATGGCTCATATGAGAGAGTCACCCCTGCCGACATACTTCAATGTGTATATCAACGTAAATGCTACACTTACCTCAAAAGGCACATGTCTCTCAGGGAGCCTATAAATAGGACTCCCTCGGTGACTTGAAAATCCATTCCAATCAAAAGATACATACTCTCTCTCTCTCTCTCTCTCTCTCTCTCTCTCTCTCTCTCTCTCTCTCTCTCTCTCTCTCTCTCTCTCTCTCTCTCCATGTGTTTTTGCAATTGTATAGGTTTTTAGATTGTGGATGTTGTTCTAGTAATATATTACACCATCAGATACAATTTGTGAATGCACATGAGGTACAAAAGAAACTTAGTATTGGTGAACTGAGGTATAACATATTTAATTTTTTATATTTCGTGAGTACAATTTCACTGATAGTAGTAGCGTCATTACTAATAAAGGTGTAAAACCACTAGATTTCCCTTGTTTTGCTTTTTCTTGACACAAGTTATTTTACTCACAACGATACAAACCATGCAAAACAATCACCAATAAACCATATAAGAAGGAATTATGCAAGACAGCGGCCATCTTACTCTGCATACGAAGTTAGGCAAAGAAAGAGATTAGGTAAAGTTTCATGCACAATTTAATACACTCTCGGCAACTTCCTCTAACAAATCTATATGATTTTTAAGACTCAAGATCTCAACCTTCATTAGCAATTGACTGGGATAGCATAATACTGACAGTTCAAAGTCCAAACATCTAGGAAGCATAGATGATATTATTTCTGCTACCCAAACTTTACCCTAAACTTGATATTTGAATCACTATAAGTCAATTCTACTTGTTTCCCGATCAGCATCTACACCCCATACCCCGTTCCTACGTCAATATTAAAAAGGTCTTCCTTTGTCTTCGAATAAACAAAACAATATCATATAATACGAATATTGCACACTGAGGAGTTAAAGGCCACGTCTCCAAATAACTTTACGAGAACTCGTCCAAGACAACCAAAGAAAACGATAAATTAACTAAATATACAGAACTCATTAGTATATAAAGCGTAAAGCGCTTTTATAACTTGCAAGCAACACCATCTCGTGAAAAAGCCTCCAACATCCGCCGCTTAGCATTTGATCACAACCAGCTTACATTTAGTAAAGAAAACATACAGAAACAAGTAAACAGTCCATGGCATTTTACTATACATCAAGCACTAAAATGTACAACAATCAGCACAATCTTCACATACCAAACCATCTAAAATTAACTCTGCTCCCAACAAAACCAACCAATAGAAACTGCCAAAAGAATGAAAGATAAACATACCCTGCTTCTAAAAGTATAGGAGTGCCGGACCATTTGGCTCTAAGAGCCACCTGCACATTCTTTGGCCTGCGGTTCTGAGCAGAAACTGAGTGCCCACAAAGACTAATACACACAACTACAAGGATCAAAAAGAAAAACCCAGATCTAAAAACGTTCCTCATTCTTCAATCTCGATCAAGCTTCTACTCAATTCCCAAAATGGATCATGATCAAGACATGTCCACTGAAGAAGTTCACAATTAAAGGTTGAATCTTTATGGGTTTTTTTGTCTGATTCTACAAAATTCGAACTGGGTTTTTATGCTCAGAGTTTGAACAGTAGTGTGAGTGGGTCAATTTGGTGACGATGATTCACTGTGAATAGTGCCTTTGTGCTATAGGGGTATAATAGTAAATTGGTCTCAAATTGGTCTCGTGTCATTATTCCGACGTGGCACTTTTGGATTGGTAGTTGACTTTTGCATACTTATCCAGGTGGCAGAGTTTTATTGAAAGTTAGACATACGAGGATTTATTTTATTTTTTTTGGTTTATTTTGTAGATGGATCAAATTCCATAAGAATAATTTGTTCTTGGCATAACTTTATGAAAATTTTCATCAACTTTCTCATGTCCTACTTTTTCGGTTTTTCCTGAATATGGTATAGCAGTGGAAAACCAAATTTAAAAGGAAAAAAAAAAAAAAAAACCAGCCTTATAGATAGATAGTTAGAGAGATGACATAGACTTAATTTCTTTGAACGGGTTATTAACCATATGCTCGTAATGGCGCGACACTAAGCATGATGTACCTACCAATTCAAGTACTGAAGATGCATTCTCTCTAGTTTCTGAAAATAGATATTACGGAAATTGGAGATAAGTGGTCGGTCGTCTTAAAATTGAGATTCAGTTATTGTCGCAAATATTTACTTATAGCATACCATATTTCAAAAGATTGACATAATTTTTCTACCCTATTTATATTGCCATTTTATAAAGTGCCCCAACCTTCAAAGAAGATAAGATAGTCTCGATTTCTTTTAAAAACATAAGAATTACCCCCGCAGTGTTATTAAACTAATATATAAGATATAGAACTTTCAAACTAATAGTTTCATCAAATGTTTAGTATGGACCTGACGTCAAAATTTAATATGGATATAGTTGTTTTTCATTAAAACTTTGGTGAAGCCAACAAGCTATACCTAATTTCGACCCACTAGATCGATTTCATAACATATGTGAAATTCTAAAAGTAATGTGAAATTTTATATTATTGATGGCACATTTCTAAAAGTAGAAGAGATGTAGAACTAAAATGTTACTTATTTATTAGTCGTTATGTTTTCGACCTCAACATAATGTATTGTGCGTAGTTAATGTGAGCTCGTATATAATATGTTGACAGTGACGTTGTAATCTTACTTTATTTAATATTGTCAAGTACGTTTCCATAAACATTGAGGGCTCATGGTACATGGTGTTAGGTGTTTGGCAAGTGTTATTCAAGACAAGCCTCTTGGAAGTGATTTTCTTACTTTATCTTATTGGGTACTCGTGAGAAACGTATTAATAACATAACCAAAAAAAAAAAAGCCATAAAAAATGTTGTGAAGGGATCTGCATTCTCCTGTACCCTTCATCAATGTTGTACGTGTGCGACTGTGCGCCAATATGATTACATTACGCTATGGGCATGTCACCATGTTTGTTTTTCTTTAAATAAACGATTCAAAATGGCCATATATTTATTCGACTATTAATACTTATATCGTGGGTTAGTAGAAATAATTTGATGAATATTACATCAGATTTTATCCATAATAAATAAGAAATTAAACTTTAGTGCATTAGAAAACACAGAACTCGTCAAATTATTCACCAAAAATTGTGCAACATAGAAAGTATAAAATTACTTAGTATTGGATGCAGTACAATGTATTAGATACAATTCAAATTATCCATGTGACATAGATCCCTACTAATTATCCAAACCTAACAAAACTATCGAATTAGACACGCATAACAATGCACCTAGTCATTTGGTTGTGCTAGTCAAGTATGACTAAAAGTAGTCACGTAACCGCAAAGTGATTGTGTTTTTTTTTTTTTTGTTAAAAGAGCTACGATTAAGATTAGAATAATGGAGCTACAATGGGGTAACCACCGTCACAAAAAATAGAAGTAGGGAGGCAATCAAAAGGAACAAAGCCTGAGAAGTTCCTCTCCCTACTCCAATCTGCCAAATAGTGAGCAGCAAAATTACAATGTCTAGGAGCAAAACGAAATTTCCATCTAGGCCAAATTTCCCACAACATCTTGATCTTTAGCACATTCTTCTTGGAACTCCAGTGAAACATCGGCTGTTGTGAGGAAATCTGCATGATCACATTCAAATTATCTGACTCAAAGATAATGTTCTTCATCTTAAACTTAGCTGCCATTTCGGCAGCTAATAGAAGAGCCAAGGCTTCACCATCTTCAGCATCAAAACAAGTAGAGGTCTTTGTGTGAGCCAGTACAATAGAACCATCTTTATTCCTCCAAATAGCAGCAACAGCAGCATTCAGTCCAGGGATGAAAGCAACATCAGTATTGATCTTGATGCTCTTTCCAGAGGGAGGTGTCCAACTGCTTCTATTGCAAATCATGCTTCCTTCATTGACTTTTAACATTTGAGCTTTAAGATGTTCCTGAGTTTGTTCCTCTATCTGTCTGATAAGGGTATCAATCTTGACTGCAGGGGCATTGTGAATGATGTCATTCCTGAATTTCCAGATTCTGGTCATCAGGCATGCACCAAAGATAGGCAGTTCAATTTTATCCTCATTAGAAAGCTTCAGTTGATTCTTACTATCTGCACAGAAAATAATGAACTCAGCAAGAGATTTATCAACAAACTGGTCAAGTCTAATTGTCCATTTGGAAGCAAACCAGATATGTTTCACAAGTTGGCATCTCATAAAAAGATGGTCCACTGATTCATCATCTTGATTGCAAATAGGACAACAGACATCATCAATCCTGAAAATAGAGTTAAGTTTACTTCTGGTAGGAAGAGCATTTGAGATGCTTTTCCACCAAAGTAACTTATGTCTATTATGGATTTTGGCTTTCCAAATAGTAGTCCAAATAGGAGGAGGGGAAATAGACAACTTATTCTGGATCAAAGTAAGATATGCACTTTTGACAGTAAACATGCCAGACTTTTCAGGGAACCACCTAAGGCGAATTACTAAAGTGTGACTAGACGCGTCGTCATAACGTGTAAGGATGACCTAGTTGGTTAAAGAGGTGAAATTCTTCCAATTGATCTTCACTAAAGAGACCAACTTGATCAAACACCTTCGAGGTATGTGCATATTTGGTTTACGAGCTAATGGCAAATTCATACCACGAATTGTAAGCTTTTTGCGGATTACACCGCAAATTGTAATTACAAGCAAAATACACCACAAATTGTATTATTTTTTGCAAGTTGCACCATAGTGTGTGTTTGTAGGTTTTTTGAGGGCTATTATTGGTATTTCTATTTTTACCTAGTGGAATTTTGCTATATGGACCCCAAACAAAAACGTTACTTAAATATTCCATTTATTTTTTCTTGTGTGGAAACGTTTCTTATCAAATCTTAAATTAAAAATAAAAAAAAAATAAAAAACACTTTAGGAAAAAAAACGCCCCAAACACACCGATTACTCACGAAAAAAGAAGGAAAAAACGTTATGTAAATGACATTGATTATTCTGAGAAGTGGTGTTGATTTTTTTTATTATTTATTTAGAAGATTTTTTCTACATAATAGCACAAGGTATATGCAATGAATTCTTAGGGGTTTGGCAGTGAGTTCACTCCTAACCCCTGAAATTTATTGACAGGGGTTTTGAGCAATGAGTTCATTGCCTATAACCCCTGCTTTTTACAGAACAACCTACGCCTATAACCCCTGCTTTTATACGCCGTGCCGATGCAGAAATCTCCCTGAAAATTGCGAATAAACAGTCTGCAAATCACACGAGATTAAATTAGAAATCGAAACTCCGAATCGCGAGGACAATCGAAACCCTACTCCCGGAAAGCAACGGTGGTGAGAATGAAAGTTGGAGCGTTTTTTTTTCTTTTTCTCCTCAAGTATTCTGGCTGTTGTTTTTTTTATTTCTTTTAAAAGATGTGATAAAACATTTCCACAGAAAAGAAAGGAAATAGAAAGATTAAAGCACGGTTTTAGGCAGGGTCCAAATTGTAAAATTCCACTAGGTAAAAATAGAAATACCAATAATAGCCCTCAAAAAACCTATAAACACACACTATGGTGCAACTTGCAAAAATATTACAATTTGTGGTGTATTTTGCTTGTAATTATAATTTGCGGTGTAATCCGCAAAAAGCTTACAATTCGTGGTATGAATTTGCCATTAGCTCTTTGGTTTACCATACGTGGTTTGCACAAGTAACATGGTTTATAGGATATTGCGTAAAACTAAGAGTTTTACATAATGTCCACTATAGAGTAGTAGATGTAGATTCACACGTTAAAAAAAAAAAAAAAAAACAAGAAAGAAAAAGAAACGCGTTGGATGTAGCCTGTATGAGCTTGATTGTGCAACTTGTGAAGGGTAGGGTTGATTCACGAGCAATCCAATTAATTTTTTCAAAATTTTTTGGTTTCTTTTTATCTTTTAACAACTTAGAAAAAACAATTTGGAAAATGGAAGAAATTTAATTCTAGGTACATATTTGGTATCAAAATAATTCAATCAAATACGTAATATAGAACAATAATTAAAACTTATTAGGGATATAATTTATTTTTCATTAGAACTTTGATGAGATGTACAAACTCTATCTATTTTCTTGCAATTGGATCTATTTTATAATATTTGTAGGCATTCTAAAATGAGTTTAATTTTTTTTAATAAAATTAGTTAATAATTTTTAATTTTGTAGCACATGAAACGTGTATTTATCATATCGCAACTGCCAACCATAAAAAATATTCTAATATCGTCAGGACGCCATATAATATTAGCTGTTAAACGTATCTAATTTTCGTGCCTCGTGGACACTTAAAAAAATCATAAAGAGATCCCGTTATTTGATTAAACTTCATCAGAATATCATCATTTTGAACTACGTTTTTTTTTTGGAGAGAAAGACGATTAAACTTACGTTTTTTGGTACACTAATTAATATTGTTTTACTTAAAGCATCTATAAATTTCAATAATTGTTTTAGATGTCAAACCTATCTTCAACAGTGCACGCTTATATGTTTTAGGAGTTAAATGTAGATTTTCTTATTGTTCTAACAATTGACCTAGCAACTTTCATAGCAAAATTACGGGAACTGTGTCGGTATGAGACTAAAAGTGATGAGTCCATTTTTGTAATTTGTATTTTGGGTCTAGTTTGATCTTGTTATCTTAACCGACCAAAACGATGCAAGACTTTAAAAATGATATAAAATAAACTATGTAATCTTGAGTATCCCACTAATCATAAATTTAAGAAAATAATTAATGCGTGACGCTTTCAAAAAATGATATTTTTTCGTACTTACTTTTAAATTAATATAAAATAAACTATGTAATCTTGAGTATCCCACTAATCATAAATTTAACAAAATAATTAATGTGTGACGCTTTCAAAAAGTGATATTTTTTCGTACAAGGACCTAGTACGTCTAAAGGCGCATCGTGCTTGCACGTTTTCTTCACACTTCCAATCAACTACATGGCTACGAAAAGCTCCTTATAAGGCGCTTCGTGCTGGCATGTCTGGTTTTCCTTTATCTAAAACTTTCAAGGACAAAGATCCCCCACTTTTTGCTATTTCCTCTGTTTTCACACACACTCTTTCTCTCTCTCCTCTTTCTTTCTCTCTCCACCCTTCTCTTCAACCAAATTTACCCTTCTCCCCCATGGGAGATCCTCCAAAGTCACCAACACCGAATTTCTACGGCATTCTCGGACTCCCAAAAACTGCGTCTCTTGCAGATATTGGTAAAGCTTACAAATCTCTTGTAATGAAATGGCATCCTGACCGAAATCCATCCAACAAAGCTGAGGCCGAAGCCCAGTTTCGTTCCATCAACGAAGCTTATAGGGTATGCGTATAATCATATTCATGCATGCACCAAGATTATTACATATATGTCGCAATAGATATTGAGTTTCCGTCTCTGTTATTTATCCTACAAATTTCAGGCACTTAGCATCAAGAAGAGAGAAGAAGCTAATGAGTCCAACGGAGATCACGAGACAATAACACCGACGAAAAATTCACCGAAGGAAAATTCACCAAAGAAAAACTCACCGAAGAAAAACTCACCGAAGAAAAACAAGTCATCAGAGAAGAATGATGAAGAAGAGGAGTTACAAATTTCTCACCCAACGCTTCTTTCGCGTACCACCAGCCGGATTAGCCCCATGTCCCCACATTTCTCACGGAAAAGCACAATTCCTTCGCCAATGGAGTTCCATACCTCTTTTCCATCAGCTTCGACTGGGGGAGGCACCCCACCAACTCCTGGAACACCGACGGACCATGCCTTTTTATCAAAAGCAGCGAGCAGAAGAACACCCATATTTTTTTCACAATCAGCCAATCGGAAAAAGCCCGAGCCCATTGAGAAGAAGCTTGCATGCACCCTTGAGGAGTTGTGCCAGGGATGTGTCAAGAAAATCAAGATCACAAGGAATGTCATCACAAACACAGGGTATAAAAACAACTCTGTCATTGTTTATGACCTCAAATTTGTTATTCTTCCTTCAAACTACTTTGTTAAAAATTCGAGTTTAATGCATCAAATGACCCTTTTTCAAGGCAGTGAGTCCAAATTATAACTTGCATTGTTTCTTATCAGAGTAACATGAAACGCAAGGTTCAATGAACTAAACAGCTATGTCCACACTAAAAAGCGTATATATGAGGCAAATATAAGAAGTGACACAAGACTTGGCTTATTTCTTACGTGACAGGTTCATTCTTCAAGAAGAGGAGATACTCATGATCAAAGTGAAGCCCGGATGGAAAAAAGGAACAAAGATTACATTTGAAGGAAAGGGAGATGAGAAGCCGGGTACCCTCCCAGCCGACATAACCTTTGTTATTGATGAGAAGCAGCATCCGGTATTTGAGAGGGTAGGCGACAATTTGGAGCTAGGGGTTGAGGTCCCCCTAGTTCAGGCTCTCACAGGATGCACAATTCCAATTCCTCTATTAGGAGGAGGAGAACTTAATCTATCCATCGATGACATTATCTATCCTGGATATGAAAAGATAGTACCAGGACAAGGCATGCCTAAGCCCAAAGAACGTGGCAAAAGAGGTGACCTTAGACTCAAGTTCCTCGTTGATTTTCCACATGATTTGAGCAACGAACAGCGCTCAGAAGTAGTTAGCATTTTAGAAGAATGTTCTTGATATTTGATGTTTTTCTTTCACTTCTTCTTGTAATGCTTATTGGGTGAAAAGGGAAATGGACTTCCTGGCAGGGTTCATGTAAATGTTTCCAAGTTATAACAGGGCAGATTTGTAAAACTACGTGTGTGTATATATGTGTGCATCCCAGAACAGTTTGATACTGGAGATGATTCAATCTCGTCTTTTTCTCCTCCTCATGCTAGTACCTTATAATGTCTTCACTTTTACCTTTGATGGCACAACCATCAGAACAATTTACAAGTTGGCCCTGAGTAAGCCTAAAATTTCTCACCATCTTTTTGCAAAAGCTCGCAACTAGCAACAAAATGGAAACCATTTAGGGGTATATATAGGAGTAAAACATAGTGTAAATTCAGAAACTTAAAAGTATTAGCCTCTACATGTACATCAAAGAATAACTATATGTAGAGAAAGTTTTACATATTGGGGTAACTAGCTGATCTCGGCCAGTTCAATCACTTACTAAAACTGCTGAATATAATCGATCATAGCTTTTCTCACTTGCTACTGATAAATCTTTTATTGCTCCTATGGGGACCTATTTTTTTTTATAAAGTTACAAGGAATAAGGAACTTTCAGTGAGTAAAGTAGTTTTAAACTAGTCATATTTGTGAGAGAGTATGATACACTTATGGGAAAATTTCAGCTTATTAAAGAAGTCGGATTCCACCTATATTCATAAAAGGCAGATAACTTAAATATCTAAGTGGTGTTTAACACAACTGATACACTGGGCATTATAGATATAATTTCACAAAAGATTATCATGATAAAGTCAAAATTCCAATCAACATAATAATAGATACCAAGACAGTGCTAGTTCATTATTTTCTTGATATCTGACCAAGTTTCTCTTTGTTCGTGGACACCTTGACTCAGCATTAAGTTTCTTCCTTACCCAAAAGTATATTTCATTTGATACAAATATTTTCGAAAAATTTAAACAAAATGAATATTGTGTATAATGACTGTACAGTGTACCTACAGAGAACACTCAGAAATGGCCCAGCAACCTCTTACAGTACCCATGATTTACTTTTACTAAAGAAGCCAGAGTCACTTAGCTAATCCTTTTGACCTGGTGCTTGTTCCTCAAGAAATGGAAGTTTCACCAGTGTCCCAACGACACACTCACCAACAGTTACAGAATCTCCCTCTGAAGCTGTCTTCCTCTTGATATATCCTAATCCAAAAGGTCCGGATGCATTTGTACCTATTGTGGAGCTCGTCAGCCTGCCCACCTGCAAGATTATAGGCATTGCTCATAGATAAAGTTGATAAAATTCAGGTGAAGAAATAAAATACATGCATAAAATATATTTATACTTTCTTGGGCCGATATCTAAAGGAGGGAGTCCAGTGTTTAACAATTGGAGCCATGTCAGGAGGCATTAGGCAATGCAAAAGCCAAGGACATATTTCCATCATTTACACTTATGGTTCATAACAAGCTCCTTTAGATTATAAAAACAACTTCCATTATATTGAAAAATATGCTGTAAGCTACCTTCTTTCCATCAACTGTGATTATGCTACCGGGCTCCACTGGAGATGATAAGCGAACCCCCCACAGTCTCTGCTTGATTCCATCATAAGTTACAAGTCTTGAAATGGTCTCCTGTCCTTTGTAACACCCTGCAAGAAGTTCAATCAAACAACCATGCATTTTTCTTTAATGGATAAATATTAAATAGGGAAGGGAAATGTTGCCTTTATTCAAAGAAACAGCCCTCCAGAGACCAGCCTCCAAAACATTAAATTCATCCGTGAGCTCTTTGCCAGGAGATGGTCTTCCTGCAGAAGTTTAAACATTTTATGAAACCAAGGCATAGATAGCCAATATACACCTTAAAGAGTATGCCTTTGATGATACATTGCCCTAGGAAAGATAGGAGCACAAGATAAATAATAAGCTTGCTAGTCACTAGAAAAGTTGTTTGAAATCAAACAAGTACAGAAAAAAAGGGTAAACATGTCAAAATCCACATTAAGAAGATGAATAAAATATGAGGCTAATAACCTCGAAGAATCCGCAATTTCTCCCAAGCAGTGGAACTCATAGGAACAGCACCCTGACCAAGAAGAGCTTTCCAGACTGATGCACCAGTATCTGGGGACATCATAAAAGTGAAACCTTCTTCAGAAATGATACTTCCTACTGCCACAGTCAATGGCATCCCACCAACCTGCACAAGGCATAGGAGTTTCGTGTACATTTTAGCTAAACGGAAAAAGAATAGAACAATTTGAGAACCACACAGTTAATAACTACAATAACTAGCATTTTTCATCTGCTTATGGGTGTCGTGATTAATCAATTGAAGAGCCATCTACTTAGATATGGCGCATTTCCAAGATATCTTAACAACTGGTTTATTGCAATTTCTTTGGCTAGAACGGCACGTAAGAAATTTTAGTAGATCATACAGAAAAGAAAGCCAAAAAAAAAAGAAGAGAATTTGTAACACGAAATTACTCCGCCGGAACTACTATTTTTAATGAATTCTATGTGATTCTCCCAAAAAACTATTTGAAGAATCTCTTTGGCGATTACAGGTTCAGACCCTTTCCTACCCGAAAAAAAAGAAAGATAGTAGTGAAACACAAAAAAAAAATGATAAAACGTTTTAATCAAAGGAATCAGGGAGATAGCCTAATAAGATTTTGTAGTCAATGATAATGGATGCCAAACCATAACAAAAGGGTAAAAGTACATCTTATTTCACCTCAGATTTACAATTAAACACACGCTTGCGGGAAACAAAATGCCTCATCTGTTTCTATTTGGCAGAACGAAAAATGCACCTCACAATTCTGCAGTATCTATGATATTGAAAATTACACTGTAATGTTTGTGAGAGCCATATGGTTGTCCAACAAGATCAACTAGATTCAAATCCTCCATTATCTGGCTCCAGATCACAATTCATAAAGATAAGTCAGTTGGACATACACATAAATATGAATGTCAAGTGTGCCAGTTGAAATTAGCAAAACACGTACTTGACTGCTTTTAGGTCCCAATAATGCAAACATGCTTGTCTGGTTAGTGATATCTTGAATTTCCACCTTGTCAGCAAAAAAGATGTACCTAAGAAGGAGATTTTTTATTATTAAATATAACCTGTTTTCTGGGTTGCGCAAAAACAGTATGCAGTACAGGAATTGGAAAGATCTTCAATAAACGTAACATAGTTTTCTGATTTGTTAGCTTACATAATTGATCATGTTTTTGATATTTATATGTTAACTTGAGGTTGGCCTTTAACAAAGTTCTGCATTAAAGGCAAAACTGATTAAAAGTGGAATTTTTTAGTAAATAGTGGTTGTGAGATTCTAACTCATTGTTCTTCTTGGTCTGGCTCCATGACACCATATCGAATGACCACGTTATCTGAAAGCTTACACTCGTAGAAAGGAAGGACACCATCATCTCTAATAATTAGGTCAGGTTGCTAGCTGAGGCTGACAAAGTTAACTGAAATATCACAAGCAAGGAAAACCTAATAACTTAGAGATGTTGCCTTCTGAAACTGATATCTAACTTATGCAAGAGGCAACAACCTATGGAATATGGTAGAAGAATCAACAGGCGCAGTCAGCAATCTCCTTAAGCAGTAGCTCAATATTTCTGAAAAAGATATGTTGGCGATATAGAAAACACTTATCTTTTGTTTCCAAGGGAAAATGGGGGAGAGGAGAAAGGGTGACAGGAGAACTCAAGCCAAAGCGACCAACAAAATTATAAGAGTCAATAAAAAACTAAAACAAATATTTAGATGAAAACCAAAAGGAAGCATCTCAAACATACTTGTTGAGCGTTTCAGTTATGCCTCCACAAGTCATTGGTGAGACCACCAGCACAATTGCAGTTTTCTGTTGCAAGTAACATATGCTTTGAACATAAATGAAAATAGGAAATGAATTTGTACGAGAATTAAGAGCTGTATCTACTTTGTTATAAGTGCCAAATCGGCATTACCATGACCCATGCATGAGAAAGATCGATGGTTCGAGCAGTTGGTGTGACAAAAACTGTATCGCACCCCTACAAATTTCATCAAATTAATCCCCAAATTAACCTGCCTCAGCTTGAGATACAAATTAAATAAGGAGGGGAAATGCATACACATTTACCTGGCCTTCACTGAGAATTTCAAAATTTGCGGTAGTTTGATTATGAAGAAACTGAACACGATCGTCCCCACTGACTTCACAACAAATCGACAAACGAAGTAAAAGTCACTTAAACTAAAGACATCAATATCCTCCCCGTAAAACAACTGATCACACCAGAAAGACGTAAGATCGACTCATTGAGCAACGCGTCAAAGACGAATTTCTTCTCTTTCTATAGTATATAATCTAGAGAGAATTACCTCTTATTCGCCCATACTCCGAAAGATCCACAACCTAACACAATAACAACAGACAAAAATCAACTTCATATCAAACATTTTACAGTATCACCACGCAAGTTCAAAATCAGCTATACGCACCGCGATTCCATTCTCAGCTGCATCCAACGCCTCATCGTCGTTCTCAAACGAACTTGACGCAGCTTGAGCTTCATCAACATTAACTTCCTCCTAATAATCACCAACAACAGTTCATATCTTTGCAAAATTCAACAAAATGAAAGTAAAAATCGCGTGTTTTGAGCGTGAAATTACGATTGAGGCGGAGCTTACGAGAGGATCGAGATCGATCGGAGGCGGTGAGAGGTCGAACGGCAGAGCACCGCAAATTAGCGAGAGTTGCTTCGCAATCGCATTCTTCTTCTTCTTGTGAAACGCAGCGTTTTGGAGCTTGTGAAACGGCGTCGTGTTGAGGAAGTGGCGTGGTGAGCACGAACAGGGAACAACAGTGGGCGCGCGCAAATACATTCTCTGCTTTGCGGTTAACGGATTTTGGATATGGTGGTAGTCGGAATATAACCGGATTTTACAAGAGTTTACAGTATTGGGCTAGGCCCAATAATGTTCATTCAAAGTTTAAACCCAATGTACATGGTCGGAGAAAAAAAATTATTTTATACAATTATTGCATGACAACATTTTCCAATCGCGTGTCAGTATTTGGAATATTTTTCTTAATTGTTGGATATCAAGCGCTTTCTAATCTATTCTCACTATGTATTTACACTAGTACTCAAATGTACGTAACATATGCAAGTGTTACATGAAATAATTGTTTCCATTTATGTGTTTAGTCTAGAATACGCGATCGCACTTGAATTTTAGTTAAACAAGGTTTCAAGCATGTCATGACGAATGGCAACCATATGAGGAAGAATTGTCGCTGTAGACTACTCAAGAAAATCGTTTCTAATGGATGGCATCGTCTATCTGTTACGGTCTAAGTTCGAGAAATGTTTGCGAGTACATAATGAATGAATACTTGGTTGTGGAGGATCGTTTGAAGTTATCAATGCTGTAAAACGTACGAGCAAGCTTAACTAGATCATAACCTACCAAATCACTTCCATATTTGTGGATTTTTGTTTTATTTTTCTTTCTGCCTTTTCAGCAATATATGTGGAAGTGATTTAAGGACACTGAAAAGGCCTCAATCAATGTTTTATTTGAATTTTATGTTCCTCGGTTGTCATCTGATCTTATCTTGTAATCAGCATTTAAGGGGCATATAATAAAATAAATCCATTTAAATCGTTTTAAAACAAAAATGAAATCTCATTTCAACTTTACTTGACATCACAGATAGAAAAACGAACCTCGTGAGGTGCATGCAAACGAACCCGATTTTAGATACTTGTATCAATTATTATGCATGCTTTCTTTTTGAATTTTCGGACACTTTTATAATTGAGCTAAAAATTCGGAGAACCAATAGTACATGAATGAAGCAAATCAAGAAAACAATGTGAAAAAGGAACATCTAAATTTTGTAGTCTTAATATAGTTGGACAGTATAATATTTGACACATATTTTATAAATTATATTATAGATAAAATAAACATTTAGGATCCTTTTTGGGCTACAAATGGTTAAAGTTCAGAAAATATTATCAATTTACCCCAAGATTACTCAACATGGCCATGATGATACCTCGAAAAAAGTACATTCCATTTGTATTGAAATGGAAAATACAGGCAAAGTGGTTCAAGTTAGGTGGTTTTATGTGAATACTTTTAGTTAGGGGTAAAATGCATGGTTTAAATTAGTAAATCTGGATGGTTTGATGAAAGAATATATTTTAATATTTAAGGGGTAAGTCCAAATAAAAATAGTTTGCTGGGTTTCTCTCAAATATACGCACACGAGAAAATCATTGAATGTGCTTTAGAATGTAATTACTTATAAGTAATTTAAGTAATTAATAGACTTATTTTTCGTTATTCATCAAAAAAAAAAAAAATCTAAGTTAGTGTCCAATTTTGCTAAACGTATGAAGTACATGAGATGATGGCCAAACAATTAGCTGTTTTCTCTGAAAAATGAGAAAATATTTGCTATGGCAAATTGAGGGTTTATGATTCAACTGTATTTGCAATGCAGTACTTTTTTTTTTTTTTGATCAGATTTGCAATGCAGTACTAGCCTTGCCATGTGTTGTACTGCATAGGATAATTCTAATGAACTATTCATAGGCAATTAAATGAACAAGTTGGTTGAGTATGCATTTATATATATATATATATATATATATATATATATATATATATATATATATATATACATAACACCAAATCTACGCTTTCAAGTATTTGTTTCCCTATTGACTTTTGCATTTATAAATGTTAAAGAGGATTATATTAGGTGCAGATGACAAGTGAATATCAGTATATTTAATTGATTTCGCCTCTTTTTCTTCTTCTTCTTCTCTCTCCCTCTATCTATCTATCTCTTTATCTGTTTTTGAGTTTCAATAGCAATCAAAGTTTCGATTTTATGTTTGCCTAAAACGTTCCATTATTTTTATCGCATTTTTTGAGCTATTCTTTTTTTGGGGTCTCACAAAATCTTCATTACCATATTAATATGTTATCATATGACAAAAATCACTTATTGATGTTGATTTTGTTCATGTATATTTGCTGAAAGAATTGTGATCGTTTATGTATATATGCTCAATATTTCCTTAGTTTCATATAAGCAAATTATATAAGGTCACAATTACTACATTTATATATATGCTGGGAAAATGTTCATATTTTATGTTAATTTCCATAAATTGGCATGATTTAATCTTCTTATTTAGGGGCTTTTCGCACATATTACACGAAGGCTAGCTAGGGTTTCAGAAGTTGGGGGGTGGACCACCCAACTCAACCGAGAATCTCGGATCCTTAATTGGTACATGTTGTGTAATTAGTACCAAGTACAAAAGTACTACATTTTAGTAGGTGGTAATTAAATCATATACTACGCGTGTAACAATTTTTTGTCTCCAAATTACTTGTTTCTACTAACTTACTTTGTGCAAAACTATAAAATAAAAAAAAATGTCGAGTTTACCTATTAGTGATGATCCATTGGATGAATTTTGGTCACTTTATCAACAAATATTGTTAGAGGAGACCATTAATGGTACTAATAATGTACCTGTTATAGAGGAGCAACCCATAAATCATGAAGCTACGAAGATTGGTTCAGTAGATTTTACTCATGTTGAGCAACAGCATTTAGCAACAAGAGCAGCAGGAATATTTCTGGAGAATTATAATAATGGGCTGGAATTGATGAAAGATAGCACCAGAAATTCCAAGAGAAGGAAGAGGAACCTTATAAACACCCGTAAGGATCTTTTGTCCTATTTTGTTTCTTACGTATTTGTGATAATGATAAGTATCTTTAATTTAAATACATGGAGGTTAGGTGCATAACAAGTTTCTTGATTGTAAAAACATAGAGATTGAGTGGTTATATGGAAAAAAGAATGAGCCACAAAAAGGAACAAAATATATTTTGCTCAGAGATACCGATGATGATAATATCGAAAATGCAGGCATATTATCAGGATATGGTTTTGGAGAAGGGCCATCATCAATTGACAAGAAGCAAGACCACAATGCTAAAGAAAGAATTCGAAGAATGAAGGTCAATGCATCTCTCCTTGCACTAAGAGAATTGCTCCCCCACCATCCAAGAAAATCAAAGGTAAGACAATTCAAGAATTATGTATATACATATACAAAACTCCCTTGGTTAAGTTTAAACTCCATTTGAAAACTTTTTATGGTTTTAAATATACTTTGCACATAAGGTCTTTTTGAAAAAAATATAAAATTATAAGAGAAAATAAAATAACTTTATATACTATTTTGGACTAAATAATAATGTGGGGGGTTTTGTGAAAGATTTTCCAAACCATAGGGCCTACTTCTAGACCACAAAGTGATTTTATGTTAAAGTCCTAAAGGGTATAATTGAGTTTTCAAAGACAAAATAACACAAAATTCAAGCTTACTCTCACATAGAGTAAGTGCACACCGCTGTAGTTAGACACAAAGGGCACTATATACCACGTTTATGAAACCACAAGGAGATCCTAAACAATTAATTATGAAACCACAAGACAATTTCATGCAGATTTTTAGAACCACAAGAGAGCTTTATGCATTTTTCCTCAAAATATCTCTTGTATTATGTGTGTGAAAAATATAACAACTACTGTTAAAGACTCTATGTATTTTGTCTTTATGATAAAGAAACCTATGTGAAACACAAATGCAAAAGAAAAACCCTATGAGTAGAAAAAGAAAAGGTGTTTTTTTTGCTTTATCTCCATTTTTACAAATTTCTACAACTTACGCGAAGTATATAGGTTTTTTTTGTCTCTTTTTCACATGATTGTTTTTTTGCCAATTCTGTATAACACAAGTTCCATATATATATATATATATACACGCACACGGGAGATCAACCTAAAATCTTTATATAGTTTCAAAAACTTTGCACAAATTTCTCCTCTAGTTTGTTATACTAGAAATTGGGGCACGTGAGCCCTATGCACATTAAATTTTTTTAGTGTAAAGTTCTATGTTTTCATAATTATGTGTGGCAAAATTATTAGGTGTAATCACTGCATGATAACGTGTTACATGCTGAGGTTGAGATTAAACATAATTTCTAAATTATAGAATGGTAACTTCTCCAAACCTAATCTCAACCATACATTTACACTAATAATCGATTTTTTGCACCATATCATCGTGCATGCACTGCATTTTATTATAAACAAGTTAAGATGAGGGTTGCGTGCATGGATTTCCAAACTACACAGGTGTTCCTTACAAGTTTTCAAACTACTAGGAGTTCTATGTAAAAGTCCTAAAAGGTATAATAGACTTTCAAATACTAAAAGTACACAAAAAGCATATATAGTC
The DNA here is from genome assembly GCA_946800315.1 of Misopates orontium. Lineage (NCBI taxonomy): Eukaryota > Viridiplantae > Streptophyta > Magnoliopsida > Lamiales > Plantaginaceae > Misopates > Misopates orontium. Next base: position 4,475,134 of record OX326948.1, on the reverse strand, counting down.
TCATATAGAGCAATATATGGTACACCACTCTCCAATGGAGTTAAACGCAAAAAGAGAATTATGTGCGGAATTTATGAAAGCACAATGGGTGTTTCTTGTAGACTTTTCAAACTCAAAAAGGGGTTTTATACAAAAGAGTTTCGTATAGGTTTTTAAAACCACAATAATGTTTTATGCATTTTCCCAATATATACACACTTTTACATTCTTTATTTATGAAGCAATTTTGTATAATTTGTATCAGAAGAGAATGAAGGCACCGGCTATTGTTGATAGAGCTCTTAAGTTTATTCCAGAGCTGGAAAATGAAATAGAAGAGTTGATCTCCAAGAAAGAGAAAGTGAAATCCGATGTGATCAAGAACAAGAAAGTTAATATTAATGGCAATTCACAGCACCAAAGTTGCACTTTTTCTTCTAACGAAATTAATGAGCGTGAAGCAATAGTTCAAATCTGCATGGGTCCTAGAAAAGATGAACATGAACAAGGATCAGCACTTACAAATTTACTGCAGAGAGTGGAAGATGAAGGCGTTTATATTATTAGTGCTTCAACAGCTTACGTCTGTGAGACAAGAACCTGCTGCCATTTACACATCCAGGTAAATTATAAATTAAATAAGTTCAAGTTTATATGACAGATGATTAATTTCATGATTTTTAAGGATATGAACCTAAAACCCTAAATTTTGAAAATCTATATGAAACTCTATGTAGTTTGTTAATTGTTTTAGACTTTTTTGTGGTTTTATATTCTCTATACAAAATCCTATCCATATAGAATTTCAAGTAACTTCGTTAATTTTTTTATTAAATAACCAAAATACCCTTTAATTCATTTATTTTAATATTTTTTTATATATTTTTTAAAATTTAATTATTAAAATTTTCCAGACATAAGATTTATGATTTATAAGAGACATTAAAGATAATTATATATTATTGTATATAAACAAATTAAAATAAAGGTGCAGGTGCAGGGATTTTCAAATCAAATAGGAGTTTCGTGCATGTTTTCAAACAAAAATAACCTCACTCTCACATAGAGCGACTTTACACCATAGCCTAACGCAGTTAGAAAATAATGAATTAATGTAAAGTTTATGAAACCACTAGAGGGTTTTATCCCAAGTTCTGAAAACCACATCGGTTCTAGACAATTATTAACTCACAACTGGGTTTCGTGCAGCTTTTCGGAATTCCAAGAGGAATTTTTGCATTATCCTCTTTTTTTGGTGGAATAATGTGCCAATTAACCAATATATGGAGATATATATCATTTTACTATTGTTTCTTACTCATATTCATTGAATTCCCTGTTTTTTTATTTATTTAATAAACTGTATTGATTTGAAAAAGGTTAATAATTATGTGAAAGATACATAATTAATTAATGAAGTACGTAATTATGATAGAGGTCAATTTTAGAAGAACTGAAATGATTTTCTTATTAAAATGCAAATTATGGTATAATTATATAATTAAAAACTTCCTATTGTTAATTTGAAGAAATATTGAAGGCACTATTGTCAAGACCCTCAATAGCTACAGCAAAAAAAGAACTTTAAGGTTTTATTGTCATGTGTATCTGTTTTTATGATGGGAATATATTTTCCTAGTTAGGCCAAGATAAACGTGCGTTGTATTGTTCCATCTATGGGTCTACGATTCACATGATCAAAGAAATTGTAAGCGGCTTCTTGTATATTCTCATCTAGGTAACATAATTACACGCGTGTTACCACATATTCAGCATAATATGTGCATTTTAGATACATAGTTAACGTAATATTACTTAAGAACTCAACATTAGAAACCGAATAGTATGATGACTTGATGAGTTCAATAATAGATGAAAAATAATGCTCCTATATATAGTTTATGTTGTTTGGACCTCAGGTGTTCTAACACGTTCTTTTTTTTTTCTTCACAGATGAACCAAATTAATTATGGAGGTGTTGCAGGACTACAAGAGAAGTTATTGTCTTGGCTGAAATGACCATCGCATTTGTACATATATTGCGTGCTCTGCATCTCCTGTGGCAATCTTGCATTTCTGTAAGTTTTCGGATGTATATCATGTATTCTATAAAAGTATTTCATAAATTAAATATTTAATTAGAATTAAGAAATTGAGCAAACAACGTAACAAAAATAAAAAATAATACAATTGATGAGCAAACAAGTCATTAACTTTTTTTACTTGGCTTCTGATATATCCAGGAGCAATTCTCCCAACCACACAAACTTTTGTAAAATCTTAATATTCTCTTCTCATAAAACAAGAAATTCATTACTTCCTCAATTAAAGAAGCTTATTCTAGGCAAATTTATATACATAAATAAATATTACCTGCTGCCAAATTTAATCGTCCTTCCTTGTTTTTCTACAATATATCATGTGTTGGTTTCATTTTGTGAATATAATTTACCTATTATCTTGAATTTATTCTTTTAATGAATTAATATTAAAAAAAGTAGATTTAGCTTGAAAGTAATAAAAAATCAAAACTAAAAGTTATCTAAATTAGGAGAGGCCCTCTGTACTCATTTCACGTTAGTCGTTTTCACCATGACATCCAAACAATATTTGATTGAAGAGTTCAATGAAGATATAACAATGGTTGGTAATATATTTATGTACATTTTTATTCATGAAATATGCTGTATTGGGCATGAAACATTTACATAAATCCATTCCATATTTATGAATCGAGAGGAAAATAAACCATTTACTTTTATGTTTGGTGCTCAATATTTTTTTTGTGATATCTATACAATTTCTTTTTAGATATAATCTCTATGAAAGAATGATTGATACGAATCACCAAAGTTCACATGTTTTCACGATTTACGATGAAATAGTTTTGTTCAGTACTATAATTTTCACGTTATAATTAAGAATTATTTTATCTATTGTTACTTGTTGTTTAAGCTTTAATTAATTTAAGAGGATAACTCAGACTATTGGATAACTTGTATTCAGTATTCACGTAAGAAAAAAAGTCCATTATGATATTTCAGACAATTAAGTAAAGTAGAATCTGATGGATTTGGTGCTTTATTTATGTATTTATTTTGCCTAAATCATGCAAAAACTTGTTTAACTAAGAAAGTTAATTTAGGAATGAGCGGCTTACTATTTTATAAGAATGATAAAAATGAGATTTTATTAGAATTGCTCTGTGTTAAGAGATTTGCTCTGATCTGAATATCTTAACACCTTTTCTGATTAATTTACTTGTTATGACGGTTGCTCGTAAGATGAGAAAAGGGTTGTAAAATAGTGTGCTATATACTAGATAGATTTTTGCAAACACCAACAAAGGTTTTATGATTAATTAACAAGCACGCAAATAAGCCAAAAAACATACACGCATATAAATATTTACCAAGTTTGTTGAAAATCGTCTAGCGTCATTTCTGGAACGAGTGGGAAGTGGATACTCTATAAACAGAATTATCAACCAAATGTGTGTGACATTTTAGGTTTTTAGCTAGTATCTAAATTGAATGTGTATCGCATGGTTCAAGACCTTTTTGTGAAAAGATATGTAAAACTTAAAAGAGGCTCCAATTATTTCATGCTATTGGAATCACATTGGCAACTCAAGAGTCAAAAGTCAAACGCAGTCAGTGTAAAAGTTTACATCAACTCAGACATGAATTATCATGTTGATTTTTGTTTTACATTAATTACCAAAAATAATGTTGAATTGCTGCATGCTACATGGTTTCAAATGCAACTGAAAACTTAATTACTAAATGAAGTCATTTATCTATTCGCCTAATGTGGATTTTCGTGGTTAAAACATACTGTATTTCGAGATCATTTTTTACACAAAATTCATCCAACTGCATCACCAAGAGTATTAAAATCGTTGTTAGCAAGAGGGCTGCCGATTTTAGTCTTTTACTAGATATATTGATAGAGTAACGGGCTATCAATCTAAAGTTTCCAAATAGTTTAGAAAAAATTATACAAACTCCTGTGTAGTTTGTTTATTGTTTGATCCTATTATGGCTTTCAAAGATGTTGCACACTATATCCTCCATCGAATTTTAGTGTAACACAATCAAATCACAGGATTATTATCTTGGGCACAAGTTTAAGAACAAAATTGTATGGAATTGTTGTACGGATGATGTGGCGCAACCAACTAATAGTATGATCATTTTTTCCTTAAATTATAGGCACTGTTTACTTTCATCTCACTCGTGGATCTACATCATTAACTAACGTGTATATACGCATCACATTATAATGCAACAGTTTCATGAACTAATTTCTCTAACAAATCATATATCTTATAAAAAAATGGTGGATACGAATGGCGTGAGAAAGGATAACCATCCGATTTGTGTTTCTCTCTCCTTGCACAACCTAGAGACACTTGAGGCTTTTTATTTTTCCTTACACAACGTAATAAAATATTGATTGAAGATCAAAAGGGAAAAGATAGAGTGTGTTGGGTTTGTTTTTGAGTGGACACGTGTTGCCATATTATTGATGGTACAAAGGATGGTAAAGGGCTCTTGACTGGAATAGAAAATTTGGAGGTAAGTTAATTTAGGGCTTTATGTATACTTCAATATTATATGATGGCGATGTATAAGCTTTGCCATGTGATGTACTACATAGGATAATTCAATAAACAAATCGAAGGCTATTAGTGGACAATTCGATTGACATGGACCCGGCTATATATGTCCCCAGAATTCTAAGAGTTAAATATATGTATTTCACTTGACTTTTGCATTTTATATGTTAAACAGCCTTATATTAAATGCAAATAATAAGTGAATTATCAATACAATTTTTTTCCCATCTCTTAAACTCTTTCTCTATCTGTTTATATCCTCCAAGCTTTCTCCATCTTTGAGTTGCATCATTTTGATCATTGTTCAAGGTTCCAACTTCCTGTTCATGTTCATTGATCACCTTGTTTTTCATTTATATCCATTGTCTCTTAAAATTCTATCATATTTATACGTCCTATAAATTTGTTAGCAAAGGTATTCAATATTCATACCTTAATTCTCTTCATTCCCATTAATTTGTTTGTCATATATATGATCCAAAACACTTATTGATCCGTGCTTTTTTATCTTGATTTTGTTAGTATGCATGTTGTTAGTTAATCTCTCATGATCGATCTCGATATACAAACTTCATATATATACTTAATTTTGTGATCTTATGTTCAAATTTAATTAAGGTATAACACTGAAATGTTCATGTTGTTGTCTCTTGTGTTTCTTTAAGTTGATTTTATCTTCTTATTTTGCACATACTACTTAAAGGATTAATTGAAGAAAGCAGGTGTGAGGTGATTTTGTGGTAATATTAACTCATAAAATCTCCATCAGTCACCAAAATTAGGGTTTAAGAAGTTTGGAAGAAGGCTTGGAGGGGTAGGGTGGTCCCAACCACCCCGACCGAGCGAGAATCCCGGATCCTAAATTACTACATGTCGTGTTTAGAGGTCAGTCCTATTCTAAGAGTAGTACGAAGTACAATAGTACTGCATTCTAGTACTAGTACTACTGCTGTAAGAGAATTTTTTATTCCCATAAATAATGTACTTTTTGAAAAATTACATTTTTATGCTAAACCTATTGATTTTACCGCCTCACCACGTGGAGGAGCTTGTACATTTTTTTTTGTTACGCCTGACACGCTAAGTTATTTGATGGGCAGATGGGTGGAGGACTCGAATTCAGTAATCTTAATTCGTTAACCTGAGCTCTGGTACCATACTGAATTGTCGTCTCCAGATAAAGGAAATGTCGAGTTTACCTATTATTAATCTCGGCGGTACTTACGACGATTCATTGGATGAGTTATTGTCATTGTATCAAGAAATATTATCAGAGCAGCCCATTATTAATAACACTCCTTTAGATGAAGCTACAAAGATTGGATCAGCAGATTTTACTACCACTGTGGAGCAACAACATTTAGCACCAACAGAAGAAGGCATTGTGGAGAATAATAATGGGCTGAGATTGGTTCAGAACTCCAGGAGAAGAAAAAGAAACAGCACAAGTATTGTTGATAATTATAACAATAACACTGAAAATGCAGCAGGCATATTATCGGGGCAAAGTGATGAAGTGGCATCAACATCAGTTGCAAAGAAGAAGCTGGACCACAATGCCAAAGAAAGAATACGAAGAATGAAGGTTAATGCAGCTTTTCTTGCCCTAAGAGAGTTGCTGCCAGCTGATTCCAGAAGATCAAAGGTGAAAATTTTCAAGAAATTTGAATCATATATACGCAGATATCAATTTAGTTTTTTTATTTTTTGCTGAGAATGTGTAGTAAGATTTCAATTTTAAGGATAGCTATTGAGATTGTGCATGTGTATATTGGCAAATAACTTCTTGTGATATGTTTATAGACAAAATTGTTTCACGTGAAGGAAAAAAGTGGCAAATAGTTAACTAATTTAATTCTAAAAGTAACACTTTGATCCCATGTTTTGTTTTTGTTTGGTGTACTTATATATCATGTGTAATAATCAAAACAACAATGGTTTTTTTAGTAGTTTCTATTTTGTTAGTTAAGGTTTTGGGAAATTTTTGCCACATGTGAGCTATTTGTCGTATAATATATATGATGCGAGGTATTCTTGTACGTTAATTAAATATTCCATGTTAGAGTGTCGCAAGTCACTCTGAGAATAGTGAATTAGTTTTAGTTAGGTATGTAGGAACTCAAACATTGCACGTGAGTTGGTTCGGGGTTGTCGCAGGCTTCAAAAGTCTAAGTCAGTTAAAGAATAAATGTCGAACGAGTTGAGGTTAGTGATGGACTTGCTTTGAATCAATTACGAGTGGGCATTTATAGGAGTTCTGGTAAGCCTAATGATGGACTTGGTCATGGTGCAGCCTATTGCTTATTAGTGATGTAGGTTGATCTCTTCATACTTGAGTTGTTGTTTAAATTGATAAGTTATCTGAATTCTCACTTCTTCTGTGACGTGTCTTGATCAACAGTTTCTTTTTTTCCTTTTTCTTTTTTGATACCAATCAATTCACTAAGAAGCACAAGGGGTGCTCACCCTTACAAGAAACATTCCATCGAGAACACAACAACCTAGCCTAAACAAGCTTTAGGATTACAATATGCCTGTCAACGTAAAAAAAGAAAAAACAGTCCCTCTTTTAACTTTGATCCACAACCATGTCCTAATTTTGATAAGCTCTACCGCCTTCTCAAGACTCACATGCAATGACTTTTATCTTCTCTATTTATGAAGGATTTTGTATGATTTATTGCAGAAGAGATTGAAGGCACCGGCTATAGTTGATAGAGCTCTTCAGTACATCCCGGAGCTGGAAGACGAAATAGAAGTGCTTATATCCAAGAAAGACAATATGAAATCCGAAGAAAAGAAGAAGAAAAAGATCAATGACAATGGAATTAATTCACAGCACCAAAGTTGCACTGTTTCTATTAACGAAGTTAATGAACATGAAGCAATAGTTCAAATCTGCATGGGGACTAGAGAAGATAATCATCAACAAGAACAAGGGTCAGCGTTTACAAATTTATTGGAGAAAGTGGAAGATGAAGGTGTTTATATTACAAGTGCTTCAACGGTTTATGTATGTGAGACCAGAACTTGCTGCCATTTGCACATCCAGGTAACCAAATTTAATTTTAGATTTATATGGTGTTGATTATTTTCATGCTTTTAATTGGAAAGATACTTTTATAGAACTATATATGCTTATGAATATGTTCCCATATCATTATATGATTAAGAATAAATTATAGAACACAATATTAAATCGGGGTATTTGTATAGAGCCGTTTGTTCACTACTTTTGTTTAAAGCTATTTTCACTAAATGTAGAAAGTGTTATAAGTATCTAAAAAAAACTACTTAAAGCACTAGTTGATCAATGAGAAGTAGTTTTTTTTCTTTAAAAACCTTATAAATACATATTTTCAAAAGCAGTTTGAGGAGTACCATATATATCTAGCTTCTTTATCTTGTGCCTTTTTCATGCTTTATTTTAAACAAGCACGAGTAAAAGCCATTGATGCTAACACTTCAAAATTCGTTTTATGAATCCAACGTCAATATAAGTACTCCTCTTTATTAGCGTATGCAAACACCAATTGAGTAAGTAATCTTAAGACTGATATGCAATCATTGCAAGTGATATCTAGAGCAATATTATTATAGCAAAAAAAAATCTAGGGTTGTTGTCATACTCTTGGTATGTATATATGTGTTTGGTTTTGTTGGAATTTAATTGCATAAATTCTTACAAAGTTAAGTTGTCCTAAAGGAGTTTATGAATGCATGGATGTGTATGGACATCAAGTTCAAGTATAACTATATAAGGATGATATTCATGATATTAAAGGGAAATTATAATTTTAGTCTAGCTAGCACCATAAATTCATATTCCTTTTCGTAGTTCTTCCACTATATATATTTGGTGCATGGTGATAAACTATATATGTCCGAGAAAAGAAATGAACGACAACTTGGATTTAATCATTCGTCTAAAGATCAATTAACTTAATTAGTCCACGTACTGGAGAAATTACATTACTTTGGAAGGCAGATACTTTAAATTAGTGCGCATCATTATGTTAATTTCAGAATACCTATCATGTAATTTGGAGAATGGAATGGATCTGTCTCTCTTTCGATTTCTTTTTCCTCATATTAAGATGAACAATATATATGTATATATCATTATTTGTATTGCAAATATGCAACAACCTAAACGTCAGAAAATATAGTATGAAATAATATCATATTATACGTAATGGATATCATGATTTACATTCATTTAATATGCCTCAAGGTATTTTTGGTTAAATATTGTTTAGTCGTTATTTGTTGGTTTATCAGTTTGCAAGTAGGTGTCTATAATCACATCCTCTTGACACCTATTGATCAGTACACAATTCCTAAGCTTCAACAATTTATTATATAAAGTTCAGTTGTCTTTAGAGTATAATCTTTCTTTTATTATTCGCAGATGAACCAAAGTTCATATGGTGCAGAACTACAAGAGAAACTTTCGTCTTGGCTGAGATGACCATGCACCTTATGTATGCAACTACGGTGATTCGTATTAAGTTCCTGCACAACCTCAACATATTTTATTATTTTTGTAAATATTCGAGTTTGTACCATGTAATCCATAAGAGCAATTATTATGATTATGAGAATTGAGAAAACAAATTATAAACTACTAAACGCGTTATAAAGCCAATTTGATGTATATAATCTGGACAAAAAATGAGACACGAGTATAAGAAGAGCATTAAATAAGTTTTAATATCATCATTGCATTACATTCTACTCATGTAATAGATGCAATTAAAGTTAACTGGTTTACATAGGTGTTGCATGTTAAGAATATTTAACATAGCTAGGAAACACGAGAATATATATATTTTGACTTCTTTTTTTTCCTTTTCTTCAATAAGGTATATTAAAGAAAAGCTATCAAAAAATATACTAAAGTATTATATCTATCTCCACCAATATAATCAAGAAACAACTCACTCGCTTTCGAATTATTTGTCAAGAAATGAATCGAGTCTGCAAGATAGATTATTACGTTCACTTGTTACTGGATTATAATATCAACGTACACGTTTTGCTCTGATGATTATTTAGAATACACTGTGATTAGAACGCTCTTTAAAAAATATTTAAATTATAAGTAACTCACTATACTCACTCCTAGGCACAAATTAAACGACTGCAGATTCCAGTAGATGAACGTATCTTGTCTCACTTCAATAAGAAAGAGTATTGCTTTTATAAATAAATAACTTAATTTTCTTGTAATCGTTTGCTTATTTGTTATTACGATAGAAAGAAAATGGACGAATACCGAACCGAGCTAGCCACAGAAACACGACGAGAGATAGTATTTCATACAAAAAATACAACGCAATTCGTTGTCACATGAGTTTCACACAAAACAAAAAATCACTATTAAAGGCTATAGAGTATTTATGATTCTTACATGTAAAACAACCCTCTCCCAAAAACGCAAATATGAAGAAGCAAAACCTATACACATCTCACTGCTTATAAAAATAAAAATCCGATACAATCCCATCTGTATTTGCTCAGTTATCACATAAATAATTGTAGAACAGCTACATGCCTCACAAGCTACAAAAACTCAAAAGAATGGCAATCACAAAAACCAAAGAATACAAACCAAAATTGAGAGAATTGATCTCTAAGAACACATGAAACAGGAGACGGCAAATGAGAGGTAGCAAACTACAATCTGCAGAACATGAAACAAGGAGGATGTCACACAATAGTTAAGATCCATAGTAAAGTTCGGTTTAAGATGGAACAAGTGATATTATTTACAATTTTGAAAAAGAAATCGCATTCAAGCTGAAACAGTAATGAAAATTGAATTACTGAAGGAGGATGAAAAGACGTAAAATAACCGGATTTTCAGAAACATAAACGAAAATAAAAGAGATACGTGGGCCAAAAAAACAACTCCAAGCTGGAGACAATAAATATTCCATGAGTAGGAAAACTGAAGATAAGTTTGAATGAACTGCTATACAAGATTGAGCATCGAACACATAATTCAAGGTCGTTAGAGGTTAATCACAAAACAAAAAAGAAATAAAATGGGAGAAGGGACACAATCAACAAGTCAACATATACAAATTTACCAGACAAATTGTTTGTAGTTAGAAAAAGTTCAAAAATACCACTTTATCAAGATAATGATGCAATGAACATGGAAGAATTGCCTCTAAAGATATACAAACATTGCAAGATAAAATGACCCCTTGAAACTTTAAAAAGTTTTCAGATATGCTCCTATGAGGTTTGAATTATTGAGGAGACACCCCGAAGTTTGAAAAACCTTACAAATAGGCCCCTCCATTTGTCATGTTCTTAAATCTCAGAAGGTATCTCTTTCATTACTCAAACCTCAAGGATGTTTCAGTAAAATTAGACCAAACCTCTGGAGGTGTGGATGTAATTATCCTAATTAATAAGTATCTATACACAATATGTAAACTATTTTGCATTTTTCTTCAATATGTTGTGTCAAATATACATCTATAATGCATAAATGAAGTACATACCTTGCTGCCTCCAAATGCAGTCGGAGCAACCTCCCCATTTTGATGGATATAACCCACACTAGGAGCTCGGTTGAGAGAGGAGCATAAAGATCAAGTAAACACTTCACAGATTTGGGTTTTGTCAGCTCTTATGAGCAATTGCTGCTAGAGCATTGGCATGTGCCGGTGAAAGATTGCTAAGAAGAGGCTGCATTTGTTGGCCATAAAGTGACATGATATGAGAGAATGCCCTGCCGATCTGCACTTTAACTTCAGGAGTTTCAACTGTGGATACAGCAACCTGAGCAAATATATTAACCAACTGTGGAATAAATGAAAGTATCTGCAAAAAAAAGAACAAATTATTTGTCAGAGTTGGGAGGGGATATAAAAAATAGACAAATAAACTATAACAAAGGAGGACAATTTTTTTTTAATTTCGTTATGAATTGAGAAACTCTTCCTAGAAAATGACATGAGTACCAGAGAATTAGATGACAAAATTAGGTTGCAGATGCAGCTGTAGACAGTTGCAGATTCTTCAAAATCCTCTTTCAAAGGAAGCACTTGCAAGAAAACAGGAAGGACCTGACATATAAAATGAAGTTAAAAAGATGACCATGGTAAATTATAAGTACAACGTTTTAAGCAAGCAGAGTAGAAATCAACCTGGTTCAGCGGAATGGACTCTGTGTGAGACACAATCATCCTTGCCACTGCACCAGCAGCATTGTCCCTCACTGCATTATCTCGTTCAGACTCCCCAAATAATGGATAAAGGCGACTTAAAACATCCGGATAGTATCTGTTGCATATGTAAGCAGCACAAGCAAAAATAAGTGAAAAAAGAAGAAAATAATCAACTAGTGACAGTCAACAAGGATGGCCAGAGCAAGTGTAGGTTACTTTAAATGGCTACCTAGGAAAATGGTGATAACCAACAGCGAAGGTACATGAAAAAGGAAAGAGTCTAAATAAATGAAAGAATTTTAGTATTTGAATAGGAAAATGTAGAAGATACAAATCAAAACCACAAATATCAGCATGTTTGGGCTTGGTATCTTGTTGCAATAATATTTTCTTAACTTAAAAAAATGCTCTACAATACCGTAACAGAATTTTCGGCATGTATATGTCTAAGCATAAAAAATGGACGATTGAATTGTGCATGTAAAAGGTTACCTGGAAACGGAGTCGCCACCATTTTTGCACAGCTCGCCGACACAAAATGCTGCATTTCTCCTATTGGTTGCTTCTGGTGATCCTAATTCTTTAAGCACAAGAGGCATCACAGCCTGACATATGGTAACAGTCATGTGTAAAAGAACTTCACACTGAAAGAAACTAATGGAAAAGTGAATGATTTATATCTCTTAAAAAATTACATCAAGATAGCCAGCAATTGGAGCACCCATATGTTGCGCAACTTCTGCAAGGGTTGCAACAACCATTGTCCTATCTGGTGGTGGGCGTGATTGTTTCTGTAATAACAAATTAAAGAACCAGTAAGGAAACACAAGAATGAGCAGGTATAGTCATTTCAAAAAAGCAATATAGTAAGCAGCGGCTCACTAACCGCAAACTTCATCAAAGGCTCGAATAGCTGTGGGAAAATTGGGGCAAATTGACTACCCATCGCCTTTGCAAATGCTGGAAGGAGATCAGAGACCGCATCCATGAGAACTTCATCGTGTTGGGTATCCTCCTCATCAACCTCATTGTCTGATTCTATCTGCTGACAGGCAGATTCCTCGCGCAACAATATCAAAGTTGCTTCAACAAGCCTTGGCATGTCTAGTGGGGAGAAGGGAAAAGAAACAACATCTTATAAGTTGCTTGTACCAGAATTTACATGCAACAGACATGCAAGAGGTCAAGTTCAAAGACTTACAAGGTTCAATAGCCAAGTATCCAAACTCGTTGATGATCTCGGAAATGCTTGTACAAGCTTGAGCAACAACTTCCTTGTCATCATCTTCAGTCATCGTTTTTAAATATATATTCATCACATTATCTAATGACGACACAAAAAATAAATTTTTGTAGTGAGCTTGGTGTAAAAAAATTCTGATGTTAGATATAGTGATTATTGAATAAATGATTCTCACCAAGAACCTCCTTTATCTTTGCAATTCCTTCCTGCAAAATTAAGCCAAATCATGATCCCAAAAGCATCAAAGCAGGGAAAAGAACGGAGATTTGCCCAAGATGAAATAACATCAACGGATATCTAATTTGATAATTAAAACATGAAATACATAAACAGTAATCTCGGAACGAGAAAAGATATATTTCTGCAAAATGGTAAATGACAGGAACATGGTAAATAATTGATCATGCATCAAAAAAGTTATTTTCAACACACATAATGATTGGAAGGTAATTGAAGGATGCATCAGACCAGTTATTCTGCACTCACATTATGATTCTGGAAAACTGCTTGCACGGCTGTCAAAATATCTGTCATCACAAATAATTTCAGGAGTAAGACCAAAAGTTACATAGCCTTATAAAACAAAATCACATGGCCTTCCATGAAAAACACATATCCAATTACAAGCTCGAATAAGGTTCTGATTAAGAACATGAAGTGAAGCAAGCAGACAGGCAAAGTAAAACAACACTTCTAGAGAAACTATTCACTCTAATTAGAGCTAATAGCAAAACAAGCCACGTGTTTTTGTGAAACAAGCAAAAGATGCCATGTGAAAAAAAAAGTGGTAAAACGTGGGGGTTTGCGATATGGGTTTTTTTTGCCTATTCTTTTAACATGGGGTGTTTTTCCTCTTTTGTTCACATGGCGCCTATTTGCCTATTACGTATAACAGGGGGCGGGGGGTGCCTGCCAAATCACCTCTAATACTGAACTAAGAAATTGGGATGAGTAAAATTTGTAAAATACAAACAAGGGCCACCAAAGGCAGTGGAAAACTGTTGCAAGGGGGAGCATCAACTTATACTGTAGTCATATGCTGCTCCTTAAGATGTATTTTACATGACCACAAAGGTTCAGCATCTTGACAAAAACCCATTCAATATTTAACAGATATATGAATGAAGCTGATACCACTAAAACATTGACTGTAATTTGCCAATAAACAAAAGGCATATAACATGAAAAATATTAAACCTCCCAGGAAAGATCTCTAGTTAGATAAAGATACAAGTATAATATAACCATTATTATCACTCACATTTTAAAGATATAATTGCCTGAAGCCGAACATCCTCATGGAAGTAGGTTGCATGTCTAACTAAAATCTTCAAAGTCTCCTCAATGTACCTTAGGACAAAATTAAGGCATCCAAACATAATGAGCCTTTACCTCTAGCAAAAAAAAAAGTCCATAAGAAAGATTCACAAAGGATACGGTGCATAGGAACTCTTTGTGTGCTGAGCAAATAAGCCAAGAGCTTGAGTAGCAGCTGCTTTTTCATCCAAAACACCAGTTCTGACGCTAATATTGCGAACTCTTGGTTCATCATGTGCTTCATCATCGGAAGAGACACCGCCAAATCCATTTACATTTTCATCCTCATCAGAATCATCGATATCCACTGCAGAGCCATCATCAAGGTTGCAGGAGGAAAATGCTAGAGGAACTACATGCGGAAGGTACTGCAGCAGCATGCAATGCATATTTAAAAGCCCATATACATGTTAGATAAATGTAATATTCATGAAATAAATCATACCAATAAATCATACCTGAGCAAATCCATCATCTAAAAGTTCCACTATATTACTAAAGAATCCATGGGTATACTCCCGAAGCTCACTGAACTCCAAGCCAAAACCCTGAAATACTAAATCACTAAATCAAAAATCCTAAGATGATAGCATCTGGATGTTAAGAAGTGACGGAGTTATTACAGATATTGCAGCCTCAATGAAGGCAGGCAAAACTGGTTCCATTCTTGCCCTCCCAACAGACATTGCAACTATTCCAGCCAACTCTGTAGCCCTTGCTCGTGATCGTAGGTCCTCGTCATTTGTAAGCACCATGAAAATTTTCATCAACTCAAGTACCCGTTCAGCATATGGTAGAAAAGCTTGTTCTGAAGCAGATGCAACTGATCCAATTGCAGACTACAAAATCAGCAAGAAAAATGTAGAAAGTGAGTTACAATCTGAAACATCAAATTGCCAATGCATGCACTTCGCTCTTACCATACACGTCTCCTGCAAATTGCGGGGACTACTTTGGAGAGCACTAAGTAATTTTCCCATCAAAGGATCCAGAAAAGGAAGAATTTCCTCGCCCATGTCCTCACAAAATGCAGCCAATGCATAATATGACTTCTCCTGTTTAAACCAAGCTAACATGTCATCAAATAAAGTAAGATAAATACTTACCAAAAACTGTACCATTTCTTTACCTTAACTTCATCGGATGTATCCTCTAGGGCATTTAAGATACAAGGAATAACACTTTCATGGTGGGATATTATCTCAGGTTGCAGATACTCAGCAAACTGCCCAAGAGCAAAAGATGCAGCCCCTCGTACCATTTGTTCAGGATCCCTAAGAGCTCCCAAGACAATACGAAGGATAGGTTCCAGCTTGTCTTTCATCAACTCCAAACAACCTTCTGAAACAACACCTAAAGCTGTAACTGAAGCTTCCCTGAACTTTGGATTGGGATTCTGACTGCTTATAGAAGCAAACTCAAACACTAAAGGAAATACTTGCTTTGAGAGACTCATTGCCATGGTATCAATCACTTCAGCGGCAGCTCGATCTGGTGCAAGATCGTCATCATCATCCCGGTTACTTGACTCTGCAAGCAATGGACACATAATTTGCAGGATTGGTCCAACCAGTTTGTACTTTTTGAGGGAGTTTGATTTATACTTTGCAAGCCACGAGATTATTTGAATTGCCTAACATATGGTGCAAACACAAGCAAGGCATACATCAGAAACATACCAACTCCGATACAAAAAAAGAGCAACATAGAGTACAATGGTAAAAATAGGTCGAAAGGATCATATTTCATGCTCCTAACCTGATGACGTGTATTAGATTCCAGATTAGGACTTGCACAAACTTCAAGAGAAAACTGAACTATAGCTTTGACAGAATCCCCAAGAAGAGGAGCAGGAGACTCTATTAGCTCGTCAAATATCTCAAAAGCAATAACAGCAACATCCTCTTCACCAGAAGCAAGACACTGCCTCGATACATTCAAGATACTGGGGATAAACTCCCGGAACTTGATCTGCAAGATACGAGCATTATTAACACCATTGGACAAGCCCCTACAGAATCAATTTTGCGCAGATTATCGGGAGTTATCAATTAAGTGTAGTCCACCCACCTTTCGATCATATCCGTGTTAGTGAATAAATACAGGAAAAACACGAAAGTTGTAAATCATGCTATTGTATTTCCTCAAAAACCATGAACTACATAGACGCACAGAATATTTTGAAAACAATAAAATTAAGGTTTGCTGAGGCCTAGATACTAGTTGAACAAGTAAAGAAACTAGATCTCTCACTGATCGCGTATTTTCTATGTGGAGAACTACTAGAGATATTAAATAAAGAAAACAAGCTCAACAAATGAAAATTAAGAAAAATAACAGAAGAACCAACAAAAAGTTCAGAGCTTTCTTGTACCCGTAAAGGGGATAAGGTTATCCAGGACTCTAAGGGAAAGCTCAACAAGTTAAAATTAAGAAAAAAGACTACAGAACCAGAAAAAGGTTCAGAGCAAATTCGTATACCCATGAAGGGAATAAGCTGTTATCCAGAACAACGAGGACCCATGCACGATCATAAATAACAAACAATGTCAAAGCCTTGTGAGCTCCATGCAGCTTTCCACAAGACTCTCTAGATCTTGTTCAAAGTTATGATTGGCATGACAAACATGACAGCCAAAATAGGCAAGAATAATAGTCCCAAGATATGTTGTTACAGCTCTTGCAGAGACCGTCTTCGGAACCACGAGTTCCATGTTCCATCAGTCTTTCTACAAGTCTCTCCAGCTATTTGTGATACTTTTGATGGCATGACTAACATGTAAATGATTGCCAAAAAAATAGCAAGAGTATGCTAGAGTCTAATCTATGGCTTTTTGCTGCTTACATGGTAATTGACAGTATTTACGATTAAAGTCAAGAAGGCAGTAGTACAGAATCAAAAGAAGCTCACCACTTCTCCTTCATCATGAGTGAACTCCAAAAACGAACCAACTGCCCTGAAATGACGGAATTTAAATTGTGTAAATGTCTTGCTTTACATGAAAAGAATTAACACAATCAAAAAGAAAAATTCTTCAAGTAACATATTACTTCAGAGCAGCAACTCGAACACGAGTACTAGTCTCATCTTGTAAGCACTTTAGTAACAAAGACTGTAAATCGGCAAAATATGGTCGAAAAGAATTCCCGATTGTTTCAGTCAAGGAGCTGAAGAGTATCAATGCCACCTTGTATCATAAAGAGAAGATAAATTTTGTTAGCCTGTTAGTTGGCATTTATATATGGTTGAACGCAAGGAAAAAAAGTGAAAACATTGACAGTTATATTAAGCCCAGAGAGAACTCTTATTCCAGATTCGACATGGACATTATGTTTACGTTTTACAATACAACTCTCCCCACACCTAGTGGGGGAGAAAATGTATGGTTTACGAATCCATAATATTAAATTAAACGGGTACATTGACATCACTAGTGGATCACATTAGTAGAGCATTTCCATATAATCGACCAACTGCAATTTTCGGTTTTACCTCACTTAATAGTATTCGATGATGGGGTTAAGGATAACAATCGGCTTATAGTATAAACAAATGAATAAAATGTGATAGCCCATAACTGGTCCCACATCATGCAAAAAGGCGTGTTTTACGTCTGTTTTTTCAACATTGGATTCTAGCTACTTAGAAATGTCTCAAGTAACTGGAGGCTCTGTAGCATTCACACCATGCCCATTTCTACTCTTCATTGACACAAGTATGAATTACAAAGTACAAGAGTCCAAAACAATTAGCCCAATCAGGAAGGAAGGTGAAATGCAAACATGTTGGGATCTTCCAGGCAGCGTCAAGTGACATCAACTTCGGTTTAGGGGCTTTACAATTAAAGTTTAACTACATAATTATGACTTATTCAGAAAAGCATAAACTGTCACTGCATCAGCACAAAAAGGCATGTTATCCAAGAATGATGGAGATCTATTTCGCCTCCGTTGAAAAGGATGGAGTTTGATCAACTAGTGGCAGTTTGCAGAGATGAAGCAAAAATAATGTTGGCAAATCCCTAGTATGTCTTGTGCCTTTACCATGAAAAGTGGGAGGAAAAAGAAACTCGTGAAAAATATAAGACACGAGATGGGGTTCTAGGAAGTTGGAAATTCTGGTTAATATGGTGCTACTACAGATAAAAATATATTCTTTTATTAAAATCAGAAGTATTAACAGAATACTGCAGGAAGAAAACAAGAATACAACATCCTGCTGTCCGTTAGTCCAGAGCAGAGAGATTTTTTATCACTTCAGACATTCTACCCCACGAAATTAGAATGAAGTATACAAACGGTAACGGAGAAACACAGAAACGCTTTAACAGTAATTCTGCAAAAATAACTGAGAGAGTGATACATACTTCTCTATGTTCTTCTTGGGCACTTTGACTACATTGGAATAGAAAAGGCAACAAATCAGGCCATTCTCCAGCTGGAACCGCATATTTCGCAATGATGCTCACCACATTTGCGCTAGCTCGCCTCACTGGTGGACTGCCAAATGATAAAAATACATGAGACAATCTGGTCATCAACACCCATAACCAGCATATACAAGTGCCAACGAGTAACAGCGGTTTATCAGGCACATCTCATTGATTAATTCTCATCAAGACTTAAAACTCATGATACTGATAAAACAAAGAAATGTACATTCAAACGGAAAAAATCGATAGAAACGAATACAATCAACAAAGGCAGCCAACTAAACAACCCCCCTATCAAAATTCAAAACATCTCCAACCGAATCAAAACCACACAACAAACTCAATCACAGCAACAAAAACCACCACCACCTGTGTTCCACCGTAATACTCTCAATCAACGACTGCTTGACAAGCTGCCGCAGCTGCGGCGTCAACTTGCCCCAATGTCCGGTGATCTTCTTCCGGAGCAGCACCGCCGCCAATTGTCGCACGTTCGGCGTCTTCGCCGTGCGGAGGTGGTGGATTAGCGCCGGAACAACCTGGGGATCCTTCGAGAGGCGCTTAATCTGATCTTCGGCCTGTCGCCTTGCGTCGTTGTCGGGCATAAGGAACTGAATCAGCAGAAGCTCGAGTGACTGCGCCATTGAAGAAGATGGAGAAGCTCTCTGCAAAAAATTTAGGAACCCTAGAAAAAGGGGGTTTATATAGGGTACGGCGGCGGTTGTTTTAACTGGAGTGTGTGTGTGTGTGTGTTGGTGGGGACGGGGTTTTTTGGTGGTTTATTTTGGGCGGGTGATAAAAAGGAATAAAATGTTTTTGTGTATTTTGGTATGTTTTATTACTTTTTTGGGCTCTTATGTATCAAATATTTGGGAAAAATATTTTATCTTTGTACCTTAGTGAATCAAATTTTTGAGAGAACTTTTAACGAAATTACTTAAGTTTTTTTTATCATGGTTATAAAGATAAGTGATGGAATTCATTGTTAATTGTCATGAATGGGCGTGGCAATAGGACTAAACGACACGTCTAGTTCACTGATTGTTGAGGCATTTAACTATATGGTATCTAGTTCACGAACTATTAACACTAGTGGGATTCGAACTCGTAACTTCCTAATAGAAACTAAAGTTGTCAATCTCACTTAGTTAACTACAATATAATCAAATATTTATTTGAGCAACAATTTTTCATTGTATTAGGAATTGTTTTGTTTTTTTCGGTTTGTATAAAAACTCCTAATAATTTGGGGTGAGAAGACAACATAACCATATCTTATGTTAACTCTCCGATCAATATAGATTGCCATAGAATTAAACACAAATTCGTCCTCCATTTTGTTCCAAAGAAAATATTTAACAAGTTTCATAGTTTTTTTTTTGTGTCGAATAACAAGTTTCATAGTTGAAAATGCACGTTGTCCTATTGTAATAGAAACATGAAGAGTTTAAACCAGACAAATTAACATGTCGATCAAACTGTAGTCTCATGCCTTATTTCAGTTAACTTTTGACATGTTTTTTAAATTATTGACATAATTTAGGATTCTATCATGTCGAAGAAAGTCAAATTCATAATGCTACAATTGACAAGTAATACATTTATTGTTCAATAAAGTCACGAAGGTAGAATTTCTCAGCATGGCTACACATAAAATCAATGTTGAATAACTTGAAGTTGTCTTTACGTTTCTAAAGTATAAATTATCACCCAACCTATGAATCGATGAGCAAAACAATGTATATGACAAGCATACGACGAATATATTATCATGCCTTGCAACCCATTTCATGAGACACTAATATAGCTAACTTCAAAATATCCTTGCCTCTTATTTCATGTATTTGTAAGATATCGGACAAGGACTTTAGATGTTTCTTCCTCAAATGTCATTGTAGGGGTATCAAGAGAATGAACAAGCTAAAAAAAATGCTCTCACGGAGAGTGCAACATCAACATATCTTAATATAATAGCCATTTGTTTTTAACTTGATATATCTTTAGCTTCATCGACCAAAAGATAGAACTTTGCATCTCATATTTCTTTGCAGATTTTAGTTATTACCTTGTCAACAATAATATGCAAAGTATTTTTTAAAGAAATAAAAATGTTATATACTTAGCATTTTTCAAGAGCATTCTCTGTTAAAATGACATCATTTTTAACATTTGTTCTTCCTAAATGTTTGATCAACTCAATAAGATATAGATTCATCATGTCCTCTAAATGCACATCCTTAGGTAAGTCACTAAATACTTTCAATTATTGTCTTAAGCCGTAATTGATTCTTATATACTTTATCGAATACTTGTGCATTCATCACTTTTTTCAATATCATAAGTTATATTCATCAAAACATCTATAGGCTCTCAATATTATCATGCAATATTATCATGCAGTGAAGTAGGATCTCCTACATACCTCACAAAAGCACTTACATCAATTCATAGTTATCAAACAATAACAATCACTATTGTGTTTTAAAAAGATGAACAAAAAGCATAAGGCTGCATTTTTTGAATGAGAGTATTATAACCATGAAAACTAATCAAACCATGAAATCGCTTAAATAATAAACTTTGAGATTATCGATTCGATGCTCATATTTTGGTTTATGGGTACTCATAAATAATTGGCTAATAAAAATTGAATTTGATATAAGCTTGTCTTATCTCATCTCTTTCATTAAACACGTTGTTCAGATATTGCAATATATCTGGATATCTTTTAAGAGGACCAACATTTATCTCAACATTTTCAGATCTAGAAGGACACTGCTCACTGTGGTTTGAACTACCATCACTCCATTGATAATTCTCTTTACTCGTACACACGTGTTCTTGGAGATTATATATAAAAATATTTTTTTATATCGTCTTGATTCCTTAGGATTCTACTATCTTCTGTTAATATATAACTAAAGATGAATATTTTAAACAAAAAAGGAAGTAAGTAATTAATAGAAAATATAGATTCAATTATTATTTTCTTTCTATTTAGTGCAAAATATACAACATTCTTTGTTATGTAAGAGAAAGAGAAAAAACCCAAGTACTATTTGAGAAAGTGAATTAGCTTTTTGTTTATATATATATATATAAACTTTGGCTCAACAACTATTTTTTAGTGATAGTAAAATATGACATCAAAAGTATGATTTGATACATCAATGTAATAAGAAAAGTACATATTTTTTACCTTTGTAACATCATGGAAAATATTACATTATATATAACGCTTGTCGCGAAACAACAACAACGGGGCGGTGGCGCAGTTGGCTAGCGCGTAGGTCTCATAGCTTGTTGAGTGATCCTGAGGTCGAGAGTTCGAGCCTCTCTCGCCCCATTAACTTTTTTATTTTTCATAAATAATTTGGTCTAATAATGTCTCTAATGACACACATTAATGGCTCCAAATAAGTACGTACAGTTAGTTAAGGTATATTACCATCACTAACTATAGAAAATCAAGAGTTTCCCAATAAAAAGCATAGGGCTATGTTTTTTGTTCTTTTTAATTGGCCAATATTACTTGCATAGGCCATTCATTATGTATTTGTGTTTGATTGTTTGCACACATACATATTACTTGAATAGATTGTTCGTTAATTAGAATTGTAATGTGGTTTTTGAAAGTTCATTATATTTCAAAAACTCGTTCACAAACCAAAATTTTCATTTTGATATTAAAATTGACCTTTTGGTTTTTGAATTAATGTCGCTTAAGGGCGAGTGTTACTTGAGTTAGTCTTCCAAGTTCCAACCCCTAGAAATTAAGTTGCTAAGAGTCAAATTCGGGAAAAAAACCAATTCTATGGGAAATACTTCAGGAAGTTATGCAGGGGCCTGCGGAAAGGAAAAAGAATTTCACGCTCTTGCCTAATCTTCCCTTCGCGAAAGGAAATAAGCTGTTTTGCCGGACGACAGCTCCACCGACCCCCGATGGACTCCCTCCTTGGAGGAGCATGGGCTTAGTCAAGTAGAACCGGGTTGCGCTGCTTGATGCTCTGCAGAGTCTTACCTTTTTTCAAAAAGAAGAGTCACGCTCTTTAAAAGCCCCTATTCGACGATGACTTAAGCCTATGATATCTTTCTCTTTCTCCAACTCAGAAACTAGATGAAAAGAAACTTTCCTATTAAGGGCAAGCACGGGAGAATGAAGAGTAATGATTTCAGCAAGAACTTGAGCTAGGGCATGGTCGGGTTACAGAGATTGAGGCACTTTCACTATTTAGAATATGCATTTTCCTGGTACACCAAGCCTAAGCAGCTCAGCCGTTGAAGCGACTCTAAGCCAAAGAGATTGCGTAGTCATTTCCCCCAGCTAGTTCTCTTTTGAACTCCTTTTGGGAGAACCGGATGCCTCAAGATGATGCGTTGAGCCATCCGGGCGGGTGGAGTCCTATAATTAAGCTCTTCCTGTACCCAAATTAGCCACGGGCTTTGCCAAAGACATAGGAGGCATACTGATCTTAGTCTACGCCCGGCTCTCGAACCTGATCTCGTATTTATGCTTTGTTTGATGTTATGTATGTACAACATAATATATGGTAGATGATATATTGAAACTTATAGAAGACTGTGAATTTATATGATGCTACTCACTCTCAATTTAGTCCTACTCTTTGTTCATTTTGTTACTAAAAGGGAGGAAACTCCGTACCAAATGCTTGTCAATCCTTGGTAGAGTTTATTTGTGATTTTGTGCCTGGTAAAGGAACAAATAGGTGGTGTTCTACTACAACCATTGACAACATACGCTTATTTTTTTATTTTATTTTTAAGTTAAGGCGAAATAGGGCTATGTTTTTTCTTCTTTTTTAATTGGCCAGTATTACTTGAATAGGCCGTTCATTAATTTTATTTGTGATGTGGTTTTTATCGGATAATCTTGTAGTGTAATTTTGTAACTAATGCAATTATTGTTTGGCAACAAATAGTTATAACCTACATGGTGTACTTTCAAATGCTTACTAAAAAAATTTATCGACTTTTAGCATACATACACAAATTTTAGTGTTTGACTGTTTGCACACATACATATTACTTGAATAGGCCGTTCATTAATTGGATTTGTAATGTGGTTTTTATCAGATGATTGTGGTGTAATTTTGCAACTAATGCAATTATATATATATATATATATATATATATATATATATATATATATATATATATATGTTTGGCAAACAATAGTTATATGGTGTACTTGTAAATGCTTATTAAAAGAATTTATCCGCTTTTTGCACATAACACATTTTAGTGTTTGACTGTTTGCATCACTGACTTTTTATTTTTGCTTGTCTTAAAAAATGTTATCAATTAATACAAGCATAAGAAGTTGAAGTGCTTCTTAGTATGCTTTTTTAGAATACAACATTTCTAAAAAATTTGAAAGGAAAAATTATTAATTAAATGTTGCAAGATCGAATTAATTGTTAAAGTAACCTTTTTAAGAGATATGAAACACACCCTACCATTATTCAAAATAGTTTTTAGGAATATTGCCCTGTGTACTATCAATAAATTCCTAATATAAGCAGTCTATAAAGATTTTGTTGCTAAATGTTACGAAAGCTGAATCACAATCCAAGATCGCATATTAAATGGAGATTTCATATATAGTAATTGCTCAACTTTTAATTTTTTGGCTGAGTAATTGCTCAACTTAACCACTATATAATGTTAGCATATTTTGATTCAATTATATAACCTCAAAATATTCAGTAGCTAAATCCCAGGGAAAAAGAAAAGAAAAGAAAAGAATGAAAACAATGAATGTTGCTGCAGAGCCTGCAGTCATGATGTTCTTCATGATCCTACTCTCCAGTTTACCTTGTATGGTTCGCAACCTTTGGCTATTTATCTTAACGAAAATATATTTTTTTTTCGTTGATTATTCTATTGTTTTGTTCTATTTTGCTCTAAATTGAAACTCGTGCCTTTTTCCTGGTCTCATACGGTGTTATTTTTACGTTTGTTTCAAAGGATAATTAAAATAGACATATGTTTGATTCCGGGAAGTTTGAATAATTGTAAAGAGATCCATTAGAACTTCATAAAACAATACATACATGTATGTAGGTCGTGCGTGTTGTTATTATTTATCTTATTTTATTTTCAAAATCTAAGAGACGATTCAATAAACTCTTCAAATTTTAAAGAGTCTCCTTGTGTGTGTATGTGTTATTATTCAAAATGAAATTGTAATTAGACAAAACCCTATAGAGTGTATATAAATCCTTTTAATTAGTGTTTATAAATAGTGAGAAGAAATAATGCGTGAAATAGGAGACATAATGCCTCATTAGAAAAAGACCAAAAAAAGGTACAAAAATCTCCTTCTACTATGTATAGTAAAATAAAATAAAAAACTTAATTGTAAACGAAAAATAAGCAAAAAGAGGAACAAAAAAGAAAGAAAGAAGGGGATCCATGGTTTTTGCCTCCCTTATTAAAATCACACGAAGTTCCTTTTCGTCTTATAATTCTTTCACATTGACTCTCTTTTTTTTTTCTTTTTTTTTGCGAATCTTTATGCATATATAACACATTGGATCTTAATTTTGACTTCTTTTGAGTTTTGACTATTATGTATTAGTCATAACTCAGAACACGTGAGATATTTTGCTATTAGCTCCTATTCTCTCTTTACAAAAGAAAAAAAAAAACTTTATCCTTTATGATTAAATGTGTACATTTTTTTTATTTTTTTTTCAGGCATTTTCATGCAAACACAGCCGATTAATTATATGCAAGCGAAGAATAGTTATGCCGAATTGCGAGATGAATAAATGCAGAGATGCGTGCCTAAAGAAGTTTGGAGCCAACGGGAATTTACTTTATTTTGCATCCGGTTTCACCCAGTAATATGTGCCGCTGCAAATTGGCATATCCATGCACATAGTTACTGCAAACATTTATAGATTAATTGTTTTGGGGTATAATTCTATTAATGCTATTAATTTGTATGACTTATATAAGAGATTTATTTGAGATATTTAGGCTTTATTTGGATCGACTTTGGCCCAACGGTTTCAAAGTTTCATGAACTTAAATTGAGTTGGAATTAACTCATTTGAAAGTTTCATGAACTTAAGTAGATTTGATATCGACTTATATTTTGACTGGGGTGAAATTAATTTTGTTGTATTTTATATGAGTCGTATTTCATTTCAGCTGCCTGTCTGACTATTTCTTCATTTTTCCAATAACTATCGACCTTCTTTGTTTTTATAATTTTTTGTTAAAATGTCTATGAAGTGAAAATTGATAAATAAATGAAGAATTGTAAATAGACCACGTAATAACTTATATCTTCCTTCTCTAAATTATTATCAATTGTGAATTGCCAAGGTGACATTGTCTGCAAAACTAATTGTCAAGATATTATTGTCAACAAATAATTAAATTCTGTTATTCTTTACAATATAGACTGGTACATGGACAAATAATCTCTATTACCATAAATTTCACTTATCTCAAGTTTAAGTCATACCTTGATTCTAGTTCCTTTTTATGCAATTTCAGGTTAACAAATTATAACTTATTTCAATAAAATTTTATTCTGAGAAAGGTACGTCTCAATCTCTTCTTCACCCCTACACATATAAGAGCAGATATTTCTTATTCTTTTTTCTATAACTTTACTATGTCTACCCTGATTAATATATAGTAGTTCTAGTTCAAGTTTCTGTCCCATGCATCATGGGCCTATATCTCTAAACGTTTTCATGATATGGGCCAAAACGTTTAATTTTTGACTTCGTAGAAATGAAACGTAAAGATATTATTTAAGTTCATTTCCAACAAAATTCATTTTTCTTGCCGCAGCATCTTAAAAAGCTCTTAGAAACTTGGGGAATATTTCTAATATAAGTAGTCTACCTCATTGCTTTGATGTACAACAAGTCATCCTCTTTCATGAGTTTCTGCATCTCTAATTAAGCCAATTTGTTTGTAACCAACTCTTTTTTTTTTTTTTTTTTTCGGAAATCTTTTATTTGAAATCTATATATTCATTTATATTAGGAGTAATGGAAAATAATGTACATTTAACTATTCATACATTTCACGCCAAGTACAGAATAAATAAAAAAGATAATTTACAACCATATATATATATATATATATTTATTGATTGGTAAGAGGGAGGAAGTAAGCTGCAACTTGCAAATAGTATTTTTCTTCTTTTCCTTTCCTTTCGTTTTATGACAATGATAAATTGCATATGCATTATATTTTTGGATGTTGCTTCTTCACTAGGTGCAGAGAAGTCTTCCTTGCTATCTGAGGGTGTATTAATAGATTGATTTTGATTAGTTATTACTTTCTGATCTCTATAATGATGTGGTAAGTTGATGTTAATAATAGTATGTGATTTCTTTTAAGTGTCATTTTGGCCATAACTACTTATGAAATGATCTTAATCCCAATCCAAGCATTCTTTTGGAGAATTAGTTACACCTAATTACACACCAAAACATGTCATATTTAGTTATCTAGGATAAGATCTCGTATTAATAGCTTTAACTTAAGTTGTATATAATATCACCATCTCTACTTGTAAGTAAATAACAATATCAAAAAATCTATTTGGCTAGAGCCCGGAAGAAAGAAAAGAAAAAGAAAAATGAAGAAAGTTACAGTTGCTACGGTCTTGGTGTTCTTCACGATCCTACTCTCCAATCTACCATGTACGGTTTACAACTTTTTGTTATCACTTTTGTTCCATATTTCATAGTTTTTTTCTTTTTTGTAGTAATAATATTATAAAAAGTCTCCTTTGAAACAATTAAATTAATATTTCATATAATAGTACCGTGACATTTTCGTTACATGTAATTTTCGTTCTATATATGCATGTACATTATAAGCTGAAAGAACCGACACTGATTAAGAGCTAATAGCCAAACTGAAAGGAAAAAAAAAAACCTAACAAGTGAGAAAGCCAAAAACCTTAATTTATATTTTGCATAAATTGCAAAAAACCACTATAAAATAAAAATACTTTAACAACCCCCTCCATCCCTAATTTTAAAAAAAAAAATAAGCTGAAAACTACTATCACCCCGCACCGGCACTTTCGGGTCTATCCCCATACGATCTTTGGTTTATGGGTCCGGGTCTTACCCGACTCTTAACATGCCTAGCTACACTCACATCTTTTGTAAAGAGGGAATTGTTTCTTAACAAAGTCATTTTCACCTCTTAGACATGTGACATTGTATAATTTTTAAAACATATTATTGAAACTTTATGTATTTAATTTGTTACTTGTTAGGCATGAAAATGGCGCGGCCGCCTGTTACTTGCATGTTCAGTATAGATTTGCCAAATTGTGTGACGAACCAATGCAGAGATAAGTGTTTGAGCCAGTACGGATGGGATCAGGATTTGTACTATTTTGCATCTGGGTGCGATCAGTTTTCACGTAATACATGTCAGTGTAAATTTGCCAATTTCTGCCCATAGTAAAGGTCGATGATTGAAAAATACTTATTGGTGTACTAGGATTTATTCTTGCAAAATAAAATTTGGGTTTGTAATATTTATAATATTCTATACCGTAAGTTACAATAATAAAGATGAATATGGTGGTAGAAAACGTTATTTCAGTTGTATGAAAGCATGTGTCACGTTTCGTTCTTTATCGATATTGTTTGTGACACTTGATAACAATTCTACATGTCATGTTAGCAACAATACTAGACAACGCTATGCAAATATATTGATTGAGTGCCTTATTATTTTCTTAATTGTTGTTACCATTTATAGATCTATATTATATTCATGAGGATTTTTTTTTTATTTTTTTTTTCGGTATCACTTTCAAGAATAATCTGAAATTAAGAATTGCACTAAGTGGTATCATACAAAAGATTTTTGCAATATTTTTTCTATTTGAATCTTAAGTATAACTTGTATAAGTACTTTTTTTTTTTTAAAACTTTTTTTCCTACAAACTTACGGAGCAAACATAATATAAACTTACAAAGTGATATAGTAATAATTATATATGACTTATGGCACCAATAGATTCAAATCAATATTATCCACGTTTCATGTACTAGTCACCAATCCAATTATCTTTATCCAAAAAACTTTAAAGGATCACAATGTAATTATTTATTCAAAATTCTTACTACTTTTGTAATTTTTAATGATTAATGATCTATTTCTAGAACTTTTCCGTAAACACTCGTAAACACGATTATTCATTGAGAATTCATTGTAGTTATTTGAAAAAAATTATTAAGTATATGATGCAAGTTATTATGAATTTATGATTTGAATATCATTTGTGGAAACATACTATTAATATTTTCCTAACCGAGCCGTCTGTAAGAAGATTTATTTTATTATTATGGTAAAGCTGCTTTACCCTTTTACAATTACCAAATCGTGGAATTCCAGACCAAGATTTCGTATTAATTGCTTAATTTAAACTTTATATAATCTCACCATCTCTACCTGTTAGTAAATAAATAACATAAAACAAACTTGCTAAATCCCAGATCACAACAGAGAAAACATGAAGACAGTGAACGTTGCAACAGTCTTGATTTTCTTCGTGATCGTACTCTCGAATTTACCAAGTAAGATTTTTTTACTTTTTTTTGATATCATCTTAATTCAACATTGTATCATGGACTAATATTAGTATTATACGATGTCATTTAAAAGAAAAATTGAACTTTCTTCTATTTCATATAATAGTGTGACCTTTTCGTTTACAAGTTGATTTTGTGCACATCACATCACACATGGCACGCAATAATCTGTTTAAAAGTATTGAGACATTTCTATTTTCAACTTCTATGAAAATAAAACATAAACATATTTTCTGTATGCATTGCAACATCAATTTTACGAATTTTTTTGGAACATGCTGAAGAAATCTCGAACCTTTGTAGAAAGGTTTTAATATTTAACAACGAGATATACACCGAAATCAAAACTTTCATCCATATATTATTGAGGAATTTCACACTATATTAATAAAAAAATATTACAATTTCATTTTTAATATTTTTATGTATGTTTTGTGTAGGCATGAAATCGGAAGGGCCTGGGATATGCGAGTTGAAAACATTTCTTGCAAATTGTGAGTTGAACAAATGCAGAGATTTGTGCTTGAAGAAGTATGGGCAGTTCTCGAATTTGTACTATTTTGGATCTGGATGCGATGTGGGTTCAAAGACTACTTGTATCTGTAGATTTGCTGCAAACTGCCCCACTACAGCTCAATAAGAAAACATTATACAAGGATTTACAAAATGAATTTGTGTTCGTATTTTGTAATATCCATTTTTTTTTTGTTTATTGACATGAGTGACAATAATAAAGTGAGATTTTGGGATTGAAAAATTTATTCCATTTGTATAAGAATCAACTCGAGTTTTGTAATTCAAAATCTTATGTACCATAAAACAAAAGTTCATTAAGATTATCTATAGTCACTAGTTTCTATTTCTTCAATTTATGATAATAAAAGTTGCCAACTTTTGCTGTGGCTACAAATTAGCTAAAAAGATGTAAATTAGAACAATTAAAAAACGTTTCAATTAGCACAATTCAAAATTTTCTGAAGGACTATCAAATGTTGAAACTGTGTAAAGCTATCTGCCATGGAAAAGCAAAAGCATTCTTGTATGGATCTATCAAGTACCATTTCAGGTCTCTTTTTGAAGTTTACACTACTATGGCAGAATCTTCCATTTGCTTTCACCAGTTTCTGTGATTCATTTTTCCAATCTATCTCTAAAGCTCCCAAGATCCCTTAATGAAACAATCAACGTGACGCGCAGACGTGAAAAACATCCGGCAAAAGAATCAAAAAGTATGATCCCATCTATTCACCAGTAATCTCCACAAGAACAGGATCCTTCTGCGAAATGATGAAAACGGTTAACGTCCCTCACAACAATCTCGCGATCATATATCTTAGAAATAAATTTAAACGCCGTGTGACAGTCTCCACAAATCCTAAGGTTCTTGGTAACTCGAATAACAGTGCCAGGACTTGTGTTAATTAACCCAAATGCGACTGCTAACTTCTCGCTATGTGTTGCTAGAGAATGTTCTTTCTCCTCTTCACTGATATCATGCAACGCAAAGCTAGTATCTGGCACATAACCAACTGCCCTCATTTTCTCGGGAAGTTCCTCTAGTAGCGAGTAAATTTCCTTTGTTTGGGCATGAGACACATCTCCTCCAAGAAACAAATGGGCTTTACCATTGATTTCAATCCAACTGCATCCGGGATTCTTCTTCACACACTGTAATTTTAACAAAGCTCTCAAATGGTTCACCTCATCCCACATGCCAGCTTCAGCATACATATTCGAGAGTATAACATAGTTCCCACTATTCTCCGGTTCTAAAACGAACAGCTTCTTAGCAGCTAACTCCGATATTTCCAAATTGCGGTGACTTCTACCTGCAGCCAGTAAAGAACCCCAAATGCTTGCACCTGCTTGCATTGGCATCTGGCAGATAAGATCGTAGGCTTCCACTAATCTCCCAGCACGACCCAACAGGTCTACGATGCAAGCATAATGCTCATGCTTTCTTTCTACAAAATACATCGAACTCATAGAGTCAAAGTATCTCAATCCAATATCCACAAAACCAGAATGACTACATCCAGATAACAAACCCGTAAAAGTAATGCTGTCGGGTTGAACCCCAGCACGTATCATATCCTCAAATGTCGCAACTGCTTCCATACAAAGTCCATGAGAAGCATAAGCGGCAATCATTGTATTCCAAGCAACCAAATTCCTCATATTAGGTTTTATTCTGTCAAAGCACCATCGAGCATCGGATAAACTACCACATTTTCCGTACATACCAACAAGAGCCGTCTGTACCGAAGGATGCGAGTCCAAACCCCTCTCTCGAGCAAAAGCATGGATCTTTTTCCCCCGCTCCAGCGCAGACGAGTGCCCGCACGCAGGCAAAACGCTCATAACCGTCACCCAATTCGGCTTCACCTCCGAATCGTCCACACACATCTCATCAAACAA
Organism: Misopates orontium; assembly: GCA_946800315.1. Taxonomy (NCBI): domain Eukaryota; kingdom Viridiplantae; phylum Streptophyta; class Magnoliopsida; order Lamiales; family Plantaginaceae; genus Misopates; species Misopates orontium. The sequence continues at coordinate 4,443,323 of OX326948.1, read as the reverse complement.
TCGCAACGCCTCGCCCGCCAACCCATTCTGAGCGTACCCCGATATCATACTCGTCCACGACACAATATTCTTCTCCGACATCTCGTCAAACACCTCCTTGGCCAACTCTACCGCCCCATCCCTCATGTACCCCGAAATCAAAGCGTTCCAAGCCGCCACGTCCCTCACCGGCATTTCATCAAACAGCTTCCTTGCATCATCCAAATCACCACATTTAACATACATATCAATCAACGAAGTCCCCACGTACATATCAAACTCCAACCCATCTTTCATTCCCGACCCATGAACACATTTCCCAAACCGAAACAAACCCAGCTCCGCAACAGACTTCAAAACAAAGGGGTACGTAAAATAATCGCCGCGAAAACCCAAAGACCGCATTTTTGCGTAAACATCGACACTCTTTTCCGATAATCTGTACAAACTAAAGGCCCTGATGATTGAATTGAACAGAAGCTGAGATGGGTATGATTGAGTTTCGTCGAAAATCTTCGAGGCGGAGCAAATGTCGCCGGAGCTGGCGTACATTGCGACCATTTTGGCGGCGAGAAAAGACGTGGGAATGAGGCCGCGGAGGGCTATGTGGGCGTGGAGCTGTTGGCCTTGTTTGAGGAGGTTCTTGCCGGTGAGGGATTGAAAAACGGCGGCGTATTGAGAGGGTTGAGGGTGAGTTTGAAGTGATTTGAGAATGGGTTTTAGTTGTAAAAGATTGAGTCTCATTTTTGGTGATTGGAGGTTCCATTTCATGGAGGATTTAGAGAGGGTGGAGCATTCACAAGATTATGGCGGGAGATGGTTGATGAAGATGAAGATGAAATATGACTAAAGAAGGACTTAAAAAAGGAGCTTTTCTAAGTTTTATTTTATATTAATTGGACGTGATCTATTTTTTATATAAAATTTATTTTACATTGAAAACTTTCAAGACATTGCTAATAATTGTTACTTTGTTTATTCTAATTATATGATATGTTTAAGTTTAAAATTTATGAAAATATATATAAGTGTTCATATCGTATTGTATCTCAAGATTGTCAAAAAGTCTATTTTTCGTGCCCCTAACATGTCCACATCTCTGTATCTACGCATCATAGCTTAACAAAAAGAATCATATTAAGGTAAAACTTTAAAAGGAAGAGATACAAAAAAATCTCACTTATTAAAACATGTCTAAACCTTATTGTGTAATAAATTACTTTAGAGCGTGCTTCGTAATTATTCAATTTCGTCTAATTGCAACAAAACAAATATTTTGCCGTGTAAGACTTTATGTAGATTACTAAAAGCAACATTAGCCTATAATTTTAGATTTAGACTATCCAATATCATACTTGTAATATTCGACAACGAAGGTCAAGACAGCATAGTGAAGTTTCAAGAACTTAACTATCCTATAACTTCCGTCCCACTGAGCGGAAGGAGCAGAAGGAAGAAATCAGTTTGTCTTTTTTTTTTTTGGGTTTTTTTAAGAATCGGAGAGTTGAAAATAGTACATTCTTAATTAATAAATTCTCAGTACATAATCTAAATGTTCTCAACAGAATTAATTAATTACAGACAGTTCTGTTAAATAGCGTTGGAGCCTTCAGCTACTTGCCTGAACAGTGTACAAAAAGAACCGGAGAGGACCGCGTACAAAGCATTGGCATAGAGACTTCACCGGGCATACGACCGGAGAGGACAATGTACAGAAAAGAACCTTCAGCTACTTGCCTGAACAACAACCTAATTGTCTCCTTCAATCCTAAGCAGCAAGTCGCTTATCATTTTCGAGTAGTTATCAAACTGCAGACACAGTTACAGCAATCTCATCATCAACATTTCAATACAGGGATAAAGATACGACAAAAAATTTATAATCCTACAAAATAAAAAATACGGAAGTACCTCTGCCACGATTTCTTCACATTTACGGCCTAATTCTTGCATTTTAGCTTCTCCCTCTTCCTTCACTGTTCTTTTCCTTGAAGTTATAACATCGGCCTGTACATTGGGAGAAAACAAGAAGAAACTTAAAACTCAACAAACACAATAAATCATCACTTGAACGGGGACAAGGAGTAAAACATCAACAATACCTCTGCAACCACAGACTCCACATGTTTCTGCCTAACTTCCAGCGCGCGCTTTGTTGATTCCACTTCTAATTTTACATTGCTTAGCTCTCTCTCGGCCACCTCATCTCTACTAGCTATCTCTTTCTCCAGGTCTCTTATTTTTTCTTTTAACTGGTCAGCTGGAGAACATTATGATATTTCAGGAGCCAACAAAATAAAAATAATAATAATAATCATTTATAGTTGATCAAAACTGAAGTCTACCTTTTGATCGTAGCTCAACAATCTTGGCTTCACATGACTTGTCTGAAACTTCTTCATCACCAAGCTGATTCTTGAGGGCCTTAACATCTTTCTCAACAGCCTTAGCCTGATTTACCTATAAATAATATGAGCACACCATTTACCAAAACATACGTGTTTGCCTTTGCTAAATTCATATGCATGTACAAAAGCCTAAATGCAACGGAGAAAAATGGTTGAAAAGAGTATGCTATAGATGACTGTAGCCAATTGTCAAATCCTTTTTCTTCTGAAATAATATTTAGCAACAAAAGCAAATGAAGAAAACAAACAAGGGCAAAAAGCTTATACATCACATACACAAAAGTCTGCAAAATTTTATAGGAGAAATCTTGGCAAGAATTACAGTAGGAGAGACAATCCAGAGTTTAGATATATGCATGAGCAGATATGGACAAACCTGTTCTAGAACAGCTTGCATCTGGGCGAAGTGCTTAGATATTTTCTTGCAAGCCTGAAGACATAAACATAACAATGTCAAGCTCGTAAATCTAGTAGCAGCATTTACAAAGTTAACAAATGAAATTACTGTTATGCAGGAGTAAAAGCTAACAAGTATGACAGTAGAAGGCGTAATCTACAGTTCTTCAAACAGAACACCTTATCATAAGCCTCAAGTGTGGCAGACTTATCCTGGAAAGACTTTCTTGCTGCTCTTTCAGCATTATTTGTCTCAATTTGAACAGACTTTTTCTCCTCCAAAGCTCTCTGTAAAATTTGGAAATCAATAAGCCAAAAACAAAAATGTGAAAGTCAATGACGTTAGCATATCTTCCAGAATTATACAAATTCTAAGACTAATTTTAAAAAATAATGGTACCTGGAGCTTGTCTGGTGACTGAACAATTTTAGAACGTAGATTGGCATTTTCTTGAACACTTTGAACTAAGCCAAATTCTGCATTAGATATCTGATGAGAAAAGCAGGGGAAACAGTATTAGGATGATTCAAACACAGGTGCAGATGTATATCGCAGCTTGCTACTTGCTGTGGACTAAAGCTAAAGACCGCAAGATAAATGTAGAAGAAAAGACACGTGATCCCCCAGGTACTGGAGTGAGAAATATCTAATTGTCAAAGGTTATCCTTGTCAGTTATAAGGGCTTTTTGACACTAGCACCCCAGATTTATTTGGTGGACCTCATATACGTCCCAGTCAATACTTTGTTTTGAACAAGGACCAGGAATCTCAAGGGAAGTTTACGTAGAAATAACATTGAATAATCCATGTCAGAGAAGCAAGAATATCAAACTGGACATTAAAATCTTTATTTACAGTAAGACAAACATCGTGCTAGAAGCCAAACCTTCTCGTCCATTTCTACACCCTTCTCCTTCAACTCTTTAAGCGAAGTCTTCAATTTCGCTTGATGCTTATTGAGATCCGTAACTTTCTGATTCAGCTCGTTGACTTTGGAATTTATTTCCTGAATGAGCGGCAACTCCCTCTCTTTCAATTCTTCACATTCTAGTATCTCCGCATTCAACTGAAGGTATCATCAGCAAAAATAAATTCATACAGACTTATCAATACTTAAAACCACCCAACATATCAAATTCATACGGTGCCGCGTACCTGCGATATTCTAGCTTGTGCAGCTAGTTTTCGCTCCTCAAACTGCTCCAATTCGTCCCCAATCGGCTTCAACTCACTCAATTTCGACTCTCTAAACACACAAACGCACACATTCACTTAGCCACATATCCAACTACACTCAACTTCCAATTGGAAAACACCTCATAACAAAAACTTTGAATTCTTCAACAAAATAAAAACGTAATAAACCAAAAAAAATCTTCACCTATACAAATGGAAATTGAGAAGCGCGCTAAGAAAGATCTCGGTCCGATTACTCTCCGGTTTGATCATATCCTTGGGCGTAAACGCCTTCGGACATTCCACCGTCGTCACGAGCTTTTGAACCCTGTCGTACAAATTCATTAACGGCACCGACTGCACGTGATAATCGGTGATATCCAGCTGCTCCAGCGCACCAAATTCCATCTGCTCATGCTCATCCCTATCAAAATCTCAACAAAATCAAAAACAACAAAAACTCTCTCAATTAATCAACATAGATCTAGGGTTAGGGTTTGCTCACTGTAGCCCCTCCATATGAAGGAGTATGTGATTGTATAGATTGCAGATGAAATCCGGATCGGGGTGGAGCAGATCCGACTCCGACACGGCGGCGATTTTCGAACCCGACAGCACTTCGATGATGTCGTGACGAGGAAGCCTGGGGAAATCGTACTTGGACATTTTTTGCGATTCGATTTTTGAATTTGAACTGCAAATTTTTTGTTTTTTTTTGCAGAGAAAGTGTTTGTGAATTTGCTTCACTGTGATTGAAATTTTTGAGGTGGGAGTGTATTTTCCCGCCTTCGAGATTAGATACAATTTTTATATCTCACCAATTTTTAGCCCAACTTTATGCGAAGGTGAGTTTGATTAAATGTTGAGCCCAATTTTAAAATATTTAGCCCAATGTCGAGATTAGATGTTTTTCCAAATACTCAAGTCAACGCTTATGATTTTAATGATTTAGCTTAAATTTTGAACTTATAGTTTTGACTTTTCACGATAGCGCGCAAACAATGTCTAAAGATAGTGTTTGCGAAATTTTATAGAAGCAGCTACTTCATTGTGTTCTTGCCTTAAGTTATATAAAGTTACTTTTGACTAGAAGCTACTTGTTTGCAAACATTTTAAGAAAGCCAGGTCGAATATTAATTAGATGTTTGTAATATTTAATAACAAGATGAGTACTTACATTTCTATATGACATTCTCGCTGTGTGCCCGTAAAAAATATGACCATGGATTCGATAATCCAGTAAAATATGTTGAAGTTAAACTAGTTGTAGATTTTTAAATAAACATTTACTGTTGAATCATGTGTCGTGTGTCATGGTGAACTCATAATTTAGCGAAGGAGTCTACAACGAGGAATATCTCGGATGACAAAATGGAAAACATATATTCCTATTAGACACGAATAGTAATTGACGGTAACTTCTAAAGATATATTTAAGTCGATTAGGGAAGCATATTAAGAATAGACAACATTCTTAATAAATATAAGGGCAAATTTTGTCATCGTGAAAATATTACTCTGACAGCAATATTCATTGTTTAGGCAGTATCGTCAACCATATATATATATATATATATATATATATATATATATATATATATATATACATATATATATAATGTCCAATACAATTTGGCGCTAGAACTAACTAACTTGAACTAACTGTTTATTAAATAGACTAGCTATTTTGTAGATTACGCGCTAACAGATGTGCAAAACGAAATGTGGAATGCAAAGTGAGCTCCAAGCCTCTACCTCCCCTTCTCTACCGGGCTTTATCTCCCTTGCTATTTGGTGTCAAAAACCGATCCTTCATTTATTACGACGACTATGTTTTCGGCGATTCTAATATAACGAACAACTACTTATTCAATAAATGATTTTCTTCCTGAAGACGAGGCATCAACCTAATTGTGCGTGCTTGCTGTAAACCGCATAGACTAGAATAGACGAGTCTCTCGACTCTTTTTAATTTTAAAAGGTTTCAATAAAATAAGTAAGTATCCGCTTCATGTCATTTCATAAAAAATATTATAAACTCCACGATATCTTTGGAAATTTTATTACGTAAAAGGGAAATGTTTAATATTATTTTTCGAGTTGTATAATACATGATATATTCACATTCATTAATGGAAAAAACCGAGCAGTATATGACTACTTTTATTATCTGACCTGTCTTCTCTCTCTCACTCTCTTTCTCTCTCATATCTGCGGCTGTGTCTGAAGAATATAACTCAGTAAGTATATTCTTTCTAGGGTTTGTCTGAAATTCACAAATGGAGTCGAATTTGAAAAGAATAAGTTTTGAAAACGATGGAATTGATCGAATCAGTGAACTGCCCGATTCAATTCTGTGCAAGATTTTATCTTTTTTGCCAACAAAAAATGCAATTGGTGTCAAAATTCTCTCGACCAGGTGGAAAAATATATCCCCCTTTGAGTTCATGCCCATTACACTCGAACTTGATGATACAGCGTTGTTTAACCCTATAGAGGAGGACTATCCCTACACACCTACGGGTAGTTTTATGGGTTTTGTCGATAAGTTGTTGAATGAAACTCTATCACATGTGCCTTATGTGGAAAAGGTTTTTCTTAAATGTCGCAAGAACTATGGTGATGACAAGATCGTAGATTGGGTTTGCTCCGCGTTAAGGCTTAACGTTCGACATCTTGATCTCGAGTTTGCTCGAAACCATTCAATGACATTGTTCTATAACCTCAACGGGTGCAAGACGCTAGTGACTCTGCGGCTTTGGATAGCGAGTTACATGTATCTTCCTTCGCCAGGGCTTGAGTTGGATGTTCCAGATCACTTTAGTTTGCCGAATCTCGAAAGCTTGCATCTTGCTAAAATGACAATCGGCGATCGATGTACTGACCCGATTGAGAAATTGGTTAAGGGCTGTCCTGCTTTAGAATACTTGAGCTTGGTGGAATGTGGCACGCCGGGTGGTTATGAGGTTTTCATCGAGTCTCCTCTGCTGAAGAAATTGGTCGTAGAGAATTGTTGGGAAGTGTATCTATCTCAGCTCATAATCGATGCCCCCAATCTTGAAGAGTTCATATATAGTACTTATCTTGCTCGTCACTATGATGTTTGTAACTTCAACTCTCTTCGCACGGCTCACATTGACATTGCTCTCGGTCTACATCTATTGGATCAAGTAGAACGAGAAAAGGACAATGATGAAGTTCCCTCGTATTTTGATAATGTAGCCATGATTGTTTGTCGCTGCTCTAGCACTATCCACCTAGATTTATCTCACTGTACAATTGATGTGAGCTTTCGTAATTTACATCATTTTTTTTTTATATCTTGATAACTTAGACCAGGAGTACCCAATTTTTAACTGCAATATTTTTGACAAACTGAAAACATGACTTATAATGAGGCATTTTTGTGACTCTGTTAATTATTTTATATTGTAATATGAAAGGATTTATTTACTTGTTATTTTCCCTATATAATCTTCAAATTTTGGTACTTGGTGGTTATAAATGAATCCTTTTTATGTCACAAGTACTTGAATATTAGTGCGAATATCTTCACAAAAAAAATTAGATTGATCTGATCATTTATCATTCTTAGTTGTAACATAATACTCTTGGCTTCTAGTATGGTAATAAGTTAGATTCATTATTCGCTCAAACACCTGAATTTTTTATATATGCAATGGTGAGGATTTGCAAGTTTCACTTTTGAAATTAGATTTAAGATCTTCTTGAAATTCCCTTTGTGTTTTATGTGGACTATGAAACGTGTTAAATACAATTGAGTAAAAGAATAGTTGTTTCCAAGTCTTCAAGTGCCTAAAAAGTTATTCTTTCAGCAGAAGTTCTAAGAAAGTATGGAATCAATCCATGGATGGTTCCAAGAACATTAAGGTTTGATAAGTCACAAAGGTGCTTGTTACTTATCAGGTGGAATAGTTAATCAGCAGCTACCGTAATTTAAGTGGCTTGTGGACCCTTTACCTGTCATTTCAATTCGTAGAAAAACAAGTGAGCGTAGTTTAAGTCTAGCAATATGGCATTGGCATGCATTATAGGTTCCTTTTATGAACCATCTCTTATTACCTATTTTAAGGAGACTCTCTTACTACATAAGTTTTCCAATTTGGTTGCAGGTTTTGAATATGTCCTCTATGCAGCTTCCAGTATTTCAAAATTTAATTTGGTTATCACTTGGTTGCCTCCATTGGGCGGTATTGGCACGTTTTCTGTCGGTTACATCAAATCTTGAAACACTCATTATCGAAGAGGTGTGGAATTCTTTATGTTATATCTTTTATAAACCTTATACAAATTGATTTCTAACTAGATGGTTCTTCCCTGTGAAAAAATGAAAGGAAAGCAAATGATCCATGTATCATCTCATTTTCATTAATTTTCTTGAAACCTAGTAAAGATAAATGTTCTTATTGTCAGTTTCTCTCGGACACGCGCAGAAGTTCACTGTTCTAAATTACACCATTCTTTTCTAAACAGGGATTTCACGAGAATGAAGGGGGCTTTGCAAATTTTAAGAACTTGCTGTCGTTTGCACCTGAATGTCTTTTACTCCATCTGAAGAGAATTGAATTTTGGGTATTTAAAGGGGACGAGGATGAAATTAAGTTGGTAGAGTACTTCTTGAAGAATGGAGAAGTTTTGGAAAACATAGCACTCCGTTGCCTTCCTCTCGATGATACGAGTACTTCTGCAAGATTGCTTATGTTCCCGAGGCGGTCAAAAACGTGCCATATTGAGTGCACAAGGGAACAGAAAAAACAAGTGAATGATGAGCACATTAACTGTTTTTGTGAAACAAATGTTACTCCGGCATGATGATAATTTCGAATATGTAGTAGGTATTCTATGCTTTTCATTTGTTTCTCATTTCTCTATGATGTATCTTGAATTGTATCCCTGAAACTTCTTTCTTGTCTTTTGCGAATTTTGAGGATGTGAACAAACTAGAATTTGTCACCAATTAATGATAACTTGTTTTGTTATGCTAGTTTGTTTTAATAATTTCCTTTTGAAAAATTGAAATAGATTATTTCTTCCCATAAATAGGCTCCAATATTAGTTCTTCGATGGTGGCACTGTGTATTTTTGTGTTATTTATTATGCATTTTGTATCACTTGGAATTTTATAAACAAGAATTATGGATCCACATGGTAATTCTTTGATGTGGTCTTTGCAGCCAAAGACTCAATCTTAGCTTTGTAGGATTTGTTGATTGTTCTTCTGCCTAGGAAATCAATCTAGAATTACTGTTAAGGATAGATTTGTCTTGTTTGTGTAATATCTGAAGTTAGATTTCTGGTTTTAGAGTTTTATCTCTATATAAATGTATTATCTTCCATAATGAAAATATATGAATGAGAGTGTTTTTCCTTTTTCGTCATGATATCCGAGGAGGTTTCATCCGGCATATACTCCCAAATATATACAGGTTTCATCCAACACACACACACATACACACACACACACACACACACACACACACACACATATATATATATATATATATATATATATATATATATATATATATATATATGTATATCAGACCTCTTAGCCTAACGCCATCGCCGTTCATCACAACCCCAGTAGCAGATCAACATCCGTTTTTTCAGGTGACAACAGCTATCCAGTGTCCATTTTATTTTTGTTCAATACACAATTGACTTTCCATTCTAAGATCTCCTCAAAGAACCTTGGTGAAGGAGGAAGAAAGTGAAAGGTATTGTCAAAGGTAAATGTGAGAAGAAAAAAAAATCGAGTGGATAGAACAGGTGAAGGATTAAAAACAGAAAAGAAAAAAATGAGAGAGAAAGAAAGAAGAAACTAGGATGACAGATTGTCAACCACCATGTACACCAGTTGAAAAAGGTTTCAAATTATGCTTCGTGTCCGACCATGTACCGACTAATAAAAAGAGATATCAGAGGTTTGTTGGCAAATTAATGTACTTAGCCCATACTAGACCTAATCTAGCTTATGCACTGAGTATTGTAGTTAATTCATGCATAATCCTAGAGAAAATCACATGAATGCAGTCACGCGAATCTTGAGATATTTAAAAGTTGTGAATTTTATTCAAGAAGGATACAAATTTTTAAAGAATAGATGCATACAATGATGATTGGGCTGGATCTTTAGATGATGGGCGATCAATCTCCGGTTACTTTACATTTTCTGGAGGTGATCTTGTTACTTGGAGAAGTACAAAATAGAAAGTTGTTGCTCATTCGAGTGCAGGGGATGAATTCGGGGGTATAGCTCAAGGTCCTTGTGAAACAATATGGTTGAGGTTTCTCTTGAATGATTTAGGATATCCACCTCTTCAACCAATTCGATTGTTTTGCGATAATAAAACTGCACGTGATATTGCTCATAATCTTGTTCAACGTGATCGAACAAAGCATGTTGAGCTTGACACATTTCTTATTAAAGAGAAGCTAGATGAAAAAAATCATTGAGTTACCAACAATTCGCTTTGATGAACATTCAGTTGACATACTCACAAAAGCTGTCACAAGACGCATCTTCTTCAGTGTCTTGGTCAAATTGGGCATGTGTTGTATTTATGCACAACCTTGAGAGAGAGTGTCGTGATTTACTAGCCGTCAAAAATAGATGTTGAGATTTGGGGTCGAGATCTGCCGCCTAAGCATAGATTTGTCTGCCCACTTGTTTGTGTAATATCTGAAGTTCGATTTCTTGTTGAGAATTATATATCTATATATATGTATTATCTTCCATATTGAAAATATATGAATGAGAGTGTTTTTCATCAATTTACCCTCTTGAGGTCTCAAATCTCAATAATTCGAAATAAGAGGACTATATGAATCAAACTCGATATATACTATTTCCTTTAAAATGTATTTTGACAAATAATCTTCATGTTCAATCAAAACGTCTTTGTTAAGTTCTTTTTCCAAATATATGTTTCACTATCGTCTCCCTCGATCTTTTTTATTTGACTTTTATTCTCTTCTTGTACTTTGTATGCTAAGAAATAAAAAGGTTTACTCATATTAGAAAATTATACGGATTATACTTAGGTGGTGTTTTCTAATGCTTATGAAAAAAAATTAATTGACTATTAGATTCACATAAGCACTTTTTTAGTATTTGTAATACTGAATTTTATTTGTGCTTGTCTTAAAAAGGTCATAAAAGACACAAACAATAGAAACCTAGTATAAGGTGCTTTTCAATTTTTGAATTTTATTTTGGTAAATATGGTATTTAATAATTTTTTACGAAATGAAGAAAGTGTAATTCTAATAAATATTACAAATACCTAATAAATATATAAGTAGCTATCTTAAAATGTTTGAACTTGCACGGATATGGATATTGGGCACATACAGTTCGTGGGCGACGCAAATTTTAAAAAATCTCAAGCATGATATGGCTTAGATAAGCATATATATAATTTATAAAAATTATATAAATATTTAGGTCTACCATACAATTAGAATAGACAATGTTAAACTTTTGGTTTATTTTTAAAAAAATTAAATGAAAATAATATTTCTTACATCTTCTAAATAATGTAAAGAAATGTCTAAGAATAAAAATGTAATAAATTTATTTAAAGGTAAAAAATTGGTCTCAACACAAATAAAGATAATTATATCTAGTATAGAAAGCTCGTCTTCTTTTTTTATGTGTTTTTTTCCCCTTCTAGCTTTTTATCATTAAATTTAAAATTAAATGTGGGTTTACGATGTGCCGAAAATTTCGAATACGTCCTTGACAGGTGTCCAACACGGATATCTTTAACTTCTTTTATTGGAGGATGAAGTCACGCGGCACGTCTGACATGTAGGTATTTGAGGAGTACCTACACGATACCATGTGACTTGGTGGAAAACATTTAACTTTTGTTTTGAGTTGAAATAGAATTATAATACAAGATATTCACATCCATTTGTATACTAATATATAAACGAAGCTATACTAGACACATTTTTAGGCTAAAGTTTTGTTTTTCAATTTGAACTTCATGATTCAGGTGATATAGTAATAATGTAATATCAAATAGTTAATTTCTACTCTTGACTTTATATTATAAAATAATAAATGCATTATTTAAACATTGCAAAACGATCTAAAATTTAGGTGGTCGAAACATTCATCCATGATTTTATTATTTGACACGATGTCTCTCATATTTACAGCGGAGTCCGAAGAATACTACACAACTGATCAGCTAAATATTACTGAGTAAGTGTATTCTTTCTACACATGGAATTGATCGAATCAGTGACTTGCCCGATTCGATTTTGTGCAAGATTTTATCTTTTTTGCCCACAGAAAATGTAATTGGTACCTCAACCAGGTGGAAAAATCTATACCCATTTGGGTTCTTGCCCATTACACTTAAATCTTGATGATTCTTTGCTCTTAAACCCTAGGGAGAACAATCTTGATGGTAGTAGTTTTGTGGGTTTTGTCGATAAACTGTTGAATCAAAACTTTATGTGATGATGTTCCTTTTGTGTAAAAAGTTGTTCTTAAATGTGACAACAACTATGGTGATGCCAAGTTTGTATCTTGGGTTTTATGGCTTAATGTTCGACATCTTCATCTTAAATTGTGTTGGGAACGAGTCAACGACCTTGTTTCACAGCTTCAACGGCTGCACGGCGTTAGTGACACTGCAGCTTTGGCTGGAGTCTGTCCCGGATAACTTTAGTTTGCCCAATCTCAAAATTTTATACCTTGTTAAACTCCCACTCAATGATGAAGTTAGTGACCCGAACGGAATTTTGATGAAGGCTGTCCTGCTTTAGAATACTTATACTTGGTGGAATGTAGGTTGCGGCATTGTTTTGATGCTATCATGTCTCCTTGTAATTGATGCCCCCCAGTTTATAATAATTTTCTTGCTGATTTCTCTTAGGTTGTTAACTTCAACTCTCTTCATTTGGCCCACATTGACATTGATCCCAGTGAACGACTATTAGACCAAGCAGAGGACAGTGATGATGAAGATCCCTCGTATATCTCTGATGATGAGGACCGTACAATTGACGTGAGCTTTCGTAATTTTTCTTCATTAGTTGATCTTGATAACTTACACCAAGAGTATCCATCTTTTTTCTGCGATATTTTTGAAAAATTGACAACATAACTTATTGGTAAATAGAATTGAGTAAAATAAATTGAGGCAAAGTTGTTTCCAAGTCCGCAAGTGCCTAAAAGTTATTCTTTTAACTGAAGTACTAACAACAGACAAACTGACTATATAATAATGGTTGTGGAATCAATCCATGGATGGTTCCAAGAACATTGAGGTTTGACAAGTCGGTAGGGGCTCTTTACTTATCAGGTGGAATTGTTAATTAATAGCTACCATTACTTTAGTCGATTGCGGACCTTTTACCTGTCATTTCAGGTCGTAGAAAACAAGCGAGCTGTAGTTTACATCTAGCAGGCAGTATGGTATTGGATGCATCTTATTACCTATTTAAGGAGACTCTTACAAACTTTTTTATTGGTAAAAGTTTGAGTATCATAATAAATCTATCAAATAATTTTAAATTGTTGCAGTTTTCATCAAGTAGTTACATAAGTTCTCCAACTTGGTTGCAGGTTTTGAACCTGTCCTTTGTGGCGCTGCCAGTATTTCAGAATTTAATTTGGTTATCACTTGGTTGCCTCCATTGGGCGGTATTGGCACGTCTACTGTCGATTACACCTAATCTTCAGAAACTCATTGTTGAAGAGGTATGGTATTCTTTATGTTATATCTTGTATGAACCTTATACAAATTGATTCTGACTACATAATTCTTCCAATGATATATGAAAGGAAAGCAAATGAAATATGAAGTATCATCTCATTTTCATTAATTCTCTGGAAACATAATAAAGATAAATGTTCTTATTGTCAGTTTCACTCGGATGCATGCAGAAGTTCATTGTTTTGAATTACATCATTCTTTTCTTAACAGGGATTTCACAAGAATGAATGGGGCTTTGCAAATTTTAAGAACTTACTGCCGTTCCCACCTGAATGTTTTTTACTCCATGTGAAGAGAATTGAATTTTGGGTATTTAAAGGGGATGAAGATGAAATTAAGTTAGTAGAGTACTTTTTGAAGAATGGAGAAGTTCTGCAAAACCTAGCACTCCGTTGCCTTCCTCTCAATTATATGAGTATTTTTACAAGATTGCTTATGTTGTCGAGGCGGTCACAGACATGTCAGATTGAGTGCACAAGGAAATAGAAAAATGAATGTATGATTGAGCACATTACCTCTTTTTCTTGTAACAAATGTTACTCCGGCATGATGATGAGTCGAATAAGTAGTAGGTACTCTATGCTTTTCATTTGTTTCTCATTTCTCTATGATGTATCTTGAATTTGTATCCCTGAAACTTCTTTCTTGTCTTTAGCGTATTTTGAGGATGTGAACAACTAAAAGTTGTCACTAACGATTACTCAGCTTTGGTATGTTAGTTTGTATTAATAATTTCCTTTATTTATTTCCTCTAAAAGGTTCCAATATTAGTGTTTCCATGGTGGCACTATATTTTTTTGTTATTTGTTATGCATTTTGTATCGCTTGGAATTTTATAAATAAGAAGTTTAAGGATCCGCATGGTAATTTTTTGATGTGGTCTTTGCAGCCAAAGTCACAAACTTGGCTTTGGATGATATGTTGATTGTTCTTATGTCAACGAAATCAAGCCAGCACTTGTACCCACCTGAAGTTCAGCAGTTGTTTCTACGCCGAAGTCCGCAAGGAACTGGCTTAAAATTTCTGCTCTTGAATTCTCTCCACATATTGAGGTCCCTGTGCCGTGTTTTCTTAATAGTCATTTATCGAGAGAACTAAACAGGTATTTTCAGCTTATGCATGGATATCGCGACATGATTGAATACTGCTGATAGAGTGTGTACAACATTTGCTATGTATATTTTGTCGATTCCCCTCAGTATGGTACCTTTATAGAGACTGAATTTCATTGTAATGCTGTGAACTGCTAAGTTTCTTACTTAAAATGCTTATATTCTTGGCAAGTTATCATAACATTTAGGCAACAGAGTTGTACGTAGCTTCCTATCCTCGTTTCTGTGTACTATATATAAGGGGATGGAAAATGTGCAAATGGAGTTCTTTTACCATACTCACATTTTTATGGACTTGTATTTTAATTTTCCTTAGAATAGAATACTTCTTAGAACACTTACTGAGATTGGACTTTTCCGAGACATCATAGAAATAGTCACTTCTAGCACAATATTCAATCAATACCTGGGAAATATATTCACGTATAGTAACAAATCTAAATGGCTTGATAAATTTATACAAATTCTTGACTTTTAAATTCAACTTAGTCATGAATTTGTCTAAATTTTCTGTTTTTTTTTTTTTTGCTTTCAAATAGTCATATGTTTATAGCAATGTGATCATATTTCGAGAAGTCATGATGCTTATGGTCATAATGGTAAGTTTCATAAATTGTCACAGATATCAGAGCTGGCAAAAAAGAACTGGGATTATGTTTGGTTTGTTCCTTATGTTCTTTAGGACTCTCACTCGTAGCTTTTGGTGATGAAATTGAAGGATCTATACAATTACCCCTTTCCACCACTTCATGCAGCCCTCACCGCTGATCACGAAACTTGAACCAAATTTAGGGAAATCCTAACTGCAATCACGAAATCTCAAACCTTCCACTTAAATTTTTGATAGATTAAAAAGAAAGTGTAATTTTTACTTTTAATTAATTCACTAAGCTACCAAACATAGTCTTGATGTGGACTGAAGGAGTGCGACAAGATTTTTTAATAGTAAAGCACCTTCCCTCGGGTCATGAGCGTCTTTTCTAGCTAACTACATTTGACAATTACAAATTTGACATTTCGCCACTTTAGGGCCACTAGCCAATTTGGATGTTTTATAAGGTATCAAAAGATGTTTAGTTTTCATTTTGGTTTGATATATAATAAAGAATTAAAGATAGAAAATACATGATATTCACATTCATAAATGTGAAACCCTGCCGCCGCCCCCCGCCCCCTCTCTCCCTCTCTCGTATTCGCAGAAGCCAAAACTAAGATTGTGCTAAATATAGTCAGGTATTCTCTTGTAGCTGTATGATACCCATGGAGTCGAATTCAAAAGAAATAAGATTGGAAAATGAAGAGATAGATAGAATCAGCGACTTGCCTGACTCGATTTTGTGCAAAATTCTGTCTTCTTTGCCCACAAAAAATGCAGTGGGTGTCTCAATTCTCTCCACCAGGTGGAAAAATCTCTATCCCTTTGGGTTCGTGCCTATTATACTTAATCTCGATGATTCCTTGCTTTTAAACCCTAGGGAGAAATCTTCTGATTCCCTTAATGGTAATTTTATAGATTTTGTCGATAAATTGTTGAACGAAACTTTATCTGATGTTCCTTTTGTGGAAAAAATTATTCTTAAATGTGAGATTAACTATGGTGATGCCAAGGTTTTATCTTGGGTTTGCGCCGCAGATAGGCTTAATGTTCGACATCTTGATCTCAAGTTCACTCCGAGTGAGCCAATGGCATTGTTTCATGGCCTCAATGGGTGCAAGACGCTAGTGACTCTGCGGCTTTCGCTAGGGTGTGAGTTCTATGAGTTGTGTGTTCCCGATAACTTTAGTTTACCCAGTCTCAAAAGTTTAGATCTTGCTGAACTATCACTCGATGATGATGAAGATACTAACCCAATTGAGCAATTGGTTCAAGGCTGTCCTGCGATGGAATACTTGTCCTTGGTGCAATGTAACGTGCAAGGTTGTTATGACTATGATGTTAACATCCGGTCTCCTCTGCTGAAGAACTTGATCATAAAGGATTGTTGGGTAGAGTCGTTATGTCACCTCGTCATCGATGCCCCCAATCTTGAAGTGTTCAGATATAATAATTTTCTTGCTGTTACCTATCATGTTTGTGACTTCAAATCTCTTCACACAGCTCACATTGACGTTGGTCCCAATGAACTACTATGGGATCTAGTAGAAGACATGGGAGATGATGAAGATCCCTGGTATTTTGATAATGCAGCCGTGATTGTTTCTCACTGCTCAAGCACCATCTGTCTATATCTATCTGACCGTTCAATTGATGTGAGTTTTGGTATTTTATTTCCGTTTTGTTTCTTGATAGCTTACTCCAGGAGAATGTTTTTTTTTCTTTTTTTTTTTACTTCAATATATTTGATAAATAGAAAGCATATTATTCTAATACATTCTTTTGACTGTGTTAATATTTTAAATTATAATTTGAAAGGATTTATTTACTTTGTTATATTCCCTCTCCCTATATAATCTTCAAATTTTGGTACTTGATTGCTAGAAATTAATTTTATTGATGTCATGAATACTTGAATATTAGGCGTGGATATCTTCACAAAGAAACTTAGATGGACGTGATCATTTATCACTCTTAGCAGGAACTTAATACTCTTGGCGTCCAGTATGGTGATAGTTTAGATTTATTATGTGCTCGAACACCTAAAATTTTTCCATATGCTAGCTAATGGTTGAGGATGCAATTTATGTCTAGCAGTTTGTCATTGGCATGTAGTATGTTTTCATTCTATGAACCATCTCCTGTTACATATTTTAAGGAGACTCTTACAATTTGTTACGGGTAAAAGTAAGAGTGTCCTAATATATAATTCAAATTGTTTCAATCTTCATTAAGTAGTTACATATTTTTCTAACGTAACTTGGTTGCAGACTTTGAATCAGTCCTCTTTGCCGCTGCCAGTATTTCAGAATTTGATAAGGTTATCTCTTGGTTGCCTCCATTGGGAGGTATTGGCACGTTTACTGTCGATTGCACCTCATCTTGAACAGCTCACTATTGAAGAGGTGTTGTATTCTTTATATTATACCTTGTATGAACTTACTACAAATTGTATTCTACGTATAATGATTCTTTCCAATGAAATTCTGAAAGGATAGCAAATGGTACATGTATCATCTCATTTATTCTCTTTAAACCTAATACAAATAAGTGGTTTTATTGTCTATTTTATTTATATACATGCAAACATACATTGTTGTCAATTACACTGTTCTTTTCTTAACAGGGATTTCAAAAGAATGAAGGGGGATTTCCAGATTTTATGTACTTACTGCCACTCCCGCCTGAATGCTTGGTACTCCACGTGAAGAGAATCGAATTTTCAGGGTTTAAAGGAGACGACGATGAAATCAGAATAATAGAGTACTTTTTGAAGAATGGAGAAGTTCTGCGAAATCTAAGACTCCATTGCCTTCCTCCAGTTGGTAAAAGAATTTTATCGACAGTGCTAATGTTGCCGAGGCGGTCAAGGACTTGCCAGATCGAGTATACAAGGGAATAGAGAATGAACACATGGTTGAGCACATCACTTCTTTTTCTTGTTGCAATATGATTCGAATACTTATTAGGTATTCTATGCTGTACTTTTTTAATTTCCTTATGATGTATTTGGCATTTGTATGCACTAAATTTGTTACTTGTTCTTTTGGCGTATTATGAGGACGTAACCGCTTGTCACACCATTGATTTACCTTCACCACCTTCATTATGTTACTTTTTAGCGCTCATTTTCTTTAGAAATAAGTGTATCTGTGTTGTTATTTGTTGTGCATGTTTAATCATTTGGAATTTGGCAAAGATTAGAATATAAGGAACTGCATTGTGATGTCTTGATGTAGTGTTTGTGTAATTTGTACGACTACCCCTTTTTTTGGAGACTGGGATTTATTATAAAGCTGTGAACTGTGAAGTGTTTTATTTAAAATGCTTAAGTTTTGGCAAGTCTTATAGGCAATTCATGAGTTGTAAGATGCTTCCAGTCCTCGTTTTTGTGTACAATGGATGGGATGCGCTAATGGGATTCTTGTACCATTATCACATTTCTATGCACTTGTATTTATTTATTGCTGTCAAGTTTCTTATTTATAAACATATATATATCCATGTCGACCAATAATAAAAGTAACAACATGGGTGTATTAGAATAATATTTCCAGTGACTCATCTCACATTAAATAATTTGGTCATCGAAATGAGAAGAGTGTCGTGTCGTTGGAGTGCTGACTGGTGAGTCTCGGGGACAGATGTTAAATTGTCGACCCTCTCTCTCTCTCTCTCATTTGCTGAAGCCAAATGAGCTATTACTGAGCAAGTATATTCTCTCTTGTTGAATGAAATTTTGCACATGGAGTCGAATTTGAAAAGAATAAGATTTGAAAATGATGGAGTTGATCGAATCAGTGAGCTGCCCGATTCAATTTTGTGCAAGATTTTATCTTTTTTGCCAACAAAAAATGCAATTGGTGTCAAAATTCTCTCCACCAGGTGGAAAAATCTCTATCCCTTTGTGTTCTTGCCTATTACACTTGAGCTTCATGATTCTGTGCTCTTAAATCCTAGGCAGAACAATCTTGATGGTACTAGTTTTGTGGATTTTGTTGATAAAGTGTTGAATCAAACTTTATCTGATGTGCCTTATGTGGAAAAAGTTATTCTTAAATGTGACAAGAACTATGGTGATGCCAAGGTTGCATCTTGGGTCTGCGCCGCGGTACGGTTTAACGTTCGACATCTTGATCTCGAGTTCTCTCGGAATGAGTCGACAACGTTGTTTCATAGCCTCAACGGCTGCACGACATTATTGACGCTGCGGCTTTCGCTAGAGTGCGGGTCGCCAGAGTGTGAGTTGCGTGTTCCGGATAACTTTAGTTTACCCAATCTCAAAAGCTTAGATCTTGCTAAACTGACACTCGATATTGAAGTTACCGACCCAATCGAGCAATTGGTTCAAGGCTGTCCTGGGCTGGAATACTTGTCCTTGGTGCAATGTAACGCAAAAGGTTGTTATGATGTTCACATCGAGTCTCCTCTGCTGAAGAAATTGGTGATAACGAATTGTTGGGAAGAGTTATGTCACCTCGTAGTCAATGCCCCAAATCTTGAAGTGTTGATAAATAATAATTTTCTCGCTGACAACTATCATGTTTGTAACTTCAATTCTCTTCAAATGGCTCACATTGACGTTGCTCCCAATCAACAACTAGTGGATATATTACACGAGCTTGGTGATGAAGACGATCCCTTGTACTTTGATAATGCAGCCACGATTGTTTCTCGCTGCTCTAGCACCATCCATCTACATTTATCTCACCGTGCAATTGACGTGAGCTTTCGTAATTTATCTCCATTTTGTTTATTGATAACTCATGCTAGGAGGATTCTTCTATTTATTTTACTGCAATATTTTTGATAAAAAGTTAACATTACTTATTCTAAGGCATCTTTGTGACTGTGGTAATTATTTGATATTATAATGTGAAAGCATTTGTTTACTTGTTACATTCCCTCGCCGTAAATAATCTTCAAATTTTTGGCATGTGTTTGCTGTAAATTATAATTTTTTATTTCATCAACACTTGAATGTTAGTATGGATATGTTCACTAAGAAAAGTACTCTGATGTGATCATATTTCACTTTTAGCAGTAAGGTATTATTCTTGGTGTCCAGTATGGGTGATAATTTAGATTTATTATTTGCTCAAACATCTAAATTTTCCGTATATGTGTCCTAATGGTGAGGATGTGCAAATTTCGCTTTTGAAGTTAGATTTAAGATATTTTTGAGATTCCCTTTGTGTTTTATGTAGGCTTTGAAAACATGTAAAATACGAATTCAATAAAACAATCGAGGCAAAGTGTTTCTAAGTCTTCTAGTGCCTAAAAGATTATTCTTCAACTTAAGTACCAAGGAAGCTCCAAGCTTAGTATATAATAATGTTTATGGGAGTAATCCCTGGATGGTTACAAGAACATTAAGGTTTGACAAGCAACTAGGGGTTCATTTCTTATCGGGTGGAATAGTTAGTCAACGAGCTACCGTAAGTTCATTGGCTTGTGCCAATGGACCCTTTACCTATCATTTCAATTTGAATGAAGAACAAGTACGATGCAGTTTATGTTAGCAGTATGACATTGGCATGTATTATATTTACATTTTATGAACCATTTCTTCTTATCTGTTTTAAGGAGTATCATAATGGATATACGTCAAACCATATAAAATGTTGCAATGAATTGTTGCAGTCTTCATTCAGTAGTCACATAGTTTTTCACAACTTGGTTGCAGGCTTTGAATCAGGCCACTATGCCTCTGCCAGTATTTCAGAATTTGATACGGTTATCCCTTGGTTGCCTCCAGTGGGCGTTATTGGCACGTCTACTGTCGATTGCACCTAATCTTGAACAACTCATTATGGAAGAGGTGTGCTATTCTTTATATTGTATCTGGTATAAACTTTATACAAAACGTATTGCATTGTAAATTCTTGGCGTTGAATTTATGAAAGGAGAGCAAATGGTCCGTGTATCATCTCATTTATTCTCTTTAAACCTAATACAAATAAGCGCTCTTATTGTCAGTTTCACTTGAATTTACATGCAAACATACATGGTTGTAAATTACAACCTTTTTTTCTTAACAGGGATTTCAAAAGAATGAAGGGGGGTTTTCAGATTTTAAGTACTTAATGCCACTCCCGCCTGAATGTTTGGTACTCCATGTGAAGAGTATTGAATTTTCGTTATTTAGAGGGGACGAAGATGAAATGAAATTAGTAGAGTACTTTTTGAAGAACGGAGAAGTTCTGCAAAATCTAAAACTCCATTGCGTTCCTTCGGTTGATAAAAGTATTTTGACAAGATTGCTTATTCTGCCGAGGCAGTCAAGGACTTGCCAGATCGAGTGTACAAGGTAATAGAGAAGAACACATGGTTGAGCACATCACTTTGTTTTCTTGTTGCAAATATTACTCTGGAAAGTGATACCGTTCAATAAATATTAGGTACTCTATTTTGTACATTTCTATTTCTCTATAATGTATCTTGAATTTGTATGCCCTAAATTTCTTACTTATTCTTTTGACGTATTATGAGGATGCGAATAGCTTGTTGTCGCTTGACACCATTGAATCACCTTCACCACCTTCATTTTATGTTACTTTGTAGCTCACTTTCTTTAGAAGTAGATTATTGATTCTGTCAAAGATGTTCCAATATTTTAGTCCTTCAATGGTCGTATATTGTATTTGTGTTGCTATTTGTTTTCTTTGTTTAATCATTTGGAATTTGGCAAATATCAGAATTTAAGGGACCACATGGTGATCTCTTGATGTGATGTTAGCAAGCCAAAGTCACAACTTAGCTTTGTCTGATACTTCGACTCTTCTTCTGTTGATAGTGCTTGTGAACTTCTGTAGTTCCTTGGATGCCGAAGTCTGCAAGGAGTTCGCTTAAAATTTCAGCTCATGAAAACTGTCCAAATCTTGAGTTCCTTGTGCCATTGCTCCAGAATAATCATTTACTGAAAGAACTAAATAAGTGGTTTCAGGTTATCGGAGGAAGTCACGACATGATCGAACTTTCGTAAAAGGTTACTGGTGTGAAGAGTGTGTACAACAAATGCTTCTGTATAATTTGTGTGACTCCCCCTTTTTATAGTATTTCCATAGAGACTGGATTTCATTCTGATGCTGTGAACTGTGAGGTTTCTTACTTCTAATGTTTTGGCCAGTTATCATAACTTTTAGGCTATTGAGTTGGTGTATGATGCTTCCTGTCCTCGTTTCTGTGTACACTATATCACAAAAATAGTCACAATTAACACAATTTTCACATCTTATTTTTTGTCACACACACACACTATGTGTGTATGTATATATATATATATATATATATATATAGTAAGGTTTGGAAAATGAATAACTTTTAATTTGAGAAATTACTCAAACACTGTTCAAAATATGCATCTCATTACACAAATACTTTTTGTAGTGTGTACTTAATCGAACATATGTTAGATCCTAAAGCTAATGATTCACTAAGTGTTTTGAAAATACAAAATAATTTTTTATGTTTTTTTTTTTCATTTTCTAAAACGGATCAAATAAGACTTATTTTTTTAATTTTGTTAGCATTTTTTTTACCTAGTCATACAATAGAAATGAGAGGCGCGAATTTACATTCGGCAAAATTTAACAAATTTTAAAAAAAAAAATTAACTACATGGGGTGTTTGTGTAATTTCTTAAACATAAAGGAGTTGCCCATGTAATTAGCACATATCTCTTGAGGTGTGTTTGTGTAATTCATTCATTTTCTAAATTTTAAAATTAGTTTTTACCAATGTTGCATGGTCATTTATGAAAATCGTACAACAAAATATTGCGTGCTCCACGGAGAAATTATTTTGTGTGCAACCGTTACACGATGAGGTGGCGCAACAAGTCGGCTATTTGTGTAGATACTCTCTCAATCCGTGTCAAATGCGGCAATCCGAGAATCTCATAATTGAAAAGCAAATAAAATTATGGATACCAAGTTGGATTCATTGTCCAACGCATAGTAAACTTCTATTACGTTTTAGATTTCACTTGAAAAAAATAGTTATAACATAATGTATGTAAACAGATCAACTTAAATGGCTCGATTGTTATTTTAATTTCATGGTATTTCAACACTATATATGATTAATCAGTGACCCTAACTTAATGATTTTGCATCCAAATTTTTTTATCTTTTCATGCTTCGAGTCTTTCACCTACTCAAGCATTTCATTTGCCCTACCAATTCAAACTATGAATCTAGTGATGTAGGACTTGATAGATACATCCAAACACCATTGTTCTAGTTGCTCACATTTGATTTTTAATCATAAGTTCATAGTTAAAAATAATCTTAAATAAATATGTCACCATTTCTATCAATGACATAAATAACGTAAAAAGTGCATGTCAATTGCAATTTGCTCCTTAACGCTTGACTTCATTTTGCGAAATTCCCCCTAACATAGAAAAAGAGCGATCACTCTCTAGAGTTTGTAAAAATGTGTGATTTGTCCCCCTGATTGAAAATTTAATAGATGAAAAGATAGATACATGGCAAAATGAACAGCTAATTAAGGACTCAGGGAGCAAATTGCACATTTTTACAAATATTAAGGAGTAAATCGTCATTTTTCAGACGTTACGAACATTACAAAACAAGTCAAAGGTTTAAGGGGTAATCGATATTGACTCTTAAAACTAAAATAATCTTTGTATTAACATTTAACAACATATATTTACCATTACAAAACAAGTCAAACTATATTATACTAACTATTAACCTGGCCCTCTCTCTCCCTGTCTCATATATTAGGAGCTGAGCTCTACTTGGTAGCGGAATAGTACAATCGAGCTATTATTGAGTAAGTATATTCTTTCTAGGGTTTGTATGAGATTTACAAATGGAGTCGAATTTGAAAAGAACAAGATTTGAAAATGATGGAATTGATCGAATCAGTGAGCTGCCCGATTCAATTTTGTGCAAGATTTTATCTTTTTTGCCAACAAAAAGTGTACTTGGTGTCTCAATTCTCTCCACCAGGTGGAAAAATCTGTACCCATTTGGGTTCTTGCCAATTACACTTACTCTTGATGATTCTTTGCTCTTAAACCCCACAGAGGAAAATTACGAATCCCGTAGTTTTATCGATTTTGTTGATAAGTTGTTGAATGAAACTTTATCTGATGTTCCTTATGTGGAAAAGGTTGTTCTTAAATGTGAGAAGAACTATGGTGATGCCAAGGTTGCATCTTGGCTTCGCGCCGCGTTAAGGCTTAATGTTCGGCATCTTGATCTTGAGTTCTCTCCGTTTTCTCCAAGTGAGTACATTACATTGTTTGACACTCTCAATGGCTGCACGACATTAGTGACGCTGCGGCTTTCGCTAGAGTCTGAGTTATGTGTCCCTGATGACTTTAGTTTACCAAATCTCAAGAGTTTGGATCTTGCTAAACTGATATTCGATGATGAAGCTGACGAGGCAATCACGCAACTGATTGAAGGTTGTCCTGCGCTGGAATACTTATACTTGGTGCGATGTGAGTTGACAGATTTGTATGATGTTAGCATCGAGTCTCCTTTGCTGAAGAATTTGGTCATAGAGAATTGTTGGGAAGAGGCTTTAAGTCACCTCACAATTGATGCCCCCAATCTTGAAGTGTTGATATTTAATAATTCTATTGCTTGTAGCTATTATGTTTGTAACTTCAACTGTCTTCACACGGCTCACATTGACATTGGTCCCAGTCAGCAACTACTGCATTATCTAGAAGAAATAGCAGAAGACGATAGTGACGATGAAGAACTCTTGTATTTTGATAAAGTATCCATGGTTGTTTCTCGCTGCTCTAGCACCATCCGTCTATATTTATCTGACCGCACAATTGATGTGAGCTTTTGGAATTTATCTTCATTTTGTTTCTTAATAACTTGCACCATTTAGAAAATCCTTTTTTCTTTACTGCAATATTTTTGACAAGCAAGAAGCCTGACTTATTCTGAGGCATTTTTGTGACTATGTTAACTATTTTATATTATAATGTGAAAAAATTTGTTTACTTGTTAAATTCCCTCTCTTTTGGTACTTGGTTGCTATAACTATAGGTTAATTTGTTTGACATCATCAATACTTTGATATTAGTGTGGGTATATTCGCAAAGGAAATTAGATTGGCATGATCATTTATCACTCTGAGCAGTAATATATTATTCTTGGCATCCAGTATGGTGATAATTTAAAATTATTATTCGCTCAAACACCTAATATTTTTTCATATGCACGGTGACGATGTGCAAGTTTTGCTTTTGGATTAGATTAAAATCTTCTTTAAATCCTTATGTGTTTTATGTCGGCTATGAAACATTTTAAATATGATTTGACTGAAATAATTGAGGCGAAGTTGTTTTCAAGTCTTCAAGTGCCTAAAAGTACTAAGGAAGCGCCAACCTAAGTATAAAATAATGGTTTTGGAATATATTAATGGATGGTTCCAAGAATATTGGCATGAATTATAGGTTTGTTTTATGAACCATTTCTTGTTACTTATGTTAAGGAGACCTTCTCACATTGTTTTGTGGGTAAAAGTTAAAAGTATCATGATAGATGTACATCAAGCAATGTTAAATTGTTGCAGACTTCACTTATTAGCTACGTGATTTTCTCAAATTGGTTGCAGGCTTTGAAGCAGTCCTTTAAGCCGCTGCCAGTATGTCAGAATTTGATTTGGTAATCACTGGTTGCCTCCAGTGGTCTATGTTGGCACATTTACTGTCAAATGCACCTTAACTTGAACAACTCTCTATTGAAGAGGTATGGTATATTTTATATTGTATCTTGTATAAACCTGATAGAAATTGTATTCTACCCATGATGATTCTTCCCATTGATATTATGAAAGGAAAGCAAATGGTCCATGTATCATTTCGTCTTCATCAATTCTCTTTACACCTAATACCACTAAGTGCTCGTATTGTCAGTTTCACTCGAATACATGCAAAAGTAAATTGTTGGAATTACCGTTCTTTTATTAACAGGGATTTCGAGAGAGTGAAGGAGATTTTGCAAATTTTAAGAACTTACTGCCACTCCCGCCTGAACGTTTGTTACTCCGTGTGAAGAAAATTGAATTTTGGGTATTTAAAGGGGACGATGATGAAATCAAATTAGTAGAGTGCTTCTTGAAGAATGGAGAAGTTCTGCAAAACGTAATACTCCATTGCCTTCCTCCTGATGATAAAAGTATTTTGACAAGATTGCTTATGTTGCCGAGGCAGTCAAAGACTTGCCAGATTGAGTGCCTAAGGGAATAGAGAATGAACGCATGGTTGAGCACATGCAATTAATAGGGGACCAGTCTTTTCGCGTCATAATCAGTATATTGGGGTGGAAGAATCTGGTACAGCACTGATGATTGGTAAGTGTTTGAGGTGGGCATGGAATTTGGTCACGGCCGTTTTTTGTACAATGTCTTGAAGGTGCTGCACGGAAAGGAAGAGGGAAGCCGACTACATCAGACGTTTTAGAAGAAAGAGTTGAATTTTTATTTTCTGTTCTGGTTTACAAGCAAATTTTTGTTAGGTTAATTATGATTAGAGCTTCCGTTACCTATGTAATCTTAACCAAACTTGAAAGCAGACAATTGGATTGTTACTCTTTTATTTCTTCAAATTTGGGGCTAATATGGCTATTTATAAGTGTTCCAGAAGGTTGAAGTTCTAGGGAACTGTTTGTTATGTTGCTTATTGTAATTGAAACATTTGTGGATAAATCACTTTTTATCTCATACAACTTTTTGTTTCTTGTGTACTAAACTTTCTTGCGGCACTCATAAAAGGAGTCAATTATTGGTTTCTAGGCAAATTTATTAAAACTTTTGCAGCTCGTCATGGATACCAGATCCCCATTCTGCGCAGATGCCATACTGTTTAGTGATGGATGGCCTGGCAAAGTCTGGTAAAGTTGCTGAAGCAAAATCAGTCTGTAGTCAAATGAGGCAACAAGAGGTAAAGAAGATAAGTCTCATTGGAAAACCAGGTGGAGTCTTTAAGTTGTTGCATATTGAATCTGTTATTACTCGTACAAATTATAGTGTCAATCCAGCATTCTAATGCTTTAGCTATTATCATCAGTTAGGCTTTCAAATACTTTGGCTTTTGGCTTGCATGTGTTGTATGCATCTGGACAATTGGAGGGCAAGAGTTAACTTCTTCCGATGACATTAAAAGTGCTCATAACGTGCAATCAATCTTTTGCGACTGTAAGGCCTTATTTTGCATACAGCACGCCAGTTCTCTGTAGAATTATTCTAATTTACAGACAATAGTTAGGTTTAGAAATGGGGTTTCACCCTGTTCATCGGATAATAGAATCCGTCTTCTCTTCCTTTTTGTATAGTATTTCTTTTATTTTGATACAACAGAACCTCCCACTGGTATATATGCATGTCTTTTATTACTTATCATCCCCCATTACTTTTTAGATTTTCAAACCTAGTCATAGTTGCTATTGAGTAAAGCACTTATATATTCTGTGCTAAAAAATGTGTAGATGGCTACTCTTAAGCATTACTGCCCTCTGCCGCAGCGGGCTCTTTGGAGAAGCAAAGCAACTGACTTTTGAAGTTGAGGCCAAATATGAAAAGTATGATGTAGTTATTTTGAATTCAATGGCACGGGGAATGCATGAAGACCATGAAGAAAATGAATGACTCTTCAATTAGTCCCGATTATAAAATATTTCTGCAAGGAGAAGTTTTATATGCTTGCTTATCATTTAGGTCACCAGCACAGCCAGAGGAAGTACGTCATTAATAGTATTCTTCGCTTTGTCATACATACAAGATTAATCCTTTTTGGGCATTTCTGTTTCAGGACATATTTTAGATGGCTATTTCTCATTACACTGAGAATCTGAAAGAAAGAATTGCTTCTCCATTTGCTCCATTTGCTGTTGACTTATGTAATAGGAATTTGATCCTCAAGAACTCCGACTTGTTTGAATGGGACTGTCTTGCAGAACTATTATCTAAGCATTTTACGTTGTTGAGAACGCGTCAGAGGAGGGCGGAGTAAGCTTGAATTGAAACTATGGCGTTTCAGGTATGCGAAAAGTTTGTTTCAGCACAATGCAGTCATAAGAGCAGAAACTTGTCTTCCTGACAGAAACTTGTGCATCTCTGCTGAAAGTTACGAAATTTCATCTCGCAAGGAGCAGAAAATACTTTATCTTGTGGTAGGATAGGAATAGCCTCAAATTCTCAATGATTTGCTTCTGATGAAAATCCAAGGAGACAATAATGGAACATGTTTTTTTTTTTGATCAAATAATGAAACATGTATATGGTAAAGAACTTGACAAAGACATTTTGATTGGAATGTGAAGATTAGTTGTCAAAATAAATTTAAACAGAAATAGAATATGTCGAGTTTGATTCATATAGTCCCCTTATTTCAAATTATTGTGACGACAAGATGGTAATGCTAGCTTGAGTTCCTTGGCAGAAGAACAATCAACAAATCCTGAAAAGCTAAGATCGTGACTTTGGCTGCAAACACCACATCAAAGAATCACCATGGGGATTCTTAAAATTTTATTTATCAAATTCCAAGTGATACAAAATGCGTAATAAATGACACAATAATACATAGTGCCACCACCGAAGAACTAATACTGGAGCCTTTAGGTGAAATAATTCTATTTCAAAAGGAAATTATTAACATAAAACTAGCACACGAAAGATAGGTAATCATGGTGACAACTATTAGTTGTTTCACATCCTCAAAATATGCAAAAGACAAGAAAGAAGTTTCAGGTATACCAATTCAAGATGCATCATACAGAAATGAGAAACAAATGAAAAGCAAAGAGTACCTACTACTTATTCGACTCATCATCATGCCGGAGTAACAATTGTTACAACAAAAAGAGGTAACGTGCTCAATGGTACGTTCATTTTTCTATTTCCTTGTGCACTCAATCTGGCACGTTTTTGACTGCCTTGGCAACATAAGCAATCTTGTAAAAATACTCGTATCATCGAGGGGAAGGCAACGGAGTGTTAGGTTTTGCAGATTTTCTCCATTCTGCAAGAAGTACTCTACTAACTCCATTTCATCTTCGTCCCCTTTAAATACCCAAAATTCAATTCTCTTCACATGGAGTACAAAACATTCAGGTGGGAATGGCAGTAAAATCTTAAAATTTGCAAAGCCCCCTTCAGTCTTGTGAAATCCCTGTCAAGAAAAGAATGATGTAATTTAAAACAATGAACTTCTCCATGCATCTGAGTGAAATTGACAATAAGAGCATTATCTTTATTAGCTCTCAAGAGAACTAATGAAAAATAAGATGATACATGGATCATTTGCTTTCCTGTCATAATTTCATTGGGAAGAATCATCTAGTTAGAAAATCAATTTGTATAAGGTTTATACAAGATATAACATAAAGAAGACCAGACCTCTTCAATGGTGAGTTTTTCAAGATTAGGTGTAATCGACAGTAGACGTGCCAATACAGCCCAATGGAGGCAACCAAGTGATAACCAGATTAAATTCTGAAATACTGGCAGCGGCTTACATGACAGATTCAAAACCTGCAACCAAGTTGGAAAACTCATGTAACTACTTAGTAAAAACTGCTACAATTAATTGTTTTTTTGATTTATATCTATTATCTACTATGATACTCTAACTTCTACCAATAACAACGTTTGTAAGGAGTCTCCTAAAAATAGGTAATAAGAGATGGTCCATAAAATGTACCTATAATGCATGCAAATGCCATACTGATACAGTTAAACTACAGCTCACTTGTTATACGAACTGAAATGACAGGTAAAGGGTCCACAATCGACTAAAATTACGGTAGCTGTTAATTAACTAGCGACTTGTCAAAACCAGAATGTTCTCTGAACTATCCATGGATTGATTCCATGACCATTATCATATAGCCAGTTTGTGCATCCTTAGTACTTCAGTTGAAAGAATAACTTTTTAGGCACTTGAAGACTTATAACAACTTTGCCTCAATTACTTTACTCAATTCTATTTAGCATGCTTCATAGTCTACATAAAACACAAAGAGAATTTCAAGAAGATCTTAAATCTAGTTCAAAAGTGAAACTTGCAACGTCACCCTGCATATACGAAAAATTCAGGTGTTTGAGCGAATAATAAATCTAAAGTATCACCATGCTAGTACCCACAAATAAAATGTTACCACTAAGAGTGATAGATGATCATATCAGCCTTTTTTTTTGTGTGAAGGTATTCACACTAATATCAAGTACATCAAAATGATTCATACCAACATTGGAAGAGTATATAGGGAGAGGGAATATAAATAACTATATAAATCCTATCACCTTATAGTGTAAAATTATTAACAGTAAAAGAAATGGCTCATAATAAGTTATGTTGTCAATTTCTCAAAAATATCGCAGTCAAAGGATGGATACTCCTGGTGTAAGTTATCAAGATCAAACAATGAAGAAAGCTCACCTCAATTGTACGGTTAGATAAATATAGATGTTTTGTACTTGAGCAGCGAGAAACAATCATGGCTGCATTATTGATATACGAGCGATCTTCATCATCACCGATCTCTACTAGTTCAAATGATCGTTCACTGGGACCAATGTCAATGCGAGCCGTGCGAAGAGAGTTGAAGTTACCAGCTTCATAGTAATCAACAAGAAAATCATTATATACCAACACTTCAAGATTGGGGGCATCAATTACGAGGCCACCTTCAAAATCTTCACAAGAATTCTCTAGGACCAAGGTCTTCAGCAGAGGAGACTTGATGCGAGCACCAAAACTAAGTCGCAAACTACATTGCACCAAGTATAAGTATTCTAGCGCAGGACAGCCTTGAACCAACTGCTCGATCGGGTCGCCACTAACATCATCAAAGAGCGCGAGAGTGACAAGATGTAAACTCTTGAGGTTGGGCAAACTAAAGTTATCCGGAATGTCAACCTCATTCCACGGCTCAGACTCCAGCCAAAGCTTCAGTGTCAGTAACGACGTGCAGCCGTTGAAGCTGTTAAACAAGGCCGTCGACTCGTTCCAACACAGTTTAAGATCAAGATGTCGAACATTAAGTCGTACCGCGGCGCGAACCCAAGATACAAACTTGGCATCACCATAGTTGTTGTCACATTTAAGAACAACTTTTTCCACATAAGGAACATCAGATAACGTTTGATTCAACAATTTATCGACAAAATCCACAAAACTAGTACCATCAAGATTGTTTTCGCTAGGGTTTAAGAGCAATGAATCATCAAAATCAACTGTAATAGGCAAGAACCCAAAGGGATTGAGATTTTTCCAGTTGGTGGAGAGAATTGAGGCGCCAACTGCATATTTTGTGGGCAAAAAAGACAAAATTTTGCACAAAATCGAATTGGGCAAATCGCTGATTCTGTCGATTTCATTTGAATTCGACTCCATCTGTGAATCACATACAACTAGAAAGAATACACTTACTCTTTTTCGGACTCCGCTCAAAATATTATTTTCGAATTTCAAATATAAGAGGGGGGGGGGGGGGGGGGGGGGGGGGGGGGGGGCATGTTTAGCACATTGCTATGCGGTACAATTAAAAAAGACAATTATATCTTTCTTTCTCAAAAAATATATATAAATTTTTGGTTTAATACGTTAACTTATTAAAAAATACAAAAGCAAAAACAAAAATGTAAAAATAATTTATAATTTCATAATATTTATGTTTTACAATATGTTGTATATTTTTGCTTATAATTTTTTAAAGAAAGGTTATCACCAAATTTGAAATTACAGAAAAGAGAATTTTATAAATAGTAAGGGTATTTGGTCATTAAATATAAAAAATTCACAAAGAGATTAAGAGGGAGGTGGTGAGCCAACTTTTGAAACCACGGGGGGTAATTTGCCTATTTATTTTTCATAGGGGGTTAATTTTGCGAATTTGGCATAACACATGGAGGTTAATTGCCAAAAACCATCTTTTTAATTTTGTGAAACATTAGTTCAAATAAGAAAGGGGGGCAAACTCTCCAATCTTTGAGTATTTTTACATTGTGTCCCTAACTTATCGATTTTTGCGAGCTGCCCCTGACCTAATGATTTTTGTCCAATTTCTGTTTCCTAAACTATTGACCTACAGTTTGCTTTGATACACGTGTTCGTAAGATGGGCATTAGGGGTGCAAACATTCAGAGGTTGGAGGGGGGGGGGGGGGGGGGGTATATCGTTATTTTCGTTGGTCAAGGGTCAAAGTCCAAAACACCCCATAGATTTAGGGGGTTTTGCCACAATTTCCCCAATAATAAAAGCATGGATCAATGTTTCGTATCCACGGTATCATTGTTTCAATGCGATAAATATTATATACAGTTACAATATTTCGAGATCTTTTCAATATGTTAAGAAAAATTGTAAAAACTGTTATTGTAATAAACGTAGAAACTGCAAGTATTGTGTGTGTGTGTGTGGTTTTTTTTTTCATAAATGAAAATATTTTCTTACTTTTCGAAGAAAAGAAAAGGAATTTTGATCCATAAATTAAAGAAGTCATGTAACTATAGTGCTTGACTTTCCATTTCTAGCATTTGCGGTTTGGTACTTGCACATCTAAATTCTTTCATTTGTAACGCTTATTTTACATCATAAAGACCGATAAATTAAATGCAAAGTTAGAACCCTCGTACTTTTTCATCCAAAGAATCCTAAAAAATAATCATTTTTTTTGCATTCCTATACATTACTAGCTATATAGATAAATTGAAGTGCTCGGATCCTCGCCTTTTGTTTTGAATTCGAAATCTTTTTGACTTGGCGTAGGCGCAATAATAGCTTATACCAAATTCTTACAGAGGGAGCAGCTCAAGAGGGCCTCCTCTTTCGACGCTTCCGATGCTTGGTGAGGAGTTAGGGGCTAAGTATGAAGCGATTTTAAAGAAAATAATTGAACATGTAAACTATAAAATATGTTAATTATTATTGTCATCATGGATCAAAGTTTCGTTTCCAATAGTACGTTTCGGTACACTAATTATTGAGACGTCAAGAGGGTAATGCTAGCTTGAATTCCTAGGCAGAAGAACAATCAACAAATCCTACAAAGCTAAGATTGTGTCTTTGGCTGCAAAGACCACATCAAATAATTACCATGCGGATCCTTAAATTCCTATTTATCAAATTCCAAGTGATCCACAATGCATAATAAATAACACAAATAAAGGTAGTGCCACCATCGAAGAACTAATATTGGAGCCTTTTAGGGGAATAAATAATCTATTTTAATTTTTCAAAAG
The DNA here is from genome assembly GCA_946800315.1 of Misopates orontium. Lineage (NCBI taxonomy): Eukaryota > Viridiplantae > Streptophyta > Magnoliopsida > Lamiales > Plantaginaceae > Misopates > Misopates orontium. The sequence continues at coordinate 4,409,655 of OX326948.1, read as the reverse complement.
GAAATTATTAACACAACTAGCATACCAATGCTAAGTTATCATTGGTGACACATCCCAAAACACGCAAAAGACAATAAAGGAGTTCCAGGGATACAAATTCAAGATACATCATAGAGAAATGAGAAACAAATTAAAAGCATAGAGTACCTACTACTTAATCATACATTCAATTTTCTATTTCCTTGTGCACTCGATCTGGCATATCTGTGACCGCCTCGGCAACATAAGCAATCTTGTAAAAATACTCATATCATCGAGAGGAAGGCAACAGAGTGTTATGTTTTGCAGAACTTCTCCATTCTTCAAGAAGTACTCCACTAACTTAATTTCATCTTCGTCCCCTTTAAATAGCCAAAATTCAATTCTCTTCACATGGAGTACAAAACATTCAGGTGGGGACGGCAGTAAGTTCTTAAAATTTGCAAAGCTCTCTTCATTCTTGTGAAATCCCTATAAGAAAAGAGTGGTATAATTTAAAACAATGAACTTCTTCATGTATCCAAGTGAAACTGACAATAAGAACATTAATCTTTATTATGTTTCAAGAGAATTAACGAAAATGAGATGATACATAGATGATTTGCTTTCCTTTCATATTTCATTGGAAGAATCATCTAGTCAGACTCAATTTGCATAAGGTTCATACAAGATATAACATAAAGAATACCATACCTCTTCAATGATGAGTTTTTGAAGATTAGGTGTAATCAACAGTAGACGTGCCAATACCGTCCAATGGAGGCAACCAAGTGATAACCAAATTAAATTCTGAAATACTGGCAGCGCCACAAAGGACATATTCAAAACCTGCAAGCAAGTTGGAGAACTTATGTAACTACTTGATGAAAACTGCAACAATTTAAAATTATTTGATGTAGATCTATTATGATACTCAAACTTTTACCAATAAAAAAGTTAGTAAGAGTCTCCTTAAAATAGGTAATAAGATGCATCCAATACCATACTGCCTGCTAGATGTAAACTACAACTCGCTTGTTTTTCTACGACCTGAAATGACAGGTAAAGGGTTCGGAATCGACTAAAGTTATGGTAGCTGTTAATTAACTATTCCACCTGATAAGAAAAGAGCTCTTACCGACTTGTCAAACCTCAATGTTCTTGGAACCATCCGTGGATTGATTCCACGACCATTATTATATAGTCAGTTTGTGCGTTGTTAGTACTTCAGTTAAAAGAATAACTTTCTAAGCACTAGAGGACTTCGAAACAACTTTGCCTCGATTATTTTACACAATTCTATTTAACATGTTTCATAGTCTACATAAAACACAACGAGAATTTCAAGATCTTAAATCTAGTTCAAAAGTGAAACGTGCAAATCCTCACCCTGCATATACCAAAAATACAGGTGTTTGAGCAAATAATAAATCTAAATTATCACCATGATAGAAGCCACCAATAACATGGTACTACTAAGAGTGATAAATGATCACATCAGCCTAATTTTTTTGTTGTGAAGATATTCACACTAATATTCAAGTACTTGTTGTGACATCAAAATGATTCATTTATAGCAATCAACTACCAACATTTGAAGATTATATAGGGAGAGGGAATATAAAAAGTAAATAAATCCTTTCACATTATAATATAAAACAATTAACAGAGTCAAAAAAATGCCTCATAAATAAGGTATGTAATCAATTTTTCAAAAAAGTAAAAAGATGGAAACTCCAGGTGTAAGTTATCAAGATCAACTAATGAAGAATTTCGAAAGCTCACCTCAATTGTACGGTCAGATAAATATAGATGGGTTGTGCTTGAGCAGCGAGAAACAATCATGGCTGCATCATTGATATACGAGGGATCTTCATCATCACTGTCCTCTGCTAGATCTAATAGTCGTTCACTGGGACCAATGTCAATGTGAGCCGTGTGAAGAGAGTTGAAGTTAACAACATAATAGAAATCAGCAAGATAATTACTATAAACAAACACTTCAAGATTGGGGGCTTCAATTACGAGGCCACCTGAAAACTCTTCACAAGAATTCTCTAGGACCAAGGTCTTCAGCAGAGGAGACTTGATGCGAGCATCAAAACAATGTTTCAACCTACACTCCACCAAGTATAAGTATTCTAGCACAGGGCAGCCTTTCATCAATAGCTTGATCGGGTCACTAACTTCATCATTGAGCGTGAGTCTAACAAGACGTAAACTTTTGAGATTGGGCAAACTAAAGTTATCCGGGACGTGAAACTCGTTCCACGAGTCAGACTCCAGCCAAAGCTCCAGTGTCACTAACGTCGTGAAGCCGTTGAAGCTGCGAAACAAGGTCGTTGACTCGTTCCTAGACAATTTCAGATCAAGATGTCGAACATTAAGCCGTACTGCAGCGCAAACCCAAGATTCAACCTTGTCATCATCATAGTTCTTGTCACATTTAAGAACAACTTTTTCCACAGAAGGAACGTCAGATAAAGTTTGATTCAACAATTTATCGACAAAATCCACAAAACTAGTACCATCAAGATTGTTGTCCCTAGGGTTTAAGAGCACAGAATCATCAAGTTCGAGTGTAATTGGCATGAACTCAAATGGGTTCAGATTTTTCCACCTGGTGGAGAGAATTTTGACACCAATTGCATTTTTTGTTGGCAAATCAGACAAAATTTTGCACAAAATTGAATCGGGCAGTTCACTGATTCGATCAATTCCATCATTTTCAAATCTCATCTCTTTTGAATTCGACTCCATGGGAAGAAAAAGAATATACTTACTCAGTAGCAGATGGCCATATTCAGCTCAATCGTAGTATTCTTCCGACTCCGCTGTAAATACTATTTTTCAAATTTTGGGCTTCCGCAAATATGAGAGAGAAAGAGTTGAAGAGAGAGAGAGAGAGAGGGTTAAGTAAAATACAGCAATGCGATCCTTTTCTTGGTCGCTAAATAGCGATCACCCCTATTCGTTTCAAGTGTTTTACGAAGTGCATTTTTGCTATGTGATTATCTTTTTGTAATGTCAGAGGTAAATCGCACATTTTTACAAACATTAGGGGGCAAAGTGTTTTTTTCGAAATGTTAGAAGACACATTTGCAAAACACCCCAAACGTTAAGGGGCAAAACGCAATTGACCCAATAATAAATTGCAAAACTGTTTTGAAATATTTTAGGGTGTAAATATGATTTTTTTTAAAAGATCTGGGGTACAAAAGAAAAAAAGTAAATCAAAACTACGAGTCAAAGTCGAAGATTTTTTGAGTCAAAAAGATAACTTAAACCGCACGGGAATCCACTTTAGAGGACATAAAAGTAGTCTATGTAATCATGTCATGTAATTGAGAACATTTTGGCTATTCATGAAGGTAGAAAAAGTTTAGACACATGCGTGCGGGGAAAGTTTTCTACCCTTATGGGTATTTGAGATGCTCCTCATGTCATTATAATGCTCGATTTTTCATCATTTATAAATGTGAAAATCATGTATTGTAAATCTAATTCTATTATAATTCAACTCTGAAATGAAGATTAAACATTTTATGTTACCCTATAAGACTTTCAAATTGCCCCTCGCACAAAAATAAGTTTCAATTTATAACATAATACTTTTTTAAGGAGTAATCAGTTTCACACATCACTACTTAAGTGTTTCAGCAAGTTGAGGTTGCCCTCTATATTTATTATTTTTATGGCACGGTGCCTCTTGGGAGCATCTGGGGTGCAGCAGGGTGCATCCTGCTCTCACATTGCATGTAGGCCCCACACGCATGGGGCCCACATGCAATGTGAGAGCAGTCTGTGGTGCAGCTCCCAGACGCTCTCGTGCCTCTTAGGTGGTGGACGAGGGGACATTCCAGTCAAATATGTAACGATTTATGCACGTGCACTATATCAAGTTGAAGAAAAAACAAAATTTCATTTTAGTTAACTTCAAATGTTAAGTAAAAAGCTTGGAGATTTGCAATTCCCCCTAATCTATCTTCAAAGTTCAAAAATTAAGAAAAGTTAAGTACTATAGCTAGGCATTTTTATTTATTTTTTAATTATTCTTTTTTGATGAATTGATAGGTTTATTTAACTTTCTATGTTTTGCCTTTGTATTTTTTTGATTGTTACATTCTATGTTTGTGAATTTAGAACCGTCGTTTATACAATGTTAGTCAAAGATAAAATCAGTCTATGAGAAGTATCTTTTCAGTCCATATAACTGCTAGGTACAAATTGCCTTTCAGTTACTTCATTCCATGGAGTTAAACATACCATCTTTTCAGTCTATATCTTTTGAAGTAATTAGTTTCACTGCAGTAGAATGAGATTCAGTCTATACGAAGTAGTTTACAAAAGGGGAAGTCTTACAAATTACATCACAGAGCAATTTTGGTACACTCTATACGACCAAGAATCTTTACAAAAGCTCGATTATGTCACGATATCCTTAACTAGACTGAAAGTCTGAAACCACCTGTTTACTTCTCCATGATCCGATTCTTCTGGACCAAGGCTCTCCAATCCAACATGGAACTCGGTGTGAATTTCTAAGCAAGAATTTTTAGCCAGTTCCTTGCAGAATTCGTCGCTGAAGCAACTGGATGAGTTGAGGTGGCCGGGTACAAGTGCTAGCTAGATTATATTTACATATGCTGAGGTTTGGTCTAACTATAGGGCATCTTCTATTGGTTGAAAATTTCAAAAACATGGAAAAAAGGGAACCTATCTGTAATGGGGTTTCAAACTTTAATGGTTTCTATACAGTGATCCAAACCTGATGGGAGCCTAACTTGTGTTTCTTTGAAGTTTTGCTATAATTATTTAACCAAATAGGGGAGGTTGCGGTTATTAGACCGAACCAGAGGAGGGCAAATGTAGTAATCCCTTTCAGACACCAAGAAATAGGTAGAAAAGTAGAAAACAGGCATTGCCCATGTAAAACTACAGCAGGTTGCGGTTAATGACATTTAGGCCTGAGCATGCATGTTACATCATATATAACAGGATATTGTAGTCAATTAAAGCAATATTTGCTGAATAAATGCCACCCCATAATGCTTAGAAAACTGAAACCTGACAAGTAGAGACTTTCATCTTCTTACTTCTGACTACAAACAAATTCAAGTTCTAAAAAACACATTAAAGTGTAAGATCAATGGATATGCTTTCAGGATTTTATGCACAGCTATGTCTTATTGACCAGATTACCATATAGATCCTTGAATTTCATGACTAGAAGCTCGGAGTGAGAATCCTAACGGACAGAAGGGAACAAAAGAAACACTATATAAAAGAAAGAGAAGAAAAATTCCATTATCAGATGGACAAGGTAAAACCCATTTCTGAACCTAATTATTGTCCATAAATTTGAACGATTGCTAGATAACTGGCATGGGGTATGCAAAATAAGGCTTTACAATAGCAAAAAGTTGATTGCACATTATGAGCAATTTTAATGTCATTGGCAAGAAGTTAACTCTTGCCCGCCAATGGTTAAGATGCATCCAATTCATACAAGGCAAAAGCTAAGTATTTCAAAGCCTTAACTGATAATAACAATAATAGCTAAAGCATTAGCATTTCTTATGAGTAATAACAGATTCAATGTGCAATAACTAAAGATTCCAGCTAAAAGACTTGATTTCCTGAGACTTACCATTTTTTACTTCTTTTTGCCTCATCTCATTACAGACTAATTTTTGCTTCAGCGACTTTAACAGACTTTGCAAGGCCATCCTTCAGTAAAGAGTATAGCATCTGCAGACAACAGGGATCTGGTATCCATGATGAGCTGCAAAATATCTAATACATTTCACTAGAAAGCAAGAACTGACCACTTTCTCAAGTGTCGAAAGTTTAAAATTCTAATACGCTAGAAACAATGTAGTTGTATGGGATGAAATAAGATTTATCCACAAACGTTTCAATTACATTAAGCAACGTAACAAACAGTTCCCTATAACTTAAACCTTCTGGAACACTTGCAAATAGTCCATATTAGCCCCGGATTTGAAGAAATAAAAGATTAAGTTTAACAAAACCAAAGGAATAAAAGACTAACAATTCAACTGTCTGCCTTCAAGTTTGGTTCAGACTACATATGTAATGGATGATCTTATCATAAATAACCTAAAACATATTTACTTGTAAACCAGAACGGAAGATAAAAAATTAACTCTTTCTCCTAAAATGTATGAAGTAGTCGGCTTCCTGTTCCTTTCCCATGAAGCACCTTCAAGACATTGCACAAAAAACGGCCATCACGTGCCCACTTCAAACACTTATCCATCAGTGCTGTACCAGATTCTTCCACCCCATCGTGACGCAAAAAGATTGGTTACCTCAGTAGGTTCAAAGACTAGATGCAGTTTGTGGGGATTTGCTCCACAAAACAGGTGATGATATGAATTGCATGTGCTCAACCATGTGTTCATTCTCTAGTTCCTTGTACACTCGATCTGGCAAGTCCTTGATTTCCTCGGCAACATAAGCAATCTTCTCAATATACTTATATCATCCAGAGGAAGGAAATGTAGGAAATGTAGTTTTAGATTTTGCAGAACTTCTCCATTCTTCAAAAAGTACTCTACTAATTTCATTTCATCTTCGTCTCCTTTATATAACCAAAATTCAATTCTCTTCACATGGAGTACCAAACATTCAGGCGGGATTGGTAGTAAGTACTTAAAATTTGGAAACCCCTCTTCATTCTCTTGAAATCCCTGTTAAGAAAAAACAGTGTAATTTACAACAATGTATGTTTGCATGAGTTTGAGTGAAATTAAGACCACTTATTTGTATGAGGTTTAACAAAATAAATGAGATGATACATGTACCGTTTGCTTTCCTTTCATAATTTCATTGGGAAGAATCATTATAGGTAAAATACAATTTGTAGTAAGTTCACACAAGGCATAATATAAAGAATACCACACCTCTTCAATAATGAGTTGTTCAAGATTAGGTGCAATCGACAGTAAACGTGCCAATACCGCCCAAGGGAGGTAACCAAGAGATAACCATGTCAAATTCTGAAATACTGGCAGCGACATAGAGGACTGATTCAAAGTCTGCAACCAAGTTGGAAAGATTATGTGAATACTTAATGGAGACTGCAACAATTTAAATTATTTGACGTATATCTGTTCTGTACTCTAACTTTTACTCAAGAGAGTCTCCTTAAAATATGTAGGTGCTTGAGCGAATAATAAATCTAAATTAGCACCATACGAATACTAAGTTACTGCTAAGAGTGATAAATGATCACATCAATCTAATTTTCTTTGTGAAGACATCCACACCTAATATTCAAGTATTCATGACATCAATAAAATTAATTTAAATCCACTCACTCTATAATATAAAATATTTACCACAGTCAAAAGAGTGTCTTAGAATAAGTTATGCTTTCTATTTATCAAAAAAATTATTGCAATTAAAAATATAAAACATTCTCCTGAAGTGAGTTATCAAGACAAATTTAAAATTTAAAATACCAAAACTCACATCAATTGCACGGCCAGATAGATATAGACGGGTGGTGCTAGAGCAGTGAGAAACAATCACAGCTGCATTATCAAAATACCAGGGATCTTCATCATCACCCATTTCTTCTACTAGATCCAATAGTAGTTCATTGGGACCAACGTCAATGTGAGCCGTGTGAAGAGATTTGAAGTCACAAACATGATAGCTACCAAGAAAATTATCATATCTGAAGACTTCAAGATTGGGGGCATCGATGACGAGGTGACATAACGACTGTTCCCAACAATCCTCTATGACCAATTTCTTCAGCAGAGGAGACCGGATGTTAACATCATAACAACCTTGCAAGTTGCATCGCACCAAGGACAAGCATTCCATCGCGGGACAGCCTTGAACCAATTGCTCGATTGGGTCAGTAACTTCGTCGTGGAGTGACAGATTAGCAAGATCTAAACTTTTGAGACAGGGTAAACTAAAGTTATCTGGAACCCGCAACTCATACTCTATCGGGAGAAGATTAAACTCACACCCTAGCGAAAGCCGCAGTGCCACAAGTGACTTGCAGCCGTTGACGTTATGAAACAATGGAATGGACTCATTCCGAGAGAACTCAAGATCAAGATGTCGAACGTTAAGCCGTATCGCGGCGCAAACCCAAGATACAATCTTGGCATCACCATAGTTTTTCTCACATTTAAGAAAAACTTTTTCCACAGAAGGAACATCAGATAATGTTTGATTCAACAATTTATCGACAAAATCCATAAAACTAGTACCATCATTGTTGTTTCCCTTACGGTTTAAGAGCACAGAATCATCAAGATTGAGTGTAATAGGCAGGGCCTCAAAAGGGTCTAGATTTTTCCACCTGGTGGAGAGGATTTTGACACCAATTGCATTTTTTGTTGGCAAAAAAGATAAAATCTTGCACAAAATCGAATCGGGCAGCTCACTGATTCGATCAATTCCATCGTTTTCAAATCTTATTGTTTTCAGATTCGACTCCATTTGTAAATTTCAATACAAACCCTAGAAAGAATATGTTGCAGTAAAGGTGGAGTCTTTGTGAAGATGAAGGAGTTAGGGTTTGTTCCCGATTTGGGATTTAGGGTTTGCAATTTGAATTGGCGATTTGAGGGGTTTTGTTGGCTGAGGGTCAAAGTCGCATATCACTTACGAGCTAGCGTTTTCACTATTTGGGGCGACGACGACGTTTTGGACGCTTTTATTATTTCTTTCGTTTATTTTTAGCACACGTTATTATATCTTTTTTTATTATATGTTTATTCCTATTAATTAAGCTAGTCTGATGTCATAGGGAATATTCCCCGCGCATGTAATCACACTTTTGGCATTATGAAATGAAATACAACTTTTGCTGAATTCGCTCTTCTCTCTCTGCATTCTTTCTTCTTCTTCCTCAAATTGCAGATAATCTGGAAATATTGATCAGGTCTTTACTGAATATACTTACTCAGTCGTAGTATTCTTCCGATTTTCGCTTATGCAAATATGAGAGCGCGGGAGGACACTAGGTTTTTTCACAAGGTGAATAATATAATGCGTTACAATTGGGATACAAGTGTCGAACTTTACTAGCTATAACCTAGTGTACGAGGGATTGTACTTTGTCTCGTTTTTTTTTCTGCGATTTGTCACATGTTTTATATATAAATAAGTACTTTGCTCTTTGAGTCGTGGATTCACTATTAAATTTAAACACGTATTTGCATTCTTTGTCGTTTTTTTTTTTTTTTTTTAATAGTATTATGGGACATGTTGCCAAAAAAATTAGAATAAAAATAAAGTGCAGTCGAGACATACTAGAGGATTTGACGCTTTTATACCTATTATACATAAACTCAAAATAAAAATTAAACATCTTTTGATACCTTAAAACTTCCGAATAGACTATCGCACAATAATATTGAATATATAGTAATTATATATGGGACATTTCACTTTGTAATTCACATATTGTTTTACGGCTCATTACTTAAAATTTAATATTTCAACATGTTGACGTTATTCTAAGAGTGTCCGCGGGTGGGTTTGGGCAGATTTGGGCGGGCTGTTGAAAATATGACCATACTCAAAATTTATGGTTACCAATTTGTCAACCCCAAACGTGTGAAGTTAAAAACTAGGTCATGCGGGTTGTGGGTTTGAACGGGCGGGTGACGAGTTTAAGTTATGAGAAAAATAATAGTAATATTTTAGTATATAAACAAAAGCATAACCCACTTCACATTCTAAGAAACAACAAAAACATAATCATAACTTAATAAAACATTTAAGAACAATATAAGGATGCGAACAAAATCTTTATCTACGTAAAGTATAAAATAACTATTTAAATTGATTCATGGTCCAAAATACAACTGTAAAAAAATATAGAACTAGCAAAAAAACCATATTAGATTAAGAACAACAAACACTAACATAGTCCTACTACAACACATTTAACATTTAAGTCTTCTTAACACCAACAAAAAGACAATAATCAAACATTTATTGATAGTCGTACTTTGGAAGAATCTATATAATTTCCAAAAGAATTCTTCGCTTCCTCATTCCTCTACAAATATACAAACTAGAGGTGTATGCGGACGGGTTTGGGGAAGGGGTTGTTAATAAAATTTTGACCATACCAAAATTTTGCAAGTTACCAATTTGTCAACCCAGGGGCGTATCCAGGATTTTAGTCTCGGGAGGGCTAATCTAATAATAGTACTTAATGTTAAATTTAAATAAAAGTTAAAAAAAAATGATTCATGCTTAAAATTAAATAAGGTCAAAAAACATAAGGCAATACAAGTAATATTGAAAAATTCTAATAAAACAAGTAAAATATAATTATTAACATAAAAGTGATCTTACAAAACACAAAACTAAATGACTACACATAGGTAAAAGCATGGGAAGTTTTAAAATAATCACTAAATACTGCATGAAAAAAGGAAATAAATTTATATAACAACACTTTTCATACATTATTTGAGTACATTTTTTTCCATAAAAAGCGAAATATGCGCTAAATCAGAATCTAAAGTTTACTTTTTTTGAAGATATTTGTTGTTAGGATTTAAAAAATAATAGGAATTATTAGGGATTTTGTATCCAACTTTTATTTGAACTAGATTCATAAAGTTCAATAATTCTATAAGACTTCTTTTTATTATTCTTTATATGTATAATTAATACATAGTCAAAATATTATCCTTCTTTATTTTATTCTTAATTTTCATGAATTCATATACATACATATATATATATATATATATATATAGAATGGTCCATAAATCTAGGGGGGGCTATAGCCCCCCCTAGCCTCTACATAAATCCGCCCCTGTGTCAACCCCTAGACCAGAGTTATCCTCCTTGTTTTTCACTGCGCCCCTCAAGTGGCAAAAGAGGGACATTCCGGTCAAAATTTTTAATTTATGCACGTGAGCTTGATTAAATAGTAAAATGTGCGTTTTTTTCTTAATTTATCTTAAAATATACATGGAAGGTTTGAGATTTTGATTTATCTATAAAATTCAATAATTATAGTTAGAATTTCCCTAAATTTGGTTCAAGTTTCTGCATTTTTGAATTTTGCTTGAAAAGGAAAAAGAGAGGGTACAAATAACATCAACTTGGGATCAGGAGGGTGAATGTTGCATACTTGCATGGAGTGGTGACAAGGGGTATTTATGTGATTTTCTAAACATAGGAATGTTCTTGTAATTAGCCATACATCGCCTCCTAGATAATTCTCCTTCATAGCATTAAACTTCTAGTCAATTAAATCAATATTTGTCAAATTTTGCATGGCACAATGCGTGCAACGATTACCATGATGTTTAGAAAACTATAACTTAACAAGTAGAAACTTTCATCTGTTTAGTTTCTACTGGAGAAAAGTTTCAATTTTTTCAAAAACACATTAATGTGTATGATCTTAGAATTTTATGCTCAACTATGTTGACCAGATGATGACATAGATCCTTTCATTTTCCACATCCCTATTTAACATTTCAGCAAGTTGACTTTGTCCTCCTTATTTTTCATGTTTATGTCCCGGTACCCCAAAAGTGGCGAAAGAGGGACATTCCAGTCACATTTGTAATTGCCGAATGCAGTTAGCAAGAAAAGCCGCTCATGACCCGAGCGAAGGTGCTTTACTATAGAAGAATCTTGTCGGACCCCTTCGCTCTACATCAAGCAATGTTTGGTAACTTAGTCGATTAGATTGTAAAAATTACAATATCCTTTGTAATTTATCTCAAAATTTACATGGAAGGTTTGAGATTTCGTGATTCCAGTTAGGATTTCTACAAATTCATGACTGGGTTGAATTTGAAAGTCAATCATTTGTATAGATGTATCACGCTATTTAGATTTGTTTCTATACGTGATTATATTTCTCAGATATCGACAAAGATGCTCAGTAAGTCGATGAAGCATGGCTAACACCATAACGATAAATTGTGCTAGAAGTGACTACTTTTATGATATCTTGGAAAAGTCCAATCTCAGTAAGTGTTCTGAGAAGAGTACTCTAAGGAAATACAAGTCCATAAAAATGTGAGTATGGTAAACGAATTCCATATGCACATTCCATCCCCATATATATAGTACACAGAAACGAGGATACGAGGCTTCATACAACTCCGTTTCCTAAATGTTATGATAACTTGCCAAGAATAAAGCATCTTAAGTAAGAAACTTCGCAGTTCACAGCATTACAATGAAATTCAGTCTCTATAAAGGTACTATACTAAGGGGAAATCGTACAAATTATACAGAGCAAATGTCGCACACATTCTATGAGCAGTATTCATATACAAAAGTTCGATCATGTCGTGATATCCATACATAGGCTGAAAATACCTGTTTAGTTCTCTCGATAAAATGATTATTAAGCAAACACGGCACAAGGACCTCAATACTTGGAGGGAATTCAATAGCAGAAATTTTAAGCCGACTCCTTGCAGACTTTGCATAGAAACAACTGCTGAAGTTTAGGTGGGTACAAGTGCTGGCTAGATTCCATTGACATAAGAACAACTATCATACAAAGCCAAGATTGTGACTTTGAGACCGCATCAAAAAATTACCATGTGGTTCCTTTAGTTCGAATACTTACCAAGTTTCACGTGATTTAATATGCATGATAAATAACACAAAACTACATCCTACCACCGTCGAATACTTAAAAATTGGAGCCTCTTAGATGAAATTATTTCTCAGAAAACGAGAACCAAAAAGTAACTTAATGAAGGTAAATGTAATCAATGTTGACAACTTGTAGCTGTTCACATCCTCAAAATATGGCAAAAGAATAAGAAATTCCAAGCATACGAATTCAAGATATATCCTAGAGAAATAAGAAACGAATGAAAAGCATCTGAGAATCTATTACTAATTCAAATCATCACCATGCCAAGGTAACATTTGCCACAAGAAAAAGAAGTGATGTGTTCACCATACTTAGATTCTCTATTTCCTTGTACACTCAATCTGGCAAGTCTCTGAGTACGTGCCTCGGCAACATAAGCAATCTTTTCAAAATATTCATATCATCAGGAAGAAGGCACTGGAGTATTACATGTTGTCAATAAAAAATAAAATAAAAAGATCGAGGGAGGCGATAATGAAACATATATTTGGTAAAGAACTTAACAAAGACGTTTTGATTGAACATGAAGATTATTTGTCAAAATAAATTTCAAAAGAAATAGTATATATCGAGTTTGATTCATATAGTCCTAAGTCCTCCTCTTATTTCAAATTATTGAGACATCAAGAGGATAATGTAGCTTGATTTCCTAGGCAGCAGAACAATCAACAAATCCTACAAAGCTAAGAGTGTGTCTTTGGCTGCAAAGACCACATCAAAGAATTACCATGCGGATCCTTAAATTCTTATATATCAAATTCCAAGTGATACAAAATGCATAATAAATAACACAAAAATACATAGTGCCACCATTGAAGAGCTAATATAGGAGCCTTTTAGGGGAAGAAATAATCTATTTCGTTTCAAAAGGAAATTATTAACACAAACTAGCGTACCAAATAAGTTATCATTAATTGGTGACAACTTCTAGTTGTTCACATCCGCAAAGTACGCAAAAGACAAGAAACAAGCTTCAGGGATACAAATTCAAGATACATCATAGAGAAATGAGAAACAAATTAAAAGCATAGAGTATCTACTACTTATTTGACTCATCATCATGCCGGAGTAACATTTGTTACAACAAAAGCAGGTAATGTGCTTAATAACATTCATTTTTCTATTTCCTTGTGCACTCGATCTGGCACGTCCGTGACCGCCTCGGCAACATAAGCAATCTTGTAAAAATACTCGTATCATCGAGAGGAAGGCAACGGAGTGTTATGTTTTGCAGAACCTCTCCATTCTTCAAGAAGTACTCTACTAACTTAATTTCATCTTCGTCACCTTTGAATACCCAAAATTCAATTCTCTTCACATGGAGTAAAAAACATTCAGGTGTGAATGGCAGCAAGTTCTTAAAATTTGCAAAGCCCCCTTCATTCTTGTGAAATCCCTGTTTAGAAAAGAATAGTGTAATTTAAAACAATGAACTTCTGCACGTATTCAAGAGAAACTGACAATACGGACATGTATCTTTATTAGGCTTCAAGAGAATTAATGAAAATGAGATGATACATGGATCATTTGTTTCCTTTCATTTTTTTCATAGGGAAGAACCATCTAGTTAGAAATCAATTTGTATAAGGTTTATACAAGATATAACATAAAGAATACCACACCTCTTCGATAATGAGTGTTTCAAGATTAGGTGTAACCGACAGTAAACGTGCCAATACCGCCCAATGGAGGCAACCAAGTGATAACCAAATTAAATTTTGAAATACTGGAAGCTGCATAAAGGACTTATTCAAAACCTGCAACCAAATTGGAAAACTTATGTAGTAAGAGAGTCTCCTTAAAATAGGTAATAAGAGATGGTTCATAAAACGAACCTATAATGTATGCCAATGCCATATTACTAGACTTAAACTACGCTCACTTGTTTTCTACGAATTGAAATGACAAGTAAAGGGTCCACAAGCCACTTAAATTACGGTAGCCGCTGATTAACTATTCCACCTGATAAGTAACAAGCACCTTGTGATCACTTACCAAACCTTAATGTTCTTGGAACCATCCATGGATTGATTCCATACTTTCTTAGTACTTCTGCTGAAAGAATAAGTTTTTAGGCACTTGAAGACTTGGAAACAACTATTATTTTACTCAATTGTATTTAACACGTTTCATAGTCTACATAAAACACAAAGGGAATTTCAAGAAGATCTTAAATCTAATTTCAAAAGTGAAACTTGCAAATCCTCACCATGCATATATAAAAATTTCATGTGTTTGAGCGAATAATGAATCTAACTTATTACCATACTAGAAGCCAAGAGTATTATGTTACAACTAAGAGTGATAAATGATCACATCAATCTAATTTTCTTTGTGAAGATATTCACACTAATATTCAAGTACTTGTGACATAAAAAGGATTCATTTATAGTCAGCAAGTACCAAAATTTGAAGATTATATAGGGAGATGGAATATCACAAGTAAATACATCCTTTCACATTATAAAAATAATTAACAGTGTCACGAAAATGCCTCATTATAAGTCATGTTTTCAGTTTCTCAAAAATATTGCAGTTAAAAATTGGATACTCCTCGTCTAAGTTATCAAGATAAAAAAACAAAGATATAAATTATGAAAGCTCACATCAATTGTACGGTAAGATAAATATAGACGGATAGTGCTAGAGCAGCGAGAAACAATCATGGCTGCATTATCAAAATACGAGGGACCTTCATCATCATTGACCCCTTGTCGTGCTACTAGATCCAATAGTCGATAACCGGGAGCAATGTCAATGTGAGCCGTGTGAAGAGAGTTGAAGTTACAATCATCATAGTCACGAGCAAGAAAATTATTATATATGAACACTTCAAGATTGGGGGCATTGATTACGTAGTGAGGTAAATACACGTCCCAGTAATTCTCTATGACCAATTTCTTCAGAAGAGGAGACTCGATGAGAGCATCATAACCACCTGTCGTGTTACATCGCACCAAGTATAAGTATTCTAAAGCAGGACAGCCTTTAACCAATTGCTCGACTACGTCAGTAACTTGATCATCGAGTGTCATTTTAGCAAGATCCAAACTCTTGAGATTTGGTAAGCTAAAGTTATCTGGAACATTGAACTCATACCCTGGCGAAGTAAGATATACCCAACACCCTATCGAAAGCCGCAGAGTCACCAGCGTCTTGCACCCGTTGAGGTTATGAAACAATGTCATTGGCTCGTTTCGAGAAAATTCGAGGTCAAGATGTCGAACATTAAGCCGTAGTGTGGCGCAAACCCAATCTACAATCTTGTCATCACCATAATTCTTCTTACATTTAAGAATAACCTTTTCGACATAAGGCACTTGTGATAGAGTTTCATTCAACAATTTATCGACAAAACCCATAAAACTACCAGAAGGTGAGCTGGAATTTTGCTTCCGAGGGTTAAACAACACAGAGTCATCAAGATCAAGTGTAATTGGCATGATCTCAAATGGAGATATATTTTTCCACCTGGTCGAGAGAATTTTTACACCAATTGCATTTTTTGTTGGCAAAAAAGATAAAATCTTGCACAAAACTAAATCGGGCAGTTCACTGATTCGATCAATTCCATCATTTTCGAATCTTATTCTTTTCAAATTCGACTCCATTTGTAAATTTCAGACAAACCCTAGAAAGAATATACTTACTCAGTTACATTCTTCGGACACAGCCGCAAATACTATTTTCAAACTTTGACTTATGCAAATATGAGAGAGAAAGAGGAGAGAGAGAGAGAGAGAGAGAGAGAGAGGTCAAATACTATATAGTGCTCGGTTTTTTTTTTTTTATTATTCTTGAATGTGAATATCGTGTGTTGTCATTCTATTTTTATTTATTTCAACTCGAAAAATATATTAAACATTTCCTTTTACCTTATAATAATACTTTCAAAAACTATCATACCAATAAAGTGGAATTTTAATTTTTTTATAAAATAATCTCTTTGCATTCCACCTTTTGTTTCGCACGTCCGTTAGCGTGTGATTTTCAATCAGAAAATTAGCTAGTTTACTTGGCAACATTACAGTGGCCGAGATTTGGGTTGCTTACTATGGCTTTTCTGAAGCGCTGAGACATGGTTATCAGCGTATCTCTTTGGCATGTGATTCTAGGGTGGTTGTCATCTTCTTATTGATCATTTGTCGGAGTTGCACCCACATCGCAGTTGGATTGATTCTTGTAGCAACCTTATTCGTAGTTTCATTTCTTGCGAGATCCGTCATGAATACCGGGACACTAATATTTTCGCGGACATACTTGCTAATCAGGGCACTCCATTCCATATGGGGTTCAGACTTTTGTTCACCCCCTCCTTCAATTTCTCCATTTATTATGTTTGATTTAGCAGGAGTAACTAGTCCCCCTTTCATTGTGGTGTAGTCGCCGCTCAACGTCTCCCCCTTCTGTTGTTATGTGAAAAAAAAAAAAAAAAAGTTAGTTCCAGTTAGTTAGAGTTAGTTTTGGCGCCAAATTGCGTTGTAATACATATCGATTGGCGATATTGCTCAAGCAAGAAGCCGGGTGATATTTCAAAATAATAAATGTTACTTTCAGAGCAATATTTTCACGATGACAAATTTACCCTTATATTTATTTAGAATGTTGCCTATTCTTAATATGCTTACCTTATCGATTGATATATATTTTTGGGTGTTTAGCATGTTGCACCTTGAAAGTAAGCCTCTTTGGAACTTTGCATCCCATAATTATAAATTTAGCAGAATGCACCCTAGAAATGATCAATTTTGGCAAAATGCACCCTTGAATTACATTTTCTTTTGGCATTGAGTGATTTAGCTCATTATATGGAGGATATTTCTAATTTGTTTTTTACTTTTCTTGTATCTAAAGTTCTTATGTAAGGCATTCTTGTGGTTATATCATTTACTTTTATTTTCACATCTAATTTGTGCTTAAAATTCAGTTTTAACATTATAAATAACTCAAAATTCATAAACAAATTAAATATAATATATTAAAATTATTAAAAATGACATTGCGTACATGAAGTAGGTCTAGTCAAGTTAATTTTTTTTCTTTTAGAAATAATTTCCATGGTTTCATGAATTGTAAATCTCCCCCTAGCTGAGACTTATAATATTGTTCGTGATTCTACAATGATAATTTTGCCCTTTTAAACTTTGAGGGTGCACTCTATTACATTTCTAGGGTGCATTCTGCTAAAAATGTAATTACAGGTGCAATGTGCCAAAGAAGCTTATTTTTAGGATTCAACATGCTAAACACCCTATATTTTAGAAGTTGCCCTCAATTACTAAATATGTCTAATAGGAATATATCTTTTTCCATTCTTTCATCCGAGATATTCACCATTAGAGAGTTTATCATTAATTTTTTTAAGTTCGCCATATGACATACTATTGAGGATTCAATAGTATAGGATGTATTTGAAAAAATATAGAATTAGTTTTATTTCAACATATTTTACCGGATTGGTATCTTAATTATCGATTCCTCGTCAGATTTTTTACGGGCAAAGAGCTGAAATATCACATAGAAAAGTATGTACTCATGAAATTTCGTAAACTGAAAACAAATCATCAAAAAGTATTAACCATTTGAACTTTCTTTCTTCATTAGATTCATTGAGATGTGATCAACACTATTTTTCATATTATCTACGAACATGATTTCTTTAGTATTCTTTCAAAGGTTTTAATTGTACAGATTGGTTCTTCATGAATATCATAAATGTGTTTGAATTATGGATCAACTTTGAAATAAGATGTAAAGGAAGACAATTGTGGAAGGTAGAGATAAGAAGAAGGTGAATCGATGATATACTGTCAATAATTATTGAATTACTTATCTCGTCAAAAGAAATGGAGATTATTATTTCTTAATAGTTGAATGTCCAAATAATTGCAAGGCAAATTAGTCTCTACAAAAATATTGCTATGGAAACAATATTTTTTGCTTTAGCAATATCGCCGACCTATATATATTGCGATACTTAGCTCATTTCATGTACGTCTTCATTAACTCAAGTTGATCAGCAATATCAGAAATCTCCCTCTCTTTTTTCTCATTCTCAAGTTCACCAACAATACCATTAGTTTGATTTGTCTTATCTATGATCAAAATACCATATTTTCGACAACATCACTACTTAACATTTCAGCAAATTGACATTACCCTCCATATTTTCATTTTTATTACATGTTACTAGTCAAGTGAAAGAAGATGGACATTCTGGTCAAATTTAACAATTTACCCACATGAGCTCAAGACATCTCATAAAGAACGGCCGTGACCAAATCTCATGCCCACGTCAAACGCTTATCCATCAGTGTTGTACCAGATTCTTCAACCCCAATGTGACGCAGAAAGATTGCCCCGAAGTAGGTTGAAAGACTACATGCATTTGTGGGGGTTTGGTCCACAAAACAGGTGAAGATATTAATTGCATGTGCTCAACCATGCATTTCTTCTATATTTCCTTGCACTCAATCTGGCAAGACGTTGACTGCCTCGGCAGCATAAGCAATCTTGTCAAAACACTCATATCATAAAGAGGAAGGCAATGGAATGTTAGCTTTTGCAGAACTTCTCCATTCTTCAAAAAGTACTCTACTAATTTCATTTCATCATCATCCCCTTCAAATACCCAAAATTCAATTTTCTTCACACGGGTTACCAAACATTCAGGAGGGATTGGCAGGAAGTTCTTAAAATTTGCAAAACCCCCCTTCATCATTTTCTTGAAATCCCTGTTAAGAAAAGAATGGTGTAATTTAAAACCATGTACTTTTGCATGTGTTTGAGTAAAATTGACAATAAGAGCACTTATTTGAATCAGGTTTCAAAAGAATTGATGAAGATGAAACGATACAAGGACCATTTGTTTTCCCTTCATAACTTCACTGGGAAGAAACATCATAGGTAGAATACAAGTTGTATAAGGTTCATACGAAATACAGCGTAAAGAATGCCATACCTCTTCAATAGAGAGTTGTTCAAGATTAGGTGCATTTGACAGTAAACGTGCCAACAGAGACCACTGGAGGCAGCCAAGCGATAAGCAAGTCAAATTTTAAAATACTGGCAGAGGCTTAGATGATTGGTTCTATTAAAATGTGATGCATATTCTATAATAGTCTATAAAAATCTAGCTTGTTTGTTAAGATTGTGGAAAGGACTAGAATAATCTTACATTACTAAGTAAAGAATATTCTAGGAATAAACCTAGAATATTCCTAGAATAATTCTAGAGAATGTAAAAATATCTAATTAAAATAATCAAGATTAGTAGTATGGAGGAGGATCTAGAATTATCCATCCTCACCTATAAATACCACCTAAGGGTGGAGTTTGTAATCAAGCAAAACATTTGAGAAATACATTCTATTGAAGTTGGAGATAAGTACTCCATTCCAAAACACCATTTTCTATAATCTCTAAAACACTTCCACTTCTACTATCCTATAAACACTAATATCAAAGTTCTATATTTTAACAAGTGGCATCAGAGCTTGTTCGATCTAGAACGGGCTTAATGTCTTTCTCTCGCATGTCGGAATCAATTCCATTATTCAATGGCGAAAACTACGACTATTGGAGCATTCGGATGAAGACATGTCTCGAGTCTCATGGTCTTTGGGATTTTGTTGAAAAAGGCATCTCTAATTCTAAACAAAAAGGCTACGAGTCATCCTCAAGTGAGGTAAGTTCAACAAAACTTACGACAAAACATGCAAAGATTCGGAGCTAGCCAAAGATTATTGCTCGAAGATCATGGAGATTGTTAACCAAATGAGAGCTTATGGAGATGACATCTCCGATCAAAGAGTTGTCCAGAAAATCTTGATCAGTCTTCCCGAGAAGTATGATCCAATCGTAGCAGCTATTGAAGAATCGAAGGATCTCTCAACCATGTCAATAGCAGAATTAATGGGCTCCCTACAAGCTCATGAGCAAAGATTGAATAGGCGAAACGAAGATTCACTTGAGAGTGCCTTTCAATCAAAGCTCAACGTGAAGAATAAGAAATCAAGAGAAGGAGGAGACTCACGAGGATGGAACAAAGATGAAAACTCAAAGCGAGACGTCCAGTAGTCTCTGACTTGGTCTTCGAATCATAAGTCTCAGCCTGTTCCCGGCTTGCCTCGCTCTCAGGTTGGGCTTTCTACTTGACTAAGTAGTATTCCACTCGTGCAGTGGGTGCATGGGCAAGCCCCCGCCTGTCGCAATGGTGTGGGGCGTCAGAGGCGGGCAAGAGGAGAATAAAGGTGAGTACCCCCCTTGCCGTATATGCAAAAAGACTAATCACTTAGAAAAAGATTGTTACCATCGAGGAAAGCCACAGTGTAGAAATTGTAAGAAGTTCGGGCATGTAGAAAAATATTGCCGATTAAAGAAAAATCATCAGGCTAACTATTCAGAGAATCAAAAGGAGAATGAACACCTCTTCTATGCATGTCAATCCGCAAACGAGAAGAAAGATGAAGATTAGTATATCGACAGTGGATGCAACAACCATATGGCGTCAAATGAAAGGATATTTTGCGATCTCGATACTTCGATCAAGACTAAAGTTAAGATGGGCAATGGAGAACTGGTGGAGACAAAAGGAAAGGGCACGATCGCCATCGATACAAAGAAAGGTACGCGTTATATTCGAGATGTTCTCCTAGTACCAAGTCTTGATCAAAATTTACTAAGTGTTGGCCAAATGATGGAGAATGGGTACTCTCTACACTTTAAGGGAGGTTCCTGTCTAATTTATAATGAGAAAAATAATATGGAAATTGCCGAAGTGAAAATGGGAAGAAACAGGAATTTTTCTATTCACTGGCAATATTCGAAGCAAAAAGCTATGGTGGCCCAACTTAATGACACAAGCTTATGGCATCAAAGATTTGGACACTATAATCTCAATGCCATACGACTACTCCATCAGAAAAATATGATGCGAGATCTCCCCCTTATAAAGGAGAAGGAGAATGTTTGTGAAGGATGTATGCACGGAAAGCAACACCGACAACCATTTCCAACGGAGAAAGCATGGCGTGCTACACAAATTTTGGAGCTTGTCCACACTGATGTATGCGGCCCAATGCGAACACCTTCCCTGAGCCAAACAGGTACTTTATCCTCTTTATAGATGATTATACAAGAATGACTTGGGTCTACTTCTTCAAAGAAAAATCAGAAGTTTTCAGAATTTTCAAAAGATTCAAAAACTTTGTTGAAAAACAAAGTGGTCACAAGATTAAAAAGTTGAGGAGTGACCGAGGTACATAATACAACTCTAAAGAATTTGACAAGTTTTGCGAAGATGAAGGAATGGAGCATCAACTTACAGTCGCCTACACTCCACAACAAAACGGAGTTTCCGAAAGAAATAATCGGACAGTTATGGAGATGGCACGATCAATGCTCGCTGAGAAATGACTGCCAAAAAAGTTCTGGGCAGATGCTGTCTATACATCAGTCTATCTACTCAATAGGTGTCCAACGAAAGCTGTTCTCAACAAGACACCAATCGAAGCTTGGTCTGGAAAGAAACCTTCAGCCAAACATCTAAGAGTTTTTGGATGTATCTGTTACGTCCATATTCCTTCAGTAAAGAGGCACAAGCTAGAAGACAAGACGGAAAAAGGTATCTTTCTTGGCTATAGCTCTCAATCGAAAGGATATAGAATTTATAATCTTGAGACTCAAGAGCTTGTTACAAGCCGTGACGTTGAGTTCGACGAGCAAGCCGCGTGGAATTAGGAGACGGAGAATATAGACAAAAAATGGGTACCTACACCATTACCAGCGAAAATGGAAGAGATGAAGATGATGGAGAAGAAAGTCCATGTACGACTCCTAAATCCTCCTCAAAATCTAGTACTCCAAGACAGCTAGACTCTTCACCAGAATCTCCACCACTAAGGATGAGATCTTTAAGAAATATTTATGAAACTTGCAATTTTACTGTCTTGGAACCACCTAATTATGAAGAAGCATCTAAAGAAAAAGTATGGGTTAAAGCTATGGAGGAGGAGATTAAAATGATAGAAAAGAATCAAACTTGGGAGTTGGTTGATCCTCCAAGTAACAAAGAAGTGATTGGAGTAAAGTGGGTTTATAAGACAAAGTTGAATCCCGATGGTTTCATTCAAAAACATAAGGCAAGACTTGTAGCAAAAGGTTATGCTCAACTACCGAGGATCGACTACACGGAGACATTTGCCCCAGTAGCTCGATTGGATACTATAAGAACACTTATAGCTATTGCTGCACAAAAACAATGGAAAATCTTTCAACTCGACGTCAAGTCAGCATTCCTGAATGGAGAACTAAAAGAGGAAGTATATGTTGAGCAACCAGAAGGATTCATGACAGAAGAAGGGAAAGTACTCCGATTAAAGAAATCACTCTATGGGCTTAAACAAGCACCTCGAGCATGGTATAGCAAGATCGATGGATATTTTATCGATCAAGGATTCAGGAGGAGCAAAAATGAGCCAACTCTCTACATCAAACCCCAAGGTAATACTGATATTCTTATCATCTCTCTTTATGTTGATGACTTAATTGTCATAGGAAACAACACAAACTTAATTCAAGAATTCAAGGAAGATATGATGAACACATTTGAGATGAGTGACTTGGGATTGATGCACTATTTTCTCGGTATGGAGATAAGTCAAGAACAAGAAGGCATCTTCATATCACAGAAAAAGTACATTGAAGATCTACTGAAGAAGTTCAAAATGGAAGACTGCAAGCCTGTTGCTACTCCATTAGTTCCAAATGAGAAGTTCAAAAAGGAAAATGGAGCAAAGCATGCTGATGCTTCCATCTATCGAAGCTTAATTGGAAGCTTACTCTATCTAACATCCACAAGGCCCGACATCATGTATGCAACAAGTTTGCTATCAAGGTACATGCAGAGTCCAAGCCAAATCCATCTTGGAGCAGCAAAGAGACTTCTCAGATATCTACAAGGAACGAAGCATTTCGGCATATGGTATGAACCAAGTTCAGAAGAAAGTCTTCTTGGTTTTACTTATAGTGATTGGGCAGGATCTGCGGATGACATGAAGAGTACTTCTGGTTATGCATTTAAGCTTGGCTCGGGAATAATATCATGGGGATCAAAGAAACAACAGTCTGTCGCTCAATCTTCAGCAGAGGCAGAGTATGTTGCAGCTGCTGGCGCAGCTTGTCAAGCTATATGGTTAAGACGAATTTTAGAAGACATGGGTCAACAGCAAGAAGGGCCTACAGTGATCTATGCCGACAGCAAATCAGCTATAGCAATGGCAAAGAACCCAATTCAACATAATCGGACTAAACACATTGCTATCAAGTACCATTTCTTAAGAGAAGTTCAAGCAAGTGGAGATATTGAAATGAAGTACTGACGGAGGAACAACAAGATGATATCTTCACCAAAGCACTTTCAAGAGATCGATTTCAACTTTTACGAAGTATGCTTGGAGTATCCAAGAAATGCATCAAGGAGGAGTATTAAAATGTGATGCATATTCTAGAATAGTCTATAAAAATCTAGCTTGTTTGTTAAGATTGTGGAAAGGACTAGAATAATCTTTACATTACTAAGTAAAGAATATTCTAGGAATAAACCTAGAATATTCCTAGAATAATTCTAGAGAATGTAAAAATATCTGATTAAAATAATCAAGATTAGTAGTATGGATGAGGATCTAGAATTATCCATCCTCACCTATAAATACCACCTAAGGGTGGAGTTTGTAATCAAGCAAAACATTTGAGAAATACATTCTATTGAAGTTGGAGATAAGTACTCCATTCCAAAACACCATTTTCTATACACTCTAAAACACTTCCACTTCTACTATCCTATAAACACTAATATCAAAGTTCTATATTCTAACAGGTTCACAGCCTGCAACCAAGTTGGAAAAATTGTGGAACTAATTAATGAAGTCTGCAACAAATTTAAAATTACTTGATGTATATATCATGATACTCTAACTTTTACCCAGAAAAGATTGTGAGAGGGTCTCCTTAATTAATACATGCCATACTGCTAGACGTAAACTGCAGCTCACTTATTCTACTATGAATGTGAAATGACAGGTAAAGAGTCGCCTTGCACAAGCCAATGAAATTACAAAAGCTCTTTGATTAACTTTTCCACTTGATAAGAAATGAGCTCTTGTTTCTTGTCAAAACTCAATGGTCTTGGAACCATGATTAATTCCACAATCCACAACATTATTATATTCTCAGTTTGGTGCGTCCTTAGTGCTTCAGTTGAAAGACCTTATCTTTTAGGCACTTGAAGATTTCTGAAACCTCAATTAGTTTATTCATCTCGTATTTGACATGTTTCAAAGCTTACGTAAAGAATATCTTGAACCTAATTCCAAAAGCGAAACTTCCACATCTTACCGCTCACAATCCCCCTCCTCCTCCCCCTCCCAAAAAAAAAAAAAAAACAGAGAGAGGTGAGGTGTTTTTGAGCGAAAAATTATATCTTACTTCTAAGAGTGATAATGATCACGTTAATCTGATTTTCAATGTGAAGATATCCACACTAATATTCAAGTACTGATGACATCAAAAAGATTAATTTATAGCAACAAAGTACCAATACTTAAAGATTATATAGCAAGAGGAGAATACAACAAGTAAATAAATCATTTCACATTTATATAAAATTATAAACATGGTCACAAGAACGCCTCAGAATAAGACATGCTTTCTGTTTGTCAAAAATATTGCAGTAAGAAAATAAGATATTTTCCTGGTGTAAGTTAACAAGAAATAAATGAAGATAAATTACGAAAGCTCGCATGAATTGTACGGCCAGATAAACGTAGATGGACGGTGCTAGAGCAACGAGAAACAATCTTGGCTGCAATCTCAAAAAACAAGACATCTTCATCGTCAATGTCCTCTTCTTCATCGCCAATGTCCTCTTCTCCATCTGCTATCTCGTTTAGATAGTGCAATACTCTTAGAGTGGGAAAAATGTCAATGTGAGCCGTGTGAAGAGACCTGAAGTTACAACCCAAATAGGCTCTAGCAATAGGATTACGATACGTCAACACTTCAAGCCTGAGGGCATCTGTTAAGTAACCATAAGAAATGTGTTCTTTTGGGAGAAAAACAAAACTCCTAAGAAATGAGATGAGAAGAGAGAGACTTAAATTTTAAATATTCTTGATTTTTTTCTTTCTTAATAATCATACGTAAAACTCATTACATTTATAGAGTTTCAAACACAATAAACTTCTAATAACCATAATGTGGATAACTACCCACTAGCCACTTCTATTCAACTACAACACAACTAGATAAATACTAATAACTAATTAAATAATAATAATAATAATAATAATAATAATAATAATAATAATAATAATAATAACTATCCATAAGCTCGTATCAGCATCAATTGCGAGGCAACCTACAGACCGTTCCCAACAATTCTCTATGACCAGATTCTTCAGGATTGAAACATCACAAAAAAACCTCGTCAAGTCACACCGCACCAAGGATAAGTATTCAAGCGCAGGACAGCCTCTGGTCAATAGCGTGATTGGCGAATGTTAGTTCAGCAAGATCCAAACTTCTGAGATTGGGTAAGCTAAAGTTATCAGGAACGGACAACTCAGACTTTAAAGAAACCCGCAGGTATCGCCCAAGATACAAACTTGGCCTCACCATAGTTCAGGTAACATTTAAGAATAACTTTTTCCACATCATCAGATAAAGTTTGATTCAACAATTTATCGACAAAATCCCACAAAACTACTACCAACAAGATTGTTTCCCCTACGGTTTAAGAGCACAGAATTATCAAGATTGAGTGTAATAGGCATAGCCTCAAATGGGTTCAGATTTTTCCACGCTGTGGAGAGAATTTTGACACCAATTGCAGTTTGTTCACTGATTCGATCAATTCCATCGTTTTCAAATCTTATTCTTGACCCCATTTGTAAATTTCATACAAACCCTAAAAGAATATACTGACTCAGTTGTAGCTCAATCGTAGTGTTCTTGGAGGCTCCTATATTTAACTGTTTTGTGGGTTCTGCAAATATGAAAACACGACGTAAAACGCAAATAAATATGTATAATTTTTTAATGGAATAATTACATCTACACCCCTGAGGTTTGGCATAATTACAGAAACACCCCTGAAGTGGTAACTTATAGAAACACCCCCTTTAACTTAACTTATGTTACATAAAAGATAATGGAGAAATCATTTTTTGCCCTGTAACTTTTGGGTCGTGATCTTGGCCTGTAGGTTTCGAGTTTCCCTGCAAAATATGCTCAATCGGATTGTAAATGGGCTTTTTGCCTATTAGAGACAGGTTGTTAAGTTCATTGTCCAGGTGTACAAAAGCTTTGGCTTTCTGCAAATAGAAGATAGAGAGAGAGAGAGAGAGAGAGAGAGAGAGAGAGAGAGAGAGAGAGAGAGAGAGGGTTCCGGTTAGTAGAAACAATGTTTAAATTTAAGTGCATCGTTTTATATTATTTAAGCTATAAATGGTGGTATATTTGATTAGATCTTTCTAAAAATTAAGAATGAAGAATTATAACAATGATATTAGGGTATGTCAAATCCTAAATCACTATATTTATAGTTTGAATTTGTAGATAACATGAAATGCTTGAAGAAGTGGAAGAATCAAATCAATTTAAATTAGGATCACCAATTTAAAATTTTGTTGCAATTTAAATTAGGATGACTAATTAAATAGATATAATGTAGAAAGACCATGTAATTAAGATATCAATCGAGGCCTTTAGTTTCTACACTACAATTTCAAACATAATAGAAGTTTACTATGTGCTTGGACAATGTATCCAACTTTGTATCCATAATTTTATTGGTTTTTTAGTTATAAGATACCCCAATTGACGCACTAGATGCTCATTTGATGGGTGTTTGTGGAGCGCTCAATATTCTGTGCTACGATTTTTAGAAATGTCTATACAATATAGGTAAAAACTAATTTCTAAATCTAGAAAATGTATGAATTACACAAACACCTCGAGGCATGGGCTAATTATTTAGTTATACAGAAAAATTAGACAAACACCGCATGTGGTTAAATTTCTCTTGAAATTTATTAAATTTTGCTAAATGTAAATTTTGCCTCTCATTTTTCTTGTATAATAAATAAATAAATAAAAAATACTAACAAAATTAGAGAATATGTCTTATTTATTCTGTTTTAGAAAATGAAAAACCATCAAAAATACAATGTATTTTCAAAAGAATTTTGTAAATCGTTCCCCACATCATTTTTAGCGTCAGAATCTATCGCCACGTCATTTTTGGAGTCAGAATCGAACATTAGAATTTAGAAGTTTGTCTGTTCGACTAAATACACGCTACAAGGCGTGTTTGAGTAATGAGATGCATACTATAACTATGTTTGAGTAATTTCTCAAATATGAAGGGGTGTTGTCCATCTAATTAGCTAATACCTCAGGGGTGTTTGCGTAATTATCCCTAATAATAAAATAGAAAACAAATTAAAAGCAATTCATTTTCCAAACCTTACTATATATATATATATATATATATATATATATATATATATATATATATATATATATATATATATTTATGTGTGTGCGCGTGTGTGTGTGGGGGTAAGGACAAAAAATAAGATGGAAAATTGTGCTAATTGTGACTATTTTTGTGATATAGCGTACACAGAAACGAGGACAAAAGGCATTCATACACCAACTCAATAGCCTAAAAGTTATGAATGATAACTGGCCAAAACATTAGAAGTAAGAATCCTCACAGTTCACAGCATCATAATGAAATCCAGTCTCTATGGAAGTACTATGCAAAGGGGAAGTCGTACAAATTATACAGAGCATTTGTTGTACACACTCGTACCACCAGTAACCTTTTACAAAAGTTCGATTATGTCGCGATTTCCTCCGATAATCTGAAACCACCTATTTAGTTCTCTCAGTAAATGATTATTCTGGAGCAAGGCTCTCCGATCCAACATGACACAAGAAACTCAAGATTTGGAAATTTTCATGAGCTGAAATTTTAAGCGAACGCCTTGCAGATTTCGACATCGAAGGAACTACAGAAGTTCACAAGCACTATCAACTGAAGAAGAGTCAAAGTATCACACAAAGCTAAGGTTGTGACTTTGGCTTGCAAACACCAACATCAAGAGATCACCATGTGGTTCCTTAAATTCTAATACTTGCCAAATTCCAAATGATTAAACATACAAAACAAATAACAACACAAATACAAAATACGACCATTAAAGGACCAAAATATTGGAACTTCTTTGACAGAATCAATAATTTATTTCTAAAGAAAGTGAGCTACAAAGTAACATAATGAAGGTGGCGAAGGTGATTCTGTGGTGACAAGTGACAACAAGCTGTTCACATCCTCTTAATACGTCAAATTAACAAGTAAGAAATTTAGGTCATACGAATTCAAGATACATTATAGAGAAATAGAAATGTTCAAAATAGAGTACTAATATTTATTCGAATTGTATCACTGTTCCAGAGTAATATTTGCAACAAGAAACGAAGTGATGTGCTCAACCATAGATTCATTCTCTATTACCTTGTACACTCGATCTGGCAAGTCCTTGACCGCCTCGGCAACATAAGCAATCTTGTCAAAATACTTTTATCAACCGGAGGAAGGCAATGGAGTTTTAGATTTTGCAGAACTTCTCCATTCTTCAAAAAATATTCTACTAATTTCATTTCATCTTCGTCTCCTCTAAATACCGAAATTCCAATTCTCTTCACATGGAGTACCAAACACTCAGGCGGGAGTGGCAGTAAGTACATAAAATCTGAAAACCCTCCTTCACTCTTTTGAAATCCCTGTTAAGAAAAGAACCTTGTAATTTACAACCATGTATGTTTGCATGTATTCAAGTGAAACTGACAATAAGAGCGCTTATTTGTATTAGGTTTAAAGAGAATAAATGAGATGATACACGGACCATATTCAATGGCAAGAATCATTTTAGGTACAAAACAATTTAAATAAAGTTTAGACAAGCTATAATATAACGAATACCACACCTCTTCCATAGTGAGCTTTTCAAGATTAGGTGCAATTGACAACAAACGTGCCAATACCGCCCACTGGAGGCAACCGAGTGATAATCGTATCAAATTCTGAAATACTGGCAGCGGCATAGAGGACTGTTTCAAAGCCTGCAACCAAGTTACGTTGGAAAAATTATGTAACTACTTAATGAAGATTGCAACAATTTTAATTATATCTATTATGACACTCTTACTTTTACCCATAACAAATTGTAAGAGTCTGCTTAAAATAGATAGCAGGAGATGGTTCATAAAATGAAAACATAATACATGCCAATGACAAACTGTTAGACATAAATTGCATCCTCAACCATTAGCTAGCATATAAAATAAATTTTGGTGTTTGAGCACATAATAAATCTACTATCACCATACTGGACGCAAAGAATACTAAGTTACTGCTAAGAGTGATAAATGATTACGTCCATCTAAGTTCCTTTGTGAAGATATCCACGCCTAATATTCAAGTATTCATGACATCAATAAAATTAATTTCAAGCAACCAAGTACCAAATATTTGAAGATTACATAGGGAGAGGGAATATAACAAGTAAATAAATCCTTTCAGATTATAATATAAAATTTTAACAAGAATGCCTTAGAATAAATTATGCTTTCTATTTATCAAAAATATTGCAATAAAAAAAACATTCTCCTGGAGTGAGTTATCAAGAAACAAAATGGAGATAAAATACGAAAACTCACATCAATTGCACGGCCAGATAGATATAGGCAGATGGTGCTAGAGCAGTGAGAAACAATCACGGCTGCATTATCAAAATACCAGAGATCTTCATCATCACCCATATCTTCTACTAAATCCAATAGTTGTTCATTGGGACCAATGTCAATGTGAGCCGTATGAAGAGATTTGAAGTCACAAACATGATAGCTACCAGCAAGGAAATTATTATATCTGAACACTTCAAGATTGGGAGCATCAATTACAAGGTGACATAAAGACTCTTCAAAACAATCCTCTATGACCAAATTCTTCAACAGAGGAGACTGGATGTAAACATCAAAGCCATAAGAACCATGCAAGTTACATCGCACCAAGGACAAGTATTCCATCGCAGGACAGCCTTGAACCAGTTGCTGGATTGGGTTAGTCACTCCATCATCATCGAGTGATAGTTTAGCAAGATCTAAACTTTTGAGACTGGGTAAGCTAAAGTTATCAGGAACACGCAACTCATAGTACATCGGGAGTGTATAGACCATACACCCTAGCGAAAGCCGCAGAGTCACTAGCGTCTTGCACCCGTTGAGGCTATGAAACAATGGCATTCGCTTATTCCAAGAGAACTCGATATCAAGATGTCGAACATTAAGCCTAACTGTGGCGCAAACCCAAGATAAAAACTTGGCATAACGATAGTTCTTCTCACATTTAAGAATAATTTTTTCCACAAAAGGAACATCAGATAAAGTTTCGTTCAACAATTTATCGACAAAATCTATAAAATTACCATTAGGGGAATCAGAATTTTTCTCCCTAGGGTTAAAAAGCAAGGAATCATCGAGATTAAGTATAATAGGCACGAACCCAAAGGGATAGAGATTTTTCCACCTGGTGGAGAGAATTGAGACACCCACTGCATTTTTTGTGGGCAAATAAGACACAATTTTGCACAAAATCGAGTCGGGCAAGTCGCTGATTCTATCTATCTCTTCATTTTCCAATCTTATTTCTTTTGAATTCGACTCCATGGGTATCATACAGCTACAAGAGAATACCTGACTATGTTTAGCTCAATCGTAGTTTTGGCTTCTGCGAATACGAGAGAGGGAGAGAGGGGGCGGCGGCAGGGTTTCACATTTATGAATGTGAATATCATGTATTATTATTCTATCTTTAATTCTATATTATATATCAACTCAAAATGAAAACTAAACATCTTTTGATACCTTATAAAACATCCAAATTGGCTATCGCACGGTGTCCCTAAAGTGGCGAAAGAGGGATATTCCAGTCAAATTTGTAATTGCAGAATGTAGTTAGCTAGAAAAGACGCTCATAACCCGAGGGAAGGTGCTTTACAAGTGGCGGAAGAGGGATATTCCAGTCAATTTGTAATTGCCGAATGTAGTTAGCTAGAAAAGACGCTCATAACCCGAGGGAAGGTGATTTACTATAAAAGAATCTTATCAGACTCCTTCAGTCCACATCAAGACTATGTTTGGTAGCTTAGTCGATTAAATGTAAAAATTACAGTTTTTTTTTTAATTTATCTCAAAATTTATGTGGAACGTTGATTTCGTGAGTGCAGTTAGGATTTCCCTAAATCTGGTTTAAGTTTCGTGATCAGCGGTGAGGGCTGCATGAAGTGGTGGCAAGGGGTATTTGTATAGATCCTTCAATTTCATCACCAAAAGCTACGAGTGCGAGTCCTAAAGAACATAAGGAATAAACCAAACCTAACCCCAAATCTTTTTTCCCAGCTATGATATCTACGACAACTAATGAAACTTAGCATTAAGACCATAAACATCGTAAATCCTCGAAATATGATCACATTGCTATAAACATATGACTATTTGAAAGCAAAAAAAAAAAAAAACAGAATTCAGACAAATTCATGACTAAGTTGAGTTTTAAAGTCAATAATTTGTATAAATTATCAAGCCATTTAGATTTGTTACTATACGTGATTATACTTCTCAGGTATTGATTGAATATTCTGATATTCAAGAGACATAAATAATGTGAGATTGTGGTAGAAGTGACTATTTCTGTATATCTCGGAAAAGTCCAATCTCAGTAAGTGTTCTGAGAAGAGTATTCTAAGGAAAATTAAAATACAAGTCCATAAAAATGTGCGTGCGGTACAAGAATTCCATTTGCACATTTTCCATCCCCATATATATAGTAAAGAGAAACGAGGATAGGAAGCTTCATACATCTCCCTTGCCTAAATGTTATGATAACTTGCCAGGAATATGAGCATTTTAAGTAAGAAACTTTGCAGTTCACAGCATTACAATGAAATTCAGTCTCTATAAAGGTACTATACTGAAGGGAAATCGAAAAAACATACAGAGCAAATGTTGTACACACTCTATCAGCAGTATTCTTTTACGAAAGTTCGATCATGTCGCGATATCCATACATAAGCTGCAAATACCTGTTTAATTGATTATTAAGAAAACACGGCACAAGGACCTCAATATGTAGACAGAATTCAAGAGCAGAAAATTTAAGCCAGTTCCTTGCGGAATTCGGCGTAGAAACAACTGCTGAACTTCAGGTGGGTACAAGTGCTGGCTTGATTTCATTGACATAAGAACAATCAACATATCATCCAAAGCCAAGTTTGTGAATTTGGCTGCAAAGACCACATCAAAAAATTACTATGAGGTTCCATAAGTTTTAATAATAATCAAATCTCAGGTGATTTAACATGCACAATAAATAACACAAAAGTACATCATACCACCGTTGAATACTAAAAGATTGGAGCCTCTTAGATGAAATTATTTCTCAGAAAACGAGAATCAAAAACTAACTTAATGAAGGTAAAAGTAATCAATGTTAACAACTTGTAGCTGTTCACATCCTCAAAATATGGCAAAAGAATAAGAAATTCCAAGCATACAAATTCAAGATATATCATAGAGAAATAAAAAACGAACGAAAAGCATCTGAGTATCTATTACTTATTTGAATCATCATCATGCCAAAGTAACATTTGCCACAAGAAAAAGAAGTGATGTTCACCATACTTTGATTCTCTATTTCCTTGTACACTCAATCTGGCAAGTCTCTGAGTGCCTTGGCAACATCAGCAGTCTTTTCAAAATATTCATATCATCAGAAAGAAGGCAATGGAGTATTAGGTGTTGTAGAACTCTTCCGTTCTTCAAAAAGTACTTTACCAATTTCATTTCATCTTCGTCCCCTTTAAATACCAAAAATTCAATTCTCTTCACATGGAGTAACAAACATTCAGGCGGGATTGGCAATAAGTACTTCAAATCTGGAAACCCCTCTTCATTCTTTTGAGATCCCTGTTAAGAAAAGAATGATGTAATTTACAACCATGTGGATTTGCATGAATACGAGTGAAACTGACAATCGGAGCAAGCAATTATTTGTATCTTCTCTTTTTGGTAATTGCAATTACTTGTATTAGGTTTTAAGAGAATTAACGAAAATGAGATGATAAATGTACCATTTACTTTCCTTTCATAATTTCATTAGGAAGAATCATCATAGGTAGAACACAATTTGTATCACATATATACAAGATATAAAATAGAGAATATCACACCTGGTGAATAGTGAGTTTTTCAAGATTAGGTGCAATTGATAGAAAGCGTGCCAATACTGGCAACTGGAGGCAACCAAGTGATAACCAAGTCAAATTCTGAAATACTGGCAACGGCATAAAGGACTGATTCAAAGCCTGCAACGAAGTTGAGAAATTATATAACTACTTGATGAAGACTGAAACAATTTATAAATATTGATGTATATCTATCATAATACTCTTAAGTTTTACCCATAAAAAAGTGTAAAAGAGCCTCCTTAAAATAGGTAACAAGAGATGGGTTCACAGTGCGAAACTATAATACATGCCAAAGTCATACTAGTAGACATAAACTGGAACTCACTTATTCTTCTACGAATTGAAATCACAGGTAAAGGGTCCACTGGCGCAAGCAGATGAAATTACAATAGCTATTTAATTAACTATTCAACCTGACAAGAAACGAGCCCTCTTGTCGCTTGCAAACCTCAATGTTCTCCGAACCAATCCATGGATTAATTCCACAACCATCATTATATTCTTAGTTTCATGCTTCCTTAGTACAACATTTGAGATAATCTTTTAGGCACTTGAATACTTAGAAACAACTTTGCCTCACTTATTTTACTCAGTGCGTACTTTACATGTTTCAGAGTCTACATAAAACAAAAATGGTTCAAGAAAGATCTTAAATCTAACTTCAAAACCAAAACTAGTACATCCTCACCATTAGGAAAAATATACAGAAAAATTATGTGTTTGAGCGAATAAACTCACATTATCACCATATGAACGTCAACAATTTACTTCTAAGAGTGACAAATGATCACATCAATCAATTTTCCTTGTTAAGATATCCATGCTAATACTCAAGTATCAATGATGTAAAAAAAGTTAATTTGTAGCAATCAAGCATCAGAATCGAAGATTATAGAGGGAGAGGGACTATAACTAGTAAATAAATGCTTTAGAGTAAGTCATCTTATCTGTTTATCAAAAATGTTGCAGTAAAAAGATAAAATATTCTCCTGGTGTGAATTATCAATAAACAAAATGAAGATAAACTATGAAAACTCACATCAATTGTGCGGTGAGATAAATATAGACGGATGGTCCTAGAGCACCGAGACACAATCACGGCTGCGTAATCGTAATTCGAGAGATCATCATCATAGCCATCCATCCCTCCTATTATATCCCATACTCGGTGATTGGGGCCCACGTCAACGTGAGCTGTGTGAAGAGAGTTGAAGTTACAAACATGATAGCTACCAGCAAGAAAATTATCATACATCAACACTTCAAGCTTGGGGGCTTCAATTACGAGGTGAGCTAAAGACTCTTCCCAACAACTCTCTATGACCAAGTGCTTCAGCAGAGGAGATCGGATAAAAACATTATAACAACCTAGCATGTCACATCGCACCAAGGACAAGTATTCCAGCGCAGGACAGCCTTGAACCAATTGCTCGATTGGGTCAGTAACTTGATCATAGAGCGCCAGTTTAGCAAGATCCAAACTTTTGAGGTTGGGCAAGCTAAAGTCATCCGGAACAAGCAACTCACACTCTAACTGAAGAAGACGGGTCTCGCGCTCTAGCGAAAGACGCAGTGTCACTAATGTCTTGCAGCCGTTAAGGGTATCAAACAATCCCGTCCACTCATTCCGAGAGAGCTCGAGATCAAGATGTCGAACGTTAAGCCGTAATGCGGCGCAAACCCAAGATGCAAACTTGGCATCACCATAGTTCTTCTC
The DNA here is from genome assembly GCA_946800315.1 of Misopates orontium. Classification (NCBI taxonomy): domain Eukaryota; kingdom Viridiplantae; phylum Streptophyta; class Magnoliopsida; order Lamiales; family Plantaginaceae; genus Misopates; species Misopates orontium. The sequence goes on along the minus strand of OX326948.1, from coordinate 4,373,957 downwards.
ACATTTAAGAACAACTTTTTCCACAGAAGGAACATCAGATAAAGTTTGATTCAACAATTTATCGACAAAATCCACAAAACTAGTACCATCAAGATTGTTGTCCCTAGGGTTTAAGAGCACAGAATCATCAAGTTCAAGTGTAATAGGCAAGAACACAAAGGGGTAGAGATTTTTCCACCTGGTCGAGAGTATTTTGACACCAATTGCATTTTTTGTCGGCAAAAAAGATAAAATCTTGCACAAAACCGAATCGGGCAGTTCACTGATTCGATCAATTCCATCATTTTCAAATCTTACAATTTTCAAATTAGAATCCATTTGTAAATCTGATACAAACCCTAGAGAGAATAAACTTACTCAATCGTAGATGAGAGAGCGACGGCAGGGTCGAGGAGAAAATGAGGTGAAGTGAAGTCACAAATAGACTATCTAGGTATTTTATGATGTTCAATGAAATATCAATATTGTATTTATTTATCAAGTTTTATCTAGGTTTTTAATAGTATAAATGTCTTAAACCTAATAATTCCTTTTAAAATATTATAAATCATATCCGTATTTTTTAAACTAAGCATAAAACAGAAATAGGTATTTCAAATTTTTGAGGAGCACATCTTATTTTATTGGGTAAAATACATCAAACCCCCCAACCTATACCATTTTTACAAGTTGCAATCTAACTTTTTTTTTTTTTACAATTAAAAATGTGCGAAGTGCCCCTAGAGCCAAATCCAACGGATAGAAATACAAAAACGTGGCCAAATTCAACGGTTGAATTTAGGTTCAGGGGGCAGTTCGCAAATTATTCAATAGGTTAGCGGTTATTTGTAAAAAATAATAGGTTAGGTTGCAACTTATAAAAAGAGGTATAAGTTGGGGGTTTAAAGGGATTTACACTATTTTATTTTAAAACTGTAGACTTGTGAAGTATTTCAAGAAATAAAGTTTCTTGATACTCAATTAATATTTATTAATAAAAATAAATTGTTCACCAAAACAACCGGGGGGTTTGTGATTTCAAAATCCTGACTTCTTTTCCACGTGAGAATTGCCCTCTGGCGACCACGTGCACGATAAACGACTTTTTTCGATAAAAAAAAAATAAATAAAAAAAAAAAAGACAATTCCGGCCGAAAAAGGATCAACTGTGGATTGTAAGACAAATTAGAGATCAAAGTTACAAAAAAATTCAATATAGGACAACAGATGTACATAGGTAATGGGGAAAATACTAAAATTTGGAAGGACGTGTAGTTAGCAAATCAGTCACTTCGAGCAAGATATGCCAAACTTTATCAAATTGGTTGCGAGAAAAATGCAGAAATTGCAGAACTTGGACAATGGATAAATGGAGCATGAATGTGGAATTTTAGCTGGAGAAGACCCTCTTCGAATGGGAGAAGGAATGCTTTGAAGAACTAGTCAACGACTTAAATGAGATTCAGCTTACTGACGATCAGAGTGACTGTTCGAGATGGAATTACGAGTCTCTAGGAAAATACTTTGTTGCATCAGCTTATAAAGTTATGAACAATGAGAAGTTGGTCATATATTTAAGGATTTTTGGAGTTCTTCGGCGCCACTTAAAATGATAAGCTTCTGTTGGAAACTTTTAACGACCTGATCCAACAAGAACAAACTTAGTTAAGAGAGGTATCTTACATGATAATGTTTGTGGCTTGTCTGATAACTTCCTGTAAAATAGCAGTCCTCGTTTATTTGATTGTAAAGTTTCATATGCAATCTGGATGGTATGTTATAGGTGGATTGGTGTTTCATTGGTGCCACTTGATAATCCAGAGCTCCATCTTAAACAAAACGTTGCTCTTCTCTCAAGAAAGAAAAGGGTCGATATTTGGAAAGGCGTTTGGAGTTGTGTATTTTAGCTTATTTGGGAAACAAGAAACAGCAGAATTTTTAAAAGTGAAGACATAGACGTTTCAAAGATTGTGAAGACCTTGAAAATGAACTTGGACTTGGATGAAGGCTAAGCATCCTAATTTTCATTACACATTCATTGACCGGTTTTCATTGCCTTTAGAATGTATAGTGTAATATTATTTTGTGTGAAATATGGACTGTACCCTTGTACTGTATTTCTATTTTAACATAATTGTCATGCAGCTGTTGAGGCTATGAAACAATGTCGTGGACTTATTTCGACAGAATTTGAGATCAAGATGTCGAACATTAAAGCGTAATGCGGCGCAAACCCAAGATGCAACCTTGGCATTACCATAGTTCTTCTCACATTTAAGAATAACTTTTTCCACAAAAGGAACATCACATAAAGTTTCGTTCAACAATTTTCAAAAAAATCCATAAAACTACTAGAAGGGGAGTTGGAACGGTCCTCCCTAGGACCTCAAAGGGGTAGAGATTTTTCCATAAATAATGGAGAACCGCGCTAAAAGTGACTATTTCTGTAATATATTGGAAAAATCCAACTTCAATAGACAAATGCTTTCAGATGTGCTTTCTAAAAGAAAAAGAACTTTAAAATACAAATGCATAGAAATGGATTATGGTACAGGAACTTCATTGGTACACTTTTTGTCGCAGAATATATATAAACTAATAAATAACAATTTTATATACAAATTTGAGCTTTTGGATGAGCAAGCATTCAATGTGGTGTTACAGTTCACACCAAAGAAGAGGTTATGAATGTAAATCTCATGGTCACCCACTTAGTAAAATATGTCATGTGTCAAGCATAACAAAAGAGTTACAAACCGCGTGTGAGAGGGGCGTATTTGAAGTTCAGGTGTTTAGTTCAATAAATGACACTTCATAGCAGATGTTGTCGCAAAAACTAATGTAGAAGTTCAGGTGGGTGGAAGAACTAGCTAGATTTCCTTGATAGGAGAATAGTGAACACATCATACAAAGCCAAGATTGTGATTTTGGCTGCAAATGTCACATCAAGAAATCACCATTTGGTACTTTAAATTCTAATACTTGCCGAATTCCAAGTGATGTAACGTGGAGATTACTAGCAAAACAGGTACATGGCACAACCATTGAAGGACTAAAATATTGAAACTTCTTTGAGAAAATCAATAATCTAGTTCTAAAGAAAATGAGAACCACAAACTAACACGGTAAAGGTAATGAATAGTGACAAATTCTACCTGTTCACATCCTCAAAATATGGTGAACAACAAGTAAGAAATCAGACATACAAATTCAAGATACATCATGGAGAAATGACAAACGATCGAAAAGCATAGACTATTTCTTAATCTAACATCATCACCGCGAAGTGACATTTGCCTCCAGAAAAGAGAAATGTGCTCAGTCAAACATTCATTTTTATTTCCCGCAGCACTCGATCTGACATGTGTTTGACTGTCTCGGCAACATAAGCAATCTTGCCAAAATACTTGTATCATCAGGAGGAAGGCAGTGGAATATCATGTTTTGCAGAACTTCTCCATTCTTCAAAAAGTACTCTACTAATTTCATTTCATTCTCGTCCCCTTCAAATTCCCAAACTTCAATTCTCTTGACGTGGAGTACCAAACATTCAGGCGGGGTTGACAGTAAGTACTCGAAAAATGCAAAACCGTCTACACTCTTTTGAAATCCCTATTAAGAAAAGAATGGTGTAATTTAAAACAACGTATGCTTGCATGTATTCGAGTGAAACAGACGTTAGAGCACTTATTTGTATTTCATTAAGAATTGATGAAGATGAAATGATACATGGACCATTTGCTTTCCTTACATAATTTCATTAGGAAGAATCATCATAGGTAAAATACAATTTGTATAAAGTTTATACAAGATATAACATAAATATTACTAACCTCTTCAATATAGAGTTGTTCAAGATTAGGAGAAGCCCACAATAAATGTGCCAATACATCCCACTGGACGCAACCAAGTGATAACCAAGTCAAGTTCTGAAATACTGGCAACACCGTACAGGACTGACTCAAAGCCTACAACCAAGTGGGAAAAATTATATAACTATTTAATGAAGACTGCAACAAATTGAAATTAGTTTATGCATATCTACTATGATACTTAAAAATGGTAAGATAGCCTCCTTAAAATAGATAACAAGAAATGGTTCAGGGAATGAAACTATAATACATGCCAATGTCATACTGCTAGACGTAAACAGCTTTGCCTAAATTATTTTAGTGAAATCGTATCTAACATGTTCCATAACCTACATAAAACACAAAAGGAAATTCAAGATCTTAAATACTATTCAAAAGCGAAACTTGCACATCCTCACCTTGCATATACAAAAGTTATAGGTGTTTGAGCAAATAATAAATCAATATTATCACCATAATGGACACCAAGAATAATATGTTATTCTAATTTTCTTTGTGAAGATATCCACACTAATATTCAAGTACTAATCAAATATGCAACCAAGTACCGAAATTTGAAGATTATACAGGCGGAGGGAGTATAAGAAATATAAAATAATTAACACAGTCACAAAATGCCTCAGAATAAGTTACGCTTTTTGTTCGTAAACAGAATTACAGTAAAAGAAGAAAGAAACAAATAAGATATTCTACATTTCTACTAGTGTAAGTTCTCAAGAAACAAAATGAGGATAAATTACGAAAGCTCACATGAATTGTGCGGCCAGATAAATATAGACTGCTGGTGCTAGAGCAGCGAGAAACAATCATGGCTACATTATCAACATACAAGAGTTCTTCATCGTCCCCGTGCTCTTCTGCTAGATCTTCTAGATACTGCAGTAGTACTTCACCAGGACCAATGTCAATGTGAGCCGTCTGAAGAGAGTCGAAGTTACAGACATCGTAGCTACTAGCAAGACAACTATTATATATCAACACTTCAAGATTCGGGGCATCAATTCTGAGCGCCTCTAACGACTTCTCCCAACAATTCTCTACGACCAAGTTCTTCAGCAGGGGAGACTTGATGCAAACATCGTACCATAGCGCCAAGTCACACCCCACCAAGGACAAGTATTCTAGCGCAGGACAACCTTGGATCAACAGCCCGATTGGGTCGTTAACTTCATCGTCGAGCATCAACTTAGCAAGATCTAAGGTTTTGATATTGGGCAAACTAAAGTTATCCGGAACGCGCAACTCGTTCCACAGCTCGGACTCTATCGAAAGCCGCAGTGTCATTAACGTTTTGCAGCCGTTGAGTCTTGGAAACAATTCCATTGACTGATGCTGAGAGAGTTTGAGATCAAGATGTCGAACATTAAGCCTTACTGCGGCGCAAACCCAAGATTCAACCTTGGCATCACCATAGTTCTTCTCACATTTAAGAACAACTTTTTCCACAAAAGGAACATCAGATAAAGTTTGATTCAACAATTTATCGACAAAATCCACAAAACTACTAGCATCAAGATTGTTCTCCCTAGGGTTTAAGAGCAAAGAATCATCAAGTTCAAGTGTAATGGGCAAGAACCCAAATGGGTATAGATTTTTCCACCTGGTTGAGAGAATTGAGACACCAATTACATTTTTTGTTGGCAAAAAAGATAAAATCTTGCACAAAATTGAATCGGGCAGCTCACTGATTCGATCAATTCCATCATTTTCAAATCTTGTTCTTTTCAAATTCGACTCCATTTGTAAGTTTCATACAAACCCTAGAAAGAATATACCTTAGCTCAGTCGTAGCATTCTTCGGACTCCAAATATAAATATTATTTTGAATTTTTGGCTTCTGCAAATATGAGAGAGAAAGAGAGAGGAAAACATTCGGAAAAATTGAGGGAAACAACGGTAAGGGCATATAATGGTTAACTGGAGGATATCTCCAATCGACAAGGTCTTCTACAATTACCCTCTAACTTATGAAAATATATGATATAATCTCTAACCTTTTAAATTTTATCCTATTCACCCCTCGAACTATCGATCGACCTTTTATTTAGGGGCATGTGTCTGCATTTGTGTTCGTTGGATGGGTATCGAGGAGATATTTGTGTTCGTTGGATGGGCATCAGGGAGATATTTGATGAGGTGGTATAATAAGTCGACTACTAGTGTAGATACATAGTTGGGATACTTTTTATAAGCAACAGTTGCATAAAATAATTTTTCGACATCAAGGGGCGAATCAATAGGTTGGGGAATATATGGCACATTTTTTATAATTAGGAGGTAAAGTGCAATAATCTTATAGGTAGAGAAGTATCTGCAATTAGTCCTTACAATATTTACTTTTTAAGTTTTGCCATTTTCTTTTTGATTGTTGGCTTTACATGTTTTGTCAATTTAGAAATGTACATTTGGTAATGTTAGTCTAAGTTAATAATTTAGGGGTGTGCAATTTGGTAAAAAAACGTACCATTGGTAAATTAAAGGAGGAGTTTTCGTATTGGTTTGTCGAACCTTGTACCGCGCACTTTACCATAGTGCTCGGTACCAACACCGGTTCGATACGATTCAAATTGTTTTCGCTTTTATTTTTTTGTTAAGCTTTTAATTTAAAAATCAATGTAATGGCCACATAGTTGAGTTTATAATTGCAAAAATAATGTAACATATAACATAAATATGTAAAATACACATCAAATATTTCAAAAACTGAAAGATCATTCATTCAAATCTTATTTAACCATCTTATAATCATCCACCTACAATTATACAACACTTTAACCTACATGTCAAACATTAATCATCAAGAACTATCATTATCATCACATTAATGAGGCAGGGAATTCTATACTTTAGAGTTTAGGCAAAGTTTAGAGACAAAGAGTTTAGGGTGCAAAATTTGATTTTATTGCTATAAACTTTAACATCTGACAATTTTGGTTAATAAAAGAAGACCAACGAGTGTAAAATCTAATGAAAAACTGTTTTAACGTTATACAATTCACATAGTCAATATTTGTCAGCGACTGTTGGTATAGAAAGGGGCAAGCCAAACCCGCACCTACAAGTTGCTGAGTTCGGCTTTCGGAGCTTTAGCGGGGGAGTTCATCAATCGTTCAGAAAGCGATTCAGCAGCATTCCCTTGAGAAGGGCGAATCCTCTCATTGTCCCCGCCGGTTGTCGGATGATGCGAGCCGGGCTGGGTGAGTGTAAACTGTTTCAAGAATTTTACCTCGTGCAGATCTGGGATGGACTCGGTAAGCTATATCAATGACCAGCGCCTTTGCGTGCGCGCATGAGAAAACCTCTAAGAAGGTCATACTTTTTCATCATAGGCTATTCCTATCCCACCACGAGGCAAAGTTTTTTCTGCTCCTAGCAAAATAAAATTTCATCACTTATAGCAGAGATCCACAAGTTTCTTGTCAGGAAGACATTTAAACCAATACCAGGCACTAAGAAGAAGAGATATACTCGCATCAGAGCATTCATTCAGTAAGAAAAGGAATGGTCTAAGAACTAGCACTTATGACTGCAAACCAACTTTTCATCTAAACGCATACCTGAAAAGGCATATCTTCAAGCTTGTTCTGTCCTCCCCTGATGTATTTTATTTGTTTTCAACACCGCATAGTGCTTAGATAATAATTCTGCAAGTAAATTGTGTTCAAACAAGTCGGAGTGCTTGAGGATCAAATTCCTAGTATATAAATCAACAGCATAGCCATGACCAGGCATCCACTGTAGCAAATGGAGAAGCAGTTCTTTCTTTTCAGATTGCTCAGTGTAACGGAAAATAGCCGTCTTAAATATTTCCTGAAAAGAAATGCCAACAAAGCATTAATCATGAATCTATGACAAAGCCAAGATGGTCAAGGTCGAAAATATATGATGTACTAAAGAGAAAGAAAATCAGTATGGTAAGATATTCACAAATGACCAACATTATAATTCAAAAACTTCACCTTTACAGTTTCAATAGCCGTACAAAGACTAGATCGCCCAAATGAAGTATTATACAAACTTCACAAAATAATAAACCCCTAAATGTAGGAGTGAGGCAACAAAACAAACCAGACAAACTTGAAGCATACAAATTCTATCTATTAATGCAAGCAGCTAAATAGTTGAGGATTACCTGTTCAATCTTGTAACCAGAACTGTGTATAGACTTGAGCACATCATTTATCAGATTTATATTGCCTTTTCTCATGAAGGAGAACGCAAACTTCCTAATAGCAGGCTGAGAGATAAACCTTGCATTGTCCTGAAAAATGCAGGGCTCTAAGAGATCTATAATCTTACACAAGGATATATATATATCATATGTAAATGTTAAGTCGCTGTACCTTGACCACCAGATATGCATCTTTAAGAAGTTCACCGGCAAGTAAAATATATAAAATCCTCTCATGAAGGGTTTTGTTTATTGTTCTTTTAGTATATCTCAACATACTGTACACTGAAAATGCTTCTGAATGGGCACCCGTCCTGCCAAGATGTTTGATCAACGAGGTGCAGAGGTTCTGCCAAAATAGAATCCTTCAGAAATGGTGTCTCAAATTCACCGTATAATAGTTTTAATAGTTCACATAGGATTAACCAGAAAGCATGCAACAATTTATATGCAGTTTAAAGATACTTTTAGTTGCCAATAGCATACGGTTCAGAAAAAGCAAGTGCCATAGCTATTGCTGCTGTGACCGAGGTAGAAAGACCAAAGTGATAAGGCATGGGGAGATTAAGTCAAGAATCAATAGTTGAAATGCAACTTTAAGAAGTTGAATGAATAGTTTCATTCTCTACTATATTAGAAACGCAAGATTGGGAACAACATTTCCCTTGACCAAACATTATAAAGAATTTGAATTTAATTTAATTTAGTGCCAAGTTGCTCAGGCAAAAGCATGTGATTCCCAGGTATTTTAGGATTGGAGCAACCCGCACTAAAGTAGTGCAATTCCATAAGTAAAATTATTTTTAAATATCAAATTCATGAGGTAACCAAGTTCTACTAATTCAAAATTAGTAATTAAACTTCAATTACTCGTCGTCCTAGTAGCAAGCAAGCATCTAAATAGCCATCTGCTGAGAGAAAGATAATTTCCATGTTAGCTGATCACATCAAACAACAAAAACTACTAAGCTAATGACCACATAATTAACAGATGCTCAGCAGAAGGCCAGGTGTTCATGTTCATGCATAAAATAGTAAATCCAGTTTTAACCACCCAAATAATGTGAGACATGCAAGCATAATTGCCTTTTTACAAGGAATAGTACTTATCCTACCTCCTCTGGCTGGTGACCTTTACTGTGCATGTCCTCCATTGTACGATAAGCTAGCATATACAGCATCTCCTTGCAGAAATATTTTATTAAAATATGAAAGGTATTCCAGTCGGGACTTATTGAAGAGTCATCCATTTTCTTCATGGTCTTCATCACATTCTCCATTTCTCCTGCTCTGCAATAGGCACAGAGGATTGAATTCAAAATAACCACATCATACTTTTCATATTTGGTCTCAAATTCACAAGCCAGCTGCTTTGCTTCTTCAACGAGTCCACCACGGCAGAGGGCAGTAATCATAATGCTGTAGGAGTAACCATCTATATATTTTGACCAAAGAATATAGTAAGTGTTTTACTTACTGGCAACTTAACTAGGTCCAAAATCTAAAAATAAATGGGGATAATAAGCAACGAAAGACATGTATGCATACCAACGGGAGGTCCCGTCGTATCAGAATAAAATAAATACTATACAGAAAAGAAAGAGAAGACGAATCTTATAATAAGATAGACAGGGTAAATGAACCCATTCCTCAACATACTTTGTGTTCATAAATTTGAATAATTCTAAGCTGGTGCTAGAGAACCAGCATGTTATATGCAAAATAAGGCTTTACAGTAGCAAATGATTGACTGCACATTATGAGCAGTTTTAGTGTCACTGGCAAGAATTTAACTCTTGCCTGCCAACTATCAAGATGCACCCAACGCATGTAAGCCAAGAGCCAGAGTAATTGAAAGCCTTAACTAATAATAATAGCCAAAGCACTAACATGCTGGATTAACACTACATCTTTTAAGAGTGATAACAGATTCTATGTGCAATTACTGAAAGAATCAAGCTAAAAGATTTATTTTTCCAATGAGACTTACCATTTTTGACTTCTTTTTGCCTCATTTCATTAAAGACTGATTTTGCTTCAGCAAGTTGCCCAGACTTTGCAAGGCCATCCATCAGTAAACAGTATGGCATCTGCAGAGAATATGGATTTGATCTCCATGATGAGCAACAAAAAATCTAGTAATTTGACTATTTGACCCCCATTATAGGTGTTGCAAGAAAATTTAGTACGCTAGAAACAAATAGTTGTACGGAATAACAAAAGATCCATCCGGGAAAGCTTTAATGACATTAGCAACATAACAAACAGTTTTCGTGACCTTCAACCTTCTGAAACACTAAATACATATGTGGCTGGTAGATAGATAGAAACAGATACATGTCACGTAAGAGAAAGGATGAAAAGTCATCATTTTGAACTTAACAGCAACTCATAGTAGATACAAGTTTACCTCATCTTCAGCATAGCCTAAAGCTTGAAGTTCATCCAGCAGCTCTCTTGATTTCTCAAACAAGCCTCCCTTAACATATACCTTCAGCAAAGTAGTAAGAATAACCTGCACGAACAATCATGAACAAAAGTCAAGTTGGTTACCTAAAAGATAAAAAAATAGCACAAATTTTTTTTTTTTTTTAAAAAAACAACCACCTTCTTGATATGATGCACATATGATAATTTTAAACTATTCAACATACAGGTGATGCAGCCACCCTCCTACGGATCTCACGCCTAAAAATTAATAATTATCGCAGGATAGAAAAGGTAAAAACCATTGCGGTAATAAATACATGATACAAAAAAGTCTGTTCATACAGACAATACAGATAACACTACTAAGACAAGTCCTTGTCCCAATCCATATCTAACTAAAATAGCAGAACAACCAGAATCTTAACAACCATTGCAGAATAGCTAATGACATGCAAAAACATGTTGCGCTCGTCAGAAATGTATCAACAACAAAACCTGACACTTAGTAAGCAATAGAAAAAAAAATACGGTTACGTTATTGTGTTCTTCTCATTACGTATCTCTAATGAGTAAATCCTATTGATATTGTTACTACACCCAAGATAAAAGATAATAAAATGATGATCCATTTACACATTTTGGAGAATCATCCATACATGTGTAACAAAAAAAAAAGTTCAACATGGATGAATAGATCCAATAACATAAAAAGCAACCGTGCAAGTTATCTTCATGTGAACCATATCCCACTTCCCCATCTCCTAGTCATATTGCCATATCAAGAGCAAGAGAGCAATAATTAAAACCTAATCTATGGCACATGAAGAATGACTGTAGCTTTGGCCCATAAAGATGACAATGACACGGATACAACCCATGGAAAATTAACCCACAGTAGTGAAAACTTATACCTATTTCATAACACCATGTCACAGTCCATAGCTTCCTAAAATGCTTTAAATCCTATATCTCCAAGATTAAGCCAACAAAGATGTCATAAAGTGTACAAAGAATCCATAGAAATAAAGGAGTTTTAGAATCAATAAAATTCGGAATTATATCCTCTTACTGCTAGGGAATCACTTTTTTCTCATAGATTATAATTACGGAAAATAAGTACAAGAGGTAAAATACTATGCTTGAGTGAAATCCAGAGACTAAAATTATTTCTTGAAACTGCTGATCCAGTCACGCTTTCATTGAGGCTGCTATTCTAGTGACATTTAAATGAGTCACATTAAAAGAATCTTCTATATATGTAACCTAAAATCAATATCGAGCAGCGCATACTCATAAAACCAGACACGAAGGTGTTTACTGGTAAAGGTACTTGGAAACCCACCTTATTCAATACTATCCCTGCACTTCTCATCTCTTGAATCAACTCATCAGCCTGTCTATAGTTGCCTTCAACTGCATAAGCATTCAGCAAAGAACTGTAGTGGAAGGCATTGGGAGCATGACCTTCACTTTTCATTTCAAGGAAGTATTTTTCTGCTTCTTCACACTGATTATTTGAAGCACAAACCGAAATGAGTGTGCCATATATTACACCATCCATTTGCAACCCCTTACTTGTAATTTTCTGAACCAATTCCATCGCTTTAAAATAACCACCTTTGACTTTAGCGCAGCCTACAAGTAGCTAAAGATGCAGAAAATCAACCAAATAAGGTCATGAGAATACTTCAAGGGCGAAACATGAACTCGTAAAACGACAGCACCAAAGTGCTATGGAATTAGGAGGGGCAGGTTGGGCCTCTGTATATGTAGTAACTACAGACATACATAAATGCTGATTTTGTCAAGTTACTGATTTTTTGCTTTGAACACTATTATTAGAGAAATTCTTTACACGTGAACTGAAAATTAGAGAAGCCCAACAAATCTCCATTGATGAGAACAGTCTACTTAAAGTGAAAATATATTAAATTCATTGTTCTACTGTATTTGACAAGCTGACAGGTCTCACATTATCCTACTTTTCTGGGGGGGTTGGGCGGGGGGTGTCTTCTACAATCTACTAATTGCAATACAAATTTGAAGCTTGAATTATGTAATCCTGTCTTATAAAGTTCAATTTATTAGTAATATCACTTGAAATACACCCGCCCAACAGAAATCAATATAATCAAAGCATTGTGTTCAGGAAAAAACAAAATCCTTCAAAATCTCACAACAATTTCCAAGGGCATAATTCTCTTCATTAATTCATGGAGCTATAGAACTTACTACACATGCATATCAACAGTGACAAAATGAGAAAGGCTTGTTTTGATTGTACACGATATGCAATCCTTAAAAGATCCTAACTTATGTTGGAACAGATCGAGTTGAGAATGAGATAGCATACCGTACTGTATGTGACGATATCAGGCACTAAACCAGCTTGCTCCATTTGATTAAACAGCTTAAGGCTCGCCTGGAACTTGCCGCTCTTTATTAGACAATTAAGTGTGGAATTACAGACGGAAACATTGTTCCTTACTGACTCATCTTTGATGCTACTGTATATCTCCACGGCCTTCATAGAATTGGAATTGCTCCCAATGAACTTAATATAACTGCTATAGGAAGCAATATTAGTTTTGCCATGCTGCTGCATCCAGTCAAACAGCTGCAAGGATATAAGATACCGATATTTTAAAAAACAAAGACACTCATCAGTTTCTTGTTTGATGTTCATCAATTCCATCTGGAACAAAATTATAACTGGAAGCTTTGAAAGTTTTCAATATTGTGTCTCTGTCTATCATCAAGGAAGGGGATAAGGCTTGCTACAGCATAGATTCTAAATTAATACAACACGATTAGACTCTGTCAAATAGAAAAGAGAAATGATATATTTATTTTAGAATTACAATTAGGAATCTCAGCCTATTCATTTTAAGAAAACCAAAATTTGGTGAAGTTAAATGAGTAAGGATTCATAGACAAAACTTGCGACATGTTTGTCGGTAGATGATGAACAGTTTTGCAGCTTCAGCCCGAAACATTAGAAAGGCGCATAATATGTACTGCTGAGCCAGCTAAATTAAATTGCTTTGTCTAGCCCAGCCTACCTAAACATATTCTTAATCACTTCTGTAAACATCACTCCACTTTAGTACTTCAGAATAAAAAAACTTTCATGAACATCTGGACTTGATTTGCATTTTAAGTTTTCAGACAACGTATAATATAGGCACCGACATAGACTATTGAGCTTTTTGGTCGTACAGGGGCAGACCTTATAATCTAGGATCTTAGTTTTAAGTGGGTCTAACACAAAATAATCAGAGTGAAGTTTCAGTAAGGACAATAGCGTTGTAACATTTGGTGGACAAAAAGATACTAATAGACACTTATTCTTTAGAGCATAGGCTCTACTGCGAAAAAGAACCAAGGATTCGATATAGATGTCAACTTTCTGGGATAACTAAAAGTATACAAAATTATATGACTGCTACCAGAGAGTTATGTGGTTTAATTCATAGGCTCTTAAGTAACATTATGATGAGAACATGGGTTGCTAAATACACATGATTAGCTAAAAGTATGCAACATAGAAGAGACAAGGTGAGAAATGATATTCACACTTCAGCAGGTGTAAACCTCATAAAAAAGGAGATGCAAATTACAAAACCAGTTCTGATGGTTCAGTCATGTGAGTCATACATTTATAGATGCACCTGACGATGCGTTGAACTTATCGATTTAAGTCCAGCTGAACAAATGAACAACCAAAGAAAATTTTATACAGTTACTCTGAACGTTATGGTTGCCAAAAAACTAAACAATTCAAAATAGTGAAAAAAGAAAATTCGCGTGCTCAATTTAAAGTAATTCTCGTTAGGTTCATATAGCTTACTTTTTTACTAAATCTCTGTGTAGCCTACCGACATGAGAGAAACGTTTAACAAGAAGGTGTCTAAGCACTATCTACAATATGTCAAGAAAAGAAATAACAAGATAGTGAGATAAACCTGAGAAAGATCCTTCAATCTGTTTAGCTTCCCAAAATGCCGCAAGACCACATTCAAATCTTGTGCTTTCAAAACTTCTCCTGATCTATGAACAAAAACTCATGTCATCTTTTTGTTGTTTTTGTAAATATTTTATTGAATGGGCACCAAAACATATGCTTCACTCATGCATCAGAAGTCATCTATCTAATATGTGTTCTACTTAATAAATAAACAAAAAGTAATTGATGGTTAAAAGAAATATATTCTAGTCAAGAGAAGTGGAATGAACAAAATCTTTTTTCAGCCACCTAGTCTTGTACTTCCTCTCGTGATCTGTTACAGCCATTCCTTTCACAATCAGTAGCCTGAAGTCTAAATGGCATACTATCTTATCAAAGTATTGTGGAAATTTCAAACAGAAAATAACTAATATTAGTACAACTTGCAAGAACAAAAGTCCTGGTATTCAGTACCAACTACAACTATTGCACATTTCTGAATATGATCTCCACCAATGAATAGTGGAGCTCACCAAGTGCTCTCCAGGAATTCACTTCACTCATTCCATACAAACCGATAATTATAGTTTGAGTAGAACGATTCATAATTGACTGTCTTAACCCATTATTTGGAGAAATCCAACACGCGGGTGTATAGTAGGCAAACAACATCGTCGACTTGGGTAGGCTGTGATACCATATTGAAATTCAGAACCCCATCATGTTCCCCTCAAAAGGCCTTATTAGAGGGAGAGGGTGAGATCATTAACATACAGTAGCCCAAATTCATTCCCAATCGACGTGGGATAGATTTCAATAGGACTAAATAACGTCAGGTCGTAATTTTCACGTAAGACGAGATTTCAATGCCAAAAAGTGGCAATGAACAATAACTCTACGCACAAACGACAACATTATGCAATCGCGCTACAGCATCTCCAGCCAGCCCTTAAGTTAGCTAGAATTTACGAAGAGCTCAGCATTATAGCAATCTGTCAGCTAAGCCATACACCAAATTGTGAACTCTCCATACAGTCAACAAAATACTATTTTGAATATCCCAATGTGTACACACCTCAAAACCCAATTCACTAATTCTAAATCCCTCACACAAAAACCCCTCTTGTCCAACAAAATATAAACACAAACAAGCACTGAATATTTGAGCATATAAAACATATACTTCAAAAGCTCAATTAAAACATAAATAAACCTCATAAGAGCATCTGCCAATTCAGTAGAACTTTGGATATCCAAAATTGCTGAATCTCTCGTTTTACGCGAAGTTGAGATACTCTTCGGAAGATGTTTCATTGATTTGCTTCGAGCTTGTCCGTACTTTGTAGAAGTTGAGATTGTTTGTTGTGATTGTGGCTGCACAGCGAAGGCGGGAGCGTGTTTAACGGGTCGGGTCGAGGGGAACCCGAATACGGGTTGAAGTTTCGGACCCAACACAGACGTCATCTCCATTGCTGTGTGAACTTGAGATAAGAATGACACAAGAGAATAGTTACAAGGATGAAGATAAAACGTTTATTCAAGTTCCTGCCTTGTTTATATAGATTTACTTTACATATATTTATTAGGATTGTAAATAATCTCCAAGAGATTCTTGTATATCTTGTTTAGGTACACATCACTACTCAATTTGTAAGTATAGATTAAAAAGAAAAATAGACTTTTCTTGAAAAATATTGAACCATTTCGACCCTGTTTGGACGTAGTTTCACGTATTTGGTTCCTTCGGACTTTATTTAGGTATTTTGAAGATTATCTTGAGAAATGTGTAAAATATTTGAATATAGTTTGGATGTAATTTCAAAATAATGTAGTGCATAAATAGGGAATTTTGCAATAATGGTCCTCTAAGTTGGCACTTTTTAAAAATTAGTCCTCTATGTTTTTTATCTGCAATTTTAGTCCTATAAGTTACAACATGTTTCAAAATTGGTCCTCTGACCAAATTTTCAGCAATTTTGGCCAAAAATTCCAGTTTTTTTCATTTAATTTTATTCATAAAACACAAGCACAAAGTCACGTTTTGTAGGGGGCAAAAAAAAGAACCGTAAAAAATGATCGAATTTCGTGAAATTGGTGGAATTTCTGGCCAAAATGGGCAAAAAATTGGTTAGAGGACCAATTTTGAAACATGTTGTAACTTGTAGGACTAAAATTGCAGATAAAAAATATTGAGGATTAAAATTGAATAAGTGTCAACTTAGAGGACTATTATTGCAAAATTCCCGCATAAATAAAGCAATTGAAGAATGGTTTGGATATAATTTGAGTGTTAAGTTCTAGGGAGACAAATATGTATATAGGCGTCAAATCAAATTAGGTAGATGTGTGTAGAAATAATATCATAATCAGTAATCATTGATTGATGGTTAAAAACATTTCATATGATTATTTGACGAGTGGAATTAAGATTTATTAATTGAAGAATATAGATTTATAGGCGTCAAATTATTATAGGTACGATTTGATCAATTTCATTCTTTGGGCGAAAATATGTTTCAAAATGAAATATTTGAAATGGGTTCCAAATCAAATTGGGTCGATGAAACTTTGGAACCTTTGAGCCAAAAAGAATCCGAACAGAACCTTCAGTTTTGGACTTTTTCAAAATGAAACTTAGTTTTCTTGTTATCTTTAGTATTTACTATTACAATTTTCAAGAAATTTCTCCAAAGTTCCCAAAAAGTTACGAGCCGTTTATAATTGTTTCCTAATAGACGACTATTTTATAAGGTATGATATGGTAATTAATTACCAAAAAAAAAAGGTATGATATGGTGACGATTCTTGCATGTGGTGAACTAAATTCCCGACTATGCTTGCATGAGTTATGTTTACAATTATTAATGAATTTGGCGTTACTTCATTTTTGCAATAGGACTCGGGACTGGAACTGCAAATAAGAATAAATAATTTAAATCGAATGAAAACTAAGAAAAAAAAAACTAGATTTAGAATTTGAAAAGATATCAACTATTATTATGATCGCCTCAAATTTAATGGACTAGTACTAATTCACACCCACAACAGGCCATAACTTATTTGATCGCTCAAACTTAAAGTACGATTGCAACTGCGACGATATCACTTAGCTTTGCCAAACTCAAGCCCAAACCTAGTCCAACTATTGACTATTTAAGCCCAATCGATCTAGTACTTCTCATAGTTGCTTTAGACAGACCCAACCCGACCTTAAAAAACCTTTTAGAAGTTTGCGTCTGTCATTAAAGTGATTCGAGCCCGAGTAATACTCGTGGCCACTAAATTAGGCAAAGGCCCAAAGCTTTATGTTGAATGTTTTATTGTTGGATCAGGAATCAAAAAAAGAATATTGCATCACTAGAACCACATGGCTAGTTAGGAAAGTACATCTAAAATCTAAATTATTTGGACTTAAGCATAAGAAACTTTATTAAGCTTAAATTTGACAAAATCAAGTATCGGAGTATTCTTTTTTCTTACAATTTTTTTTTCGGGGTTTTGGCACAACAACGTTCACATTCGGGTAAATTTAAAATCGTGAAGAAAAATGAACAAATTATCCTATGTGCATCTTATGGATTGCAAAATATTTTCTTTTATGGCATAAGTGTAATGCACTAATCAGGTCAATAATGAAAGATAAGTGTCGACATAAAACTGATACTAACCCTTCTTTTCACTTTTAAGTTTTAAATTACCACCATTTGGAAAAATATTGTTTAATAAAGATATTCTTGTCGTTTAATTACAAATACAAAGAATTCATAAGAGGACAGTGAGCTACTTTTAAATCATAAGAGGTATATAGTTTTCTTTTGCGCTTTTGTTTTTTTCTTACAAAGAGAATGTGCTAATATGCAATCAGGTAGACAATTATGATATCTTTTTGAGTAATAATAATCACGTTTATAAACATCGATTCTTAGATATCCTGATTAAGTTAAAGCTTGCAAAATAATAAAAACCGTGATAAACTAAAAGCAACTTGAAAACACAAATTAAATTAGGAACCGAAGTTGAATATTATTAAAAATTCACAATTAAACACTGTCTTTGAAACATAAATTAAGAACAATTGACAACAAACCAAAGATACATAAAACAACCATAATAAACCAAAGTTACATAAAACAACCATAAAATAGAATCCAACGACGATGTTCTGTCCCATTTTACGTCCTATGTAGTTATGATGATAACGTGACACGGAGTGGGACTACTTGTCGAGCTCAAATGCGGTCACTGGAAAAGAACGAGAAAGCCCCGTTGGAGTTTTGCACGTGATCTTCCCGGTTGGAGGATCGTCGACGTAAATATCACACAAAGTGACCCAAAGCATGAGCTCCTTAGACTTCACCCCAGTGACTTTCTTAATCCTGTTTGGCTGGATGTACGACGTGACTTCCGTAGCATACTGCGTTTGCTTTCCGATCTTCGCAAACTTGTGTTCGCATTTCTTTTCTTGAATCAGCCAAAAGAAACCAGTCTCTTTAACGTAACCAACCTCGATTATGTCCTTTAATGGGAGAAGGCCGTTGGGCAAATTCATTTTGGTTAGGATTTCTCTGGACTTGGCTTGGCAGATTTCATGCCCACTGTACAATTCTGATGCGCTTTTGCGGATTTCATCAGTGATCAAAGACATTCTTATAATTTGTATGTGACTTAAGTACTAGAGAAAACAAACTTGTTAAATGGTGAATATAGTGAAGGAATTGAATGATGATTATAGGGTGTGCGATGGGATCAATTTATAGTTGATGGATTAGAGTTTCGGCCTTTTCTTTAATTTGGTGTGCCATTGGATTTAATTTTGCACTATTTAATGGCCTTGGTTTTAGTGTGTTCTTGACGTGGGATGTTAAAAATATCGTGGAGTATTTTTTAAACACCATTTCGCCTATAATTATCAGTGTGGCTTTAAAAATATAGAGAACGAGATTCGTAAACCGTCATAATTCATATATCTTGATCTTTCGCCCCTAGGTTCTAAGAGAAAAAGATCATATATATGAATATGTAAAATGATTAGTATTATATAAAACTCGACAAACACGTTAAGTTTGACCATGTTATCAGGTTCTCTGAAGAGGTAATCTCAAATTGTAATATAGACGGTGGTGTTAGGTTTGGATAAAAAGTTTTGTGAAATTAATTGAGAAATTAAGATAATTTGATAAGTTTGCCCTTTAACATTATCTTTTATTTTTTATTTTTTTTGTGTGTGTCTATACTTTTGAACTTATAAGTTCAAAAGCATAAAAAAAAAAAAAAGAATACACAAGATTTTGAATTATTTACACATTATTAAATTTTAAAATTATAAAATGTTGTAATATATAATTCTTCCAATTTAATAATAAGTAAAAAAGCAAAAACGTATAAAGAAGATCTCCGTCTTTGCAACACCCACCCGCGACACTGCCCACCATCCCTAACTATACCCCAAGCCGCATGCCTGCAGGTTGCGCATCAATGCAACTAGGGAATGTTGCGTGGTCTGGGCGGAGCTAGAATATAGTTTAAGGGAACAAAATAACTTTTGCGAATAATTTATTTTTATCACATAAATGTTTTTCAAAATAAACTATTCTTAATTTAGTTTTCCTTTTCGAGCCCAACATATTAACCAAGTTCAAAACATACTTGGATCGAGAGATAAAAATCGCTTCAGATTTTGATTTAACTGAAGATCAAGGAAGTAAGTTCTACGTCTATGCGTATTTCAAATTCATTTTCCGTAAGATTAATAAATTCTTTCAGCCTAGCTAGTTTCAGAGGTAGAACTAAAGGCATTATCATCAACATAAATCTGAGCGGCCATAAGATGAGAGTTAAGGCATTTTGATAAACAAGTTTTATAACCTCCTTCCAGTTTACACCCCTTTTCAAGAAGATAATGTGTAAGTTATTCATACCAAGCCCATAAAGATTGCTTAAACCTATGGAGCTTTATTCAATTTTAGAATATATGGATTCGGAAATGAGGATCCACAAAGCCTAGGTTAATAATCTTTATTTATTTATTTATTTAGAAGTCATCCAAAACCTTTTTATTACATTCGCTCGCGGAGGTTTGAACTTTAGAGCACAAGCGGTCGATAATAAAAGACGAATAAATACCACGAATTCAAAAATGCCTAACGGGCCAAATTAATGTGTGCTGCTTGATTCACAATTCTGTTGATGTGGTTGAATTTCTACTTTGGCCATAACTGCCATAATTTGCAAAGCAATCACCAATGGCTTTATCGACCATGGAATATATGCATAAAAGTCCGAGATGACACTAATGAGCATGAGATTATCGGATACCAAAAAAAATGGCTAATATTTGCTGTATGGAGACATTGACAATCTTGGAGAAGAGCAAGTGGTGATGGCTAATATTTCTGCACCGTACATCAATGATTTAATACAATGCGGTGGTTAACGAGCTAAGTTAGGCATGACTTAAATTATTGCTTTAGCTGCAGTAGTGTCCTTAATTAGGGATATCAACCTATAACCTTCTTTGATTTAAAAAAAATATATATTTAATAAGCTCTCTAGTGGATTGTTAATTGTTTAATTTTTTTGTTTGTTTATGAAATTACAATGAGGTTTATACTGAGTTTTAAGAAACCACAAGTGGTTCTCAACAATTATCAAATTAGAAGGAGTTTTCCTGCAAATTTTTGAAAACTTAAGATAATTTGGGGTTTAACATAAGGATTTATCTTTTCTTATGCTCTTATAATTATAAGGACAAATTAATTTTACAATTCTCCATGCCTTAATAATTTATACAATTAGAGTATAACTTTCAGTTTTATAAAAAAATTAGGTAGAAATGTAAAAATTGTCCGCTACGCTATGTCTTTTTTAGCTTTTGCCCTTTATCCTTTCAGACTTTCTTTTACCCTTCAAAATTTTAAGGCACATTTTACCTCTAACCCAAAACACCGAGTCGAACTCAAAAAAATTTATTTAATGCAACTTACAACAGAGGGCTAAGATTGTATATATTTCTAAATTATAGGATAGTAACTTTCAGATACTCCATTTCAACCATACATTTACGCCAATAACTGAATTAGCTGCACCACCTTATTATGTAGCAGCTACATCTAATAATCTCTCTAACACCAAAACAGACATTGCATGAATTCAGAGAAATTTTTGACTTTGATCCTCTAAAGTGTATCACTATATATTTGGTACTCTAGTGTGAAAATCTTCAACTTTAGTGCCCAAATGTGCAACAAATCCAATTCTAGTCCTATTTTGTCGAAAAACTCAATTTGTGCAGGAATGTACATGGGACTCGCACCCTAAGTCACATAATGCGAGTGCGCGAGCGTGTGCGCCAGTGCGCCAAATTTAAAATTTCATTAATATGAGTGCGCCTTAGTGCGTTTATTAAAAATAATTAAATATATATTTATATAAATATAAATGATAAAAGTAGCTAATAAATAATTATATTTAACACACATAATCTATTGATATCTACTTTTCTATTCATAAATAGGAGTGAGTTTTGATTTCTAACGAGAGTAATAGAGTTATTTGTTTTTCTAATTTTATTTTGTCCTATTTTAGCTTCAACTTAGTCTAAGGAAAAGACACTAGACACATTAAGTAGGTGAGAAGTGTAGCAAAATGTAGATTTAAATGTGTATAAAGGAATAATTCTTAGTACAAGAACTAAAAATTTTTAGTGCGAGAACTAAGAATTCCTAATGCATCCTAATGCGGAGCACGGGCACTCAATTCGCGAGAGCGCGACTAAAGCGCAGTGCGTGTGCTAATGAAGGAGGATTATGTGACTTAGCTCGCACCTGCTCGTGTGAGCTATACTCGCATATGTGTGTTCAAAATGCACTTTGCATAATGCATTTTTTTTTAAACCATAGTACTTTCTTTTATGCACACCAACACCCCCTCCAAAATCGATCCAATATATAACTCTAAATGACTCACACATGCTCACTGTGCCAAACTTGCACGTATATGTTAGAAGTGTGCTTCTAAAACCATAGACTTATTTTTTATGTATGCAGTATGCTAAAACCCACTCCCCCTCCCAAATAGGTCACGGTCGGCCAACCCATTTGCGTGAGGAATTTAAAACATTAGGGCTCGTTATGATTTAGGGATCATGGCTTGATTTGGGGTTAAAATTCTAAAGCAATTTTTTTTTTGGGGGGGGGGGGGGTGTGTGTGTGTGTGTGTTGGGTGTTACATACATATGTAAAAAACGACTATGCTTTTTTCAAAAAAAAAAAAAACCATTAACACAAAACACATTTTAGCAGACATTTGCGAGTATATATGGCCGCGCGAGGTGAGCATATGCGAGTCACGTACACATTCATGGCAAAAAATGAACATTTCGACAAAATTATAGGACCAAAATTGATTATTATCATATTAGATGATCAAAATTATAATTGTTACTTTCACATAAGAGAACAAAAGTTAAAAGTTAATGTGCCAATATTGAGTAGTAAATAATCGCATGTATAAACAACAATTCTTGTCCTGATTAAGGTAAAGCTTGCACAATAAATGAAAACCGTGATAATAAATAAAGCAACTTAAAAATTTAGAATTCAAACTTGAATATTATTAAAAATTCACAATTAAACACTGTTTGAAACGTAAATGAAGAACAATTGACAATAAACCAATGTTACATATAACAACCATAAAGCAAAGTTATAAAACAACCATAACAGAACCCAACAAAGATCTTCCGTTCCATTTTGTGTCCCAAGTAGTTGTTTTAATAAGAAGACGCATTGTGGGATACAAAATAGGAGCACATTAACCTCCTACTTGTCGAGCTCAAAAGCAGTCACTGGAAAAGAACGCGAAAGCCCCGTTGGAGTTTTGCACGTGATCTTTCCGGTTGGAGGATCGTCGACGTAAATATCACACAAAGTGACCCAAAGCATGAGCTCCTTAGACTTCACCCCAGTGACTTTCTTAATCCTGTTCGGCTGGATGTACGACGTGACTTCCGTAGCATACTGCGTTTGCTTTCCGATCTTCGCAAACTTGTGTTCACTTTTCTTTTCTTGAATCAGCCAAAAGAAACCCGTCTCCTTAACGTAACCAACCTCGATTATGTCCTTTAATGGGAGAAGGCCGTTGGGCAAATTCATTTTTGTTAGGATTTCTCTGGACTTGGCTTGGCAGATTTCATGCCCACTATACAATTCTGCGCTTTTGCGGATTTCATCAGTGATCAAAGACATTCTTAAGTTGTATGTGACTTAAGTACTAGAGAAAACAAACTTATTAAATGGTGAATATAGTGCAGGAACTGAATGATGATTCTAGGGGGTGTGATGGGATCAATTTATAGTTGATGGATTAGAGTTTTGGCCTTGGGTTTGGTGCGTGCATAGTTCCCGGTTAGGTTAAATTGGATTTATTTATTTAAATTGTGGACAGTTTAATTAATGGCCTTGGGTTTGACGTGGGATGTTAAGAAATACGTAGTACATCATCGCCGTCGTGGAAATGTTATTTGAACAGAATGTCGCCAACAAATTATCAATTTATTTCCCTTTATTGCTATAAAATTTACCAATGAACTTAAGATAATATAAGATAATATAATAATGAAGGAGTGGTAGGTAGCAGTAAAAGCTGGGCCCATAATTTGCCAATGTCTCTAAGTAGTCTTTCGTGGGGTCTTTTTTCAACTTTGGTCCCTTAATGAGTACTGACTTCATCTTTGATCCTCTATTGAATTTTTTGCAACTTTGGTCCTCTAATTTGTCTCACAATTCATACTTAATCCCTTTTTCCACCGAAATTGTCTTTTTTGGCCAAAAAAAAAAATCACGTGTTGTGCACGTGGTCACATGAGGGTTATTTTCATGTGGGAAAGAAGTCGCGATTCTGAAATCGCACCCCTCTTTTGTTGTTTTAAGGCAACACTTTTTCTATTAGGGGACTAAAGTTACAAAAAAATTCAATAGGGACCAAAGATGAAATCAACACTCATTAAGGGACCAAAGTTGAAAAAAAATCCCATATTTTGTGCTTGAAGCAAAGGCTAACATCTTCTAGACACCATATTTAAAATCTTAATTCAAATGACCACTCTCGTTGAACTTCTCGTATATCTAACTTAGACCATCACGTGGACACACATGGTAGTATTTAAGACAAAACAAACTATTATATTACGCAAGTATATGCTTATACTTTCGTGATCTGCTATTAATTTTATAAGGTGATATAGAAAAAATATTGCCACGATATGCTTATATATGGCGTGATCTGCTATATGAACATATATCACCATCACAACATATTCTGCGCCATGCGACGTTGTCTAACGATTTAATAAAATGTGGTGGTTAACAAGCTGCTTTACCTGCCGGGTTTTCTAGAAACTCCCTTACAATTTTGTAGAGAAGATGAACAAAAAAAAAAAAATGGCGAAAAGAATCAGTTGCAAATAATTTAATCATTTAACCTCCAACTGTCTCTTAAAGTGCCAAAGCTTACAAAAAAGGTCCATAAGTAGCATGTGTACGTAGATAAATATATAAACTCAATAATGTATGAAATAAAGACTTATAGTATGTGCTTATAATGTCACGTACGATCTGCTATTATATGGTGATATAAATAAATATTACCACGACCTGCTTATGGCAAGATAGCCTATGAACATATATCAATATCATAGTATCTCCTGTCACACAGACCTTGCAGTTGTCCCTATCGATTACATTCTGCAGTTCTATTCAATTATTTCTACACCGTGTGGGACGTATAAGTTTAATGATTTAATACCATGTGGTGGTTAACGAGCTAAGTTAAGCATGACTTATATTACTCCTTCAGCTGCAGTTCTGTTCATAGAGTTTTATATGTAATATTCACTAATTTTATGTAATTAATCAAAAAAATATTTGTTATATTAAGGGGTGAATAGTTGAATATATGTGATCCATGATGCTTCACATTACAAAATAAGAGGTTATGTCATATTGTAATATGGATTTTTGTGTAATTAGGTAGGTCGGGTAAAAATTTTTGTGAGATTAATTGAGAAATTATAACATAAGCATTCATGATTTTTTTTCTTCTTATGTACACGTTTGTAATTTTATGGTTTAAAATAGAAAAAGTACATAATATTTTTTTAATTCTTCACATATTATTTATTCATAAAATAAAATTGCTATGTTATATTACATTTTAAATTTCAATTTTTTTTAAGACAAACGTGCGGCACAGGTGTGCGTCACACACACACACACATATGATATATATATATATATATATACACACACACACTTGATTATATTATGTGGGTATATAATTGTTATTATTATACTTTTATATTACCTTATATATATACTTGATTATGTTATATGGGTATATAATTGTTATTATATCTAAACTATTTAAGTTTATAAGTGAAATTTTGTTATAATTTTTTCCTTGACTTATGCAATTGCTTTTTATTCAACCGTTTAATTTCATAATGATCGATTTATTAGTAACTTTGTTGTATTACTTTTCAAATTTTATTTTCTTGAAACCTTTTTCAAGTTAAGATGTCTAGTTCAACATAATAAGTAATACTTCTAGCGGTATATAAGAAACATCCTTTTTTTTTTCTCTGCCAAATTATTTGTATTTATCTATTTATTTTATGTAATTTGATTTTATCTCTACAAGTATTTTAGCTACAATTATGTTACACTAAAGTTTTTACATTAAATACATGTATTTAGGGTACTCGCTTTACACGATGAATGGTGGGTCACGTTGGGGGTGAGTCTCGGAAAGACGGGTTTTTTTTATTACTTTTTCTTTTTCTTCTACTCACTATTTAATTTAAAAATCATATATATATATATATATATATATATATATATATATATATGTATGTATGTAGATATATATATGTATGTATATGTATATATTTACGTCTTAATAATTTATGAAATTCAAATTTTGTTTCAATTAATAGTTCATAGTTTATGAATTAATAATGTGTGAAGAATTCAAAATCATTTGTATTTTGTTTTTTGAGTTTTTAAACTTATTAGTACAAAAGTATAGATAAAAGTAAGAAAAGATAAATACCTAAATGTAAAAGGGTAAACTTATCAAATCATCTTAATTTGTCAGTTGATTTCACAAAACCTTTTGCCAAACCTAGCACATAAGTCGATATTACAATGTGTCATAAACTCTTCAAAGAATCTGATAACATGTTCATACTTAACATGTTCATCGAGTTTTATATAGTACTCAATATTTTTTATAATCATATAATTTTTGTTCACATAAGGCGTGAACAGTTGGAAATATGTGATTGATGACCGATTACGAATCTCATACTGCATATTTTAAAGCAACATTGATAATTTATTGGTGAATGGTGTTTAAATAATATTCCGCGATACTTTTAACATCGCATGTCAAACACACCAAAACTAAGGCCATTGAATAGTGCAAAATTAAATCCAATGGCACACCAAAACAAAGGCCGAAACTCTAATCCATCAACTATAAATGGATCCCATCACACACCCTATAATCACCATTCAATTCCTGCACTATATTCACCATTTAATAAGTTTGTTTTCTCTAGTACTTAAGTCGCATACAAATTAAGAATGTCTTTGATCACTGATGAAATCCGCAAAAGCGCATCAGAATTGTACAGTGGGCATGAAATCTGCCAAGCCAAGTCCAGAGAAATCCTAACCAAAATGAATTTGCCCAACGGCCTTCTGCCATTAAAAGACATTATCGAGGTCGGTTACGTTAAGGAGACTGGTTTCTTTTGGCTAATTCAAGAAAATAAATGCGAACACAAATTCGCAAAGATCGGAAAGCAAACGCAGTATGCTACCGAAGTCACATCTTACATCCAACCAAACAGGATTAAGAAACTCACTGGGGTGAAATCTAAGGAGCTCATGCTTTGGGTCACTTTGTGTGATATTTACGTCGACGATCCTCTAACTGGAAAGATCACGTGCAAAACTCCAACAGGGCTTTCTCGTTCTTTTCCAGTGACAGCATTTGAGCTCGACGAGTAGGAGTTCAATATTGGCGTATGCTGCTTTGTGTTTCACTCTGTGTCTTGGTATCATCACAACTATGCCGGACACAAAATGGAACAGAAGATCCTTGTCGAGTTCAATTTTATGGTTGTTTTATTTAACTTTGGATTATTATGGTTGTCTTACGTAACTTTGGTTTATTGTATTGTTCTTAATTTATGTTTCAAACACAATGTGTACTTATGAATTTTTATTAAGAATCAAGTTTGGATTCTATTTTAATTTGTGTTCTTAAGTTGCTTTTTATTTATCATCATGGTTCTTATTTATTTTGCAAGTTTTAACTTCATCAAGATAAGAATATGCTGTTGGTTTATACGGTGATTATTTGTTACTCAATAGATATCACAATTACTGAGCTGATTATTGCATACTAGCGCATTATTTGTGTTAAAAAGAAAAAAGAATAAGAAATGATTTAAAAGTACCTCATTGTCCTCTTGTTAATTCTCTGCATTTGTAGTTAAAATGAAAAGAATATCTTTACTTAAACAGTATTTTCTCAATTTTTTGTAATTTAAAAGCGGAGAAAAAAAAACCACGCGCGATTGTCTACGTAAGAAAGAGAATACTCCTGTCATGAACAACTCCTACTTTTGCATGCTCAAGATTTTTCTTATGATTAAAGGGTACATTTTCTTGGAGTCGTGTGGTTCTATCTATCAATCGTGAGGTATTTCTGTGTCATGTTTGATGTATCATGGTAGATATTATTACATACGCGTGAGCTTCATAAAAACTGATTTTTCCAATTGTTTTTTTCTTTTGATTTATCATTAAACACATCCACTCAATGCTCTGACCAAACGTACCTCGCTACATTGAGGAAAGTATCAACCCGTTATGAGGATGTTGGAGTTGATAATGAAGTACCTCAAGGTTTGGAGAATCACTTACTACATCCATGTAACAAGTCTAGTAATATTACAAGTGCCATGACGGACTATATTAATTAGTCTAGTAATGTAAGAAGACTTCATGTATAATTATAAATATGTGTATTATATATAATACATATGATAATACATATATTTGTATCTATATTCATCATACTTAATTGTATTATATAATTATACAAATTGCTAATATACTTTAATAATTGAAAACCTTTAATTTAGTTTTGTAACGAAAAAATTTTATTTTTCCTTGACTAGTGACATTTTTTCTCCATTTTGACTTGTTCCATTGCTTGATTACATAAATTTATTTGTAAATTTTTAAAAATTGAAAGTTATATATGTAATATAAAATAAATAATTCGTCAACGCTATTGCGTCCTCCTTGAACTATATCCCTTGTCCCACCCCTTACAACCCGGCATTCCGCATCCAGGCATGTGGTGTAGGGTAGTAAGGAGGGTGGGTCGCTTTGGCGGTGTATGTTGGAAAGACAAAGTCCTTTTCTTTTTTATATTTTGTGTTTCTTTTGCTCATTAATTATTAAATTGAATAATGTATGTAGAACTGACAAATATTATGTATATTTCTTTTCTATTTTTGAACTTATAATTACAAAAGTATAATTAAGAAAAGAAAATATAAATGCTTATGTTAAACGGCAAACTTATCAATTTATCTTAATTTCTCAATTAATCTCACTGAACTTATTATTCAACCAAACAGAAAAAATCATATTTCAATCTTACCTAAAATGATCTTATTCTAATGTAATCCCATCAATCACGTACGAATATTCAACTATTCACCCCCTAACAGAACACATATTATATGATTGCGCGCCATCGAATCTAGACGAAGTCCGGTTCTGTCCTCTCAAATAAGTAAGTATTACTTTATATAAAACTTCGTGAACAATTCTGCAGCTAAAACAGTAATTTAACCACCTCATGGTATTAAATCATTAAAAATATTCACACACGATGCAGAAATAATTGAATGAAATACTTTGTACATTTTGTTCATCCTAGAAGCTTGATAAAATATTTTGTATTCGCGACAATCCGAATCTCACACTGCATATCTTTTAATTTTAAATCGTGGTCTATCGGTTTCTGATTTAGGTGGTTTTGATATTCATATCAGTACTTATTCTCTCCATAAAATTATTTCGATCGTGTTTCTAGGTGGTGTTTGCAAACTCTTCTTTAAAAGTAGAAGTTTAAAATTTAAGTTCAAGCTCAATAAACTGTTTTAAATCATAAGCTGAAAGTGTTTGAAAAACAATCTAAAAGTTGAATTTTTCATGGTAAGGTGTTTGCAAGAAAAAAAAGTGATTCCATGATTTTCATATAATTTGACTATGATACCCTTAACTTAAACATTATCAACATTTAAATGTATTGCTATAAAAAACTATTACAACTTTAAAATATTGAACTATAAGGTTCGATTTTATTAAAATGTATAAGAATGAACTAAATTTTGAAGTATACATATGAAAACTCAATTTGGTGAATTGCTAAATAAATTATACTCGTCAACATGATAGGAAAGAATTCTTGAAGAACGAAAAAAAACATGAGAAAATAATTCAAATAAATAAAAAGAACTTGTAAATCATTTCTAGGGTGATAATGTTTTTTTTCTTCATAGAATGAAGACCCTAAGCTCCTTCAATTAACATTTAATTATATTAGATATGTTGTGTTATTTGACAATAGAAGATTTGGGTATAAATGGATAAATAAAATTTAATTTATTTAAAAAGGGCTACCATAAGCTAGGAGCACCCCTTTAGCAGCTTCAAGATTGTGAGGGTTTTTAGCTTAAAAAAAGTTTTCAAACCAAAAAAGCTAGATTTGCAAACACCCCAAACTGCTTAATTTAAATCAAAAGTTGGTTTTAACTTTTTTTAAGAGTTTGCAAACACCACCCTAGAATATTGGCTCATATATATATAGCCCACGTTTCCAATGCTTGTAAAAACAGTACGAGTACGCTAAAAGTATTTAATATTTGACCATGTGTTTTGTAAAAGTACCTTTTTTTTTTTTTTTTTGAACACGGGAAAGTTTATTAAAACACACAAGTTATTTACATAGGTAGCTGGGAGGGGGAACAGGGGCGCGGTAAGTCCGCTTATATGTATAATCATTGTCCAGCAAAATAGATGATACAAGCCAGGGAGGACAGATCCTCCACATTTCACACAAAAGGTCCGATTGCACACCGGAAGTAGATAGATCCTGGCTCGCTCCCCTCTTAGCTAATAAGTCCGCTACACCATTCACTTCCCGGAAGGCAAAACAACATCGTACATCATCAAACTCAGTCCAGCTCGTCAAAATGTCCGTCAGAAGGCCCTAGAGGCGCATGGGATGGGCCCGCATTTGAGCTAGTACGAAGTTAATGGCGCTGATTTCTGTTCCACCTGTTTTATTATCAGAACAACTGTGTAGCACATCAAATGAGACGGAAAATCCATGACTGTTTTGCATAACTTTTGGTTTACTGCGGTTGTTTTACATAACTTTGGTTTCTTACAATTGTTTCGTCCATAAGGACTTTTGCCGATGAACATTTGTATCCGTTTGTTTAAACTCAATTACAAAAATTATCAGTATAATGCCTACTGTGGGACACTCCAATTGTAAAATCTTAACTGTTAGGGACCAAATGTTTGTTGTTAAAACCTAACACTTCTTCAGAAGTATAAGCTATTTCTATAGTTTTGAGATTGACCAATATGGCCTCTACTTTACGATGTAATTGACAATAATACTACATGCCTCGAGTCTTTAATAAGGAATATTCCGTTAGTAAAGTTTGTAACCTTTAGAAAGTGACATTTTGTTTGCAAACACCGTTTTTTAGCATATGGCTGACAATATTGCCCTCACATCGTTTATACGTAGCATCTAATGATAAAAAGTTCGATAATTTTAGAAACGGCATTTCCATTTGTAAGGAATTAGATTTATTGAAAGGATAGGGGATAAATGAAGCAAACCTCCCAATCTTTAGGGTGTGCTGCAATGTCCCTCTAGCTTTTTAAAATGTGTGAATTCACCAGCTTTGTGTCAGTAAAGTGAGCGGTGTACTACAAGAACACTCTTGCACCCCTTGTGCGTTCCTACGCACAATCTAATTCCAGGTAAATCTCTATGTTCCTACATAAAAATATAGTAATAGATCTAAATCCGTAATTATATTTGACGATCCTATATGCACATGTTTTTGTAGTGAAAAGACTATTTAGATAGCAATCATATATTATGGTCCATTTTTCACTGCTACCGACCAGCCCTCCAGTATCATATTATATTATTATGTTAAATTAAATAATACCTAGTAAATTTCATACCAGTAGACAATAGTCAAGACTTGCGGGCTTTCACAGGGAAATCAAATTGATAAATTTTTTGGCGACATTCTGTTTATAACTTTAGATAATATATTCCACGATGACATGCTGTTCTAGGATTTCTTAACATACCACGTCAAAGTCAAGGTCATTAATTAAGTTTTCCTAAATTAAAATAAACAAACCAAATTCGCCTACCAGGAAGTACACACCAAAAGCAAGGGCCAACTATAAATTGATCCCAACCCCTATAATCATTTCCACACAATATATTCGCAATCTAAGTTTATTTTCTTACACTATATTCACCATTTTCTCTTATTAAGGCACGTACAAATTAAGAATGTCTCTGATCACTGATGAAATCCGCAAAAGCGCATCAGAATTGTACAGTGGACATGAACTCTGCAAAGCCAAGTCCATAGAAATCCTAACCAAAATGAATTTGCCCAACGGCCTTCTCCCACTAAAAGACATAATCGAGGTTGGTTACGTTAAGGAGACTGGTTTCTTTTGGTTGATTCAAGAAAAGAAATGCGAACACAAGTTTACCAAGATCGGAAAGCAAACGCAGTATGCTACGGAAGTCACGTCGTACATCCAGCCGAACAGGATTAAGAAACTCACTGGGGTGAAGTCTAAGGAACTCATGCTTTGGGTCACATTGTGTGATATTTATGTCGATGATCCTCCAACCGGAAAAATCACGTGCAAAACTCCCACGGGGCTTTCGCGTTCTTTTCCAGCGACAGCATTTGAGCTCGACGAGTAGAAGGTTGATGCTGATGCTTTACTTCCCACTACGTGTCTTGTTATCATCACAACTACCTGAGACACAAATTGAGACATAAGATACTTATTGAGTTTAATATTATGGTTGTTTTACATAATTCTGGTTTGTTGTCTTGTTCTTGTTTTATGTTTCAAACAGAGTGTTTAAATATGAGTTTCAATAATATTCAAGTTTGGATTCTAATTTAATTTGTTGCTTTTTATTTATTATAATGGTTTTTTTCTTTTCAAGTTTTAACTTGACCGGGATATGAATGGTTGTTTATACAAGTGATTATTTACTACAAAATAAGATATCACAACTATCGTTGCTGATTGCATATAAGCACATTATTTGTGCTAAAAAATAAAAACCATAAAAGTGACCTCTTATAATTTAAAGGGTCAATCGCGATCACCCCTATCATTTAGGTTGTTTTGCAAAGTGCTCCTAACATTTCAAAAAGAGCATTTTGCCCCCTAACGTTTGTAATTTGCCCCCTGAGTCCATGATCTACCGTTCATTTCTGCCATGTGGTTATCTTTTCATCCATTAGATTTGGCATTAGGGGGCAAATCGCACATTTTCACAAACGTTAGGGGACAAAGTGCTCTTTTTAAAACATTAGGGGGGAATTTGCAAAACACCCTACACGTTATGGGGCAAAACACAATTGACCCTAATTTAAAAATAGCTCATGTCCTCTTATTAATTCCATGTACTTGTAGTTAAAATAACGATAATATCTTTGGTTAAACATTATTTCCTCAAATCTTGGTAATTCAAAAGTGAAAAAGGGATTAATATCAGTTTTAAGTTAAAATTTGTATTTCATTTTTAATTTGGTTGGTCAATTACACATCCGCATATAAGAAAATATTTTGTAACCTATAAGATGCGCATAGCATAAATTTGTTGGTTTTTTTTGGCTAAAATAGTCTTCTAACTTTTTCCTTTTTGTAAAATTGGCACTCTAATGAATTTAATTGCGAAATACTTCCTCTAACTATGCATCTTTTGTGACTTAGGTCTACACGGCGAAGTTAATTTTTTTTTTTTTTAAATTAATGTCTCACTTGAGAGGAGAAACGACAGAAGGACAACGCTACTTGAAACAAACGTTTTTTTTTTCTTTTTTTTTTGGTAACTTTCAACCAAAAAAAACACTAAACACACAATATATACACACCCTACTTAGAATCAGATTTTTTTCTTCCCAAATCAAAATCGACGAAGGAAGGAACCCTAATTGGTAAATCCCCAAAATCACAAAAAAAGCTCCAAACCCAATTCGCAAAAGCATCACACTTCATGTGAAGAAGAAAGCTGTGGATATGTCGCTAATTGGAGTCAGCGGTGAAAACGCAAAATTGAATTCCTAGGATTAGGGTTCTTCAATTTGGGGATTGATTTTGGCGTTGGATTTGTAATTGTGAATAAAGAAGGGCTTGGATAATGGTTCTAAGAAGTTAGACGAGAATCTTTTTTAGGGGAACCGCGATTTTGTCAACTGGCGCAGATGGCACATGCGAAAAATATTTAAAAAATATATATATATTTTTAATTGACTCCACTGTGTGCAGCCGTTGGAGGACGTAAATTGCAAAAGATGCATATTTAGGAGACGTATTTTGCAACTAAATTCATTAGAGGAGTAATTTTGCAAAAGAAAATGTTAGGGGACTAATTTTGCAAAAAACCGATAATTTGCTCGTTTTTCTTTGCAATGTAAAATTTACAGAAACACAAACGATGCTGTGTTGAATCCCGATCCCTATGATTGCTTACGTGAGAAAAAGAACACTACTCCAAGGATTATATATAGGACAAGAACCCTCAAATTTGTAAAAATGTTTGCACAAAAACCGCCTTAACTTTTGGTCTAGTGCTTCGTTTTGGGCCCATAATATATCAAAAATAATTTTGTATAAGTTTCCTACAATTAGACTGATTCAAAACCCGAGTTCACATTTTTCAGGCTCAAAATTAAATGTTTAAGGCAGTTGCGCAAATTACAATTGTATGTCGCTTTATTTTAAGAATTATCCTGTTATTTTAGGATTCTATTTTATTAATTTCTTTATTCGTATTAGGGGGCACTGTAAATACTGAGTTTCTTATTATTATTCACATACTTTGATATTCCTATTCAGTAAAATCGAAATTGTATTCCAAACCTTGGTGGATTCTATTTTTTCTTTATCTTTTTCACGTTTGTGTTTCGATTGCACATTTTTCGTTCTGCTTCAAGTGGTATCAAAGCGAGGACTCTTCCTTGTTAATGGTCATGAGAGACACAATTGAAGTTATTCTCGATGATGCTGGTCAATGGATTAAGGCTCGAGATAGGTTTTTGCAAGAGTGTTGACCACTCTCAACAACTTAAACAACCGAAACGCCAACCAACATAGGCTCGAAAGGATAGTCGAGTTTCATAATTTTATTAGAGATAATTCAGAAGGAGAGTCGACTAGAGTTTGTAATCCCCTATTTTGTTACCATATAAAAAACATAACAGAATTTTTATGTAATGTCAATATTCAGGTCAATATCCTATCGTTCTATGGAAAGTTGCAAACTGGAGATTTTTTTGATTGAATTTTAGAGGTTGAACGCTTTTTTGAATTCCCTGAATATCCTGAAGATCGAAAAGTGATGGTGGCTTACAAACTAAGGGGTTTTGCTGCTCTTTGGTGAGAAAAATCAAAAATCGATAACAAATACAGAGGCAAAGCACCAATACTCCTAGAGGAGAGTGAAACCAATGATACTCATTCGATTTTTACGACTCAATTATGAGCAATATACTTCTTAGAGCTACCAAAGATATATCCCAATACAATCAAACCCCATGTGATTTCAAAATTCAGGATGAGATCTCACAAAAAATTGTTAACTTGGTAGAGGTGGAGAACGAGGATAGCATTGAACAATGTAATGCAGATAAAAACCTGATGAAAACTCCGATGATAATGTTGGTGAAATTTTAGATGAAAAATCATATATGATAAGTTAGAAAAATTCAGAGGAATTAGAAGAAGAAGAAACACCAATCCATCCATTAATAATCTATTGTGACTTCAGAAAGTGAGTTTAAGCAACTAAAGAAATTCGTGATGTTCAGGCTGAAGTCAAAACAAAGCTCGAGGCAAAATATGAAAATAATAAGAAATTGGCTGATGTGAAGAGAAATCAAAAGTTTCTGGAAAAAAGAGACCAACTAAAGACTCTTATGTGGAATGCAAGCTTTAGGCAATTATTTGTATTTATTTATCAATGTAATTTTATTTATTTGTTTCAAATATTTTAGCTACAATTTTGTTATAACTTTAAAGTTACTTTTATATTTCTAATTGCATTGCATACATATTTCTAAGACATCTCTAGCTCCGCCCCTAACAATGGGACCTTCCCTAGTTGCATATTGTTGGGCAACTAGGTATGTGGGGTGGGTAGTTAGGGATGGTGGGTCGCGTTGGTGGCGGGTGTCAGAAAGAGGGAGATTCACATTGTTCCTCTTTTTTTCTTTCTATATATATATATATATATATATATATATATATATATATATATATATATATATATATATATATATGTGTGTGTGTGTGTGTGTGTGTGTGTGTGTGTGTCTTAAAATTTCCATGAAATTCAAATTTGACATTAATAATAATTAATTTAAACTTTATGAATTAATGAGGTGTGAAGAATTCAAAATCTTACGTGTATTTCTTTTTCTATTTTCAAACTTATAATTACGTACAATAGTATAGCTAAGAAAAGAAATGATAAATACATGTTAGGGGCAAACTTATCAAATTATCTGAATTTCTCAATTGATTTCACGAAACTTTTTACCCAACCTAACACAAAAGTCTATATTACAATGTGACATAACCTTTTCGAAGAACTTAATAACATAGTCAAACTTAACATGTTCATCGAGTTTTATGTAGCACTTAATAATTATACACAACCACTACAATTATTGTTCAGTTAGGGGGTTAATAGTTGAAATATATGATTGATGATGGATTACGGATATCATACACCATATTTTAAATGCCACCTTGATAATTATTGACGAAATTGTGTTTAAATAATGTTCCACGATATTTTTAACATCCCATGCACGTCAAGAACACACCAGAAGCAAGGCCATTAAATAGCGCAAAATTAAAATAAATAAATCCAATGGCACACCAAATTAAAGAAAAGGCCGAAACTCTAATCCATCAACTATAAATTGATCCCATCGCACACCCTATAATCATCATTCAATTCCTTCACTATATTCACCATTTAACAAGTTTGTTTTCTCTAGTACTTAAGTCACATACAAATTATAAGAATGTCTTTGATCACTGATGAAATCCGCAAAAGCGCATCAGAATTGTACAGTGGGCATGAAATCTGCCAAGCCAAGTCCAGAGAAATCCTAACCAAAATGAATTTGCCCAACGGCCTTCTCCCATTAAAGGACATAATCGAGGTTGGTTACGTTAAGGAGACTGGTTTCTTTTGGCTGATTCAAGAAAAGAAATGCGAACACAAATTCGCAAAGATCGGAAAGCAAACTCAGTACGCTACGGTAGTCACGTCTTACATCCAGCCGAACAGAATTAAGAAACTCACTGGGGTGAAGAGTAAGGAGCTCATGCTTTGGGTGCCTTTGTGTGACATTTATGTCGATGATCCACCAACCGGAAAAATCACGTGCAAGACTCCAACGGGGCTTTCGCGTTCTTTTCCGGTCACGGCCTTTGAGCTTGACGAGTAGGAGGTTAATGACGTTGCTGCTTCATGTCCGTCTCTGTATCTTGACCTTGTTGGGGTCAATATTATGGTTGCAACATTGACTGCTTTACATAACTTTGGTTTATTGTCTTGTTCTATGTTTGAAACACAGTGTTTAATAATGAATTTATAATAATATTAAAGTTTGGATTCTACTTTAGTTTGCATTTCTAAGTTGCGTTTTATTTACCGTTTCTAAGATATCACACAGGCCTGTGAAGACATAAGTTGCTTTACTATGAGCCTACTTTTGAAGGAATGTCTTATAGATGAGCGTTTCATCAATGGCTGTTGTAAAAGGCAAATGAACTGTGGATATAAAATTCATTTACCGAAAGATTTTATGTTGGGATAAGTTAGCCATTTTTCTGAAATCAGAAAGAATTTGGTTTTTTATAGCCTTTTGAACAATCATGGGTTAAACTTTGTGTTTGAGTTTGTTTGAGTTTGTTTTCGTATAAAGGAGGATCTTTTTAAGCAAAGCATATACAAGAGAATGTTTAAACTTAAATAACAATAAATTATTGAATGACTTTATTTAAATTGTTGATTCGTTTCCGTTTAGTAATACTACATAAGGGAATGTAAATTCCGTATGCATGATTGGCATGATTAGATTAGAATTCATATCAAGAATATGAAAATAATACATTTAATAAATTTATGTATGTACACGTGCAAAAAACACTAAGAAACTTTTCACATGATAGAAAGAAAAACTTATTTACTGCCTCTTATCTATGGTGGTTTTTGTCCGGACTATGTGCATTATTATCATCACTACTGTGTGAGACAAAAAATGGGACAGAAGATCCTTAACTTGCTAGTTGAGTGTTTCAGTTATTTTACATAAGTTTGGTTCATATATTATGGTTGTTTTGCACAGCTCTGTTTGATTGTATTATTTACATAACTGTGTTTTACGAAGTGGTCACGTAAAGGAGACTGGTTTTTTTTGCCTTATTCAAGAAAAGAAATGCAAACACAAGTTTGCGAAGATCGAAAAGCAAACTCGGTACGCTACGAAAGTCACGTCTTACATTAAGCCAAACAGGAATAAAAAAACTCACAAACCGAAAAATCACGTGCAAAACTCCCTTTCACGTTCTTTCCATCGCATTTGAGCTTGACGAGCAGGAGCTTAATGTCATTGCTGCTTTGTGTCATATTCCGTGTCTTGTAATTATCACAATTAAGTGGGACGAAAAATGGGACAAAAGAGTCTATTGGGTTTGATGTTATGTTTGTTTTATAGAACTTTGGTTTATATTATGGGTACTTTACATAACTTTGGTTTATCATGTTGTCCTTGATTAATCTTTCAAACACAATGTTTAACTATGGGTTTTTAACGATAACCAAGTTTTACTTCTATTTAATTTGTGTTTTTAAGTTGCTTTTAATTTATTGTGACCGCGAGAACACATTATCAAGAGCCTATCATAAGATGTTCACGAGAAAGTGTAGGCATCCTAAACAAAGATATAGCTATGTGAGATAATTATTCATTGATTGAGTAATTACAATTTATTTTTTTACACGCATTTCACAATTTAGATTTAGTTTATACAAGAGTTTTAACAATGTGACTGAAGCACTAAATATATTCATCCCAAGGTAATTAGCCGACTAACATCATTCTTTTTCTCCCTTCCTAGATATATACACACACATATGTATATATTTTTATATAATAATATAATATGATAATATATATATATATATATATATATATATATATATATATGCATATCATTACACTATTATATTATATTATATAGTTATACGAATTACTAATATACTTTCATTTAATCTAAAATCTCATTAAAACTGTTTTTCCAATTTATTTCGTTTAAAGCATAGCAAATTGGTAATATATAACAGTCTGTATATTGACCATTATGAGACAAATTACATAGCAATCTTTTTTAAGCATTAAGATATATTAACTTAGGTGGTGCTTGCAAATGATTATTAAAAAGGTTTATTGTCTGTTGCAGCCACAAAAGCACATATTTAGGCCATGTTTGGATATAATTCCACTTGTTTGGCTCCCTTAATTTTTATTTCGATGTTTTGGAGATTATTTTGGAAAACGTGCAAACCTTTTGAAATATAGTT
Source organism: Misopates orontium (assembly GCA_946800315.1). Classification (NCBI taxonomy): domain Eukaryota; kingdom Viridiplantae; phylum Streptophyta; class Magnoliopsida; order Lamiales; family Plantaginaceae; genus Misopates; species Misopates orontium. Next base: position 4,334,512 of record OX326948.1, on the reverse strand, counting down.
AAGATGTAATTTCAAATAATTTAGTGTATATAAACAAATTGAAATATGATTTGGATATAATTTGAGTGTTAGAGTTTTAGGGTGTCAAATAGGTATATAGGCATCCGCATCAAATCAATTTAGGTAGAAGTGTGTCGAAATAATATAATAATCCGTAATCATTGTTTGTTGATTAAATTCATTTGACATGATTGTTAGATGAGTGAAATGAAGATTTATTAATTGAGAAAAATAGGTTTATAGGCATCAAATTATTATATGTAGGGTTTGATAATTGGGCCGAAATATATTTCATATTTGAAACTTTCAAAGGGGTTCTAAACCATTTTTAGTGAATGAAACTTCCAAATATTTGAACAAAAATGGATCCAAACGAAGCCCTAATGTTTGGAATACTAACTTTTGCTTCTGCTTGTCTGAAAAAAAGTCGAAAAAAGCACAAGCGTCAAAAGCATGCCCAAAGGTGCTTCTCCAACTGCTTTTAAAATTATATTATGTTTGAAAAAAAAAAAGTCACTTCTCATTAAGTTTTACGTACAAATACTTAATTAATGCCTTAAGTAGCTTTTCAGAAAGATTTGCAAACACTCTCGACTTTTTGTCAAAATTCACTTAAAGCGGCTTTAAACAAAAGTAGTGAACAATCTTCTTTTATAAACTACACCCTTAGTTATAACATGTAGACCGTTCTCAACTTAATCTACCGGCAAAAAAAAATAAAGGATCAAAATAAAAGATATAAAATAGAGAGCTGGTCATTCTCTTGAACAAAAAGACCAAGACATAACATACAATTAAAATTGTATGTTGACAAAGTAGTCAAGGAACCAACCAAAACCTTACTGGATTGCTCAATATAGATTAAAATGCATTACGCCACACAAGATTAAGAAACTCGTACGGTGAAGTCCAAGGAGCTCATGCTTTAGGTGACTTTTGTGTTTGGGTTGATAAGGTCCGACCTAAAACAGTTAACCATATCGAACTAGAATTTCTCGTTTGACCACAAATAGACCATATAGAAATGGTTTGGTCAATGATTTGGGTAATAAGGCCATCCGGTTTACTGGTTAGATTGAAATTTCGACATCCGGAGAAGAAGTTATGGCCGAAACAGTGAAATCGACCAAAAATACTTGATTTCAGGCTAGTGCTACCAACACTCTACCTAGTACTTAATTTGTGTATATTTGTTGCACATAATTATATTTTCTTAAGTCATACAACACTATCATTTTCAAAATTCTATTCTAATATGATATTTTTCGAATAGATATTTGAAAAGTTTAAATTTTCAATAACTTTAGATTCTTATACTTACCGTATATTATTTAAATTAATTCAGTTTTTCCTTCATTTCAGATTATTTAGTTTATAAATTTCTTAAATTTTACGATGGACACGAACAATTTGTAATACTATCCAATAGTTTATCGTCAAAATATTTTAACTCAACATAATACACTCTTTGAAGATAGTAAACTGTTAAAATAAGTCATTCAAATCATATAATTTACGAAGATAGTAAATGGTTTTAACATTCTTTATCCTATTAGCTTGTAGAATTTTGGTCAGTAGTTTTATAATTCTAACTGGTTCACGTGCTCTTTGAATGTTTGTATTTTTGAGTTATAGATTTTGGAAAGAGTTCGGCAACAACTAATGAAAAGGAACAACGAAAAGCACATAGACCTTGCCATATATAATGGGATCTGTATATGACAATTTAGGCTATGTGCCACCTTTCATTGGAAAGCCACGGGTGTCTAGATTACGACGCAAAAAGAGGATTGAAATTTCGACATCCGGAGAAGAAGTTATGGCCGAAACAGTGAAGTCACGCAAAAATACTTGATTTCAGGTTAGTGCTACCAGCACTCTACCTAGTGCTGGCAGCACCGGTGCTAGCAGCAGTCTATCCAGTGCTGCCAGCACCAGTGATACCAGCACCTTGTGTAGTGCTAACAGCACCCCGGCTAGATCCTCTCCTACATAATATCCTACATCTTCTCCTACACTACTAGGATGACTGCAACATGTCTCTTTTAGAATACACAAAAAGCACACAATCAAACTTTCATCTCTCTTCTCTCTCCAAAATTACGGCTCTCTTTCTATTCTCATATTCTTTTTTTTAGTAAATCTGGTTCCTAATCATATCAAAGTTAGACATATATCTGATTTTTATTTACTTTTTCACTATAATTCAAACATAATAAAAAATCGTGAAAACATAAATACTTTAAGAAATATACATACATATATATATGTATATATATATAATATAAAAAATAACCTAAACTAACACAACTATAGCTAAAAAATTTAAGATTTTCAAATATAAATGACAAAAATATACACAAAAAGTATCATAAAAATAAAAATATTCAATATTCAATATGTTGCTTAACTTTTTTATTATTTATGTCCATTTAAGTAACTGGTCACTTAGATATGTCTAATTATACGAAGATATTAAATTATATCTTAAATATTAAATATTTTCTTTCTTAATTCTCAATGTCTATTACTAATGCTTTTAATGAATTATATTTATCTTATTTCTATTACTTATCTTTCACCATTTATTTTGCCCTAAAATACACATTTCATTAAAAGAGATTTATGAAAAGAATAATTCATCTTTAAAATATAATATAAATATTAGATGATTTTCCTTTATTCTCCACGGAAAGAATAAGAGAAGATTAATGTAAAAAATAAATCTTAGTGTAACAAATTATTAAGAAATCAAATAATGGATTAAATTAAAGGAAATGGAATAAAAATTTTGAGTATAATCGCAAATTATATAAAAACTGATTTGGGGAATCAAATTTGGTAAAAGACTATGTATCTAAATTGGATATGTATAATCAGCCATAATTTGCTTTCCAAACAAAAAAGAAAACAGAATCAGCCGTGATTCTAGTGAGAGAGAAGAGATGGGATTTAATTGTGTATTTTTTGTGTATGTTAATAAGGACACGTGGCAATCATCCGATTAGTGTAGGAGAAGATGTAGTATACAATGTAGGAGAGGATCCAAACCGGCAGCACCCACACAGGTAGCAGCACCAGTGCTGGTAGCACCTGTGTGGGTGCTGCTAGCACTAGCTTGGGGCAGTCTTGCGCAACTTCACGATTTCGGCAATAACATTTTATCCAAGGTGTCGGAATTGCAATTCGATTTTTGCGTTGAAAACTAGACACTTTTGGCTTTTCAATTTGGGGTTCCACGTTGCCCAATTGTCTCCATATAAGTCTCAGTAATTCACGGAAGTTCACCTTTTTTTGCATTTACCTTTGCGTTTTATTGCTGCGAGAACGAAAGATATGATCATGACTATCATTGTAATATGTAATAAAAGATATACTTTTGTGTTTTCTTTAAGAAAAAAGAAAAAGTTACGCGTGGAGGTCCTTTATTTATTTTTTCTTTGTTAAATTTCAATAAGAAATAGGAATTTTACTGAAATTGACTTACATATATAACAAACGATTGATACAAGATAGTATATTAGTTAAAACTACTTTTAAATTATTACATAGTACATTATTCCTTTTTATAAGTAGTTCTTTTAGAAGCTTCGCAAATAATACTTAGAAATTACTTATAGTAGTCTTCTAACCCATTTGTCTTGATTTTGAAAAGTTTAAAGAAAAATGTAAAAAAAATACCTTTGCTTCATCACAACTTCGATGTATAATATTTCATTTTTCTTGAGTCGGAAAATCTGACGTTACTAATTTCATAGGCCGTATGATGTAAGTTATTTTATCACATCTTATTAACCATATAATATTTATCACGTTTATTTGTGTATATTTGTTGCACATTATTATATGTTCTTAAGTCATGCAACCCTGTAATTTTCAAAATTCTATTCTAATATGATATTTTTCGAATAGATATTTGAAAACTTTAAATCTTCAATAACTTTAGATTCTTATACTTACCATATATTATTTAAATTAATTCAGTTTTTCCTTCATTTCAGATTATTTTGTTTATAAATTTCTTAAATTTTACGATGGACACGAACAATTTGTAATACTATCCAATAGTTTATCGTCAAAATATTTTAAGTCAACATAATTTACTCTTCAAAGATCGTAAACTGTTAAAATAAGTCATTAAAATCAGATAATTTACGAAGATAGTATATGGTTTTAAAATAATAAATTTTACGACGGTCACTATTCTATACGAAAGCGATTTAACATTCTTTATCCTATGAACTTGTAGGATTTCGGTCAGTAGTTTTATAATTCTAACTGGTTCATGTGCTCTTTGAATGTTTGTATTTTTGAGTTATAGATTTAGGAAAGAGTTCGGCAACAACTAATGAAACGGAACAACGAAGAGCACATAGACCTTTCCATATATACTGAAATCTGTATATGACGATTTACGCTACGTGCCACGTCTCGTTGGAAAGCCACGGGTGTCTAGATTACGACGCAAAAAGCGGATTGAAATTTCGACATCCGGAGAAGAAGTTATGGCCGAAACAGTGAAGTCGCGCAAAAATACTTGATTTCAGGCTAGTGCTACCACCACTCTACCTAGTGCTGGCAGCACCGGTGCTAGCAGCACTCTAGCCAGTGCTGCCAGCACCAGTGCTACCAGCGCCTTTTGTAGTGCTAGCAGCACCAGTGCTGGTAGCACCTGTGTGGGTGCTGCTAGCACTAGCTTGGGGCAGGCTTGCGCAACTTCACGATTTCGGCAATAACTCTTTATCCAGGTGTCGGAATTGCAATTCAATTTTTGTGTTGGAAACTAGACACCTTTGGATTTTCAATTTGGGGTTCCACGCTGCCCATTTGTCTCCATATAAGTCTCAGTAATTCACGGAAGTTCACCTTTTTTTGCATTTACCTTTGCGTTGTATTGTTGCGAGAACGAAAGATATTATCATGACTATCATTGTAATATGTAATAAAAGATATAATTTGGGGTTTTCTTTAAGAAAAAAGAAAAAGTTACGCGTGGAGGTCCTTTATTTATTTTTTCTTTGTTAATTTTCAATAAGAAATAGGAATTTTACTGAAATTGACTTACATATATAACAAACGATTGATACAAGATAGTATATTAGTTAAACTACTTTTAAATTATTACATAGTACACTATTTCTTTTTATAAGTAGTTCTTTTAGAAGCTTCGCAAGTAATACTTAAAAATTACTTATAGTGTCTTCTAACCCATTTCTCTTGATTTTGAAAAGTTAAAAGAAAAACGTAAAAAAATACCTTTGCTTCATCACAACTTCGATGTATAATATTTCATTTTTCTTGAGTCGGAAAATCTGACGTTACGAATTTCGTAGGCCGTATGATGTAAATTACTTTATCACATCTTATTAACCATATAATATTTATCACATTGATTTGTGTATATTTAATTTGTTGCACATAATTATATTTTCTTAAGTCATGCAACCCTATCATTTTCAAAATTCTATTCTAATATGATATTTTTTCGACTAGATATTTAAAAACTTTAAATTTTCAATAACTTTAGATTCTTATACTTACCATATATTATTTAAATTAATTCAGTTTTTCCTTCATTTCAGATTATTTAGTTTATAAATTTATTAAATTTTACGATGGACACGAACAATTTGTAATACTATCCAATAGTTTATCGTCAAAATATTTTAAGTCAACATAATTTACTCTTCGAAGATCGTAAACTGTTAAAATAAGTCATTAAAATCAGATAATTTACGAAGATAGTATATGGTTTTAAAATAATAAATTTTACGACAGTCACTATTCTATGCGAAAGCGACTTAACATTCTTTATCCTATAAACTTGTAGAATTTCGGTCAGTAGTTTTATAATTCTAACTGGTTCATGTGCTCTTTGAATGTTTGTATTTTTGAGTTATAGATTTAGGAAAGAGTTCGGCAACAACTAATGAAACGGAACAACGAAGAGCACATAGACCTTTCCATATATACTGGGATCTGTATATGACGATTTACGCTATGTGCCACCTCTCGTTGGAAAGACAGGGGTGTCTAGATTACGACGCAAAAAGCGGATTGAAATTTCGACATCCGGAGAAGAAGTTATGGCCGAAACAGTGAAGTCGCGCAAAAATACTTGATTTCAGGCTAGTGCTACCAGCACTCTACGTAGTGCTGGCAGCACCGGTGCTAGCACCTGGTAGCGCCTTTTGTATTGCTAGCAGCACCAGTGCTGGTAGCACCTGTGTGGTTGCTGCTGGCACTTGCTTTGAGTAGGCTTGCACAACTTCACGATTTCGGCAATAACTTTTTATGCAGGTGTCGAAATTGCAATTCGATTTTTGCTTTGGTAATAATATTAAATAAATAAATAAATAAAAACATACTTATAAGGCAGAAAAAAAGACATTTTTAGGATGGTTTGTTTCTTGCAGGAATTATTGGCTTTTAAGTATACGATGTGTATTTCCTTTGATATGGAACGAATTTTTGAATATTGTGGATCTATGGGCACTAGTTTAATGTTTATTGTGGATTTTGTGGTATTACAATAATACTTTTGAGTTGTGGAAAGATAACGGAATTGTGAATGATATCTTCACCTTTTTAGGATGATTGGTGCCTTGTTGGAATTATTAGATGATTTTAGGTACATTATGCGTGTATCGTTCGATTGTGATGATTTTTTTTAGGTACATTATGCGTGTAATTGTTTGCGTTGTGGACTAAATTATTTATTAATAGGGATGGTTTTGGAAAAAATATAGGTTCTTTTGCCCAGATTATTTATGTACAATTCATTTTTTCCTAAGAGTTGTAATCGGACTGTAAACTGGTTGGTTCAACCTTAAACCAGACTGTTAGAAGGTAAGATTAAGTAAAAGTATAAATTTTAAAAAATAGTAAACAAGGAAAACTATAAAAGTAAGCTGTGAAAGCGAAGTATATATTAAAGACTACCACGACAAATTAGTTATAAGTTCACGAATTAAAATTCAAAATAATATGAAAGACATAATTAGTAATATATAAACTTACGTATAAATGTTTACGGCATATATGTCATTAGAATATATAAGTATAAAATACATATAATTATGTTTACTTTTAGGCAAGTTGAATACAATGATTAATTTTGACCATATTATCGGTTCTCGAAGTTGATAAATTATTTTACATTCGCGATACCCGGAATCTCATAATGCATATATTGAAAGCCACATTGGTAGATTACTGACTAAAATGGTCTTTAAATATTATTCATGATGCTGTACTAATACGGATTGACATTCCAGGCGAAGAACACGGGCCATACAATGTGCCATATCAAACGGACTTATGTACTTACTTAGATCTTTAAATACAACTTGTTATTATTAAACATCCATCAAAAGTCAAAAACTTTGAATCGAAGATTTTTCTTGTTGAGTGTTCGTCTACATTAATTGAACCTGATCTAAAATATCTAGTTTACACTTAAAAAAGTTTACATGCATTGCTAATATTGGCATTGCTATATATGTTGTGTATTCTGTTATGTGGTACAGTTGAATTATATTTAACTTATAAATAAATATTTAATCTTGTCATATATATGTGTTCGTATCGTATCATCGATTTTTACTAATTTGTATCTCGTATCAGTGTTGTGTTTGTGTCCTTCCTATTTGTATTTTTGTGCATCGAGACTCTATAGAGCTAGTAAACATGGTCTCGTCTTGATCTCGACAAAAAACGAAGAGGAACTCGCCCAGAATCCATCGTGAACGTGGTAGTTCATACCCTATTCATTACATCATTTTTTTACAAACACCACATAAATAAAATTGACTGATCAAACAGATAAAAATGAACGGTAATCGAGTTCATTAGTTTATACTTACACAGGATAAGTAGATCGCATCTTAATAATTATAAACCTTCTCTTGTGAAAAATATTTAATTTGTCCTTAAACTGTGTGTAGGTTCTGCAAATAATGATATATTTAACTCACTCATATGTTTACGTACGTTATGATTCTAATAGTTTAATTATCGATTCATCAAATTGTCTAATAAATAAATGGCCTACCCCCAGTTGCACACAAAAACCTAGGCGAAAACTTCAATCCATCAGCTATATATTCATCCCAACCCTAATAATCATTTACACTAAATTTACTCTCTCTAAGTCTAAAAAAAAAGAACCCCAAAAAATGTCTCTAATCACTGATGAAATCCGAAAAAGTGCTTCAGAGTTGTATAATGGGCATGAAGTCTGTCAAGCCAAGTCCAGAGATATCCTCACGCGAATGAATTTGCCCAGCGGCCTTCTCCCATTGAAAGACATAATCGAGGTTGGTTACGTTAAAGAGACTGGCCTTTTTTGGCTTATTCAAGAAAAGAAATGCGAACACAAGTTCGTTAAAATCGGAAAGCAAGTGCAGTACGCTACGGAAGTCACGTCTTACATCGAGCCAAACAGGATTAAGAAACTGAGTGGCGTGAAGTCGAAGGAGATCGTGATTTGGGTGAGTTTGTGTGAGATTTATGTCGATGATCCGCCAACCGGAAAGATCACGTGCAAAACTCCCACGGGGCTTTCGCGTTCTTTTCCGGTGACCGGGTTTGAGCTCGACGAGGAGGATAAGGAGTAGGAGTACTTTAGTTGTGCTATGTGTCCCATATATATAACCACTCGACCTAGATATTAAGATTAATAAGACATGTTAGTAATATTGATATGTGGGACACAATATAGACAAAAGATCCTTGCCGAGGTTACTTTGCCTATGGTTGTTTTATATTACTTTGGTAATTTGTTGTCTATTTCTGAATTATTGTTTGAAACACCGTGTTTTATTATGAACTTTTAATGATATTCAAGTTTGGTTTCTAATGTAATTTTTGCTTTTAAGTTGATTCTGTTTATCTTCGTGTTTTAGTTTATTTCGCAAGTTCTAACTCAATTTAGATAAGCATCGCTGTTTAAAATTGGTTATTTATTATTCAATTAGATATCACAATTACCAAGTTGATCGCGTATTAGTACATTTTTAGTGTAAATAAAGTTTACCTCTTATAAAGTAAAAGACTAAAAGCACCCCACTGTCCTCTTTTATTAATTCTTGGAATTTGTAATTCAAGAATATCTTGTGTTAAACAATATTTTCTCAAATGTTGGTAATTTAAAAGTGGGGAAAATTGCAAAAAATGTCACTTAAAGAGGCCTACTTGTAAAATTGGTCATTTAAAGTGGTAGTTTCCAGTTTATGTTATCTAATTAAAGTGTAGTTAGCAATCGAAGTCCTCTAAAGGGATCTTGATGCACAATAAAGGATGTATATTAATTAGATTTACTAGGAAAAAGATATCACTTTAGGGGAAACAAATTTTCATTAAGTAACTTTTATAACACATTTTTATGAATTTGTTTCACAGTGGATAAAATATAATCATAAAATCACCACATAACAACTCATATTAATATCTAATTTCTATAGGCCCAACATTTCAACTTGATTTTCATTCACGGAATTAATTTATCGAAAGTTAATTTCTATGTTGGGCTCATAAATCGATCCAATTCACAAAATTGTGAAGATCCATTAATATGGCCTATGCCGTTCGGCCCATAAAAACATTCAATAGGATATATCATCTCACCAAAACTATAATTGATGTGCTAATCTTTTAACCGGAGCTATAGTCAAAAATAGCCAGGCTTCTTGAAAGTTCAACTTCAAAGAAAATTAACTCCAAGCAGGCCTACCATGCAAAACTTAGCCATACCATGAGGGATACCTAAATCAATAATTAGACCAGTATATAATAGGACTAAGTGCAGTAAAACTCCCAATTTATATGGGTATTTGTAATGTGTCTCCTAATCTATCAGTTTGTGCGATATGCTTCCTACTCAATAATTGTGTGCGATTTGCCCCCTAAATTATTGAGAAACCGTTTATTTTGTGTTGATATTCCTCAAAACTCCCTAAGGGTTTGGAAATCATGCACCAATTCCCCTTATAGTATGTTAACTATCTAAAATCCGCCTTGTGGTTTCATAAGACTCTCACTAATATCCCTGTTGTGGTTTCATAAGAAAAAGATATTATGCAAAGTTTTATGCGACTAGAAGGTGGGTTTTAGAGAATTAACAAAACATAAGGGATTTCATATAAGATTTCAAAATCATTGAGGAGTTTCAGGGAGATATCAACACAAAATAAATTGTTGCTCAATAGTTCAGGGGACAAATACCACAAAAATCAATAGGTTAGAGCATACAACACCAATCGATAGGTTAAGTGACACATGGCAAAAGCCCCATAGGTTTGGGGGTTTGCTGCTATTAGCCCTATATTAAGGAAATTTCATTTTCATAAGCTCCACCTCCTATATATATATATATATACTCCATGGCCGTCCAGTATTTATTTAACTCTTTTCCTTCATTCGGACAGTGCAAAATAGACAGTCTATTTTGATTTTGAGTGCAGTGTGCGGTGTAGATTTGGGATTTTATAAACCTTAAATTTGGGCTAGCCGCTTGCTCGAGAGAGGTGATGATGTGTAATTTGGTTTTAAATATTTTTAATTGGTGGTTTGTGAGAAATAATGATGTGTAATTATATTTTGAATATTTTAATTACAGTTTTGTGAGAGGGAAGGTGAGAGGCGTGCAAGTGCAATATTGCTCTACCTCTTATCTTTTAGTTCTTTGTTCACATAAAATATATCATGTCCGCATATTAGCTAAATAGATATATAATATATACTCCCATATATTTGTAATTTAATATATATCTTTTAGTTCTTTATTTGAATGTACTTTGCTAGGAACTTTAATATCATTTGATACTCAATTTCTTTTTTCTTTTTTCACTTATTCAGCTGTTTAATTTCATAAAAATAATTTTTATAACTTGTCATACTACTTAAGAAATCTTATCTTAATTTTCTTACTCTTTTTATTTAGGACGTTTTGACTTTTTCTTAAAAAAAGTTAACAACCAGAAACATATTTTTTGAATAACAAAATTCATACAGAAAAAGTTAGACATAAAAACTAAACATATTTTTTTACAGCATACATCACAATTATAAATGTCCAAGTTTCACATTAATCATAAAAAGTTACTAGGTGTATACAAACATAAATCATAAAAACTACTAGGTGCATATACAATATCTATACTTTCTACGACGTGATTTTTATTTATAATATATGTGATCTTATTTTATCTTTTTAAAAACTTTTATGTCATTTTAGATTTACTTTTAAATTTTGGTTATATTACATATTTACTTCTTAAGTGACTTAAGATTTTACTACGAATCATTATTTAAAAAAAAAATCTTGATGTTTCGCCCCCAAAACTAAATTCCTGGCTCCGCCCCTGAATATAAAGGCATAAAAAGTTTAGCTTTCATCATCCATAAACACACAAACTTATTATTTTTTAGCTTAATAAACAAAAAGCTAAGCACCAAGCTAAATATCAACCCTATATACATAAAATAAAAGATTCTGTCTCGTATAATCGTGCATAAATCATTTCTCTGATTGGGTTAAAGAATAATTAAACTGACTAAATTATGATTGGGCCCAACAAAGCCTGATATGTATTGCAATTCATTTATTATGGTCTGTACATTAATTCGTAATCCTTGGTAACACTCGTACTTGGCACAAAATGCAAACTATAGCATTTAACGACTTGTTAGAATCCAAATTAAAACTTAGGTCGAAAGATATGAAAGCCTAGATTTAATCTGAAACATTCATAAAATTCGACTCAATCAGAATGATCAATACATTAAACCCAACACGTAGGGGACAAGAATAATTATTAAGCTGAAGAGTAGTTTAACAGCCAACTCATACAGAAACAAGTCTAAGAAATCATCAGATTAATTCCTTAGTATGAAATATGAACATAAATTACGGTAGTGTAAATCGTCAATTACAATGGACAGCTTGTTAATGTGAACTTAATTATAATTTAAAATCACTATAATGAAATTATTAATAAATAAAAACGCTGGCCGTCAATAATTTTCTGATATACTATATAATGTACATGATCACTATCACACGAATATAGATAGTATTATAGTATGGATCGTTCCTATCCCTTAAGTTTAAGATAACACAGATATGATCCGTTCATTTAATTAAGATAACAAAAACATGCGCTACACATCTGTCATGACTCATTTACAACACGATTCATATTGCATAGAAGAAAAAATATATTAAAAAAACTTTGCCAACTAAACCACATAACACGTACTGTATGCCATATGAGACACAACATAAAAATGAAAATGTTTTGATGACGTGGATCCAAATATATATAAATTAGAATCTTTAGTTTGCAGATTGTGTAGAAATTTTCTATACTCCACTAGATATCAAGGCAAAAGATGATTCTGCTTTTCATAAAACTCATCATGTGCAGCACAAAGAGGAGAAACTATTCTTAATAAACGAAAAGAAATATTTCCAACGTGATGATCACCTAATCAGCCTGCATAATTATTTGTAGTTCTAAAATATAATTTAATTATTATTGTCATATCAATGAACGATTAATCATATGACTGGAATCTGTTTCAGTTTTATGAACAATTACGTGTTCATGAACATAAGCAAACCCTTCAAGGTATGGAGTATGTTGTATTTTGTACTTTAACCTAAAAAAATGTGCGATATGTCCCCCAACTTATTGATTTTTGTGCGATTTTCCCATGAACTATTAAGCAAACCGTACATTTTGGGTTGATATTACTCTAATACTCGTTCAGTATGCTTTATGATAGGCTAAAGCATGACCAAGTTTCAGTTAAAATTTAATTGTAAAACTTGATCGTATTAGTCCATCAAAGATGAACATTAATAGAAATAACTCTTAACTATAATAAATAGTATATAACCAATATATAGATTATTCAATTAAAAAAACCAATATATAGATTAATATATATCCTTAGAAAATAGGGATTCTTATTATACCACAATTAGAAAAAGATAAAGTCATATAAAGATCATTCAATGATTTTCTTACACTTATTGTTTGCTCTACATTTTCTATAGATTAGTTGATAATAATTGAAGAAATGGTCGTGATGTAATGTTCTTTTTGATTCCCGATTCAACAATTTTTCTAGAACTGCAACATGAATCAAATTGACTAGCCAAGTAGACAACACATGTTAACGAAGTTATATCGTTTATATTTACATAGGATAAACAGGTCGCACCTTAATTTGGAACTTTCCTTTTAAAAAATATTAATTTTGCTAGTAATTGGTCCGTAGACGCTATGTTATTAATCAGTCAATCGTTTGTACAATTGATGAAATAACTCATCCATATATTGACCTGACACGGTCTGGCTCTTATGGTATATTTTTGTTTTTAATTATCTACACATTGGATTGCCTAATAAATAAATGAGTCCAATGGCCTATCCGCAATTACACACAAAAACGAAGACCAAAACTTCAATCCATCAACTATATATTGGTCTTACCCCGCAATAATCATTCTACACTAACTCTAAAGTCACAAAAAAATGTCTCTAATAACCGATGAAATCCGAAAAAGTGCTTCAGAATTGTACAACGGGCATGAAATTTGTCAAGCCAAGTCCAGAGAAATCCTCAAGCGAATGAATTTGCCGAGCGGCCTTCTCCCATTACAGGACATAACCGAGGTTGGTTACGTTAAAGAGACTGGTTTTCTTTGGCTTATTCAAAAGAAGAAATGCGAACACAAGTTCGTTAAAATCGGGAAGCAAGTGCAGTACGCTACGGAAGTCACGTCCTACGTCGAGCCAAACAGGCTTAAGAAGATCAATGGGGTGAAGTGTAAGGAGCTCGTGATTTGGGTGAGTTTGTGCGAGCTTTACGTCGATGATCCGCCAACGGGAAAAATCACGGGCAAAACTCCCACGGGGCTTTCGCGTTCTTTACCCGTGACCGGGTTTGAGCTCGACCAGGAGGATAAGAAGTAGGAGTTTTCATGGTACTCTATGTGCTACTTTGTGTTATAATCAACCTGTATATAACAAAATTAATAGCACGTACATGTTATTAACATAATACGTGAGGCAAAAAGTTGGACACAATGTAGAGAAAAGATCCTTGTTCGACGTAATGATATGATTGTTTATATTACTTTGGTTTATTCTTTTGTTATTGTTGGAGATTATATACATAAATATATAAATGTCAATTCTCTCTACAAGTTTGAGATTTTAGTGAGAACGGCATTCAATATGGTATTAGAGCTCAAGAAAAGAGGAGGTTCTAGGTTCAAATCCCACCGCCACTCACTTAACAAAAAAATAGCACGTGTTTTTTAAAAATAATCAAGTTTGTTTTCTAATTTAATTTGTGCTTTTAAGTTGCTTTTTTATTTATCTTCATGTTTTTTAGTTTATTTCTGAAGTTTTAAATCAAAATCTGGATAAGCATCGCTGTTTAAAATGGATTATTTACTGCTCAATAAGATGTCACAATTCCCTAGTTTATTGCGTATCAGCACATTTTTGGAAGTATGTTTTAACTTAAGCGACTCGTTTGGTAAATTGAGACAACATATTTCATCAATTTCACCAGTGGAATATTTATCATTTCAACTATTTGGCAGTTCAAACGTTGGAGCATTCTTATGAACTACCATGTAAATTAATGTGCACAATTTATTTCAAGGACAGGTTCTCGTGTCACGTATCATGGTATAGATATCAACAGAACTGGTTTTTTAGGATTGATTCATTACAAGAACAAACCAACTAATATTTTCAACCAATTCTTTTTTCATTTATCATCAAACACAATGCTCTGACCAAAACCTCCCTACATTTAGAAAAATGTTAATAGATTCTGAGGATAGACCAAAACCTCCCTACATTTAGAAAAATGTTAATAGATTATGAGGATATACGTTAGATTTGACAATAAGGTGGTGTTTGCAAATGCTTATAAAAGGAGTTTATTCAATACTTTTGCTTAAAGCCACTTTAAGTGACTTTTAATAAAAAGTCGGGAGTGTTTGCAAATCTTTTTAAAAAGCTACTTAAATCATTAATTAGGTGTTTGTAAAAATTAATGAGAAGTAACCATTCTATTTAAAGACCTTTCAAAAATAACATAATTCCAAAAGCAGTTGAGGAAGCATCCCTAGGCATGCTTTTGCTGCTTGTGCTTTTTCTGACTTTTTTTAGACAAGCAAAAGCAAAAGTCAGCATTTCAAACACTAAAAATGTGCTTTTGCAGCTGCAAAAGCCAACAAGCTTCTTTAATTTTATAAGCATTTACAAACACCACCTAAGTACCTCAAGCTTCAGGAATTTACGAACTACATACCCACTAAGTCATGTATATATCAACCACCCCAATATTTGTTTATACACGTATAATCCAACTAATGCCTTGATGGACTTTACGAAGTCTAACAATGTGACAAACAGGTAATTAATTATATTACATAATTATATAAATTGCTAATATACTTATATTAATAAGTTCTATAGCTATAACTTTTTTATAATTAACTTTTTAGTTATTTGTGCAATTGATTTCTCTTTTGGCTTGTTCAGTTGCTTAATGTCATTATAATAATTTATTTTTAACTTTGGTATAATAAATTCCACGTTTTATATTTATTTTTGCTAATTCTTTTGATAGAAGAAATAAACTAAATAGACGACCATTTAATATTATAAGTTTCTATATTTCATTCTTTTAAAGGATGAATTAAGTTGTTTGAGATTTTGCATTATTTGGGTGTATCTTTTGGATATTTCATTATTAGTACACAGTGAGAAATATATTATTATAAGTTTTGATATTGTTTTAATAACAATTTAATATGCTTGCAAAGCATGCCACCCAATTTGAGATGTATGTGCAAAAATAAATAAAGAATCTTCAAGAGGTATTTATGAAGTATCTAATTTCTTACATATTACTTATATTGAACTATATAATTTGTTTTTTATTCTTTCAACTATTTTAGCTACAATTATGTTACTTTAGAGTTACTTTTATATTATTATTATTACCTTAACACATGCTTTTGAGGTACTTAGTTTTCATGATAAGTTATTTTTTTGTAACAAATTAAAATATATTTTATTTTTAAGAAAATTGTGGAATACAAAAATAAATGATCATGTCAATGGTATTTCCCCTCTCCAGTAAACTATATTCTTAGCTCCATTCCTAACAACCATGCGCAACCTGGGTGGGGTAGTTAGACTTAGGGAGGGTAGGTCACCTTTTGGGAGCTGTTGGAAAGAAGAGGACCTTCTTTTTATAGTTTTTGTTTTCTTTTACTCATTATTATTAAACTGAAAAACAATATATAACAATATCATATACATATATTTGTGCCTCTTAAAAAATTTATTAGAATCATATCTAATATAATACATATCATTTTACAATTTTATAAACTAATAATATACAAAGAATGGTAGTCTTTTGAAGGTGGAAGGTAATTCCATAGTAAAAAATATTATGTACTTTTCTTTTTCTATTTTAAGCTTAAGACTACAAAAATATAAACGAGAAAAGAAAAGATAAATACTTATATTACAGGACAAACTTACTAAATTATCTTAATTAATCTCTCAATTAGTTCCGCAAAACAATTTATTCAAAATAAAAATTTGTATTATAATCTGACCTAATCTCTTATCGTTGCGTAATCCATCATCGATCAACCGCATATATAACCCCTAATATAACAAATATTATATGATTCTACGCCATCAAATTAGTAAAGTCCGGATCAGAAATCGACGAACAGTTCTGCAGCTAAAACAGTAACCACCACATGGTATTATTCTATTATACTATTAAACAACTTCATACACAGTGTAGAAATAATTGAATAAAATCATTTGTTCCTTGGAGCTTCATAAAACATTTTATTTCCGCAACAATACGATCTCCTACTGCATATCTTGTATTTTCTCAATCGTGGTTGGTTTCAACATTTTTTGTTTATGATTATTATCCCCTTATATTCAAAATATATGTGATTAAGATAAATTTGAGGCCTCAATTTGAACTCATGTAGATTAAATTAGATCATTAGTCGGTATAAAAGAAAAAAATTACAATTAATTGAATAGTAGGCCCGCCCACTATTTATGTGTGTATTTTAAACTCGATGAAAAAAACCGACCCTAATTGGGATTTGGGCCGAAAACGGGTCGGAAATTGTTAAACACCGGACCGTTGCCCAATCTTTCGGTTTCAGTGTATTTTTTGACCCGATTATGGTAACCTGGGCCGAACAAAATAAGACTTTCTTATGAAATCAGTAAACAATGCAACTTCACACAGTGCATAAATATAAATGAATAAAATGGTTCCCTAATTGAGCTTGATAGAAAGAAAAAAGATATTTATTCGCGACACTTCGAATCTCATACGTACTGCACATTTTAATTTCAATATTCGTGGTCAGATTCTAATTTAGGTGGCTTATTTTGACCATCCAGGCAGAATGTATTCTCCCAATAAATATGTAGTATAAGATTATTTCGTGTTTCTAGATTTTTGGCTTATAGTCCACATTTTGTAGTCCTTGCGAAGTTTAAAAATAGTAAATACAATTAAAATATTTTAATTTTGGCCTATTGTTTTGTAACACGTACAGTTTTCTTACTAGTTTAATATAACTTAAATAATAGTAATTGTAATGGTATAGAAAAATTGTTTACGTACAGAAAGGACATGGTGGTTTGAAAGAAATGTTTAGATTTATTTAAAGCTGTACTTACTAAAGGTATTATGATTTGAAAAAGCATACACATGCATCTAATCTCTTGGGACTGGAAAACTCGTTTTGAGAAAAGTTGTGAATTATTTTCTCTTTCTTATGAAAAGCAATGTAAAATGTATATAAAATATCTGAGAAGTAACACAATGTTTAAGGAGGAAAAGAAAAAGTCCTTTTCAATCCTCACATACCTTGACTCTCGAATTATTCTTCTCTTAATTACGATACTAATTAACTATTTGGGTGAAGAAGTAACATATATCAGCAAATAAATTATCCTATCAAAACTATATATAAGTAGTAGATTTATTAGTAATTTAAGCTCTCCCTTATTTATCAATCAATTATAATGTTTATAAGTTACAAATGGCATTACTAATCTACGATCTCAAGAATAGACTTATAGATTCTCTCTCTGTTTCATTGTTACTCTCAATCTTTGTTTGTAACAGTTTCAAGAATAGACTAACATCCACCATCTCATGGCATTTTCTATTTTGTATAAGTGTTAAGGTTCTCACTATTTTTAATCAAAAAAAAAAGGTTCTCACTATTGATCAACTTGAGATATTTAATGAAATAATCTCAAGAGTCGTATCTTTTGTAATCAACCATTTTTGGTTCATTAGTACTTCATTGTACGTGATTCATATTTCTGTTGGTCATGAAAAAGTACGTATGTAGAGTAGATAATTTTCAGAAACAGAACGACGTCCATTATTGCTCAAGTACGTATAGATATCATAGATTTAGCTTGGAATCCTGTCAAATTAACAATCAAAATTAAAATGTCATTTGGGTTAATTAATTAATTTTTATTGTGCTCGGATCCATTAAAATGCCATTTGGATACGTATAGATAATTTAAAAGGCTTACAAATATAAATCTCATAGCTTCCCTGTCAAAAGACTCAAAACAATCAAAATTAAAAATTACGCGATTTGTATAACTATTAAGTAGGATAATTTTTGTCTAAATAGCTAGTCTGTGGTTTTACCATCACTATTAGAATTGCATAAATTCCTTTTATTTGCTGAGATTTATGAATTGGCTTTAGCGTCGTCTAGTTTGCAGGTCTCTCACTATTTCATTACAATCAAATTGTGATACATCAATCTTATGTACCGGCAAAGATTTTTTGTCTTATAAAAACATATTGTCATTAGTCCAAGCACATAATTGTGTCGCACAAACAGTGAAATTATATAAATTTCAATTTATGTAGGTCTTTGTTTTTTTTAAATACTGTAAAAGTAAAATCGGCGTAATACACTTTGATATGTATTACATCGATATTTCATTATTTTCCCGGTCTCGAAAATTTACACTTATAAGTTCTTTTACATTGTTTGCCCAAAGATTCGTAACCAAAAAAATTCTAAAATAATTCAAATAGTATTATCTTGATCATTGATGTAGCGGGTGGAAGCCACAAGGAAGATGCAAATACAAGAAATCAAGACTCGTTGATCAATGCATAATATCGAGAATTCGTAGATTGTGAACTTCTTGATCCATTAAAAAAATTGGGATAATCTCAAGTCTAATTTTATTTAATCATAAAACTCTGAATAATAATGAAAATGAGCTATTATAGCTTACAAAATACCTATCCAAAACGAAATTAAGTCTTAATCAGAAATAACTTTTCATAGATCTATGAAATCTTGAAAAAAAAAAAAGCTTAATACTCACATAGAAAATGTAAAACTGTCACTTTGACCACCCGAAACTTTTGAATTTGGCTAAAATCACGTCGGCGCGAAGATTGGTGTCTTCACGTCTTGCTTGAGTGGTTATTTTCACTTGGAAATTGGTATTTTTTGTCGAAATCAAGCTCTGCTAACTTTTTGATCAAAGTTGAATAACGTATTTTGTGTCATAAAATCTTCACGTTTTGCACTCATCAACCATGCAATTAAGAAATACTCATTTGAACATTTTTAAAATTAGATATCGCAGTTCATTTTATCCAAGTCAAATCCATATATGAATTGAGTATCAAGTACATCTTATAAGTTTCGAATGAACATGAACTGGTGGAGCATCATTTTGTAAAGGACGTTTTTAGTATTACTACGTATTTATCATCTTAGTGATAATCGTATAAAATTCAAGCATCCATTAAAAGAGATAGATCGAATCACATTAATGACTTGAAACCATCATAAGAGATAGATCGAATCACATTCCTTCTTAAAATCACATTAACAAAGCTAATAACCTGATGGTGAAGTCATCTCACCACATGCCTCTAGATACGATTGTTTACACATGTTATTTATAATTAATATTGAGGAGTATTTTAATATTATTTTCTAGAACACCAGTGCCTGGCCCTTCATCTTTATTTAAGTATATACACTTCTGGTATTTATTAACATCGTGAGGTTCACTATATACGTATATAATAGTATATAATATATTGTATGGCTACTTCTTTTATTCAGGTAAGTACAAGAGTATTTCACAAAGTTATAAACTTATAAAACAGTGCTTAAAATCTTTTTTTTTCTACTACAATTAATAAATAGTTACTTTAATATACATGTGTGCATAAAAGCTATTAGTAAATAGTAACGGGCTATCAACCTAAAACTAGATTGTGATTCAAAAATCTTCAAGCAATAGCCTTGTTGTTTGTTTGTTTATATTGTCTAAAAATGTTACGCACTTTTTCAATTCCACCAAGTTTTAGTGTAAGCTTATTGATTACATTGTCCCTGTTTTTTTATTTATATTTCGATATAAGAATGTATATATGTATATATAACATATATATATATATATATATATAATATTACATATATTAAAATAAATGAAGCCGAGGGGAATTTATTGCAACTATAAGTGAATTTCGGGCAGAATTTGAACCACTCGGCGATTTTGTTGAGATTTTATCACAATGGAGTTTCTTACAGATTTTCAAACCAAAACCACCAAAGTCAGAGGCACAAAGAGAGGGGGCATATATGGTCGGGCCCCCAGTACTCTACCCTTTATATATATACACAAGTATATGTGCTTTGATAGGTATATATACTATATAACTATGTCATTATGTATATATACTCTTATATGATGTTGTAATTTAACATATATATAATTGTTCATGTTGTAAATATTTTACTATTTTTTTTCACTTCTTAATTTTATAATAATTTATTTGACTTAACATACTACTCTTAAAACTTTATCTTTATTTACTATTATTCTTTACATGTAATAAATAAAATGAGATATGAAAATTTTTAAAAAAGATTGTGAATATAGTTTATTCAAATAGGATAATTTACTTTATTTCATTATTTTAGTATCCTTATGAAACTTGCTTCATGATCGAAAATAGGTAAATAATGAATATTGCGCAGTAATATTACGTAACAGGGAAGAGACGGGCAAAAAATCTCATATTTTTAATAAGCAAACAAAATTGATGAAAGGAAGAAAAGGAAAAAAAAAAAAAACTTTCAATTCGAGAAAAGGGAGGGGTCGTCGTCCTCTTTTTTTTTTTCTTTCTAAAAATGAAGTTATCTTTTGTGTATATTTTAAACATAGTTATTTTCTTATGGTGATCTATAACTTTTATAGTAAATTAAATAATATGTTTTGGAAATTACAGATGTCAATGAGAAAAAAGTTATCTTCGTTGGTAAATGAAAATGTAATCGAGATACTAAAAGGCAAATCTTATTGCACAAGATCTTTTTTTTTTTTTTTTTTTTTTTTTTTTTTTTTTTTTTTTTTGTGATAAGAGAAAGCTTTAGCTCGTAGTCGAATATGTTCGATCAACATATAAGCACGAGATTCGGCAATCAAAAACGATGACTCTAATAAAAAGTAGCAATATTCTAGTTGTTGATTCCAATAGCTATTGACACAAAAAGTGTAGATATTTTAGATGATAATTAATATAATTCGATATCAAAGTTTAAAGATAGGAATCATGAAATTCTTTGAGTGTCTCTGTCCTTATATTTTTCCTGGCCTCCACCACGAATCCGACCAATCCCACTACCATTCTTTCTGAAAAGGTAGTTAATAACCGGACATGAACAAAATGTCAAAAGTGTTAAATCTCATTTGGAAATGCACATATGGCAAGTGGGAATTAGAGAAACACTCTTTAATAGTCCTAATGAATTACTAGTCTTAGAAAAAAAAATAAAAGGACAAAACAATATGACGTCTTTCTTAAATAAATAAAAAGTTGTTATTACATATATGCTTGTGATTATTTGTTAGTTTTCTCAAATTGAAATATTTTAGTCGTTAATTTATTATGGCAATAGTGATCAACCCACTATTAGCAATTTACAGGGTTATAATATTTTGAGACCCTGAGACTTCTTGTTTCGTTTTGTTTTTGTTTGATCATGGTTTTTTTTTTCTTTTTTTTTTCTTTTGTATTAATAAAATATCATATGAATCTAATAATCGTCGAAAGCTCTTAATCACCAACGGAGAGAATACATTATTTCGTTTATTATTAATTAATAGACAACTTATGTCGCGCCACATATTAACATGCAGATGATATTTACGCTCATCTTTTACAATTATGTTACGAATATCTTACGATAAAGTGAAAGAAATAAATTAGTAAATCTGTCAATCTGGAATATCAGCGGCAGTTGATCACATTCAAACTCCTCGCAACTAAGAATCCCTTTGTACTACTAAATTCATCTTTTCACAAATCACATTAAAATTAGTTCGTAAAGCATCAAATTTCTTATATCTAAAAGAATCTCATAGTTAATGGGTTCTGCACTAAAAATATTTACAAAATATGCATAAATAGTATATACATAGAGTAATTGTGTAAACTATGTGAAAATTTGTGTTAGAACTTGAATTATCCTACTGATGCTTGCATGCAAGGATTCTTTGCTTAGTTAGGGTCCACCTATGCACTCAAACAAAATATGTAATCTTGCTTAAAACTCTCTCATACTTAAGTCACGGAGAGCTAAACAGTCAAAGTCTAAGGTAAAAATCTCGTTTAGAGGATTTAATAACGTACCTCTTGACATTATAGAGGATGTAAGTATAGGAGCATTATGGGCAGAAGATGGACATGACCCATGCTAGGTGGCATGTAGTAGGTTCAGTATGAAAACGTGGCGTTCTGCTAGTATATGCAATGTGCTGGTCATATGTAGCCATGCTTTTGTTTAAGCATGTCATCGTGTTATCTTGTTAATGTGTTCAAGAATTTGGAATATTTTTAGATGTAAAATTGTTGAAACTATACGAGGTAGGTCGAGAGCTTGCTTATACAAAATAGGTGGTACATCGTGTTATACTTTGTGTTCAACTAATGCATCACAACGTGTATATTAAAAAAAAATAACGGTCTAGTCTTTTAATGAATAATAGTAACAGTTAAGTGTTTTATACATGAACTCATCGAACCACAACTCATTATGTTCCTTAATTTACCGCAAAATATATAAATTTGACCCCCAATGGCGAGCGTGAAATTGATGGAACATTATTATTCTTAAGTATGACTAATTACATTGTAAAGTTAAGAAGACAAACCGATAAGATTATCAAACAAACAGTTCAATGCACTTAGAAGCCGAATTCTTTCTTCGTTTTTTGAGATTGAATGTATTTTAGAAGAAAAATGCTAATTAGCAGCAGATGCTTTCCGTGGGAAATACTTTACGGCAACTGCAAATAGGAATCACAGATCGGTGCGTTCACCAAGCTAAGACCTGTCAACCTCATCATGTGCCCAAAATGGGTCCCACAAATTGGTCTCAAATCTTTTTCGAGTAAAAAATATATAATAATTATCTTCGATTCTTGTGTTGTCGATTTGGTTTTATTCAATCTTTAAGAGTGATTTAGTTGATTCATGTAACATGTCTCACTTAATTAAGTAAGTTATATGATTCGTTGGCGTTGTGTACTAGCTATTAATTTATGTCGTGTGTATTGGGTGTATAATCAACATTTATCTATTCCTTTATATTTAATTACTTATTTTCTACTAACCAAATCTTCATATAGTAGCTATTGCCATGTACTTATATATTATTTGATTGAGATATAGCAAATCACTCTTAAATATGTACGACTAGAAAACAATCTAATTTAAAACAAGTCAAGATTATAAATATAAACGTCAAGACGTACGTGATTAGGATTGTATCCATCATTCCGATCCGTCAAATTACATTGTTTATAAATCACTTAATGCGCTCAAAGATTTACTCAGATTACCCTAAAAATATAACATCAAGGAATTCCCACAACTTAAAACGACTATAACTAGATAAATTAATTTTCGTAGTTTTGTAGCTTTACCCATAGAAATACTTTTGAACACTTCAACGACAAGTTCTTTAATATACAATTCCAACTTTAAACTACTTTTTTCAAATGATGACTTGCAAAACCCACTATTCTAGTTTTTAAAAAACTACTTAACAACGTCATTAAACAACTTATAAAAACTTGCCCATTATCCCAAACATAATTAAGACAAAAAAATGTGACCAACATTCAACGCAAATGACACCTAAGTTTGTCTCATGAAAAAATCACCCGATGCATGCTCTCCACGTGTATATATATATATATTCCCAGCTCTTTATGTATATATATATATATATATATATATTCATTAGCTCACCATTTTTGCTTTATGCTCGATCTAAAGTGCTAGCTAAGAGTGATTGGGAGTTAAACAAATTTTCTTTGCAAAAACTGAGTTTTAACTAACTGTAAAATTGATTCAGATTATCACTCTTAATTAGTAGTTGAACTGTTCGATTAGATTTTTGTTAGGGTTTATGTGGTGAATCGAATCTGAAGTTTTGCCCTGTTTCTTCAGGTGAGCGTTTCGATTTTGTGTTTAATAGTAGTTTAAATCTTAATTATTCATACGTTTATGCGTTTATTATGAGTGTTTTGAGATGTTAAATTTATTTAGTGTTAATTGAGCTAATAGTGATTATTTAGCTGGATATTGGTTGTTAGTTTGTGAGACAGTTATTGTAGTCATTGTTATTTAGGGATATTATTTTACAAAAATTTACTCTGTTAAATGATAGATTGTGGAACAAAAACGACGATTTATCTCAAGTATTTGATATGAGATTGGAGTTTTTTGTTATCTGTTTTAATCACATATACAGCTGGATTTGTGAGTTTGTATATTGTATTGGATTAAGGTATATGATTTTTTGTATTCATTTATCGGCTTCGTTTGTTTTTCTCCTGGTTAATTTGTACTCATTTCACGATAGTCGGAATGATGCCTTCTCCCCTGATTCAAGTAATTAGTTGTTTCTTGCAAAATGATTCAAGTATCGCTTTGTAAAATGCTTTTTTGTTTAATCGTGTCAGTTGGCTTGTGAAGAGTACGGAGGATTGTCTTCAGCTACACGAAAAAGACATGGGATGTGGCAGGTAAATTTTTTCGTTTTTTAGCTGTGCAATATACTGGAAAACTATATTTGAAGGACTTTTTAAATTATTTAGCTCGCGTATAGTTAGCGTTTGAAATGTTTTTGTTGAATTTTGTGCAGGTTATTTAATTAGTAATCCAAACTGGTCATGGAGAGCGATGAGAGGTACAAACTGCAAATCCTTTATATTTAAGAAGTTCCTAAATTTTGTCATTTGAAGTTTCCATGGCAGGCCAGATTTAAAACTATGCTAACCTTTTGTAGATTCTGTGAAAAGATCTTTACGAACGGAGATGCTTATCTTGGTGAATTGAAAGATAGAATTCCTCATGGAAAAGCTAAATATGTATGGTCAGATGGAACAGTCTATGAGGGTGATTGGGAAGAAGGAAAAATGACAGGAATAGGCAAGATATCATGGCCTTCACAGGCTAGTTACGAGGGTGATTTTTCGGGCGGTTACCTTCATGGTTTTGGAACCTTTATTGGTTCTGATGGGTCCATATACAGAGGTTCTTGGAAGATGAATTCTCAGCACGGCATTGGAAAAAAGCAATATCCCAATTCAGATATTTATGACGGTTGTTGGAGAGAGGGAGTGCGTGAAGGAAGTGGTAGGTATGAGTGGAGCAATGGCAACATATATATTGGAAATTGGAAAAATGGAGGAATGTCGGGTAGAGGTGTTATGAAGTGGTACAATGGAGATCTGTTTGATGGTTTTTGGATCAATGGATTAACACATGGACAAGGGTTTTACAGATTTGCTGATGGAAGTTATTATTTTGGAACATGGACTAAAGGGCTTAAGGATGGACCTGGAACCTTTTATCCTGCTGGAAGTAAGCATTCAAGCAAACACAATCCTGAAGGACAAGAAGACAAGAGAAACAAGCAGCATACTCGTAATTCATCAATAGATTCAGAGGAATCTGTTATTCCTAATGTCAAGCGCAGTTTATCTGAGAAGATATCATCTAGCTTTCGCAGGGGTTCTGGAAGATTCTCACATAAACCTGAATCAATGGATGATGAAGGCCGCTCTGATTTAACTAGTGTGTTGTCACATGATAAATCAGTCATCATATCTCACAGCTCTAGTGATATTCAACCTGAGTTTTCAGATACCAGTAATGTGGCTTATGAGAGGGAATACATGCAAGGAGTTCTTATAAGAGAGAGAGTTAGAGATATAACCAAACAAGGCCTCAAGAGTAAACAGCGTCTCAAATTTTCGAAAGAAGTTAAAAGGAGTTCGTTTGTGGATATTTTTGAAGGTCGCAGGAGCTATTATTTGATGCTTAGCTTACAACTTGGTATCAGGTATGCGGGAAAGTGTCCTGTATTATCTATCTTTTTTGCAATAGCCGAAATTTGAACTGAGCTTGATGGTGTATTGCTGGCGTGCCTT
The DNA here is from genome assembly GCA_946800315.1 of Misopates orontium. NCBI lineage: Eukaryota > Viridiplantae > Streptophyta > Magnoliopsida > Lamiales > Plantaginaceae > Misopates > Misopates orontium. The sequence goes on along the minus strand of OX326948.1, from coordinate 4,307,903 downwards.
ATTCAAGTATTTTATGTGAAGCTGACAGGTATACAGTCGGCAAGATCACACCAGTTCCTAAGCGTGAAGTGAGGTCATCTGATTTCGGAAAACAAGCTAGAATAAGAATGTACTTCCCAAGAAAAGGGTCCAAGTTGACTCCTCCACACAATTCTATTGACTTTTCCTGGAAGGATTACTGCCCCATGGTCTTCAGGTAATTGTTATTTCTTTCCGTATGGGGTTCATGTTCTAAAATATTTCATGAATTATCTTGATTAACTTCAAACAATTTTATTGTTCTGTTTCCATATTGGCTTTATGTTCCAAGAATGTATCCTGGGTTTTTACATATGAGCCACACTGAAAGAGAGCATTTTGTTACATAAGAATCTGAACGGTTTGCTCAAAGTTGTACTAGGAGAATTATTTTTTTGAATGAGATTAGCAGTGTAGCTTTCTTTCTTATGCATTTATTTCTTTCCTTTGCTTATGAGAAGAGTGATTTGAAGCTGTTGACAAGCCAGGGTTCATATATACAGCTAAAACCTTTGTAAGAGACTTGAGGCAAAGTCATCGTGAGATCACTCGAAAAAGCTTCAGAAGGAGTAGGTTGAAATTAAGATTTGAGACGGTTTGAGACTGAATAAAATCATGGGGAATCAGCTTTATGCATATAACGTGGAGAGCGTCTTTGTTTGTCTTATGTTATCTGTGTTTAGCGAGATCTGTTTTTCTCCAAAAAAAGACTTGACCTCAAGTCCTCACATGTTGAGTAGATCAACTTCTTGCTGTAAGTTAAAGATGTGTTGTTAAACCAGAATATAGGTGTCTGAATCCTTAAAGGTGTCAATTTCAACATCAGTCGTCTCGCTTGTACAAAAATTTCTTAGTAGGATTGACCCCCCGAGGTCATATACAAATATTTTTTCATCTGATGTGAAAGGTTGACTTACTAAGAGATTGATCAATTGAGACGACTGGAGAAACGGCGTTCCTGTATAAAACTGATGCAATGGGCGACGAACATATTATTGGATGTCTTCTGTAATTAAAAATGGACATTAGATTTCAACAGCCGAGATGCCTTAAACTTAATGAAATTGTGGTTGTGGTAAAAGCGAAATGAAAATGTATTACTTCTGAAAGAATACATATCTTAGACTATATGGCACATAATTTGTTTTTGCATTAGTTACTGGAAAGTTTTTGACCAACTTATTTTCTTTAAATTAAAATCCCTCGATCATTGACGACAACTTGTGCTTCTGATGTTCTGTCGCCTGTATTTTCACTCTCTCTCTCTCTCTCTCTCTCTCTCTCTCTCTCTCTCTCTCTCTCTTCATTTGCAAATAATTGCTTTGGATTCCTCTTTTGCAAATTCTTTCTAGTGTTTATTTTATGCCCCCCTTTCCTCTTTAAATGAAAATGAAACCAATAGTTAATATACAGTTTATGATGTTACACTGATTGTTCTTATTCTTTTTGTTACTGTTGTGCATTTAAATCCGATTCTAGATGTTGTCTGCTATTGTGTCAAATGTACATGAATACATGCACATTTGGTGATATTATTTGATATCCATTTTACATTTACAAGATGTAGTTTTTTGCTGACTTGCATGTCTGTGCAATCTCATTTCAGGAATCTGAGAGAGTTGTTCAAGCTAAATGCTGCAGACTATATGATGTCCATCTGTGGTGATGATGGTTTGAGAGAGCTTTGTTCCCCAGGAAAAAGTGGAAGCCTTTTCTATCTTTCTCATGATGACAGATTTGTGATTAAGACATTGAAAAAGACAGAGCTAAAGGTTAGAAGGGGGTCAATTTATTCTGTGTGCGCTTTTGAGTTATATAATGATATCGAATGAAAGTGGTATATATGATTTTCCTTTCCTTTTTGGAGCTGCTCTCGCTCTCTCTCTCACACACACACACGCGCGCGCGCGCCCTTCTGGAGCTTGCATATGTCCATAAAGAAATTTATAGAAAATTCTGGAGTATAACATGTGATCATTTAAGGACTTGGCAGGATCGATGAAAACAATATACCTATTCATCATAGGGTGTTCATTTTATTCATCAACCTTGGATATAAATATCCCCATGAAAGGGGTAATGGAATGTACTTTTGTAGTGGTTAATCAGATGAGGTGAGAATTGAGAAACAGTGCATTTTTCCTCTAGGATTAGTGAATATAAGGTAGTAACTTTGGATGTTTTGCTCATTTTTCATTTGTTCTGCACACTATCATGGAGAATGCCATTGGTTTGTTCTGTACACTATTCAAAAGAATGCATAATGTTCCATCACTCATATTGATGCAATTTTTTGCTTGTCTTCTGCTGGCATTTATCTAGGTGTTACTTAAGATGCTGCCTGACTACTACAATCATGTACAAGTGCACGATAACACTCTTATTACTAAATTCTTTGGGGCTCACAGGATATCTTTGAGGCACGGGAAAAAGGTTGATCATCTTCTGTATAACTGACTTACTTTCTCATTTTAAGTACTAATCTTCTGATGATGCATTTTGGGAAAGATCATTTGCTGTAGGACTTGATTTACTTTTTGTCTACAGGTCCGCTTTGTGGTCATGGGAAATATGTTCTGCACAGAATTACGGATACATCGTCGTTATGATTTGAAGGGTTCAACTCATGGGAGATTTACGAATAAAGATAAGATTGATGAGAGTACTACGCTGAAAGATCTTGATTTGAAATATGAATTTCATATGGACAAGTTGTTGCGTGAGTCACTCGTTAGGTAAATTCCTTTTATTAGTCAAGTTTATTAGATCTCTTTTGGTAACAAATGAAAAATACATGGTGGGAGTGAGAGAGTAAAGGAAAATCGTAAGAGAACAAGAAAGGGCCTAGGTAGGTAGTGATAAAATTAAATAAAGGAAACAAAAAATAACGGAAAAGAAAGAAAATCTCCATGGAAAAAATAAATTACTTTTTGTTAAATTACTTCAATATGTGTTCCATTTTCAATACCGACAGTTTTAAATGCATAATAGTTATTTTACATTTTGAATCAAAATGAATTTATCTATTTGTCTCCTTGCCGTATCCATCTCAATTTTCTAAAATATGTGTCCTTGTTTACATACAGTATCGTACTCGTGTTCGTATCTGTATCTGTATCTGTATCTGTATCTGTATCGTTCCCTAGGGCTATAGGTATTTAGTAATGCACAGTCACTCACTGCTACCGCATGAATAGTTTGTCTTCATTTCAGCTTGAAATTCTGTTATTGCAATGTTAAAAGTAAGTTTGCATTCTTCTGAGCATGTATGTAATAGTTCTGCATTGTATTTTTTGCAGGCAACTATCAGTGGACAGTGCATTCTTAAAATCTCAAGGTGTCATAGATTATAGTCTTCTTCTGGGTTTGCATTTCAGAGCTCCAGAGCATCTAAGATCATTGTTAGAGCCCCCTGATTCACTGCCTAAGTCTGAGAATACTGATAATGTTGCTGATGGTGGGTTTCACTTCCTAACAGGACAAGTATTGGGCTTTTGTTATGCTTTCTTATTGGCATTTGTTTGTTTTAGCTCTACTGTCTACGCAGACATTTTTTTTTTACTAAACAATCTAATGGCCATATGTCCTGAAGTAAGTGAAATATGAGGGAGAATTACTGCATATACCTGAATTTTTGACCCCGACTAGAAGGAACCTTTTTTAGGTTATCTTGCATTAAGTGTTGGGACTTCAGTCTACCAAAAGCTGGAGCAGATATATGTTGTTCTGGCATTATTGTCATATCACGCTGAAATTGGATTTTTTTCCTTTTTCCGTTTTCTTATTTGCTTATTTCCCCTTCTTTTTCCTGATTTTTATGGTATATGAGTTTGAAGAATTTCTTCTTAAATTGCTTTGTTAAAATATGATTAATTAGTCTTGGCAAAATTGCTGAGAAGGGTAACTGATCTTTAGTAACATGAAATAGAATTGACTGTTCCTTCTTGTGACCTTTGTAAAAAGGTGATTGCTACTTTCTTGTATGTTTATCAACAGACAGTGCTCTTACGAAGGAGATATTTTACAACTGGTGCTTGATTTAGTTGCAATTAATTTTTCTTGGTTCTAGCTTGCTTTAAATTGTATTTTTCATGAAAGTAGTCCTTTATTTTTGACATTTGTCACTTTTGCAAGGTGTGATAACCCAAGGAGATCTCTTGATTCCTCCTCAAGGTTTGCTCTTAGTAACACACGAGCCTGGTTCTGTCACGGCTACTCCGGGTCCTCACGTCCGAGGAAGTACATTGAAAGCCTATTCAATTGGTAACAGAGAAGTTGATCTTATTCTGCCTGGTACTGGAAGGTAATCTATACAGATATATGCAGTCCTAACTTTTTGCTGCTTTTTCCTGCCGGGCGATCTTTATAGCGATACATCTATATTCTTTGTGATTTGGTCGAATTACAGAAACTTCCTCAGAGGTTTAATATACTCAGAGACACCTTTTCAAACTTAAAATCATGTAAAATAGGGAGGCTGTGTATGTTTTTCGAAACTTGAGAGGATGTCTATAAATATTCAGATTTTGGGGAGTCTTATCTGTAAAGCCTTCATAACTTTCAAGGGGCACAACAGGGGGAGGTTCATGTGATTAGATCAAACCTAGGGAGAGTAACTACAGTTGTCCCTTTTATACATTTGGTTATAAATGGTCTTTGTATCTGCATGCAATTTCTTCAGGTTAAGGGTGCAATTAGGAGTGAACATGCCGGCTAAGGCAAATCGCAAACTTATGCAGGCTGACACCATCTCAAATGAAATTGAGCTTTTTGAGGTATACGATGTCGTTCTCTATCTTGGCATAATTGATATACTACAGGAATATAACATAAGAAAGAAAATAGAGCACGCGTATAAATCCATGAAGTTCGATCCCATGTCGATATCTGTAATTGAACCCAAGGTTTATTCAAAACGTTTCATTTCCTTTGTTGAGAAAATTTTCCCACCTCAACCGTAAGGAATGTTCTTGTGTTTTTCGGCTATTATGAGTCACAAAGGGATGGTGCCTGATGGTTTTTCTCATCGTTGTCCCGGGGGTATGAAATGGTGAGCCCCGACATATTCTTCAATGTTACGTGTAATTTTATTTCCTTCTAACTCGTGTATAGAAATACCCGGTATATGTATTTTAATCAATGGAGAATATTTGGGGTTTCGAGTTCATGGATCGGTATCAGCTGTTGTTGTCTGGTCAGAGGTTTATATGGGATTTATATGCATGGCAAAAATTGCCGAAGTCCATAAGATATAAGCAGGTTGATGTCAGTAGCCTATCTATCGTACATACTTTTCAAACACCTCCACTTCTATTTGCATCATTTGTGGATCTAAATTTTTCTAAATGTTTGTTCTGGAAGTATTGTAACTATTCGTCGTTGGCTCTCTAAAAATGAGATATGGAAGTATTTTTAAAAATCTCGAAATCTCGCAAAAAGTTTCTAAGTACTTAGTGAAACGATTTATTATTGATTGGGACCAAAGATGCACTGATTCATTATTATCCGTAGCCCACTCTATGACTTGATAGTTGATACGAATGCAATAACTATTTTCCTTGTTCAATAGACAATCATGTCATCATGTTCACTACCAATGATAAAACTAACATTTCCATAAGAATTGCCATTTAATACCAGCCATGAGGTTTGCAATTCACAGAAAATTTCCCATTAGACTCAGATGGCAGAATCAGGTTAATGCAAATCATTGAATACTATAACACTTAGTTGCACTCTCACAGTCAAAGTTGTTAAGTCCTGGAATCTATACGTTGCCGAGATATACTAAGTCACATTACATCAATAGTTTTAACATAAAGTGTCTCGAGAGGAATTCAACAGAATTTTCAATGCATATATTTATTAGACGCGCCACCATTCCGGCGCAGCAGTTTCTATTGTGATTTAGTATGTCAAACGTGCTCTTTTTATTGAGATTACGACTGACGATGCTTTTATGTAATATTTTTAAGGATAAACTAGCTTTAGGCATGCGTAAATTACATAGTTACCTCATATATTTGAAAATTCATGCAAGCCAACCCCATAACCAACAGTTGAAAAATATAAGTTTCTTGAGAAACTTATATAACACACACACACACACACACACACACACACATATATATATATATATATATATATATATATATATATATATATATTATTTTATTAATGATCACATATGTTTGTCATTATTGTCGAAAAGAGTAATTACATAATGAATAACATATTGGTTGCTAGGTGTAATTAAAAATGAACTACAGGGATGAAGAAGATAAAGTAAATTAGAAAGTTCATACAAAAAATGCTTAGATATTGTGTACGACTAAGATTTATTTATTGTTTCATGAAATTATAAATATTATCGCTCTTTATTATTACAATATTTTTTGAATTTGGCTACGATAAGTAGGCAAAATAATATTCTAGTTATTACATAAGTTAGTTCTGTGTTTAATGCAAGGGTGTAATAGTTTACTAAATATCCAAATACAATAATAAGTAAGAATTATTTTAAGGTTATATCAAGGGTGTTTTTGGACATTCAAGTAAGTTGCTATGTCGGAATGTTCTGTTAGATATAACGATAAATGGAGGAAAACGCAATCCAAAACATGTGATAGAGGTAGTTAGTTTAATTTTTAAAGCATGAATGGTTTATATGTAAATTATCCTGTCCTCCCGAGCCGTGTGTGCAATTCCCCCTATTTTCATATTCCATTTGAAACACTAGAATTTACACAAAAATCCTCTAGCACATCACTTATGAATATTGACCATTTCTTCTTTCAAAAATAAAAAATTATTCCGAAATTATGTTTGAGAACTTCGTATTTTTGTGTTGTTTAATGGATTTCGAAAAAAGCCGGACTTGTTTTTAAGTAACTATTTGCCTGTTTCGAATTCACAGGCGATATATATATATATGTATAGCTGATCCTACGCAGAGGACATAAGCTTGAATTATAAACTCTAATCCGTTACTTGACATTTATGGGTACTGTCTTCGTGGGAAAAAGTATAATTACTTGACATTTATGGTATATCGCATGTTTATGATAATTTATTATTTCACAAATATGTGAACGAACTCCTTACTTTTATGTGTTTACACATTGATCTATCCCTAAATGTTACTTACAGGAGAAATTACGGTAAAAGTTTGATTTGCAAATAAATAATTATAATGTAATTTACAAGTTTTATGAGTCCAATAATTTTAACAAGTCGATATTAATTTTAAAGTCTGGGTCTTGGCTAGCTATCACGTCCTTTTTCAATTAATTCTAAGTACATAAAATATTTGCGCTCATGTCCAAAAGGGCTCCAGTATATATACTGATCTCATCGAATCAGAGAGAAAAACTAATAAATTACTGCCAATTATATTTTTTTCTCAAAAACCTCATTTCTGCTGTGATTCATTCGTTCTACTGTAATAGATATTATTGTTTATAAACAAACTCACCTAAACTTTTGTTTTTTTACGTTAACGGCTTCCTTAATAGCAGCCCTAGGTATTCGATTCTCACCAAATATACAATTTATAATAATAAAATAATCTCATACATGTTTAGGTCTTACATTTGTCACGTATCACCAACTACAAAGCTCCAAACAGGTGTTGAATTGAAGTGGCACAGGTATTTAAGATGCGCTGGGTCTTGTCGGTATCAACAACGAGAAAGATGACCATTATTAATAAGGGGGAGTACTTGTTCAAAAAAGAATAAGGGGTAGTAGTGTAGTACTGAGTTATACAAAGTATATATATATATATATATATATATATATATATATATATATATATATATATATATATATATATATAAAAGATGCAGCAAATTTGTAACTTATCATTTTCTAAAAGAACAATATTTTTATTCAAGTCATACACATTCCAATCCTGGAAAAAATGCATAAAAGTGTCCCTTAAGTGTTTTTCTAAAATATGCAATAAACTCCCTCGTTTTATAAAAGTCCCTTGTGTTTTTTAAAAAACATGCATCAAACTGCCTCATATCAGTTTTGTTCTCTAAATTTCGCTATGTTCTTAAAAAAAAACATGTATGAATTCCTCTTTTGCACTAAATCCCTCATGTTATTAGACACTTGCACAATCCTTATAAAAAAAGCACCATCTTCATGTTATTAGAAACTTGCACAAAATTGTCATAAAAAATGCACCATCGAACTTTTCTTGTTAAGATATAGAATTGATATTCAATTAAAAATGGGGTTTGCGTAGAATATTTAAGAACACTGACGGAATTTTGAGCAAAAAAATTATCGATCGAGGTTGTTTGGTACAAATTTTATAAATTAAACACACGTGAGTTTTCTGCATTTTCTCCATTCCAATACTAACATCTCCTTGTCCTTTTCACCAAATTAAAAATTTTACTTGCCTCTTTGGTAGCAAAGATATTATTTCGTAGAAAACAACGTTCGTAAATCAACCACAAAATATTTCTTTCTTAAGCAACAGTTGAATCCGGGCGTAGTTTCAATTAAAGCTTGTGATATAATTTTAACTTCTTAAAATAAAATAAAAATAAAAAAAACTTGACCATTTAGATAATAAAAGAAAAACAAAAAGGATCATTATTATTACAGTCCCAAACAAAAAAAAAAACCCAGATTTTCAAGGATGAAGACCTTGACAGTTTAAGCACTTTCAATGTCATGAGCTGACTGCACTTTGACTACTACTCCATCCGTGTTTTCTGGGTGTCACTCCTAGAGAGAGAGAGAGAGAGAAACTTAATCAGTGAGATGTGATTACTGTTCTTTTACTTTTGGGAAAAAGTTACTATAAAGGTTAAAAAAAAAAGTCAACAGGGCTAAAAGAATAGGTAGGGATGTTGTTTAGTGAACCCTAACCCTACTCACCCTGCCTCCTGGAACCCTGCAGCAACTTTTCAATTAACATCACAGAAATTCATGCTAATTAAAAAGTTGAACACAAACATATACAAATTGTGTATATACATGGAAACTAAATCACATCTTTTTTTAATATTAATCTACATTTGATACTCTTGGAAATAAAAATAATCCACCAAGTTATACAAAACACACAAAAACAGAAGAATTGAATATACATATAGATCTGTTTTCACTTTCAGGGTTTAAATTCAAGCTAGAGTTTTTGTATAGGTAAAACAAAAACCCCAGAAAACCCTTTAGAGAAAAATTAAAACTCCACAGATCCCAAAAAAGAAAAAAAAAAAACCACATCAGAATAGACACACAGATCAAAAACAACACATAGACAATAATAAATTGAATAAAAAAAAATGGAATATTGTATCTTCTATCTCTAGAATGATGTAACGGATTTGAGAGGAATGAAGCCTGGTCCGATGCCTTCACAATTTCTTTAAACTTTTCACATCACATAACATGAAAGAAAATTGTGATTGCGTCGCACCAGACAACATCCCCCACAAAACGCTTCATCTTCATCTTCACTCTTTTGTGTGTGTATATATAAAAACAGAATTAGAGGAAAAGAAGAAAAAAACACTCTTTATTTTTTCCTCTAATAGAATGAGCAGCCCTCACAAACTACTACTACTCTCTATGTTGCAAACCCTAGTCCAAAACTCGTTGATTTATAGGAGGGAGAGTGAAGGGTTAGGGTGGGGTGGTTGGGGGGGTGGGGTGGGGTGGCAAACACCTCGCTTGATGACAAATTTGGGAACGTGTATGGTCTTATAGTTCATGTGAAAGACACTCGATATCTACTCCAATGAAAAAAGATGCCAAATGTATTAAATATAAGTCTAGGGTGGACACTTATTTGCATATTAATTATGTATAAATTCGAGGAAATTATTTTTGAGAAAAAAGAGGAAATGAAAAATCAAATGACCAATAATTCAATTGTTTGCTTACCATGTATAATTTTAAGGAAATTGTGTAGAGGAAAAAAAAAAAAGAGGAAAGGAAATTCAAAATTGAATGGTAATATATAGTTATTGAGAATTTAAACTTACTTGATCATAGAAATATGTGACAAGGGCTTACAATATACTGGTACATTTCACGTCTAAAAGTTTTCTCTGCAATTCTATTCATTTATTAGGACCAGTGCGTTACTCGATTAACCTACCCGTTTTGATACTTTATATCGACTTATACTATTAATTACAAGCTGTGAAGATAACATGTTACTCAAATGATATGTGTTACTCTTTTATATAGAGCACAAAAATGTACTATGTATGCTATTATTGTTTCGGTTAAAATGACTTCAAGTTACATGAAAGTGACTAACAATATATTTGATCGCTCAAAACATATTTCTAAAGCATATATTATCATGAGCTGAGAGTTTATAGCCTCTCGATTGTAGTTCGGACAAAATAACTAACAATAAGATTGTCTAAGCTCTCAATATATATTTTTGACACGTGTAATAATATGAGCTAAGAGTTTTAAAGTCTCTCGATTATGGCCCACTAAATTCAAGCATTGACGACTAAGAATCGATTTGATCTCTCAATATAGTTTTTAACGAGTGTAATATTGTTAACTAACAAATATAAGTCTCTCGATTGTGGGCCCCTTTGTTCAAGCATTGACGACAAACAATGGGTTGATCTCTCAACATATTTTTTCAATGCATTTAATATCGTGAGCTAACAGTTTTAAGTTTCTCGATAATCGAGCTACTTGTTCAGGCGTTGACTACTAACAATTGGTTTGATCTCGTAATATATCTTTTTTTAATGCACGTAACGTTATGAACTAACAATTTTAAGTCTTTCTCGAATGTGGGCCCCTTTATTCGGGTGTTATACACTAACAATCTATTTGACTCTTACCATGTCTCTTTTTTTATCGCGTGTAATATTATGAGCTAAGATTTTTAAGTCTCTCAATTGTGGTCCCTTTGTTTAGGCATCAAACATTAAAATATTTAATGTGTGTAATATGAGTTCTGAGCTAAGTCACATAACGAGGATGCGCGAGCGAGTGTGGGTGCGAAAGCTTGTGCACCAGTGCGTCAAACTGAAAATTTCATCAATATGTGTGCGTCTTAATGCATTTGTTAAAATAATAAAAAATATATTTAGTAGTACATTAATTGTCAAATTGAGATGTAAATCTAACATGCATAATTAATTAATGGCTATGTATGTATCCATAAGTCAAAGTTAATTTGAATTTATGTATGAGTAATTATATTTGTTGTTTTCTTTCGTTTTTTTTTTTTTTTTTTTGTGAAAACGAGGAATTCGCCCTACTCATCACTTTCATTCTTTTTTCTCTTTGTATTACTGACACTCAGCATATGACGTGATCTGTTTTCCTTTTCAACTCTTTTATCTTTGTATTTTTCTCATTTCAATATTTGATTACTATTTTACTTTATTATCAATTATAGTCACTAACATTGTGCTAAAGTTGGAACGCTTCTTTGGTCCAGTTTTTTTTTTCTACTTTTGATTTCTGCAATTATTTTGTTTGTAATGTTATTTTTGTCTGATTATTCCTCAACACAATTAAAGAAGAAGGCACCAGACGCATAGTGTAGGTTAGAAACAATGCATGAGGTAGATTTGAATATATATTTCACAAAACATTTAGTAAGAGAATTTAAAAATTCTTAAAGTGAGAACTAACATTTCTTCAAGTGTCTTAGTGCGAACCACTGGTATTGAAGGCGTCCGTGCGAGACCTGTATGTCGTATTGCAGCCAGCAGTGGAGGATTATGTGACAAGTTGTGGGTCTCTCAATTATGATCCACTTTGTTGAGGCGCAATTTTTCATTGCCTAAAAATGATTATTAAATCAATAACAAAATTGTGAGCAAAATATGTACCATTGATAAAGTCAACTAAATTAGGATAGCTAATACTTTTCAATGTGTCAATGGCAATCAATAAGGGCTAAACTTCTTCATCAAATCAAGTTAATATATTTGATATAATCAACCATCCTCAATAATTTTAACACGTATAATAATATGCACACGTACGTAGACAACTGCGCTTGTAATTATATACACATAAACCTAGTCATTCATGCTCTACATAAGTATTACCATTTTACTTTTACAACTAGAAATCTGGGAAATTACCAAGAACTCTAAATTTTGATAATTAGAAGAATAAATATTACAAACGAATCTCATTATACTTCTTTCAATCTTTTTAGAACGTTATTTAAGTGGTCACCGAATATTTTTAGCACCGTCAAACCCTCAAATCTTATTTGCTCGTTCCTTAATATATATATTACTAAAAAGTTAAATACATAATTGAGTTTTTTAAACTGAACTTGAAAATTTGAAATTAGTTAAACTGAAAAAATACAACTCCCTAATTTCAAAATATCCTCAACTTATCTTTGGGAACTTTTACCATAAAGGCCTTGTTTGAATTTTTTTAAGAAAAGGAAACAGTGGGCCAAAAAAATTGCAGAATACAGTAAATCGCACAAACACAAAAACAGAAACAAACAAGGCTATTCCGGTTCCCGGTAATTTTATCAAGCTGTCAGCGCCACCGGAGGATCCGGAATACAAAAAAAAAAAACCCATTTACCCGAATAACGAAAACACCACACCCAGATTCTCCTAATTTGCTACATTCCAATATGCCTCACACTGTCCAAAGCGCGTGTATAAAATATAAAACATACTACAAAATATAAGAGAAAACCTCCAAAAAACATTCTTTCTTCAAGAAAAATAATTGAAGTCTTATGTATTTTAATAACACTTTATTTAAAAGATATTAAGCAAAAGAAGTTGATATGATTTTGTAAGAAAAGATGAAATATCCTCTAACTTTTTACATATAGAGAGTTTTTTGCCTTAATTTTTACCCTAAGTTTTTTCTCACTCGAATAAAATACAGAATGTTTTATATCTAACCCCTTTTTTGTGAAAATTTGGCTTATTGGGTACAACACAAAGACTGCAAATTGTTTCTTGTGAAAAATAAATAGATAAAATATTCCCAAGTATTTTAAAAACTTGCATACTGACTCTTGTTTGTTTGTAATTGTTTATTAAATTTAATGAGCGAAATACAAGTGTTACTTTTAATAGTCTATTTTTTGTAATTTCAAATTTAAGTATAGCTTTTCAAAGTTATAAGTAAAGAGTATATAAAAATATATAAACACATGCATATATTTCAATATTGAACCTTAATTTAAAATATAAAACCAAATGATATACACATTAATTTTTGAAAGAGAAAAGAGAGAGTAGGAGTATTTATTTTCGCCAAAAAATAAATAAATTTATCTCAACTCTCGCGTTTAGGTAAGTGAACTAACCACTCAGTGTTCGGGGGTAGTGCGCTACTATTAAAGTTTCTAGAGGGATGATTTGCTTCTTCTTTTTAAGATGTGATTTGCTAATTTGACATAATGCATGTGTTATTTGTCGTTAATCTAGAAAAAAATAATCAAAAAATCTTTGCAAAAAAAATTCAAAAATGCTATGGAGAGTGAAGCTCACGTGCTATTACAAGCTTAAGATTCTCTAGTCACAACTACACACACAAGTATTTACTCGTGTGTCAGTAAAAAAGCTAGTCAAAAGCCAACTGGGATTGGAGCTCACGAGATTAATGTTTTCTGATTCAAATGGAGGATCCAACGGCCCAGATCAATTGGAGCGGGTGGGATTTAATGCGAGTTCGGTACACACACCAACAAACTCCAATCCCCCGTAATTCAGTGTGGGACCCGCTGAGGAGACAAGACAACGTCGATGAATGTGAAAAACGTCAGATGATGGGCCCCACGTCATGCAATCATACGTTAATGATGGGTTTTGTGTTTTTGTATCTATAGGTTGTATGTATCTATATTTTTTCAGGAGACAAAAATAGCTGAGTGGTTTTAGGGAAACTGTTTTGTTTTGAAAATTGAAAATGGATTTGACACTCATGAGAACTTGATATGTTGACTGTTGAAGATGAGTTTTTCTCTTTTTGGTTTAAAATTTTCTTTTTTTTTTCTTTTGTTAATAGGAGATTATTTTAGAAAAATAGGTCTAGTAAGCTTTTTATTTTTCAATTTTTATTGGAAATGACAAAGTTTTGTTTGGTAATTCATATATATATAGTGGAAGCGTATCAAGAGATGTGGACAAATGAATTTGAGAGAAACTCTACACGAAACCTTATTCAATATCAGAAATCATGGTATTTTAGGGTTCACATATATGGAGATAAGCTTTTCTTCTTTTATTTTATATTTTATTACTTATTTTTTTCGTTTTATTAGAAGACATTTGAGAATATAGGGCTACGTGGCTTTGCATTTTTATTCTTACGGGAAAAGGACTAATTTCATTTGACTATTTTGGAGTATTAGCACTATTACCATATTATCAATCCAGTTTCAAGTAGGGACCAGCCCATTCTAATTTAGCCAAGAAGTGAATATTGAAGAGTCCCTTATTACGGCCTACCACTCAATTTTAACTTTTGTATTAGGGAGATAAAAAGACAAATCAACAGCCCATATTTTGGCCCATTATACCGTACTCATTGGTCATTATTCAAAATTATTTTGTCTCAATTATAAAGAAACCCACTTTGCATGGTCACAAGAAGAATTATATGTGGTATGTCTAATTAGGAAAAAATTGTTACAAGCAAATACCCCTTTGTTAGTAACTAGTTCGAAGCTCCTCCGAAACTGACTCTTTTGTTCTTATAAGCTCTGAAATGCCCAAAATACACTTGAAACTAAATACTCTAACTTTTTATTGAGTAAAAATTGCAAAGAATCCCTTAACTGTAGATTAATAGTCATACATCATATTGTTTCAAAGTTTTGTTAGGTTAATAATAAATTTATTATTTATATCTCTACCAACATAATAAAGTATGTCATTTATGCTATTAAGAATGGTCATTTTATGGTAATTACTTTAAAATTCACATACATTACACTTAAATCACCTAAAAGTGCACAGACTACACCTAAATCATCTAAATATGGATACACTACACCTAAATCACCTAAAAATGCGAATTACACTTGAATCTCCCATCCACCTACACGTACAGCCACACTGACACACACATAGTAACACCACATCTAAATCATTTAAAAGACGCATAAAATTAGTCTGTTTAAAAAAATAGAAATCATATACTTAAAAGTATACCTAAATCACCTAAAGATATACTCCACATTTAAAACTCACATACATCTAAATCATAAAAAAATACACAACTAAAAACCGCTTAGATCACCTCAAATACACACACTATATTTAAATTACCTAGAAGTACACCCTAAATCACTTAAAAACAAGCACTACATTTATATTACATAGAATATACAATGTTACACTTAAATCACTTAAAAACAAACACTACATTCAAATTACGTAAAAGTGCATCCAGTTACACTTAAATCACATGAAAACTTAAATCACTTAAATACGAACAAGCAAAAACACAAACTACACGTCCAACACCTACAATACAGTCATACTCAACTTCACCTATTATTATGCCGACGTGTATCCCAGATAAGAGATTTCCCCATTGGAGAGCAAGAAGAAGTACTATGTGGGTTTGCAGGTAAGCCGGTGTATTTTTTTTAATTTTTTTTCATTTGAATGACTTTCACAAGAGCCGATGCCTGATTCTCTTTTATAACTGATGATTTAATTAGCCAGACATAGTTTATCCGTCTCTATGAGTTAGAGTTTTTAATTTGGTCAGACATAATCAGTTGGTTTTACAAGAATCATACATAAAAGTAAGATTTTTGTAGGATGTCAATTCTATTGTTTTAGCCTCAACCCTCATAACTACTTTGCTCAATTATTGATTCAAGGTAAAATTTCACGTACTTTGTATAATTCTTCATTTAATAAAACCATCAACGCTACACTGTTTGCGATTGAGATTTCTCGATGGCGGATGGACTGGTATGCTATGACCTAAAATGTGCTACGACTAAATATTGTAAGAGGTGAATGATTGTTCATCATATTAAAGATGGTTATAATCAAAAACATTATAGACCAATGCAACAATGAACTACAAACCCCTCATAACAGAAGTTGGGTCCATTGGGTTTTCCTCAGTTGTAAACCTCAATTACGACGCTTCACCAATCAGCTCGTTGATCCACAAGTGGATCCAGGTCCAAGTCAACTTGGGTCCACCGTAGATCCAAGGAAAATCTAACTTGATGGGCCTCAGCTTTGATCCTTAAATTCAAATCCAGGTTTTTCTTTTTCTTTCTGTTTTAGGATTTTTGGCTAGACCAATTACTAATCCGCCCGACTCAGGAAGAACATAATTATCACGCCAATAATAATAAAAAATAAAAAAAATGACGCAATACAATAAACCAAGCTAATTGAAAGAACAATATTGCACACTTGCACAATGCAAATAATACTGAGAGAAAGATGATAAAGACCAAGAACAAAAGCTTGATAAGTCACATGAATTATATCTCCATTCTGATGGTCCAAAATCGAGTGTTTTTTTTTTTTTTTCAGATTTACGGCAAACAATCATACTAATACACAACAGAGACCAGATTAGATAATGGGTAATTATCATTTCAAACTTAAAGCAAATGAGACCTTAGGACGGGATTTATTCTTGCCCAGCAACTTAATCTGGTTTGCCCGTTCTTCCTCTTCTTGCTGTTTTTTCCTTCGCAAAGCTTCTTCTTTCTGTCTTTGAAGCTCCTCCAATTCTCTGTAACGTTCCTCCTCCCGTCTTTCCCTTTCTAAAGCTTCTCTTCTTTGAGCTTCTTCCACCTTCCGCCTATTCTCTTCCAACATTCTTTCCAGCTCTTCTTTCTCCCGCCGTGCTTGTTCCTGTACATATTTGTATATGAATATATGGAATTCAATCCTAAATTAAGTCCCAGCATAAGCAGAAAAAGGTACCCCCAGCAAACATATAAAATACCCAAAAGTTTTTTCATATATAGAATGCTTGTTGTTACTAATCAGTAATCACAAACAGGAACGGAATACAAAGCATCATATGTATACTTAATGAGAAATGATAGGCCAATCACCAGATTCAGAAACAGAAGGACGATGCATATGCATATCAACAACGAACATGCTCTTAGACCCAAAATGTTACAAGTGAATAAGCATAAGTTCAGCAGAAGAATAGATACTTGCCTCTTTTTTACGGGCCTCTACAACAGCTGCTTCCTTTTCTTTTTCAAGTTGAGCTGCAACCTCAGAAACAAGTCTCTTCCTACCTTCCTCAAGACGCTTCTCTATTTCAAGCTTGATTTCAACAGAATTCAAGCTCTCTTCAACTTTCTTCTGAATTGCTTCTGCTACTCTCCTTGCAGTTTCTTCTTCTATTAGTTTTAATTCTGCCTCTTGTTGACGCCTGTGAAAACAGTAAAAAATGTCAAAGGAAAATAAAGACACCGGTTTAAAGTTCTCAAAGGCATTGCAAAGCAAACTACAATACTTTGCTTCTTGCAGAATGTAAATACAAAAATATTATGATGGCAAAGTTAGTCTTTTATTATTCCATATTTCATAACTAAATTGAATGACAAACTAACCTCCAGTTGCAAAAGTACTATAACACATGCTTATGCTTTTAAAGCATACCTCTAACAGATTCCTGATCCAAAATATTTCAGTTTCAAATCTGGTCAACAGTAGATAAACGAGCACCCAAACGGATCATCAAAATAAACAATACCAGAAACTTCCTTCAATTAATCCTGTGGAGAAGAGCGTCAAGTAAAATGGAGCAGTTTAATGCTAAGTGCTGTAGCACTTCAGCCCCTAGAAGTAAGACAATAAATGTCAAAGCTGTCAAGATACAGGAATGCTTTTTCTTTTCTATATAATTATATGAAACATGGCACCAGATCCAGCAGCGAAGGGTTCCACTTACAAAAAAATACTATTAGGAAGTGATGAACATCGGATGGCAAGACAATCATCCTCATCTGCTCTACTCCATTACAAGATTTAGGGAAGTTGGCCCATTGCTCAAAACAATTTAATGATCTCTTTCATTTTACTTTCGAGCAACATGTAGCATCATCCAAGACTCTAGCCATATTACTTTTTGCATGATGCAGACTTGTTCTAAATGATAGAGCAACAAATTGTATCATAACTACATTAAGGGAGTTTAATCATGGGCCAAAAAATTATAGAAAGCTCCTGGCATGCTCTCTTAATACGCTTGGTTTAGAATAATGATAAAAGAACCTGACCATGGAGTATCTGAATAGTTGTCCATTCATTTAGTTTTCTTTTCATGTGTTGAGGAGACTTGTGGAGACTCACTCAATTAAACAATGATAAATATACACCAATGGATTAGATTTATATACTATCCGTAACTGCACAAGACCGCATAAACTCTGCAAGGATCTTACAGTCCAAACAAAAGCGAGAAATAAGAGCAACATAAGCCCCTAACTGCACCATATCTTGTACATATGGGATAAATCATCAAATATCAAATGATTTACCAAAAATGTGATCTCCCATCACCAGTCTAGAGATATTCAATTCATTGGCACGAGTATGCAAAAGCTACGCCTCATAGCTACTGATCTCTTACATTTGAACTACCAAACACACCTTGGTACTTCCATCATTTCATGACGTCGACAGACTCAAAATATCCAAAATTTTCCACCTCTATCCAGATTAATGATTCAATATATTTCACAGTTTCGCCATTTGTATGTGCAGCAATAAAAAATATAGAAAAAAAAAAGTTTACAAGTACACAAAACCGGAAAAAAACCTCTATCCAAACAATGGGGGGGGGGGGGGGGGGGGTATCAACAAGTGATCTGACAAACAACACCAGCGGAATCTCAAAAAAGAGAAGGGGAAAACATTGTGGAAGAAGACTCTTGATGATAATATACCTTTTCCGTTCCTCTTCTTCTTGTTTTAATTTTTCACTTGCATCTTTCGTGTCTTTAGTACCAGTGGTTACACTGGGAGATGCAGTGGCTGGAGATGGTGAGGAACTCCTTTTTCTTTGTCTTTTGCTTCGCTTTGGTGTCGGAGAGCGACTTCTGCGACGTCTTGGAGTGGGGGACCGACTTTTACGACGTCGAGATGATAATGAACGACTTCTTCTTCTGTAGAATAAATAAAGCAGTTGAGCTTGAAAGGAAGACACTGGCGACTATAATGGCCACATTCGTGCATGGTCCAAACCCACCATCAAATAACGGAAGCATGTACAGTTACCTCATACATTGCAAAGAATAAACTTTGTGCTCCATCTTTTATCATAAGAAACCGCTAATATCACAATCGAGCAGTGAAATGACACCCATCGGCACCCATCACCTGCTGACTTCCCAGGCAAGGGAGCACTCGTTTCTTTTTCTAAATTTCTCAAACAACAAGGCTTTTGACTAATACCATTCATGCTATGTTTTAAACATGCTGTGTCTCAGATTCTAATACTTTGGATAGGAAAATCTCCCAGCATTGAATACATCAGCACAATTATTTACAATTTAGCATCTTATATCAACATTCATGAAAGAATACGCAAGAAGTCATCAACTCAACAACCATAAGCACTTAAAATATCAAAGTGCTGATCGAAAGCGAAAGCTCTCATAGGCAGCAACATCGCACTAGGACATCAAAGTTAGACAATCCACAAGCATCTGCTAGATCATCTAAAACAAATAAAACCAATAAGATGAGCAGTTATTTCATGTAACTTCTGCAACAGCTGAGATCATTACCATTCAGAAAAGACTCCAACATTTAAATAAATTAGTGAAATTTAAAAAGACCACTCCTAGTATGGACACCAGCACTGAAAACTATCCTTATCTCTCCAGTTTAAACAGAATCTGAAATCCTAATGAAGTAAAATACTTGTTTTGAATAATTAATCCAGTAAGTCAACATCAATCAACGTAGTTCCAATCAACCATAGACCATGTAGGCGTGTACTAATCTGATATAGACTGACCACTCTGCTTTTCCTCATATCAGAAGTAATCATTCTTTTCCTATTGATAATCGTACTCATGCTTCATAAAGCTTTTTGATCATTTCGCATTAAATCATCGCTAAAACTTGAACATACTACACCGTGTGCGCTGTGAAAAGTGTCTGATTGTTTTGCCAATAATCCCATCAACTGAAATTAATTCACATTTGACCACTTTCATCGAACAAAAACAGCCTATGTCCCTATGAAGACAAAATGAGCTGATAAACGCGTAAATTAAGGTACTCTTTCACCAACAAATTCAGATAAACCTGTCGGACAAGACAATATACGTTAAGCAACACACGAGAGAGTACAAAGTAAAAGGGTATCACCTGCTATAAGAATAAGGGGATCGACTTCTATCTCGCCGGCTCCGACGGCCGTACCTCACCGGCGACGGCGACGGCGAGTACCTCCTCCGATACGACGGCGACCGAGATATTTCTCTATCTCTAGCCATACTATATTTTATCACCTGTAGAATCAAAGTTTTTTTTTCAATTAATTACAAAATGTTACAATTATAAGATAACAGTTGATTGATTTGATGATTCAGCTCTAAATTAATGAATGACCTGCGAATTAATTGAAATAGAGATCTGTGTTTGCGCATAACCACCGTGTTAGCAGGAATTCTTCTCAAAGCAAACCCTAATTTTTGGGAAATTTTTAGAGAGAGAAAATTTGTGATTTTTGTTTTTTTTGGTGGGGATGAAGAATTTAAGGTTACAAAATGTGTAGTTTTGTTAAAATATATATGAGTAGAGCATGAATGAGGCAATTACGTGTTTGTTTGTAGTTTTCATCTGGGCCTAAAGATATTGGGCTGAGGAATCAAATAATTAGATTTTTCTTTTCCTTTCTTACTACATGTATATTTTTATTTTGATTTCGTTGTGAGAATTTATAAGAGAAATAAAGAGTATAATGTCATCTTCTCCATTTTGATATTGAAATATATTATTTTGATTGATTTTTAGGAAAAGGAATCGGAGTTGTTTTTCAACAACTTGGATCAAGCATGTAAAATATTATACTTTTTGAGATGATATGGAAGAATATTGATTTGTCGTAAGATTGAACAAGAATAGTAATTGTAAAAGTTCTGAAATCATAAACTTTATTTTGAATCCCTTTGTTTTGGAAATTATGATACCGTTCGAAAGATATTTTATTTTGGGCCGCCAACGATTAATCGGTTGGAAAATATGTGGGCTGTCAATAGTCAAAGATTGAAAAATATGTGGACCATCAACGGCAACAGTTGAAATCACGTGGGCCACCAACGAGCTACTGTTGAAAAACTTTTGGACTGTCAACGGGCACATCGTTGAAAACTTTTGGGCTATCAACGGGCAATATCGTTGAACTTCTAGGCCGCGAACGGGCTACTCTTGAAAAATCTTTGGGCCTACCAACGGGCTAACGCTGGATTAAGAATATAAAACATTGACAATTATAAAAATCCCGAAAGTTAAATTTCATAATATAAAAGAAATGGAATTTCTCTTGTGTGCATATGGTTATTGATTATTTTATTATTTGCATGCGCTATATTTATAAAGATTTTCAAAATTGCGTTTGATCCGATAGTTAAGTACTTTGAACTACTTATTGAGTTTTGCAGCTCACCACTCGCATTGTTGTCATCTTTTCGGAGAATTAGGAGTTAAGGTCAAGCTAACAGAAGCACTCGAAGATCGAGTTTAGAGTTTTATTATCAGGAGTAGTTACTTTGAGTCCTATTTTCAAATTTGAATATTTTATTTATCGTTAAGGATTTCTTTTTGGATTATTATTGAAGACTTTAGATGCTCTGTACCAAGATTTGTTATTGAATATTTCTTAAAGTTTTAAGGTAGTAATCTCTTCATGTTGAGTTTTGGTCATGGCGCTTCCGCAAACTTTTAAAAATATTTAATCTCAAGGACTTCGTTTCTTTTTTGTCTCTTTTTGGCGGCACGACCATCACGTCAAGCTTTTAAAATTTGGGGCGTGGAAGTGGGCAACCTCAATCCTCATCACGACACTGAATGGATGGTGTAGATCTGTTTTAATTGTTTCTCCAGTTGGATTTCTTGTGTTTGGGCTGTTTATTTGAATTTCTGTATTGGGCTGGACTAATGTAGTCTTTTGGTCTGGGCTTTTGGTTGAGAGTTGGTCCAAATATATTGAATAGTTCAGGGATTTGTACAAAATTCATAGAAATGGAAATGGAAACTCAGGTGGTATTGTTTGTTTCGGTAAATTGTAACTCATGATTAGGTTCAACTATAAGTAAATTATACCACTTACATATAATAAGATAGACTAAGATGTTCACTTATGAATGACTATAATGGGCACATAAAGCAGGGTATGACAGTTTCGATGGGCCCGACATCACTTATATATAATAAGATGGATTAAGAAGTTCACCTATAAAAGGCACATAAACAGGGTATGACAGTTTCGATAGGCCTAACACTGGATCAAAACTAGGATTCAAATAACCGATTAGGTCGGATTAAACAATATTTTAGCACCCCTAATATAGGCTAATAGGTGCTTTCAAACATGCCCTAAGCGTTTTTAGATTTGCCCTAAGTGGATATAAATATTTGTGTATTGAAATTTAAAACTACAATTTTATACAAAATCATAGTTTTGGATGATTTCATACTATATATGATGGTTTGACATTGTTACCCCTCACTAAATGGTAATTAGGCAAATTAAATACAATAATCATATATCTGCAAAGTCTTCATAATATTTAATTTTGCATCAGCAATAGTCTTCTCCATGTGGGGTGACGGGGGTTAAGGATTTTTTTTTTTTTTCTTTCTGCATGACATGAGAGGATCTCCTTATTAGAGAACTCGTATTGTATCTAAAATCTTAAAACATAAGTTGATACATCAATAACATTTAAATCTGAAATAATCAACAATGTATGGTATGTAGTGATAGATTTATACCGGTAGTATGTAATAATATAAAAACGACACCACGCGCAAAATGATTAAAAAGAATATATTATAGCATTGGATATAGTTCACATGAGACCCATATTACAAAAGAAGTGCGGAGGACTTGCGTGCCCACAAGCGGATGAGGGGTTCCTTTCACTCTCAATTTGAAAAATTGTC
Source organism: Misopates orontium (assembly GCA_946800315.1). NCBI lineage: Eukaryota > Viridiplantae > Streptophyta > Magnoliopsida > Lamiales > Plantaginaceae > Misopates > Misopates orontium. The sequence goes on along the minus strand of OX326948.1, from coordinate 4,284,759 downwards.
ATTTCATTAATTAGTTCTAATTTGTAATTTTATCAATCTGCAAAAGTGCTGTGTATTGTTACATGAAAACAAAATAATGACTAACTAACTAAATCAAATATAGCAATTTATTAACCCACTTTATATCTTTTATCCTTAGTTTGAAGAGTTGATCAAATACATTATTCTCTTCTTATTAACAATTAATTTCATATTACATTTTTATACAAATACATACAAAACATAAGAGTCTCTCGTCAATTTAAAATATTTTGACATGACAAAAATCACATGTATTTGTGATTTTTTGGTACAAAGTAACCAATTATTAGCCGAGTGTTAAAGATAAAGATACGTTTTATTGCCACAATCACACGGATCAGGCATTCCATGTTATGATATTAGAATTACGGTACATAAAATGATACAAAAAGTGATGCATTATATTCATTTCTAACTTGAAATTCGTTATTATTGGCTTTATGAGCCTGCTATCTTCATAAAAGATTACGATTCACATACAACTTTAACAAGCCATTACACTACGCTTACACATTCATGGTGTAACACATTATGCTAAGCACTTGCATATTACTTTGTGTACTATTCAATGTTAAATACTATGTCTCAAGTGGCCTGCACACAATGAATCCATGAAATGTCATTTCATGTACACTTCATTTAGCAGGACAAAGTGGCACACCAAATTGTTACTTAGGACATGATGCTCCATGTGATTCTTCTTTACAACCCCACAACCTCAGCAGACCTAAAGTTTGGGACCCCTGCACAAGCATTATTGCTGATAAAAACTGTACTAAAAGTTAAAACCAGGGAATTGACAGTATGATCCAACTTTTCCTAAGAGTGTTCCTTTTTATAAATTATTAAGAAAAAAAAAAAGGTTGAAACACATTTAATATTTCGTCATGTATATTCACTTGAGATAGTTGTTAAGTGACTTAAGTCTAGTACGTGAAATTGGTTTGCATATTAAGCTTATACTTTTCTAAATGAAACCCTAAAAAAATATTTTGATTTTAGAATTTGTTGACTATTCAGTAATTAATTATCACACAACAGATTTTCCATCGGTGTAATTGGACTATGGTGTCATGTCATGCATTAGAAAGAAACGCCAACTAATTTACACAAGTTGTATCCATCTGAAAACTCCATTAAGGAGCTGAACAGCCCATCTTTTTGCTTTTGTATTATTCTTTTGGTATCACGACATATTGGGTTTTTTTCAACTTTGGTCCCTTAATGAGTATTGATTCCATCTTTGGTCCTTTATTGATTTTTTTTGTAACTTTAGTCCCCTAATAGAAAAAGTGTTGCCTTAAAACAACAAAAGAGGGGTGCAATTTCAAAATCACGACTTCTTTCCTACATGAAAACAACCCTCATGTGACCACGTGCGCAACACGTGACTTTTTTTGGCCAAAAAGAACGATTTCGGTGGAAAAAGGGATCAAGTATGAATTGTGAGATACATTAGAGGACCAAAGTTGCAAAAAAAATCAATAGAGGACCAAAGATGGAGTCAGTACTCATTAAGGGACCAAAGTTGAAAAAAACCCCGACATATTAACTCCATTTTTTTATAAATTGTTACAAATCACATTCTTTCTGTGAAAAAAAAAAAAAGAAATCAAACACCCTCACTTTTTTTTTTTAATGGAATAACACCCTCACTTGATTAATTAAAAAGTTGATCATCATATTCATCCCCATCTAGAATTTTCTTATGCATCTATACCATAAAATGACCAGAATACCATTCAGTTGAATAGTATTTTCTCAAGTCTTGGCTAATGATAAAGTAAAATAAAGAAAAACTATGTTTATATAACATTCTTTCTTAAAAATAAAAATATCATTTGGTTAAAAGTTAAAACTTGTCACCAAACTCCTAAGTTTAGCACATGAATTACACTTTCTTAAAGTTGCAGAATTCACACCAAAATATTATTTTACTCAACCGCGGTACAACTAACGGATAAGACGACACTACTTTTTCTAAACTATAGACATTAACCTCCTCACAATCTCATCTCAGTTTACATATTTACACCAATAACTACTCGTGGTGTCGATTCATAATGCAACGGTTGCACAAAATACTTTCTGAAGTACATTATTTGGTGGAACCAATACTGAATGAAGTTGATAAGCGAAACAAGAACAAGTACACAATTCAAAAGTCTTATAAGTTATGACTCATTCTAAAATTTTCTCCATAGGAGAAGAAAAAAAACAGAGCATCAACTCAGCTGTACCTACGAAGGATGAATTTTCTTCGAATTCGTCGAGACCGCCTTCACCGCCGATCTCATCGAATTCGTCGCCGAATTCATCGCAGCCTCGATGTACTTCTTCGATGCAACGCTCGCAGCTCTCTCCAAGTTTTTCCCCAAATTCTTCGCGCTCTCCGCTAAATTCACCAAGCTATCGTGCTCAATTTTGCACTCTCGCTCCATCTCCTCTTCAAACCGGTGAAATTCGGCCATGGCGCTCTCGATCGTCAGATCGAAGTCGTCCTCCGCTTCTTCGATCGACGATTCGGCCGCTTTGGCCTCGATCTCGCTCTCGAGCTCGAGATTCGCCCAGGCTCTGTACGCTTCGATCTCGAAGAGCTTCATCAGGTCTTCGATTGTGGACGGATCGAAGTTCTTGTCGCTGAGAGCTTGATCGGAGAGGAAGGTGAAATCGGTGAACAGAGATTCCATTTTTTTTGGTTGAATTTGTGTGTGTGTGTGTGTGTTTTTGTTGGCGCTGCTTTGAAGAGAAAATGATGTTAGTGGAGAGTGTGTTATTCTGTGTTGTGGATTGGTTTGTTAATTTGTTTTTGGGTTTAAAAAGAGAAGAAAATGGAACGCTTTGAGGAAAAAGTTTTCACTTTTTAGGCGGCTTAACGGTATTCTCTTGATTAAACATAATTTAATATTTTTTGACTAGTTCAAATGTTGAAATTATTCAGGTGCCTTAGATATACAAAACTTTATTCCAGAATTAAAATAATGTATAGTTCTTTACATTATCGCCGGCTTACTATATTTGGTACACAACATCTGTCAATTTCGCACATCGTCATGTGTCAAAATTGCCACGTGTCCCCTTTAAAATTCTAAAATATATACTCTCCGAAATAAACTAAGTCTCTGATTTTGAACAATTCACAGACTCGCAGCCTTGCAAACATACATGCACGCCGCCTCAAGGCTCAAAGGCTAGCAACTTCACAACCTTACTATGGGTTGTACAGCATGGGTAAGGCTCACTTGCTAGTCTCGCGTGCCTTGTTTGAGTACAAGTGATATAGAACAAAGTAGAGAATATTTCTTTTCGAATTTCTGGTGGACGAGTCTTGATCTGACGCGGCGTATCAGAGTAGTACACAAAGATATCCCGCATCAATCGCCAAATTTTTTACATATATGATATATAGATATGATGCATCTTAATACGATGCCCTTTGTTGAGAACATGTGTATACCTTAGGCCACTCTGATGTCAAACTTAATGGTTGGGAAAATTCATAAGCACAATGCTTTTGTATATGCAATACACAAATGTTTAGTGGAATGAGTTAGAAATTACTGAAAGACGTTCTATTTATTGGTAAGCTTAATGGTACTGCAAAACTCTCAAGTAGAAGACCTTTGTATTCTATACAAAGATGTTTGGTGGCATGATTTAGAAATTACTAAAAGACTTATATATAGTTATAGACGTAAAGGAAGCACTTACAAGGATTAAGGTAGTAAATTTAAGTAAACTATCAAGTATGTCGTTACGAATGTCGAAGGACATTCTAAGACATTGATAATCATGTTAAGTTGGTTACATATTAAATCGTGAATTTTTTTAAGTATGACCAAATGTTGAGCCTCCTTCTATATTTTAAGTATAATCTATGTTTTACAACATATGCAAATTCGAAGTATGGTCTTCTGGATGCGAGAGAAGTTTCACTTAAACTTAAATTCTACAATTCATATTCACATGTTTCTCATATTAGGTTTTCTCTAAAAACTCAAAGCTCATGTTGAACTCAATTTTAATATTTAATTGGACATTGTCTCACCACCAATTCAAACAATTTTAACAGATGAAGTAAATTAATTCTTTCATAACATTGTGAAGGAGTATGAAAGGCCAATAGAAGTCATCACACAACTTTACATAAGATGATTCGGACTGCATTTCTTAAATTATTTGGAACCCGGATAATACTTCATTTTGATAATGTTTACAAATAAAAGAATACTCCAATTTTCTAGGGAAAGAAATACTCCATTTCCTACACCAAAAATGGACGTTGTTTGGGTATATTATATTCATTTCAAATAATAGTAGCAATTAATATTTTGCAATAAATTGTGTGGAAAAAATAGGAGATAGGCCCCTATTTATCTTTTTCATAGTTGGGAATCTTGCCGGTGGCTAAGTGGGACCACTTTTGCCACATTTGTCAAATCTCATATGCTGCCTTTATTGATTTCCACCCCACCCTTGCAATAATAAATTGGACATCATATATGATATCTTTATCGGAATTTGGCATATGTGTTTATGATTTTGGCTAACAATTGTTTTGGGAGGTTTTGGAAATTACCTCCACAGTGTTACTGAGTCAACTGACAAATTACTGCTGTGAAAATAATTAGACACATTGTACTCGCATGTTAAAACTAGTAGATTCCAGACCAGAAAATGAGAGTGAGTTATTACGCGATAACAATATTTCTACCTTTTTTTTTTCTCAGAGAAGCGTGTATAGTTTTATAATTTTACACTATAAATGACGAAAAGGATACTAGATAAAAACTATAATTTGACTAGAGTTAAATTTGAAAAAAAAATAAATAAATATGGTATATCCTTTTTATATATATATAATATAAAAACGAGCAAGGCGAATATGCAACATTTAAAATCACCTGAGATATCTTACTTATTTGTTTCTTTAAAGAGTCATTTACCAATTCAATATAACACATGAATAACTTACCAAAAACCCTTATTTTAGAGTCACGAACAAATAGGGTGAATCGGTGATGAACCCACAACGTTTATGACCGTTGATTGTGAAGTGTGAACCACTACTAATCTCTAAATCCGTAAACATGATTGCACACTTTTAAGCTAAAGGGGCATTGCTACTGGCCTTCCATGGGTTGGATTGGAATATCATAAAGTAAAAATCGATTCATTTAAAAGCAAATGAAATTGATTTCATAAAGTAGATTGATTAATCATTAAACAATTGATGAAACTAGAGTTTCGACATCACATTTAATAACCAACACAATTTCAAACGAAAGATTAGTGATTAAGTACATACTCGGATTAATTAACCGTATAGTTACACTTGTACACCCTGAGATTTTGTCTGGCTATGAAAATAGATGCAAGAACTTAAATAGTTACAAATTTTTTTATTTTTTTTTATCGCCAAAAGCAAGTTTTATTGAGGAAACGAAACTTCAAGAACAACGGAGTACAAGGGATACTCCCAACTATACAGCCGACACAAAAGTCCTCTCCGAACCATAACCCCGCCAAAGAAAACTAATTTAAACACACAGCCGGATACAGTCCCAATGCACAAATGAATAAAAGAAAGTATGCTTAGTCGCTTTGAACCAGCACTATAATTGGATTTTAATACTCTCAACCGTCTTGACAATGTCAATTTCTTCGCCTCTAAAGTACACCGAGTTCCGAAGCTTCCAAATCTCCCACACAACATAGAACCACAATATCGCCCAATCATCATTTCTTTTCCTTAGCAGCAACGCAATAAACTGATCTTAATGTAGTTTTCTCTTATTAATCAACTTATCAAAGGTATGGGATTAAAAAAAAAACGAATGATGCTGCCGCCCCAAAAGAAACTAATATTGGCACACCACAATACACAACATTAATTTTGGTAAAAAAAAAATACACTACAGTATGGTGGGTAGTAAAAAATAAAAAATAAATAGCTAGATACAGATTTTTGTCAAGCTAGATCTAACTTGGAATCAATTCTGGATTTGAGTTAGATTCATGTAATAAATAATGAGTAATTTTGTAAAGACAAATCTGAATCGGGTCCGATTCACACGAATCCAACCAAAACGGTCCATTGCAGATCCAAACCCATTTAATCCGACCCGAGTCTAAACCCGACCCATTCGACATCCGTCAAACAAAGCCCATAAATTAATCAGGCGGCCCAACATATATTCCACGCCACGTGGCTGTCGAATCCGTACAGTTCACTGCAATTAGCAAAAAACAATCACCAAAAGACCTGAATAGAAATTTTACTCCTCGAGATCGAATCTCACATAAATACTCATCACAACAACAAATTTAGAAAAAAACAGTAATTAATATGATGGGGTCGGGTGCTAACGTGCGCACGGGGCTCCTTTTAGCTCTGCTCTGCGTCGCGGCGCAGAGTAGCGAGGCCGTGTGGTTGAGTTTGCCTGCGAGCGGCACCAAATGCGTATCAGAGGAAATCCACAACAACGTCGTCGTTTTGGCGGATTACGTCGTCATCTCCGATGATCATGTTCATCCTACTCCTACTGTTGCCGCTAAGGTAAACGGTTCGTATTTTTGTTTTTTGATGTGAGATTGTTGAAATTGCTGCTTAAAATCTCGTAATGAACGGTTTATGCTGCGATTGAGCTAGTTTTTTGTACGGATATGCGATTTTGAGAAGCAGAAGTGCTTAATGCGATGCAATTGAGAAGCATTGGCGTTGATCTCGATGATTTTCTGCATATTTTGAGCATTTTCTTCGAAATTGTTTGTTTGTGTGTGGTATATTACGAAGCGCTGATTAAATTTTGGAGGAAACGGTTGTGCTGTGGTTATTAGTGGTTGAGCTAGCTTGTTGTGTGGATATGAGATTTTGAATTACTGAAAAAGCTTAATGCGATGCATTCGAGAAGCGTTTTCGTTGATTTTGGAGGTTTTTCTACGTATTCTGAAAGTTCTAAGCATTTTCTTCAAATTGTTTGATTGCATGTGAACTTCATGTGGATCGCGAATCGCAGCTTAAGTTTTGCGAGGAACGGTTTATGCTGTGGTTATTTCGTGGTTGAGCTAGTTTGTTGTGTGGACAGGAATTTTAACAGCTGAAAAGATTAGTCTGATGCTTTAAGAAACATTTTAGTTGATTTCGAGGATTTTCTACAAATTCTAGAAGTTTTTAAGCATTTTCTTTGAAATGTTTCTTTGCATGTGAGATTCACGTGGATTGCAAATTGCTGCTTAAATTTTGTAAGGAACAGTTTATGCTGTGGTTATTTCGTGGCTGAGCTAGTTTGTTGTATGAACAACGGAAAAGTTAATGTGATGCTTTGAGAAGCATTTTCGTTGATTTCGAGGATTTCTCCATATTCTAGTGATTTTCAGCATTTTCTCCTAATTATTTGTTTGCATGTGAGATTTATGTGGACTGCCTGATGCTTAAATTTCGCAGAGAACAATTTATGATGTTATTAGTGGTTGAGTTCGTTTGTTGTATGAATATGAGAAAGAATGGATAAGGATGCTAAGGCGAGTTGTTCGAGGGATTGAGTAGTCAGTAACAGAAATGAGGTTGTTGAATGGATTAAACATTGTTTTGATTTCAAGGATTTTCTCCATACTCCTCTGGATATTTAAAGTATTTTCTCCTAATTATTCGCTTGCATGTGAGATTTATGTGGCTTGCAAATGCTGCTTCAAACTCGTAAAGGAACAGGTTATGTTGTTGTTATTGCGTGGTTGAACGTGTTTGTTGTATGGATTTGAGATCTTGAACAACTGAAAAGTTTAATTTGGTTCTGTGGGAAGTATTTTCATTGAACTGAGAGAAGGATGTGAAGGTGAGTTCTTGATCAAAATATGATAGTGGAGATGAGGTTGTTTAATGGATTTAATGTAGTTTTGCTTTGATGTTTTTTCATATTCTATATATATGAGCATATATGCATGAATAAGTTTCGGGAAAGAATTTTTTAGATCAGATTACAGTTGGAATGAGGGTAAAATTGGGGGAAATGAGTGGAAGTGTGTTGCTAACGTGGTTTATGTGAACTGGGATTCAGTATACTTTGTTTCCAAAGTTTATATTCATTGAGGGTAGTGAAATGTGCAAGGAACGTCAAAGCGCCAAGAACTTTTTAGGGGCAGAGCTTGTAGGTGCCGGGCAAGGTATGCCTCTTCTTGACATGAATGTAAGGCGTTCAGCTCAGAGTTAACAGTACCATTGATTCTCAGAATTTTTTGAGATTAATGCACAAAATGTGAGCCATCAAAGTTGGCAATTTAATCTTCACATTTAAGTTACCACTAGTGAGCTGCCACAATTTATGTATCTCACTTTCGTTCTGATTTCCGGAGACATAAGTAAGAGCTCAATGAAGCAGCTCGCAAACGTTGGGAGGACTCGTGATGGATTTTTGCTGGATAAATGTCGAACTGCAGAAGAGCTTTTCCTGTAGTGTTTCAACTTTATAAATTCCAAAAAGGTTCAGTTTTAGTGATGAGAGGATATATGGGGTGATAAAGTTATTTAAGCAGTACGCTTTGACACGGTCACAGACAACTAGGTAAGACACTTCTGTACAGAATAAGAATTTTAAAGAACTAAGTTAGAAGGAATTCTCATTCTAGAAGCATTTAGCCTTTTTATTCAGGCACAAAAACTGTTTTCTGTATCCTCAAGCCCGAGAAAGAAAATAGCCCGTGCATTTGCCTTTTTTGCCCCATAAGCTCAGTGTTCTTCCCAAATGAGATTTGCAAGTGTTAAGATAGAAAATTCTAAGTTCAGCGTCCGAAGCAACATGCCTGATTTTTCGATATTTAAGTCACATAAATTACGATTGGAGATACTGTAGGACGGTCAAAGGTGCAATATTCTTGTTATCTTAGTGAGGACACGGCTTCTAGAGTTATATCCATCTGTGGCATTGTCTTCAGTTATGTTTTCAAAGCCATTTGGTGGAATAAAGTTACCTTCTGTTTACTCTGTTGCACATGTAAACAGTATGAATATTCTCCTCAAATTCGTTGCATCTTGCATATAGCATCCTGTGTGGTGTGAGCTGTTGTACCCGTGATGTACTATATACATAATCTAATGGTTGTTATTGTACTCTGAATTTATTGTCAAGACCTATTTCCTCTGCCCACCAACCTACATGGTTGGTAGAGTTTTTCACATTATGTTATGTACCCTTCTTTTTTTTGTTTCAGTTGCCTTCTGTTCATTCACTTGTGTTTATGTTAGCCAATCCATCTTTCTTTCATTTAGATGCTTTTCAGCTACTTCCCACATGGTGTGTTCAATTGCATTCTTGATGAATTATTTCTTGTAATTTAATTGATCGTATTATACTTGGACTTAAATGTAGACATGTTGTATTTCATCTGCCAACCATGATAGAGCAAAGTGCGCGCGACCTTTTGAGATTTCTTTTTCAAAAAAATAACATCTTGGTTTTGTACTCATGTTTTGTTGTTGATTCTCTCTTCTGAATAAGAATAGAAATCCTGCCATATAGGGTAGAGCGCTCCATTTCTTTGGGAGAAAATCTGGTAATTTTAACATGGTAATAAAATATTTGGAGAAATTTGAGTTGCTTGGAAAGCTAGATGATTGCTTCCATTGCCGAAGAAGCAGCATTATCCACCTTTAACTTTGGAAATACCACATGTTACTATGACCCCTTTTTTTTTTTCCTGAAAGTTCTTGGAATTGTGACTTACATGTTTCTATTTTTCTGTTTAGGTCACTTCACCATATGGGAATACTCTATTTCACAAGGAAAATGTCACGCATGGTCAATTTGCATTTACAACTAGTGAGGCTGGAAACTATCTAGCGTGCTTCTGGGTTGACGGCCAGAATTCAGGGGGTGGGGATGTAAGTATTAATATAGACTGGAAGACGGGTATTGCAGCAAAGGACTGGGATTCTGTTGCAAGAAAAGAAAAAATCGAGGTGAAGACCTTTAAGTTTACGTGCAACTGCTAGTATATACCTTTGATCTTATTATTTGTATCTTGATACAACTGAACTGTAGTTTTACTTGCTTTGGTCTTGCAAATTGCTTTTAAAATAAATGAAGTCAAATGTTTTGGTTACTGGATGTAGGCTACATTTCCATAATAGTTTGAAAAGAAATTAACATTTGGAAATCGGGGACTCGGATTTGAATTTGAATGTTATGAAGTCTTTTGAGTTCGCCACTGGTCTATAAATGATTTACTTATTTTCACCTCTGCCAGGGCATTGAGCTTGAGCTAGCAAAGCTGGAAGGAGCAGTTGAGGCCATCCATGAAAATCTTTTGTACCTCAAGAGCAGGTTAGGCGTTTCTTCCATGTTTTTATTAGAGAAAATAACAGTTGTACTGCATGAGATTTGGTCTAATTACATAGAATGATTAAAGATTACAAACACACTAGACGTTTTGAAAAATATTTTACATAAACCTCCTTGTTTAGTGTTTTTAAAGCTTCACAGTTCACGGTGTCTTAATAATTCTTCAAATCTTATGGATGTTTTTGTAATTAGAGGAAACATTAAGATTCGTAGTCGTAATTATCCTTTTTCTACTACGTTGTTTATCCTTGTACATCTTTGGCATTCTAAATTATTAATATATGCCCTTGCAGAGAAGCAGAGATGCGGATTGTGAGTGAAAAAACAAATTCTCGGGTGGCTTGGTTCAGTATCATGTCATTGGCAGTCTGCATTATGGTTTCTATTATCCAGATATCATTCTTGAAGATGTATTTCCAAAAGAAAAAGCTGATTTAGATTAGAAAAAAGACTAATTTTGATTTGTTTGAACTAGTTGTTCTTTGTGCTATTAGAGTGAACTCCTTAAACTTTTATTTGAATCCTCAGCAAGATATTATTCTGCACATGGAAACTTTTGTATGAATCCAAAAATTAGCCTCCTTTACAATTTTGGATGATGAAGAAAACCGAAAAATAGTTCTGCAAATTATCCAAAGTTGATGGAATACTCTTTGTTTTCTCCGATGCTTTTAGGGGCCATTTAGTAGCACCAACACCTTTTTTAACAGGTTCCTAATCCAAGATGATATGTTATTTGTGTGTTTGATAAGCCTATACTAGTCGCCTGAACAACCTGATACGATGTAGGTAATATATAAGACAATAAGTTCTAGTAGGAGAAAAACTATGTTACAAAACAACCATGTAATCATGTCAATGTTATATTAAATCTGCAATTAATATAATCCATAGCTAATTCTTTCTTGATTACCAAAAGCCTATACTAGTAATTCATTCAATTGCACAGAGATTGGAAAAGCATTTTGTTAATATCAATTGTTAAAGAAAACTGTAGATCGTTTGAAACAACAACAATTGTTCTTTTCGCGAACCAGTCAATGAATTACTTCAATAGAAGAATGGAAGTCGAGAAGAAAAAGTAAAATGAACAAAAACTACTCAAGGGAAACAAGATTGCGGTTTTTGCGGGTAAATCTCCAGACGTCGTCAAAAAAATCATCTGAACTGCTGTGGTTGCTCTTCATTTGAAGAATCTTTATGGTCATCTTCCTTAGATTCTTTGCATACTTAATCAAAGATTCCAGAGTATTCATCTTCTGCTCTGCATTTAGTGGCGATCGTACAGTCAAGACTACTTTCTCAAGGGAGGGAATTGAAAACTTTGAGTCTACCTGCAAAATACAAGCAACGCTTTTGTTAAATTTGTTTTTATTTTTGGAAAAAAAGCCAAACGCCCTGCAAAAACAAAGGCTTAATAGAATGACGAACTCACGTTTCTCAGGCTATTCTTTTGACAAAGAGCAGCAAACAATGCACCATGAATGTCAAAACTTTGCAGCTTGGGGTGGCTGTTAAAGAACTCAACGATATCAATCTCAGGAAAGGGTTGAAGGTTATCGGAATTCCCAGTGAACTCCACTTTCACATAGAGGTGCTTAACCTCACTAGCCATGTGAAGCATTTTGCTTACAGCATCCCAGCACCATTGCACTCCTCTAATGGACAATGACTCCAACGCGACGAGCTTCCCGAAATCCACCACATAAACTCGTCCTGTTATTAAAAAAATGAAAATTCAATTAACAATCACGACATCAAAGAATGCAGTATCACATGCGAGAAAATTGAGCATTGGAGAAGCCACCATGAAGTACCTGAATTGTTGGCAATGGATAGATTTTTCAAGCATTGAGTTTCCAAAACCCTGATCATACTACAACCTTGCACTTCAAGTGATTCAATCTTCGATGAATTCACCACAAGTGAGCAGTTGCCGGCTCCATAAAAGTCAAGCTTGCACTGCTCGAGATGAGGATTATCTAACGAAATGTACCTCAGCCCTTCACAACCAAGAAGCAACAGGTTGGTCAGATTCGGGCAAGCGCGAAGTGCATCAGTAATTGCATAATCCTCCAACCTAGCACCAACTATCTCAAGATTCTTGAGCCTACGAAAGACATCCCATTTCGGTGGATGGATCATTAGCACACCCCAAAGTTTAAGAGATTCCAAATTCACTGCTGACCTGATGCAATCCAACTTGGAGGGGATTTCAGTAAATTCTTCGTGCTCAATTATGTTATCCAATCGAAGCTCAAGGTTCCTCAAGGAGGAACCTGCGGTCGATAGCCACGAAGCAAGGCCAGAACTCGAGAATGGGCAGTAAACAATGAGTTCCTCGAGCTTAACTATCGAAGAAACCATGTGGGTCACAATAGCATCAGGAGTAAAGCCACTGGTGAGGTTGTCGAAAATGCTTCGGGGAAAGAATAGCGACGTCAGATAAGGCATGGAGTCCTTCCATCTCTTGGATACACTATTGCAAGATGCCACGTCCTTAGCGTTACTCATTTGGGATAAAATGTATTGGACTAAAGCATCAGGCAACGACTCCATTCTCTGAGTACATTTATCAAACAAGTAACAATCAGTACACAGAAAACACAAAAGTCGTCGATATCGAGAGACAAAAATAAGCAGATTTAGCCGAACTTTACATCTGGGTAAGTGGGCACAATGAAATTACAATGTGTTAGACTAAATCATCAATCAATGACTCCATTCTCTGAGTAATTTTATCAAACACGTACCACTCAGTACCCTATAAAACCTAAAAAAACCTATTCAAATCGAGGTAACACAACAAAAACAAGCAGATCTTAGCTCAAATTTGGCATCTTGAGCATAATCAAAATCTCAATGTAGTACAAAATTGAATATTTGCATCAACATTTGCTAAAATCACAAAATATCTAAGGTTCTATAAAATTATCTGTAAACCTAAAAAAACACAACAGACATTGAAATTGAGAGACAAAAATTACACAGATTTAAAGCTGAATCAGGCAAATCTGAGATGCAGTGTTTACAATTGCAGATTCAAATCTAACGGTAATAATAAATTAAAATGTGGGAGCAAAATTACTTACCAAAAAAGATGAATTAGGTGGTGCTGAGATTCAAGCTGAAAATGAGAAATTTTTGAGCTATGAAAGTTAAGGCGCGGGTATATATAGTATGGTCCAAAAATTTCAAATTTTGAATAGAGAGCAGATTTTTTTTCATTTTTTGGGCATGGCCCGCCTAACGACACTACAATTTGAACTTTTTTAAAAACTTTCGACCGTTTGGCACTAGCGCAAAACTTTTTTCTTCTTTTTAAATATTTTATTTTAAGTTATAGTACATTTTGTTCAACAATAATACACTGATTCTTAATTTGTCTTAATAGAATATTAATGCAACAATGTTATGTCTTTTATGTTACTAAAACTCTGTATACATATTTTCCCCTCAAGATATTATTTTTGTATATATACAAGTTTGTGTACAATGGATTCTCCAATAGTTATTACATCAAACGAACATTTAAATACAATAGAATGGAATCTGCGTAATTATTAAAATATTAAAATGACTCTTAGAGAGTCTGAAATAATTTTTGGTAGGCACCTTGCTGTTGTTCGTAAATACCAGACCACGGGTATAGACTATTAGATAGAGATCTAAAAAGCCTTACGATTGAGTTTTATGTGGATATTTTTTTAATAACAACTCTATCTTCTATCACTTTTTAGTAGGCAAATATTAAAAATCTAAATCTTTATAAAGTGCAGGGTTACTTAATGTTTCTGACTTACTTGTTTTTTTTTTTTTTTCTCTTTTGTGTGTCAGTAATAATAAAAAGATCGTGGAATCCAGCTGAAATAATTAATTATATACCTATGTCACGTTTCACTTACTAATAATATAACAAATTTCTTTGCTTTAATACAATAACAACGACCAAATATGCAATTTAAGCTAATTATGGTAAGTCATATGTGATAGAATTTGAAGCCCATTTATTTCTCCCCTAAAAAGGCCTTATTAAGGGGAGATGGAACTTCTCTTTATAAACACAAATTCAGGCTCTATCTCAAGCGATGTGGGACACTTCTTAACAATATGAACCAAATACAATAATCAAACACATGAATACATGTTCTTCAATTGTATCTCTTAAGTAAAATGTATTTAGTCTTTTAAGGTTCAGCTTGTTTCATACAATATGCATACACGTTCTTATTCTGTCTAACTCGTGTTATTTTGTTTGTCTCATATGGAGACAACATATTGTATTGATGCATCTATGTGTCTTCTTTTTACATGACCAAAATCATCACGAGAGATTTTTTCGTATTTTGTCTCAACCCCACATAACTCTTGTTGTTTTAATGATAAAAGTAATTGTTAAAAGCCCATGGGTTTATGGTCTAGCTCTATTTCTAAATTGGACCTGTTCCTGGACTATAGCCCATAATCTGGAGGTGCTGTGTTGCATTTCACATAACCTTTTTAGGCTTTTAATGGGCTATGTAGCATCTCACATGACCTGGACTTTGGATTATGTGACTCATATTCATTATGCACGCTGACTCGGAGTTGCACCATTAAATCAATTAAAGTTTAGAATACACTTTAATATTAATTAATACAATAAATCACACTTTAATTTTAAAGTTGGGTCATTTGTATCCATGAATCTCGTAAACCATAAAATTCAGAACTACCATGACCTCACGTAAACGTATAAAAATTTACTACTTAACCACTTTTTTTCTAGTCTTAACAAAAAAGGCCACCAAAATCAGGATGGGTGCTTTCTAAATAGACAACTTTTAGTTGTTTTTCGTCTTTATCTGGCTTTTTTCCTAATCTCGATATGTAGTCCACACGATATACAGCAAGTTTGATTTTACAAGAAAACCCAAAATGTGCAACGAAGTTATGTTAGTTATGGAATCGCTATCATTTTGTATTTTGATCTTTGATTAATTGGCCACAATTTTCTATTTGTATTTAAAGTTTATTATATCAACTAAAAAGAGTTAACTATGCGACGTGGATGGACTTCGTTTGGTCAGCTACCAGTTCAATGAAAATGATTATCATATATAATGTAGGGTTTGGGGCACACCTCTGTGTTGATATCATGTTTTGAAAATAAATACATTAACCTTTATGAAAAATAAATAAGCGAATTACTCATTGTGATTTTAAAAGTTGTATCTCTTCTCCAATACTTGCGTAGTAAAGAAATTAGTTTGAATACAAAGAGAGTAATTTGCCTACTTAATCTTCACAAAAAGTAATGTATGATGCAGTGTGTCTTCGCCAAGTACTCTAAAACTTTACTCTATGCTGAAATTATGTTATTGTCTTGCTACGCGCTAACGTGCATTGAAATGTTGTAAGTGAGTCTAGTTAGTGGCGACGAACTTACTTTGATGACTGAATCACTTAATGGTTTAAAAGTGAAAAAATAATAAGAAATTGTCGAATGAAAATGACCAATATCAAAAAACGGTAAAATGATTAAAACCCATCATGCACTAAACAAGTCGAATGATTGGAGCGAGATGTAAAAAACAACCACATATCAACTCCTAATTAGCGGATTAAAATATCATACCTTGTATGAGCTTCAAATGATGTATTTATAGAGGCGTCACCCTTAGTTCTCCGGGTGAAGAATTCTTCGGATGACCCATGTCACCTAAAACGAGAATTTTGCGATAATGTTTGAACAACAAAATTGAGTCTTAAAGGGACCTTTGTAAGAAACTCGGTTCTTGATGAAAACATATCAAATAAAATTATTAATGGTCGAATCTAACAACAAAAAAGGGCAATTCCGACAAGAAAATAGTCTAATTAGGCAACGAAAAATTGTCTATTTGACTCACTACTTTATTCAATATGACATTTGTTCACCATATAGTATCACGTCCAACTATAATATATTAGTACTTATTGACATAATACCTATAAGTAAATTGACTATCTAATTTTCACGTTAGATAATATGCCTATCTCATGGATAAAACTCTGTGCTACCAACTCAATAATATAAGGCACATGTAAAGTAATAACATTGAGTAATTTTAAACTCCAAACGCCAAGCACTAATAACGGATCATCAATCACATAAGATATAGTTTTGGGATTGCAGATTGATTCAAATTTAGGCGCATTTCACTTTCGAATTGGCAAACGGTGACAAAAAAAGATTCATCTTTATCTCCAAAACTCTTTTAAATATATATTGTTCCTACACACACTTTCTTTTTCTCCAACTTTATCTTTCACCTTTGCTTCTCCTCAACGTTGGGTAGCCAACTCATGATTAATTAATGATTATAAAGTTCGTTGGGCAGGAAACTATGTGCTAGTTAGTTATATAAAATAAATATTTGACCCCATAATTAATGTAAATAATGTTAGGCCCAAATATTTGAAGTTTTAACGAATGATCGTCCGTGTTTATATTCTAATTACCACTATGGCACGCTAGGAATAAGTTTTGACCTTTTGTTTCATTAGCAATGTTTAACACAGAAATATCTTATATTAAAAATGTTTAATTTGAACTACTACATATTATAGATGTTGCGTTGTCCTTCTCTCGTGCCTCCTACGTTTTTCGAGAAATTTGTGGTTTCAATTGTTTAATGTATTATTCGTACCATTTTTAATTTATCAGTATCAAGTCAAAATTAATTTAATATACTCGTACGGCTTGATAAAAAATGTTGAAGAAAGTCTAATTAATTTAAATTAAGTACTTATATCTAAACTACCGTCTCGAGAATGTAGTTTATCGTTGGATTCGCAATTATCCAAATGTATGTAGTTTATGAACTTTGGAATTTATTTGTGACTCTTCTAAACTCAAATTGCATGAGTCAAACTCTTCGATATCATTTAACACGTTGATTGATTCCTATTAACAGATGATGTTTCATCCATAGTTGTATAAATTTTTTAAAGGCTTGATCTACTAATGTTTGATAACGTGCAACAACCACTCAAAAACGAACAGCTACGACTTTGAGACTTGTGTATTAGGACAAATAGATAGAGCATGAGGACGTATGAAGGATATGTGTAGAATAATCATACAAAATAACATGAAGTTTAGAAACATAAATAAAGACGTTCCTTGAAAAGAATAGAGAATAATAGTTCACATTTTAGGGCAAATAGATAGAGCATGAAGACGTCCGAAGAATGCTCGTATTATAGTCATACGAAACTACACGAATCTATAGAAACATAAATAGAGACGTTCTGCTGAGACAAGTGAGAAAATTAATTCGTGCTTTTGACTCTACACGATGCTTGTTTAATAATATAGTTTATTTTGTTAGTTGAGATTACAAACTCGATTGCTGCTTTGTATTAAAGAAGAATTTGTATAAATTACCCTCAAAATCTACAATTCAAAGTTCAAACTGTTGGACGCTAAAACTCTTCAATTTTCGCAAAGGACAAAGCACATTCGAATTAAAAAAACTAACAAAAAATATTTGAAATCCTCACTAAATGACAACCAAATCCACATATCGAAAAATAAAATAAAATAAAAATAAATCCTCTTTACCCCAAAAAATATATAAACAAACTAAAGTAAAAATACATTTTGCGCGTACAGAGCAAAAGCATATGCTCTCATCTCACTCCAGCAGCACACTTGTCCACATTACACTCTCTCTCTCCTCACCGTTTTAGAGAGAGAAACAAAACAAACAAACAAAGCAAATTCGAAGTAGTCTTCAACAGTCTTCTTCATTTCACTCTCTTCAAAAACTACATGCAATTTTTCTAGTGAGAGAAAGTGATAGAGAGAGAACAGATGCTGTGGTTGAATAAATGGGGAAAAATGTCAATCAGCTACTGCCAGTCGCCGCGCAGCAGCAGTCGAACGGTGCTTCTTCTAGAACCTTCCTTTGCCGTTCGATAGGCGCTTTTTGTTCGATCAGATGCGTTTTCGTTTTCATTTTCAGCCTCGCCGCGTTTCTATCGGCGGTTTTTTTGATTCTTCCGTTAGGTTATAGGCACGCTTGGTTTGATGCTAAGGAATATGTCAAGCACAGTGGTGAGATTTTTGAAATTTTTTGATTTTGATATTTTAGGGCTTGAGTTTTGGTTTTGATTTGGAATTGAGCTGTATCGTGTGATTTTGGATATTTGTTCGAATTGTGTTTTGTTGTTGCTTGTGGTGTTGTAGAATTAGGTTTTTTTCTAATTTGCTTCACGTGTAGCGATTCGGATTCTCGTTTAGTCGAAAATGTTGCTAGTGGTTGGAATACTGTTTGTTTTGCTTTGAAATTTATGATTAGTTTTGTAATTTTGAACAATTTTGTTCTGCTTGGAGTTTAGGTGAAATTTTTGATAAAATTTAGAAATGCTTTCGATCGTCTAATTGAAGAATTCGCAAGGATGTTTGTGAAGTTGGGATACTACAGAGAGGTTTTTGTAGGTTATTTCTGATTGATCATGCTTATGGCTATATACAATTCAGTCAATTGTGTTTGCAATATCTTGCCACAGTTAACTGTATAAAAGCATGATCTCTGGTCATTTGTGTTTATGGAATTCTGAGAGACGATTATGAAATTCGTAGGGTTAACCTAAGATCTCAGAGGTTAATATGTGTGTTATTCAATAAAGGAAGATATTATTCAATGTTGTACTTGCAGCTTCATCTTTTATTACCATTTCCTAATCTTTCCATACTTGGCGATATGGCATTTGATTGTAGGGTGCAGAAATATAGTAAATATGCTCTTACAAAGCAAAGAATTTGGAGAATTAATCAATTATAGTCCTGTTGTAATATTTGTTATTGTTACTCTCTTTTACTGAAAATTTTGAAATCATATGTTGTTTCTTATCTTTTTGGGTTTCATGTTTATGAAATGGATATAGAAAGGAAAAAGGAGAAATGTAGTATTGTAACGTGTAGCTTGGGGTGTCTCAGCTGATGACTTTGGTCCATTCTCAGTCTTTATATATTTTCGTCTTTCAGCTAGTGTGCAAGCCCATTTCAAGCTTCAGAAACCAGTTTCAAAGCTTGTCCCATACATTCCGGTGCTAGAGTATCAAATAAATGAGGAGATTGGTGTCCCTTACGCAAAGGTCTGGTTCGGTTTTACATTTATATAGTACTTTAACTTCTGTCCTTGACTTACAGATGAGTGATAACTGATGACTTCTCTTTTTGTTTTTTGTATTTATTTTATCACAGATTGCTGTGTTGTCCATGCACCCAGCTAGATTATCTAACTGGACAGATGTGGTGTTTGGATTTCTTCCTGATCCAATTGATAGTACGATAAATTCAGTGTCGTTATTTGTGCTTAAGTCATCCCTAGTAGACTTGTTTCTTCAAGGGAGCAATCTGTCATTCTCTTCAACTTTCGGGGAGCCCTCTTCATTTGAGATTTTAAAATTTCCTGGTGGGATTACCCTAATTCCGGAGAGATCTGTGCCCTTGCATCTACCACCGAGCATTTTCAATTTCACTCTCAACAGAACAATAAATGACATCAAAGATAATCTTCCGGAGTTGAAGAAGCAGTTAAAGTTGTATTTGAATTTGGTGCACAATGAGGTAATTGTTCTCGTTGTTAGTCTACGAGTCAGAGTATAAGTTGGATATTCATTGCATGGGATCCTCGAGACCTAGTTCTGTCACTAGGTTTTGCCTTAAGTGATATCGTTACCTTGTTTAATCAGCAATCAGAACCTATTTGGCTGCAGATATACTTGCAATTTCTGGCCTGCTGCCCTTTCGGCTGGCTCATTCAATTCTTTGTTTTGGCAAGTAGTTTCCGAACTAACATATAATTGGACTCATAGTGACTGGCATCTTGTAATAGCAGTTTCTAGATTGAAGTCTATTATCTGCAATGAGTTTCCCGATTGTGAAATTCCCAGTTGTATGTATAATTATCAATGACAAAATCACATAATTTCTCACAATTTCATGTGGGGCATTTGCCGATATTTCACCTAGTGGCACGTTGATTTAAACCATTGGCTCCTCATCAAGGATAGTCTTTTGATTATTTTTCTGTCTTCGCGTTCTTTGTCCAGGTTTTGCACATACAAGTAACAAACAAGCATGGGTCAACAAAGGATTTCCCAGTCACAGTTGACGCTTCTATTGTATCTGGTCAAGGAATGCTTCCGCCTGAGAGATTGAGACAATTAGCTCAAATAATTACTGGTCCTACAGACAATCTTGGCCTTAATCACTCTGTTTTTGGAAAAGTTAAGGAAATCAGCTTATCTTCATTTCTAAATCATTCACTGAATACGCCAGCACCAACTGCAACCCCATCTCCAGCTCCTGCTCCAGTTCCTGAGCAGATTTATGATTCTGGAACACCTGCATCACCATCTTATACTCCTGCTTCGTCACCCAACTTTCATCATTCACTGCCACCCTGTTCTAATTGTTATACTTCTGCACCCTCAGGAGCTCCTGGCGGTCCACATTGCGGTTCTACCGATCCACTAAGTCCATCTCCAGCTTCTCATATTGGCCAAATACCCCCTATTGTAGCTCCCCGTGCCTCCATTGAATCACCTCTAGGTAGTTCTCTACCTCAAATTTCACCAAGTCTTTCTCCGTCTCGTGGTGTGGTATATGGTTCTCGAGGCCCAGAAGAAGGAATGGGGAGAGATAGGGTGTCTCCACCACATTTTTCACCTTTTGCATCTTCCGGATCATGTAAGTCTGCAAAATGTTTTTTTTAGCAAGTCGGCTACCTGTCCCTTAGCAGGCCCTTATCTTATTCTCTGATAATCTTTTGATTACCATCATTGTATAGCTTTTAAACCTAATTTGGTATGTTGTAATTATGTTTCCTGTGGAACTCTGTCTTAGATTATAAAACATGTGGAGGACTTGTTGCCTTCTGTATTTTTCGCAGAAGTTTAAATTGATGTGTAATTGTAGCATGTCATGTTGATTTTTGGAAATGAAAACAGAAGGCTCAAACGGTTTGGAATAAGGTTGACTAGTCGCATTTGTTTGCTATGTTTGGAAGGATAGTACTTACATAGACCTAGTCTATAGATCACGTGATTGTGATTGCACCACATCATCATAAAATTTGTAATATTAAATACATGTAATAACTGTGGCCACAATTTTGTATACATAAATCAATTGTGGCGACAAGGTCTATGGTTGACATAGTCTACATAAGTATTTTTCTTATCTGGACCTTGATTTAGAAGCCTTCGGGGTTTGAAAGAAAAATAGTTAAAAAGGCAAACATGTTAAAATGAAAGAAGAGATATCATATTAGAGAAGCATCTTCCTCTCTCTCTAAATTCAGAAAAAGACGTCTTTGTTGTTTATTGCAGAACTTTTTTCTCATATCATTACAAGGGATCTACAGCTTTCCTCAAGATCCGGAACGTAGCGTATTGCAAATGCATCTTACATGGTTAAAATTCCAATCCATTGTCCTTCCAAAAGAACTTGGCTTTATGATGCTTCGTGCATTCCTTGCTCTCATTCTCTATTTTCTCCTTGGCACGTGCATGCAATTCTCTTTTCTTATTTATTGTTTTTATTTTAGAGGAATGTCTAACTAACAGATTGTGCTCTTTTGCAGCTTGCAGTTGGAGGATCCAAAGCTTATACTTAACTGGACTTGCGGCATTTCTTCTTCTATTTCTGATATCCTAGATGTCGCCTGCAACCTGAAATATCGGTATCTTTAAAAAAAAAAAAAAGAAACATGTTTATAGTTATATGCTAGGTGAAGGGAAAGTTATCGTTTTCTTCAAAAAGAAAAAGAAAACATGTTTATATATTGTCGGTGAAGAGGAAATGAAAGCCTAGAAAAGATTAATGAAGTGAAGAGGTAGGAGGTCAAAGCCAGAAGGTGGCAGGCCTCACTATTGACATCTTGTGGGATTGTTTGTTTCTGAAAGGGAAGTGATGCCCCGACACAACTGACCCGCAGGAGAAATGAATCTCGCTTCTTTTGCAGGTCTCCGAAAGAACTTTGAGTGAATATGTAAGGGTTCTTTCGGAACGTCTGCAAGGAGGGAGAAATGTAGTGTGTAGAACTGTTGAGATTTTACTAATATTTTTGACAAACTAGTGGAAATATAACATATAACGAGTTATCTAAATTATATTACTAATGGATAAAGTTATTGTTTTCGACTGCATAAGATATTCTACTACCATGTCACGGCTTTGAGGCAGGATTTTGCAGTATAAAAAGATGTGTAGATGGTGAAGTTTGATGAAATTTGTCCAGTTTTACTTTTTTTCTGTTTCAGAAGTTTGTCTCGAATCGTTTTGGTTCTGGTGTCTAATAGGAGCAGACTGGGGAAGGATTTGTAATGCACCCTCTGATCTTAAACACGACGAGTTGTTTTGGGCAAAGCGAGAAAGAGGAGTGTGGGAACAAGGAATGTACTGAAAATAGAACTGTTTACCATTGAACGGCTCTTTTGGCAATTTATTAATCTATCATAGATGGATTTTAGAATTTCAAAATACAAGAGCACTATTCGCCTGTTTAAGCCTTATTGTATTCATCAAACGGCTATTTTGGCAATTTACACAAAGATACATGAGAACAAGGAATGTACTTATAGACCGGGTCCTCTCGCTTAATTGTATTCATCAAACGGCTCTTTTGGCAGTTTACACAAAGATACATGAGGATCTTCACCTATTAATATTATTAATCACGAGTGTTTTGCAACTGATTACACAGGAGTTTTCGCCTATTATTCCGTCACATGGTTTCTTCATTAGAATATTTTGTCAAAATTCAAAAATTTAGTTATTAAAATCCAAGTTGCAGATTTCGAGCTCTACTATTTTGAAAAAGACCGTCTGACAAATAACCATCACAAAAAGAATTGATACATCTTATCGACTGTGAGCCATTTCAAACAACAATACTTCAAACTAAAATAATATTTTTACTTAACAATTTTCAATATTTAAGTAGAAATGATT
Source organism: Misopates orontium (assembly GCA_946800315.1). Lineage (NCBI taxonomy): Eukaryota > Viridiplantae > Streptophyta > Magnoliopsida > Lamiales > Plantaginaceae > Misopates > Misopates orontium. Next base: position 4,261,410 of record OX326948.1, on the reverse strand, counting down.
TACTCTTAATGCTACAAACATCAATTGTTGCGTATTTCATATTCCGATAAACCTTGTACTGGTATTGGCGGGGTGCGCCAGGCCCTAGCAGTAGTGCAACGCTTGGGCGACGCGCGAAGGCCCAAGACAGCTAGCTGCCTTTTTGGGCCTTCCCCCTTAAAAAATTAATTTAATATCGTGTGGGCCGTTGGCCCACATATCAGATATTAAACTGATAAGAACAGATACTACACTTGATCTTAGCCAAAAGGCCGAGAAAGGTATGAGCTTTAAAGTTGCTGAACCGTTCTTTTTTATAATCAGCTAAACGTCCCATTTTCCTCTAGGTCCCGATGTGGGATAAAAACATAGGCAAACTAAACTTTGTTCAGGTTAAGTTCGGAACAAAGTTCTACAGCTTTTCTTTTTCCCTCTGTCAGTGAATCTTTCTGGAATCAATTCTGCATTTTATCAGAATGGATTGACTAACAATTGAGAGTAAGTTCTCCCGATCAATATATCGTATGAGAGTTCTTGATCTAGAAAAGGTAGTTCGCAGATTAGGGACCTTACACGTTAAAATGTCCGTGTTGTCATGCGAACTGAACGGGAGGAGACGATTAATTCTCGAGTTACTGGACAAGACAGTGAACTTCAATGAGCAACTTCTCCCTTTTAACTCTTTGTTTGAATTTGAGTAGAAAAGCCACCACACATAGAGTAGTTTCAGTACATACCATGCATTCATCCAGAATTCATCGATGCAGACTAATTTCGTAAATGGAACCATAAATTCAACACTTATTCATTACATCATTATCTCCGAAGTTCCATTACACCAACTTACCAGTGGCTTTTCTTGAACTCTGTGAATATTTAGTGAACAAAAAATATAAATGCTAATGGTGGAACTTACTTATCTGCCTACTTGTAAGAAAATAGTATTTCAATATTGTGAAAAGAGATGATCATTTTCACCAAGTGAAACTCAGTAGCTTATGCAGGATCACAACTAAATGAGTAGTGATTAATGAACTGTATGTAGTTTTGAGAAATTAGCATTACAACTAATCAAATATGTGCAACTTTGGTGTTACTCAAGTTTTATAAAGCTACAAGCTAATAATTTTTTCCTTAACAGTTTACTGCACTCATGCATATAATTAAACACAAGACTCAGATCCAATCAATTAGATAAAGTTCATACAGAAGCTATCTCCACTTATTTATTGCACTTTGTTCCTATTTCAATATAGTATAATTCTATCCACATCCATCTTCCTCTTCTCATATTTAAAATCACCATGATGCTGGTGATTTCAACCCAATCTTTTGCAGAACATGTGATGCTAATTGTCAACCTCTGCTTCTTTTTTTGCATGACAGCTTCCAATTGGAGTTTGGATCAAAACCCTTTGTACAATTTAGATTTAGTTGTCAAATTACACCTTAAACCTGAAGTGCAAAGTCAGTTAACAAAATCATCTTCATCAGTCTAATGATGTATGTGTATAGTGTTGTGTCGTCGTGTGATCGTAGTATATATTGCTGTTAGTTCTTTATATCATGTAAGGATGAGAATGCACATACCTCTAATTTCCTAAGCTCATCACATCATCCATTTTTTTGTCTCATAAATCAATACATTTTTCAGATAATTTTACCTTATTGATTGTTACCTAGGGAAGGCCGCCCCAAGAACGCCACCAGCTATCTGTCAAGAACCATAAACATACCCATTCTGTATAAGAAGCGAACGTACCATAGAATGCGTTAAGAAAAATAGATTTACCTCCACGAGAAGTACTAATTCTCTCATCAAGAAAATCAAGACAGAGTTGTGCCCAATTCATAACCAAACTAAATGGTCTAAATGCAAAAAGGTCCATCCATCTCCCATCTTGAGAATTCATCCTGTGTCGTTCTTCGTCCTCTCCACCAAGAAAATCCTCGGGATCGTACTCCTCTCGTAAGTTATTGTTGAAATATCCTTGTACCTCGTACCGACAGACAGGACAGGTGTTGTGAATATGCAACCATGGAAGAATGCACTCGGAGTGATAAAAATGTCTGCATGGAAGTTCCCTGACTCGAGTCCCGACCTCAAAATCATCCTTGCAAACCGGACAGTTTGAGTCGTTCTTCAAATGTCCGGCGTTCAATTCCACTTCTGGCAGCGCATCAATGGCTGATTCAGGAGCCGGAGGTGGGCCAGGCCTGTCGTTTTGTGTCACTTCTTGGATGAACGCTTCCATTCCCTGATCCGAATATATGTTCCCCCTTGAATTCCCCGTCATGGCTGGTGTGTATTCTGAATTGGTAACAGAGCTAGGGGATCGATCGGGGCCTATAAATTGAAGTAAGACATAAGCTTGGCGGATCCCATGTTGATTTTCATGGGAGCCCTGGCTAGTCCGTCGTCGTAGTTGTTGTTGATCGGTGGAGGGGTCTAATATTCGTGCTAAACTGCTCAGCACACGGTCCCCTGGAGCTGGTTCTTGTCGAGTGTTGAGGAATGGCCGGGGCCTTGAAATATCGAGCTCGTACCTGATTTGGCCAAGACAACCAGGGCATAGTATCTCGGCAGGGTTGGAGGTGGTGGTCCTAACGCTACGCTGACATGTCTGACACCAGTAATAATGGTACGTCCGTGTTCTTCGAACACCGTTGACGATAACTCCGGGGCGACCAATCATGGACATGATTAACTGGATTAAGAGTGTGGTGTTTTGTGATTAAAACTTAGAGATGGTTTTGAAATTGTGGGACATGAGGTTTTTATATAAGTAACTTGGCTTGTAAAGGGCAAGAAAGAAAGGTATGGCTTTTTGGAGTTGAATGTTAGATTCTTTCTTTTAGATGGTGTTTGGCCTAATGCAGCATGTTTACTGTTTTTCTTTACTTCTTCATTTCAATCTTCTTTGCTAAAGAAAGGGATGATTGTAGGTGAAGATTTCTCCAAGGAGTAATGTGTTGGAAAAAAACAGTACTTTCTTAATGGGCAAAGAACAAAAGAAAAACTAGTGATACAAGTGCTTGCTTGTGAAATACATAGGAATCATGAAAATAATAATGACTATGGTTAATACTGGCTACTGTAGTACCTTAGTAGTATGAGTAGTGTTTACAAGTGCATGATTGCGCTCATACTCCTAGGTAGTTTTGGGCTGTAGTACCTTTTTATTACGTTAGAACTTGTAAACACTACTCGTAGATTATGCACTGAATAATTTTTTGGGCTAAGTGTACATAAGGCGGACAAATCATATTAGATATTCGGTGTGACAGAAACTGATGTAAGAAATATAAAATCAATTACTCTACATGGGATCAAACTTTGAATAAAAAGGAAAAGTTTCACCTTTTTTACCAACAAGGTCACATTCCGTTGGCGGGCTTAAATCAAGTATATGTAACTTTAATGATGACCAGTTTTGTCGTTTTCACCCTAAAAATGGAAGTAATTATTTCGTGTAATCATATAAATTGTTTTTTTTTTTTTTATTATTCATGATTCTCATGTAACTACTCATAAGTTAATACTCTACAATTTTAGAAATTATTGTAGTTTTAAATTATTGTTAACAGTAGGATGAGAGTTTTTTTTTTTAAATATTGTAATTTTAATTTTTAATCGCATCATATACAAGGATTATATAAAAAGATTTTTGGCAAAACACTCCCTTGTGTCATGAGAAAGAGGCAAATACCGCATGTAAATAGAAAAGGCAGATAAACACCCTTTGTTTTGAAAAAAAAGGCATAAAAAACCACTCCATGTCTTAGTTTTTGAGTAAATGGCAAAAGAATCCCTCATGTAAAAGATGAATAACCACATGTTACAAAAAGAGAGGGGTCTTTTGCCTTCCTTTTGAAGTCGCAAGGTTTTTTATATTATATTTTATATATTCTATATTCCTGCAAACACAAGAGTTCTTATGGCTCTTTTTCTATAGGATTTTCTTTTTTGGCTTATTTTTTCAAAATACATGGGGGTTTATTGCGTTTTTTCTTTTCACATGGGGTTGCTTTGCCTCTTTGTTATAACCCAAGTAGTTTTACTATTAGCTCTGCGCAAAATAATAGGGTTCACCCAAGAAAAGGGACAGAGAATAAATCTGAGACAAGCTTTGTGCCTTGTTCAAAGTTTATGATAGACTCTAATCTTTATGTTAGTGTTATCTTAAGTTACTAGCCCTTAAAATATAAGAAATGGACGCTCGTGCCTTTAGAAATAAAGTACGGTGCACGTGAAGAATTTCTAAATAATAAAGCTCTCAACCATATAGTTTGAGGGCAAGAGAATAAAACGGGTGAAATAAGTACATTCAAAATAGCACATTAATAATGCTTCTGTATTAGAAAAAAAATTGCTTTCCGCATTGTGACAATGTGGTGGAGGCGCGCGTGGAGCAAACTAGTTAAAACTTAAAACTAGTGTCTTTTAAGACAATAACTCAAATAATTGAGTTGGTTGCAACGTATGGTCGTATGAAATTATTCTACTTGATGCAGAGTATTTTTGTCGGCATGCTCGACTTATGAGTGAATGTTACGACTGTTCAAAACTTATAAGATCGTGAATTATTTTTAAGTTCGGAACTAAGACACTAAACATGAACTAAACCCAAGTTGATTTGACGTAAACACTTTGATGCTTAAGTCAATAATTATACGTTTAGAAGTCCAAGCATATATATCTAATTCATAAGATAGATCGAAATGTAGATAACTCGAAACAAAATAAGTCGAAAAGCACTGGTAGGTCGAATTCCAAACTCAAGTCGAAATGCACAATAGTAAGTTGAGGTCTTAGCTCGATGAGATAAGTTGAATCTCGATCATTGAAGTTAGTTCGAATTTGATTAGCTTAACTAGAATTAACCATACAGTAAATCTCAAATCTAGGATATATTTACATGCAGTTATTTTTTCAATTATCGAAATTTGTTGAGGTGCCTTTTATGAGGCTAAGCGTTTAGACAAAAATACTAGTTTAAAACCACCTCCAAATAGTTCGCAAGTGAGCTTTAGTTCAAGTCGAAAAGGGGAGAGAACTCAACCTATTCACTTTGGTAGATCTCTCGTCACAGTTTTCTTTCAATTGAGTACCACATGACTTATTGTCTTGTTTATACGTGTAGGTACCAAATTACGGAACATCAACACTTAAATCAGAAGGTAAAATAAGAAAATACCAATATTTTTGCAAGTTAAATTCGTTTAAAAGTCATTAAATAATATAAAACACCACCTCATGAAAAGATTGGCTCACCAAAAGACCAACCCCTGCATCATAAATCCTAAATAAAAACCGTGAATTTATATAATATTTTATATATCATTTAAAAAGGAAAACAGTAGACCGAGTCAACCCGGTCCGACTCAGCCCCGAGTTAGGATTGTGTTTGTCGCATTGTTTTTTCAACCCAAAAACCTTTTAACTCAATCCCTCACCCCTAAATCCTCTCTCTCTCTTTCTCTCTCCTCTCTCAAACTTAGAGAGAGAAACACCAAAAAAATGCCTCATTCACTGTTCCAATCGTCGCAAATCATACCCCTATCACCCACCCCCAGCACCAAACCCTCACTCCCCACCGCCACCGTGTTCCGGTCGCCGCCGGTCGCCGGAAAATTCCGAAAGTGTTGTTTCACAATCAAAGCTTCTTCCGCCGTTGTCGACGGCGGCGAGGCGATTGCTAGCCTCGAGCGATGTTTTCTGGCGGATACTCCGACGACTGGTGCTTCTTCCGGCTCGGAGTTCGGTCCGGTTATGAAGGGAGGGCAGTACGGCGCGTTTGGTGCGGTTACTTTGGAGAAATCGAAGCTCGATTTGACGCAGAAGCAGACTAGGTCTAGTCCAGAGGTATATCTCTATTGTGCATGTATTTGTTTTGATGTGTTGTGGTTGATGATTGGTTGTAGTTTGAAAAATTGAAGCTAATTGAGGATTGATGATGATTAGAACTATGAGAGAGTAGGATATGTATTTTTTCGGTATAATTCAGTAATTTGCGTAGGATAACAATAACAGAAGCACACAAAGTGTAGTCCCGAGGTTTGTTTATTGTACTTATTTTCTTGATAAGTTGATAATATATTGTGGTGAATTTGGTGTAGTTCGAAAGATTCAGCTAATTTAGAATTAGTGATACTTAAAGCTATGAGATAGTAAGATATGTATATTAGGATTAACAGTAGTAGAAGCAAACCAAGTCTAGTCTCGAGGTATCTTTCTCGTACATATATTTGTTTGATGTATATTGTGGTTGATTGCTTATAGTTCGATAAATTCAGCTAATTGAGAATTAACTGTAATTAAAAAAATGAGATAGTAGGATCAGTTTACAACTTGCGTAGAATGACAATAATAATCAGGACAACTAAATAACCTCTCTGGACAGGAAATGTGGTTGGTTCCAGCATAAGGAATGTGTTTATCTTTCTTCTGATTATTGAATCTTTGGATTAGTTGGAGAGTTAAGCTAATGGAGAAATATTGCTTTCTGCATGATGATAGGTTGCTATTGGTGGAGGTGGTGGTCAGAATGGGAAGGGTCTTAGTCATGGTGGTGGTGATGGCGGTGATGACGGAGGTGATGATGATGATTACTTTGATGACTTTGATGAGGGTGATGAAGGGGACGAGGGTCTATTTAGGAGAAGGATCATTTTCGCGGAGGTAATGAAATCAGTATCTTTAGACATGTATACATACACACTTGCACTGCAGCGCGTATAGGAACTTCCTGTTATACATTATTGTTGTTGAATAGGTTAATGTGTTTCCAGTTGTTTGATCGGAAATTTGTTGATGCTGTACTGAATGAGTGGCAAAAGACAATTATGGATTTGCCGGCTGGATTTCGGCAAGCCTATGAAATGGTATGTTTTTACCTTCTATTCCCGTCTTTTGTATCTCGACTGGATGACATGAGAACTGGACGTTAAAGTGTTGTTGCCTCTAGGGTTTGGTTAGCTCTGCTCAAATGGTGAAATTCCTAGCAATCAATGGTAGACCTACCACTGCAAGGTTCATTTCTCGTTCCCTTCCCCAAGGACTGTCAAGGGCATTTATAGGCAGGTATGTGTTGTGCTTCCAGCTGTGATAATTGGGGATTATTATGTGCTTTATTTCAAAAGCTTGGGCACTTCAAATGTCATTTGCTTAATCTAGCAGCAGTTTCTTAGCTTGGGATGTGAATCATCCTGTGTTTAACATGTATCACGAGTCTCTGAACACTTCTAGCTTTTGTAATGATTTCTGAAATATCATTCTATCTGGGCCAGATAATGGCAGAGAATTCTCGTAGTTCTTGATTTTTTTTTTTTGAACCCTACTGGTAGCTGAACAGGTGTAAATAGTTGAAATTAAGTGTAAGGTGGATAAGGTATAATAATAGTGATGCTCAAACGCTTCAAACAACTGGAACATCTAATTTCAACCCTTGGGTGTAGGGCTGGTATTGCATCAGTGAGGAAATAGTTAGTAGCAACCAGTTTTTAGGTTGTCCGGCATATGGAGTAGTATCAACTAGTTATAAGCACATGTTTCATGTTTCCACGATTCTGTATCCTCTCTTTCTCTGGAATAGAAATATTTGTCTGCTCTTTGAAAGGGATTGATTCTACTTAAGAGGAGTAATGTTTAGCAGCAAAAGTTATTGAAGTTAGTAAATACTCGTTATAGGAGGAAAAGGGAGCAAGTACCTTGGCTGAATTTTCAATATGACTTTGCCACAAAACGAAAAAAAATATTGATCAACCTGAAGATAATGGTTTACGCCGTCAAGTAGAACATTTCTACTTTGATGGAAAGAATCCTGACCAGTGCATAATTACGTTTAGTTTATACAGTACTTTACGAGAAGTCAAACTAAAAAAGAAGTGAAAATCATCAATTAGTAATGCTTTAGACATATGTTGTCTAAATGTTTTAATGTGGAATTTAACTCGACCAACTAACAGTTCTAGTCAGTGAACTTAGCCTCTTAAAATAGTTTGGTTATGAGAAATATATGGTGATTATCTTGATATGCGGTAGATCTGTTTGATTTATTTACGTTCTATTCTGATCTTTATTCTTCTGCCTGTTCAGTAGAGATGACTTGCATTCTACTATTGTTAATCTTTAAAAGCTGTAGTTTTTCTGAATCTCTGCTGTTTGGCCAGAATGATTGCAGATCCAGCATTTTTATACAGACTGCTGCTTGAGCAGGTGACTACAATTGGTTGCTCTGCTTGGTGGGAGATCAAGAATCGCAAGGAGAGGTACCATTTCTGTGATTGATAAACCCATTGTACTTAATTCTCTTTGACTAAGTAATCTGTAATTCCTATGCAGGATAAAGCAAGAGTGGGATCTTGCCCTCATCAATGTACTTACTGCAAGCGCTTGCAATGCTATAGTTGTTTGGTCTCTCGCTCCTTGTCGTTCATACGGGAATACCTTCCAATTTGATTTGCAAAATACACTTCAAAAGCTCCCAAATAATATCTTCGAAAAGAGCTATCCATTTAGAGAATTTGATTTCCAAAAGAGGCTCCAGTCGTTCTTCTTCAAAGCTGCAGAGTTGTGTATGGTGGGTTTTACTGCCGGAGCTGCACAGGGTGCTATGTCAAATTTCTCAGCCAGTAAAAAGGAGGGAAGGTAGATCAGTTTCAAATATCAATTAGTATTTAGTACTTTTCTCAAGCTGATATCTTTCTTTTACTTATGAAGTGCTTTTCACTTTCCATGTTTGAGTTACTACCTCTTTTGATATAGATTATCTGTGACCATGCCGTCTGTGAGCACCAATGCACTTGGTTATGGAGCTTTTCTTGGTCTTTATGCCAATCTACGTCATCAGCTATTGTGTGGTCTCGACAGAACAGCAATGAGCTATTTTGATGTTATTGGAGTAGCTCTGTTTTTCAGCACAGCCTTGAGGTACTTAATTTGGAATATATTTGAGCGATGGTTACAGTTGCATTCTGAGGTTTGGTCCAATGACAAAATTTCTTCACATACTTTGAATAATTACAAAAACATCTCACGGAAGTTGGTGGATACTTATAGGGTCTCTCCCTAAGTTTGAACAATTACATGGGCCTCTCCTAAAGTTTTCGAATATATTACAATACTAAAGCTTCAGTGGTGTCTGTAATTATTCAACCTTATAAGAGTTTTTTGTAATTAGACCAAACTTCAGGGGTGTAGATGTAACCATCCCTACATCTGAACTACCGTGTGAGCGTACTAAGCTTAAGCTATTTGGCCATATGATGGTATAACAAATTCAAATTAGTGTCCCTTTGTTTTCTTGCTACAATTTTGATAAACTTAACCACATAATTAACTTCCACAAGAACTTTGCTATGGAACATAAGAAGCATGCTAGTCTAGTGGACTTTATTTTTTGCATTTTTAAAGTCTGGTTCAGTTCATGAGATTTGGCCTGTTTGCATGTGCAGGGTCCTAAATGTTCAATTGGGAGAGACATCTAGGTTGGCTTGGCTTGGTGTGGAAGTCGATCCATTGGCTCAGTCGGATGATATCTTGAAGGTCTATAATAGACCATCAGAAGGAGTCGACCATTCTTCGTCAAAATGGTTCATATCCAAAAACGCTATTATTTCTGGGTTGGGGCTTCTTGGAATCAAACAGGGACAAACTGACTCAAACACAGAGGGTGATGCACCACGACCCAAGGCTCGGAGGAAGAGGATTGTTAAGAGGAAGGTGGCGACAAGTTGATTCATAGCTGGTAATTACTCTTCAATTTTGCAGCCTTAGTAGACGTACTCGAGTGCTGGATATGTAATGTTATTTTGAAAGGACTTGTCCAGTTTTACCAATTCTTTTGTCGTAATTTGGTCTCTGACCATTGAATAATAATCTTGCCTTTTCTAGATTCTTAATGAAAGTTTAGTTTTGGATCAACAGTAAGTTTTAATGCTGATTTCTGTTGTTGGAGTGGTAGGATAACCATTTCATTTTTCTGTACATTCAAATATTTTTGAGTCCAAACAATTTCATCAGCATCATATTCATAGCGAGATGTAGCTGAAATCGCGTATGAAATTACTATTGAGTCCAAATAATGGCAGATTGCATCCTTACATTGTAATTTCTTGGTAGAATGCACCCCACTGTATCCATGGGAGACATTTCAAATTTTGTTAATGCCTATTTGGCAGATTTCACCCCTTATAAAGACGTTTTGTCCAACCAAAAACTCAACTCCTAGAAACTACTCACAAACACTATTAACTTTTGCTTAGCAACTTCCGATAAGATCATAAGAAAAGCTATTTTTTTAAGCTCTTATAAACATCACCTAAGAGAATACAAGAAAGATTTTGTCTTTAACATGTAATGAAGCAACTTGAGTACACTTGTGAAGATGAGATTTGGACAAGATGATGCAGTAAAATCATAACAACGAGACTCTAAGTACGGTATGGCCGTATGGGCACAATTTTGTTTTTAGGCCAGTGATAGATTTTGAACACAAAAAAATGGTCTATACATGACGTGGCCTCTTATCTTACCTTAAAATCCCTCTGACAAAAATCATTAGATTCCACCACAATAAAATCCAACCCAATCATACATCACCATTCAGCATCCAATCATTTCTCAAAAAAGGCGGCGCGTGATGTCCACTCTCCAGTACTACCTAGTCCACCACCCAGTCATCAGCAACTACGAGTGGAATACCGAAACTACCCCTGGCTCCTCCCCTCTCTTCCTCACCCTCACCGTCCTCACCTACCTCACCCTCACCTACCTCCTCTCCACCACCACCCACCCCACCACCACCCTCCCCCCCAAACTCCTCCGCCCAATCACAGCCGTCCACAACCTCATCCTATGTTCCCTCTCCCTCATCATGGCCGTCGGTTGCACCCTCTCCACCCTCCACCAAACCCCACCCACCCACCCCACCTGGCCCATCTGCTTCCCCCCCAACAACCAGACACCCCCCACTGGCCCCACATTCTTCTGGGCACACGTCTTCTACTTCTCCAAGATCCTGGAATTCATCGACACGGTCCTCATTGTATTCAGCGAGTCGAGGGATCGACGGCTGAGCTTCCTGCACGTGTACCATCACGCCGTGGTGGTGATCATGTGTTACGTGTGGCTGGACGCGTCGCAGTCGCTGTTCCCGATTGCGCTGGTCACGAATGCGAGCGTGCACGTCGTGATGTACGGGTACTATTTCTTGAGTGGGATTGGGGTGAGGGTGTGGTGGAAGAGAGTCGTTACGGATGTTCAGATTTTGCAGTTTGTGTTTAGTTTTTGCGTGTCGGGCGTGATGTTGTATTACCATTTTACGAATGGGGAGGGGTGCGAGGGGATTTGGGGTTGGTGTTTCAATGCGGTGTTTAATGCGTCGCTTTTGGTGTTGTTTGTGAATTTTCATACCAAGAATTATGCGGAGAAGAAGAGGAAGGATAAGGATAAAAAGGCGTCGTGATGTTTGCTCGATTTTGTTTTAAGTTTGATTATTGTTTGGTAGGGGTTTCATTGATGTGTATTGAACTTCTCTTTGAGAATGTGGAATCAAAGTTTCGATTTTGTCGTGTATGTTTTTTCGGTCAGTTAAATTGTAGAGACGTTTCTAGATCTTTTTGACACGTTTTTGAGAAATTTGCAAAAAATGTTGTTGCACTGGACGTGAAAAATACTCTTACGTTATGTCTCCACAGAGTTGACACAAATGTTTCTTTGCTTGTCGAGGAGATGTTTAAACTTTGATTTATGTTTGAGATGAATTCGATGTTGATGAGCATTCAGTTATGTGGTACTAATCGAGTACTTAAAAGAGAATTTTGTGAAAGAAAGGCAAAAAAAGAGAAGATTGTGATAAAAGACTTGTGTATAAAATTGAAGAGGTAAGGTATCTTTTGATTATTGAAGAAGAAAGGAAGCTTTTTTTCCGTCTATATTGGCCATACTTTGAACATTTTAGTCACTCTCTTGTGCACGTATTCTTCTGTACTTCTTTTAGTGTTACTCAGTATAAATTATTACACAGTGTATGCTGCTGTCATCTTTTCATAGTTCAAAATTCACAAACTTGCAAGTGACCAAAGTTTAAGTAAATGGGCTATATGTTTAGCCTAGTTCCCAGATTCTTGCTGGCCTTGCTGATTACATCATCAGGTGATGTTTTACTGTAATCATAATATTATATTTATTAACTATTAGATTGTACATTGTGTTAATGTTTTGTAACATTGGTACATTGATGTTTCTTTTATTCAGGAATCAGATTGTCGAAATGCACAACTTTTACCATCATAAACAACTGCAGGGAGACCATATGGCCCGGAATAACCCCAAACAACTTCACTGGCAGCGGCTTTTCTCTAAGACCAACACAATCCATAGTCCTCAACCCGCCCCCAAATTGGAATGGCCGGATATGGGCACGAACCGGTTGCAATTTCGACAGAAATGGTAATGGGTCGTGCCTCACGGGTAGTTGCGGACCCGCTCTCAACTGTTCCGGCCCAGGTAGTCCGCCCGCTTCAATTGCCGAATTCACCCTTGGAGATACCGATTACTATGATGTGAGCCTCGTCGACGGGTTCAACTTGCCTGTTGTGGTAAAACCGGTTAATGGCAGAGGCAACTGCAGCTCTGCAGGTTGTGATGCGGATCTACGACCCAATTGTCCGTCCGAGCTTGCTCTGAGATCCGATGTAAATACTGTAGCTTGTCGAAGTGCTTGTACTGTATTTGATACTGATGAGTATTGTTGCAGAGGGGCGTTCTCGACTCCTATGGCGTGTTTGCCTACTAATTATTCGAGAATATTTAAAACGGCTTGCCCTGCCGCTTATAGCTTTGCTTACGATGATCCCACAAGTATTATTACTTGTTCGTCTACTGATTATATCATAACGTTTTGTTCCTCCAGGTACATGGGCAAATTCGTATCGCTTGAGATTATTAGAAAGATTAATCTTGTTTTTTCAGGTATAAAATCTGATTGCGTTGTGTTTTCTTGAATAGGAATCAAACGCAGTGTACTTATCATGACAATAGGCTTGCATGTAATAAAGGAACTGGACTGCTGGATGAAGTTTCTCAGTTTTGGAAGCTCTTTTTGATGGCTTTTGCTGTGGCTATTAGTGTACCAGTTCTGTTGTGATGAGATTTTGTGAAACGATGAATCAGTTTTGATGTTGACCTAGTACTGGCGATCTTTTTGATATATTCTTAATTAATTGCTGTAATTGTTTTCAATAACCTCCAGGATTTGTAATCTATTGCACAAATGCTTAGGTTGCATTTAGTAGTCATGAAGGATTGTCTATAGGATATAATAATAATTAAGGATATGACATTTGCATGATGATTATATGGTTGTTTTGTAACAATAGTTTATCTCCTATTATACTCTCTTTTGTCTTATGATTTATAATCCACTGTTGATAACTGGATTATATTACCTATGCACCACAGGATCAGATTGAATTCATGAGATTCAGGGCTACAATAATTTAACAAATGCACTAATTATATATCACCCTGGACAACATATATAAGGATGTACTAATTCTGCACTAGTTACTTCATAAGAAGTATTAATTAAGTACTACGAAACGATGCCTTTGCGTACTTCAATTCTGCGCTAACCACTTCTGCTTACCAACAAAACCTTGAGGAGTTAGCAGGGTTGTAAGCCTCTTTTAGATTCAAAGTTGCCGTAGAAGGGCATGTGTAAGCCGTTTTAAGAGTAAAGGGGCTTTTGAGCCAAAAAGTTTATGGGTTGACAGTTAGCTGATTTCCCATTCCAAAAACACTAGGTATAGAATGCATTCTCAGCCTTTCGTTCGTCTAGTAAGATGAGATGTGACCGAGGCAGAGCTCTTTCATAAGATCGACTCGCCTTTAATTTCAAGCTAGAACGAGAGCCGGTTCAATATTCTTTTGAGAAGGGCAACTAGTCGTTAGATTAGGGAGCGATGAAAAAAATCATATATGCAGTCTAATTCAAATACGAAAAGGAGAAAGAAACTGCACTATTAAATTGTATGCCAAAAAAGGATTCCTCACGAATATGGACATAAGTTACGAATACGAATAAACTAAATCAGAGGAAATAATTTTTTTTTAGGCTGATAGAAGCATTGTCTCGATATCATATGAAATGTTAATTTTTCTCGTGGCTTAGACAAAAATCTTTGAACGGTGAGCAATAAAAATGGTTGATCCTATTTGTCGTGATGGCGCGTATGTGATCTTTAATCCACAAAACTTCACAAATAACTAATTTACATTTTTTTTTTCTAACAATAGTTGAAATGAACTTCACGATTGTAATTTGAAAAACTGATGACAAATCCAATAAATAGAAAAGAGATAATTGTAATTTGTAAAGCACCTTTTTCCTCGCAAACAACTAACATATATGTTAAAAAAATGCAAAAAGTTCCGATGCCGGGAATCGAACCCGGGTCTCCTGGGTGAAAGCCAGATATCCTAACCGCTGGACGACATCGGATTACTGATAATCATAAACGATAACCATTAAAAATACTAACTAATTACGTTCTTCATTAAAGTTACCTTTTAGTGTAGTTATTTGAAACAAGAAAAGTTGACATTGTAACTAGTAAGTGGGAGACAAGGTCGTTTCTGTTTGCCCTGTTCTTTTCCAACAAAGTCAAAAAAGCGCATGCAAATAGCAAAAATCACATTAAATCGCATCAATGGCTCTTGGTCAAACAATGCTATACATAAGCATAATTAGCCTTTCAAAATTTTATATAAATTGTTACTAGTATATTTCCATATATGTAAGTTAAGACAAGTCCTCGTGCTCTTTTGGAAGATTAATTTCATGCTTCTAAAATAGAAAAATTACGAGCATATATGCATTCTATGTCTCTTTGCATAGGTAATTAAAGCTGGTAATATTCTAGTACATCATCATCATGATCTTTAGTGTTTAGTGTTGACAAAAAGTGGTAATAATTGGAATTGTAAAGCTGTTAATATTTTTTCCTAAGTTGGTAACATGCAAAAATGATTCAAACAAGGAAAAGAACCACGCCACCCCTACAGATCGTACAAACACCATGCACGCTCATGCACCCCTCTTTCTACAACAAAAAGCCCACCACTGCATTCAATAAAAGTCAGCATATACACACTATGTATATATCTCTTTTCTCTTTGATTAAAGTCGTTTCTAATTTTATTTTTGACTAAATTATATATTCCATGCACTTGTAACTAATTACTCTGGATTCTGTTATGAACTATATTGTATACCTCATTGCACTTTATAAACTTTTGTTTCTTCCATATTTGGATAAATATTGGTACATGCAATTTAGAAGTAATTTTAAAGGTGCTACATCCACATAGAGTTTCGAAGAAATTGTGCATGACTTTGAAGTTAGTCTATCAGAGATGTGAACCTCCCTAACTTTCTCATGGCTCACAACCATTAGGTCAAGTCCGTGGCCTTCAAAAGAAATGCTTTCATATTAAGTTATTTCTTTTCCCTCGAAAAGAAAAAAAATTGGGTGAAGTTTTGAATTTTGATACATGAAATAGTAAATTGCAAAAACTACCCTCAGTTTTTTCTAATTGACAAAAAACGCTCAGTGAAATTAAAAAATTAGAATATATCTCCTACTACACTTAATTTATCTGTATATTGATTCTAATTACAATAATTGAATTTATTGTATATACTTACTTTATGTACGTACAAAAGATAAATAATGTTCAATTGAATTTTAAATATGTTTTTATAATATTATTTCAAAAAGTTACCTTTTAGATCTATAAGAACAAAAGTACGGTACCGATTAATTTCACAATGCTTTGAAATAATTTCGATAAACATTCAAAAAATTATAGATAAGCTTATAACATTTAAATGAATAAACACATATTAATGCACGAAAATTGTTAGTTACCAGTACCTATAATGAACTTAAAATATGAGAATAAGCGGATATTTGCTAAATTTTCAATTTTGCAGGGATTCTTTTGCTAATAAATTTTACAAAAGTGTTTTTTTCCTTCTCTAAATCTAACTATGCTAGAAATAGTGCAACACAATTTTGATATTCAAGATTTGTAGAAATTGTGCCTTTGAAATTAGTCTACCAGAGATTTAAACCCTCCCTGATTTTCTCATGGCTAACAGCCGTACTTTAGGTAAATTAAAAGAAAATGTTTTCACATTAAGTTAGTTCTTTTTTTCTTTCTTTCTCCAAAGGATAAAAGATCATCTGAAATTCAGATGCACGAAATTAGTTCTTTTTATCTCGTCAGTGTTCCACTATAGATATATATATATATATATATATGTTTGTGACCTCTCATTCTCTCTCATTAGTCGAATAATTTGTCTCTAGGGCTTCTCAAGAGTAATATTGCAGAGCTATTTTGGCATTCTGTCCACCTCCACTTATACTATAATACTGTATGTCTTAAGTACTAATTAATATTAGAAATTTTAGGTTTGCGTTGGAGGCGGCCAGCTTGTCAAACTAGCGCTGTAAATTCCTCTTTGAGAAACTCCTCAAGATTTTCAAACCCTCTAATACGGAGCAGCTTTGGCCATTGATCATCATTTATATATATGGTAAGTAATTTTGCTTTTACCTCATCTACTATCTTCTGTAATCTGCTATATTCTTGTTTGTAAAACTTCCGCAAGGACGGGGCCCGATGGGTAGCCTATTCATTTGGTTAAACTAGTAGAATTCTTTTTCTTGATCTCAGGTTCGATCTTCACGGGGACCAATTTGATTCTATGTCTTCTGAGTCCGTATAAATTATACCCGAACCCAAGTTAGTGGACTATCATAATCGACGATGCCATCTATTCTGAATAAACATGTTTATATTTCTGAGTCTGAAATTGATCAATATTTTCTCCATCTCCTTTTCTCTATTGCACGCATACATCCTCTTAATGTAGTCATCATATAACCAATTTAAAGAAATTGCTATACAGGCCACAGCTTAAACACTTGATTGAATATCTAACTTTGACGCTCGGCGTTTATAACTAATTAACTATATCAAATTTTTTTTGGGCGCTTTATCCGATTTAATAGTTTATAACTAACGAGTCTTAGTTAGCATTAACTTTGAGAAGGACGATTAATGTTAAAAAATCAAGTTATCGTAAAGACTTTAACTGGATATAGTTCTAAATTGTAATAATAAGTGCATAATTAGAGGATGACCTCGACCCCCATTCTATATATAACAGAAAAAAGACTCAATGGGATGTGAATGTGATCATCTGTTTATGCATGGAGCCATGGACAGAGAGGTCCAAATTTTACTAAAAGTGTTGGAATTATCTTGTGTAAGTCAACCATGCATCTATATATATATATATATTACTAAAGCTTTTCAAAAAATGAAAAGTTTTAGTGTTCTGTAATTATGGCATGCTCCCACATTTACATGTTGTAAGCCAAATGCGTTACTAAAATACAGGTGGCACATCTTGATTGGTTCTGGTACCAAAGTGATATGTTTTGAGCATTGGATTCCTCGGAGCAGTACCATGCTTGAAAAATGGTGCGTCAACTATAATGCACTGAGACGTATACATCAGACGTTTCTAGTTCAACTTGTAACGCTCAAAGTGACTTATTGCGCAATTGTAGGTCAAAAAGGTCTCCACAAAAAGAGAATTTTAGTGTGATATATATAAAAGCCACAGTATATGTGCTGATATCACAATTATGTCACGATTTAGGGAACCTACGTCATATGACATTTCTTATTTAGGATGCTTAGGGACTCTCGTATACTTTTTAATTATAATCTAGCATATATATATATATATATAAATTAATAAGTACTGGGTCTTCACTTATGGAGCTAAGAGTTTGACTTATATAGGGGCGAAATGATGTTAAATGAATTTTCTTTTTCTCTTTCATTAACATGTATAATTTACATAACTAATTATTTTAAAGATATATATACTAGTTAGGGCCACATGAAGTTGTAGAGTAGAGTCAATAGAACGGATTATATTTGTTTTAATTCTGGTTGGATTTATCCTAACGAAATAGGTGTAGTTAAGGAATTGAAATTAATCTTTTTTGTGTATTTTAGAAATGTGGAAAATAATCCAATCTTTAATTTAATGATCCGAGTTCGTGATTCATAATATCTAAATCTAACCTGTATATGCTATTTTATAATAAATGATTTTTCTCCTAATTAATATATAGACTCTGGAAATTAACAATTAAAGATGCCACCAGAACGAACATTACATCCTAAAAACTGTACGTGTTTTGAGGGGCAAAGTCGTATCATCACAAAACCAAAAATATGGAATAAGTAAAAGAAAGGAAAATGAGGGAAAAAAAAACAAAGGATAATTGAAAAAAAATGAGAAATATTATAATTTTAATTTCAACAGAATAAATAATCTTTTTAAATCAGACTCTATATATATGAATATTACTATTAGTAATTTGAGCATTCCTTAGGTAATACCGTAGTACCATAAAATACATGCAGTACCATATTAGTATAAGTATTAGTATTACGTTATCTTATGTTTGTACTTTTCACCTAAAAATAGTACAACTTAGTACAAAATTCTATGACATATATATTACCCTTCAAAGACCT
Source organism: Misopates orontium (assembly GCA_946800315.1). Lineage (NCBI taxonomy): Eukaryota > Viridiplantae > Streptophyta > Magnoliopsida > Lamiales > Plantaginaceae > Misopates > Misopates orontium. The sequence goes on along the minus strand of OX326948.1, from coordinate 4,242,794 downwards.
GATCTGTTGACCCACACGACAGGCTCTTGCATTTGATTCTTCACTCTACATTGAATTTATCTCAAGTTGCCTACATAATTCTTTGAAAAAATCAAACAATTTCGCCATGAATGGTATTGGATTTATAAGCCAAAGTTAAAGTTCCGAACAATCTCTCTGAATAGCTCTTGTCCAGCTGAGTACTGCTGCGTAGTAATTGGAGTACATGGAGATTTGGGTTAACCCCGCAATATTATAAGGTACAAAACTATCCTTGGTTACTTTTTAGTCAAATATATGAAAAAATTAAAGCCTGTTAGAGGCTGTTGGGTAGCATCTAATAGTCATTCTTAGAGGTGTGTAATCTAGATAGGGCAATACGCTATTAAGGTGTTTGCTTAAGTACTCCATCGTTCTCCCCGGTCGGTCGAATTCAATCTGATAGATCCGGTATTATATAGAAAATATAATTCACCTTTCAAGGGTAGATTATTATTTGTGAGATAAATTAAAATGATGATATTACAAGATAAACCATGAAACAATCATGCAAGGGTCATATTATAATTTCAAGTGAGTGTGATCTACATATATTCATTTTTGGCTATCAAACGCCTTTCATGAGTAACCTAATGTTTTGTTGGAACTAAACAACCCACACTATGGAAGATACATTTATGTGACGAATTAAATTTGTTTGCATTCAACAAAATATATAAATATTAGGGGGTCAAATGTATCAGCCTGCAACGTGCTTATACCTTTTTTACAAGTTTCCCTCTTACCTATTTTTTTTTTACAATTAATACCTCAACATATTGAGAAATTCTCTAACTGCCTCCGGCCCTGAGTTGTTGATCAACCGTCGAATTTGGACATGTTTCTCCATTTTTGTCCGTTAAATTTGGTCTAGGATATATATATAGGTAGATTAATGTACCTCATCGATTCATATGTTGTCGCCATAATTTGTTGTAATTATCGTTTCAGCTGTTTTACGACATTCCAAAATCTAAATTGAATAAACCAACGTTAATATTTATATTGTATTGTTTTCTAATAAACTATGTCGTGCATATCTTCATAAATTTATTTTTTCACATGGCGAATTTGGAATTGCCAACTGTGTTTCATATAGTAAAGATCTTCATTTTTACTTGGTTAGTTTGGTATCAATTATCTTACAACTGCATGCAGCCTTAAATTTTATTCCTTGCGTACTCGTTGATCTTCCCGATATATATTTGATTATTAGTTAAATACCGGGTTTTAAATATATATTAGTTTTGAGTGGAAAAGAATATCCTTGGAATATCATTATTTTCACTAAATTCACAAAAGTTCAATTATTATTGCTGCTATGAGCTATCATATTTAGAATATGAAGGCACACTTCTTATTCTCATAGAAATTTTAATAACTAATTACTTAACTATCAATCTTAATGGCTATCTTCATTAATCCAGCTCCGCAGTGTCCGGGAACGCCACATATGTAGTAGCTAGGCTCTTCGCACAACGTTATTCGATCGTTGCCTGAACGGAATGTCGTCCCATTTGTTGGCACGATGCACGAATCATAACTTGCCTTGTTCGCAACCACAACATTGTGTACACTTTTATTGTAGTTGAAAACTGAACAATAAAAAGCAAAATTAGAGATACAATAAAAAGTTTAAAAAACTTATTACTATAGTTTTGCCATGATTAAAAATAGACTATAATTTTATTTTTTTTAAGATGACTCAAAGTTTATAGCACTTGCGTACCAAGTGTGTCGCCTGCCTTGAAACACTTGCCATTTTCCCAACCCGCTACGCCGAACGTCCAGCCCGCTGCGTCTCCAACGGTGTAAGTAGCTGCCTGGCCCGAATTGCTGCATAGCATGAGGCCGAATAATATAATTGTCAACACAATTACGTTCACTTTCTCTTCACAAACCATCTTCATACTATCTTTAACTCTCTGATTTTAATTTTAGGAGGAGAATTTAAATCCTTATACACACTGCCTGAGGGACTCGTACATAAAGAAATGGTCTCTATATAGTTATTTTCAATAGTTTGAATTCAAGGATTTTGCATGAACCTCTATACTTGATTAACTATGGCTTGTGAGTTGTGTGGATCCAATATTTATTTTGATTTTGGGTTGTTTGGTAAGTTGAATCTTCTCGTTTATTATTATTTTATGACCTTAATTAAATGGGATTTTTTCCTCGTGACTTGTGACTATCTAATAATATTAATGTATTTTTCATGATTTTGGTAGTTTGTGTTGGGTGTGGACTTTAGCTTCGTTGTATGAAAACGAAGACGAAGCTCATTAATTGGAGCTTGAAGTCATGGGATAGTTTAGATAGAAATTCGATAGCTAAAATCATTAATTTAGATGGTTGGATATTTAAGATTATAGATCCGTGAAACAGAGCAAAGTATAGTTTGTCTCTAATTAATTCTTCAAATGTATGTCATATATTGTGGTAAGGCCTAAGTTAGAGAGTATTTTTTGTGATAAGGCTCTAGCAATATATCGTTAATGGTGAGGGAAATATTTTTTAGTTGTAATTATTTTCTACACAGTGTATTTTTATTCTAGTCCCCATGATTTTTCTTCGAATTGAGAGTTTTTACGCGTGGCCTAGCTTTATGCCATGTAGTGGTGAAAAGGAAGACAAAGCTTTTAAATTGGAAGTTGAAGTTTGGGTGGGATAGTCTACGTACAAATTCGGTAGTTGAAACTTGAAACCATTAATTTGAATGATTGGATATTTAAGATTATATATATATATATATATATATATATATATATATATATATATATATTAGTATAGATACTTGAAGCAGATTCAAATAATTTCTCTTTAGTTCCTCATTTTTATGTAGCGAGGTGTAAGTTAGAGGTTGTTGTTTATAATAATGCACTGGATGTAATTAATCTTTAAGGGTGACAAAAAATTGTGCAGTTATAACAAATTTTCAACATAGTGTTTTTCTTTCTGGATTTCGTGGATTTTTGAGTTTTTTCACATTAACCCTTATTTTGTTGCTTTTGTAATTTCTTTTTGTTTGTTTCTTAATTTTCACTATAGAAAAATCCTGAAAAATGGTGTTTTTGTTGGTTCAAATACCTAACAGTTTGTAGGTAAACAAATAAATTGTTAATCATTCGATTGCCTTTCAAATATTTATGTTTATAAATTAATAATCCTCTTTTGACTGCGCTGGAATTTTATGTAGCTTAATTTGTTTTAAATTTTGAAATATGGGGGTGGGGGGAGGGGTGAGATTAGGTTGCTTAATAGTTAATACATTCGTTTTACAAGAGGTGGAATCAAGGAATGGTATGATAATGATTTTGACTACCTCTTTTTAAAAAAATAATTAGTCATGATTCTTCATTTATTCAATCTAGAAAGCAATCTCTAAAATAAGTTGCATCCCTTTAACAAGGCTAGATATATTCTTAGAGTAAATAATGTTGCTTTCGGAATAATATCTTAAATAGAATAAAATACCCTCACAAATTAACAAACTTTAAAAGTTTCATTTTTGAATTCCTTTGTTAATTGGTTTGCTTGAGCTAATTAACTGCAACAATTAATAATTTATGCCTAGTAGTGATTCATTTGTTTCCCTATGATACGAGTTGTAAACTTGAAGAAAAAATATCAAAAGAAAATTATGGGACTCATCCATTAATAGATATTTCTACTTTTAACCTCCTTAAATTTTATGCATAGAACTAGATACATTATTCTCTATCATATGAGTTGTAAACTAAAAGAGTAATTTGGAAACCACTTTTACACAACTACAAGGAAATTGAAGACTCTAAAAAAGAGAATTTTTTAATATTATTTATTTACATTTTCCCGTGAATTTACATTATAATGTATGTGAAAAAAGAAGACTGATACTGTAGACGATGAAAAAAATCACAAGGTTATTTAACCCCTCGATATTTGAAAATCGTCATAGAACAAATTACTTAACTATATTTTGTACTTGTTACTAATTGATTTTATTGTATGCTGAAAAGATTATATTTGAAATTTTGTGAAAAGTCAAAATAATGAATGGCGGTTTCAAATCTGAATTAATTTTAACTAGTACGTAGTTCTTCATTCACACAAATCCATGATATAGCAGAAATCTTTCTTCCTCTTCTTCTTTTTGATGTTGGATGCCTAAATAATTGAAAGTAAAGATCAGTCTCAAAAATAATGCATGCCATTACGTTTGTGGAGAGACACTACCTAGTTATGGAGCTTGGAGAAGCATTTTCGGTGTTTTGCTGCTTCTGCAATCAAAGTCAAAGGAAAAACCCTATTTTACTTTTTCTTTTGTTAATTTAGTTTGTAGGTCCAAGCATCGCAATTAAGATATACATGTATTGGTTTTGAATATTATCTCATGCGACGGGCATGTTATTGTAGTATATCATATCATGTGAATTGCATGTAACTGATATTATATGGAAGAGAATATTTAGATCACTTTACTATGCTTAAGTGTGCGATATTATAATAATAGAACAATAATTTGAAGTAAGCATAAAACAATTTGAACAGCACGGTTGACTAGGTTGGAGAAGATATGTTATTGTGCAGAATTGGAAACATTCCCAAGCCCAAGTAAATTGCATATTAGTGAACAATGCCTATATATATATATGTGTGTGTGAATATACACTGTTCAAACTATGTTGCACGGATATTTCAAAAAAAATAATATAATGCAATATTCGATACATATTGAAACGCGTACTTCTTGAATAATCCTCGATACGCATTCAATGCGCCACAAAAAATACGAATATCTGTTTCGAACACCTATTGACGACGTATCCGACAATTTAATATAGTACTCTTGACAGTAAAATTATTACTATTACCCGTTCGTCCAATATTTCTATATTCATTGGGGGACTAAAAGCGAACAAAAAAAAATGAAGGGGTTTAGTTTGAAATTAGAATTCCTTTCGGAAATATGGACAATTGCAACCTTAGGGGGATTAAAAATGGGTTTATTCAAAAATTACTCCAGTGGTTTTAGAAAGTACATATTAGCCACATACAATATGTATTTTACTTGCCCAAACTCAAGAGCGTTTGTGCGCAGAAATACCCCTCAATTTGAAAACAAATATGTATACCTTTTTATCTATACCTGAGAAAAATTCAAAAAAACTTTATTTACAAATTTGTAATCTATGTTTTATACTTTTACTATAACTTTTTCCATATGCTTCATTTATACATTTTTGAAATATTAGAAATTTCTATGCATTTAAATTTTTATTATGAATATTCATTTTAAAATATAAAAATATCAAAATTTGTGAGACTTACGCCTCATTTCTCGTGACTTATGCCTCACCTCAAGTCTTAAAATGCCTCGCCTTACGCTCAATGTCTTATAAAACACTGCATTAGATTATACACAATATTTTAAAATTAGCCGGCATAATTGTGCCATATATGACTATATGTATTTGCTTTTGTTGTTATAGTTTCTTTGGTTTTTATGACATTTCTGAAGTTTCAGATTTTCATAGATAGATTTCCAACCAAACTTGATTCTTAGATTCAATTCAAATCCACTATAAAGGACCAACCCCATTTTTCAATGGTTCGAACAAAATTAACTTAAATAAACCAATATATTATTTATATAGTTGTGTTTTCTAGGAAACTATGTATGTAGTATAGGACTAGGAGTTGGGGACATATCTGCCTTTACTTCATTTTTGTACAGCAGTTGTCAATTATGTTTTACATAGTGAAAATTGAATGCTCATGAATTAAATGTGGTCCTAATCACGATAACGGAGCAAACAGTCGTAATAATTGATATCAAATAAACGAGTTAAGTAAATTAAGTCCATGGATAATCAAATTCGAACAAGTTCAATTATTATTACGGGGACATGCTACATTTTTATGATAGAAAAGTCAGAAAAAAAGTTCTCCGCTTATTTTAATTGAATTTCAACAACTTATTTATCAATTTTAATAGCTAGCTTCATTCCATTGCTGCAGTGCCCAGGAACGCCACAAACGTAGTAACTAGTCTTTTTGCCCAGCTTGAACTCATCGTTGCCTGAACGGAACCTCGTCCCGTTTGCTGGTACGATGCATGAATCGTAACTTGCCTTGTCCACAACAACCACATTGTGGTAATTAGTATTGTAGTTGAAAACTGCAAAAAAGGACAAAAAAAAAAAGCATTAGAAATAAATATTATGGAGACAACAAAACATTACGACATTTTAAAAAAATATTAATAAATATATGATACAACTATATACACAAAATTTAAATGGACTTTTCACATGCGTACCAAGTATGTCGCCTGCCTTAAAACTCTTGCCCTTTTCCCAGCCCGCTACGAAGAATTTCCAGCCGCCCAGTGCGTCTCCAACGAGGTAAATTTCTGCTTGGGCCGAGTTGCTGCACAAAGTCAGGCCCAATAACACAATTGTCAACACAATTGCGTTGACTCTTTGTTGACAAACCATCTTCATACTTTTCGAATTAAGAGTATTTGAAATAGTGCTTTGAACAATTTGGAAACTCCTAATACACTGGCTAATATGGATTTGAGAATTAGATGGTCTTTATATAGTTAATTTTCGTTGAGGTGAATTTAATAGTTTTGGGTAAACTTCTACTATGGCTTGTGATTTTTGGTAAGTTGGTGGTTAAAATGTTCTTGTTTATTTATTGTTTTACCTGAAATGGAAATAATATTGGTGAACTTGTATTGATTATTGTGGAATTTCATTTAGCTTATTTTAGAAATTCCATAAGTTGTCATTGGTTGCTTACTATATTTGTTGCGTCAGAAATTGAAATTAAACAGATCATAGTAATTTGACTAAAACAATAAAGCATTAGGAGAATATTTTATGATTCTTTATTATGTAATCTAGGAAGATTATTGCATGCAATAACTAGATGATGATGCGGTGGTTTCCAAGGTCAAAATTTCTAAATATAGAGGATACCTCTGAATACTCTATCTTAACTATGTTTTTATACGAATAATCAAATTGCTTACATCATTTATCGTACAACTGCATCACTTAATAATTTTTACCTATCTAAAGGGCAATCTACAAGGTGAGTTGCAATCCATTTAGGTAGTGTTTGCTAAATATATTTAAAAAATCAAAAATGTCCTTTTAATCAGATTTAAACCCGTTTGGGATATTTTCAACAAGCTAATAGTATACAAATAATCAGATTTAAACCCTTAATATGCCTTAGGTTGTGGTGATTTTCTTCCACTAATAAATAGAAGTTTCATTTTTGAGATCCATTGTTAATTGACTTATTTGAGACTAATTATTTGCAGCAATTAATTGACCACCCTAATTAATATATGCATAGTAGTGATTCCTTCTTTTTTTTTTCCCCTATCATATGAGTTGTAAACTTGTTAAAACTAAAAAGATCAAAAGAAAATTGCCGACTCATCCATTAATTCTCCATCTAAACTCCCTAAGATTTATGCATAGTGATTCATTCTTCTCTATCATATGACTTGTAAACAATCTCAATTCGAATAAGCATAAAACAATTGAATAACGATTGACTTGATCGGAGAAGAAATGTCAATGTATAGAATTCGAAACATTCTGAAACCCTAGCAAATTGCATAATCTATGTTTATTCATGTAATATTTAAAACTCAGGGGGATGTTCATGTAATATTTAAAACTTAGGGAGATGTTCATGTAATATTCAAAAAATAAAGGATAATTCTGTAATAAGGCAAATTTCTTTAGAAAATAAATGTAATTGTTTCGAGTAAATACGGGCTCACTGTATTAAGAATTACTCAAAATAGTTGAAGCTACTTTATTTGTTAGTGAAAAAGTTTTACGAGAATGAGTAAATGTGTTCAAATCCGCTGCACTCAAGATTTATATGTTTTTCTATTATCAAATAACATAATAATAATATTAATGCAAATGTCATAATAGGATATCTAACTATTTCGATGTTAGTGTACATAAGTATATATATTTCACTAGTGCATTTAATAAATAACACAAAAGAAAGATTCACAATTATTATAATACAACCCAATTTGTGATCAACTATCCATGTGTAGTAAAATGTGCTTATACAAAATAAAGTAAGCTAGAAACCCATTTTATTCTGAAAACGAGTCAAACTAACGCTTTAAAATTACATTAAAAACATATACTTCCATAAAACTATATACAGTTTTATCTGTAATTATGTAAGTATAGTACCTATATATATATATATATATATATATATATATATATATATATATATATATATATATATATATATATATATATATATATATATAAAGAAACCGGTTTTTGTCCAATGGTCCAATATTTTCTTTTTCTTTTTCTTTTTACGACAAAATTAGTCAATTATCACTTTAGTGCTTGAATTTTTAAAAAAATCTCGTTATGACATTAAAAGTATTATGAGTTGTTTAACTTAGTTCATATTTTATCACTTAAGTCCAAAAATTTATGAAACATCTTAATTATATCCAAAAGTAATATTATTTGAAGTTTAATTCAAATAAATAAAATCATGAAATATATAAAAATAAAACACGTGAAAACTCAATAATTGTTTACGCTAAAAGAAATTTGCATGTGGCCCCTCCTGCACCCGAACTCTAGTATTATATTACTAGAATTAGATAAACTTTTCACCATTATATTACCAACTTATACAGTTGATACGGTTGTTCTTTTCATTGCAACTTGTGCTTCTAAAGTTCTAATAGAAGATTCTTCTTGATTATTTTCATTGAATTGGAATTACGGGAATAAATAAACTGACCCCCCCCCCCCCCCCCCTCCCCCTCTGTTTTTATGGTTTATTGCATTAGGATATAAACCTAGTTATGTATATTTTACAATTTATTCTTTGTTGGAATTTGACTTTGGAAATGTCAAAAATTAAAGATGCCACCAAAATGAAGTTTATTGCATCCAATGATAGCGTTATTAGAGGGAAATTCATAAATAGAAACCTAAAAAATAGAACAAGTAAAAATATAACAAAAGAATTAGGAATATTAAAGTACAAAGAATAACTGAAAAGTGAAAACAAAAGGATTTGGAGCCTTTTGGTTCTGGAGATGGATTTATCTCCAAAATCTTAGTACAAATTAACATTGAGATAAGTAATCTGCAGACAAGTTATTATATTATATTTTTTTTTCTTAAAAATCTGATAAACCTAGTTTGAATATTAGACAGTTCTACGTTCGACTACTAACTCAGTAATTTGAGTATCCTTCAAATATCACTGTAGTACCCATAAAGTACAGTACTGCTTTACATTATTTTGTTTAATTACGAGCTCTTTGTACTTTTCACTTTGAATTTAGTACGCTATAGTACATATGTTTATGCTATATATACCCTTCAAACACCTTATTCTTTTCGCCAATATGACAAGCATGAACTCAAATTTTCATTCGTTTCTTTGAAAATTACCACTTTTGACTTTGCCAAGACGAAACATAGAAGGCTAAAAGTATTTTCTAGTATCATTACAGCTACAATTTTTCAATTTTTATGAAGTTTCTGAAACATATGTCGAAAAACTCTCAAAAATTACAAATATTTTTAATATGTAGAGTATATACGTTGAAACTAGAAACCGAAATTTTGGTGCATGATATCATTTGATTCTTCTGCATTTACATTAAATATATCTCTTGCATGTTGCTTGTATAAATCTCTGAAGAAGCCAATTCCAGCATGAACGCAAAGCCAAAATGTTGTTGGATCATATATAACTGGAGATTTGGATTAACTCAACAATTAACCAAAGGTACGTACCAAACTTATCGCTAGCCATGCTTATTTTGTTAGCCCAATCTACGAAAAACTTAAAAGCCTGTTAAGATTTTTTATACCCTTTAATCTATTAACTGGTATAGTCATCCTTTAAGATTTGTGTACATGTACTTGATTCAACTTGAGTATCACTTTTACTCTTTGGAATAAAATTTCTTCGCGGTACTTAAAACTTGTTTAGCTTTAAATGGTAATTATTCCAACACTCGTGGAGGTTTGTATAATTTAATAAACTTTAGATAGTAAAATTATTATTATTACCTGTTGTTCCAAGATTTGTATATTCATTGTGTTGTTAAAAGTGATGAAAACTGAAATAGGAAGGGTTTAGTTTGAAATTAAATTCCCATTGGATCGAAATCTCGAACAATTGCTACCTAGGGGACTAAAAATAGATTTATTTATTTTCTTGGCAAATTATCCATATGACTTCACAAAGTAGCACATTAATATTACCGCTATTAATAAGAAAGTGTAGTCCACTTGCCCAACTCCAAGGTGTGGATTATGTGTTGCCCAAAAAAAAAATTAACCTCTCTTTACTCTAAAAATATATATTTTTGGTTTATAAGCTAAACTATATATGAAAGAAAAACAAAATAAAAAACATTTGTAATTTATATGTTTATAATTTATTTTATATTTTATTTATAATTTTTTCAAGAGAAAACTACATAAATATGAAATTATAAAAAAGAAGATACTAGACATAATCAGGGTATGATAATTATCAAATATAATAAATACACGGTGTACAAATTTTTGAAATCATATAAGGTATATATATATCGCACCAATTTATTTTTCTATAATCCACGGGTGATTTCTCAATATCTCTAATACTCAGTATTAAATTACCCAGTTTATGAACTATGTTAAATTCTGTAACAAGAGTAGCTGCTTATGATGTCAACTGTCATACAATGTGATATATATCCATAGAATTTTCTCGAGATTAGTACACAATATTTATAAGTTGCCGGCATAGTTGTGTCATATACTCATATATTTGTTGTTATAGTTTCTATGGTATTTATGACACTTCGGAAATGGAAAGTTTCAGATTTATATAGATAGAATGCCATCCAAATTTGATTTTTGGAGTCAGTTTTACTGTCAGTCCATTATAAAGAACCAACCCAGTTTTAAATGGCTCGTAGCTACAACAAATTGAACTAAAATAAGCCATTATATATATATATATATATATATATATATATATATATATATATATATATATATATATATATATATATCATCTATATAGTTGCATTTTCTACGAAACTATCTATGTAGGAGTTAGGACATATCTGCATCTACTTAATTTTGTTATAGCAGTTGTCAATTATGTTTTACAGAGTGAAAACTGAATGCTCATGAATTAAATGTGGTCTTAATCATGATCACGGGGATCAAACATTTATCGAAATAATTGAAATCAAATAAACGAATTAAGCAAATTAAGTCCATATGGATAATGAAATTCAAACAAATTCAATTATTATTACTGGAACGTGCTACATTTTTATGATGGAAAAGCCGAAAAAAAAGTTCTTTGCCTATTTTAATTGAATTTCAACATTTTAATGGCTATCTTCATTCCCTTGCTGCAGTGCCCAGGAACACCACAAACGTAGTAACTAGACTCTGTGCCCAGCGTGAACTGATCGTTGCCTGAAACGAACCTCGTCGCGTTTGCTGGTACGATGCATGATTCATAACTTGCCTTGTCCACAACAACCACGTTATGGTAATTAGTATTGTAGTTGAAAACTGCAAAAAAGGACCAAAAAAAGCATTAAAAATAAAAATTATGGAGACAACAAAAAACTTCCGACATTTCAAAAAAATATTAATAAATATATGATACAACTATAAACTCAAAATTTAAATTGGCTTTTATAGCACATGCGTACCAAGTGTGTCGTTTGGCTTAAAGCTCTTGCCATTTTCCCAGCCCGCTACGAAGAATTTCCAGCCGCCCGGTGCGTCTCCAACGGTGTAAGTTTCTGCTTGGGCCGAGTTGCTGCACCAAGTCAGGCCCAATAACATAATTGTCAACACAATTGCGTTGACATTCTGTTGACAAACCATCTTCATACTACTTTCGAATTAAGAGTATTTAAGATAGTGCTTTGAACAATTTGGAAACTCCTAATAACACTGCCTTATGGATTTGAGAACTTGATGGTCTTTATATAGTTATTTTCGTTGAGGTGGATTTGAGAATTTTTGACGATCCAATAATGTGTTTATCATGATTTTGGTAAGTTGTTGAGTGAAATGCCCTCGTTTATTTATTTTTTGTTACCTTAAATGGAAATATTATTGGTGAACTTTGTTGTGGAATTTCATTTAGCTTTTTTGAGAAATTTCATATGTTGTAGGGGAATATTAGGTTGCTTACTATATACGTTGCACAAGAAAGAGAAATTAAACAGATGGTAGTAATTTGACTAAAACTATAAAGCATTAGGATAATATTATATGGTTCTCTATTATTCAATCTAGGAAAACTTTATTGCATGCAATAACTAGATGATATTGCGGGCTTTCTAAGGTAAAAATTGCAGATATTTTCTAAAATTTTGAGATTCACCTCTTAATACCTTGTCTTAATATGCCTATACACAATAATTGAATTGATTATACTATCTTATCGTACCACCGTTGCATATAATAATTTCTTCCAATCTAAAAGGCAGTCTTACAAAGCGAGTTGCTATCCATTAATTAAGGTAGTGTTTGTCAATTCTTAAAAAATCAAAAATGTGTTTATAATCAGATTTTAAACCCTTTCAGGGTATAGTAACAAGCTAATTAATATCATACAATACCCACAAAGTCACAATAAAAGTTGATAATTACATGTTTTTAGTTTGTGGTGATTTTTTTTCGCAACAAATAAATAGAAACATGATTTTACACCTTCTTGTAAGTTTCTTTTTACTTTTTCTCCAAACACTCTCGACTTACGACTGTAACACAATTTTACTTCTTTAACTTATGACTGTAACACAATTTTACTTCTTTAACTTAAATTATGAGCATTGTTATTTTATTTTATTTTATTGAAGAATAGTAAACACCAGTTTAATAAATTTATGCATTAGGAAATATTATTACAAACATCAGCTGATTGGGCCTAAAACTTTTTAAATTTTGAGTTGCACAGTTTTAGGCTGAGCCCATGATATTGTATTTAGGCCGCACATACTTGGGCTAAGTGCCGTGAGCGAATACCAACAACTAGAGCTAGGGGTATTCTAAACCCGTCCGACCCGCCAAAATTCGATCTGCTACACCCGCACTCGCCATGGTTCATTTTATAACTTCACCCGCTCGGGTTGATAAATTGGTAAACCGTTAAATTTGGGTGGCCATAATTTTAAGTACAACTTACCCAAACCCGTCCGCATACCTCCTAGTTTGTATATTTCTAGAGGAATGAAAAGAGCAATGAAAGTTTCTGAAAGTTATATAGTTGTATGGCATAATATTGCTATAATATAGTTTTTTTTGTTACTTTTTTACGTTGTTTAATAGCTGTATTTTAGATCGTTCATCGATTAGAATGCTATTTTATAATTTATGCATAGAAAATAGTTTACATCCTTATATTGCTATTTTAATTAAGTTATGTTGTGAGTGTTTTTATTAAGTTATGTTACTATTTTTGTTGTTTTTTAAAACGCAAAGTAAGTTATATTTTTATTTTATACCCAAATATTAGCATATTTTCCCTCACAATTTAAACAAGCCACCCGCTCAACCCGTTCGACCCGCAAACCGCATGATTAGTTTTTAACTCAACCCGCTCGGGTTGACAAATTGGTAACCAGTAAATTTTAGGTATGGTTATATTTTCAATGACAACCGGTCTAAATCCGCCCGCGAACACCCTAACTGAAGCAATTTAGCATCCCTTTTTTTCTTTGGTTTTTAGGTTGTTGAACTTAAGAAGTTATTCAACTTAAATAGAATAAATTTTAGCTACGTGCTCTCTTATAATTAAAATAAACTACTAGATGCAGGAATTTATGGCAATAATTCTTTATTTGCTAACAATTTGTAAAAAAAAGTGTAAATCAAAATCAAGAATGTATATAGTTAAATAATATATGTTGAACATATTGAAAAATCACACGATTTTGTACTATTTTCACTAAGAACCTGAATTAAAATCTCAAATGTTGTGCGTATGCCTGCACATCTTTTATGCCAACTTTGTCCATTATGATTGTAAACTAATTTATCTATTTAACTTTCTTCTACTGATCACTACCCAAAGTACTAATATTTCTCACCAAATTTGTGTACAAATGTCAAAGTGGCACAAAATAATGCGCCTCTAGACACAATGTAAACCAACCACAATCATGTTAGGTTGTTGTGGGAACATAAAGTACTGTCCACTATTTCATATTTTGAGATATTTTATGCTAGAGTACTACTTTAAATTATAATTCACGTTGTGTCCAAAACATAAATAGGCCATTAGTTCTTATCTATAATTGTAACTTCACTCATTAAAATAGTAAAAAAGATTTAAATTGACAGCATTATAAACATGCAGGTTATTTTGACGAACTGGGTAAACAAGTCTACGTGTCTTTTACAGTTCGTAAATGACATTCAATTAATCATCGTTTTGCTTATCGTATGCCGTGTAACAAATTAAAATAAACAAATAAATACAAAATTATAGTAGGAAAATCAAATTAACAACAACCAAACCAGTCAAGTTTATTTCATCTCATAATTTATATCTCCAACAAATAGTAGAGATTACAAACATATTAGAAGAAAAACACATAGTCAATTAAACAGCATTAATGGCTATCTTCATGTTAGATTGGCAGTGGCCAGGCAAAGTGCAGATGAAGAAATTCTGTCCCTTTGCAAGTTTGATCTGATCCTTTCCAGTCTGATACACTTGGGCACCCGAAGGTGAGGTGCACCCATCGTACCCAGCTTTGTTCACCCGCACAACATTGTGAACCCCCGAGTTGTAGTTGAACACTACCAACAAAATAAAGATAGATCCTTAATGTATTTACATGCTAATAGTTTAATTAACTGTGCTTAATGTATTTAATAGGGTGTAGATCTTTAATAAATGGAGACTACAAGGTAACTTTTTTTATTTTTACGATGAGCTGAGAGGTAGGTAGAAATATCAAACAAATAACAGTGTTTGTTATTTTAAGAAGGGGTCATATGATCCTCAGTCTCAGATGACACAATATTTATTCTATTTTATATTAGCATTAATCAATAGAAGTTAGAAAGAAATAAAGGAACTATTCGTGCAAATCAGAAACACCAACCTTAATTATGTCTCAAGCAATTACTTACTAAGGATGAAACTAAGTACACCTTTGCTATGTAGAGTTTAAAATTATTATTGATTCTCGATGATTATACATAAATACTTTTCGCCCTTCGGATTATTTTGGTTTTAACACCTACATGTGAAGAAATCTGATGAGAATAATCCCACATACCTTGTTAAATAGTTAAAGCTAGCTTATATAACGAAACTTCTATTCACATCCCATCCTAGTAAGAGTACTTTGTAAAAAGATGAATAAATGTTTTTTACGTAATTTCTAAAATTAAAAATATGTAATGAAATGGATGCTATATGGCTGGTATTTTTTTATTTTTACTTAGGATGTATATCGAATAGAACTTTCAATTCTCTAACCTTTTGTCAAATTACAACTATAACTTTAAACACGTTAAAAAAAATCATGAAAATAATATGCTGATTAATTTTTACCAAGTGTGTCACCGGCCCTAAAGCGCTTGCCTCTTGGCCACGAGTCCACGTTGAAGGTCCACCCACCGCCACCACCCACCGTGTAAGTGGCTGCTTCAGCCACTTCATAGTGGAGAACCACGACCATCATCATCACCATATATGCCACAAGAACTGCACTGCCTCTTCCCTTAGACATTTTTTTTTGTTCTTTTAAAACTCTAAATGTGTAGTACTGTGTTATTTGGTCTAATAGTGCAAATGTGAACGAATTAAGGGCAATTTATAGAAAGGGAAAATGATCATGTTGGGTGACATTATCCTACTTTATGTACAAGTGGTCTGATCCAGATTTAGTACACTCGATGGGAGTTTGGTTTTCTATTGCTAGTCCAAATTTCAGGGTCCCAAAATCCCGCTTGATACGTTGGAATATTTTTGGATTATTTTGCTTAAACTATGTTCGTGCACCATGCTTAGATATTTCAATACGAGGTGTCAATCTAAATTTTAAATCCATTTATACGCGTAAAGTGTGTTTTAGGTATTATGTCTCTTGTTTTGGTGATTTAGATACATTATGTGAGGGTTTTTGTGTGATATAGGTTAACTGTGTGTTTTCTGAAGTGTAGTGTCTTTTAAACATGACGTGTACTTTTTAAAGTGATTTAGGTGTAGTATATGTTCTGAATGTGTCATATGTTTTTAGCTGATTTATATGTAATGTATATTGTAGGTATTGTGTGTGTTTTAAGTAGATTTAGGTGTCGGTTTATGTTTTTTATGTGAGTTAAAAGTAGTGTGTGTTCGTACAACGTGTAACTTTTAGGTGTTTTACGTGTCGTGTGTGTTTTTCAAGATAATTTAGGGTTACACTGGATAATAGGTGAATTAAAATTGACCGAGTTGTTAACAGGTTAATGAGTTTATCCAAACAATTTACGACAACCCCACCTTAAATGAGTTGTTGATGGTGGTCACTTTTTAATACATAACATGCATGTTACAACACACTCATGTACAACCAACACATTCATGTGTCACCTCCAAGTACAAGTTTGTAAGTTTTAGAAAGAATTACGCAAAACACTTCCAGAGGTATATGCTAATCACATGGAGACACCTTCTCATATTCGGAAAATTAATTGTGGGTTAACTTTCGTTAAAATCTGTTTAATTTTGATGAATGTACATTTGCACTGCCTTGTTTGCTCTATATAATAAATGGAAAATAAACCAGAATTCTTAAGAAAATAGAAAATAATTCTCATTTACTGTTGAAGTATAAAAAATAAAGGGTATTGATAAAAGTTTATTTAAATTATTTGTCACATCATTTTCTTAGTTAGAACTCAACTCGGTAAGCTTGTTTGGATGATTAGATGTACACTTCAAATGATATTAGTGTAAAATGAGAGATCCTAGCTAGAAAGTAGGTCCTGTTCCTATCCATGACATAGATTTGCGCCCATTGTGGCTTTGTCCCCGAATGGCATCACACAAAATTTGGGATCAATCCTGTCTATTCTGCACATTATCACAATTTTCCAAATTACGTGACAGAATCATAGTCAAAAATCTACGTATATTTATTATAGATTCCACAAGAGTGACTTACAAGTCGTTGGGGCGTGCAGATTTGTCATCATAACTCATAAAGAGGCATTGAAGTGCCATAAATTCTGAGCCAACCAACCCACTATACCTCCGTAGGACAATCATACTATGCACTATGGAATTTTGTTAAGATAAAAATTGGACACTTTATTTGGTAAATCTATGCAAGTAAAATTAGTCAAGTTTGTTGTTTCTTTATAACTAAACCACCAAAATTTTATATTAATACGCACAAAAGAAAGTTAAACATAATTATTACAGTCACCTTTGCCCGTGGTCATGTTAATGCTATTGCTTTAAACCTTTATCCTTTCCGTCATAGTGTCACAATATTTCCACGAAAATTAGTAAATTTAAAACAGAGACCGAAGCCAATGCAAATTCCACAATCATAATTGGTTAATATTTTCGTGCAGTATGCACCAAATCTCTTGTACGGACTAGGCACATATGGAAAATTAGAAAAAATATTGACCACCATCCAAGAGTAGACCTCTGTTTGCGCTCGTGAGGGCTTGAGCCTATGTGATTTTTCTGTGTGTAATTAGTACTAGTATATTAAGTCCATAAAAGGAAAAAAAAAAGAAAAAAAAAAAAAGAGTAACCTAATAAACACACAAGGAAGTTAATTAGATGGAAGTTCAACAATAACTTGAGTCATCAACAAAATCTTTAAATAAAAAGTTTGACAAACTAAAAATACTAATCATTCTAATTCACTCGCAAGCTAATATAAGAGAAACTGCAAAGACCATTTTTATTTTTACAATTGAGGCATGAACCAACCTACTTTGGATCCCGGGTTGTAGCTCAGCTTTGTGGAAGAAATTTGTTGCATTTCATTAAGTTGCAAGGAGAATACACCATGCTCTCGAACAACGTAATGCTCTACATTCTCGATCTGTAACACCTTCAGCGCCATTTGTAGCAAAATATATGATCAAATGTTCGAATGGAAAATGATCCAGCATCTCCCAAAAATATTGTTTCCTCCCCTACGCTACTCATATTTTCCAATATAATTTCACTTGCCAAATGATTATGATTTTCAATAGGTAAAGTACTGACCCAAAATTTTGTCGTGTGTTGGCACGTGGATGTCAAAATGGATTCAAAATCTCGCAAAAAAATCTAACCTTGCAGAAACAAATAAAATCTTCTGCGTAAGTGATGATTCCACTAACCGAACAATTTGTTTTTGTGCTTCAAAAGGTTCTAAGCCCGGTAGAAGTTGAGCATCAGCAATAGTTATCCCATCAAGGGGCAAAAAGATTATCCTCAATGGTATGCGGCAGTCTTCCCTTAAAAGAATTTCTGTATCATTTGACAATAAATTTTCCTCTTGCGGAAAACGAGTAACCAAAGCGTAGAGTTGCTTCTTTGTACTATGAAATAAGATGTCGCTATAGATCACATCAAAGTCCATCCCACCAATCACCTTCCATGCTTTCTCCTGTGGTGTGCATATTGCAATTTCATTGCGTGCAACTCTCTTGAAAATCACAGCGCCCACGGAAAATACTTCTACCCGATGAACGACACTCGACAAGTTTTCAAATATTCCAATCGTGTCGAGTTCTATGTATTCATTGAAATAGGGGAGAGTGGACAAAGGAGGGAGTTTGATAGCGGCTTCCACAAAAACATGCCTGAATTTAAGTTGTCACCAACAGCTATTAGTAACCACCCGTTCGAAGATCCACAACACCACCAACCATGTTCCAATTGGTTGTCCAGTATCGAGAGGGGCAACCTGAAACGATAATTTGGTTTTTCCGGTAAGCTTTTGAACCGTATCTCTATCAGACATCTTTCCGGGTTGTAGTAGGAATCATCAGACAAGATTTGCCATGGTTCCTCCTGTATCATACGAATATAGTCGTCTGTGAGAATTTGTTCCCATGATTTACAAACTAGTCTTGAGCGAACTCGATCACCTATCCACAAGTTTTTAAATATTATGCGGAGAGTGTCGTCAGGAAGCATATGCTGACGGAGAAATAGTAGTTGTTTTGTCAACTATCGGTCTTGGCTCTGTAATTTTCCTCCCATTCATCTTTCACAAGTTCTTGAAGATGCCACAACAATATTCAAACAGGCGTTGATTCAGCAGGTTGATAAAACAAAGAAATATATAAGCAAATATGATCAAAGACAACGTACCTCTTCAATTTGGGGAAATTCAAGAATAAACTCATTAAAATATATTATATCCAGTCTCCCTCGCCATGAGTTTGAGATCGACAGTATCTATTAGCAAACAGGTGAAGAATTTGAGTTGAACAGTGATTGCATTATGGTTTTTATTTTGATAAGTTCAAGAACTTCCCTAATTTGATTAGAATTGGAAAATACTATATATATTCCAATGAGTTTAGAACTCTTTGCGCTAAACTAGAATATCTCGCATATTAAACTACATTAGTAACTTTAGATTCATTTTTCAATACGTAACACATGCATCCATCATATTACAGAAAATCAAAAGAAAAGATATATATATATATATAATATATATATATATATATATATATATATATATATATATATATATATATATATATATTGAAGTCGTTGGCCTTATTTTCTTCACACTGTCAAAAGCCAAGATAATTACAAGCAACGGCATAATATAATATAATAGATAGTCGTCAAGTTGTAGCACGGACTCCGCAAATTTCTTCTTTAATAATCTCCACCGCTTTTGAAACTCCATCCTAGGAAAGGAAACATATGAAACAAAAAATTAGCTCCCAGATTTTATGGTTCTTACAATTAAAGCCAGTATTCTACTATTAGGGTTTCATCTTGTGATCTGCAATTTGTATAATTACATTTGGTTGCAGGGATAAAATCCTATAAATTTAACCATCATTTAAACAGGATAAAAGGTATAGGTCACGTTTGTATCTGATTCACTGTCAAGTGAATGTAGAATGTTTCTATCAGTTTGAGGAGGGAAGATAGAGCCTCGAGGATTCAAGTAAACACAAAACGGCATAAAGTTACTCCAAATTAATGACGAGATTCATCCTCAGATTTTGCTTCTTCACTGCAGCCCCAGTAGAAAACATTTATTTAAGGTTCAATTGCGTTTTGCCCCTTAACGTTTGGAGTGTTTTGCGAAGTGCCCCCTAATGTTTTAAAAAAGGCACTTTGCCCCCTAACGTTCGTAAAATGTGCGATTTGCCCCTGGTGCCAAATCTAATAGATGGAAAGATAGCGACGTCGCAAAAATGAACGGTAGATCAAGGACTCAGGGCGCAAATTATAAACGTTAGGGAGCAAAGTGCTCTTTTTGATACGTTAGAAGCGCTTCGCAAAACACCACAAATGATAGGGGTGATCGCAATTGACCCTTTACTTAATGCAGACATATTTAAGATAAAATATTCAAGACCTTAAGATACTTTAAGCAGTTCTCAATTAAAAGCATATTAAGAGCGCCCAACAACTCTCGGGGGTTTCCAACTTTCAAGCAGGTTGGATAAAATTAACTTTTGCAAGCATGCATATCTCGACATCACAAGAATAATAGTAAAACCAAAAACTTGATCAATCCGTATCATGTTTGAATAGCGACTTCTAGTCACCTCGCATGTATCTTATGGAATATTAATCACAAAAACACATATGAACTGAACCATAGCACCCAGAAATGCAACTAACAAATGCATCAGTAGAATAAATTATAAATCTTACCTCGGCAGAAATGCTTTTCGCAATTTGTGATGCACGCAATTTGACTTTGGAAGACAATGCATAGTTTATTGCATCAGCGAGCACATTTGCAGCTTGTGTAATGCAGCAGCCATCACTCTCCTCTGGGAGCAAGCACGATCTCTTTAGTGGCTCGGCCGCAACACCAAGCCAAAACATCCTCTCAGCCCAATAAAATTGATCCAGAATAAATGGACAAATAACCTGCCATCAAAAATCAATTAGTTGGGCGAGCTTGTCTGTTTCCATAGAAGTGGAAGCTGATCGTTAGTGCAATATAGACGAAATAGATTCTGGACATTAAGCCTACATGTGGGGTATTAAGTTATATCAAGCAACCCCACAAAAAGCAGAGAGCTTTCCTAAAACATTTTAATAGGCATAATTAAGACTCCCAACATCTCAAAAAGATTCTTTTTGACCTTTTCTTACTAAGAATGGCATACTTAAATCTCTGTTTCATTAACGACCCTTACAATATGAAAACCAACCATTGGCCTGAAGCTGAACAAAGCAATCAAACGGACATTTCATCTGCTAATTGGATATTTTTAATCGATGGAACACATGTCCTCCCATTACGGCTTTTATTTTTCTCCATAAAATTGCATGAATTAATTTTAACTGGTTAGATGCATATCCAAGAGTACTGCACTCTTCAAAATAAGATCCCTTCTTTACTATGGGGGCAAAAATTAGGAACAAGAAAATTAAATAGTGTAATACTCTGTAGAAGGAGCTGGGAGAACAATCAGAGATCCTCAAGATTATTCTTCTCGCTGCTATCCTTAATAAATCAAACCCTCCAAGTTCATAGATCAGTTTCAAAATTAGAAGGAAAGGTTTATAGGATATCAGCATACTGGGCAAAGGTGAGCAGGCATAGCTATCATCCACTAACCAATGAATGCAAAAAAACACCAAACTCTATAATAAAACAAACCTGAGGAATTCCAGCATGCAGAGCAGCAGCAGTGGATCCACTGATGTTAATGAACACCAGTTGCAAATACAAAACATGTATTAGGATAATAACGACTCAAACATAACTCAAATGCAAAGTAAAGCTTAGCGAGGAAAGATCACCTTCCTCCATGATGAATAGCTACATCACATTTTGGAAATAGCCAAGCGTATGGAATGGCCCTATTTTCATATAAAAAAATTGCTATCAGACAGATAACATATTGCAATTGTCCAACACGAATTACAGGAAAAACAGGTATGTATTAGCGAACTTAATTCAGATCAAATGAAATGAAACTAAAGCTATAGCAATGAAAATTACAGAAGAACAGTGGCATGTAAATTCATGTAACGTAAAAAAGTTCAAAAAGTAGTCCGTCTCTCCAACTCCAACACCCGACACAAGTTACTGTTGGACCAGCATTACAGCTCATTGAGATGAATATTTTACTCTCTTGTCAATTATACCAATTGCTCTTACTTTGAGTATTTTATTATGTCAATGTTTCCGATAAAGCAAGTGCAGATAGTCAGACACATTTTGCCACGCAGCAATGATGTCTTGGCGTAAAACTCAAAATTCATGTGCGACACCGATCCCTAACTATCTCAAACCTCTACCCGATTTTAACAAGGTAAAGCACCTATTTTGCAGCTTCATAATCAGAACCCAAAACTAAAGCCATTAGCATAGAATGACTGTCAACCAAGTAGAAACAGTAGCCTCGTAATTTTTTCCCATATAGATCATCTCTTAAGCATAAATGTGGAATCAGAATGATTAAGGTCGAATCAGAAGAAGCTAAAGAACATACAGCTAATAATCATTTGTTGAATTCCAGTTAAGTTCAACTTTTGAATATTATCTTACTCAAGCAATAAGATTATGATGCATGTCAAACAAACATGAATCAAAGACAAAGGGGTAAGTAGGCCGCAGGAAGAGTTGGGGGCTTTAATTGGATAAAAGATGATACTGTGTAATGGTTTGAAAATCGAAACATTAATTTATAGCTCATCTAAAATGGCTTGTTAATAACTGGGCTGAATTTTACCCATTTAATATGTGCATATATACAGTTGATACAATAAAGGTAGCCTACTTTGAGATTTTATCGAGATACGTTTTACCCAGCCTATTAGATAAACTCATAAAAAGTGGATGCCAACAAACAAGAATACAATTTATATAACGAATATAATGTACAAACATGCTTAAAAAATTATTTCAACTTATGAAGTTAAATATATATTGGGATAAAAGCATCAAACCCCCTATACTATAGGGGGTGTAGCGATTTGCCCCCTGAACTTTTTTTTTTGGCAACAAGCCCCCTGTACTATGGATAAACAAGACTTTTTGCCCCCTGATCGAATTTTTGGCCAATTTTTGCCGGAATTTAAAACGTGAACACGAGGGTTCATTACTATTTAACCTCAAATTCAATAAAATGCCCTTTTTTCACTTCAATTTTTTGTTATATATTCTTAATTTTCAAACCTTAGTTTAAATTATCCAAATTTCAGGTTTGGAAATTCAGAAAATACAACAAAAATCAAAGTGAAAGGGGGCATTTTATTGAATCTGAGGTTAAATAGTGATGAACCATCATGTTCACGTTTCAAATTCCGGAGAAAATTGGCCGGAAATTCGATCAGGGGGCAAATTATTTTTTCAAGTCAATAGTTGAGGGGGCAAAGTGCTTATTTATCCATAGTACATGGGGCTTGTTGCCAAAAAAAATAGTTCAGGGGGCAAATCGCTACACCCCTATAGTATAGGGGGTTTAACGCTTTTATCCCATATATATTTAATTTAAACTTTCTTTTTTCCTTGTCAAAATAAAAAAATATTTTCAACTTACAAATTAAATCCTTTACCTGCCGCCACCCTCCAAAGACATACTACTATCCTTAGGATACTCACATATGAACATGTCCGCTCATCAATATCATTATATATGCAACTAAAAAGGTATGTATTTCTGTATATATGTGTATATAAATTTATCTATGTTTCATAATACATGTGTATATATATATATATATGTATATGTATCACTGTTTGTGTGTATGTGCATTTTTGTGTCTTATTTCAATTTATAGGGTCAATTGCGATCACCCCCCTATCGTTTGGGGTGTTTTGTGAAGTGCCCCTAAAGTTTCAAAAAGAGCACTTTGCCCCCTAACACTTGTAAATTTGCCCCCGAGTCCTTATCCACCTTTCATTTTTGCCACGTGTCTATTTTTTCATCCATTAGATTTGGCATCAGGGGGCAAATCGCACATTTTTACAAACGTTAGGGGGCAAAGTGCTCTTTTTGAAACGTTAGAGGGCACTTCGCAAAACACCCCAAACGTTAAGGGGCAAAACGTAATTGACCCCAATTTATATTAGTTATATGTTTATCTTTATACAACAGAATGAAAGCCTTGTTATAAAAATGTTAGTAGCAACTTTTCAGTTTCTAAACGATTAAGCATTGGATGGATCAACCAATTAAATATGATTCTTAATAGATCATCCCTTTGGTAAATGAATGAATGTTTAGACAGCTTGAAATTTTGAAGCAGAATCATCACCCCTACAAGCACAACCTGAGACTTGTATCTTGTTGCCTATTAAGAATAAGTGGTGGAATTATTCCCAAATATTAGAGCTATAATAAAACCGTTCCTTGTGAACCCCAAAACAAGGGGCTGGGGGAGGCTAACAAGAAAAAAATGGTTTTCCTTTGATTTTTCTACTTCTCAAATATGCTTGATAATATTATTACAAAATTTTGTGCACCTCAAACAAATGGTGGATCGAATGGGTCCCCAAGCCACAGTGCTTGGACCTCAAGCAAGACTACTACATTATGCACCTAGATTCCACAAAAAGGCATCCAAATTTTGCAGCATTGGGGAGCTAGACCTTTATATATGTATAATGCAATTACAGATTTAAGATTTTCAAGAGAACTCACCCGGAAAAGCAAAATAGTTGGTCGTCAAACAAGGAGGTCAGATATTCACCTGATTGCATTTCTTCAGATGCTGAAGATGATACCCTAGCGAGCTTCTTAATTGCTGCGTCTAAGGGCTCATAACCAGCGGTCAACAATAAAAATCTATGACTTCTGACACTCAAAACTTTTCCAAGGACCTGAAGAAATGCCTGAGGGTTTCTCATATAACCCATGCTGCAGATAGGGAACTCAACTTGTATGAAATAAATTAAATTACAGAAAAGACACAACAAACTTATAAGCTCAAACCATCATACACACAAACAAAGCCTGCTAATGAATTAACAGAGTAATGATTGAATATACTAATATTAGCCCTATGTAGCATTCCCTGTATACCTAATTCTGAGCAAAAGTTACTATATTCGATCTTAAAAAATTTTAAACCAACAATTCACCATCAAAACTGAACCTATCTAGGAGTTATTCAATGTTTTAGTCTGTCACTGCTGCATGATTCCGGAAATTCCCAATTATCGTTAAGCATAAATATGTACATCGCTACAATCATGTAGCGTGGTGAATTGTATTCACATACATACATATATAGATACATATATATGCACCAGAGATATATGTACATGTAAGAGTATGCTGGCATGCTGTCTGTAGGCCATGCACGTCTTTTAACTATTTTGATTCTTATATAGTAATGAGAATATTAAGCTCATCATAAAATCGTAATAAGTTTACTTCATCTAACATGTCGTTCCTCTAAGAAAGAATATTTATTAATGAATCAAACGGATTAAAATTAGAAGAATATATATATATATTTATATAAAAACACAGAATTCTGAATAGGTATAGCAACTATATGACAAAGAAAGAAAAGTTCAAACTCTAAATAGGGACTCGCCTACCAATAGAGCTCAGACTTATGAAAATGGGTTGCTTTGCTGAAGAATCCAGGAAACTTTTTAACTTGGCATGAACTGCACACAACTCATCTTGAACATTCAGTTTTCTCGAAGAAATCAAAGATGAAATGTCTGCACATCTGTTGCAAGAGAACTGCCATTCAAAAGGGAGAAACCAAAACCCACAAACTCGAATTCCTGATGGCCAGTAACCTGTTAGAGCGTAAAGTTCTTATAAGAAGTTATGTAGAATAAGATTAAATATACAGATACAATATAATGATAAATAATATCTACTTCGTAATAAGATATATGGTGATAAACATGGGATACAAAGGACAAAGAAATGGAAAAGACATGAGTAGAACAGGTCGGTGAAAGATTTGATTATTCTTGATGGGATTGGGGATGTATATTCTTTCTATCCTAATTCCTTTTACTTCCTTCTACTATTTTCCTTCATGGTATGAAGGTTGTGGTAGGCAGATGGGTATCTCTGTCATACACAAGAAAGGCCCAACCCTGATTGATCTCATCATCTTAAGAGCATTTTCAGAGATTTATTCTTGAACAAGCTGCCTTTTTAGAAAATTGATTTTGCTCACCCAAAATACCTTAGTTCAAAAACATGCCAAAAATACTCAGATTTAAAAGGCATTGAACTAGTATAAAATGACAGATATCCTAAAAAAAGAAACTAGAGAAAAAACCAAGGATAGACCAGTCAGCCAAACATGGCCAAATATGACCTTAGAATTAAGATTTCATTTCAAGGGGTGGTATCGTATAGTTTTCACCAAATTGCAATTAGAACTTGTCCATCGGGAAAGAAATAATCTGTTTTCAAGTAGAGAAAATTAACACTGTTGCAAAAAAATCTGGAATCCATTCCTAAACAAACAAGTGTTTTACTTCAAAGAGAATTAATAATATGTATTCTTTGCGAGTATCTATGAAATACACTTTTCTCATAGGCTCATCATATAGATTCAAAGAAAGAAACCTAAAGGAATATAACATATTTTAGGAAGAACTCGAAATATTTGCTCTTAGTAAGTTATTATGCCACATATGTCCTTAAAATACTTTCTTATCAAATGAATTATGAGCAATTAATGCAATAGTGAAACTATATGCACAGACCAGGAACAATTAGAATAGACATACAACACAATGAATGGAACAAGATTCTCAAAGGTAAAGAGGCTATTAATTATTTTTGTAATAAACAATTGAAAAAACGATTGAAGAATTACCAGGGCACTCAACAACTTCTTTGCTAAATCCATACCTGCCATGTCAAGCCAGTGAAGGGTCAATAATGATAGAAAAGTTCAGAGCTAGTAACTGCATATTAATATGCAGCGATACCATACAAGAGATCAAAGAGTTGGTCTGAAAGAGAGACGAGTGATAAATGACTCAAAGATGCCAGCGAGAAATTAGCTTGACATGAATCAAAAGTTACACCTTAATTTCAGCGATGTTGTGTTTTCTAAAGTTCACCATGTACAGAGGTTAAGGTGGCATGACCAGGCGTAGAGCAAAGACGATCACCCTTCCATTGGATTGTTTAATTTGTTGAAAAAAGCATAGCATATATATCTAGATATAATTACCATATCCATTCACTACTAATAATATTGGAATATTCTCTCTTAAAACAACCTTTCTCTGGAAATAATTCTTACAGTAGCAGGGGAGACGGAGATCTATCATGCCATGTTGGAAGGTCAGTTACTGGATCCTGGATTAAATTTAGAGCATTGGATTAGACAAGGAATACTTTAGCCTATAAGCATCCAACTCTTTTTTATTTCTTTCATAAGGATACATATTTTGCAAGAACTTCAACTGGCTATGTTGACAACCGTAAAAGGCCAGAAGCTGAGCTGCAGATTAAGGCTTCTCCACATTCCCCAATCTTGAGAGAAAAGTGGCCACATCCAATGGAGAACATCTTCCCACCCAATCTGCAATAAAAATGTAAAGCTTAATCCCCGAGATAATCCAAAGCACAACCAAAGAGAACGAAGCCTTTTTTGGTGTGTGTGTGGATGGTCTTGAAGACTACATCAACACAAAGTTCACCATAATGAAAGTGGAAAGAACCAAGTACAAACAACGATTGTTTAATAGAGGGGAGTAACAAGCCGCTTAATCAAAATCATAATTGACAATACAGATTAGGCAATGTGAAAGGTATATGATCACATACCTTACCATTTGGTGCTTCTTGAAGATACTTATACAACTGAGGAAGTTCTTTCTTAAATTGGCATTCAAAAGAAGAGGGCGCACTGAATTGCATGAAAGAAAAATTATGAGTTTTTTGTACTGTGATTCCTCTCTTAAATAATAGAGGGAAAAATTGCAGGTCATAACTCCAATTTGAAGCTAATTACAGGGAACAAAAACTACAAGATGCAGTATTTGTATCTCCGTGTGCAGAGGAAAAGAATATGCTATCTCTCCATTTTCGCGAGCATTCAATAGAGAAGACATAAGACAGAGTAAGAGAGTGGGGAGGGAGAAGAAGGGGGCAAAAATATCATTTTCTGCATCAACTATACTTTAAACGACGGCATTCCAACAAGTAAGTCTTATCCCACAGAATGCCCAAAACCCCAACTTACAAGTCTAATGCAGAATAAGAAACTTTGATGATTATGTGTCTAAACATGTCCTTAGATACCAAAAGAAACACAATAACTTATATACTTGCAAGCCACGAAGAAACAGAACCTGCAGCGAAAAAGTAAAGTTCAGGAGAAGATTGAAGAGAACCTCAATTTTAGACTATCCATTAATAATTCATTTTAAAGTTGATTAGAGCCAGAATACAACATTTGAATTTTGGCAAGGAAAATTATTCATTGCGATCAGTTTTTTGTTTCTCAATTATCCTTAAAAAAACATAATGAATGATTACCGGGTTAAGGATCTGTAACATACTTCTGGTGTTATCTATTTGCCCGAGAATCACCTAATAGATTTTTGAACTCTTTTGCATAATAAGTTTTTGGGTAATGGAGGCAGCCGCAGATGGAAAATTTTACGGAAATCTTGGTGTATGAGCTATACATATTTATTTTTAGATATGGGAACGAGGGTTAAGTATTAAAAAAAATAATAATTATATGTAATACGCAATGCAATAGCGATGTGCCAATGATACCACGTCCAAATATCCAGTATCTAGAGGCATTTGAGTTTATCTCCTAATGAAACCCTCAAATGCTAATAAATAAAGATTATCCCTCTCTAAGCCATCACCTGTCCTCCAACCCAAACAACACAGGCAATGTAAAGATGGGAAAAGAATAAAACATAGAAAGACAAAGGAAATGTGTTCCCCCATTTCTTAGTAACATACTAAGGCATGGATCAGGGACAAGCTTCTTTAAGAACCACCATTATACCTTGATGAATAATAATCAGTAACAAACAAATGAATATGCTCTTTCAAATGATTGGCTCACAGAACAGCAATACATTAAATCTCCCATAGAGACAATAAGAAGTTCTAGTTAACTAGAGCCAATGCAAAAGGCAATAAGTTATGTTTTCAGATGTCAATTAGACTTTACATGCTACTAAAATACAGTGAGGCTTTATTATTGGGTCTAAAATAACAAAAGGAGCTAAACTAAAGTTGGAACTTGGTTAAATTTGTTGAAAATCAATGAGGATAACCATAGTCCAGCACACACAGTTATAGTTTATAGAAAAAAATATAACTAACATTTAATGATAAAAAAATACCAGTATGGAACAACATAAGGAGCAGCAACAACACAGCGAACATGAAAAAGTTCTGCAAGACTCCAACCTTCCTGAGCACAAGTGAAACAGGTTTTAATTCGAGGGAATACTCTGGTAGAGCTGCTTAGTGAAAAAAAAACAACAAATTCACTATTGAGTTATCGGAATAGAGTATATCTTCTCAACATTGTTTAATATCTATTGTTCCTGATAATAAGTTCAAAGATGACAATTATATAGGTAGCCGAGTAACTCAATGTTCAAGAAACTGACTAACGTCATTTTTATGTATTATTTGACATCTGACTTTTACCTGATCAAGCATTAATAAAGCCCAACGATGATTGTGTCAATATATTTGCATGACAGTACTCAGTTTTTAAGGATTGTAGCAGTTTCGCCGACAGATTCCTTATCAGTTCTCAGTTCACAATTTCTTACCCAAGAAATAAAATCTAAGGGAGCAACAACAAGGTAAATAATATAGCTAAGAAGTTACCAGGGCAAAGAAATTTATGACGATAAAATCACCATCCATGGTTGGTCGCCCTCCATATATCCTTTCAACCATTGAAAAACACTCTTGTCTATGTTTCTTCGCGATTTCTTTCTTTTGTAAAGAAAATGAGAGTTTGGTGGAGCCTAGTAAAAGTAAAAATAATCTTAGAGGATAAACGTATGAAGGTGGCAAGCAGTTTCAGATACTTCCAAACCCATTGGAAGATCCTAAATGCGGTGTGAAAATCCTTAACAAGTTTTTTTTGCTTGAAGCAGCAAGTAGCAAGCTAGCTTGCGACATATAGCAGCTCGAGCAAACAAAGGTAATAGTATTCCAGAATTAAAATAAACTGGCTCGCTTAAAAGTAAAAGCTTTGTAGAAATAAGAAAGAAACAGGCAAGAAAAACCTTCAGTTCCATTGTCTTGATGAGAAGAAAAAACAGGTGGTGATGAAATTGGATAATACACAACTCCTTTTGCTCCCAAATGACCCTTTAGGCTCTGCAAGTTGAAACACTTAGTAACTATTATCACATTAAAGAAGCTGAGGAAGTAAATCCAACTTCAGTTTGAATCCTAAGCACCTAAAACAGGGAAAGATTTTACACTAGTAAAACATAAGAGAGGTACCATTTTTATCTCCTCTACATGATTAGAAGCAAAACTGCTAAATCTGTGGCCGTACTACAACAGTTATTTGCTTCAGTAAGACCAAACCAAAGCACAAACTGAAGGTCCTCAACATTTACCCTTACTATTATTTTCTTTAAGTGATTTTTTCCTTGCAGGTAAAATTTCTTTGTCAGCATAGAATAAGTGCTTGGATCCTCCCAAGAACAAAAACAAAAACTGCGGTATTGGAATTTGAATTCATAATTGTGGTTGAGCATAGAAAGACTGCTTCCAATTCAAGCCTCAATATCCATGTCCACACGGATTCCATTAAACCTATATGTTACAATTGACTGCATGCATAGCAAGCCACTTTTCTTTTTAAAATATGGACTGTTGTATTCTGGTTGTCTGAGCTAGGTCACTGGTTCAGACAGCATATTCTGATCCCCAAGGCGCTAAGTAGCAAAACTATGTTCTGTAGGCAGGACTATTACCTCCCCCTTCCTCGTGATTTTTCTTCAATTTACACCCACTTTATTATTTGGCACAGTTCTAGAGTCTTGAATTTGGAACATAAGTATACTTATCCAATGCCATTTTGAATCTACATTGAAAAGAATCATAAAACAAGTCCTCCAACAAAGCTTGTTAACATAAATCTGAAAGCACACTGAACAAAGCCAGCCAACAAAACAGTTGTCTGGTTCATTTTCATCTTCATTATACAAATTTATTAGTTTTTGCCCAACTTTACTACTACATTTTGCTATTAGAAGTTCCACTCTTAAGCTCCTGGAATGCCAAACCATATACTATCAAGTGTAACTGAAATCGGCAAATTCGTATAGTGAATTGACACAAGAGAAAACAACTCTCAAAATTGACACTCAACAACATAAGCAACGTGGAGAAAACAACAGCGGCGCGCACAGATTACAACTCGGAATACATGGCATCTTCGGTACCGAGAATAGTTATCTAGAAAATACACTCCTTCATCAAGTCAAAAAAAAAAAAAAAAAGAGTGAAAGTACAATCAGTACTTTAGTAAGTGCTATCTTTTGAAATAAAACTCAATTCTAGCAACAAAAAATTAAAGTTATCATAAACATTCGAGCAATGCACTCGAACCAAAACGACGATCCTCAACAGACTAACACTACATGATTCTCAATTGATAACTTATTAACAAATTCGTGCTATTTTTTCATTGTTATTGTACTGCATATAACATGTATAAAAAATTGAAATTAAACTACTAAAGTGCTGGTAGCGACCTCGTGCGCTGAATGAGTTACAAATGCGACGTCGTATTGCTGCTGATCGGAAGCAAAAGCTGCAGCTATAGCCTATACGGATAAATTGTATAAAATTAGCTGATTATTGAAGGATTAAATCTGCACACCAACATTGTTAATTAATTAATATAGAGAGATAAAAAAAATTTAATATAGAGAGATGAAAAATAAGAGAGAAGGTTCACAGCTAAGGGATAAACGTCGCCTTTGGTGCCGAAGGCCATAAACACCGCCGTCGGTTTCGTCGCCATAGCTTCCGACTCGTTAAACGACGCCGTTTTGCTGTATCGGGGGTACGGGGGGTAATAGTGTAGTTTGCAATTTTACTGTTTTTGTTGTTAATAGTTATTCCCATTAAAGTTTCAACTAAAAATCATCAAACCCCGACTTACTGTTTACCTGCTATTTACTCCCAACTTATGAAAAGTTATAATATACGCCCAACATATTCCAAAATGTGCAAAGTGTCCATCGAAACCAAACTTTACGGCCGAAAATGTAGGAATATGTTCAAATTGAATGGTTGATTAAATTCTCAAGGGCTGCACACTTTTTGAAAGGTTGGAAGATACATTATAACATTTTAGGCAAACTGCACATATGCAAGAAGTTTGGGGGTTTGATGCATTTTACCCTTTTCATTGTAATTGTAATGAAATTAGATAGGCAGAAATGCAAAATTTGTCCACTAACTTTGCTTATTTTTCACTTTTGCCCTATAATTTGCAGGTCCATCTTACCTTGTAAGTTTCAGTTTTCGCTGCAAAATATGCTCGTTCGGGCTCAAAATGGGTTTTTTTTTCTAAGTGGACGTCAAACTGTTAAATTGTTTGTCCAGGTGTGAAAACACGTTGTCACGTGGATTTTCGCAAAAGTTATAGTGCATTTTTGCAATTTTACTTAAAAAAATTAAACAAATTAAAAAAATTATGGATAAATTATATAAACCACCTCTCATGTTTGAGGAATTACACAAACCACCGTGTAACCACCTCTCTAAGGAATTTCTTTAATTAATAAAACCTAACAAATGTAGTAACATTTCGTTAATGTCCTTCTTACTGTGCTTTTATAAGTTTTCCCATCTTATTTATTACGCATGCTTGAATCTCATAATTACACAAAAAAAAAGTAAAAAATGCTTGGATCAATAAAGTGGGTTTTTCATATCAAGCATGATTCAAAAGATCTACCCTATTCATTTTTCTTCCTTTCACCTATTTCACGTGAAAATGAAGCTCACACTAAATCTTATAATATATAAAACCCCAATCATCGAAATTCCCAAGTCGCAACTTGAAGGCCTTATTGGAAAATGCCCTCCCGAATCTGATGGAATTGCTGCAATTGTGCCTCCTCTGGTGTAAAAGACTTGCCCCCTATAATTCTTGAAATTCTTAGAAAACTCTCAATCAGATTTAGACTTGTTTGTAAATTTGATTAACGGCGGGGTTGTGGTACTGGTGGTTTGGATTATTGATAATTATTATTTGGATTATAAACAGTGGAATTGAAAGGGTACCAAGGGTTGGAGGTTGAGAATCGGCGGAACGATGACCGAACGAGGAGGTGCTGGAGATGGTGGCTTAGGGTGCGATGTGAAGGATGAAGATGGTGATGCCATCTCAGTTTTTAATCCTAATTCTATTTTCTTATTTTTATAATATTAAATTCAACTTAATTTTTTTTCTATTTTTTAGGTAATATAAATTTAATAATATGAAGATTTTAAGTTTTAATTTTTTTTCAAAACATACATAAGAATGAGGGGTGGTTTGTTACTCGTGTCGTCTCAAACGTGAGAGTAGTATTTTACTACAAGGACATTAGTGAATGTTACTACATTTGCTAGGTTTTTTTAAAAGAAATTACTTGGAGAAGTGGTTTGTGTAATTCCCCAAACATGAGGGGTGATTTGTATAATTTAGCTATAATTTTTTGAATTAATTTAAATTTTTAAGCAAAATTGCAAAATTGCAAAAATGCCCTGTAACTTTTGAAAAAATCCACGTGGCAACGCGTTTTAACACCTGGACAAACAATTTAACATCTTCTCGTCCACGTAGGAGAAAAGCCCGTTTTGAGCCCGAATGGGTATATTTTGCAGCGAAAACTGAAACTTACAGGGTAAGATCGCGACCCGAAAAGTTACAGGGCAAAAGTGGAAAATGGACAAAGTTAGTGGGCAAATTTTGTATTTCTGCCAATTAGATATTATCTTTAATTTATGTTTTCACCAAATTGAAAACAATTTATATCACAATAAGGTTAAAATTTTACGTTTCTGAAACCAAAAGAGTTGTGGATTAAAATATATCTATGGGAGTGTTCAAGTGTGTTTATTTTACGTATGAAAAAACTTGTTTATTCTTAAATGAAGTAAATATGTTCAAATATCCGTGGTATTTACTGCTACAATATTTCAAAAACTGTAAACAATAATAACATTTCATGCATATAAAATAAATCAAAAGGTTGGATAATAGTGGAAAAAAAAAAATAATAATGATGCTAGCTCATTTAAAATGAAATGTTGAAATGTCAGGGAGTGACGGATTCTATGTCAAACCTCTACGGATGTTAGGGATATTGTTGTGACATAATTTCGTAATGATACGTGACACGTCAACAAACGGACACAAGGCATTGAACACAAGAACAAAGCGGTAAAATATACATGATCGGCAGCCGAAGAGATCAAACTATTGGGTCTCAGACAATTAATTCGATCTCCATAGAACATCGAATTATTGCCTGAAAGACAATAATTTGATCTCCACGAGACATCGAATTATTGCCCGAGCTTCCGAAGACATCGAATTATCGTCCAGAGGGCAATAATTCGATGTGACGGTAGGAGTTGACTCCTAGTGAAATAAGGACTCTTAGTTCTAGTTGAACCCTAAATCTGATAATTATGGATGAAGTCGCCTATATAAGGACTAGTAATCATCATTATAAGGTACGTACTTTCGACTACTGAGCATAGTATTCTATCTGAATTATACGACCCCCGGTGCAATATTTCGATCTTTTCAATATTTCGACCTAAGGGCATCCTTGCACCCGGCTTCTCATCGAGTTATTGCCCACATCAACTAATTTGACCTCCCATGAATAGTTTGATCGGGTTCTTTGTTAGGCACTGAATGCTGTTTGTGAAAGAACTCTCTGACCTAATCATCGGACTGTCTACGTCGGGTAGACTCCGACTTAGTTTACACTTGGTGTCTCAGTGCAGGGGTTCCGAAGTCAAAGTTGTTTCAGGATTCAACAAGGATTGAATGAGCTTGACGTGGAGTGCTTATCTACTTGACACATTGCCCGACGAAAACACCCCGCTTCAGATATCATCCCTTAATTCTAAACAACATATAGCACAATCACTAATATCACGGAACGCTTCATCAATATAAATTTGTAACCCCAGAAGAATCGGGGTCTTATAAATCAACCTTATATGCCACCACATTTTATAGAAATTCGAATTTTCTATTGAGCGTTATACATTAATTTCAATTGTTTAAAAGTTTGACATAGATACACGAATCATGGATGAAAATAAACAGGAACTTTCATATATGTTATTACATGAAACTAGTACTAAGTTATAATTAATGGACGCGTGTGTAATTTATTACAAGTTACAACCATGAACACATTATTCTTCTATTGTTGATCTGGCTTGGTTGTAACCTTTAACTCTTTATTCTTGGACTTTGTATCTGCATTATGTATCAAACAACTAATGAATATATATGTTCAATCGACTAATTAACTAAACAAGAGTAAATTATATAATGTTTTCTAATGTAAAATGTTAATTCTCTATAAATAGTGTCGATGTTCCTCTAGATCATAGCATTTAAAACTTAAGTTTGCAATTTATAGAAATCCTACTAAAGCACTTGCACATTTGAAAATATCCAACTGAAGTTAAGTCTTACAAGGTTAGAGGACAAAATTTGAAATCCGGAATAATTAGTTACTTTAGGTATTCTACAGGGTGTAAGATTATAAATTTTTAATCCCACACTTGGTCAAGTTTTAAGTCGAGAAAAGCTTCGTTCTTTGAGATTGTTGAGTTTGCAGGGGACATAGTTAGAGACTTTGTTCTTGAGGAGGAATATATTGATATTCTCATGAGGCTTATCAAATAGGTCATGGACTTGTTCTTAATTCTTTTCGATGCACGACAAATTAATACAAAGTCACAAAGACTCTTGTTTAGGATGTACTTCCAAAGGAACAAATCTTAGCACCTCAAGAACTTATGACAATCTCATTGGCTTCTAGCTGATGGATTTGAATCATGTTTATCAATGGTAACATTGATGAGACCAGAATATTTATGTCCATATATATAGATTATGGTATGCAAATACAGGAAATCCGTCTAAGGACTCACAACAAGTTTATATATGGTATTTTAGTTTCATCAAATGGTCATCTCATTAAATTTTCAGGTGGATTTAGTCATTGATCGGTTGTATCATAAGTCCGTATAAATATAAATATAGCATAAATGATTGAATGTCGTGTGTGCTTGTTAAAGAAAGAAAAATGAAGATTATTTTGTGTCAAAAGTTGATATAGTGGAAAATTTAACGGGTATCCTCTGTGCCATGGTAATAGGGAGTTTTATGTATGCTCAGGTGCGTGCACATATTCAAACATTGAGTATTTCTGGTAAGTGTTGGGCGGATATTGAAGTAATTAAAAGATAACCATTAAATAGCATCCAAGTGGGTCTTATCGTACGTACGGTGACTTAAAGGATACATTCTTAGATGTCATAAGTTAGATCGATTTGAGATCATAAGGTATACTAATTGTGAATAAATATAGATGTGATCAGGATAATATAGATTTACATTAGGTTGTGTTTATCTGCTTGCTATAAATGTCATTTTTGAAAAGAGTGCTTAGCAGTCTCTTATGGTGTATTCCATCATCACGACATATATTCAAAGTGTGTTATTCGTGTTCAGTTAAGGAGTATGATTGTAAATTAAATTTTTGTCAAGAAGTTGCGTATACTGAATTATATTGAGAAGCATCGCTCATGTTATTTTTAACAGTAATCAACAATTCAACATTCCAATAATAGGATTGCGACAATGTGGAATAAAGTAATACATTAAGTTCTCATTTGTTAAATAAGGAGTTCAGAGTAAACAATTGTCTATAGAGTGTATCGACACAAACTTCATATTTTGGGTCTATTAATTAAGAATCTGTCACCTAAAACATTTGATACATAGCTCGTATGGTGAATGTCAATTAAGGAGAATCATGTTCAGTAGTTTGTAGATGCTCTACATATATAAACACTTTTCAGTTACTTAAATTAGGATAATAAAGTTATTTTTGTAGATTAAAGTTCTTTGGTCTAGTATACTCTAATTTGGGGTATGATTTGATCTCACCTGGTTTAAGGGTGGACTAGTCCGGAAATAGACGCATGAAGGTCACATTGCATGAAGGTTCTATGTCATACATTCACATCAGGATCTATATCATTAGCTATACATGCCTTTGTGATTGTTGAAGGGTTGAGTTATGTGATAAATGTCGTTTCAACCCTATGTTGGTAAGATTGAGGGATAATATTGATTGTAGATATATCTAATAATGACGATAAGGTTGAGCTCAATTCGCTTATATTCTGCAAAAGCATAATTATAAGTTTACACATACAATTCAAGTTGGAGATTGTTAGATCCTTAATTCAATGTTGGGCTTATATGCATGTAAATAACTATCCATTACAGAATATCATCAAGTATATGTCCGATAAAACGAATCTATTAATTGGGTCAAGCTTAATGTATGTAACAAGGTGGGGACCTTTAACAGGCAAGGACTAAAGGTTAATTTCTTTCTCTATGATGGGCTAAAATATAATTACCGAAAAGATATGAGGGTTTCTTGTCTTGTATAAGGTGGTCATGTTCACTGGTCACACGAGAATTTTCAATTTTATATCTCATCGGTAAATATTATCGAGAGAATTGAAGGAACTCTCAAAGGTTTTGCCTAAATATGAAAGACCGGTCACGCCTCAAATAATTAATCTCTTAAGATTAATGTACACTTCCATAATACAAACTTTTAAATTATTTTGATTCAAGATGATTTCGCATGAATGTTTTTGCAACTATTTTGGTTCTGAAAACTAGTATCAGAATTGATGATAACGAGTAAAAGATAGTGACAGAAGCAGGGGCTCGGGTTAAGAGTAAACATGCGGTGGTAGCGTGACTCTTGGAGTGCATTCCATAAAAAATTCCTTCTAATGGAAGAGTTAGTCAGAGTTGAAGGATTCAATATTTATGGGGGAGATTGTTAGAATATCAATGATGCAATTGTCTCACGTTGAAAAGAAATTAGCAAAGTGAGTGTATATTACTGGAAATCAACCATGTATTAATTTTTTTAGGTGTTGGGTCAAGATGTGATTTGAAGACAAATAATATATCTTTAACTCATGAATTAATATCTCCATGATTATTGACTCTCCTACTTTTAATAAGGACTAGCCACCAAAACACACGCGGAACCGCGTGTAAAATTTTCAAAGTATACATAATATTTTTATTTTTGGGTGTTAGTTTTTCATATTTAAAAATAGACACACACGGATGCCTTATGTAAAATTGCAGTTACAATATTAGTGAGAAAGTGGGTTAGTGGGCTTGTGCTGAAAAAAGGCAATTATATTTATATCCTTTTTGAACTGTTAGAAGTTAATAGAGTAAGAGTTATTTTAGGAAAACTAATAATTTGGTACAACTGCCAAAATATGGGAGGAGAGGGTTTGCCTTTAATATAGTAATAGATATGCAACAAAAATGACCAGTGCAAGATTCTGAATGATAACTAATACCGTCGCCCACAAATTTAAGAATTTTTAATTAAAAAACCAAAATAAAAATGGTAATAATACAAATAAGAATATGCGATTTAATAACCAAAAGAATGATACGAATAAAAACTTAACAAGGTTTGAAAAGAAAACAAAAAAAGCTAAATATAGTTAAACAAATTTTTTCTTTAAAAAAAGGGAGAAATAATAATTAAATAATTATTCTGAAAAACTGAGTTGATTGTAATAAACTCATATAAAAGAAATCGAAATTGGAATGAGGTGTAAATTATAATGTCATCAAACGCATAGCAGAAAGAGTTTTTATAGTTTTTTGTTTATTGCAACTGAAAAAACACAAGGGTTTGACAAATATAATTCATGAAAACTTTTAAAAATATAAAAAAATAAGTACATAATCTTTCATAAATTTACCTTTAATAGAAGTCTTTTGCGAGGATGAGACTTCGTCAATAACTGAGCATAGAGCAATGTTTGTGACGCGTCTGGGGCTCTTATTGTTACTCTGCTTAGTCTTAAATTTACTAAACATCAAAAAATTTATACTGCTCTTTTGCCTACTTTTGTTGTCCTTATTTAAATCTCCTGCAAAATTTAACAGTGGGGAATTTCATAATTAGATCTTAAGAATAGAGACTGCAAGACTTGATAATTACAACTTTATCAGATCACAACTCAAATAGTGACAAATACTTCATGCAAGAGAATCAGCGAATTCCACCAAATAAAAGTAATCAGGGGTTTCGATTTTCTTTTCGTTACTAAAACAGAAAGATTTTTTTTTTACAGGGTGGATTGGTTGGTAATTTGTAGCGGGGCTAAATAATAGTTTTGATTTAAACAATACACTGCGACGGCCCGTTATATTTTAAATTTTTTTAATAATTATTCTGTGTAGATTGTGGAGGACACTATTGACAGTTTAGTCAACATTTAATTATTTTTCTAAAAATTAATAATATTAATAAAAATGGTAAACATCTCATTGAAAAAAAATAACGATTTTGTGTATGATGTTAAATGTTATTGGAAGTTATTGATATTATTGAAACCTCGTAAAGTATGTGTGTGTGCGCGTGACTGATATTATGCCAAACCATTAAGAGTGTGAGTGATACTATCTTTTAAATCTATGAAAGATATAGTCATGTAGCAAAATACAAGTAAAATGTTTCAGAATGTATTCTTAACATCCCAATTAAAAGAATTGGGGTCCTTTAAATCAATCTTATATACCAACATATTTTACTGCATATCGATTTCTCATTGGATGCTATATACTGATTTCAATTGCTAAAAAGTATGACATACAATAACGGATAACAGAACAAATTAAAGAGGACTTAAATCTATGTTGCTACCTGATTAAGTTAATGCTAGTGGACGTATAGGCAACTTATTACAATTATGAACACGTTATTTCTTCTATCTTTGATCTCACTTGAGGGTAATCTTTAGCTCTTAATCTTTAGCTCTTTTTTCTTGGACTTCGTATCTGCATTTTAAAACATACAACTATAATGAATATGATTGATGGACTAATTAATTAATTACAAAAACAAGAGCAAATTATGCAAATTTTGAAAAAGTCTAGTACTTGTTGATTGTATAGCACGTAGATTGTTGGAGTTTCTAAATGCAACTTTTTTTGTAATGATCTTTATTAGAACATTATAATTGTATTAACTACATTGATCAAGATTTTGTAGTTCAGTTTGTGTTTTTGCCAATATTTTTGTATAATTTTTCTAGAGCTTCTTAATTGATATGCGGAGAAGTTGTAAAAATATTTGTTGTACTGAGTTTGAATTATATTGTTATGGCTGGTTTTCGTTTAAAAGAGAAATGTTTCAGTATTACAAAAATATTTAAAAATTTTGATTTATGACGATTTATTCGCTGATTATTTATTTGGCCCTCAAAGTCTCCACAAAATCTATCTGAATTGTTGCGCCACTTCATATGAGTCGCTCGAAAATCTAATGAGTACATGTCCGAGAAAGAAAAAAATGACCGATAGTCTGCC
Organism: Misopates orontium; assembly: GCA_946800315.1. Lineage (NCBI taxonomy): Eukaryota > Viridiplantae > Streptophyta > Magnoliopsida > Lamiales > Plantaginaceae > Misopates > Misopates orontium. The sequence goes on along the minus strand of OX326948.1, from coordinate 4,201,913 downwards.
ATATACATGTTTTTCTAACTAATATATGTGAATTATAATGACTAATTAATGTTACAAGTTCAAAAAGATAGGGGTAAATTCATATTAGGTAAAACAATTGTTTAATCTAAAAAATCGAATTGATTGTATCTAAAGTACTGCCTATATAGCACAACCCGGCATAAACTGAGGTTTATGTATATGTCCCTAACTTTGTAACACAAAGAACAATTGTATTTTGTTGTTTTTTAACTTTATTTATTGCAATAGAACACAAGGATTTCACAAATGTAATTTACGAAAAAAAAAAAAAAGTAAATTATTCGGGCGAAATTTACCTTTAATGGGAGACTCTTCCGGGGATGAATTTTCTTCAATAAATGAGCATAGAGCAATGTTTGTGATGGGTCTGGGGCTCTTAGTGTTACTCTGCTTAGTCTTAAATTTAGCAAACATCAAACAATTTATACTGCTCTTGCCCTTACTTTTGATGTCGCTGTTGTCGGGAGAAGACATAATTGCCAAAAGTGTTTTTTTTTTTTCAAAAATAAACCTGCTTAGTATCATAAAAAAATGTTGAAAAAATCATAAATAATTTGATTATACAAGAGATCTTTCTTGCAACAAAAAAAAAAGTCAAAAAACCGTCAGACAACAATGATTTCTCCTAAATATTACAAACTACGAATAAAACAGATGAACGAACCTTAGTTGGATCAAGGAGAAAGCCTTCAAATAATTTTGTGTGCTACACTTTTACGGACAAGAAAGTAGGTGACGACTGTATAAATACTGCCTGAATGCCACAATTAATAAGATTGAGTCGTGGTGATTGTTTTTAATTGTCAAGGCATGCTAGCTTTAATATTGCCTTATTAATTAGAATATATGGTTGCCGAAAAATATTCTACTAATCAAACTAATTAAATGACCAGACTTTAAATTTATGGTTCATATATTGCAATTTGATATTCATGGAGAGGGGGTAGTAACGTTTAAAAAAAATGTTTTGGATCCATTGAGAAGATACGGTGCATATAATTCAAAAAATCATCTTGTGCATGAAACATACTCTTTGATATGCGGTTACAGCTCTGATACAACCCTAAACCCTATATATATATATATATATATATATATATATATATATATATATATATATATATATATATATATATATATATATATATATATGACTAGGAAAATGATTTCGGGACTTCTTGTGAGGGTTTTAGCACCCCTTTGCCTGATTTAAGCATTTAAGCATCTTTCCTTTGCCTGATTATATATCTTTCCTTTGCCTGATTTAAGCATTTAAGCATCTTTCATATATATATATATATATATATATATATATATATATATATATATATATATATATATATATATATATATAAGGGGTGCTAAAACCCTCACAAGAAGTCCCGAAATCAGTTTCCTAGTCATAAAAAGAAAAAGGAAAATTCTTTACATTAGCTTTCATCCAACCCCAGAATCAGACTTTTATAAGTTCTCCCACCCTCTGAACATTCGCGACTTCCCCTCTAAACGCCACATTGTTCCTCATTGTCCAAATACTCCACACGATGCAACACCACAATCCCCTCCCAAGCTTGAGTTTCATGAAACTCTTAGCAATATCAGAAAATTGAAAAAAGTGATATACTGGATCCTTATGCAAAGCTGTTGAAACTCCCAACCGATCATAGATAGACATCCAAACCTCGTAAGAAATCGAGCAAGTGAAGAAAAGATGAGCCAAATCTTCCACCGCTGCCCCCACAAAGGCCACAAGAATTTGCACCTTGCAAAGCATGAACACCTCTCCTCACCAGATTAGACTTTGTTGGAATCCTATCCAACATGACCCTCCATGCAAAATAAATCATTTTAGGTTGCGCCGAGACTTTCCAAAAATCTGAAAAGAAGTTCAGATTTGAATCCGGGACAGGAAGAGTTAATTTGAGATAGGCTGACTTCACCGAGTACATCCCCGAAGGATCCAGAATCCATCGCCATTGATCTTTTTTGGTGAGATCCAGTTGCACCAGTTGTAAAAAAAAAAAAATATCGAAACTCATCAAGTAATTGAGACTCCCACGCAAAAAAGGATCTTCTCCAACTGAAATTCCAGCTCCACGCACCATTTGACCAGGATCCCATCTCTGAAATCACCTTCTCTTTGTCGAGAGAGACATTAAAAAGTCTCGGGAATAAATCCTTAAGAGGTGTAGGGCCAATCCACACCTCTTTCCAGAACTTTGTGCAGTACCATCCCCACAACTTTTGAGTAACATAAATTAAACCAGTCTCCAGTTGAAGGATTAGATAAGATGGACAGTAAGTCGCGCCACCAAATTGAACTCTCATTAAGGTTGGCACCCAGCCTCTGACCTCTCGCCTCTCAAGAGAATTCCCGTACTTAAACCTCAGAACTTTCTTCCAAAGAGAATCTCCATTCATCAATAATCTCCAGCGCCATTTACCTAACAATGCGACATTGTACAATTTGAGATTCCTAACACCCAGTCCCCCTTCCTCCTTCTATTTCCAAACATCATCCCAACTAACCCAAGCAATCTTATCCTCACTTTCATCAACACCCACAAGAAGCGCCTTTGAATTTTAATTAAATCTGTAGTAACCTTCTTAGGAGCTTTATAAAAAGACATGAGAAAAGTCGACATACCTGTCAAAACTGATTTAAGAATTATAACTCGACCTCCAAAGGATAAAGAATTGTTTTTCCATGGAGAAAGTCTGCGTTTCAATGATTCAACAAGCGGCTGCCAATGGTGGGACTTCCTCGGATTAATGCCGATAGGGATTCCCAAATATATGAATGACAGCTCCAACTTCTTACCATTAAGGAATCCCGCCCACTCCAACACCTGCTGATCCTCCACGTTAATTCCAAGCAGCTGACTTTTATTGGTTATGCTATAGGGTGTATTCGTAAACTACAAAAAAAAAAAAAAAAAAAAGGAGCAAGAAATAAGTGGATACAACTTCGGTAAAGCTTAATTTGATACTCCGATATGGCTCCCATATTTCCAGGGTATGACTGGAGCACATTTGATAAAATTTTAACTTAAAAACATAAAATAAATATTAAGGATGATAAGGTGAAATTATAAAAATAAAGAACTAATATGTAAGTAAACGAAGATTTCTTCTACTCAGTCATATAATTTTTTGCCTACGATGATTAAAAACTAAAAGTGACCCATCACTGAGGGTTCGCATCTCCATCTTCGTGTCTTGGGAATTTATCAAACTCATTTTTACTTCGTTCTCTTATCATTATTTATCACAAGTTGATTTTGAGTTCCACTTTCTGAAACTTTAATTCTTAAATTTTCTATCTAAATTTATTCTTTTATAAATAACAAAAATGTAATATGTGCAAAAGAGAAAAGAATTTGTCCTATGATACATCTCACATCTTTATTTTTTAATAAATTGTTAGATAAACTTTCTTTTTAGACTATGCCTCTTTTCTAAGTTCTATGTCTGAAACTGAAATTTTTATATGATTTATATCTTAATTTGAGCATGTATTAGTTTTTTTAACATTTGGGCTTACTATAAATATTAACAAAAATTCATGTCGACATACTTGTACTATACGTATCTGTATCCGTGCAATAAATCTAACGAAACAAGATTGTGTTTGAAGGGGAGGTTGTTGACATTCATGAGAAGGTGATTGATATTATTAAGGTGAGGTATCCTGACTTTGGATTAAGACTATCAAGAAGGATTTTATTTTTTTCCTTTCATTGACTGGTATCAATTGCGGGTTTTTTCAACTTTGGTCCCTTAATGAGTACTGATTTCATCTTTGATCCCCTATTGAGTTTTTTTGTAACTTTAGTCCCCTAATAGAAAAAGTGTTGCCTTAAATCAACAAAAGAGGGGTGCGATTTCATAATTGCGACTTCTTTCCCACATGAAAACAACCCTCATGTGACCACGTGCACAACACATGATTTTTTTTTGGCCAACAAGGACGATTTCGGTGGAAAAAGGGATCAAATATGAATTGTGAGACAAATTAGAGGACCAACGTTGCAAAAAAATTCAATAGAGGACCAAAGATGTAGTCAGTACTCATTAAGGGACCAAAGTTGAAAAAAAACCCTATCAATTGCCCGTGAAATGTTTGGTTGGTCTGTGAACCATTTTTTATTTTCTTTCCGTTGAGTATTCTTCGTGCTCAATCTTTTGGTTGAATAAAACCTTTTGCCTATAAAAAAAAATCTAACGCAAAGGAGCTATGTCTCTCCGATGAACTAATTACCAACCAAACATATTTATATAGGCTAGGCATGGCAAGTTTCTAAGAACTTTAGAAATCACAAAAATCAATAATAATGTTAATTAATTTAACAGAGCTTATATATAGGTAATTGCGTGACTTAGTCACGACCGATATCTCGTGACAATAAATTCTTATACGAGCTATGAATTCAAATATTATTCCCCCAAAAAAAATGTAAAAGATATGGGTGCAGATGGCAAGCAGCAACATAGCAGATGAGTTGGTTGTCTTGGTTTGTTTTGCTTTTAAAGTAAATTTGTAATTTTTCCCGGTCTCTTGTTCTTTAGTTCAATGCCTTTTATTTTATTTTCGTCAAACCATTTAATATATTTATGAGTGAAAACATATGATGACGTAAAATTTCTTCTTTTGCATGCATTCCATGCCGAGTCTTGTTCTTCTTCTCGGCTCACCATTAAATTATTTGTCCACACCTAACTTTCTATGCCACCTAGCAGATTCTCTTTTCGAGATGAATTTTTCCCATATAATGTTATAAGTATTTCAATCACACCGCTCATTTATTAAGACGATTCTATGTACATTAAACTTGAAAAAATACACTTGTTTTCTACACATACAACGACAACAATAATCAAACATATAATCTTAATTAGGAGTAAGCTATATGAACTAAACAAGAATTCTGTATATCCAAACATTAGATATTTGTCGTTACCAACATAAATTATAGGAGCTAAGATCATTCAACCACGAGATTACCTAAATAATACTTTTTATGAAAAAAAGTTATTGAAGCTAGTATTAGCAAATTAAAGAGACCATGTTGAAATATTTGTTTTTAATGAATTACTCAGTTTCTGAATGAGTATATTAATGGTTGTCAATGATGCATGTAAATTAAAGACATAAGTGATTAAGAGACACGAAATTTTAACTTGATTAAGTTAAATAATGTTTTAACTAAAGAAATAAGTAATTAAGACACCGAGACACAACCAGGATCAAGCAATTCCAACATATACAAAATACTTCATGTTACAATTGATGTCATAGATAACTTTTTATTTTCTTTAGTTTGTCTTAATATTTAGTTGTATCGTTTCTTTTCCATAATTAGTTTTCATATGGACATTTAGTTCATTGTAACATTTTTCCCTCCATTTTCAGCTTGTTATGAGCTTCATTTTGTAGCTATTGTATATAACATAATCTTCGTTTTGTATCAAAACACGCAAATTCATAATAAAAGATTACTTGATGATTGCGGGTTTATTTTCTTCAATTCAATAGCTACAACATAATTGTTTGGCGAACTCATCATATTCGTCGTCCACCATCTTCAATCGTAGTGAATCGCTAAAATCGACACCTACTTCTCTCGGAAAATACATTAAATAGACAATATTGAAAACCATGAATTTCTCTTAATTCAAATAATTAAAAACCACACATTTTATGACAATATGAGGTAAGTAACTATTCTGTTATCATATATTAATGGATGTATCACATTATATAGTCAGCACAAGATAACAAAGTAAATGTGCTTAAATGCATCCTACTTTGCACTTTTTGTCCCTTTCTTCAACTGAAATTTCAAATAAATCTTTAGTTCAAAGCCAGTCACTTTCATATTATAGATTGAGTTTTAGTTTCCCAACTTTTATTTATAATTCTCATGTCCCATTGTTGGAAATACTTATAAATCATCTACCCCATTTTCCTTCATAACACAACACAAGTCTTTTCATCTCTATCCAGAAAAACTCTTTTTCGGCATCAAGAATCATGAGAAGACAGTGGCCTTGTTCCAAGTGTGGATTTGAATGTGAGTTCATACAGTTTTTTTTTATATTACTGAAAGATTGTTTATTTTAGTGTGACTTATACGAACGCATACATATATTCATACAAAAGTGTGTAATTTATGCATGTTTTTAAGATATACTCGCGGTGTTGAATTCGCAATTGCATGTCCTAGATCTCTTTCCCAATTTGCATATAATAAAATTTAAATAATTATCTTTTACTCAACCAAAACTGAGATGCAATTGTATGTGCTTAATTTCTATTTTGAATTGTTAGTGTTTAGCTCTTAAATTGAATTTGCAGTTTTTATGAGTTGCTTTGGAGCATATATGCTTCATCTCTATGTGCACTGGTACCAGTGTGTGTGTGAAGTGTAGTGTTTGTGCCCAGACAGCATCTTTTTTTTTTTGATGGAAGTCAAGTTTTCATTAATAATGAAAGAGATCAAAACAGGGGGTTCAAAACCGGAAATCCCCCGTCACAAAAACCATTTGTGGGCAAACGCAAAAGTGGGAGTTTCCGCACCCACTTGTGAGAAACAGCCCATGCGGCAAAATTATGCGCCGCAATATTGTTTAGTACCCATGACTAAATTTGAATTTTCCACTTAAGCCTATATGGCAAAAATGCTTAATTTCAGTAACATAACCTTTTGAACTCCAGCTAATTATCAAACTGTTGAGTTCATCTCAGTTAACAATAGTTTTGTTGATTTCTTGAAGTAGTTGAAAATATTGTGAGAAGGGTTGAAAAAAAAAGTATTTGAGCTCGCTTCTTCTAATATTATTATATTATCTTATAAATAGCATAGGCACCCCCCCCCCCCCCCCCCCCCAACCAAAAAAAAAAAAATTGAGTCATATTGCGTCTTGCCCTCAACTTTACAATTTATACACTCAACCCCCCTAAACTTCTTACGCATTTTACAAATCCTAACTAGCGGGTGTTCAATGAATTCGTGCTTGGAAACTAGCTATTTCTTTGTATTTTCTCTTACTCATTTGATCATAATTTCTTGGTACATTAGAGGTCTCTCCCCCCGAAAAAAAGATATTGTTTGTGAAATAAGGGTTTTGTGAAAAACTAATTCTACGATAAGTAATAATTTTAGTTATTAACTAGAATATCCGTTTGTTTTATATATTACCCACATTTTGTTTAAATTAATCATGTGATAAACATAAGTAAAATCGTGTGAAATACATAAGTAAAGAGACAAGATTTTAACGTGCTTGAGTCGAAGATCTAATCCACTAGGTTGCGTCCAATATCAAACAATTCTACTATGACGAAGTTTCAAGGATGGACTCAGACGAATATGAAATACATACTTTCTGGCGTAATTGACGTCATTGAATAACTTGGTTCTTTCTTTAGGATTGTTTGGCCAACGTGCGTTCGCTTTTATAATCTTTAGCTATAGGGCCATCAACACATTATTCTTTCGAAGAATAGAATGAGCGAGTGTATAATGCTGCAAATGCTTTTGAAGAATGTGGATGGGGCAGAAGTGCGACCTCTTGTTCTTAAGTTCAGTATGTTTTGGTAGCTTTAAGTTCTTGAGGACATTGAACTCTCAAGGTATAATCTCTCTTCCATGGAACAAATTTTTAAAGTTGAAGACTGCTCCTCTTGTGGACATTATGATATTTTGCAGAGTTCCACTGTGTATGTTATGAAATGCAGAGCAATTTTTTTTTTGGTTCTGCACTGAGGGAGTCAATTTATAGGCATGAAAAACCTTGACAACCGGAAGAAATAGATGGGGAGATTGACATTACATTTGTGTAATGTCAGACACGTCCGAGCTGATTAAAGCTTCAATTTAGGTGTGTGTGTGTCAAGAATTTAAACAAAATTCTATCAAAAAGATAATATTGTCTTCTCCGCAGAGAAGCGACGTGGCGGCCAAGCCAGACAGACAACAATGATTGTGCAATGAGTCTTTCTTCTCTAGTTAACTATACTGTATTGACTTGTGCTTCTAGATTAATAAGTCTCAAGCGTAACATTCTTTCAAAGAGTGATATAATCCACCTAAAGCATTTACAGGGTCAAAGCCCGCAACTTAAAATAATTTCGTCTTTAATTGTAAACAGCAAGTTTGAACCTCATGAGGTACAAAAGAATGTATAACAATTAAGGGTCTATGTATGAATTTTACCGTGTCAAATCTTATGTGCCGACTGCCCAAATAGCCAGATAGTATGTTCTTTTTTTTTTTTTTTTTTTGTTTAGGTTTCTGTGGCGCTTGATAAATATAGGTTTTCTTCTACTATTCTGCTTTTAACATACGTTGGATACACATGTGGTAAATCTAACACTGCACAAAAGATAAAATCTTTAACCGTTTGAATTATGTAACGGCTACGTATAATGAAATAGGTGCCTCAACTTGGAGAAGCTCGCCTCCTTCTAAACCAGTAATATGCAGAGCATGTAGCGGATCGAAGGAGAAGGAAGGTGTTGAGGATAATCAAGCAAAAGAACAAGTAGCGGATGATGGCACAAGAAGTAGTACTCAAATATCCGCGGGCAATTCTTCATCTGAGATAAGTAATCCTTCTACCTCAATGCATGAAAATAATCCATTTTCATCCAAAATTACGATTGGAATCTTAACTTATGAAATGAAATTAGCAGGCACCAACATAGCGACGGTTCATGGTGATCATCACGTTTGTCGTGGATCAAGCTCAAAAATGTCGCCGTCCTCACCGCTACTGGAGAATATTAAGCACGAAAATGGTATTACTCACTGAACTCTTATGTTTAAGGTTCATATTTGGCGAACAAAATCATCGCAAAATTCCACAGGAAAGTTGACCAGGGCACTGCGCACATTTTTAAATAGGTTAGGAACAAATCTTTGTTCTAATATGGTGCACTTTGTGAAACGAAGTATACCATAGGGGGTTAGAATTTGAGTTGCTGATACATGAGTTAACTAGGATTTATGAGATGGATAACAGTGCATTATATATATATATATATATATATATATATATATATATATATATATATATATATATATATATATATATATATTGTGTGTCTGTGTGTGCGCGCGGGCACATGTGTGTTCAAATTCATTAACATGCACACCCTCTCTTCATATGTAAGTTTACAAATTCTACTTAATAATAATATATATGCGTCTCAACCATAAAATTGAGATTGGGATGAAACTGAAGGACAACAATGGTTTCTTACTAAAATCAGGGTAAATTCGAATTGAACCTTCATGTTTAAGCTTTATATTTTGATGAAAATAAATATTCTATCAAAAAACTACTTTCGGGAAGTTCAATAGGGGCATTCCCCACAATTTTAAATAGATTGGGGGTGCAAATTCATGTTTTTTAAAGGATCCACTTTAGGAAACTGAGTATACCAAACGGGGTTCGACATTTTTTACCCATTTATAATAACAATTCAATTTTTTTCTATATCTGCGCAAATATGTTTCATTAAATTAGTTAGCAAATTAATTTTCAGACAGTGTTATGACTAATATGGATATAATAAATTAATGACAAATTTAAAATAAGGATCTTGTCATAACTTCTAAATCTCCTTTTGAATTTAGGCCACCTTGCATAGTCTGATTCATATAACACACTGCCAAAGATATTTGACAAGTAACTTTTCACATTTAATGTATGTTTCTTTACACTTTTACTTTGAAATCTTCTCTTTCTCATCTCAACATTTTATCATAAATCATCAAAATCTATACTAAAAGTTTGACCAGTTTCTTCCTCTGCAGATTACGAAGCTATGCTTGCAAGAGAATTAGAAAAACAATCTGTTTGGGATCCCAAAAGCGTTCATAAGAAGAAGAGATCAAGGCTTCCTCAATACACTCTATCATCAGTTGAAAGATTACTCCATAAGCTTCACCAAGTTGAAACTGATGATAAAAGCAACATAACTACCTACGAAAAGTACGATGACTTCTTGATTTATGAAAAGTTTAAGGCCATTCCTCAGAATGAGATCGGTTTAGGTGCTAAAGTGTTCTATCCACCAATGAAAGCCATTAAGCAAGAGCCTTACACTGGCGATGAAGATGGTTCTTGTTTGTTTGATGTGCCCATTACAGGCCCTTCTGAGTGATTGATTGATTCATCTTAGCTTGTTGTATGTTTGAGTATGTACAATTGTTAGTTTTTGAGGAAGTAAGAGTTGAATTTAAGCATGAATGTTGAATGGATCAGAAGCAGTTTGTTATTTATTAAGAATAGTGTGTGATTCAAACTTTAAATATTAAGGCGCGCACATCCTTGATGTAAATGTGTAACTCTTCATTTAAATTGTTGTGAACCAAAAGTTGTGTCTATCGATAAGAGTATTTTGTTCTTCAATAAATATAAGTGTCACCATGGAAGGTAATTGAGAATTCGAAGAGTTCTTCAAATTTCTTATTTGAGTGCGCATTCAGAAATCTTGAGCGGATCTTAGTAACTTGTGAATACGACATCGTAACTTTATGTTCCAAGGCAAGATAAATACTACTTTAAAGGGTTGTTGTGTCTCAAACCGAGTATTTCGCTTTAACTTATACTTCATTTATTTTTAGTTCAAGATTTATTATTAATTTGATGAATCATAATTTAAGACTTGTTATTAATGCGATGATGCATGATTGTTATTTTATTGTTCGCGAAAAGCATGAATTGAATTACTATAATAATCACTATGAAAAGTATGTCGACTAGGAGAGAAAAGCTCCCTTTCTAATTAGCGAAAATTGGTCTGAAGAGACAGAATTTTAGCCATTCCAAACCTCGTCTCAAAACGAGATATAGGGACAAAAAACACCTCTCATGACGAAATTTAAACCAATACGAACAGATTATTCATTCATAAATTTCGAAGAACAAATGCTTGAGCTATATGAACAAATGCTCACGAGGAACCAAAGGATGGGAGTCAGGAGATTATGTACGTCACAAGGCGAAAGAAGGTTTTTCATGTGTATTTGCTCAAACGGCTTAAGCATTTTCGCTGGAATCTTAATTAAGTTCCTTATTCCACGTGAAACATGTTAGTCGCATAAATAAACATAGAAAACTAAATTATAATCTTGATGTCTAAGATAGTAAAATAACATTTTCTTCAATCAGGCCACAAATAATTAAAATCAACCCTCTACTGTGAACTGTGAGTGCATAGCAAAAACTTAATGTGCAGAAGACAAATGAGAGAAAGAGACATAATGGCAAAGAGGATGCTTCATACCTGAAGGAAATGCAGTGAAGCAGGAGTTGGCATCAGCTGAGGCAATCAGGTTACATTTAAAATCAGAGAAATCAATAGGAACAAACTTATTAGAGGAATCAGTAGGAACAGACTGAATGGTGGAGTAAAGCTCATGTGAATATATGACGGAGTCAAATTAATCCGAGGCAACACCACAGAAGAAGCTGTAGCAATAAGAGATTTTGGTTCAAAAGGGAATACATGTTCAAAAAATTTGACATCTCTTGAGATGAGAGATGTGCGTGATTGAAGATCAAGATGTACCTTTTGTATGTGCAAGGTATCCAAGAAAACCACATTCTCTGGCTCTGGGGTCAAATTTACTTCGATTTGGAGTGAGATTGGCAGCAAAACAAAAACAACCAAACACCTTCAAGTGACTATAAAAGGGTGCAGTTTTGTGTAGTAGCTCTGAAGGTGATTTATTGTCAAGTAAAGGTGATGGTATACGACTGATGAGATATGTGGCTGCGAATATACAATCTCCCCAAAACTTAAGAGGCAAGTGTGACTGAAGTCTGCGAGCACGAGCTACATTAATGAGGGATTGGTGCTTTCTTTCTACCACACCATTTTGTTGTGGAGTGTATGTACAACTGGTTTGATGAATTATAACTTTGCTATTGTAAATATCAAGCATAGTAAATTCAACCCCATTATCAGAACGCAACACTTTAATACTTGTCTGAAATTGGGTTTGAATCGAGGTATAAAAGGCTTCTAAATGATTTCTGGTTTCAGATTTGTGTTTCATGAAACATGTCCAAGTGCATCTAGAAAAGTCATCGACATTTTTCAAAAAATATTGATGATTATTGACAGTAGGAGTAGAGAAAGGCCCAAAATATCACAGTGTATTAGCTCAAAAGGAGCATTAGCTCGAGTACAACTTGAAGGAAAAGAGTTTATATGAAGTTTAGCAAGTGGACAGATAGTACAATGCTGAGAACTATTGACTCTAGATACATCAGGGATATGATCACAAAGTAAAGATAGTCTAGAACTTGAGATATGGCCAAGTCTAGAGTGCGAGAAAGTAGAAAAGCTAACTGCATGAAATTGCTTGAAACCAGAAGACGTGCCTTGTAACCTGTATAGCCCATCCTTACACTCAGCTGTGCCGATCATCCTCTTGATGTGCACTTCCTGAATAAAACAGGTAGAATGTATGAATGGCAAAGAGTATTGTGATGAAGTGGTGAGTTTGCTGACAAATATCAGATTCACAGAGAATTCAGGGATACACAATACATCAGTAAGAACCAAACCCATTGCTGAGAGTAACAGTACTGCCTATACGAGTAACAAAAACTTTTGTACCATTTGGCAGATGAACAAGTGTAGAAGTGGTTGGTTGATATGAAGTGAACATAGAAAAAGAGAAGACCATATGGTTAATGTTGATACCGAAAATTGGACAGGTGAGGAGGAAACACAAGAGAACATTCTTCACTCTATGGAAATCCACCAAAGAGACTAGAGCCATTCATCACCTATTGGAATCCACCAAAAGGAATAAGAGTTGAGAAAAGTCTTAGACTTTAAAAACTGAATTCCAATATTATTTCAAACTTGGTTCAACATTACAAGGTCATAGACTATTTATAGGGAAAGATACATCAACTTTTAAACAAAATAGTAAATGACCCCATTGATTCCTAGAACTTCCTAGACATAGGAAAACATGAAACTTTTAAATAATATGACTCAAACACCTTCCCGAGACATGTAAATTCGGAATCCCCTTGAAGACCAATAAAAATGAAATCTGAAATTACTAAAGAATATGAAAAGACTCAAACTAGGCAGACTTTCGAGGCAGCTTGCCACATTCTAGAAAACAGTTCTAACTCTCGTATGAGAATTCCAAATGACACCTTGTTTGTTGCATTAGAATCTAGACTCGTAGAACTGTCCAACCATATGCAGCACGCCTTCTGAACCTTCCCAATCAAAGCAGTTTTGCAAACAAAGTAGGCCTATCTGCTGGACTTTAATGCTAAAATTTCTTGTTTAAACCAACAAATTATTTCGGTTTTTTTTTCCGCATCATAATGGCCCCTGTTTCCAAAATCCAAGTCTCTAAACCACCATCTGAGTCACTTTTGTAAGTAATAGAACAGAATCTTTTACCTTGAGTGAGTGCGGTTGGAGCTAGTAGCAGCAACAAATGAGTGTGAGGAGGCAACATTAAGGCCTTGAACCAAGTTGAGCAATTGTTGGTAGTGCTCTTTGGTATTAGTATTAGTATTAGCAGTGGGAAAAACATGAGGCATATTTGGTGCATTGAATTGAGACTGAGGAGTCATGTTGCTGCTGGTAGCACAATATGCAGAAGAGTTAGGATTCTTGGCCTTGAACTTGTATCTTCGAGGATACCCATGGAGGTTATTGCATTTTTCTTTTACGTGTCCAGCCATACCGCAGAAATTACAAATGGGTTTATCTTTCCTTTGATTAGACTGGAAATTTTGGCCAGAAAACTTGTTGTTTCCTTCGTAGTTTGATCCAGCATAAAAGCCATTAACATAGAAAGTTTGCTCTGATTGTTGAGGGCTATCAATAACACCTCTCTGACCTAACATAACTAAGTCCTCTTGAGTGTGTAACAACACGCTGCTTCTCTTCTTGGATAACCAAAGAAAAGATGCGACTGAAAGAAGGTATGGGACTCATTAGCAGAATTTGCCCCCTACCACCAGAAAACCAGTCGTTTAAAAACCCATCAAAAACATCATAGTCATGTTCCTTTCTTCGTTCTCCGTAATGGTATGCATACATTTACAAGTGCAACCAGACATAACTCCACATTCGCAAGTAGGGACAGAGAATGACACTCATTCAAAAATGAGTCAAGTTTTCTGAAGTACTGTGTAACAGACAATTGACCTTGAAATGTAGAGTAAATCTCTTTCTGAAGTTCAAAAATACGGGGTCCATTACCTTGAGAAAACTGTTCTCGGAGAATACTCCACATTTCAGCAGCTGTGCGAACATAAATGATGCATTGAGCAATCTCTTTGCTGCAAGAGTTGATTAACCAGGATTGAATCATCATCAAATTATTCATGTACCAAGCAGCGTAGTTAGGATCATTTACACTAGGAATCACCAACGGTCCATCAATGAACATTGATTTGTTCTTTGCACCCAAGGCCATTTCCATAGCTCTACTCCATCAGTGATAGTTTTCGCCGTTCAATGGTGGCGTAACCAGAATAGTGCTCGAATTGTCATTATTATTGACAAAAGACGGGCTAGAAAAATGATGATCAGCCATAAAAGGCGAATTAGATGAATCATAAAGCGGATTAGTCATATTTCAGACAAAGATCACTTCGAGAAATCAAAAAATCAACCGCAAAAACTGAAGAACAAAAAAATTGATTACAAAAGTGTGTATAAAATCCTATATGTACAAACTAACAGCTGGCAAATAAAGTTAGCTGAAAATGCAAATTGGCGCCAAAACTAACAACCTAACGTCTAACAGAATTAACAAACTCTTGGCGGTCGAGGCGAGTGACAGCTCAGCATTGCTGAGCTATTCTGTGATGAACTCCAACAATTACATCATATATGATGATTATATATATGATAAAACTCCATTTGTTAGGCTTTTTTTTTTTACCACCTATTTGTGTATTAATCTCTAACATACATCACAGTCACGTAATAAATCTAATTATTGCACATAGGTTTTATCAGAAAATTCGTGCTGCTCGTTTATTGTTTTTTCTTTTGTCGAAAATAAACATGCCAATTGCTCTCATTACCTTCATCTTGTAATGCTAGCGTGGAGTACTGAAAATTCATGTTCCCCATTTTGGACGATGCAATACTAGAGATAACTTAATCATAGGTTAATTATCTACAAAATCTGGATCAAATCTCAAAATTTCGGACAGTTTCAAAAACTGCCCGAAAATCCTATCTTGCCTACCAAACGATAGACAAGGTGAGATAAGGAGAGTTATCTCACCTTATCTTCAGATCCATAACAGCTTTCTGAATATATTAGCATTATACAGCAGCTACTAAGTACTAACAGCTTCTTCCTCACCAAACTAATTGAAATCAATCTGGCGGTATCAACACTGGGATTTCCCATCATTCAGAAGGAGAACAGAACAAATAAAACGAAATGCTTTACATACAAGAAAAAAATACAACCTGGAGCCAGTAATCAACCCCAAAAGACACTGTTCACTTCATCGTCAAATAAAGCTGAAGTTTCCAGCAACACATTGTTTACAAACAGGAAACACTACAAGAAATCCGGAACTTACATTTTTCATTAGTAAATGATACAATGTCAATAATCAACACAGCACGATCAATAATTCGGAAATTTACAAGCGTAAAATTACAGCAAACAAGTTTTCCGGCCCTCCATATTCTGGAGCAATTCTATCATACAATCCAAGTATGGGGCATCATTAACAAATGTGCAAGTAAATGGTAAAAAGGTACAGCTAAGATTTGCCTACTTGTACACTAAAACCTAGATTTTTTATTTCTCCAGTTCCGAACTCCTTTAAACACCACTAAAACCTATCTGTACTTCCGTTCGCCTCCCTACGCCTTCTCCTCCTCCCCGAACGCCCCGAAACTACTCTACCTTGGCGACGGAGACGGCTGGCAAGTGATGTACCGTAAATTCTAGCATCTTCATTATCGCTATCTTGATCAAAATCATCAAAAACAGCCATCGATCGCATAGCACCTCTATCCAATGTGTGGTCGGAATCCCTCTCGTGTCGCAAATCCCTTTCGTGTCGCATCAAACCTCTATGTGGTCCTACATTATTACCAATTGTCTGAAGAAGGAAAAACATGGACATAATACTCCGATCAATTCCCTCATTCCTGTCCATGGCATCCATATCAAAACCATCCTCGTATTCTGAACCAAAAGCATGATTATTTCCTTCTATCACATAATCCCCAAAGAACACTGCCCCCGGCATTGATGACCTTATGGTGCTCACCACATCTTCCCTTTCTCGCTCACGCTCCAGACTTCTCCATTTCTGTTCTAAAGTAGGATCAACTTCACGGGGCTTGGCAGAAGGATGCTCTACCCTCACATGTTTCCTTAGCTCTTTGTAGGTGCCCACAAACGAGCAGCCATCTTGCATGCAACTCCGCTCCTTAGCATTGAGATGGTCCCGTGCAGACTCCACAACAGTCCAGCCCTTCACCTGACCCCTGCAAAGGGGGCATGCAAGCTCCGTAGTCTGGCCAGTCTCCATAGAACTACCAAACAAAGGGTCGATAAATTGGCTACTTAGCGAACCTTGCAGCGGGCGATTGTCAGCTGAAGTTACTTTTGTGTATGCCTTCTTGTATTGGTCAAGACAGTTCGAATGGCGGTCGCTGGTTCCACACATGTAGGGGCGGCAGCCTTTTTCATGTGAGGAGCACAAGAGAAGCACGGCATTGTGGGGACACTCCATGCACACTGCACATGTCGCATCTTCCCAGTCTCTCTTGAAGATTTTAGAGCAATTATGCTGCATATCGTCAGTGTCACTGTAGGATGGAAGGGGGTACGGTGTTGATCTGCATTGTCGAGAAGCAATTCCACGTCTGCCCCTTGAACCTTTTGCCATTTCCTAAACAACTCTGCAATCAATTTATAAAATATTAACTAGTGCAACAACAATCACTTGAGCACGCGACAAGACATATCCTATAACATTACAGCTATATTTTCTCTCGTTTAAATATATAAAATTGCATTTACTTGATGGAAAGGATATTTGAAAAACAAGATCCGCATCACACAGATTTTCAGCTATTATTATAGATTGTATAAGCAAAATAACAAAGACACAAAAGAGTATTTATTGAACTATATGACCTAATACTTTAAAAATATTAAAGCAGCATGCAGAATAAAGGAGGCACAACCAAGGAAGAAATCAAGATCTAATCTCATTTTGTTCCTTGCAGTCATAAACTAAAGCAGAGAGATAAGCATTAGAGCTTGACCATGTGATCAAGAGAAATAGAAGAAGAGGATCAGAAGAGCTGAAGAGATCAAGAGTAGGAACGATCTAGATCGAGGACAATATGAAGAACAAATTTCAGGTTGAACCATAGAACCTTAAAAGGGTAGAGAGGGGTGGGGGTGAAGATAGAAACTGAAGAGTAAGGAGATACTGAGGCAAAGATGGCAATATTTCGTATGGGATTATATATATATATATATTAACATTATGCAAAAAGAATGAAATGATCAGGCATACCAGCCAAGTTACCAGAAAATGAACCTAAAAACCGTAATGATCAAGGTAACAGAATTTCAGAAATTTCATTGCATTCATCCTCTTAACACATTAAAGTACCATTATCTTCACATACACAAAAATAACGGAATAAGACGATCAACAGCCTTGCATATGTCCTACAGCTGCTCATGCAACAAAATGATCTGCCAAGTCACGTAAGCGAACAATCTCAAGAACAGGGGACTGTGAACTCATCAAGAATATTTATTTTTCTAACAAGATCGCGGTCCATAGATAAAAGAATATTATTTAAACTGAACAGTATAATTCAGCAGCAGATCAGAAACCCAAATTGGTCATAAGATTCAGAGCAACCAATTCAGTGAAGGAATTTCAAAACACAGAAGACTGAAAACAGCATTTCCGAATGCTCACATCAGTCCCAAACAATTACCATTTCACATTTGTTTCCACAAAAACTAGAGATTAAACTTCTAACCGACCCAAAATCATAGTCGCAGTCTTCGAGTGACACACTACTACCCACCAAACAAGCTCAAACAGCAAATCAATCGAATTCCAGAACATGAAGCTCAACCCAAGAACAATGGCCCAAATGATCAAACAGAAGAAAGACCAATTCAAACATCAGCAAGCAACTTACCTCTTCAAAGATCAAGCAAAGAAAAATCCAACGTCTCCGATTTCAAGTCTTATTAGCAGAGCTCAAAGCTAATCCCCAAATCTACTTATACACGCGCTTATACTCGTATGTTCAAACAAAAACTCAACCTTTACAAGATATGTTCCCTCTCTGTCTCAAATGTGTGTGTGTGTGTTTGTGCACAAAACAAATTCAACCTTTACAAATTATATTTATCAGTACATCAATCAAATATTCAAATTCAAATGCAAATTATACACACACATATATACAACACACAAAACATATATAAATGTTATACATACATAAGAGCACATGTGAAGAAGGAATCTAGAAACAACGTGCAATCACGCTACTCGACAGATAAGCTGAAAAATTGCACAAAATTAAAGCTGAATTTCAACTCAAATCAAATCAAAACAAAACAAAATTAACAATTTAAAAAAATCACCAACACTGATACAAATCGAATAAATAAAGCTTAAAAACAGCAAAGATAATATTAAATTAATCATCCACAAAAAGGAACCTAACCACATGCGCCTCAAATCGTATCTTCTTATCTCAGATCTCGTTATTAATTCAACAAAATAAAATCGATTATATATATATATATATTAAATATTACATATACTCACCGTACAAATTTGCTTCGAGATGAAATCTGTGGAGATGAAAACTGAATTGAGATGAAAATTGATAAAATGGGAGTTTTAAGGAGAAAACAAAGGGAATATTCCTCGGGCTTTCTTTTTGTGACAAATTTTTCAGTTGAAAAAGAAGAGAAAAATAGGATTGGATTAGCTAAGGGTCTGTTTGGGTTTTGCTTAAATGTGAAGAAACGTAAACCGTCAATTTAGTAATTTAATACTATTGTGTATTTTGGTTCTAGTCCTTTTACTTTTTGGAATTTCCGTGGTTTAAGGTCGTGAATAACGAAAGAGGGACTTATTTGTCGTAAAATCGTGGTTATTGACTGGGACTTCGAATTTGTCGGAAGCTGGTGGGTGGACGATGAAATTTTTAATACAATTTTAATACTTTAGGATTTCGTTATTAAAAGAGGAACTAGGGGTTAATCAATATAAACTAAATATCTTCCCTTTTTTAGCCATGTAAGAATGGGGAGTAAAGTTTTATGAAAAAAAATTGTTGCATCCACGTAACACCTAGTAAGTGTGGATCAAAGTTTCTGAACGTTTTCTCGAGAAATGTCAAAAAAAAACATAAAAGTAGTTTTCCATGTCATTGCATTTGCAAATCATGGATCAAAATTCATTTTCTTTTTCTCAAAAAATATTGATATGTTTCTATTTTTGACTTTACCAAGACAAAACTTTCAATTATTTTCTATGTATTGCAATGACATTTGTTGCAGATTTTTCGAAACATATGAAAAAGATTAAGAAACATTCCGAAAAGTTTCATATATTTGACGCACCGAAACATACCGTGGAAAAGAGACTTTGAATTCTGATCAATGATTGCAATAACAATTTCTATTTATATGAAACATGTATAAACATCACAAAAAAAAATTAATATTTAACCACATGAAACCGATACTTTTTTTATTAATAAAGTAAACCGAAACTGAGTGGTGCTTGTTTCCTTAGATTTTTTGTTGCATTCAATTTTAAATTATTCTTCATCTTAATATCTTTAATGAGATGACAAATTATGAAAATAAAGATTTAAATGGGACGTACAATAAAATCAACTAATAATTCTGGTGGTAGAGATTTATATATATACATATATATACATATATATATATATATCATTAGTCATTTTGGTGCCAAACAAGTCTTTGCTACAGTCCCACTTTTGTCAAAAGATTAGGCAAAGGAGGAAGCGAGAACCAACAAGAAAAGAGAGTGCTTTAGCATGATTCGTCGGGTCATTTCTACGCTACTCTTTTTCTCATTTATTCTTTTTCATAAAAAGACGATGCTTGTGACGCTACACTCTACTGGAACTTTGACGCGCCAAAACTAAGTTAGAAGATACGCGCCACAACAGCCCAAATTTCAACCTTTTTAAAATCATATAATTTTAGTATTATTCCTCATATACTAATTCGGATACGTGTCCAAAATCGTTACATGTCGTATAATTAGGGTACATGTGAGACATGTTCTATATTTGAAAAATAAAATTGAATTGCGTGTATCATGCGAGATTTCTACTGAGGATGTGTTCGGTTATGTCCAAAACACCTATTATATTTTAAGATCTATTGATAAAAATTAGAATGATGATATAAAAAGAAACAAATTATGATACTTCAAGATTAAATATTGTATAATTCAAGTTGAGATAAAAAAATAAAAATAAAAAATCACTTTCAAAACCTATCGTTACGCTTTTTTCTTTAGATGTTTTCATTAGACACAATAGAATATATGAATTTTCTGTATTAAATTTTAAATATCATGCTAAGATCTTTACTTTGTTTATTAATGTCTAAATTTGTCTTTTAGCTTGTTGAATATTACAAATTATACAAACATATATGCTCTAAAATCGAATCATATTCTAAAATTTTTTAAAAGTAATTTTCACATGTTCATATCGCATCGTATTCATGTCTCGTCATTTATACCCAAGCAAATATAAACGCTAGAGTGCTCACTTGGAAGATTATAGCACACGGGTGGGCTTGGCGAGTGGGATAGTTGAGTGGTGTGCGGCAGTTTAAATCTGGTGCCGAGGATTTCAACGTGGGGATGCGTGACTATGACGTGCTTGTTTCTAGTGCATCCACCTTCTCGTTTTAAGTACCCCATGAATTATAAAATATAAATCCAATACACTATAAATTGTTGATGGTGTTAAACTATGATGCACGGACACGGACACGGACACGGCGACACGGACACAATACGATACAGACACGGCGATACAGATTTTTGAAAATTACAAGACACGACACGGCCAGGACACCGCCGCACTTTTTTGTATTAATATATATATATATATATATATATATATATATATATATATATATATATATATATATATATATATATATATATATATATATATACGATCAAAACCTGCACAAATAACATTCTAAGTCCAAATAAAGGATGAAGCAAAAGCATATTTGAACTCAAAAACAATTAATCACTACTAATAGTTCAAATAACTCATGAATCTCAAGTATTAAACATATAGTCACAAATACAATCTCAACCACAGAACAAACAATAAAAAGTGTGTGCTTTATGTTTTTTTTATTATTATTAAGGTATTCAACTATAAAAGTGTTTCAAATTGACCCCTCAATAAATATCAAATATTACAAACGCATCCCAAATGTGTTGGACACGGCTTCAAGAAGTGTCAGACACGCCCTCAAGAAGTGTCGGACACGGTGTCAAATTTCTTTTTTCTTTTCTTTTATTCAGACACGCCACGTGGCGTGTCCGACACGTGTCGGAGGAGTGTCGGGGTGTCGGTGTCGTGTCGGAGTGTCGGACACGGCATAATTTTTTTTTTTTGAAGTGTCAGTGCATCATAGGTGTTAAACTATTATGGGCATACAATTCAAAGCTATTAATAATACCTAAATTTTAAGAAATAAATCATTTATTTGTAGTCACGCGCTACATAACTATCGAGACCGATAATATAATGTAGAATCAAATAGATTCTTCCACCAATCATTCCACGGTCTCATTAGTTGTTTTACATCCACTCCACAAATCCAATAGGAAAACGCAAATTGGCATAAATATTAGGGATAATTACAGCTACACCCCCTGAGGTTTGGTGTAATTACACATACCTCCCCTGTGGTTTGAGAAATTACACATACCTCCCCTGAGGTTTGAAACCTTACACATACCTCCCTTCTTCAATTTAAGGGTTGTTTGGTGTAAGTTATGATAAAATTATGCTTATTATACTTACACCCCTAAAGTTTGGTATATTTATAAAAGTAATCCTTGATGTTAGAAAAATTAAAATTAAATACTCCAAAAGGTTTTATAAACTATTATATTATTACCTACAAATATAAAAAGTATTTAAATTTAAATTTAAAAATAAGTTAATCTAATCCAAAATATATTTTTGAACCAAAACACGTAACTTTTAGTTTTTTTCTTTAAAATAATTCCCGTAAATCTCAGTCAAAACTTAACTAACTACTCATCTTTGTGCCTTTGTTCTCGTTACAATTTTAAACTAACAACTATTTTAGTAATAGAAGAAGGTAAAACACCGAAAATTGGTTTCACTAAATATAGTGAATTTAGGTTGTTTATTTTGTCAAAAAGTTCAACAAAACTTGCTACCTAAAACCAGTGACTATGTCTGATCCAAGGATGATAATTCTATTGTCACTGTTGCTGGTAATTTCGTCATCATTCTTCATTTTTTGAAATGTGTTATGAAAATCTTGATTATTTCTGTTATATTTGTTAATTTTTATTGAAAATGAGAGTTTTTACAATTGAATTTTCTATTTCTTGTCTTTTTATTTCGGAGATTGCATAGATATTTATTATTTTACCAAATGCTTCTTTTTTGTTGTGATAAACTGAAATCTCCGTGGGCACGCGTAATAGTATTTAATATGGAACTATAATGAAATTTATGAGATTATTAAAAGTAAAACAAAAATTAAGAAATTAAAAAACAAACAAAAACAAGAAATTAAATATTTTACAAAATAATAAAAATATTAAGATTAGATTAAATTTTAAAAATAATTTAAATACTTTTTATATTTTTGGTTAGTCATATAGTAGTTTCTAAAATTATTTGGAGTATTTAATTTTAATTTTTCTAACATCAAGGATTACTTTTACAAATATACCAAACTTTAGGGGTGTAAGCATAATAAGCATAATTTTATCATAACTTACACCCAAACAGCCCTTAAGTTGTAGAGGGGAGGTATGTGTAAGGTTTCAAACCTCAGTGGAGGTATGTGTAATTTCTCAAACCACAGGGGAGGTATGTGTAATTACACCAAACCTCAGGGGTGTAGCTGTAATTATCCCTAAATATTATTCTCAAAATCCAGAATGTAATTGCTTGATATTTAAATTTTACACGCAACCTTTTGACAAGAAGACCCTATAATGTTCTTTTCGTGATTAAGTTCCACTTCAATATCAACCACATTGTCCAAATCGACCCCTACATCTAAGCTGTCACATTTATACCCAATTTAATCACGGTCATTAAGAAGCCACCGAATAATAGCGTCATTAAACAGAAAAGAAAAAGCACAACTATCCTACTCGAGTTTACATATGTATTAACAAAAAACATTACCAAAATTTTTTTATATATATATATATATATATATACCTATATATATATGTGTGTGTGTATTAAACACAAAAGCCTATTCTCCCCGAGTCCATAGCTTTCTTACTATAAGCATAAGTATGAACCATAATCTCTAAACATTCTCTGAAAAATTATCCGAACATATTCTTTTTTGACTGTGAAAACATGAAAGAAAAAGAAATTTCATGCAATTACATAACAATTTTAATAATTTTTTTGAAACATGTCGAAAAGATTTTAAAATGTGAAATGTTTTTAACTTGAGCATACCAAAATATACCCCAAAACCGAATTTATTAAAACTACGAGACGCCTGTACCTCAGGTAAGCAAAGCATAAAACAAGCCAATTGCAGAAGGCAGATTTATGTGACATAGTACAAGACGTTTCATGTCGATTCACAAGTTAAAACAGTTCAAAACTTAATGATACATACGCTGCAATAATTAAAAAGAACTCTATCTCAAGCCTCAACATCATACACTTTATTTCAGACTAACAATACTAAGCACATAACTAGGGACCCTTAGTTGAGTCATTTCCAGGCAGATCATCTTCATCGTGATAGATGTTCTCCGCCATCTGCCAGATTTGTAGTATATTGTCCTCGGCCACACTAGCGACGACCCATTCTTCACATGGGTTCCACGAGAAATCCGAGATTTTACTCGTGTGGCCACCATGAATAAACAACAACTCTGGTGGCCCATCCTCAGCATCTTCTGGACTCTGTTCTTCATCAATTCTGTGATGCAGAAAAGAGAAAACCGGGTTTTAGAAAAGTAACATTGTCCAAATTATGCAATAATTTCACTCTATCATTACAAAATAAATTTCCATTTCTGGAAGGTTGACGAAGATACCTGCTAAGATCCCAGACCATGAGTCTCCTACCAAGACAACAAGAAGCCAAGACAGTCTCGTTCTTTGGATTCCATCCAACCTGGAAAACCTCCTCCCTAAAGAGCAGTTAAAGGAGAAGTCAAAAAACATATTGGTCCGTCTATTAAGACAAATGAGGGTAGTGCAATAATCCGTGTTCAAAATAAAAAGATTGCTTACTTGTGACTGTCAAAGGTGTGGAGGGCAGTAGAAATCTTCCGCATATCAAATAATTTAACAGTCTTGTCAGTAGAACCTGTTGCTACAACCCACTCATTGAATGGATTGAAAGCTAAGCAGTTTACCTAGAAAAGATGCAAATTCAAAATAAATAATACAAACTTGTAATGCGAAAACCAGACAACATCCCTAATTTTCATAGTATGATAGATTGGGAGCCTTTAGACTCGATAGAGGGGAAGATTAGTATCCTAAAATTCCAAAACCGCCGTAGGTAGCAAAAATATAAGGAAACTTAACTAAGCTTGATGCAGTTTCTACTTCTAAAGTGAAAAGTACTAAATATACTTCAGCCTTTACTTTTCTTAGAGGAACTAAACAGAGCTCCATGGCATATCTAAAAATGTGAAGAAAATAATTAAGACAATAAAACAAAAATTAGGCAAAGGAAAACAAAAGAAAACCTCTCTTCTATTACTTACAATAGTAAATTAAATTACAAGCCTAGAACCCAAATGATCCAACAGATAACTTAACCATTGCTACTTAGCACCCGACTCCACATAAGAGGCATTTTCCTTCAATATAGTGTAACAACATTTTAAACAACTTCCCCACATACAAGCAACCATTCTACAGTTCCACGGACTACCATGAGCAGTCAATGGTAAATTTACCAAAATCACGACCATAATCTGTGACGTGTTATTTAAACCCAAAAGTATGAAAATACTTATGCTCTAATTTCAAGTTTCTAAGCAACAACAAAAGGGTAATCCTCATTTAGTTATGCTCTTGTTGAACTAAATAAAGAGTCGTGACACCAACCTCACTTTGATGAGCAACTACAGATTGTATAGGTTTGGTCACTGATGGAGAGCGGAGATCCCACACATGCAGATATTGATCATCTCCAACTGAACCAAACAAATATTCATGCCTGAGATGCCATGCTACATCTTCAACAACACCTTCATGAATCTGCTCATAGCACATGTCAGCTTGTTCTCAAATGAAATCATGCAACTTGTGGCACACAAAAAACTTCGTCAAACATTAACTATGATAAAAAGTACATAAATTATAAAGTTAAATTCATTTCAACATACCTTAAATATTTGCATTGCATCTAGGGACTTATTCTTTGGAGTTGCATTTATGTCCCACAGACATATTTGTGCATCATCGGAACCACTCAGTAAGTGACCCTGCTTGAACTGACTCCAAGACAAACCGTATCCTTCGGTGTTGTGGCCCCTCAGCCTCAAATCAGGGTTACAAGCACCATCCAGAGGGGGTTTAGATGGATGCTTGCTATAGTCGAACACATAAACTTCCGCACTCACTGTCTTAGTGGCTATGATAAATTGGTTCTGGGGCATATACCGTGCACGATTGACCTCTCCATCATGGTTTATTTGCTGGATAATTTGCACCTGCAAGGAAGAAATTATAACATAACTATGAACAAATATTTCGGAGATTTGTTACCTCAATAAATATAGTATATATAGAAATAATAAGCTTAACTTGCTAATCATGGCGCACAAAAATCTAAAAGAAAATAAAATAATACCACTTGAACATTTAATACCGCTATATCTGTCCCGAGATTTGCAGATTTATTATTATATAGAGAGCAAATGCAAACAACTACTGATTAACTTAAGGTTCCCAAAATCACCGTTTTTCAAAAGTTACTGAAGTGTTGATTAACTTTATACAATAATACAATTTAAATCTTTGGATGCAATTGTCACTGTGCATGACGCTATTGTCACCTATATTTTACATGTATGGACTTATAATGCTACCTTATGCATGTCTATATATACATACACATATATATCGCAAGATTCACCCCCTCTAATGACTACAAATGTAAGTATCATGTTTGAATATTTTCAGCGTCTTCTGAGTGTAACGTAAACAAAGACATGTTCTCTACAATCTGCTTTGACCCTATAAAACCAAATATGACCATGGTCAAGTTCACATCTTTTTCTCCCAAATCCCGTGCTAAAAAATGTCAAGAGTATGAGATTTTTCCTAAACACAGAAAGATCGATAATTACCAGATTAAAAATACCTCCAAGATTGATATAAATTTGAGCCAGCAGTTAAAAAAGTGAATATAAGCAAATTACAATCTAGTACAATAATATAGGGTAAGTTGATAGTGTAAGAATCTCTCTTATGGAAGGGGTATGCAGAAGCCACTTTCGGTAAGTGATTTCAGTTTCACATTAATCACCGCCAAACCTCAAAAAACCATTCTGATATTTGCAGCCAAAAACTTTTAAAGTAATCATAAGGCATTAAGTGGTTTTGATGACCACCAGCATTATTAAATGACCAAATCATCTAAAAACTTAAACTTGCGAGGGTATTGACATTTTTAACTATATAAATTCTCCAACATACCCGTTCAACCTGCAAAATATAATCTTTTTCTCGTTAAATATAGCACGTGACTATTTATCTCGGGTGGCGACAGGATCTATGCAAGGGCTCTTTTTGGCCTGACTCTATACCATATAGAATAACCACGTCATCTATGATTTAAAGCACAATAATGTATTGAATGAACACCTCATCTAAACGGTCAAACTACTAGTAACGATAAACATTTATTATTAAACTGATTCTCCAACAATCATCAAGCTAAACTCAACAAAATCCAAACTCCGCATTCTCGAAACCCACTGCCGACGCGCCAAATGCCCAAAATCCACCAAATTCCGCTCTTCCTCAAACCCCAATAACGAAAAACCAACAATTTAACTAAAACAACAAATAAAAAAAGAAAAAAAAAGCTACCTTTCCATTAGCGCATCCAAACCCGCCAAACTCAGACCGATCATCGTCGTAATGCCTAGCATCGTGCTCCGAATCCTCCAACGGGAGGTGCACCTGCGCCAGCATCAGATAATTCGGCTCGTTCTCCGAAGTGTGGGTCCCCAGAATCATCTTCTGCACCGAATAATCCTTCCCGGGAGGCTCCTCGCGGTCCGGGAGCCACTCGACGGTCAACGAGGGCCATTCGAGGGCGTGCGTGATGACGAGATCGTACAAGAACGGAGTGTTCTTTTTCCAAATTTTGTACTCCTCGTTAATCAACCGCTCCTCAATCTCGCCCCTCATCTCGTCGTCGTCTTTAACCATTGTGTGTTGCAAATTGAAATTGAGGGTTTTTTGTGAGGGTGAATTTGGGGATTTTTTATGAGGGTTTGGGAGGAAAAAATGGAGGGAATTTGGGGGTTGTGATTTGGAGAGTGGTGAGTGAGATTTTAGTGCTTTATATGGTGACGTGCGGATTTTGAGGAGTGGCTATGGGTTGGGCTTATTGTGGGAGCCCGGTTTTGTTGTTATTGGGCTGAGAGAGATGAGAGATCTTGTTTTAGTTTGGGATTTGGGGTTTTTAGGTAAATCTCTGAGCCCAATTGTTATTTGGAGGCCCAACTAGGACCCGTTATAGAAGAGTTAATGTTAGCCTACTTTCAGTAGAGATAAATTTACGTGCAATGCCTACACGACGAGGTGGTACAGCCAATTCGGTTATTAGTTAAATGTATTGTTGGGATGAGATGTTGAGAAGCTAAAAATCGTAAAAATTTAAAAATGTTGTAATCTTAACTTTTGGCGTGTTTAAAAATTTAAAAATCTTAACTTTTAAAAATTAAAAACTTTAATAATTTAAAAATGTTTTAAAAATTTAAAAATGCGTGTGATATATATTTTCTAGATAAGAGCCCAAAGCTCTCAATTTCGGACAAGGTTTGTGCATTATAATAATGGCCCAACCAATATTTACATGAGCAGTCGAAACAAAACCCAATCGTGACGGAGATTTTAGCGTGAACATTAGCCCAAAATCACTATTAGGATGTGGGCCCACTTTAAACTAATCCAAGCACGAGCCCAAGATTCTCGCTCTAATCCTTTATTTATTTTTTAAACTATAGGCAATTATCTATACTTTTGTAATTTAATAATAACCAATTATCTATACTGACCTAGCAATCAAAGCCCATAAATCAACGGTCCATTAACACTAACGCCAAGCCCGCACTCACTAAAAAATGCCCCACCTTCTTAAAAAGGCCCAAACCCAAACCTCACCACATTAAAGGCGGGAAAAAACAACAAAAAACTCAAAGAAACACACACTCACTCACTCACCAACACAACCGACGATGAGAAACGCCGGCCGCCGCCGGAAAACCGAATCCATAGCTCCCGATCGCCGTCCACCACCGCCAACACCAACCGCAAACGCCGCCGTAGAAAACTGGCAATTCCTCACCACACCAGTCCCCCGCCGCGATTCCGACGCCAGCTTCTGCAGCAGCCGCCCCTCGATCGCCACCTCCGGTCACCAGAACCACCAGCTCCCCAACATCTCCGATCGATCGTACCAAATCTCCGCTCTACGAACGATCAATTCGTATTTATCCTCACACTCGCTCCCAATCGCGCTCAAACACCCTTTGCCTTCGGCAAAAGACATCACCGAAACCCTAAAATACCTCGTGCAGCAATTCGGCTTCGACGCGGCGAAATTGGACGAGGATCTGAACACCGTGTTGAAGTTCATGAAATGCCCCTTGAAACTGAACAAATCGGCGCTGCGTGCTCCGGGGACGCCGCACTCGTGGCCGAATCTGCTGGCGGTGATCCACTGGCTGGTGCAGATTGTGAAGTATAAGGAGTATAAGACGAGTAGGCCGCCCGGTTTCGAGGCGGATAGGCAGTTTGTGTACACGATCGATAGTTACAAGTGTTATATTAGAGGTGAGGATGAGGCGATGGATGAGTTGGACGGGGAGTGCGTGAGGGAGATGAACGAGTGGAAGAATGTGATGGAAGAGGAAGTGTTGGGCGTGGAGGAGAACGTGAGGGAGTTGGAGGGGAAATTGGAGGGTTTGAGGGCTGGTCCGAGTAGGAAGGAGGCGTTGGAGCAGGATAAGGCGGTTTTGGAGAAGGATATGATGAAGTTTCACGTGTTGATTGAGCGGTTGGATGCGAGTTTGGTGGATATGAAGAAGAAGTTGGAGGAGAAGGAGAGGGCGTTGGAGGAGAAAGTGGAGCATAGGAAGAGGATTTGTGAGGAGAATGAGGAGTTGAAGAAGAAGATTGAGGAACAGGGAATTAATTCGAGGGATGCTGAAAGGATGAAGAGGGAATTGCAGGCTGTTGAGAGGGATATTGAGGAGACTGAAGCTTCGAGGAACGGTTGGGAGGAGAAAATGTGGGAGCTTGATTCTAAGATTGGGCACAAATTGAAGGAGCTTGAGCAGTTTGTGATGGATTGCAACCAAGCTATCAGGAGGTTTTTTCCTCAGTTATTTGTTGCTCAGTTACTACGTGAATTAAATGGATTCCCCGTCGATCTTTGAACATGTTCTTTCTTTTGTTCTGTATTTGTCATGTTTATGCATACTTGTGTTTTATAGAATAAGCCGATATTGACTAATTACTATATCATTCATCACATTGTTTGGGGATGACTATGTTAATCACTGAGGTGATCACTATTATTAGCGGTCGGAAACTTGATTACCTGAGTAACGAGTCTGGCAGCTTCTTTCGTGTCCTTTTAAGATAGATTCAAGTTTGAGCTTTTGTGGGATATTATTCCTCACTCTTCATAGATTAGAATTTTGAGCATATGGGATATAACTATGATTATCTTGGATAAGAATTAGGAAAAATCTGTTATTCCACCTGTGTAAAGGCCCCCTTTTCTATTATATACCCTGAAGTAGTCTTATCAAAACACATCATTATGCTCCCTCTCCTCTGTTTTTACTTATTATTTGTATTTTAGTTGAGACATTTAACTTTTTTCAAGTTGAACAAAAAGAAACCAAGGAAAATCTTTGCTTCCTTATCTTCTCAATATTCAAAATGAGTGCCTGAGTTTCGAATGTTGGCTTAATGTTGCTCAATCGGTTTATATGAAACTTAATTTTAGATCATTGTATAAGGCGAAATACAATACTTTTCTTTCAGTATTTAGAACTTTCTTTTAGAGTGCTGCCATCCATTTCATTCAATATTGGTTTCTAGGTTGAAGCTTGGAAATGGATTTCAGTATCAGTTGGACCCCAGGGGGTCCACACCATCTGAAGTCCTGGGGCTAGAATACAAATCAGTACTAAAGCCTGCTCTTGCCTCTTTTACTGAGGACGTAAAGAGAAGCTCAGTGGAAAAATTACAGGAATCAATCTCCCTCCGGCAACAACAAGGTGAAATTGCTGCTAGGCTTGAGGAGAAAAGAAATCGAATTGTGACCCTTCAGTCCCAAATTGATGGTGTAAGTCTCTGTAGCCAGTAAACCATGCTCATAATTTGCTTCTTATCTTGCCTGTAGTTATATCAAATTTGGTGTGTCTTGGCGAATGCATCTACTGTCAAATTTGCGTCATGATATCTAATTGGTTTGAATTTTACTTGTTGAATATGAAATGATTGTTCTGTTAAAGGAGTCTTAAATCGATTAGTTTGTGCTTTCCCACTTTCTCAGCGCACTTGAATGCTTGGCCACTTTTAGGCGTTGTCATTGAGTTTAAATTTTATGCTTTAGAGAAATTATGTTTGAGAGGCCATAACAGGTCTCAATGACAACAAGATGGATTTCGCACTGATCAACAAAATTTGTTGAGTGTAGCAACATAAACGAGATACATTCTGGCCATCTTTTCTACCTCATCTTAAAGCACATATGGCATTATTAGTTGCTAGGGTGGACAGTGTTAAAGTTTTTGTGCTTTTCTGTTCATTTGACTGCTTACTCACAGTGGAATTGCATTGAACACACAAACTAGTGCATCTGGAAATATTCTTCTAACACTTTGATTTATGTAGCTTGAATCTCAGTTGAACTCAATGACGAAACGAGCACATGAAAAAGCTTCTAGATGTAGGGCAGAAGCTCAAAGAATGTTGGAAGAAGTTCAGATGGAAGGTAACAGAATGTCCATTGTCGAGAAAGAAGCAGCAGAGTTCTTGCAGGTAGTTGCTCTTTATCTAACCAGTACACAAGTTTGTTTACATTTTTGGTGTGCATACACATTTTCTACAAGAAAAATGCCTTGGAAAGTTGATACGACATTTTGTCTCCTCATGTGCTTTGGAGAAGGCATCCAAGGCACAATTGCAGGAAACAATTGTACAAGTAGAAGAAGAAGTTAAGTTGTGCGCTCAGGAGCTGTTTGAATTGATTAATTCAGTTTCAACTCATAAAGAGTACATGGGATCAAAAATTGCAAGAATGAGAAACGATCTTCTTGAATCTGCCGGTGCAGTAGCAGATATTTACAAAGGATATCAGCCTTCGCAAAGCTATGGAAAAGGGGCGAACGAGTCGCAAATTTCCTCATGAGATGGAGAAACAGATTCTTCATTTGCTAGAAGATGTCATCTCCAAAACTAAAACAATCAAAGATGCTTGAATTCCAATTTCATGAGAGTGAAAGACAGGGCTCTTTCTCTGTGTCTGCAGAACTCGTTCATTTTGTGTGATATTTTACGTTCTCCAAGTGATGAGTTCAGTTCCTATGTAATTTCCTTTCCTCTTTAATGATGTGTGACATCTTTTATGCTTGTGACTTGTGTAAATCTTACTTGAAATATACAATGTTGAGTTGCCATTAAGTTTCTGATAATTCATGTTTTCATTTGCTAGCTGCACCTCGGAGTCGGGGGGGGGGGGGGGGGGGGGGGGTTGGAGGTGGGGATTTCCAAATAAAATCACAGTGCTTCAATATGGTGGCTTAACACTCAGAAAAAGGGAGACACGCATGTACATATGGGTGAGTCATTTACAAGATCAATCGCTATGTACAGTCTGTCCCTACAACAAAGAATCTCTAACCCAGCACCACCTCTAATACTAATACATCAGAAATCAACCAATCAAAACACGGAAAAAGCTAACAAAAGTTGAAATCCAACTTGACCCACAACTGAAATTGTTCTTTCGCTATACCAAGAAACACCTTCGCGATGCCTTCTCTTGGTTTGCGACATTGATGAAATGACGAAGTGTCGCCTCAATGTCGAAGGCATAAATTACTGAGCTGAAAGTTATTAAATGGATCGTGTTGTTCGTCGACAGAAGCAACCTGCTTCTTGGATGCTTCATAAGATGCTTCTGTGACAAGGGAAGAGCAGCTTCATAAACTTGCTAGATGCAAACCAGCTTCACTGGATTTCTAAAAGAACCTTTTGCTTTAGAATCAATTTGCGCCAAGCTTGCCTCCTAAAAATGCAAAAGCAACATCATAAGCAAAAGGCAACAATTATTTGATCTGAGTACTTTCACGAACAAAAAAACAACTAAAACACGTGGCAAAGATGCCATGATTGAATTGTAGATTAATTTTGAGTTAGAAAGAAAGACAGCAGGAACCTTTGCACAGAGAAACATTATCCCGTTTATACAGGTAATCACCATAACTAAATTAAAAATGGGTAGTTATTTAGAGATGAAGCTTATAAAAATCTTTGTATGCACATTAGTGCCCCAGTTTTTATTGAGACCTAAAACCCAGAGCGCCAGCAAAGAAAAGGGCGTATACTACATCACTGCAACCCTAGGAAAGATAAATTTAGAGGAATCCTTCAGTATATATACCTTGCTACTATAGAAATTAGAGAACCTACTTTACGACCGCGCGGAACGAACGTGTGGTGATACAGGACTATGAAAAGTTGAATGCGGCTTCTTCACAAATGGATGTTCCAACAGTTGAGCAGCAGAAGCCCGATCATCTGGATTAACTTGCAAGCAGTTCAGAATAAAATCCTTTGCATCTCTTGATAAGGTATTAGGTAAATGAGGAAGTTCACCCCTGCCAATTCTGAACAACGCTTGCATCTGCCATGCAACCAGGAAAAAAACACCATTTAACAATTGGAAGACGTTTACATAATTCTGGTAGGGAAAAAAGCATTACTCAATAAAAGATTTCAGACGTCTTTGAGTTACATAAAGCGTAATTCACAATATGAGATGCAATGAGAAGAAAATGCCACAAATTGGAAAGTCAAAGTAAGTCCAACGACACAATATCAAGAAGAAAATGCAACTAATTGGAAATGAAAGATAAGTCCAACAATACAATATCAATAACTGTTAACAGAGCCTAAGTAAAAAAATGTGGAAAGTAAGACCCTGAAAATTAAACCGGTAATTTTCATGCAGGGCACATGTTGTCAGCAAAACATGAATAAAGAGCAGGTTAATAAAACCAAATTAGTATATCTTTAAGCAGAAGGGTGAACAACATTTCACAATCAATGGTACACGGGCTGAGTGTGAGAGGTCTATTGGCCCCTCTTGGCAACTTTGCTATGATGGATGAGACCAACCACTTATCAAAACTGGGTTGCAATGATCAACTTATGGAGAGTTAAGACACAAGTACATATTCATATCATCAAATAACAAATACATTTTAAATTTCCAAAGAAGCTCTACTTCTTAAGATGTAACGCATGGTCCCTCTCCGTAGTACGACCGGCCACATGTGAACTTTAGAAACTTTTTTCTTCAGTGCACAAGAATTGAGGATTATATAATCTGGCAGCACACTAAATCTAGAAGTCATTTACTGATCAAGAATGCAATCAGTAGTACATTGTATTTCAGACATCAATGTTGCAGTAAAGACTCTGATTCAACAATAATTATAAAAAAAAAGGACTCAAAAGATAATGCATTTTAAACAAATGAACACAGAGGAGTACCACAAAAGCCTATTAACATCTTGGCTCTAACAAGAACAAACCTCAGAATGCCCCAAAAGTAATATAGTTATTAAGAAAATGAGAGATGAGATATACCTAAATAGAAAAGTAACAGACTGAAAATCAACTATATTCTCTAGCTGAACCATATAAAGCTTGTTCTGAAGTGTTTCTATTCATGAGAAAGTGACCGTGAGGTTTAAGTGAAAACAGATGGTTCAATGAGTGGCAAATGATTTATGCACAAGAATTTATGCAACATAAACTAGAGATAAGCATCATAGCACATGGGCATACCCCTTCCAAGTGAGAATACGGAATTTGACCAGTTAACATTTCCAAAACAGTGCACCCTAGACTCCATATATCAGCAGCAAGACCATAACCACGGTTCCTGCCTTTCACAACCTGAGATGATATGTTAAGTGTCAGTTTACAGGTCAAGGTAAATTGTATGCTTCATGCTGCTTGAATTGACTGGAGCACAGTGACTGGCAATTTGATGCAGTGCAACTGAAATGCTAAATTGCAATAGAATTAATATCCTTCTTCAGTGATTATGAGTGATTTATATGATTAAATTCTAAGAAATTTGCATTACAACTATCATATACATCTGAACTCAATAAATAGTGTAAATGGACTTATTTATATACAGTCTGGTGTTAAGAGACAATTATTAGTACGAGTACTTCACCACCATAAAAAAGGAATTACTTCAACTTTTTCCTTTCTTGAGATGGGGCTGGGGAATATTTTGCATTAATCATCTTACACAATTACTATTGACAAATTTAGGAAGTCAAACTTGAACAAACGAAGGGAACGACAATAAAGCACACCATCTCAGCCATATTGCACTATGTCCAAAGTAACCAAATACAAAAAGATAGTGTTATTTCAAAAATGAAAATTTATTTCTGGAAGAGAGACGGATACTTTGATGGGAGCCAGGGAGATACCTCGGGGGCCATCCAATATGGAGTCCCCTTGCAAGATTTGATATCATTCAGCTTAGTTGCCTGAAAAAAAAAAAAAAAAAAACGCTTTATGCATCCCAATGAACAAGAAGAGAAGGAATTAAATCTCAGTCTCAAAATGGCCAACCTTTGCCAATCCAAAATCAGCCAATTTCACAGAACCACTGACATCCACCAATATATTGGCACATTTGATATCCCTTGACAAAGAGAGCAAAAAGAGTTCCATAAGAATACAGAAATTCAGAAAATTAGTACGAATCAAAGCTACGCATTTTAAAGACTGGCGATAAAGATTTCAGCCATGTGGACATCCCTCAAAACAACTTAAATTATGTATTTTATGGAGACATTCGCAATTGCGAGAACTACCAGAGACATGCAAAGGACCATTTCCAATTAGAGGAAAATATAATTACTGTTTGCACACGTGCATAAGGAAGATTCAGAGACCATAGAGGCAAAGGTAATATATGGAGAGGATAACACTAGGCCATCAAATAGAGAAGTAAGAAGTGTAAGCACTAGCTGACCAGTAACACTTCACTACATGATAAATGTCTCACCTGTGGACCACATTTTGGCAATGAAGATAGTTCAATCCACTCAAAATCTGCCTTGTATATACTGAGACTTGGGAGTCCTTTAGCTGATACTTCTGGTACAATTTCGCAAGCGAGCCTTTAGTTACAAGCTCAAGGAAGATGTAGAGTTTAGCGTTGTCCTAGAAAAAATGATTTCGGTTGTAAATTGAAGAGAAAGCACAAAAGTTAGTAATAAATCTCAGAGAATGAACAACACTTCTGACACATGGAGATATCCTCTCAAAAGCGATTTAACATACCCTGTCAGTACCATGGTAACGAACAATGTTCTCGTGCTGAAATTGACTTAGAAGAGAAATCTCCTGAGTAGTTAAGGTCACATTAGAGACTAAAAAAATAGCACCAGGAAAGCAGGCTTTGCCTGCAACAATAAAACACTGTAAATTATTCTCACCTGTTCAAGCTGATAAATGCTTTGCTGGCCTTGGCTCCCTTTGTCCAGCAATGATACCTCCTTCACCGCAAAAAATAATCCGTCACTGCAGAAGTTGAAGAAAATGAAATATAAAGACCCTAGAAATCATAATAATATCAGCGTGCTTTAGACTGACTGAAGAGGCTTTATGAAACTTCAACCTTCAATCAGAATACAAATGAGATCAAATTGGTCATCTTTAATGCGAATAACGACTTCGATTTATACTCCTATCCAAACTATAAAGCTTTGATCTGTTTTCTTGTAAAACATTTGTCAGAGAATGTCAGAGTCAGACAATAATACTCCATATCTAAGAAAACTCCACTCATGTACCTGAAAGAAAAGGGATATAAGATCTCACATAACTGAAGAGATTAATCTTACATGACCGGACCTCGCAAATAATTTTTGGACATCTTTCCTTCAATGCTTTTACACCTATCTTGGTTGTGAATATCTTTATTTCCCACCTTATATCCTCTCATGTTTGTGGACATCCAAATGTCACACTCTTTTAACCTTAATGTCATTTAAAAGCACAACATTCAAAGCTACACAATAAAGCAGGTCACATAATAGTGCATATTCTATACACTATTCTTTCATTCACACCTAAAAGATAAAGTCATATAAAATCAGAGCATTAGTTTGATATCATAGAATAAAAGCCAAGAGAGAAATAACTGAAATGCCAATAAAGAACTAGAGAAGTTGATGCAAGGTACGATTTACTATTAAGTGGGGGCAAGATTAGAGGTTAACTGGCAGGTACCAGTTTAATTGGAAGTATAGCTACAGGATATATAAAGGTGTCTTTTAAGATTTCAAAGTCTATATTGCACAAACATAAATCTGCAACATTAATCTTCCAAAATTTTTGACAGCAACCTTCTTATATCTATTAACATATGCTGCAGATGTAAAAAACCAAAGTTTTAACTCTTTGTAATCAATCTGAAATGAGAAATAGAGACTTCATGACACACAGATGGTCTGCTCCGCATGTATCTTAGTTACCAAATATGTTTCTCCCGAAAATAAATACACTCACCCACAAACACACACATTGTTACTGCATAACAAGATCATTTGAGCGATAAATCTGATCTCACTGGTATAAATACAGACATGTATTATTCAGTTCCACCATGCTCAAACTTACTGTACACTATATCCTTAAATGATATGAGGGTCCCATAGTTTAACATAGCCAGCAAAAAAGTATTGACGTTTGAATTCAAGTTAATAAGTTGAACAGTCTTCGACATGACTCCAAATGAATAAATAATCCTAATCCCGAGAACGGTTCTACAAGAAGATTACGGTTGGCTTCAACTAATGGCTCTACATCATATGGTATAAGGACTAGTCCCAAAAAGGTTGTGAAATTCCAAGTTTTTGCACTATACATATCTTCCAATAACTAGGAGTACGGTGAGCAAACGCATTGAGTAGCAAGAAATTCTCCAGAAAGTTTGTTAATCCTTGTCAACAAGCCTTCAGTTGGGTATATAGATACTTGAGTCTGAGTGATGATTCAGGTCCTATCCATACATAGACTGGCATCTATCAGGTATCAAGTCCTTAGACTTCAATAAATTTCAATAGGAAGTTAGAGAATGTAAAGTTCTTGCATACGGATTTTGTATTCTATAAATCATCAAGGATTGAAGCCTATTTTCATCCCTCAGTCCACTTCATAAAATTTTCTAGCATATGTTCAGGGATGTCCACCAAATCTTAGAACAAAGACATATACATCACCACTAAATATTAAACACAGACTTCTCTAGTTCAACTAAAGAACTCGATAGCATGATTTTTGTCTAGAATCAGGGAGAAAAATAACTACAACCAACCCAAGATCTAGTAAGTTAGAGTCAAATTGAAAGTAGTCAACTACTAATGCAAGTCAACACACAAAATTATCACTGAGCATGGAAACCACAAAGGCAGCTAAAATGCCACTATTAATCATATCTGTTCCGATAGATATAATTAAGAGAGGAATAACATAGTAACTCTACAGTAAAGAAATACTTGCTAGGCTTAGTGAAGCACTTACTCAGTGAAGCCCTCATACACTGTTCCAAATGACCCACTCCCAAGGAAATCACCCTTTTGCCATGACGTAATATGGCACCTAAACGAACCATTTGGTGAGACCGTGTACTCATTTTCTGCAACCAAACCGACAGAATCACCAGTGTTGTCATCGTTTGATGAATCAGAGCATGACTCAATACCAAACTCCCTATCCTTTTCCACAATATCGTCCCTCTCGTCATCATTTCTTCCATCAATTTCTTCTTCCTCTTCTTCGGGTGCATACGTAGGATTACTAACGACGTCTCTCCGTGAGTTAAAATCATCATCATCTTGAGGACCAAATCCTCGACATATATCCCAAGTAGAGCTTGTACTATCCACTGCAACTAATTGTTTCCTTACTGGGGGAGGCGCCAACTTTGGTGGCCTAACGCCTCTAATCCCCGACCCAACATTACTATCCAACTCATCATTTCCTCCATTTTCTCTCACTTCATCAGCATTAACATCAGTGCCACCAGAATCCAACTCAGCTCCATTCTCACCATCACGACTCCCAACCGCAACCCTTGCACCAAATACATCCACAAACTCACCCAAATCCCTCCTATTTTCAGCAACTGGCAGCTCCGTAACCTCCAGAGGCGTCGATTTAGACCGCCCACGACCTTCAATTACACATCCATCACTACTCAACCTACTTCTCACTTCATCAGCCTTAACCTCAATATCACCCAAATTCAGCTCATCACCAGACCTCTGCGCTTTCAAATTAGCCGACGACGGAGACGAATTCTTCCGAGCTTCCCAAGCCGCCACCGGAATCGAGAAATCCTCGGGACCTGAAAACCCTAGGTACCGAATAATCTGATCAAATTCGCCGTCGATTCCTTCAACGCGAAAACTCGTCCGATTGTGAACCGGCAACAGGTCGAGCGATCGTGTCTTGTACACCGGCCGATCGTCGCTCGTGCTCGCGTCGTAATCTATGTCCTTCTTCGCGTTGCGACGGTCAAGCCGCGGTTGACTTTTGTGCTTCGAATTAAGCATCGTTCATCATCTTCTCTCTCTCTCTCTCAGCAGATTACGCACACAAAATTCTGCAGAATCTATAGATACACATATACATATACGTACGATTGTATGTATATTTAGTGTGTGTTGTGCGTGAAAATATTCAGAAGAGTGTGTTGAGGGTTTAAAAGTTGATTGACTGGGATTTTTTGAGCTGGATTGGAGTTAGTGAAAAAAGGTTTAGGATTTTGACGCGGTGCCACGTGGCGGCTGATGGAGGATGGTTGTTGTTGAGGACTTCACAAAAGTCTGCTGCCAAAAAAAGCAATTAATTTATCAAGTTCAATTGGTTCTGGTAGGCCCGTCCATATCTATATTATTTGTTTGAGTAAATTGAAGAAGAACTCCCCAATCTATTGCGAGAAATTATTTTGTGCAACTGTTGCACGGTGAGGTGGCACAACAAGTCGGTTATTTATATAAATGCACGGTTGGGATGAGATTATGAGAAGTTATTTTCTATAATTTAGGGAAATATTTTAATCATAATCATTGGTTGCACCACGTCATCAATGCAACGGTTGCATAAAATAATTTTTCCATTCCAGTGTAATTCGTAACCTTTCAAAGTTTCTAAAATGCTTTTTAATTTATTGAAACATGGACGGATTGCTCCTTGGTGCAAGATCGATTGAACGAACTAAAATATAAAAAACGTGTTCAAAATGAACAATTGGAGAGACATTTTGCATATTTTAAAAAGTTCGGGGCAGACTGCAATGAACTCTGTAGGTCGGGGTTTCTGCAATTTACCTTATTTGTTTCTTCTTCTTTCCCAATTTATTTAATACAGTACGTGATTAGAGAATTATGTTATTTGGGATAATATTTATGTTTTTCCTACTTACATTTGTTGGTTCCAGCAAGTTTTATTAAAACAAGAGGCTGATATATTATATCCAGTGTCTTTCAAAACAGAAGACAATCATGGAAGGTATATGATACGTGGGCAATAGTCTAGGTATTAGTTTGTTAGTTATTTTCTATATTATTAATTGTCAAATTATTATGTAATTTCAGTTATTATGTAGTTAAATTAGTAGTGAGTTAGTGGGTGGTTAATTAATTGCTCATTGTTGTATTTTAACATTGCTAAGTACTACATGTATTTTGAATTATGAATGCAAAAAATTGAAGTCTTCTTCTCCCTCTTATTCTCTTTGGAGTTTCGTTCCGACTCAAATAAAAACAATTAACCTGACTATACGTAACAGTATATTTTTTCATTTGACCATCCTCGTGTGATTTCTTTCTGCAACTCTGCCCATTAAAATATGTTTACTATAGACAGCTAATAAAAGAGTTCCTTAGTGCACTACGTCATATACATTGCTCTAACTAAATATTTTTTCTTAAGGAGATACTTTTTGTAATTATTGTAAATTAATGTACGTATCTATCCTCTCTTGCTTTTTGTCAACGAGTTGTAGATGTGAAGGAACTAACCAATGAATTAACTATAGAACCCTTTCCCTAATATCTTCCCATATGTTTTTCTCGTTAAGTGATATTTATCTATTTCGATAATAAATGTAATATTCGCTGCTCGTTAATTCGTAGAATGTTTATTACAATAATTTAGTCTATTCATTTTAATTGAAATTTGGATGTCCTTCATTGATTAGAGAAAATTAAGTGGTGAACATTCGTAAGTTCTTGTAGTGTAACCTCAAAATTTTCATTCAAGTGTTTGCTTGTATTTTTTCATTATATTCCGGTCTGAAAGTTGGCTATGGATCCATTGAAAAAGGAATTGTAGCTGGACTGGTCAGTTTGGAAGACATATGGGCCTGACTTGTTGGGCTCCCGGAAAAGGCTAAAATGGGTGCAATTGTTCCTGATGCAAATTTGGTTTAGTTAGGATTTGGGGCAATTTTGGTACTTAACAGTTAACATAAGTGCAGTTTTATATTTAGTTTGAGTTGGCCTTTTGTACTTAGTTATGAGTATTTTTTCTTTTAACTAAGATTTTAGGGTTTATTGTACTTAGGAAAGAGGCCAAGTTTGGAAAAAAAATCATTCTATTGTGCAACCAATGATCCATATCAAAATATTTTTTAAATTATAAATAATAACTTCCCCACAATCTCATTCTAATCATGGATTTCTACTATACCCAAGTAGTGTATGCAACATATCATCATGCAATGTTAGAACGGAATAGTTTCTCCAAGTTTAGACATAAAAAACATACTAACATGTAAAATAAAACAAGTATAGTTTTATTCAAGTAATATAATTTTTTTTTTTTAAGGTTTGTTAACAAAAGTGATCAAAACGATCTCGAAAAAAAAAGCGATCAAAACTTGTAGTCCTAGATGGTTTTAATCGACGCTGTTATGAAAAATATGACCCTATCCAAATTTAACGAGTTACCAATCCGTCAACTCGATGGATGAAGTTGATAACTAAACCATGTCGATTGTAAATTACAATTCACGTTCTGCAGTCAGATTAGCAAATTAGAGTAGGCTCTTAGTTACAGGAGATGGATGTGATCTCTATATCTTTGTAGTAAATTAACTTTTATAATAATCTCTTTTTGTTAAAGAGTGTTAAACCGTTAAAGTGCAGAACCCCTATCGAGATTTCTACTAATTATATATTGAAAAGTTATGCACAAAAAATTTGATATACTTGGCACATGTAAGAACTTTCTCTGGCCATTTTCCTATATTTTACTTAGTGATGCTACAAAAAGAATCAGACCTTAGTCAACAAGATTTATGAAACAACTACGTCACAATATGCGATGGCTTCCAAGTTATAACTTCAATACTTATATTGTATATATTGAAATTGGAGAGTGTCTGTATAATAATAATAATGAATATGCAAAGTTTGAGATAGACAGAGAAAGAATTTGCTACGGCGACGCTTGCTCCTCCACAAGTCAACTTTGCTAATAAAAGTCATTGGATCTAACCAATCAAATTTAATAAACTTTGATCCTTGAACATTATTAAAATAACTCCAACTATGGCGTGATCGGAAGGGGAGTCAAAAGGAATTAACAAAGCCAACATTTTTTCGTTTGGTGTTTTTGGTTGACTGATTTAATTATTTCAGTGCCACTTATAAGTTTAGTTTATACACGTCTCCTCCCAAATTGTCATTTAAAGCTATTTTTATGAAAATGCCATTTTAAGACCATGTCACAATTCATTTTTTTTCCATTCTACAAAGGTGATACTAACGTACATGTAATGTTTATTTATCTTAATTAGATATTTTAGGGTCATTTACTATATTTGAAGTACTTTATTAGAAAAAAGCCTTGGTAAAAATAATCTTTTAGCTACTGGTAACTGATATATAAAAAATATGGAACGATATTCATGTGTTGGATTCAAAGGAGAGCGAAATATACAAGTTTATGTACAATTATGGGCTTTATAAGGAAAAAATATTTTATGCAACCGTTATATTGCTGACGAGGTGTAACCAACGATTCAAATTAAAACTTTTTTTTCTAAATTATAGAAAATAAATTTTCCATAATCTCATTCCAACCATACACCAGTAACCGACTTGTCACGCC
Organism: Misopates orontium; assembly: GCA_946800315.1. NCBI lineage: Eukaryota > Viridiplantae > Streptophyta > Magnoliopsida > Lamiales > Plantaginaceae > Misopates > Misopates orontium. Next base: position 4,158,877 of record OX326948.1, on the reverse strand, counting down.
ACCTCATCTTGTGGCCATTATACACAATAATTTCTTCTATATAAGAGCTAAACATGAAAAAAATTGAGTCGAGTCTATTTCATTATTCTCCAACGTTAGTTTGGACTTTCTATCGATAAATTCTTTTTAAAAATAATTTTGTTGGTAAACCAAGATTATCGCTTTCTAGTTTCTCCCTTCCACTTATTTGAATCTTACTATTCTTAAAGATCAAGTTTCAAAATATGTAATTGATTTTCTTAACCAATCGTCAGCTTAACCAAAGGAAGTCAATGGAGGACGAGGGTGACAAAATCAACTATTTAATGTGACAGATTTTCCTTTTAAGTTTTAACTCCTTTGATCGAGTATATGAATTAATGCATGATGCAGCCGTGGATCACACTGGTGGCTCTATTTCTTCTTCTTCTTCTTCTTCTTTTTTTTTTTTTCCTGAACATATAGTCCAGCTATGAGGAAGAATTTCATAGGAAAAGAAATAAAGAAAATTAATTCTATTTATGTTAAATTAAAAGAAAATCAGAAAGTATGCGAGTGGTGTCTTTCCTCAAAAAATTCTCTCATCTTTAATTTATACCAGATTACTTTGACTAATGTCATCGTTTGCTATGAAGAGACAATATTAATATATACTTTTGTAATATTTGTTTCATAGATGTCCACCACGCAATTGGTTTTTCTTCATCTTCTTCATATGTATATAGTAACTTAACAAAAACTATGGAAGCACTTAATACTAATAAGAAAAAAGTACTCTTTTTATTGTTTGTTAAACTATAAGAAAAGAGTACTTGTTTCGATGCAACACAATTGATAAAATTCCCATTGAGTTTAAACCTCAGTAAGGGTATATATCTTATCATGCTACTCCAATACACATTGTTAGATAAAAAAATTATTAAATTGATGTTCACATAAAGTAATCATTGACTTGGTTCAAAACTACCTACGGTCAAATAAGATGCATAAGCTAGCTGGTTGGTTTCTGAGAAAGACCTTCTGATGCTTATGTTAGAAAGAAGATTCGTTCTGAAATAGGGTATGAATAAGAGTCTCATGAGATCTGATTCATGTTAGATAGACCTTACTAGGATTGGACAACTGTGAGTCTATGTGCCTTTAAGGTGGGTGTGCTTAGGTATGCAAGCCGTGAGCTTTAGGACTGCGTGCCTCTTAGGTTTGCATGCTCGTGATTTTGCGCATGTGAGGTGGTTGTGTCAGCTCTTTAGGTTCGAAGATCTCAGATATTGAGACTTATGATGTATTGCTTTGGTACGCGGCAGTATTGACACACGAGCGCGTGAAAAACTGATAAGTATTGTGTCGTGTAAATAATATGATACATTAGTTAAACTTATTTGATACGAAGAAGTTAACGAGGATGTGGAGATTTTTTGTCTTGGTTCAGTAGATAAAATTCTTTTACGAATTCAACACAACTTAACTTTTGGATGACATAACATAACTATAATAAAAACAATAATTATATTCCATTAGCCCAACGTACTCAAGTGTGACCCTAAATATTAAAATGAACTCACATCTGATGCCATTTTATCCGTATTATTTTATCACATACTTTATTAAAAACGCATTGACTTACACACACTCCCACAAATGACCCAACTTTTGGCATCTAGCTAGTGGGTGATCCTAGATCGACTCCTTTTCAACTTCTAACCAATGCGTTATCCCAATTTTATATCAAATAAACTATAAAAGCTGGCGTGAACAAGTGAATCAATGAACCAGTAAAGTTATTATTATAACCAACCATCAGAATCTAATGTCAATATTATAATTAGTTAAAGGTTGTAACCAAGTTAACATGCGAGAAGGTGGTGGAAAATTTGATAAATAAACAATTAGGAATTCAATGAGAAGAGTAGAAACTGGAAAGGGGTTGGAGGGGTCTTATAGTTGACGATTTCCAGATCTGATCCCAAGGAAAACTAGGATTTCGTACAGGAAGAGGAAAAACATCATAAAATATTATTTTAAGATATATTACCACAACTGCCCTCGATCGTATAGGTTTTGTGTTTAGATTGAATAAAAATTGCCATTTAATTTAGTTTTAAAAATGAAGAATGAAAATAGCTAAAGTGAATATACGACAAATTATATCTACTTAAATATATAAAACATTTTATGATGAGTGTGACACTGAATTTAGTTTAATTATTGTCTCATATAAGCCACTTTTTATTTAGTACTTCTACTATTTGCTTTACTAAACTATTAGTTGATGGGATAGTAAAGTTAGTACTTAGCAATTTGTGCTACTTTATGTGAAGTAAATAATTTATGTAGAGTCTTTAATTTATTGTATAGAAGATAGATTTATAATTACTCATTGAATATATGTTTTTTTTCTTCTTTTTTTAATCATTCTTAACTTTAAGGATACTTACTTTGACCCATCTTAGTTAAAGTAAATATTTGAATATATAGTTATATATAGCTTTGCATATCTCTGACTAAATATATGAAAAATATTAATGTAGATCAGTTCTGTAAGACCATTTCGTTATGATTTTGATATATCATTAAAATGCTATAATAGTAAATAAATAAAACAATTGTGGCCATATATTTTGAGATACATAAATCATTTATGGCCACTTTACCATATACCTCAAAATATGTGCAAATATCATGTGTTAGCATTATATTATTTCAAAAGAGTCGAATCTGAAAACGTAATTTGCATCAACATAATCGAGCTATTAATTTCGCCTGTTGAATAGGCTTTTTAACAATTAATTAAAGCTCCAGCTAGCCTCTTGCTTATCTCAAATGTAATATAAAATCCCCATGACAATTAAAGCTCCTACTATCTAAATTAAAAAATTAAACACGAAGAGTGTTAAGCCAACATGTTACATTTTGATATGGTAAGGACATTATAGCCATTTCATACAAGGAGTAATAATCCCTAAAGGCTCAGAGATTTTGACAGATTATCCTTAATACAAAATGAGAATTAATAGTAATAAAAATCTTGAAGTTAAAGTCAAAACTAGATGCGTCCTTAATTGCCTCTCTAACTAAATAGTACTTAATTCTACGTCTATACTGCTGTTCCTACTAATAAGCTTGTTTAATTTCAGACGAGGGAATTGACTTCTGTGCCTCAAATGCAGCTCTTATAGCTGGATGTAGAGAGATATATATACAACAAGACTTAATATTCTTGCTACTTGCTCAATATTCATGGGAAGAGAAGAAGTAGCACAAGAAGTTATGGAAAAGATGGAAATCGATCTCTCCCTCAAGCTAGATGCACAAGACCAAGCAAACAAATCTGAAAATTCAGAACAAGATGAATTGGAGCTTCAACAAGCTCGAAATCGCAGCGTTGATGAGAATTCGGATAAGAGCTTCAACAAAGAAGAGGTATTGGATTTCAGATATACTTATTTGAGTTCACGTTGTAGTTTATACTGATGCCGTCTCATCTAAAAGTTCAAGGTTGTAGAGTCTTAAAAACGCACCCTTGCGTGCAAGCAAAAAATCCTTTTTCGATTAGGTCCGACACATGACATTTTTCTTGATAATTGGGGGACTATGGAATTCAAACTCTAGACCTTTTTTTGATCTGACTCTGATACTATATTGAATTGACGTCTCATCTTAGAAAGATTAGACATATATATGTTTGTGTATATTTCCAACTATTTATATCTCTGTGTGTGTGTTTTGTTCCAAGTTGTAATATTCATCACTAATATGGGAACTATGAAATTCCATTAGCTTTGTAGTTTGCAGATGAGGATGAGTCGCATGAAGGAGGAGAACAAAATACTGAGGAATGCTGTTGAGCAAACTATGAAAGATTACAGTGATCTACAAACAAAATTTGCTATTTTTCAACAAAATAGCCACAAGAAGGTTAGGACCAATAGATATTACTTAAACATGCACATTAGAGATTTAAGTACTGCTTGAAATACTATCAATGGCAAAATTATGAGTAAAAAAATGGTCTCCAAAAGTAATTATTATTTTTTTCTAATTATTTTATTTGATTTAGGATCCCGATATGATTTTCTCCCTCAATGGAAAACATGGGGATGTCCCTTCTGAGGAATCGAGTAAAAGTACTGGGATCTTCCATATCAGCAATCGAGCAGGTTCGTCGTCACCGCAGGAAGATGATGGAAGAGAAAATGATGAATTAGGTTTATCTTTGGGACCTCAAAGAGGTTCTCGGAGAGTAAGGGACAATGAAAAGAAGGAGAAGAACAACGAGGAGACGACCGGGTATAGGCCGGTTCAAGGTCAGCCACACAACAATAACCTAGCTGGAATTATGAGCAGTATTGCTTCACCACCAAATAAAAGAGCTAGGGTTTCTGTCAGGGCAAGGTGTGAAGCAGCAACTGTGAGTTCAAATAACTATCATTTCTTGATCAATTGGTAATATATTTGACTAAGTAATGTAATATTTATGATGCAACATATTTCATTTATGGAGGATCAGAGGATGAATAAGTAAGAACCTTGAAATTGAACTTGGAAGCTAGTATAATGATCATTTTTATGATTAATTAGATGAATGATGGATGCCAATGGAGAAAATATGGTCAAAAGACCGCTAAAGGAAATCCGTGCCCTCGAGCGTACTATCGTTGCACCGTAGCTCCAGGATGCCCAGTGAGAAAACAGGTACTCTTAATTTCTTACACACAATTGATCATTCAGTTTTTATACGTTTTTGTGTTCAAATTGTTTAAAATTTTGATATTCTTATCTTTCTTGATTGGCCTAACAATGTTTTAACCGAATGATTTCATGTGCAAATAGGTCCAAAGATGTTTGGAGGACATGTCTATTTTGATCACAACATACGAAGGAACGCACAATCATCCACTTCCGGTAGGGGCCACTGCCATGGCCTCAACAGCATCAGCTGCAGCTTCCTTCACATTGTTGGATTCGGGCAATCCGTTTCCAGATAATCGCGTATTATCACCAATGTTAAGCCAATCAAATTTCCCTAATTACCCAAACCCCTCCACTAATCCTTACATACCAAACCTAAGAACCCTAAACCCTAGTTACCATGACCCTAACAAGGGCATTGTTTTGGACCTCACAAACAATGCTAGCTCCTCAAATCCCATGGCCCAATTTGGGTACTCCTCTTGGATGACCAAACAAGGAACATTCAATAATGGGAATAACACATTTGTTAGCCAACTTTTTCCTAGCCATAATAGACTAGAGGAAGAGATGGGGTCTAAAGTTGATCATCATCAAATGATGATTAATGGTAATAATTCATCATTTTTATTGCCTGAAAATGTGAGTGCAATTGCTTCAGATCCTAAGTTTAGAGTTGCTGTTGCAGCAGCTATTTCATCCCTGATTAATAAAGAAACTGAAACATCATCTACTAATGGGGAGAATAATAGGAATGGTAGCCCTAAAGAGAAAACTTGGGTACTAGAATCCGGTAAACCGATCCACCATTCTCCATGAAGGAATCTCATGAAGTTAAAGCTTTGTTCAGAGAAAATATTTTAATTAATACTTAGAGGTTGTTAATTATTTGTAGATTATGTGACAGTTATATAAGGTTTAGTTATTATTATCTTTTCTGATGAGAGTTTTTTTTTTTTTTTTGGGATTCTCATTTTGGATTTGTCAAATGAAGGTTCCATGTGAAGCCTTGACTGTTGTAAAACTCAAGGACTTGAACAATTAAAAGTTTGGTTTACTTTTTTTTTTGGTTAGGTTTCCAAGAAATTTAGATCTCGGAAGATATTTGGGACTGTAAAATATTTTTTTAATACCATGTGTATGATTTTGGATCACGACTCACGACTGATTAAGATCTATTGTCTATATATATATATATATGTACATGCTCGCGGGATGCTAGCTAGCTAGTTGATCAATATTAATACAATTAATATATAAATTAACAAATATTTCTTATTACATAAGTCATGGATAGTTAATGGTATAAATTTAATGCTACATTGGTCACCTGTTCTCTTTATTCTTGAAGTATTTGAATATGTTGTTAAACAAGCAAAGTTATATTAAGAGGATATAAGAAGATTTATACGGATTTTAACAAATTGAACTATTCTTTTCCCACGCAGATAAAGTGAGAGTGTATAGAGTATTTCCTGCACTATTTTTGTTAAACTATTTATCTTTGGCGTGTTATACTACAAATGTAGTAAGCTACTCAAGCAGTGTTCTAAAAAACTCGTCTGAAAACTATTTTATACCTTAAACTACCTCGAGGCGGCTCCTTGAGATCAAGTAACAATATTCGTCGGTTTCAAGCTTTGAAGATGATTATTTTGGCCATTACATTCTTTTTTCTTTTGGGATTTTCTAATCCAGAATACCATGATCAGAGAGGATGGGCCTTATACGTAGCGAGGAAAAATGGGTTTTCGGCCTATTTGACCAAAAGGAGATGAATGAGTTGTGTAATTAATTATATTGATGGTGCCTTTTGTTAGTAGTACAACGTAAAATACAAAACAAACATGAATATAGAAATTGATCAGGAAATTAAAGCAGTAAAGATTACTATATATTACTCTCACCGAGATTGCCCAATAAAAAAAGAAATGTTGAGGTAGTAGTTTACTATTTTCCGAGCAAGAGAATTAAGTTTCATTATTTATTTTAGGAGTCTTTTATAATTGTAGTATTTATTTTTCATCTATGGTTTTATCTTTGTAAGGTTTAAAATTAGACTTGAGAGTTCCCTTAGTTTTTTTGTTTGTCGAGATTTCTCGGATATCTATATATATATAGATATATATAGATATCTTGATATTACACAATTGATATTTTATCAATAGTTGAGTTCTTAATTATCATTTTCTTGATAAATTTCGTGAATCAACAAGTTATTGATTTTATGTTTCTATCATCTTTCCTATCTCCCATACAACAAAGTTGTATGTTTGTTGTATGACGAACAAGTATTGTACCATGAAAAAGAACTACATTCCAAAACTTGAAACGATCCTCACTCAGTTAACAATTACTCGCGGGGTTAAAGGAAAAGAATATGAACTCAATCTATTTTTATGTGCTAAAACATATAAGGGGATACTCCTTTTATAGGCCAGTGCACAAAGATGTAGAAAGAAAAAGCGTGTTAAACTAGCGGTACCAACATAGTGTTACTTGATTAAATACTGGACTGTATTTTAAATTCTTAAATAATTATGTGGAATGAAGTGGGAGATTTTACCAAGTACAATTGTCGTTAATGCCAATCGAAAAAAAAAAAATCGTTAATAATAATAGACCGTAGACTGGACCAATCATGGCTAGAAACTGAACTAATTGAAAAGCAAAGAATATGTGAGAAAGACATAAATTCAGTGAAGAAACTAAACGATCACTACTCCTTACGTAGACTCCCGTATCTTTAATTCTTTATTACGCCGAACTCATACGAGTAATGGCTAACAAAACCCCTTGTCCTATTTTTTGTACTTTGTCAAACGATCTCTTATATAAATATAATAGGGATAAAAGCATTAAACCCCTAAACTATACCCCTGTTGCACTTTGTCCTCTGTTTTTTTATTTTTTGCGACTTGCCCCCTGTACTATGGATAAATAAGCACTTTGCCTCCTAAGTCACTTTTTCACCGTTGGATTTGAATACTTGTCAACATTTTTTGCCGTTGGATTTGGACTCAGGGGGCAAAGTGCTTATTTCTCCATAGTACAGGAGGCAAGCACAAAAAATAAAAGGACAGGGGGCAAAGTGCAACAGGGGTATAGTTTAGGGGGTTTAATGCTTTTATCCCTAAATAATAAATACATATAGGGTCAATTGCATTTTGCCCCTTAATGTTTGGGGCATTTTGCAAAGTTCTCTCTAACGTTTCAAAAAGAGCACTTTGCCTCCTAACATTTATAAAAACATGTGATTTGCCCCCTGATGCCAAATCTAATGGATGAAAAGATAGCCATTTGTCAAAAATGAACAATAGATCAAAGACTCAGGGGCAAATTACAGATGTAAGGGGGGCAAAGCGCTCTTTTGAAAACCTTAAAAGGCACTTCGCAAAGCACCCAAAACGATAGGGGGTGATCGCTATTGAGCCTTACATATATTATAAGTTATACTTTGAAAAAAAAAACAATTACAAAAATACTACTTCGGGTAATTCATTTGCTCAACACGAAATTGGTCTAATTAGTTTCAAACTTTAGTAAACAACATTCTTACCTAATTATTCAAAATAATTTATATTTTTAACTTAGTCGAAGACCGCGATTGAGAGGGTTTAGATCAGAAGTTCTCTGAAAAAAGAAAAAAAAAAGGATTTAGGCAGAGGAGGGGAAGAGGGAGGACAAACTAAGATTTGGAATTGTTTGGTCGATCCGAATATTATTTTTCTTAAATCTTAATTATAAAAAGAATGAACACGTAAATTTGTGCATCCTATGAGAAATATTTAACAATAAAATTAAAAATAACAAAAAGATTAATTTATTGATTTTACTCGGACGTGTACTACTAGGACTGGTCCTAAAGCTTAATTAAAAGAGTGAAATCTCAACCACATTCGTTAATAATGTTTCAATTCAACTTGGACTCTAATTCTTTTGTCAATTTGGAACACAATTAATTAACAACCTAAAATTTTAGAAAACCATTCGACTCAATTTTCAAAAGAATCCTTAAGTTTCGGGACTTTACCAACAGAGTCATAAACAACGACAAACACATATGTGTTCAATTCTCATTGGGACAAGAACGTGTAGTTTCACAGGGAGTATCATTGGCTTACGTGGCAGTTTCTTATTGGCCGAAACACTCCATATTTCGTACATACGCTGGGACAACAAAAACCTATAAATACCCACTGCTCCCGCACAACAAAATCATTAAGCAAAACATCAAACATCAAACATGGCTTTCAATAACAAAGTTTTGTGCATGCTAATTATTCTCTTTACATCAGGTAAATACAATTACATAGTTTACATATATAAGTTCATATGATCCATAGTCTTTGTTAATTGTTAATGAATCGTGCATTAGTTCTAACAACTAACCAACTGATTGAGTTTCTTGTTTCTTGATCTTTTGACGTTTCTTAGGATTAATATCGGTGGCTTCTGCGAGTTCTGGGACAACTATCGGTATTGATCTCGGAACAACGTATTCGTGTGTTGGAGTATACAAAAACGGTAAAGTTGAGATCATAGCGAACGACCAAGGAAATCGTATCACCCCTTCATGGGTTGCGTTTACAGACAACGAGCGGTTGATGGGAGAGGCTGCGAAGAATCAGGCAGCTTTCAACCCTGAACGCACTGTTTTCGACGTCAAAAGACTCATCGGAAGGAAGTAAGTTTTGTGTTTGAGGCTTTCACTAATTTTGCAGAATTTGATGTTTTAACATGAGAAATATATTTTTGGCTGCTTTTATCGACTTGTCGCTTTATTCAAAAACTTAACCTTGCTGAATGAATTAACTTATTTTATATGAATGCTTCAACATGTCCTCTCACGTGCAGACTGTGATTATTTTTGTTAAGCTTAACACGTGAATTTAGTTGATAAATCTCTGGCAATTATATCCAAAACCAAGACATGTTTTATTGTATTACTCCTATACGATATTGAACGTCTCACTAGAAACCTAAGCTTCAAATTAAGCACATTGATTCAATATTTATTGTTTTATATATGTTTTAATTCCAACAGCTTCGATGATTCGGAAGTTCAAAAAGATATGAAGATGTTGCCATATAAAGTGATTAACAGAGGTGGTAAGCCTTTCGTACAAGTGAAGATGAAAGATGGTGAAGACAAGGTGTTTAGCCCTGAGGAAGTAAGCGCAATGGTACTGCAAAAGATGAAGGAAACCGCGGAATCCTTCTTGGGCAAGAAGATAAAAAACGCGGTCATAACCGTACCAGGTATAAGATCATCAACAGTTTTCATTGAAATTGTGCGGTTATGGCCCCATGTAAAGAAATCTAGTACAATCCCTGAAATTTTGTTCTGTTTTTGTTGGTTCTACAGCTTATTTCAATGACGCGCAAAGACAAGCAACTAAAGATGCAGGCACCATAGCCGGGCTTAACGTCACTCGTATAATCAACGAGCCAACAGCGGCTGCAATAGCTTATGGTCTTAACAAGGAAGGAGAAAGGAACATCCTCGTTTTCGATCTTGGAGGTGGTACATTTGATGTTAGTGTTCTAACCATTGACAATGGAGTTTTCGAGGTTCTTGCCACGAGTGGAGACACTCATTTGGGAGGAGAAGATTTCGATCACCGAGTTATGGCTTATTTCGTTAAGTTGATAAAGAAAAAATACAACAAAGACATAAGTCAAGATAAGAAAGCTCTTGGAAAGCTCCGAAAGGAATGTGAACGAGCTAAGCGAGCATTGAGTAGCCAACACCAAGTACGTGTTGAGATTGAGTCGCTCTTTGATGGTGTTGACTTCTCTGAGCCGTTGACAAGGGCGAGGTTCGAAGAATTGAACATGGACTTGTTTAAAAAAACGATGGGGCCGGTCAAAAGAGCAATGACCGATGCAAATTTGAAGAAGTCGGATATTGATGAGATTGTGCTTGTTGGAGGGAGTACTAGAATTCCTAAGGTGCAACAGCTTTTGAAGGATTATTTTGATGGCAAGGAGCCGAGCAAGGGGGTGAATCCCGATGAGGCGGTGGCTCATGGGGCCGCGATCCAGGGTGCAGTTGTTAGTGGAGAAGGCGACGAAGAGACGCAAAGTAATGAAAATTCTTAACTCATTCATCTGATAAATTAGTTTTCATATTCTGTTCTATTTAGTAGATCATAAAGACTTTTGTGAATGGTTCTCAATCTTTTTTCTCTTTGTTGTACAGAGGTGCTTTTGTTAGATAAAACTCCTTTGAGTTTGGGTATTGAGACAGTTGGGGGAGTCATGTCAAAAGTCATTCCTAGGAACACTGGGATCCCAATCAAGAAATCACAGATCTTTACCACTTATCAAGATCAACAAACCACAGTTACAATCAAGGTAACAAATTTATACTCTTTAACATTCTTGAAATAATTTTCTGCAGTAGGCAAGTACCTAATTAACTGACTTTTATTGCATCATTTTTAGGTTTATGAAGGAGAAAGAGCATTGACAAAAGATTGTCATGAACTTGGAAAGTTCGATTTGTCTGGTATCTCTCCTGCTCCAAGGTAAAAATGCCCGTAAACATGATAAAAATCCAGTCTTTTCCATACAAGTTTTCATGCTTTGATGATGAAAACTTCTCTATTAGTCCATATAAGAATCCATGTTTTCTTTTCCAAATGCTTAAACCGAGTATATTGGATTTTTCTCAATGCAGGGGAGTACCTCAAATTGAAGTCACTTTTGAGGTCGATGTGAACGGTATACTAAACGTAAAGGCAGAGGACAAAGCAGCCAAGAAATCTCAATCCTTGACCATCAAAAGCGAAAGTGGGCGTTTGAGCGAAGAGGAGATAGAAGAGAAGGTAAGGGAAGCCGAGGAATTCGCGGAGGAGGATCGTAAGATCAGGGAGAGAGTCGAGGCTCGTAACAAACTTGAAACGTATGTGTTCAACATGAAGAGCACGATCAACGACAAAGACAAGTTGGCGGAGAAGATCGAATCCGAGGATAAGGAAAATATTGAAGAAGCATTGAAGGATGCTATTGAATGGTTGGATGATAATCAAAATGCCGAGAAGGAGGATTTGGATGAGAAGATGAAGGAATTGGAAGATGTGTGCAATCCGATTATGAAGAAGTTTTATGAGGAAAGTGGTAGGGATTCAGCAGATGATGAAGAGGACCATGATGAACTATAGAAATAGATAATAGTAAGTTTTTATGTTTATTTTTAGATCTAGTTAGTTTTTAATATGAACGAGTACATATAGTTATTAGTTTCTAGATTAAGTAATAATGACTCATTTTTAGTTTTTTTTTTTTCTTTCAAGAAATTCTTATAGTTTCATATCGAGTTGTTTCTGCATATTAATTCTTGGTGAATTTTCTTATTACTTAAGGGCGATCTTCTGTGCTTGCATTGATAATTTTAATTTTGCAGCACTAAAGTCTAAACTTAATCGTATGTAAAGTGTAGACATAAACAATTTTTTTTTAAAATATTATGGAAAACAGCATATTTCAGATAATTACATATAAATTTTGGTTATGATATCCACATAATTTAAACTTTACAGTTTAGTCCTTTGCGTTAATGAGTCATCCGATAACGTATTGCAAAATAAAACGACGTAATGATAGTTGCTACTCTTATTCATTTCTTTACTTGGAATTTTGGAAAGGCATTTTATAATAGATATTAAAACAGAATTAAAAAACATCAACGTATCATAAAATAACTGGACAATGTAAGAATTGGTACACCAGGCCTTAATTCTTTTACCAATACAGTGTCTATAGTTTTTCAGGTCGCAATGAATATAACGTATAGTATTATTAACTCAGCTAATTAATTGTTTTAATTTTGAAAATTGAGTATACTTTATGTATATGATGACTCACTGCTGTGCGGATAAAGTGGCACGCGATTATCTAACAATGCGTCCAAGAAGATTCCTAAAGTGGCTTTACGTAACCATCTTTCCATTTGGTATACTTTACACATGCATTAACTAAAAAAATACAATAATTTAATATCAAAAATCTCATAGTAGTCTCTTGATGTAATCAGTATGTAATTTAAATAGTGTTAGAGAACATAAAATACGTAGTTAAATAAACACTGCTTAAAGTGTAATTGAATTAAATCCAATCTACCTTAGCTCTTTAGAATTTAGAACCAAATAATACTCATTAAATCTCCATCTTATTATTAACTTAAATGGTAAAAAAACATGTAATTTTCGATATTGTATATAACAGATAACGGCTATAAACATATTTTTATGTGGTGGAACTTAGATAGATCAAACATTAATTCTCCTTAAAAAGAACTTAACTAAACTTTCTTTTTTTAATAAAAACTTCACTAAACCTCAATTAAACTAATAATTCACACTTTGAATTTCACCGCACATTCACTTCATAGTCCAGAACAGCAACAGAGAATCCACTGTCACATGCTCCCGTGTCTGATTGCGAGAAAAAAAAAAGTCCCCTTCCCAACCCCACCTCCTCTAACTTTTAGAGTAAATTGCAACAATTACCCCTACACTATTCTTAATTAGCAAATCACATCAAGTGTCATTTTCATTTGCAAATATCTCCTTGTAAAATTCAACATTTAGCAAATATCACATATGAGGCTATGACTCTTAATTATTAAGCATCTAATGAAATTGATTGCAAAACTCATTTTTTGTCGTAATCATAAAGTGCTTCAAAGTATTTCAGAGCTAAGACATTTTACCCCAATGCACCGTTATATGAAGTAAACAAATTACTCCCGTGAAAGGTAAATAGAGAAATTAACCCAGAGTGCTATATATGCTAAACAATAAATATTACCCTTATGCGATACAAAATAGGCAAATTACCCCCATTGGTTTAAAAAGTTGCACCTCACCACCCCTCCCTATAAGAGGATAGATATTTTGCGACTTATAAAATCAAAGGGAGGTAATTTGCCTATTTTACATAATATAAGAGGATAACTGTTTTCGCCGATTTTAAAACCTTAAGAGGAATATTTGTAAATTGTAACAATCCTATTTGAGTTTTTGTTGCAAATTAGCAAAACACATTGGTTCATTTTGCAACTCTCTCTCTCTCTCTCTCTCTTAAAAAGCAAGCAAAACAGTCAAAAGCCTCTCAAATTAAAATACTAACTCCCCTAAGTGCACAACAGAGGAGTGTACACAAAGCAAAGTCGGTGTGCAGCCGCCGCTGTGGCCACTACACTCAAATCCCCAAAATGACCTCCACATCCCTCACCACCGCACCCACCCACCACCGCCACTACTACCCACCCCACCCCACCTCCACCTCCACCTCCACCTCCGCCTCCTTCCGCGGCTGCTGCTGCTGCCTCTTCCTCCTCTTCTCCTTCCTCGCCCTCCTAATCCTGGCCGTCGTCCTAATCATCATCCTAGCCGTCAAACCCAAAAAACCCGAATTCGACCTCCAGCAGGTCGCTGTCTCCTACATGGGCATCAGCCCGACAACACCCTCCTCAACCGCACTGTCCCTAAACATACGCATGATCTTCACCGCCTCCAACGACAACAAGGTCGGGATCAAGTACGACGCGTGCACGTTCGCCGTCATGTACCGCGGGATACCCCTGGGACGTGGCGCCATCCCGGCCTTCGATCAGCCCGCGCATTCAGTGAAGAGGATCGAGACGGTCATTGCGGTGGATAGGGTGAGCCTTATGCAGGCCGACGCCGCGAACCTGGTCAGGGACGCCTCGTTGAATGACCGGGTCGAGTTGCGGGTTGTCGGGGATGTCGGGGCCAGGATCCGGATCCTCGGGATCACTTCGCCCGGTGTGCAGGTTAGTGATGGATCCTTCTTTTTTGCTAAGTTGCGCCCTGTTTTGTTTTGGTGGGTTTTTAGTCCGAATGTTTCGCTCTCCTAAATATTAGAAACGTAGTACTTCTTTTATATCTGGAACTGTCCAACATGTTTTAAGTAAGAAATTTCGTAGAAGTTATAGTTAAAATGAAGTTGAAAATTACTTCTAGGTTTTATTTCGACAGTCAAGAAAATTAAAAATTTTGATCCATGATTTAGACTTAATTGCGAAAAATTATATTATGTTATTGGCTTATTGCTAATTAGCATCTAATTTCTATCTGGTTTTTGGTGTTGGCAATTGCTATTGTGAAGTTTAAACATTAGCCAAATGTCCCCTTTGTTATGCTTTTTAATTAGCTGATAACTAATGATTTGTTTGATGTAATTTAAGTGAGTGTAAAAATTATAAACTTTTGGGTTCTTTTGCTAATTTTTGAGGCACATAGGGGGTTTGTGCTAATAAAAAACAATGCGAGGGGTTATTTGCTAATTGGGTAGAACACGGGATTGTTTTGTTTTACAAATTTCATTAATATTTGGTTTTTTCTCTCTCAAAGTTTTATACAATGTATATAAACAAATATTGACATCAAGTAAATGATAAAATCTTTTTTTGCTATCGGTTTCAGTGCATGTATATCATTTTATGGTAATTAGTTGTAGTAGGGGTATTTGTTAATTTACATTTCAGGTGGATATTTGCTAATTAAAATTTTACGGGGTTATATTTTTGCAATTTACTAGTTTAGTTTTTTCTTTTTCGGTTCATGTATCTGAGCTAAGTTATAGACTTTTGTCCTCTAATGATGGTACCGTTGTGCAATGCGATTAATTTGAGGTAGGGTACGTAAGAATTGTTACGATTTAGAATTTTTTGGTAAGTGCAAAATAGTACAATGTCATTTTCATAGTTAAATGATTGATGCCTTGAATTTCTTGCCTTTGTTGCTTTTGAGGTAAAATTATGGTGGCCAGCGAATTTTTATTTCACACTTTCAGTTTTGCTGAGTTGCATTGTGTTTATTAATCGAACTTTTGCTTTGGTTAATGTATCAATTTGGTAATTGAAGGACCCAAACAAAATGTTTTAAGTTATATATATGCAATCTCCAGGCTTGCAAAGTGATAACCTTTTTTTTTTTAAAAAAAAAGTGATAACTAGCCATGTTGGGGAAAAAACAAGACACTTTTTTGCACAGTCACTATAGAATGTAGTGTAGCTATTTATAGTATTGTACCAAAAAAGAATATATTATATATATATATATATATATATATATATATGTATGTATTAGCTGTTATGGCACATTTTATCTTTTCATTTAAACAAAATAAACCACAAATCATTTGATATCAAAGTTATGAGTTTGCTTATTTGGTATGAAGCAGAGAATAGAAGAATTTATTGGGTCGAATTTATTTTGCGAATTTATTGTAGCAACATATTTTAAAACAAAATTAATTGCGGTTACAACCTTGCTAGCCTCATTTCATAAGATAAGAACTCATTTGTCTTTTTCTTTTTCCTTTTCCTTTTTTCTTGTTGGGTTTAGATTATAAGTTCTTGACATCACATGCCTCTGAAGGCTTGAACTTGTGGGCAAGCTTCTTAGCCACTTATATTGACTTTAGTTTGTTTATTTGTTGAGAATAATTAGTCTGCATGTTCTATCCTAGGCTAAGGAAACTCTAAAACATTAGGCGTGCACTTTCTGTTGGTGCCTTCAATTTCTTAGGTAGAAAGCTACATCCATTATGATATAGTCTAGTTAAAAAACCTTTCTAAAAGTTTCAATAATTTAAAAATACTGGAAATATAGGTATATATATATATATATATATATATATATATATATATATATATATATATATATATATATGTAATGTTTTTCAGACTATAGTAGTGCTTAAATATACAATCATTTGAAGCTCAAAAAAACTTATGTGTAATGTTCGTTTTAACTTTTAAAGAGTTTATGTATAATTTACTTAGATAGCAGAGTATTTTTGTAATTAAACCAAACTTTATGATTGATGTTGATGATGCATAAATTCCCAAATTTAATCTTTCTCTATTTACTTTTATGTAATGAATGAATTTTTGGATTGGTTTTTATTTAGGCATCGGTGGATTGTACAATAGCCATAAGTCCAAGGAGGCAAGCTTTAATATCAAAGCAGTGTGGATTCGATGGCCTCAGCGTATGAGCTCCCAAGCAATAATTATTTACAAATATGGTCATGTTCGAACTGTCATCAAACATACTTTACCCCACCCAAATCTTCTGTTTATTTCACTTTTTCCCCTTTTTCTCTCAAAAAAGAAACCGAGAGTTGGTGGAGAATTTTGTAAAGTGAGGTCCCACTGTCACGCACATGGGTTTGATATTGAATTGATCCAAGTAAATCCCAAATAGAAAGAAAAGGGATTTACCAAGTCTGTTTCCCAAAAAGAAAAAATAGATGAGCCATTAATAGAAATTCTATAAATAGGAAGGACTTTGGTGCAAACTTATTTTTCCACTGATGTAAAGGGTTCGAGTCTCTAATTGATTCATTTCTCGTTTTACATCTTACTGATCAGTCAAAAGAATTTGGTACTGTTTATCTTTTTGCCCGAGTACTCTGTAATTTTTTCTTTTTTGTTGTTGCTGAAATATATACATGGAAAAATGATTTACTATTCTTTGGTTTCTTGGCAACTAATTAATGGGAAATCTCAAATTATTTTGTTAGCAGCCACTATATATGGAGCCAATACGAGGGAGGGCATATGGATCCAATTGAAATTATTTTTTGCAATAATTGCATTATGAGATGACACTATAAGTCGATTATTAGGGTAAAATGTAAATACATAATTGAGATGAGATTGTGGGGTGGTCGGTGTTTATGTTTTAGGATAATATCATCGTCTTGGTCGTTGATAAGGCCATGTCATTAGTGCAACAGTTTTATAAGATATTTTATCATATTTGGCTGAGTACCTATAATTTAATGGTGATGACTACATGTGTTCTTGATCTTAGTACACGAGTGGTGGGTGATTACTTGTCTCATGGAATAAAACAATGTCTATAATTTGTTGGGGTTCCTACTTCGGATTTTCTCCTTCAGATCATGTAAACTAGGGAGAATTACACAAATTACCCCTAAATTATGGATAAATTACATAAATCACCCTTTATGTTTAGAAAGTTACACAAACTATTCTTATTTTATGTTTGTCATGATGTATAGCGCCTTACAAAGCTGAAAATACCGGAAAAAAAAAATTAGTCATCAAAATATTTACTTGAAATTCCAAAGTTACCATGGTATAAGCTATTGATAAATTTCAGAAATTATATATACTTGAAATTTTTAAAAGAAAACAAAAGGTCCATTTTCTTTATAGAGAAATTGTATGTTATTTTTTATTTGTTGCTTCGGCAATTGCGACCTTTAAGTTATTGAAAATGTTGTGAAAAGGTTTTCTATTTTCGTAATAACATTGACAACAAAAAAGAGAAAAAAACTAAATCGTGGAACTCATCTTCCTTGATTCACGACTTGTCGGAATTGGTCGCGACACGGTCTGAAATGGGGAAGGTCTTTCGGCCAGATTGGCTAGGGATGGTTTGTGCAATTGTTCAATACTTTTAATCACAAGCAACGCAACTTGAACAGGTTGTAGTTGTTGGAGCTTCGTTGCGACCAAGTCGCGAAAAGTTGGTCGCGAAGGCATCGAAGAGAACTTGCAGGAGCATGGTTGGCAGTGGTGGGCTGGGTTAGGTTATGTTTTCTTTTTCAAATTTAGAATAATACAATTCATATGACAAGGGTTTGGATGGAATTTCACTGATTTCGTCAGAGTTTCTTAATAGAAGTTGACTACAAGGGCATATTGTGTAGTTTCTAATGGTTTGTATAGTTTATCCATATTTTACGAGTAGATAGTGTATTCTATAAATTAATGTAAACCTCAGATTCATTCTAGACTTCATTGGTTAAAAAAAAAAAAATACATAAGTTTAGTCAAAAATCCCAATTCAATGTATGAGACTAACCCGATGTTTCATAATTTTAAAACTATGAAAAATAACCAAAAACTAAACACCAAGAGCATACATAATCAGAAAGGTCGTAACTCGTAAACATTCATTCAACTAATTAACCATATTCTTCACACTTCAACTTATCATAACCCCTACATCATTAGCCTATGCGGTCTACAAAGTACAAAGTACAACATTACATGCAAATGTTTCCAAGAAATTTATGCCAGAATTTAGAATTGACTATTTGGTCTGAAGCATATAATAGAGGAGTGTTTATTTGCTCCCCGAGGCTCTTTTTACCTTTTTCTTTTTTGTTTTTTCACCTTTTCTCTTAGCCCACATATATAGACTGTGCTATTTTTACTTCGTGAGGAATTATTAGCCCGAATTACATTCTGTTTTAGACTATAGGATAAACTCTAAAACGTTGGGCGGGCACATTAATTAGCTCGTGGCCATCAAAATTTTCCTTGCGAAAGCTAAATTATTGAAAATTAGAGCTAGAGCCTATAAAATTGCAAAAGTATTTCAATTTTTAACACTTGCCCGCGAGTTAAAAATAAAGGAATAAATAATTACATCTACGCCCCATTGTGACTTGGTCTAATTATGGAGAGAGAAATGGGAGGAAACCGTTAATGAGGAAGTTGAAGGGCTCTTTATCGCGTGAGATATTATTTGCGATATTTTTACTGAATATAATTAAAATTATTCAACTGGAGTTTAATTGAAATTTACCTACAAGTATAATTAATTATTGGAACACAAAGTATGACAAAAAACACCCATAAACTCTTCTCACAAGTCACAACTCATAGCAAACATCACTTAAACTTCTTTCACTTTTACCTATTGCGAACAAAAAACGTTTTTTTTTTCTAAGAATAAAGATGAGCTACTTAACTATTCTACCATCATCAAATTTACCCAAACAATTTCTGCCCTTCTATAATAACTGAATTACCGAAACATTGAGGTTTATTTAAAATTCAAAGTACAGATAAGAATAAAGAGCTAACAATACATATATAATATATATATGAGAAGGATAACTAGATAGAAACCGAAGATCCCAAGATCATAACAACTTATTGCTCTTTGAAATTCATGTCACAAATTCTTTTTTTTCCAGTCATGAACTATCTTCAAAAAATGAACAGCAGCGAGGGTTGGTTCTTCCTTTTCGTTATCCTCTTTTTTTACGCCATCACATTAGGATTCCAGATGTTTACGCCATCAGAACCCGAATTCGACCTCCAAAAAGTTAGAGTTCATTTCGTAAATGTCACCCAAACATCCCCTTCCTCTGCGAAGGTTTCGCTCAACATAAGCATGAGCTTCTCCGTCACAAACCACGATAATGCCGAGATCAAGTATGACGAGTCTAATGTCACTGTGACGTACCGCGACATAGTTTTGGGACGTGGCAAATTACCGGCGTTTGATCAACCCAAAGCGTCGGATAAGGGCGCCAGTGTAGAGATCATACATACCGTTATTAGTGTAGATAGTGTTAGCTTGACGCAAGATGATGCCAAGATTTTTATTAGGGATGTTACGTTGCATGATCAGGTTGATTTAAGGGTTACCGGTGATGTTGGAGCTAGGGCCGGCCCCCGGATTTTTTGGGTTTCACCCAATGTGGAGGTTAGTGGTATTAATTAATTAGGTTTAAAAGCTTCTTTTTTCAGATTCGAAATCGAGGTTTTGCGGTTAGAAAACTTATTTTAAACTAAAAACTCTCACAATCTTTGACATGCATATACTTGTTTTTGATTTGAGACTAGTCATGCCAACCATTCAAAATTTTCTTAGTACATATATTGGTTTGTGAAAATTTGTAATTCTACACTTGCCTTGAGTTATATTCTTAATTATTATTAGGGATAAAAGTATTAAACCCCCAACACTATACCTCTGTTGCACTTTGCCCCCTATCCTTTTATTTTTTGCGACTATGTCACTTTTTCACCATTGGATTTGAATACGTGTCAACATTTTTTGCCATTGAATTTGGACTCGGAAGGCAAAGTGCTTATTTATCCATAGCAGAGGGGGCAAATCGCAAAAAATAAAAGGACAAAGGACAAAATGCAACAAGGGGTATAGTATAGGAGGTTTAACGCTATTATCCCTTATTATTATTATAACAATGAAAAAATATTTTCTGTTTGGCTTACCACTTAATTAAATCCTTATCTACGATCGAATCTAAGAACATTTTTTAGACTCTATGGACTATGACGCAAACATAATTTTGATGATGTAGGATAATGATTATATTCAGAAGTTTATCATATTTCTCTCTTAACCATGCAAACGCATCACAAATTATAAAATCTGGGAGATAATTAAATATATGGTTTATGTTCAGGCATCGGTGGATTGTACAATGGCCATCAGTCCAAGGATGAAAGTCTTACTATCCAAGCACTGCCTCTGCCTACATTAGTAATTTACAGTTATTGTCATATCCATTTTTTTTTCTTTTTTTTTTTTTTTTTTTTTTTTTTCTCTTTTCACTTTTCTCTGTTCTAAAGTGTTTTGGTACTTCGATAGATTTGTTTCTCATTTTACGAGTGTATTCGCTTTTGATGCACTGCGAGTTATTGATATGCATTTTAAGATAAAAACGCATCAACAAAAATTTTATCTTTTTGACCAGTCAAAAGAATGGTGGTACTATTAAAGGACCTATATATGGATTTTCTTTTCTTATTGAGATATGTACAAGGAAAAATGAAATCTCAGATTATATTAATTACTATCCGTTCAACCAACTTAATAATCTAATTCATCATTTAAAGAAATAGTAATTTAGCCCATTGTACAACTCATTCGCACCAGTGATTTTATCTTCAAAACAACTCATCATTTATTAATTATACTATTTTTAAACTTAAAAATCGTGATTTCTTATCCAAAAGTAGATATATATCATCGTTCAAAATAACTTAACTCTTATGTTTTTACCTCAATACTCAACTCCAATAGCTTTTTTATTTGTTCGATCATATATAGTATATATTATTTTTAAACAAACAATGGACACCTGCCGTTCTGTTTTAGAATATATATTTTGTGTGTATTTAGGATTTTTATAGAATATATTTAACAAATTAGCAGCCCAGGGCTAAAAAAACTCATGGTTCCCCTGTTAACAATGACTCTTAGTCTTACAAACGTAATGTTATAAGTTGTAACCTCACATTTAACATTTACTTAGACGACTAATACCATGCCATATTTTTTAGCTATGGACTACATAAACTAATCCTAAGTAGATAACAATACCTAAGAGAAAGAGTTTAATCCTAAGTAGATAACAACTGAAGATCCCCAATATCTTACAAGTCTTTGCTCTTTCAAAGTTACTAAAACTCTGCTCTTTTGTTCCATAACGCTTAGGTTACATAAATATATGAAGATTTTTGATATAAACAACAACAGAATAAAAATAAAATACACACTCAAGCCATGGAGCCCTTGCTTGAAAGCAGGCCCCAGAACGAGCCAGCCGCCATCGACGCCTGCTCGGTGTACTTAGGTGTCAGTCTCACTATCGTTTCCATCGTCGTCTCACTCTTTATCTTAGTCCTACTCGTAAATCCTCAAGCACCCAAATTCGAGATCCAACAAGTCGGAGTTCAGGACATCATCGTCGTCCCCAATGTCCCTTGCTCTAGTACTACAGTTTCACTAAACGTAAGCATGAGCTTCTCCGTCACGAATCCCAACAAGTACGTGATCAAAAACGACGAGTCAAAGTTCACTGTCATGTACCACGACGTACCACTAGGGCATGTCACAATACCGGCGTTTGATCAACCGCCTCATAGTGCGAAGGTGATCGAGACAAGTGTCGTTGTGGATAAGGTTCGTTTGATGCATGTTGACGCGGCGTATCTAATGGTGGATGCTTCGTTGCATGACCTAATCGAGTTCAAGGTTGTTGGTGATGTTGGTGGTACGATCAGGGTTAAGGAGTATAATTCACCTGTTTTGGAGGTTAGTGATTGATACCTAATTAGGTTTAGTTCGTGACTATGCAAATTAATAGTTTTGTGCGCAAACTAATAGCTCACTATTTGATCGTTTTTTGGTTAACAATTTTAGTTATTTTTTGACTGAGTATATGGCAAAAAAAAAAAAAAAAAAAAAAAAAACAATCATAAGTTACAAAACTTCTCTATGTGACAGATAAATAGCTTTCTATATAATTCTAGAGAAAGGAGGGAAAAATCTATTCTCTATGTGACAGGGTTTATATTTTGAATTTATCCACTAGTTAATTGGTTTTTTGCCACTTTCTTTTTAAATCAAGAATTTACATACTACTAGATTCTTGGAAATTTGTAATTTGGGCTTAGTTCTTATTGTCCTATCAACCGATTGAAACTAGCTATGAACTATATATATATCATGGATGCATAATGTCGTTGTAGAATTAAATATGAAGTTTGGTGTTTCTCTCTTACGAGAATGCATCACAAAGATGTTGGGCTAATTAATGATTTTCTCTTTTACAGGCAATTGTAGATTGTAGAATAGCCATAAGTCCAAGGAGGAAAACCTTATTATCCAAGGAATGTACAGATGGCTTCAGTAAATGATCTGACATTATGTAATATGCAATTTAAATATGGTCATGTCCATATTATCTCACTAACCTTTTTTTTTTCCTTTTTGTAACGATATTGGCAAAGCAACAATTGTTGTTGTCAAAGTCAAATTTACTTGATTCTCTAATTTACTCGTTCTTGTTTGAATTTTTTTAGAGTAGACTTAGGGTATTCTTAAAATACATCTTTCTCTTAATTAATAGTTCCGTGATTGTAGCAAGTTGAACATCTTTTCATATATAACCATATAAAAAATTTATTGAGATATAATATTATCATATTCTGATTTTCTCTCATATTATACTTTCCAAGACAACACGTTTCTTTGTATTAATTTATATTATCTTTCGCGAGAGTTCATAACCAATATTACAGGGCATTTTTCTGAGAAACTGATGATACCATCTTGTAAAACTAATATTTTTTTTTTACTTTATGGTTCATAATGGGTTACATGGGTCACCTATGGATCACCCATTTAAATTATGGGTCATAAATGAATGACCCATGTAATCCATTTATTAAATGGGTCAATCTATTACCTATTTATTATAATGGGTTAAACGGGTTGATGAGTTGGTGGGTTGAATTGACACCTCTAATTGTAACCATCGTCCCCCTACCCCAATCTTCGCTAGTTTCACCAAATCTAAGCACGTGCTTCTCTCTCAATAACAAACTAGGAGGTTTTAAATGAAGCACCGATGGTAGATAAATTGGGAAAATAAGAATGAAGAATCTGGAAAGTGCAACTTTTGTATCCTCAATTCGTTATATTTAATTTGATGATTGCAATGCCATACTTATAACAGAGTCCCAATTTGACTTAGAGGGCGGAAAAAACTTTAAAGAGAGTTAGTTTTTAAATCAAATTATTACCATTATGAATTTTTCAATTAACTCCTTTTAGGTTGTTATAAAATTTTATAGTTTCGCATGAAAACATAATTATTTTAAACAAGAGACAGAAAACACCTAAGGAGATTTTTTTGCCTATTTTCACGTAATAGGTTTTGTTTGCTCAAACATATGATTGAAGACTCCTTTGGGATATTAAATTTTAGGTATTCCTTCTTAATTAATTGTATCACCAATGGAATATGTATGAAATTATTCTTAGTTTAGTCGATAATGAATTTGTCTACTACAATTTTTTACCCAAAAACACACGCTTAAATATTACAAAGATTTAAAATGAAATTTTTTTGAATGAAATATAGACTCAAATCCGGCTATCATGTGATCACCTTTTCTGTTATTTTATTACATTTGAAGCATACGAGTAAATGAAGATGAACCTCAAAAAGTAGTATGGCAAAGTCAAATAAATTATGATTAAAGTAAACAGAAAAGGCGAAATAATTAAATAACAGTTTTACAACATAAAACTAATTATAAGTTATATTAGATTTTCAGTATCAGTAAATACTAATACTAGGATTATATATAAATATATAAAACCTATGTATGTCTAAAAGAACATACAACTTTACTATACATGAGCCTATATAACCAAGGTGGTGAAGTCCCCCCTTTACAACAATTCAATACATATTTTAATTACGTGACTATTGAAGTTTATTTAGAATTTGAATTACAGATAAGATCGAATTGCAGTATTGCACAAAAGAAAAAAAGAACTAATAATGATATAAATAATATGAGAAGGATACGGAGATAACAGCTGAAGATCTCTTTCAAAGTCCTTGTTGTATGTCACACACGCACACACCATGATACAGACCGCCGCCGCCAGTGGCCGAGCAATAGACCCACCCCCACCCGCACCGCTGCCATTTACCACCATAACGACTACTACGACCCACCCAAAACCAACTCCGCGCGCTCATCATGCCGCCTCTACTGCATTTTCTTCATCGTCTTCTCCTTCGTCGCCCTCGGAATCTTATTCTTTAGCGTCAAATTTATAGCACCCGAAATCGACCTCCAACAAGTCGGGGTCCAAAACATGAGCATTGGCCCCACCACCGCGGTTTCACTCAACGTAAGCATGAGCTTCTCCGTGACAAACCACAATAAGTACGGAATCAAGTACAAGGAGTCTAGGCTTACTGTCATGTATGGCGACGTACAACTTGGAAGTGGCACGATAGAGTCGTTTGATCAACCGGCTCATAATGGGACACGGATCGAGACGAGTGTTGTTGTGCATAGGGTTAGTTTGATCCAACCCGACGCGGGTAACTTGGTGAGGAATGTTTCGTTGCACGATCGGGTTGAGTTTAGGGTTGTTGGTCATGTCACACCTAGGGACCCGATTTTTGGGTATGTGAAGGTTAGTGATCTATACCTTAAGTTTCAACATGAATATATATCACCTCAATCTTAATACACAGACGGTATATATATATGGTTTATATGTCACACAAAGTAATACACAAAAACGTGACTTATGCAAATTAATTAACGACTTCTGATTAGTTGCTATACCTTAGTTTTCGACGCGTGCGCATGATCCTTATTTTGTTTGCTAAATTGTTAGCTCCTTTGTAGTTTATTGTTAACAATTTTAGTTTCTCGTACTGAGTTTTTAGCAATAGAAGTTACAGAACCATGTGTCTTGTGCAAAGTGGTATAAAACTGTGAAACAAGAGACAACTACTTGTTTTTTGTATAAGTTCCCAAAATCCTCAATGTGATGGGTAAATAAACAAGTAATTTTCCATGATTTTAAAAGAGGAGGCACGAAAAACTCTACTTTTAGCTTGAATCTATGAAATAAGTCAGCTATATGACTATATCATGCGTGCGTGCATAGTGTTGATGTAGAATAAAATATTTTAAATTTGAACTCTCTCTCTCTTTACAAAAATGCATCACAAATTAAGATATTAGGGATAATGGTGTTTTTTTTTTTTTTGCTTTTTTCAGTTACCGGTGGATTGTACAATAGCCATAAGCCCAAGGAGGAAAGCCTTGATATCCAAGCAATGTGATAATTACGTATGATCCCACATCAGTAATTTGAAAATTAGATATGGTCTTGCCATATTTTCTCTTCTATTATTTTTCTCTTTTGGGTATGAACTTCCTCTACTATCAAGTGTTTTTGGGCTAATTTAACTGATTCATTTTTGTCTTGATTTTACGATCTGTGTTATTGATGAATTTTGTCTTACTAACCAAGGCCGGGTTCAGTATTTTCACGTGTCATGAGCTGATCTAATAAGTAACAAAAAAAATTAATTTTTTAAGAAACATATTCGAAAGTTAAATCTGAAACAAACAAAAAGACCACAGACTAAAGTATGTAATGCAAAATGTATATAGAGAAGAGTTGTCCAAAGTAAATAACATTAATGTTTCCCACCCATTATCTCCTTCAATTGTAATTATCAACTATCAAAATATGTTGACATCAAATATAAATGTTTTTAGTACAAAAGTCTAGAGCAGGGCATTGTTAATTGATTATTCATTCAAAATAGCGTCTAATTAGACATACATAATTTGCAGAGTATTGCGTCTAATTCAATGATTTGCTCATCAACTTAATGAAAATCGACTATAAGTATACACATATTAATTTGGCACTTGAACTTTCCACTTTGCATCCGAAGTCATTTCGATGCTAAAGATTAATTTGGGGTTCTTTTTTATGGGCAAGAAGTACCTGTGGTAGGCAGAATTTGCAATTGAGATTTTGTTTCGAAACTTTTTTCCTCTGATGTAAATTGCTTTTGGACTTAAACTGGTTCATTTCTCATTTTACGTACACTTTGATTCAATGTGTGTTATTGATGCGTATCATTATACTGTCCAGTCGTGCTATTTAGCTCGAGGACTTTAGTTTCTTTTTTCTTGTCGAAATATGTACAAGGAATATACATCATCATAAATTCATAATAACTATATGTTTCAATACTTAAGAAAAGGAATATACATCATCATAATCAACATTGAGGAATTCCCCTCCCTTATGATGGATATATAATATTGTTATTTTAGATAGAGAGCATATACGAGTAAGGACCAACTCCTCATAACAGTACTACAGCACATATGATTTTTCAATTAATTCATATGAAAAAAGGATTTCCTCATTTAATTTGCAAAATTTTCGTCGTGTATGTCTAGTGAAAAAAACAAATATCCTGATAAATTGGTTAATTCACTAATTATATCATGTTTACGCAGATATATATGCACTTTCACATTTGCCTTGCAACATATTTTTTTAATGGTTATCTTAAGGTTGCAACTGGTGAGCATGAAGCTCGAATCAGAATGAACATAAAACAAAACAAAGTACAAAGCCTAAGAAGCAAGAAACAGTGCAGCAAAAGAGAACGGGAAAAAACAAAACAAGCAACTTAAGGATCAGTAACCATTAATTCCCATATGAACTTTGCTATGCCAAATGTTATCTCGTCCCCGTCTTGCTAACTTCGATGTTGATTTCCCGAGGGATGTGGACAACTTGCCAAAAAGGGTTGGAATTACATCAACTTCGCGCCTCCATGACATCCACCGGTTAATTTCCTTATTAGGAAGAGTTATTTGATTAACTCAATACTTCGAGTCACATTCAAACATAAAGAAACTCCAGCTTCAAAGATTTAGCTGTCGTTAGCGCCATCAGTAAAACTGAAATTTTGCTGCTAGGGGCTTCACAGCCCATCCGACGGAAGTTTCTGCATGAACCTTATGCATGGTGATTCAAATTGAGGAGGATAGTTGACATTCTTCCTATTGTACTGTCAAATGATGCATCCGTGTTGATTTTAACTCATCACGGCAAGGTGGCCTAGTCAAACAAATGAACTTCTTTTCTTGGGTCTCATATTCGATACCTTGGAAATTAACTTTATCTTCTAAGTCTAAACCTATCTCATCGAATCTGCCTAGAATGTAAATATCAAAAATTAGTATAACTTGCAAACTATATATGTAATATGTCTATGCTGTAGCGGTTGATCCAATTAAGCATAACTTGAGTTTAATATGGGCCACAATGAGGCCCTCCGTCTAAATTGATGTGGCCAGGATTGGATCGGACAGTGTTCTTCACCGAGTTGGGCAAAGATTGTCTATGTCGTCATATTGCCTTGGTTGGAATTAATGTTGGTATTATTTCATTGTTATTCCATCGCTTTTCTTTGTCTTCAAAGCTGACGTCAAGCCTTTGTTTTCCAACAGTTCATGGGCCATGTCCAAACTATGATGGAGAATTTCGGGATCGCCATGGAGTCCGAGGCTGACTATAATGCTTCTGTTGAGTGCCACACGTCCACTGCTGCTCAAGCTATTCGCTCTGCCAAGCAAGCCAGGAAAGATGCTCGAGAAGCTCCTACGGCTATGGTGAATGGAGGGGAGCGATTAAATGATAATTTGACTAAAACGACTATGTCATCAATTGATGGATAAAAAACAGCCCTTGGAAACTTATGGATTAAATTTCCGTAAGCTAAGGTAGTGACATGATAATCGGTACTAAGTTTTCTAACGACATTGAGGAATGTATTTTTGTCATCATATTGTTTATCCACATTGGACAATATTGTATAACTTGCCATTAAACTAATGAAAAATAGTGAAATGTTTGAAGAAAATTTAGTAGAATTTTACTTTTGAATAGAGAATAAGTGATCAATCGAGAAAAAAGAGAAGAATAGAGAAAGGGATGGATAGAATTTTTCAGGGGAGCAATGAATGAATTAATGCTTAGTGTATAACAGTATATGTAACAAAAATCTTTTATCCCTCACCCATAAACTTGGTGCAGAAAGTCCGACTATTGCGCAACCACAAAACTCAAAGTTGCCGACTATGTCACGTGGTGATGAATTGTCGTTCATTTCTTTTTACTACTCCCGTGGTGATGGATTGTCGTCCATTACTTTCTACTACTCGTGTGGTGATGGATTGGCGTTCATTACCTTCTACTACATTGTTATCTTTAAATTGCAAGAAGTTACTCTCAATCTATTAAGTTTTCAACCCCCACTTCACGTCTTGATGGGATGAAGACATGATTGAAGATGTGGCGTGATGGAAAACTTAGCAGAATTATTATCGTTCATGAGCAGAGACAGAGCCAGCCAGCGCCCCCTCCCCAAGCTCCAGCCCTCTCAGTAGTAGATATCTATAGATATCTTATGAGAAAACGAATGTATAAAATCTGTTACATGATATGAACATCAAAACTTTTGATTGTTGAGGTAGAAATCATAGATCAGACTTGACACTTTAAATCCAAAGTCACTTTGATGTTAATACAAAATCAGATTTACTTATTCAGTGGAGGAAATTAAACTTCATGTTGAATACCGCATGCTGCCAAAAGATAGCATTTAATCAAGGTTGAAATGATCCTTCAAGAACTATGACAACTCAGTAACACACGCAATATTGGCCATATCGAAAAACACGAACTGTATGAGATGAATATATTTCTTGCAATTGCAGCACATATAAGACTAAAGTTAAAACCATGTCATAAAACAGAAATTTCAAAAGACAAGTTTGTACTTCCAAAAGCTCAATATAACTGTCTCCAGGATATAAATTTAGACGTCTACAATAACTCGTACAAAAATAATGCAAAACTAGTAATAATCCCATATTCTAGGCTTTGACCCTGCCGTAAAATTTCTGCTTCTCCTCGGTTGTCTGGAAGCGCCCATGTCCAAACTTTGAAGAGGTGTCGATGAACTTGAGCTTAATCTCTTCAAGGGCAACACGAGAAGTCTGGTTGAGGAGAGTTTGACGGAGTGTGACAACCCTTTTCTTGGGACCGACACAGCAACCTTTGATCATCAGGTAATCTTCCTTCACCACACCATAGTGAGGAAATCCACCCATAGGGGTAACTTCTTTCTCAGTCCTGTTATCGCATCATTTCACAAAAGCACGAGGTGAGATGAAGATCAATATCTCCTCTTTGAGCAATTAAATTTAATATAATATCATATTAACATTTTTCCAAGCCAATCACTATGTTATCAAACAGAAAAAAGCTAGTTATGATGAAATAATCGAAGGATATAAGAGATGTCTACTTTGGTTCCACTAAGAGAACCCATTCCAACAAAGAGGTGAGATTTGTCAAAGCAAACAGAAAATAAATAAATACCATTGGCCGAAGTAAAATTTACATGTAGCCTAGTTCAAGCAAAGGGAGGCGGAAAGGAAACCACGAATGTGGGACACAAATTACAATGAATAAAATGAATACCTGTCAAAGTCAGTGCTGGCTGTGTGTTCTTCTTTTCCAACCTTCCCAAGCCTGTAGATCTTCTTGTTCATTTCAGTTCGGTGATGGTATCCATTCTGACCAGCCCTGGCAACGGTAAAGGAAACTCTAGCAGGGTGCCATGCACCAATACAAGCAACCTTACGAAGACCCCTGTGGGTTTTACGGGGAAGACGGGTGACACCCCAACGGGTAACAACACCTTCATAACCTTTACCCTTTGTGACACCAATAATGTCAATCATCTCATCTTTCTGAAAGACTGCATCAATTGGGACCTGCTTCTCGAAGAAACCATGTGCAAAGTCGACCTTCTGGGCAATAGTTCCACCATTCACTTGGATCTCCATCAAGTGTGCCTTCTTTTGTTTCAGTCCTTTCATCTTCCTTATCTGGCATATAATACATGGAACTGGATTAGAATCAAGGTCAAGGGATTTAACTTGGAACATAACCTACAGTATAATGTAACAAGTACTCTGATTCATCAACAACTTATTTTGTAATTAAGTAACTTAGTTAAACCGGTATGAACATTGATAACTAGTGTTTATGCCGATGAATCTTAAATCAAATACTAGAGCCAACACATATGTCGTGACAGAAAGTAAATTAATTAATGTTACTACCTGAGTGTGAGCCAGAACACGGATCACAGATGAATATTTCTTCAGCTTCTCCAGCTGAGCCTGAATGTCCTTCTTACCTTCATCGGTCTCCAATTTCTTCGAGTATTTAGTGAAAGCCTTCTTCTTGGATTTGGCCCAGTTCTTGTAGAACCTCCTCTTAACCTCCTCACTCAGATGCTGTGCCCAGACTGTGTTGAGGCAGCGAAGACCACGAGGAGTCTTCACGTATCCAACCACTCCAACAATAACCATTGGTGGTGTCTCAACAATGGTAACAGCCTCGCAAGTCTCCTTCTTGTGAAGTTCTGCAATGTATCAATTTCCCCAAATTAGATGAATCATGGTGACGAATATTGCATCACACTAATATCAACCACACATTTGACCTCTATTGATATGTGATACCAGTACAAAAAGTAGATAGGGAATGCTAAGCACGGGTAACAAAAGGCAAATAAAGAAGTTGATGCATATCAAGATTTACCAGAGAATATTCTTCACAGCATGCGACGACCAAAACTTCATGATCAAGGATATACAATAGCAAACAGCATCAATAAAAGTTCCACACTCGATTTGCAGCACACTTTTGACCAAGAAAGGAATGTAAAACAAAGAGAATTGAACTTTTACAAAAAGACGAGCTCAAAAATGTGATTCTATTATGCTGAGCAATACAGGTAAGGAGATTCAAACGTCAATAGATGATTATATCACCGAAGTTAAAGAACAGAGAGTTAGTTGAAATTTATGATTAAAAAAAATATTTTACTTGATCCAGGTTTCTCGACTTCTCTGACAATGTGGGTCATCCCAGCCTTGTAACCCAAGAAAGCTGTTAGCTTAGGCGCCTTGGTGGGGTCATCCTTTGGGAAAGCCTTCACTGCATCATTCAACACCAAAAATGAATCAATAAAGAAGTGCTAGCTAAAGGAGAAAAAATGGCATTCAAGCAATTATACTATCTATGAAACAGCTATACTAGGAATATATCTTTGATAAACAAGAAAATGTGATAAGCACTCTAGTCGAGAGACATTTAACCCGAGCAATAGGATAATAAAATGGAATAACAGGTTTCAAAACGTCAAATTTCTATATTATTAGAAAGTTAACCTTGGGTTTAACATGTCGGGGGTAATGCCTAATAATAAATTCTACACGTTATACAAAAGAAAACGTAACACGGCTTTCTCCAGCTGAACCAACAAATGCATTCGGACATTTCCAAAAAGCGTATTAATTTTCAATACGCTATAAATTACGCTACGTTGGAAAAATATGTTGATTAAACAGGCAAATGTGATAAAACACTTGTTGAAGAACAATTTAGCTGAGATTTTAAAAGTACATACGACGATATGACACATTCCAAAATTATGTTGTTCCAAAAGATTTCTAAATTGAAACTTATAGCTTCAACGAGCTCGCCGTAACGTACAAGAATAAATTCAAAATGTTACACAAAAACGTAAAAAAGCTTTCACCATCAGCTACATCTACAAATAGCATCTTCAACAAAAAGCTTATCAAGTTCCAAAATAATAAAATAAAAGAAAGTTGAATTACCTTTTCCCCTAGCGCGATTCGCCCGCTTCCTCGGAAGAAATCCGAGGGAACCGTGCCTTGGGTGCTCAAACTTCCTGTGCGACATTTTTCACCCTCTGTATTCAACAACAACAACAACAAAAAATCAATATTCATCAACCTTTAACGTAAAAATCAAAACTGAAAAAAACACCAAACTACAGGCCATTTATACACATCCAGCTGAAAATGAATCACGCAATAATCACACAGACAGATAAATAAATACGATTCATAAACTGTTGATAAATGAAACGTACATCAGATTATTGCTTATAATAGATAATTTTCAGCTGAAAATGAATCGAACAATGTATATATATAACACAACTGTAAGTCAAATTCATACATATAGAAGCTGAAAAATGGAATGTAAATCGAAAATTGAACAGCACGTACGTACCTTGTTGCTGCTGCACTTGTCACCAAGGCTTTGCACAAAAACCCTACTGATATAATGGACTTTGTGTATTTAAACTATACGAGGTTTGGGCTTTTGTAATTTGATTTGGGCCTGGGTCTATTATATAGGCCCAGTTCTATTGCAAGTTGTGGTCACGTTTTTATTAGCCCGCTATAATCACAGCTCGGCCCACTAATTATTCGAACACAAAGGCCCATTGACAACTAAAATTACACAAAATTCATCTCTTTCACTATCACAGAGAAGAACAGAGCTCAAATCGAACAACAATGGATTTCTCTGCACTAACAGACGCATTGGCATCAAAATCATACAACAAAATCGCAGATATTTGCGACACACTCATGCTCAAGGCAAGCAATTTATACTTACACTCCTATTTTTATGTCCAATTGATTTACGTTCAAAACCCTAATTTTGTCCCCTTTTTTTGCTGTTCATTGAACTTCAGTTCGCTTCTGATGGAATCAATTTTCGCGACGAGTGGCCATACGCTATTCATCTATTAGGCCACATCTACGTCAATGACATGTAATTTTTAATTATTATTTTTCTTTTTTTTTTTTTTTTGTGTTTTGAGCTTGAATTTGGAGCTGAGGTGTTTGATGAATGTGTTATGTGTGTGTTTTGATTACAGTAACAGTGCGAGGTTTTTGTGGAAGAAGATACCGGTGCTGGCGAAAGAGAGCCAGCCGGAGGTGTTGGCTGTGTGGAAGATTGTGCAGAGGCTGTGGACTAAGGATTACGCTGGCGTTCACGTGGCCGTTCGCGAGTTTAGTGGCAATGCGGAGTCTCAAGCTATTGTCGCTGCTTTTTCAGGTCGATACGATTTGGTTTTTTTTTTTATGCTTTTGTACTGGTATTAAACTAATTAAGGTCCAAGGAGATGAGGCTTTTGACGCACAATTGCATATTTTTGTGACATGTGATGCGACTAACTTATAGGATACGCAGAAATTGAGTTTGTACGTACTGGTAGGTAAACTTAAAATTTTGGATTTGAGTAACCGGAAGTGGAAGGTCAAAATTATTGTGATGAATCGCAACAATCTTTTCATTTGTTATTATAGCTATTATAAGGTACGATAGATCAAAATATGGTTCCTGGATTTGTAGCCTTAGCTGTTGCGGAATGCAACTTGTCCTTCTAGTCATGCGTAATTGGTGTGTTTGTATTTGTTACCATTTGCCATTATGAAATGAGTAAAGAATATAGACCTATTAGTTTTCTCGTCCACTTTGATATTGCATTTCATATTCTGTTATATCTTTTCAGTATCTTGTGACTTTTCTTCTGACACATACGACGTATAACTTGATAGATTAAACCCGTAGTTATTGATTTTTTAAGTGATTTTGAGGCATACTTAAGGGTGTTAATGAAGGTGTTTTAGAAGAAAAGGAGAAGGGATCATGTGTACACCCCTCAAAGATTTGGTATAACTACAAAATCTTTTCTAAGCTTTAAATATTGATAGAGATACCCTTTGAGCTTTAACAACATGAAAAAGAGTAGGAGGTCTATCTATTGTAGTATTCTCTCTGTAATAAATCAAAACTGAGAAGTCTATCTGTAGTATTCTCTCTGTAATAATTCAAAATTCAGGAGTCTCTATTGTGATTTTTTTTAAAGTTTTATGGGGTGCGTTGCAATTTTTCAATCAGTATGGGATATCTTGTAAATACACAAATACCGTGGGGTGTTAAGGTAATTAGTGTTCCCAAAAAGGACAAAGAAATCTTCTAGCTGGTGAATTTTGTCACTTTGACATTCCTGTTATTAGACTTCTTTCTACAGTCAAGAACTAAATCCTCATTCTGGCTTCATAAACTTTGCTTTTCCACCAATATGATACGTTATACTTGTTTATTCGGGATAATACCCTGATATTTTTTTTTTTTTTATTTTTATTATAATAATACCCTGGTATATTAACATCTCTTTATCAACTTATCTACCTTCGTTATTAGGCTTTTATATTATCAGGTGTGCATCATTGACCATTTAGTTTGACTTACTGCAGAAATCTACACCACAAGGATGTTTGATTTGCTGGTTTCTGCTTATTCGACAATCAGCATACAAGATGCGGCTCTTTTCCTTGGTATGAGCGAAGATGATGCTACAAACTGTAAGTTCCTATCCTCTCTTATGCAACTTTATAACTTTAAAAGTCATCTGACTTTATGTGCATGAACTCGGATATCACATTGATCTCATGAACAGCATGCAACCTAGGTCATTAATATTTGGAAGACCGATGTCTGTCTGTATGTAACACATTGCTTACGGGAGCATGATTAGCCCCATTTTGGTGACAATCCTCACATTTTTACCAGTATTGCCATGATGAAATTGCACAATTCAAGTTCATCCAGCAACAAGAGCTAATCTTTTAATCCTGATGAATCAAAGTGGGACTTTACAACTTGAAATTAAAAGCATGTTGAATCAAGCAAACAAATTTGACTTCATGCACCAGAAATCTTTTCATTTTGTGAACTTGTACACTCTTTGATCTGCAGGTTGAAGATTGGGTCTTTAACTTTTTATATCTTTTGTTAATTTCATCATATTATCGTGAAAGCCATGATATGAAAGTCCGTCAGATAGATTGGTGGTTAATTTCTTTATGTTGCCTATATATCAACACCATTTTTTGCTTATTGTCAGTGTGCTGTTGCTCTTCCAGATTTTTATCCTCTTACTGACTCTTAGCAATCATGACTAATCAAGAAATGACATGCAAAGTATCAGCAACAAGAGGTCCCTTTGGGATCATAAACTTTATTTCTGCGGGTGAATATTATTAACAGAGGAAAGTTGTTTTCTTTGCAGATGCACTGCAACGAGGTTGGATTGTGGATTCTGCATCTCGAATGCTGACTGTGAAGAAGCAGACCATCGCAACTGAGCAGAAATTGGATCCCAGTAAATTACAGCGCTTAACTGAATATGTGTTTCACCTTGAGCACTAATGCTAAAAAACTCAGATGCATAGCTGTCAGATTTAATCAGCCCTCTAAATGTGTTTAATTGTTCATTAGAGGTGTTAAAATAACAGAGATTTTTGTGCCAACATTCTATGAAGTTGTCTACTTTCTATGTTTTCTTTTATCATAGATGTTACTGAAGCGATACTTAGAGCCAGTACAGCGTAGAATAAAGCTTTGTTCGTTCCTTATGATCTATACCAGTTATTTCTCCTATTAGGCTGAGTAAAAGATGCCATGTTTTATGAGGTATAGTTGAAGCCAATATTAATTATACTGTTTCTTCAAGATTGTTTTCGATCTTATACGACATCATTGCGGAAATTATGGTATTCAAGAGAGTAGATTTTAATTTAATGGCATGCCTCACGTGATGGCATGCCTCACGTGAAATATGTTGCGCAATATTGGCCGTATGCATATTAAAGCATGAAAATGTGACGATTTATCTTGGCTGTATGTACTATATTCCTAGCGGTTGCATGGCTGACGTGAAGTTTGTTGACCGATCTTGGCTGTTTGTATTAAGAAACGAGAAATGTGGTGAGGAATCTTAGCTGTATGTATTTGTAAACATGAAATGTGTTGAGGAATCGTGGTTGTTTGTGGTTGAAAGTTATCATTCGAAGGTTATGCGTCGCATACAAGGTAATTACTAAGTATCACCACAAAACTCCTACTCTCTGATCATGTGAAACCCTTTGGTTCGAGAAAAAGAGAAACAAATATTGTCGAAAGCGTAACAAAATGTAAACCAAATGCTGTATAATTTTGCCATAAGTTACACTCGTGCCTTCAATAAACCAAATCCTGTATAATTTTGCCATAAATTAGACTCGTGCCTTCAATATTTTCGAGACCTACTATTTGAAAATCACATCAAGACAGACCAAAGTTTCATAAAACGTGAATCTTAGTTACAGATGGAACATATCGTCCATATGTTCTATATTTAGGCAAGGGCTGAAGCGACCGCAACGTTTTAAACGTGCTACGTTTAAGGAACAAAATATTATATAAAATGGATCAGTCGCCAGTAGCATAGTTCTACGAGTATGACAAACGAGAAAAAAAAAACGCACACATAAAAGTTTTAAAAATGTCGCATACCGGTTTCCTACTATCACAATCATAAACCCATAAAACGATATAAGAATGCATGGGGAAATAATTTTCAATATTATATCCAATTAGCGATTCTTTTCTCGATCTACGAAAGTATATTACTCAGTGCCAACTACCTTTGGATTTGTAATAAGTTTCAATCATCTTCATAATAATTAATCGTGAGTGTAATGGAAACTTAAGAAATAAAATAAATAAATTTTATTTACTTACAATCACAAATTCAACGTCTTCACAAACATGCACCTTAATTTATAACCCGGGTGAAACATCCTTAACTTTATAACGTAAATCAAAATTTTCATACATTTTTTTTCAAAATTATCGAAATAATTCTATTTGACTATGTCGAAGCGAAACATATATGAATTTTTCCAATTTAACTGCAACTAAAGTATTCAAAGAAAAAAATCGAAACATGTCGAAAAGCTCCCAAAAAATTTACGGAACAATTCTAATATTTAGCAGAACGAAACCCACTCAAAATCAAAACTTTAATCCATGGTTTTTACCTCCATGCATGCTTCATAAATACTACCACCTAAATTTTTAACTAGCCAGAAGATTGTTTACTTTGTGTATCCAAAGCAACATAGAGATTCAACTCATTGAACATTGTCCAAAAACAAAAAACAAAAAAAAAAAGTGAAACGATAATCTAACTATTAGCAATAAGTACTGATTAAGATCAGATATAACAAATTCAAAACAAAAAAAAAAAAAAAAAAAAAAAAAAAAAAACCATCCCCATTCAAATTTCAAAATTAACAAAAAACATCTTTCTATATACATAAATACATATATTGCATCTATAGGTTGCAGTTCCTGGTACGACATCATTACAACAAAAAACTATAACAAATATTTATTTTATCATCACTTGCTAATTTTCTTACCGCTCTTCTTAATCTTCTTGATCACAACGGGACTCGTAACGCTATACAGATCAACCACCGATCGGTACCTCTTCTGCCTCCTCGGAAGCGCCTCAAATCCGACACTTTTCGCGACGGATGATATGTCGTTAGAATCCCCGACGCTTTCGACCGAGTCGCCGCTCAGTTGGATCAGCTGCAGCACGGCCTCCATCTCGGGTCCGGTTAGATCCATAACGAGTTCTTCTGTAGATTTGTTTGCCATTTGAGTTTTTGTGTTTGATAAAATGGAATAATAATAAAGGGGTGAGGATTTTATGTCCAAGGGGACACGAAAGAGGGTATATGTATAGTGTGTATTTAATAATTTTTTGTAATGTCTTAGATTTTTATGGGGACAAGAGTGTCTTTTTGGCTATAGTGAGACTTTTTAAAAAAATGTTTAAATTTGAATTCACCGCCTTTGACTCCATGGCAAGGGAGCACGATTGTGGGCCACATAATGGAATTTAGATGGATAATATTAATATGTTTTAATTCTACTAGTCTTGAGTTTACTTATGATAATTTTTTTCTTAATCCGATTAGAGGATGTTTGTATACCGTGTTGTTATATTATAAAATATTTATTGTATTGACGTGTCGTAAGTGAGCACACGTGGATATATATTAGGTCCACATGGACGTAGATCTTGCTAGCTTATAAGGATCGGGCGTTCAGTCATCTCTGAGAGAACAATAAATCCAACCGTCTATTTTTGGACCCACCACACTCATAGTACATAATTTAGTTGGTGTTGGTGAAATTGATTGTTACCCGAGGGTTCATGCCCCAGAATTCAATCGACTCTCCACAACAATGTGACACGTGTCATGTAATTAAACTGGACCCAAATTATTTGTCGTGATTAAATCATGGCTAATTACCTATAAGAATCTTGTACAATGCACGGAAAGTTTATCTTAGATTTAACTATTTAGTATAGAGCTCAACGGTTCAATTCTAAATTGTAAATAAGTCCAACTTTCTTAAGTTTCAACCTTGTTGACTTAGGCACGTAATGTCTACGTCGAGACAGCCCTAGCATAGTGTCGAGTGTAGTATTTTGGGTGCAGGTTATCCCAAATTAAGCCGAGAATTGACTTTAAAGAGACCTAGCTAATTCAATATGTTGTAGAATATCCAACTAACAACCAAAGATATCCACCATCTTGCGTTATTTAAAAAAAAAAATCAAAATGTTAATCTCAAGGTTTATCAATTTGCAATGACCAATGAAAAAATTGGTAGAACTAATATTTATAAATAAAATGAGTGACGAAAGAAATATTTTAACAATTGCAAGTTTGTAAAAAAAGGGAGTCTAGCAGTCTACTGTGCTTTTGAATTTCATTTTGGAAGACACAAGAGCATCATACTCAGGGGCGTAGCCACCCCAAAGGCTGGGGTGGGCTACGGCCCGGGGTAAATTTTTTAAATTAAATGCATAATTAGATATATTAGCCCAACTCAATGTAATTTAATTGAAAAAAATTTAAGAAACATAAGTATTTAAGCCCAAGTTAACAAATTATT
Source organism: Misopates orontium (assembly GCA_946800315.1). Classification (NCBI taxonomy): domain Eukaryota; kingdom Viridiplantae; phylum Streptophyta; class Magnoliopsida; order Lamiales; family Plantaginaceae; genus Misopates; species Misopates orontium. The sequence continues at coordinate 4,119,293 of OX326948.1, read as the reverse complement.
TTTCTAACTCAACTAATATTCTCACTTGACAATCAATTCCACACATATACAATTTAACTAATATGTAGATGTTTCTACCGCAACAAAAGGACAAATATTTTTAACTATGATAAATTACATACATTGAAAGAGAGAGTTGAAAGTATAGATTTCAACTGAAATTGTTAGATGAATTTTATTCTCTAAAGAACCGTTGGGCTCAACTTCAATGGAGTTTTCAGAAGAAAATGCATAAAATTCCCATGTATTTTCAAAATCATGCATCAACTCATCTCGTGTTTAAAAAATAAACGCCTCGTAATTTCAATAATCTTCCACCAAATTCTCTATCTATGTACTACACATAATGGAGCACGCATGTCAATTGCGTTTAATGAGACCTTTTAAACTTTTATATACCTACTAAATTCACTAAAATATCTTAAAGTAAGAAATGCTTAAAACTCTATTTCTCAATCTTGCGTCAAATTCATATTATTAAGAACCCACAACTAGTTACTAGCTAATTTTTTTTTCCTGAACCCACTTAAAGTAATTAAAAATCTTTCACCAAACTCCCTCTTATTATAACAAAAGTACAAAAAGTTTTACAAGATACGTAAAGTTGATAATACATATTAACTAACGTATGTTAAGTAGTTTGTTAAAAGGGGTTGGATGGTAGTTTGTGAAAAGAAATGTTATGTATGCTCCCTTCGATTTGCATTTATTTGTTTGATACTATATACATTTTATAGTTTTTTTTGTCTAATAATGTGTATTTTCTTATTATATTTTAGACATTTTGTATTCAATTCTTTTCGACTTTTTTGTTTGAATAACTTAGTGTTTTAGCATAGCCCAGGGTGAAAAAAATTTCTGGCTACGCCCCTGATCATACTATCTTCGATTATTACTTTATTTATCTTGGACATTTACGAACATAATATTATGTGATATCTTTGTCGGTCAAATAAATATCCTAAGCCAAACCGTTACATATGAGACTAAGTAGGGTATTGAATTGACATATAAGACTAATGTATCCGTTTCTAATACTTTGGTCTCTAATAAGCGTTTTTGTAGTAGTGTACGTAAGGTGTGGATACTTGTGTTTTTTTATGGGCTGGTGTTGGGAAGCTCGGGTCACCTTCTTTTTGTGTGTCCAACTTTTTACCAAGTTTGGATGATGATGTTCGAATGACTGGGCGTTAAAGCACCATTGCATAAGGATTGTTTTTCTCATCCGAATTTGTTGAGATTGCAAAGAGATTCTTTAAAGTTAAATTCAGCAAGGGACGTTGGTGTTGTGCTAGTCTACGAAACATGAGAAATAAGGTGCTTTTTAACAGTGAAGTGGTTGATGTGCAAAGAGTTGGAGAGGTCACCAAAGTCGGATTTTGGTCATATGTTAAGGTGAATGCAAGGAATTCTTATCTTTCTTTTTATGATTGAAATTGGTATCCTAGAGTTCATGATCAATAACTATGAACTTCAATTGTAAGGGATTGAAGTACCCCTTATGCTTCTTTTTAATGCCTGATCAAACAAAAATTAAGGTAGGATTTCAGCTGAGCACAATTGAACAATCGAATAATATGATTGATTGGTCGAGCTCTTAGACTAAAATAAGGTATTTTTTTGTGCAATGTGTGGGGTATTAATTTATTTAATAAAAAAAATTGTGTGAGGTGTTTATAGGTAGTTAGTTATGCGATTCGGAGAATGATTTGGAGCTATATTCCTAATTAAGTTATGCTTGTCACGTTGACTTAAGGATTTATGGAGTGGAGATCTATGGTTAAATGATTGTTCACCATGGATTCACTAGTCTAACCAAGTGTTTGGGTGATGAAGTCGGATCATGCTCGATTATCATATCTCTGATTTAGATGATCCCCTCAATTTTTTGCGGCTTATTTAGATCATGTCACATGTTATATGTCGTATGACCAAATATTATTATGCTATGGCACAATTCTGCGGTATTCTTTTTTATGAATTCATTATACACGAATCCCAAATTCCCAATTACGTAATCTTGTTATTATCTAAACCTAGTTCAAGCAAGACATAAAGCGACTAATATAAACAATATTATAAAAGAATGGAGCACATAAGATTCCAAGCCTTGTATTTTTAACGACCTTCTACCACGTATCCTCCACATAATAATAACAACTATGAATGCATGTACAAGAGGTACACGTTCACCACCCAATGCAATTTATCGTAGTGAGATGTCACGGAGTCATTGTTTTCGTGATAAAAAATAGAAACTTAGACAACTTTTTGACGAGTGTTCAAAATAAAATGATTTCAGAAGATGCACTGCTTCATTAGGTGTCATATATAGCCATATAAAAGAAAATAAAAATATATCAGTAAGAGCACCCACCGTTGATTTCTTTTCCTTGATCACTTTGACCTATAATTTTTTTAAGTCCCTTAACTATGAAAAAATTACCCACGCAAATGCTGCTAATTTTTAACGTAGTAAGTCAGAAAATATTTCCTATGAAAATTAATATTTGGTCACTTAGAATGTGTTATTTTGTTCTTTTTCGCTTCTAATTGTGATAAAGCGCCTATAAGGCATCACCAGTAATCAGTTTGCTGTTATATTAGAAAAGATAAATATACAATATTTTTTATCCACCAAATTAAAAGTTTAATCAGTTGCAGCAAACATTATATATTTATAACATCTAAAAGAAAATTATTCTGCCACTCATAGAGCAAAGTAATTCGTAAAAAAAATTCATATTATCTCTTGACCAGGTGTGTGTTAGCTGCAACAATTAACAAAGATAAAAAGGGTGGTGATCAAGTTAAGTAGCACTATTTAAGAATCAAAATCATAGAGAAGTAATTTCAAAGCAAGAAATCTAGAAATGTTCATGAACTAGAAAATCTGTCCGTCACTAGCATAAAAATCAACAGAGAGATGTTTCTATTTAACTATATACATTCTATTTTACCATTGAATTCTTCAAACAAAATACATAATATTTTGATATAATTCCGAAACTTTGTAATTAAATAAAAGATTACATCTACTGCTGCTGCTGATCAGAGACATTCATATCTTTTTATTTTCTTCACTATACTTTTTATATATCATGTGAAGTAAACCTATGGCCATGGTGACTAAAAGACATAATTAATTATGGGGATTTATCATCAAACTCTACACCTACTTTGTAGTGATTATTTTTTGTAATTATTGATATTTTATACTATTTTTTACACCATCCATCCATTCTATTCCTTGAAAAGAGAATGTCATGTTGCCGTGATTAAAACACTTCAACTGAATACAACAGAAGACAAATCCACATTTTCCAAACAATTTGGGAGAAACTAGAAAGAACCAAGCTGTTCTAACTTCTGTTTATATCTCAATTATAGCATTAAGTATTTTTTATTATTGTCGAAGTCTATTGTTGTCATCAGTCATCACCTTGGTCGTTATTAATAATAGTTGAGACTGAACAGAGTATAAAATATCTCATTCATAGAGAGAAGAATTGTGAAAATGATTCTGTATATTCACACACAAAACTGAAATCGTACATAGCTATATATACAAACTAATATACGCGGGAAAACTAACAGAAAGCTAACTAACTGGAGTGTCTAACTAACTAACAGAAAAGATATTTACATAAAGGTCCCTGAACTAAATAAGTATACTAACACGCCCCCCTCAAGGTGGAGCTTGGTGAGAATCACCAAGACCCAGCTTGCATAACCACCTGTGGAAGAAAGGATTAGCAAGTGGCTTGGTGAAAAAATCTGCAATTTGAAGTGCGGCAGGGTAGTGTTGAGGTGCAATGAAGCCAAGTTTGAAACTTTCCCGAACGACATGGCAATCGATATCCAGGTGTTTGGTGCGCTCGTGAAACACCGGATTGTGAGTTATATGGACAGCGGACTTGTTGTCACAGAACAAAGGAATAGGTAGAGGGATAGGAACAAGCAATTCAGCAAGAATGTAGGATATCCATTTTGTTTCACAAACCGTACTCGCCATACTCCTGTATTCTGCTTCGGTGGAGGAACGGGAAACTGTGGATTGTTTCTTGGTTTTCCAGCTTATCAAGGAGTCCCCAAGAAACACACAAAAACCAGTGATGGAACGCCTAGAATCTGAACAAGTAGCCCAATCTGCATCACTATATGTGCGAAGAGTGAGTGAGGATGCTGAAGGATAGTAAAGGCCTAAAGATGGAGTGCCTTTGAGGTATTGAAGGACTGTCATGGCTGCGTCCCAATGAGGTTGTCGAGGAGACTGCATAAACTGACTCAAGGTGTTGATAATGAAGCAGATATCAGGACGAGTCATGTTTAAATACAGTAAACGACCAATGAGGCGCCTATATTTCTCTGGATTCTGAAGTAATGGACCATCAACTGTGAGCCGGAGAGATTGAGCACAAGGAATAATTGCAGGCTTACCACCAAGTTGACCAACATCTGAAAGGATATCCAAGATATATTTACGCTGATTAACATATAAACCAGAGGAAGTCCTTAAAATTTCCAGGCCCAAGAAATACTTTGCATCACCTAGATCCTTGATGGTGAATGCCTTGTGCAGAAAAGTTTTGACATTTAGGATGTGCTGTAAATTGGGACCAGTGATTAACACATCATCTACATAGACTAGGAGAGCCAAGAAAGAATCACCAGAACCTTTTGTGAAGAGACATGAGTCAAAACCAGATTGCTTAAAACCATATGTGAGCAGGCTATTTGTGAACTCCAAGTTCCATTGTCTGGATGCCTGTTTCAGGCCATAGAGGGAGCGTTTGAGTCTGCAAAATTGACCTGGAGAAGCTTTGTCATAACCCTGAGGTGGAGTGAGGTATATTTCTTCATCAAGAAAGCCATGTAAGAAGGCATTATTGATGTCTAACTGGTGAAGAAACCAGTTAAAATGAGATGCAACTGCAAGAATGATTCTGACTGTGACTAATTTGACAACTGGTGAAAAACTTTCTGTGTAATCTAAGCCAAAAACCTGAGTGTAACCTTTAGCCACAAGTCTGGCTTTGTATCTATCAATGGACCCATCAGGATTCAATTTCAATTTGTACACCCACTTAGAACCAACAGGATGCTTATTTGGAGGTAGAGGTACAAGCTCCCAAGTATCATTGTCCTCAAGAGCTTGTAACTCCTTTTTCATGGCAGTAATCCAGTTGTCATCTTTACAAGCTTGAGAGTATGATTTAGGTTCATGAATTAGAGACACATTAGCCAAGAAAGACAGATAAGAAGGAGTGAAATGAGGAGTAGGAAGGAAAGGAAAACAAGGAGGAGAATGGATAGAAGAAGTAGAGCAGTTAGAAGAAGGGGATGTAAAAGGATCAGATAGACAAGAAAGGAGATAATCCTTGAACTTTGATGGTATAGTATGAACTCTAGAACTTCTTCTAGGTGGAGTAAGAGAACCAGAATGAGGAATGAGAGCAGTTTGCACCTCAGGAACAGAAGGAGGTGAAACTGAATCAGAAGTAGAGTCAGAATGACTAGAAGTAGAAGAAGGAGAAGCAGGAGGAGAAGAATTTTCTGCAGGAGTAAAAGGAGGAAGATCAAAGTCATTGTGAGAAAGAGGAGAAGCAAAAAATTCAGGAGAGGATAGAGGAATAGAAGGGAGAGGAATAATATCAGAATCAGTATGGTAGGATGTAAAAGGGAATTGTGACTCATGAAAAGTAACATCTCTGAAAATTATGACATGCTTCTTAGAGAAACAGTATATTTTGAAGGCCTTTTGGCCAGGAGCATAGCCTAGAAAACACCCCTTAAGAGCTCTAGGAGCAAATTTGTCTTTATGAGGCTTGACATTAACATAGTAACATAGACAACCAAAAACTTTGAGAGAGGAGGGATTGTGTTTGGTGCCATGAAGTTTTTCATAAGGAGTAGACCAGTGGAGGAGTTGAGTAGGAGTACGGTTTATAAGGTGTGTAGCCATTAAAATGGCATACCCCCAGAATGAAAGAGGAAGATTTGCCTGAAATAGTAATGCCCTGGCAACTTGAAGGAGATGTTTATGTTTTCTTTCCACAATGCCATTCTGTTGTGGAGTGTAAGGAGATGATTTTTGGTGGACAATACCAGAGGTGGAGAACAAGGTTTGACACTGATTATTTGTGAATTCACTGCCATTATCACTTCTAATGGTAAGGATTTTGGCAGCAAATTGAGTAGAAACATAGGAGATGAAGTGTTGAAGAGTATCATGGACTTGTGTTTTGTTTGCAAGCAAGAATGTCCAAGTACAACGGCTGAAATCATCCACAATGGTGAGTATATAGTAAGCATTGGAGACAGTAGGAATTCTATAAGGACCCCAGAGATCAATATGAAGAAGAGCAAATATAGCAGAGGAAGAGCTATGACTTAGAGGAAATGGAGCCCTGTGTTGTTTAGATTTATGACAAATATCACATTCAACTAAACAATCATGTGCATGAGTAAGTGTAGAACAACATTCAAGATGCTTTAAGGCATTGTAAGAGGCATGTCCAAAACGAAGATGCCAAAGATTCAATTGCTTAGATGATTCAGAGTGAGTTACAGCAGAAGCAAGTGATCTGACATTTACAGAAGAAGGATTATGTGTGCTGCTCTTATTACAAAGATTGTGTAAAGAACTATCAGTAGAATTTGGGTCAAAAACATACACATTACCAACTGCACGACCCACAGCTAGAAGATCTTCAGTCTGTAGGTCCTGCAAAAGGCAATGATGAGGATAGAATGTGATTTTTATCTGAGCTTGAAGAGTAAGCTTTGAGACAAATATGAGATTGAATTTGAAATCTGGCACCAGTAAAGCAGATTTTAGGCAAAGGAAAGAAGTAAGAGGCACATCACCAGTATGAGTTACATATTTGATAGACTTATCAGGAAGATAAACTGGAGTTGGACAAGAAACAGGTTTTGAAGTAGAGAAAGAAGCAGAATTAATGATCATATGGTTTGAGGCTCCTGTGTCAAGTATCCAATCACCTATTTGTATACTACTAAGTGTAAAGAGACTGAGATTAATACCTGCAAAGTCCCCAAAATGAGCAAAGTTCACCCTCCCTGCATCAGCATTAGTATGTGGTTTCAAGCTGTCATTGTGCATCATAAGCTTCATCATCTTATAGAAGTCAGCTTGAAACTGTTCTGAAACCTGAGAACCTGCATTCTGCTTATCAGATGCCACATTAGCACCAGACTCCTCAGGAGTAGAATCCACAGCATTAGCCATAATCCGACTAGAACCCCTTTGCTTCTTATCCTTCAACTCCTTATACCAATCTGGCACACCTACCAACTTAAAACAAGTGTCACGCATGTGCCCTTTCATCTTACAAAAATCACACACACGATCACCCTTTAACTTCTTGTTATCCTGAAAAGAATTGCCACCAGAATATGGTCTATTTGCACCATTTTGACCCTGATTGAACCTCACAAACATAGCAGAGTTTTCACCAACATCAGCTATAGAAAGTTGCACTTCCTTCTGTTTTTCAACTCTAAGAACCATTGCATATGCTTTCTCAACCAGTGGTAAAGGTTCTAAACCAAGTATTTGACTACGTATGGCATCATAATCATCATTTAAACCCATGAGAAACTGCATTAACTTCGTTAAGGAGCTAAAATCAAGTGAGTGTTTAGCAACATCACAAGAGCATATTTGAGCAGCAGCACAATGACATGAAATTGCAGGAATCAAACAGCTCAATTCGTCCCATAAACGCTTCAATTTCGTATAATACTGTGAAATTGAAGACGCACCTTGAGAGATCGACGCGACTTCTCTCTGTAGCTGGTAAATCAGCGGTCCGTTATTCAAACCGTAATGCGTTTCAAGCTGATTCCACAGCTCAAACGCCGATCCAGCATATAGAAAAGCATCTACTAAATCCTTCGAAATCGAATTCAAAATCCACGTCGTAACCATACAATCTACTCTAGTCCAATCCTCAAAATCAGTATGATCCAAATCAGGTTTGCGAATCACACCATTAATGAAGCCTAATTTTCTTTTTGCTCCAAGAGCTAATTTGACAGATCTACTCCAAGGTAAGTAATTGGAGATACCTGTGAGTGGAATTGTTGTGAGATTCATGCCTGGATGATCGGAATTGTGCAGATGTAACGCTCCATTAGCCGATCGAACATTCGGATCGGAGCTCAATTCAGCAGCAGACATGGCGATTACAGCAAATCGCGATGAAGAAGATGAAGTTTAGTTAAAAAAAAATCGAAAACCTAAGCTCTTATACCATGAACAGAGTATAAAATATCTCATTCGTAGAGAGAAGAATTGTGAAAATGATTCTGTATATTCACACACAAAACTGAAATCGTACATAGCTATATATACAAACTAATATACGCGGGAAAACTAACAGAAAGCTAACTAACTGGAGTGTCTAACTAACTAACAGAAAAGATATTTACATAAAGGTCCCTGAACTAAATAAGTATACTAACAGAGACTAGGAGTCACCCTGTGAGCTAACATCTATGTCTGTGACTCAGTAACATTAAAATGTTGCATTGTTTTAATTAAGTTTCTGCATGTTTGCTCATTAATTAATATAGCAAAAACTGTGTAATTTATCAGAAACGAAACATTTCATCAAGATCTTTTTTCTCTTTTCTTTTTATTCGAAAACCTGTTGGTTTTTTCCCATTAGAGGTTTTTTTTTTTTTTTTTTTTTTTAAATGTTATGCATAAAAAGGATTTTTCGTCTCATTTTTCTTGAAATTTTGCAGTGACCATACTCTCCCAGAAAATATCTGTTGACTTTCTCAAACAATACAAATATTAAATCCATCAGCCGCTTCAAGAATTGTTAATAATCTAAAGGGTATAAACAAATATAATTATCAATATTGCGTGCTCCGCTTGTCACACAACCGAGGACGCACTTAAAACTTCAACCCTATTACTCTCATTTACTATATCAAGCAAAAGTGCAAGTTAAACAAATTAAATATCAAATGACGAAATTTTCACACGCAACACATATTGTACCCGACCTCAAGAGCCCCGAATTTAACGCGGCTTTGCAACTGATTCAGCTCAGCGTCGACTCAGCGGAGCAAAGCCGAGAAGAAAGCGTTGTCGGTTCTTGGAGAAAGAAGCGGTTCCGATCAATCGATGATCTGTACGGTGTTATGAAGCCGGTAATCGCGAAGAAGAAAAAGGTCAGAAATCCAAAGCGCTCCCCGTCAATTTTATCATGTGAAATGTAAATAACTAAAAGGTTAGATTGACATGTGATCTTTTTGAGCTTGATGCTAGTACTCGACACAACAAGTTTATGAATATTTTCTAGATTGCTTGATTTCGACGGGGAAAAGGATGGAAAGAATGGCAGAACACGTAGATATTTATATAATTTTCTAACTTAGTCTAGCCTAGTTTATGTACCATTGCTAATTAATTGCATATAATTCACCTATCTAGTTAGTACTTAGTACATGAATGTCACGAATAGATAAATACTTAAGTACTCTAATTCATGTACTATAATATGCTAGATACTTACAACTATTCATGCATTGTAATCAATGAATCAAATTTGAAATTCAACAGAAAATGCTTCCTCTTTGTTTTAGGAAACCTGCACGGATCTTTGTGTTCTTTTGCACAAAAAAATTATATTGAAAAATAATGCTCAAAATTCACTCTTGTACTATTTGCACAAAATTCTCTCGCGTGTTCAGAGATTATGAACAAAACCACAAATTGAATATGAATTTCCAATTTTACCCACTTAATAAGAGAGCATTTGGTGTAAGCTTTGACTTTGTAAGAGCATGGGGAGAGTGGTGCATAGTCTTTTGGTAATGAGAGGGTGTTTCGTTCAAGTTTCTAATGAAAAAGGGTATTTGGTGCAAGTTTCAAAAAATAATAGACGGATTATATTGGTGTATAGCTTTAGAAAACATAAAGGGATTCCATGCAAAATAATAGTAATAATTATTTTTTATTATTATTATTATTATTATTATTATTATTATTATTATTATTATTATTATAAAAATAATATAATGAGAGTTTGGTGCACGTTCTTGATAAATGGAGTTTTATACGCGGTTTGGTGCACGTTCTCGATAGTACAATGGAGTTTTATGCGATTTTCCCAATTTTAACGGTTGAATCGTGCTAATTAATTACATCAGTACCATGCAAATCTTTCTTGTTTGTTTGTTTTAAGAACTAAACTATGACATCGTGCAAAGATAATTGACTGTCAAGTTGAAAACGACAACATGTCACTCTATTTTATAAAACACTTACTGTATTGACGTGTCGTAAACGAGCATGATACATGGTGAAATGTTAGGTCCACATAGACGGAAACCACAATCAGTCGATTGATCATCTCTGAGAAAACAATTGATCCAACCGCTTGTTCGTAGACCCACCAAACCCGAGCTACCTAATTTAGTTAGTGAATTAATTGTTCGCCCGGGAGTCCATACCCAGATTTCGATTGACTCTCCACGATAATGTGACATGTTTCACGTGATTAAAGTGGGCTAGAGATCATTTTTCGCGATTCTCATAACTAATTGTCTACTAGAATCTTGTACAATGCACGGAAAGTGTATGTTGGTTTTAACCATTTAGTATAGAGCTTAATCACAATAGGCCGCGTAACGTTATACAAATCATCAACCGGTCGGTACCTCTTTTGCCTCCTAGGAAGCGCCTCAAATTCAACGCTTTTTGTGACAGACGATATTTCATTAGAATCACCAATTCTATCAACCGAATCGCCGCTGAGTTGGATCAAATGCAGCACCGCCTCCATTGCGGGTCCAATGAGATCCATAACGAATTCTCAAGGTCTTTTCGTAATATTTCCCATTTAAGTTTTTGTGTGGTTTAATAAATGGAATAAAGGGGTTGCATGGGATTTGATATTCAGGATGTCATGTCCAATGGGACACGAAAGAGGTATAGTATAATTAATATAAATTTTGTAAATTTATTTGCCTTTATGTCATAGATTTCTTTATGGGCAAGAATGTCTTTTGACATAGTGAGACTTTTTTAAAAACATTTAAATTTGAATTCACTGCCTTTGACTCCACGACAAGGGATCGAGCACGGTTGTGGGCCACATAATGGGATTTGTATGGATAATATGTTTAGGGCAACTACCCCTAAGTTTACTTTTGATAGTTATTTTTTCTTAATCTAATTAATGAATAATATTTGTATACCTCGTAGTAATATTATAAAACATTTACTGTATTGGCGTGTTATAAGTGAGCAAGATACGTGGATATATGCTAGGTCCACGTCGACTAAAGAGATCTTGATAGCTAAGGATCGGACGATCGTTCATCTCTAAGAGAACAATTAATCCAACCGTCTATTTTTGGACCCACCACATCGGGCCTACCTAATTTAGTTGATGAATTGATTGTTCGCCTGAGGGTTCATGCCCCAGAATTCGATCGATTCTTCATTATAATGTGACACGTGTTAATCCAATCGTCTGTTTTTGGACACACCACACGTGCATGATCTTTGTGCTATTTTACAAAAAAATCTTATTTCGAAAAATAATGCACAAAATCTGCTCTTGTACTGTTTGCACAAAATTCAACAAAAAATGCTTCCTTTTTGTTTTAGAAAACTTGCACCTATCTTTGTGCTCTTTTACACAAAATTTTTATATTGGAAAATAACGAATAAAATCCGCTCTTGTATTGTTCGCACAAAGTTATCTTGTGTATTCAGAGACAATGAACCAAACCCCTAATTAAAAAGAAATTGCCAATTTTTACCGACATAATAAGAGAGCGTTTTGTGAATGTTTTTACTTTCGAGTAACATGGGGAGAGTAAGGTGCATAGTTGATAATAGGATGGTGTTTCCTTCAAGTTTCGAATGAAACAAGGGTATTTGATGCAAGTTTCAAAAACATTTGAAGGATTTGGTTTATTGTTTTAGAAAACATAAAGGGATTCTATGCAAAACAATAATAAACCCTAAACCCTAGGAAGCGCCTCAAATTCGATAATTTTTGTGACAGATGACATTTCATTAGAATCCCCAACGCTTTCGACCGAATCGCCGCTAAGTTGGATCAACTGCAGCACCGCCTCCATTTCGGGTCCAGTAAGATCCTTAACGAATTCCGAAGGTTTTTTTGTAAAATTTTCCATTTGAGTTTTTGTGTGGTCTAATAAATGGAATAAAGGGGTTTGGATTTGATATTCAGGATTTTATGTCCATGGGGACACGAAAGAGGCATAGTATAATTAATATAAATTTTGTAAATTAATTTGCGCTCGTGTCATAGATTTCTTTAGTGGCAAGAATGTGTTTCGATATACTGAGACTTTTTTTAAAAACATTTAAATTTGAATTCACCGCCTTTGACTCCACCAACAAGGGATCGAGCACGATTGTGGGCCACATAATGGGATTTGTATGGATAATATGTTTAGCGCAACTACTCCTAAGTTTACTTTTGATAGTTATTTTTTTCTTAATCTAATAAATGGGTTTTATTTGTATACCATGTAGTAGTATTATAAAACATTCACTGTACTAACGTGTCATAAGTGAGCAGGATACGTGGATATATGCGAGGTCCATGTCGACTGAAGAGATCTTGATAGCTCAGGATCGGACGATCGTTCATCTCTAAGTGAACAATTAATCCAACCGTCTATTTTTGGACCCACCACACCAGGGCTAGCAATTTAGTTGGTGAATTGATTGTTTGCCCGAGGGTTCATGCCCCGGAATTCAGTCAATTCTTCTTGATAATGTTACACATGTTAATCCAACCGTCTGTTTTTGGACACATCACACGTGCACGATCTTTGTGCTATTTTACACACAATTCTTATTTCGAAAAAAATGCACAAGATCCGCTCTTGTACTGTATGCACAAATTTCAACAGAAAATGCTTCTTCTTTGTTTTAGAAAACTTGCAACTATATTTGTGCTCTTTTACACAAAATTTTTATTTTGAAAATAATGCACAAAATCCGCTCTTGTGTTGTTTGCGCAAAGTTCTCTCTTGTGTTCAAAGACAATGAACCCAACCCCTAATTGAAAATAAATTTCCAATTTTACCGACATTTAGGACAGCGTTTGGTTTATGTTTTTACTTTCTAGTAAATGGGAAGAGTAAGGTGAATAGTTGATAATAGGAGGGTGTTTCGTTCAAGTTTCGAGTGAAAGAAGGGTATTTGATGCAAGCTGTTTCCAAAATAATAGAAGGATTTGGTTTATTGTCTTCAAAACATAAAGGGATTCGATGCAAACTAATAATAATAGTATGAGAGAGTTTGGTGCACGTTCTCGATAATACTAGGGGTTTTATGCGCTTTTCCCAATTTCAACTGTTGAATCGTGCTAACTAATTAGATCAGTTCATGCAAATCTTTCTTGTTTGTTTGGTTTAAGAACTGAACTATGACATGTGCAAAGATAATTGATTGTCACGTTGAAAACTACAATATGCCACTTTCTTTATAAAATATTTACTAGTAAATGAGTATGATACGTGACGAAATGTTAGGTCCATATAGACGGAAGAGATCGCTCCGGTCCACAATCAGACGATTGATCATCTCTGAGAGAACAATTGATCCAAATGCTTGTTCGTAGACCCACCACACCGAGGCTACCTAATTTAGTTGGGGAATTTATTGTCCGCCCTGGAGTTCATACCCCAGAATTCGACCGACTCTCCACAATTATGTGACATGTGTCATGTAATATAGTGGGCTCTAGACCATTTGTCATGATTTTCATAGCTAATTGTCTATTAAAATATTGTACAATGCACGAAAAGTGCATGTGGTTTTAACCATTTAGTATAGAGCTTAATCGTTCAATTCTAATTAAGCCAGACTTCCTTAAGTTTCAACTTGGTTGGCTTCTTAGAGATAGTAGAGTCTATGTCGGGAAACACTATTATAATTTTTAACAACCAACGCCATTGTTCAGAAATTCAATTCAAAGAACATTGTCAAACAAAAATGACAAAAAAAAAAAAAAAAAAAAAAAAACAAAGAAACAAAAATTTAATTATCAGCAATTAGTACAGATTAAGATCAGATATATCAAAAAATAAAAAAAAAATAAATAAAAAAAAAAAGAAAAAAGAAAAAGAGAATCTTCATTCAAATATCAAAATCAAAATTAACAAAAAACATCTTTGTAGATACATACATACATAAATTGCATATATAGGTTGCAGTTCCTAGTTACGATATAATAGCATCATAACAAAAACTAAAGAAATTCTTATTAGTTCCTAATTTTCTTAAACACAATAGGCCTTGTAACACTATACAAATCATCAATTGATCGATACCTCTTTTGCCTCCTTGGAAGCGCCTCAAATTCGACACCTTTTTGTGACGGGTGATATTTCATTAGAATCCCCGACGCTTTCAACCGAATCGCCGCTGAGTTGGATCAACTGCAACACCGCCTCCATTTCGGGTCCACTGAGATCCATAACGAGTTCTGCAGATCTTTTTGTGAAATTTCCTATTTGAGAGTTTATTTGTTGGTTAATTAAATGGAATAAAGGGCTGGTATTTGATATTCAGGATTTTATGTCCAAGGGGACACAAAAGAGGGCATAATATGATTTATTTAAGTTTTGTAAATTATACTGTATTAGTAATATTAGATTACATTTACAATATGTCATAAATAAGCACTGTACGTGGCTGAGATGTTAGGCCCACGTGGACGGAAGAGATCTGGTCATCCCATGATCGGACGATCGATCATCTCTTAGATAATAATTAATCCAACCGTTTGTTTGTAGACCCACCACAAGCAAGCTACCTAATTAATTTAGTTGGTGAACTGATTGTTTGCCCGAGGGGGTCACGCCCCAGAATTCGATCCACTCTCCACAATAATGTGACATGTGTCACGTGATTAAAGTGGGCAAGAGATCATTTTTGCGATTCTCGTTACTATTTGTCAATTAGAATCTTTTACACTGCACGAAAAGTGTGTGTTGGTTTTAGCCATTCAGTATAGAGCTTAATCACAAAAGGCCTCGTAACATTATACAAATCATCAACCAATCGGTACTTCTTTTGCCTCCTAGGAAGCGCCTCAAATTCGACACTTTTTTTGACAGATGATATTTCATTAGAATCCCCAACGCTTTCTACCGATTTGCCGCTAAGTTGGATCAACTACAGCACCGCCTCCATTTCGGGTCCAGTGAGATCCTTAACGAATTCTGAAGGTTTATTTGTAAAATTTTCCATTTGAGTTTTTGTATGGTATAATAAATGAATAAAGGGGTTGGGATTTGATATTCAGGATTTTATGTCCATGTGGACACGAAAAAGGCATAGTGTAATTAATATAAACTTTGTAAATTTATTTGCCATGGTGTCATAGATTTCTTTAGGGCAAGAATGTCTTTCAATATAATGAGACTTTTTTAAAAACGTTTAAATTTGAATTCACCGCCTTTGACTCCACGACAAGGGATCAAGCACGATTGTGGGCCACATAATGGGATTTGTATGGATAATATGTTTAGCGGAACTACTCCTAAGTTTACTTTTGATAGTTATTTTTTTCTTAATCTAGTTAATGGATATTATTAATTTGTATACCGTGTAGTAATATTGTAAAACGTATACTGTACTGACGTGTCATTAGTGAGCAGGATATGTGGATATATGCTAGGTCCACGTCGACTGAAGAGATCTTGATAGCTCAGGATCGGACGATGCTTCATCTCTAAGAGAACAATTAATCCAACCGTCTGTTTTTGGACCTACCACACGGGGCCTACCTAATTTAGTTGTGAATTGATTGTTCGCCCGAGGGTTCATGCCCCAGAATTCGACCGATTCTTGCTGATAATATGACATGTGTTAATCCAACCGTTTGTTTTTGGACACACCACACGTGCACGATCTTTGTGCTATTTTACATAAAATTCTTATTTCGAAAAATAATGCACAAAATCCGCTCTTGTACAGTTTGCACAAAATTCAACACAAAATGCTTCCTCTTGGTTTCAGAAAAGTTGCACCTATCTTTGTGCTATTTACACAAAATTTTTATTTTGAAAAATAATGCACAAAATCCGCGCTTGTATTGTTTGCACAAAGTTCTCTCGTGTGTTCAGAGACAATGAACCGAACCCGTAGTTAAAAATAAATTTCCAATTTTTCCGACATTTAAGAGAGCGTTTGGTGTATGTTTTTACTTTCTAGTAAAATGGGAAGAGTAAGGTGCATAGTTGTTAATAGGAGGGTGTCTCGTTCAAGTTTCGAAAGAAAGAAAGCTATTTCAAAATAATAGAAGGATTTGGTTATTGTCTTTGAAACATAAAGGGATTCTATGCAAAATAATAATAATAGTAGTACGAGAGAGTTTGGTGCACATTCTCGATAATACTATGGGGGCTTTATGCGCTTTTCCCAATTTCAACTGTTGAATCGTGCTAACTAATTAGATCAGTTCCATGCATAATAATAATTTCTTCATTCAGAAATTTGGTTTCGCTTGATATTATGGATTGCTTATAGTAATAATAAATAAATAGTTATTGAACGCAAACGGGTTTAATTTAAATTCATTCCTTGGTCACGCAATATTTATATCTTATGTTTTTCCTGCAAATTAATAATTCTTAAAGCGGCTAGTGTTTTAATACTGGTGTTGTTGACAGAGTCATCATATATCTTCGGGAATAGTAATTAAGGTCATTAATTTGTTTTGCCCATGAAAGCTATAACGGCAGTCAGATAAATAACATGGTTAATTTAAATTTCCAACTTGCCAACAAGTAAAATCAAAAAATAAAGTAGATAAGCCATTGTTTTACATATATATAGACAAAAACCTATATGAAGTTGTCTGTTCACCCCATGATTTTTTTCTTCTTTTGAAATAATTATGAAGTCATGAAGTGTGCGTATAATATTCATGGAGGCAAAAATCCAAAACCCAATAGCACACACATCAACAAAAAGAATCAAAAACGTGAATTTCCTCAATTTCTCCAATTAGTTCCACCACAAATAAACACTTAAACAAAGCTCATACACGATGAAATATTCTCAAAAACGTACACATAGGTGTGAATCATTAAGGCTAAATCGACTCAATAGGATGAAATTATTAAAAATAAAATCACTTAAATTAGGTGAATTACTAGTTGCTACACAAATACATATATATAAGGGATTTTAAAATTTGTTCTATTCAACAGCACGTCAATAACTTGATCGAGAATGAAGTCTTATCTGCAGAAAGAATGCCAAACAACTCAAAATTAAATTGGAAGGCTCCCACTTCTAACCAACTAAATGAATATACAATTGTAACAGCTTCGATCATCTAATTCCCCAAACAATGAACAAAAACAAATACAGACTTCTAATTTAGAATGAATTAGTGCTAGCTGCTCAACCCGTGCACTTTCAAACTAAACTTCTTCATGTCAAACGCAGTCGAACATCTTTTCCCCATCTCCACAAAAGTTTGCATGATAAGCAAGCTGTCCGATCCTGCCTGGTGACTCACCCCTGTACTTCTCTCCACGCCAGAATCCTTCGCCACACGAACTAGACCGCCTTGTAGCCCGAGGCACCGCCCCATAACCTTCAAGTCATAAACTTCCAACCCAAAGAAATGTTTAACCAACGATATGAAAGATTCCAAATTATCCGGCAATTCTTTTCTCGTAAGAATCTTGATCAAGAGCCCAAGGTCGTATGTTCCGTGAAACGTTACCCATGTCACATATCCGAGTCCCATCATACCACGTAGTCCATTCGAAGCCAGTAGAACTTTAAACCTCTCGGCAAAAACCCGGGAGTCGATTCCCATTATTTTGTTTTTCAAAAAGTCAGTACCCTGGCCAATGAGGAGTTCAATCGATTTTGGATCAGAAGGATGGATTTCAGGGTCGAAGTCGCGGAAATTGAATTGCCAAACGTAGCGGAACGGAGATGAGAAGTGTGGGAGGTTGCCGTTGGCATCGGATAGCGTCAAACCAAGTTGAATTAGATTTAGAATGTCAATGTTTTCTTTCATGAGGGAATATGTATAGTCAGGCGGGAGAGACGAGTACAAATATTTCGGAATGTTGGGCTGTGGGTGGATGATGGTGCCCGGAAATTCCGTATCCAAGGAGACGACAGGGAAACAAGCGATCGTTTGTTCGATAAGATAGAGCTCTTGCTCTAAATTATGCTGCCAAACTTCTCGAATTGCGATAGGAAGTTGCGCCATTTTTTTGTTTGTTTGTTTGTTGTGTTTGTTTTGTGGTTTTTGAATTATGTGTAGCGCATGTATATATATATAGGCACAGGTACTTCTAGTGTTTGTAGGAGTTGGATAAGTTGCCAGGGAAGGTTTTGGATTCGAACTAAAAGTATTTATGCTTATATTAGGACTAGCACTCCTGTTGTATTTAGTTAAGCAGGTTTATATATATCTATAATATGTCAATAAATATCCATATAATTTTTATTTACCCACACCGCCCCTGTTGCTAATTCCATTGTTTATCACACTGCTCCGTTTAATTACAAAATTTAATCATAGATGTTATTTTTTACTAAGATTTGTATTGTATATGTGTTATTATTAGACACAACATAGTCGACTAGTATGCATAATAGTTTTGCCACACGCGAACACGATTTTTATCAGTTGATATAAAGTAATAACTAACTAATCAACTTGACGAAAACAAGATTAAATCCACTAGTCGAATAACAAGGTATATTCTCTATAAAATGGGTTATTAATTAGATGATACGTCTCGTTTAAATGGAAATCATATGAGTTTTTTCTGTAGATATCCACAATCCGCCGGTACTTTCTTTTCTTTATGGGCAAAGCTAATTCCTCCACACATTTTTCTGCATTTTTCAATGTCGAAGTTGAATTTTCAGCAACAATTTCTACCCTCACAGAATTCTCAAAATTATAGGCACTGAGTTGAATTAGATGAAACACTTGTTAGAAAAATATATGCAACAGAAACAGAAAATGAAGATTGCCTTGAGGCATGAAAAAGCACTTTTCTAAACGCAATATTTTCCTCACTATTCGAGCAGAAAGAAATTAGCCTACAGATACAACAAGACTTAAGAATTATTTTGAGACGAGTGTAGAAAATTTTGGATGAATAACAATTCGTCCCACATTATTATTTTATGAAAGATAAGAGACTTTTCTGAATGGGTGCATCTTTTCTAGAGGGTACAACTTTTGGTATTTTAAACCAAAAATTGCACTGCTCATTTCAAATTTTAATTTAAATTAATTCAGATTTTAAAAATAACATTAATAAGTTCAAAAAATAAGTTTCAAATTTATTAATTAAACATAAACTAGATATGAATTAATTCAAGCCCATTTTTGACTTTCAATAAGGAATTAAAACAAGGCCCCAAAGCCCGTACAAAAGTCCCAATCATTTGTAAACACTGCATTGATTAAATGTATATAAACCAACTTATTTAGCCATCTTCTTTCAATGTGGGATAATTCTCACACTTCACGTTACACCTTACACATACAACACACAAAATAACAACACTGCATCCATTTCTAGCTTTCTGAGGCTAAATTCCATCTATCTTTCTCTGATATTTTCTTTTTGGTGATTGGAAAATTTGTATCTAAGTTTTGAGTGGGAGAGACACGAATTTGTGCATATATATAGGGGTGGTTGGGCGGAAGGAACTGTGGAATTGTTGACGTGGTAATAGCAAAAATTACCCATGTGTCATGTTTAATTGGCAAATAACCCTCTCTATTACTTTTTTTTAGCAAAACCCCCCGGTGAAGTTCAAAAATTAGCAAAAAAATATCCCGTATAAACTTATTAATATTAATATGCACGTACATAAATTGATAACAAAATTAGTATTTTATTGTAATTACTTAATATTTCAATTTGAATTTTACAAAAGATTTTAACCAATTTTTTAAAAGAACATAACTTTCTAGGTCTTTAGAAACCGAAATACGGGTTATTGGCCATTTTTGCTATGTTTTAAATAATTCCAAAAAGAATCAAAATTATAGAAAAAGCTTATAATAGTTATTTGAATAACCATGCCTTTGATATAAACTTTTGATACATAAAGGTTGTTAATTTTTAAATTGTCAGGAGGCTTTTTGTTAATAAAAATGAATACATAGGATTATTTGCCAATCAAGAATAACACAGAGAGGTAATTTTTGCTATGACCCCAATTTTTGACCAATGGCCGAAATCTCTTCGCATTATCATTCTATTTGACGAAACTATCACCCTTGTAAGATTAATTAATTCTATTTGGTTTCGAAGTTCTTATCAAACGATAGTTTGGATGAGAAGAATATGATCTCGGAGATAATGTGAAGTATGTATTGCTACTAATTATGGTTTAGAAAAGTGCCTTAGGGATCTATGATGAAGGATACGATCGATATAATCCTTATCCTGAGATCAAAAGATAAATAAGTAAATAATATTATTATTAATAGTAATCCCGCCGAAGAGTCATTTTCTTACTTTTAATTGGTTCGCCCCAATATGACTTTTGATGCAATTAAATCAGTGTAATCCGTTCAATCGTGGTGTTTGTCGAAAACTTATTTACTACTTTTTAACATTACAACTTCAGATAATTTAAAAGCCTATAATCTATGTTTTGTTTTAGTAACTTATTTGAGATCTATTAAAAACTTGTTAGTGGTCATACAAGATATCATTTTGGTTAGTTAATTTTGTTTATTTTAATTTAAGTGGTCAACAAGAAAAAAACATTACGACATTTCAATGTAAACAAGCAAAAAAGTTTCATTAACATATGGTGAAGATTAATATGGAATTATCTAATAGATCTACTTTGTTTTTCTAATTAGTATGTATGTTTTTCATGTATGTTAAACTTATTAATAAAACATTAATTTATTTATTTTATTAATAGTGAGACCGCGTAACAACTCGGTAACATTATGCAAGTTATATTTTTCGGTTGGAAGTATGGGTCAGTCACTCAGCTACCTAGAAGGATTCAAATTGCCTCAAATGTTCAAGATTTTAATGCTTGTCAACATAAAAGCATGGCTTAATTAAGAATTACTATAAGTGCATTACATTCGATAAGATTGAGAAAAAGTGCATGTGAACTTTTATCTTTAAAAGGGAAATCAGAATATTAGAGGTCTTATCAATGTGGCGAGGAAGATGCAGGGAAAAGAAGAAAGAAAAACGAAAAAACAAAGAAAAAAAAAACGAGAAAAAGAGAGGAAAACTTTTTTGTTTACATCGATATAGGCTGATCAAAATGTACAGAAAATATCGATATACAATTACACAATGTTGAGATACCACACAAATAAAGCTATAGGAGTGCTTGTTAAGCTGGTTTTAATTGTAAACTTTTTTGTTTACTCCCAATCGTGAAAATCTATTTTATTCTAAATTTGGGCCGTGGAGAAAATGAAATAAAGTATGCATCAAAGACGACATATTTAATTCTTTCAGCGTTTGTTAAATTCTTAATTCCTCATACATTAAAGACAGCTACAAAACCATTTTGATGAGGTAAGTACTGGATGTTCTTGCAAGAGAAGGAGAGGCCTTTGCAAAAGTTCACCTTTAGCATATCGCGGTCCAGAGTAATTTAATTTTGGATCTTATCCAATTACTCGCAAAAAAAGAAAAATATTTGAATATCAAATCATACAACTGCCTTAAGATTTAACTGTTGAAGAAGAGTATAGGTAACGAAAAATACTTAATATATTGGTCAAAAGATTGGGCATTGATCCTTTTGGAGGTATATTTTTAGCAAATTAAAATATGGAACAAGCAACTAATTAAGGAAAAATACTTACTTAGACCAGGTCTAACTACACCCATGGACCGTGATCTTTATGTATTAAAACTTGTGAAAAATATTTACATGGCTTATAAACTTTAGGGTGGTTGCAAAAATAGGCCTTATGTTATTAACTCGAATTTGCAAATGTAATTATCATTTATGTTGATGTATTATTTGGCATGTTTTCGTTCTTTGTGTGTTTTATAACTTGCAAAGGAATTGGAGGGCATCATATAATTCATAGGGTAGGAGCCACCAGTCTACTTCCACAAGCCAGAGGAAATTAATTAGCTAGATTAGTTATGCGGATGCAAGCATGCATCTTTCTAGTGTTATTGAAATGTTCACGAGTGTGTTGAGCTCAATGTTTCAAATATTGAAAATAACTTAAATAAATAAATTCAAGCTTAATTATAAATAGTGAAATTAAATTCCACCAGATACATCTTGAAAAGATCTCATGGGAAGAATTTATAATATTTAACCTATCCAAACACACACTAGAAGCGAAACTTTAATCAATAATCTTTACCTTTCTATTAATTAGCCCTATACCGTATGTGTGCATAAATCAATATATCCCCCCTCAAACCCTTTCCCTTATAAATATATACTAAGCTGTGGAGATAGAAATTGATGAAATTCAGTAATGTAACATTTATTATGTAAAACTGGAATTAAATAAGTCGTAACTCGTAAGTATTACAAAACTTCCCTAGATTCTTCACGAAAAAGACTGTGAACATGTAACTATTTATCGATGTACCATGTCAGTGATTCTCTAAAAATGGTGACGAAAGTCAGCCTAAAATCAAAATAACCATATACAACGTACTAAAGAGATTTTCAGAAAACTTTCCATAATCTAAAATCTGATCTTCAAAGGCCGAGTCTCTCTATAGATATCCACAAGCGACCTATACTTTCTTTTTCTTCTGATGGGCAAAGCTGATTTATTCACAAACTTCTCTGCATTAATCAGTTTCGTCGATCGAGTTTCGCCAACACTTTCTTCTTCATCTTCTTCTTCTTTGTTTTCCTTTTCTTTTTCTCCTTCCATAATATTATGATCACATGAAGTCTCAAAACTATCGGAGGAACTTGTGCTGAGTAAAATAAGATGATATACTGCGTCTAGTTCTTGCTTCGTGAGGCTTAACTCCATCTTGGTTTCTCTTGATTTTCTGTAAAAACGATTGTATAATGAAAGTTTCGTGTAAATTTGGAGACACGAATTTGCGTATATATAGAGGAAGATACTGTAGAGTTTTTGACCAATGGAATTAAAATTTATTATATTTTTACATAATTGACGAATCTACCCTCCATAGAAGGTTAATTGGTGCCCGTTGGTTTGTGATGAAACGATATTTGCGAGGAGAAAAATGTAATTTACGGATAGCATAAAGTATTTAGTTTAATTTAATGTAACCGCCTTAGGGATTAAGGTTTAAAATATAATCCTTCTCCTACTCGGGGACGGACTCCTCCTCCTACTTAAAGTAGGAAATAAATATAAAATAGAAAATCGGAACAAAAACCAAATTCTATGGGGCCCAATCACAGGTTTTAGGCTCAATATAAGTTATAA
This sequence comes from Misopates orontium, assembly GCA_946800315.1. Lineage (NCBI taxonomy): Eukaryota > Viridiplantae > Streptophyta > Magnoliopsida > Lamiales > Plantaginaceae > Misopates > Misopates orontium. The sequence continues at coordinate 4,095,825 of OX326948.1, read as the reverse complement.
CCACTATGGAATTAAACAATCAAGGGTAAATTACACAACATTCCCTAATGTATAAGTAAATTACATAAATATCCCACATGTTTGAAAAATTATACAAACTACCTACAGCTAATCGTTTAAAAATGGTTAAGCTTTTAGAAAAAATTACATGTATAACATTAAGGGTGTTGGTGCAATTTTCTCAAATAAGAGGGTAGTTTGTGTAAACTACCCATACTTCAGGGGCACTTTGTGTAATTTATTTAATATGATTATTATATTATGTTATACTTTAGTATTTGATCTATAATTTTAATTTAGATTTAGAGTATTGATAATTTGTCATTTGTCGTAACATATAATTTATCTAAACTCTTTTTTAATTTCGCAAACTAATGATACCGTATTAGTTATTAGGTGCAATTGAAAAATCTAAGTATATTGATGTAAAATGAAAAACAAAAAATCTATGTTCTTATTAAAAGGCCTTAGTAAAAGAATATGAGGGAAGATTATTGTTGTATAGAGACACGGGGTTTATTTTCAAACGATGTAGAATATATTACAACAAGCAGGAGACGAGGTATGAGCAATCAGACTTCTTTTAGTATCTTTTGTATTGATCAAGTTGGTTTTTAAGAAAAGCGATGAGTGGTCGAGTTTACCATTGGGCATGAGGTCTTCCACCACCTCTAAATATAATTATTTCAAAGGTATTGGTCGAAAAATTAGAAATTTCTAAATTGATCAGAATCCTGCGAAATTAACTTAAATTCCTCATCGAAAGACTAAAATTAACGATATTATCACATTAAATGATCAAAAATTGGCATTTGGCACTTTAAATGAACAAAACTGAAATAATGTAACGTTAGTGGATAAAAAATGTTAGAAGAAAACAAAAAAATCTATAAACTTTCTTGAGAAATTATATGTGGTAGACAAATTCAGTAATTTAATGTAAATGCACGTTTAAGATGGATTGGTGCGAAATTATTTTTTCATAATTTAAGAAATATTCATAAACGTAGTCCTTAATCGCACATGCATCATCATATATGTAGTGGTTGGATGAAAATGTGCATGTAATCTTTTATTTGAAGGAGTGTTCTTAGTATGCAAAACAGTGAGTATCATGGTAATTTGGTCGTTCATAATAAATCCGAAAAACAAATATTATACATAGATCATGCATTAAAGAAATCTTAAGAAATTCTTCCAACTATAAATTACTGTATGCATAAAAACCCACTAGCAAGAACGATAGACTTTAAAACATTATACCATGAAATTATCCATTTTTTTATGGGTAGGCATACTACATATTAAGAGTAACAGAAAAATAATGCTTCACAACATATATACATGAAATTTCCGACCCAAAGATGTTACCAACATAAAAGGTAAAAAGTAAGCAAAACCGTGTAATTTTGACTGGATAATTAACTACCTTAAAACGTAGTCCGTACTAAGTCAAAATATCACTTTCTTTTGCATCATATAAGGACTTAAAACGGCGTAGAGAAAGTGGATTTTTCATACCTATACTCATATCCTGAACAAAGTACACACAACAATACTTTCGGCTATTGGTCTAATTAGCCTCTTTAACAGTTTAACTTGCATATCCTCGACACACAAATCAATATCTATGCCCTTGATCTGAATTAAACAGGTTAGCTGCTCCAATGAGTTTTCCGTAATATAGATCAAAATTTCGATTTTCGCCCGTTAAATATGAGAATATTTCCGCGATATTTCGAGATCTTTTTGACACGTTTCAAAAATTAAATCCAAAAAAAGTTGTTTTCTAAACCAATTTTGACATTCTCCAGAAGTATTTTGAACCATAGATCGCGTATTCATTATATATATAGATCTCAACAACCATCTTTGCGAAAGATTTTGAGTGGGTGCCACTGGGCTCCTTGACGAGGTCAAGATGTGAACATATTCTTCTTCATAAGAGCTTCAAATCGATATATTATGTGCTGAAAATGATTAATAGATGAATGAGACTGTCATAGCCAAAGTCAGCAACTTGAAGTTGCAAATATTGATAACTAAAGTGGGCAAGTGTGCTTAAGGACTACGGAGGCAGACATTCACGTAATTTCAACCACCACGGAGATGGCGAATCTGTTATAAAGAAACTGTATATTCCATATATTTAAATGTTTACTGTTTCTTTATGGAATTCCAGTAAAGGTTGAATTTACGCACTGTACTTTTTATTGCTTTAGTTTCCTCAGTAAAATTGCTCATGTTTGTTTCACTTCACTTCATTTCTTTTGTTTATTTATGGTCCTAATTAAGTAGTAATAGTTACAAAAATCATGCAATTGTGGTGCTGCATGAATAGCTTTCCTCGAACCTTCCTGTGCGTGAGCGTGTGAGAGACGAGTATTAACAAATATAACGCGATTTACAAGTCACAACTCTAGCAACATGCTGCGATTCTGCCAAGCAAGAAAGAGATTGATTTATGGAGAGGGATTTGGTGCTTTGTGATTTGGAATATTTGGCAAGAGAGAAATAAAAGAATATTCAGAAATGAGGCCTTTTGCTTGAGTAGAATCATGGAATCAATCAAAGTGAGGTCTTGGCTTTGGGTGAAGGGAAACAAATGTGGTTTTCCCTTTTCTTTTACTGACTGGTATCAAGAACCTTTAGAGTGCTTTTTGTGATGTTTTTGGTCTTCTAACATTAGATGTGATGTACTGGAACTTCTGTTCTCTTGTAATGGGATGAGTACCCCTTGTACTCAAGCTTTTCAATAAAGCCTTTGTCTTATCAAAAAACACAAAAAAAAAAAAAAAAAAAAAAAAAAAACCAGTCACAACTCTAGTTTCACAAAAAGCGCATACTATCTTTAATTTTGAATCTCTTTAAGAGTTATATATATATATATATATATATATATATATATATATCGTGCTCCAAAAATCATGCTATATGCATTTCTACTTTCCTCTTAAAGTTAAAGTAACTTTTTTATTTTTTACATAAAGTTGTTGCTTATTATGTAGCATTTGTCGTTAATATTTAACGGCAGAAGGGGGTAATTATATACCTAATCATAAAACGGGGGTAGTTTGTATAATTTTTCAAACGCAAAGGATGGTTTGTGTTTAATTTTCTTCTATAGTTAAGAGGTAGTTTGACGAGTAAATCTCTATTTCTACAAATATATATCGTCTCAGTAATTTCAATTCAGTGAAGATGGAACTCGATCGATCGTGTCAGAGTCTTGGATTAACAAATAGCCCAATATGTACACAAACATTATTTTGTAAGTAATGAGTGACTTTCTAACTTCGATCAACTGTATTTTGTGCTATTAAGTAGTACTGATTTGATTGGCCACTAAAATGCATGCGTTCAATTTTACGTGTGTTACACTCAGTGTTTTAAAAGGCGTTGGGCGTAAGGCGGGGCGTTTCATGGACTAGGGGCGAGGCGTAAGTCCTGAAGCGTAGGGCGTAAGCCCCACAACATTTGAATAATTAATGTTTTTGAATATATATTTATAATAAAAGGCTAAGATAAAAAAATTATAAAGAACTATTTGTGTCTATACTAGGTTATAAGAAACACAAGAAATTATGGATATATTTTACTTTACATGTTATATAGGTTACATAAAGATATTCTCATCGACTCTCAATATATTCAACATAATGATAAAATTAATTGATAACTATATATAGAAGTGAAATATAAAATACTAAATAAATAACTAAAAGAAAACCTAAAAAGAAAATCATCAGCTTATTATGATTAAAACATATATAATAGGAAGAAGATGAATTTGAAATTTATTAAATATCGAATAGGAATATCAAATAGCTCTCAGTACTTGTGATTTTTGTGGAATATTATTTTTCATGCAAAATTACAGATGAAACTTAGTATAAAAACAAATTTGCATGCTACATGGGCCAGTTTTGCAGCTTTTTGTCTTTTAGGGGCTTTCTTGTAACTATGCGTTTCTAGAAGCTTGCAGAACAATTTATAGGACTCTAGAAGGGCCTGATATTTGTCGGGTAGAAGAGATTGATATTTGTCGGATAGAAGAGATTAAAACCTTGTATATGTGAAATAGATGTCATTAGATTGAGTTGATCTCCACCGTCCGTTGAGAAGAGTGACTTTGTATATAGGGTGTTTGAAGTCATTGTAAACAACAAAAGTCATTTTTAAGCACTATATACAATCTTTTGCACATACTTCCATGTATTTCATTTTTAGCAACTTTTGAGTTTGTGAGAACCTGACTTGTTAGGAACACGAGGTGCTAGTAAGACCGCACTTTATAACTTTTGTGAGGAAAGTCTTAGCACATGAGAGTCAGCCTAGCTCCTTAAGGCGCACAAGACAAGCCTTTTGCCTATGGGTGTATAACCAAAATTACGAGGCATAAGCCACATTAAAGTTAAGCCCCAATGAGCTGTCTCAGGCCGTTCTACTATCAAACTGCCTCGAGGCGAGTTCGGGGCTAGCCCCGGGGCGAGTTTTTTAAAACACTGGTTTTAAAGAATTGGTGTGATTGATATATGGAAAAACTATAACAATTAATATTCTTGATTTAATATCACAAAAGGAACGGATAAGTGCCATGCACCCTGTCTTCTTGTCTTTTGAGAAAAAGGAAAAAGATGGTCGCCTTTTTCTCCAAACTAAGGGCATGCAGTGAATTGGGAGTGTAATGTTGCTAAGCAAGGAGCACAGTAATTTCCAACACGTACAATCTCGTCACATTCAAAGAATAGATTTTTAATTAGATACCATCAAGGATTGCGAGGTAGGAGTTTGGCATGAGCTAATAGAGGCTCTTCTAGTCACATAGGGTCCTGCTTTAGTTGCTTCCAATTGTATTGCTTTAGAGTGAGTTGCCGCATAGTTTTTATTGGCTTCTTAAGCTTGTAAAAATTAAAGTTCCTCATAATTCCTTCTAAAGGATCCTATTAGTCAGAGAAGAGATGAATATAATTAAACATAATAAACGAAAAAAAATGTCTAAGTCTTTTTTTTCATAATCCATAAACAACATTGAGTCTAATTCCTCCCCACTCATTCTCAAATTTCATTCTTCAAATTCTTTAGAGATTCCGCTAAAGTTCTCACTTTTTAATTTAATATTCTAATCTAGACAAAATAGGAATCTGAAAAATGCAAACCAAAAGCATATTGATATCTACTTTGTTAAAATATTCAACATGGTAAATCCAAAAATAAATACAAGTTTAAACAATGAGTACCAACCTAAAATATACATATTTGAATAGACTCATTAGATATTCTTCTATTCTCCTTTGACCTTTTGTGGTGCACGTTGTTGTTCTAGTGTTCTAAATGGTGCAGTTCCTTTTCCTTTTTATTCAAATGGATTTTGTATTTATATAATAGAGATTGTGGACTAAAACTAAGTTAGTTAGATCATAAGGATTTCTATGGCCCGTTTGTTTAATGTATATTTGTGTAGGCTAAAACTAATTTAGTTAGATCATGAGATGAATTATTTTTGTGGCCCATTTGTTTTATGCATATATGTGTAATTGCACATAAAAAATTTACACTGGGCTACAGCCCAACCCAGCCTTGGGCTTGGGTCTGCCCCTGATACTACATATGAACATGAATACAAAACAAACGCGTAACTTGACCTCCTAAAATTATTCTATCAAAAAAAGAAGAAGGATATATTCCTTGCAAAAATTAAAATCAATGCTTCAAGAACCTCCTACAAACGTGGCAATGAAGAGTATTACGTAGATATACATTTCACACGGATACCCTCTTACTTATTAACAAATACATGAACTAATTAATGGAAGCACCACATAATTCTGATAAGCATTCAACTAGGACTGTAATTTGGAGGAAAAATCTCCGAAATTATAGTTGATTGATATAATCCTAATAGGACAAGGATTTGGAAGATATTGAATTCTCAAACTAAAGGCAAAAACTTAGAATATTTATAATATTAGTAATCATTATTCAACTCAAACTCACCATGCACCCGTTTCGTATAAATATATTCACTATTTAACTCAAACTCTGGGCAAAATATACTCCAAATCATATTCTCATATACATATGCTTGAATTAATTACCCAAGAAGAGATCCAGGACAAGATGCTTCGTTTTGTTCGTTCTATCAAGGTATTCACGAGTTTCCAGATTGAAAGTTGCTATAGATTCTTCAAGAGATTTGTCGGTTCAAAGATGAAAAGCGATCGGTCTCAATTAATTGTCGAAACACCAACTGCTTCCAGTTCTAGTCCTCCATGGCATTTGCTCCCTCACGACCTTCTTGCGATAATATTCAAAAACCTTTGGGTAGGTGATCGCGTCCGCTCAAGGCTAGTCTGCAAATTGTGGGAACAAGTCCTTACACAATACCGTATTCCTCAGATTCTGGAGGCTCCATGGCAAATCTTATCTAACGACTCCTATAAAAAACCAGAATCTTTCCAGAGAGAGATACGGTTCCGGAGCCTATCGGAAAAACGAATTTATCGTTTTCGGTTCTGTAACCAATTGGCACGTGGTGGATGGTTTTGCGGATCTTCGCGTGGCTGGCTACTCATAGCCACCTTAAACGCAGACATGTTTTTGTGGCAACCGATATCAGGGGAAACTCGAAAACTCCCTCCACTATGCGCTCTCCCCTTTTTTAACGAACTAAATTATACAAAAAACTTGTCGAGGGTGGTTCATCGAGTGGAAGTATTTTCAATTGACTCTATAGAATGCATAGTGGTCGTGATTTTCAAAAAAAGAAATAGCGATGAAATTGCATTGTGTACACCGAATGAGGAAACATGGAAAATTCTCAGTGGTGGAGAGTTTCAACCGCACTACAGCGATATCTTATATCATAGTACAACTAGAGAACTCACTGTTTTGGCTACCAATATTTTGCTAGAAGATCAGCAAGATTTCTTGTCAAATCATAAATTCTTTTTGACAGATTGTACGATACCAGTGAGTGCAATTACCATGCTGATTAATATCACGACTGTCTCTGAAGCCGAATTTCCTCTTGGTTTGCAACTTGCTCACCAACAAAGTAATATTTTTCACTTAATAGAATCAACACTTCCGCATAAACTTCTAGTTATTTGTGCGTCATTAGATTGTATCGCAAGTGAGAAGGATGATGATAATGAATCCATTGCGCGATTCAGGTGCCAACAAACAACAGGTTTTAGTGTTGACATTTTGGATTATGAAAAACTAGAAGTGGAAACTTTGAGCAGTATAGGGGAAGAAACAATATATTTGGGATCTGCTGGATCCTTTTCGATTCCAACTACTGAACGTGTTGATGCTGATAGCATATACTTTGCAACAGATGACGCTGAAGGTTTTGCATTAGTTGATGGTGCAAAAGAGCATTACATTGTTCGCGAACATGGTGTGTTTTCCTTTCAACACGATAGAATACAACAAGCTTCTTTCACAACCAGAAGGTACTTTTCAGGATCCAAAGTAGGTTGGTTCACGCCCCTATTGTGTAAAGGAGAAAAAAGGCAAGATGCTCGACCAAATTCTCCTTATATCAGATTACTTGGCCAGTATATTCGAAGATATCTAAGTTTTTAGTTTGTTAAAGTTTCCTACTGGATTTTGTTGTTTGACTCAAAAATATTCTTGGATATATTTGATCATTATTCTGAATGGATATTTAAGAATTAACTAATTATTCACATGCATGACAAGTTTGTATATCTCAGCGACATGATTACTAATTGGATCTATTTTCTTGCACTTTCCATTGCTATGGATTTGATAATTCCTGAGATAAGAATCATTTACATTAGCCCCTAAGGAATAAAATGAAGAGGGGAAAGGCCAAAGGGACACAGTTCCATTCTTGATAAAAACTTAATGAATGCTAGATATTCAAGGACAAAATGCATATAACTCCCTTGTCTTTCTCAAAATATGCACCAAACCCACTCGTGATATTTGTTTGTTTGCGCGAAATTCTCTCGTGTTTTCAAATATTCTGCACCAAACTGCCTCCGGTTTATTAGAACCAAACCATCAATAACTCCTCTAGTATTTTTCTGAAAATCATGCAACAAACCCCTATCTAAATATGATTTGCAAACTACAACAGCATGGATATATAAATCCCATTAAACCACAGTCTAGGGGTCATTCGTAATTTGCGCCCTTACCTACAAAAAGGAGATACAATCCCCTAACTTAAAGAATTACATTTTTCAGTCACAACTTAAAGAATTAGAGGAACGGAGCAATAGCTTTTCTAACTTTTCTTAAAGAATTGCATCTCTTTGTGATACTTGGCTTTTCTCTATAATTATCATCTTTCTATCGCAATCTACCAAGATCTTCTGCCCAATTTGTTTGTAGAAATCAATCTCATCAAACTTTGAACAACGTCATCGCCAATTTCTTTTTATGGAAATCAAATCTCATCATAGGAACAACGTTGTCGCCGTTGCCATTGAATTTCAAATTTTTGCTCTTTGTTTCGTTAATTGTTCATAGACGGTCTAATATTTAATTAGCTTAAAATTTGGTCACTGCCACAAAATTTTATTTGCTTTCAAAATTACGAAAACTATTCTTGTGCGGTATCATCTCCAAACCTCTATAGACTTTACAAATTAATGGCACCAATCAGGTCCTCAAGAAGCTGGTCATTTATGATGCTAAACTTACATAAATTCGTCAACTATATATTTGTTTTACTCGTTAAAACATTGTTGTTTCTCCAGATCCTTTCACACGGATACACACGGAATCCAACAAATTAAATCTAAAAATAAACTAGTTAAACTATTGTTTTACATATATATGGACGCAAACCAATTTGAAGTTGTCTGTTCACCACATGATATTTTACTTCTTTTGAAATAATCATGAAGTGTGGCATCATATGTGGAGTCTCCCTGATGTGGCGGGTTGACTTGAGTCAAAATCCCAAAACTTTATTCCTTGTCACGTCAACGTGTGCAATTCCGGCAAAATTTTGAGTTTTCCGGCACAGGAGTACTTAAATTGAACAAAATGTCAAATTGGCCTAATATAATCGTTAGTTGTCACATTAAGCTGCCAATGTTGAAAACCTGCCAAGTTATGGTACCAACGACGAATTATTCTTGTCAATTCAATTAGAAAAAAGGACGAGGAGAATTTTGATCATGTTGTTTAAAAGTTTTCATACATTCGTGTGACTTTTTTACTTTCTCAAAAAGTGGAATGAACTAAATTAATTTATATCAAGATGGTTTAACCTTTTAATTTCGATTTTTAAACTTAGTAGAGCTAATACCTTATATATCCAGTAAATCTACGAAATTATCCCTCTATGGAAAATAAATGAGTCATAGAAGAAACATCTCGTTGTCAATTTTAAAATGTAGCACACAGCATGTTTATTCTTGTATATATATTTTTTTTATATATAATGACCAAAATATTCTAATTATATAAATATAAATATATATATATATATATATATATATATATATGCATGTAATTTAATACTTAATTGTAGTATTTTTATTGAATATATAACTCAAAGTAAAAAACATAAAGTCGAAAAATGTACATCTTTTTAGAAGAATAATAGACCAAAGAATCATTTGCACTTTGAGATTTAGGCGAGTGAATTAAACCCTAATATATGGCGGGCAAATGGCTCCTATTTGAGATTTCAGAGGGATAAATTTGCTTTCTTTTTAGGGATAATTTTCCAAACTAGCACAGGTACACATGGGAACAATTTGTCAAGAAGCCAACTTAGTATGATATTATGCGTTGATTTTAAAGTTTTGTCGTCATGTCAGATAAATAACATGTTTAATTTAAAATTCTAACTTGCCAACAAATAAAATCTAAAGATAAACTAGTTAAACTATTAATTTACATATATATAGACGAAAATCTATATATTTGAAGTTGTCTGTTTCACTCCATGATTTTTTTTCTTCTTTTGAAATAATTATGAAGTGTGCCGTGTGTGTATATATAATATTTATGGAGGCAAAAATCCAAAACCCAATAGCACGCACATCAAACAAAAAGAATCAAAAACGTGAATTTCCTCAATTTAGAAACGCTTCGGTGATGGGGGTCATCCAATTAGTTCCACCACAAATAAACACTTAAACAAAAGCTCATACACAACGGATACAAGACTGTACAGTGTATATGCACACGATGAAATATTCTAAAAAACGTACACATCGGTGTGAATCATTAAAATTATTAAAAATAAAATAACTGTATGTGAATTGCTAGTTGCTACACAAACATATATAAGGGATTTTAAAATTTGTTCTATTCAACAGTAAATCAACAACTTGATTGAGAATGAAGTCTTTATCTGCAGAAAGAATGCCAAACAACTTCAAACAAAATTGGAAGGTTCCCACTTCTAACCAACTAACTGAATACAATTGTAACCAGAAGGTCCCCGAACAATGAACAAAAACAAACACGGACTTCTATTTTAGAATGAATTATCACTGGTCAATCCATGCACTTTCAAACTAAACTTCTTCATGTTAAACGCAGTCGAACATCTTTTCCCCATCTCCACAAACGTTTGCATGATAAGCAAGCTGTCCGACCCTGCCTGGTGGCTCACCCCTGTAGTTCTCTCCACGCGAGAATCCTTCGCCACTCGAACTAGACCGCCTTGCAGCCCAAGGCACCGCGCCATAACCTTCAAGTCATAAACCTCCACCCCAAAATAAAACTTAACCAACGAAATGAAAGATTCCAAATTATCCGGCAATGATTTTCCCGTAAGAATCTTGATCAAGAGCCCAAGGTCGTATGTTCCATGAAACGTTACCCATGTCACATATCCGAGTCGCATCATATCACGTAGTGCATTCGAAGCCAGTACAATTCTAAACCTCTCGGCAAAAACTCGGGATTCGATTCCCATTATCTTGTTTTTCTGGAAGTTGGTACCCTGACCAATGAGGAGTTCAATTGATTTTGGATCACAACTATGGATTTCTGGATCAAAGTCGCGGAAATTGAACTGCCAAACGTAGCTGGACGGAGTGGAGAAGTTTGGGAGGTTCCCGTTGGCATCGGAGAGGGTGAGGCCGAGTTGAATGAGATTTAGAACGTCAATATTTTCCTTCAAGAGGGAATATGTATAGTCGGGCGGGAGAGACGAATACAAGTATTTAGGTATGTCGGGCGATGGGTGGATGACAGTGCCCGGAAACTCTGTATCGCAGGCGACGATGGGAAAGCAAGAGATTGCTTGTTCTATAAGAGCAATCTCTTGCTCCAAGTTATGCTGCCATACCTCTCGTATTGTGACCGGAGCTTGTGCCATGTTTTCGTTTGTTTGTTTGTTTGTTTTCTTAATATGTTTTGTGGTTTCTTTAATATGCATATGCGTGTATATATAGGTATCGGCGCAGGTAATAGTATACACAATCTAATTAGAGTCTTAGTAGGTCTTGGATAAGTGAAAGAGTTAGGCTATGATTAGGACTAATTAAAGTGTCTATGATTAAATTATTACTCTCTGTTCATTTTAATACAAATTTTTTACTGTCATAAGTAGGATTCCTATCTTTATCCATTTAACTCTCTACTCTTGTCGATAGGATTGGGAAAAATATTTACATAGTATAATTTCTAAGTAATAAATAACTATCTATATAATTTGTATTCGCGCCCTGCCCGTTGCAAATTCGACAATTTATTGGGGGCAAAAGCATAAAACCCCTCTGTGTTTTAATTTTTTTACACCAAACCCCAATGTAATGTTCTTTTTACGTGAAATTCACTCGTGTTTTGCAAATTCTGCACCAAATTACCTATATTTTATTTTTTTATTTTTTTTGCAAGAAATCCTTATTATTTTTAAAAGTCATGCCCCAAACCTTTAATTACAAGTGAATTCTGAAGTGTAATTTTTTTCGTTCTTAATAAGGAGTTTGATGCAAATCTTTTTTGAGAAGAAGAGATATGGTGCATAGTTTTGTAATAATATGAGGGATTTCATGCAGATTTCTAATATTAAGAGCGGATTTGATGCAAAAAAATTTTACATGAGAAGATCTGATAAAATGTTTATTTAAAATAAAATGAGATTCTATGCAACAAAAGAGAATTACACGAAGAAATTTGGTGCAAATGTTTGATAACGTGACGTGAGAGTTTTTTTTTTTTTTTTGGCATTTTCTCCAGTTTATCACACTGCCGTCTTTTGCAAATTTTAAGTAGAGGTGTTACTTTCATTCATATAACTGAGGGGTGTTGTGCCAAAATCCCCACAAGTTTGCATAAGAAACTGAAACAAAATTGTACTAATAATTAACATAATAAAAGTTTTCCCCTCTTATTTCTCTATTCAATTTTTTCACCCCATGTGTCACCTCAATATCGATTTAAGATGTAAATAAAAAAGAAATTAATAGTCCACTTAGACTCGTAAATATGGAGTTAATAATAATTGATAGATAACCTCATGGGTTATATGTAATATAGGTAAATTACTCCCATCTAGGAAAAAGAAATCACAAACTACCCCTGAAATTCTTAGAAATAGCTCTCTTTTTGTCATCTGTTGGCCAATATGTCCTTTAAGTTCCATTGACTCGTTGAGCTATCACCTCCTGCTCTCGATTCCCACTAGACGCAGAAATGTTTGGAGTTCCTATTATTTATTTTCCTTTTGAGTATTTAAGATTTAATATTTCTAATTTAGTAATTATTAGTGAAGAAATAAAATAAAAATTGCCCCTCAGGCAAATTCTTTTTCTCAATGCACATAAGCACTTTTACGTAATCTTTACTGATTAATTTTGTAAATAATCTAGTTGAAACCTTGCAAATGACTTCATAATAAGATTTTGACCATCAAATAACAAGAAAAAGTGCAACTCTGGAAAACGGTTACATGAAACAACGAAAGGAGGTGAAAACATTGAATCTCTAAGTAGCAATACTTTTGAAAGGGCAACAAAAACTGAAAAAATGGCGTACTGGAAATCATTGCACAATAGAGGAGACAAGGAATTGATTTACGAGATCAATTCAATGAGCCGAAATCTATAAAATTATGAAGACGTCAAATTCTACTTTTATTGCCTAAAACTACACATCTGGGAATATGAAAAATACTGGTCACCCATCGTGAACCGATGATTTAGATAGTAGAGTCATAAACATGAATATCTTCAACTAAAGAATGCTCGGTTTTGCAGGATGGCGATCACTTTATCCTACAGATTGCCAACTAAACGAAGCTCATAAACGATGCGTTAACGACAATATATGCGATCCCAACATGAAAACCTTGAGCTTAATCTAGTTAACAAGTCACGGATAAATTTGGATCTACACACGATCACACCCGACAAAACGCCAGTAGGAGACCAGGAACATATTTCAGCAAGTCTTTAGCCAGATGCCCAGATGTAATAAAATTAGATGTGACATGTGTTGGTAACACATGACAGTGGTATTTACAAGCAGACTATATGTGATTGCCCACTTAAGGTAGAGGGGTCGTAAACAAACTCCAGAATGACCATCTTGATACCATTACAGACAGATGAAGGCAAGTGGATTTAAGTTTATCACCCGGTGTGTGATAATCGTATGCTAGAATTGGGAATAACATGAAAGTTCTATCTTCATGATATTGGCCTGGCCACAGATATGAGTTTACTCTTGACCGTTTTCGGACTTTGAAGATTCCTTGAATGAGAGGAAATGACTGAGGAAAGTTCTGTACTGAAATATTTAGAAGAAAAAAGTAGCATAATCAAAACTATGAACCAAAAAGGACAGACGCTCCAATGACTCAAATCAACTGCATATACATCTAAATGCTTTAAAAGAAAAACATGAAGCAAGAAATTGAGGTGTATTACCATCAATCGGTAGACTTAAACTTTCTAGGCCTTTTAGACTGGGCTGGTGACGATGGAGCTTCTGATGATCTTCCAGGCCCCTTCAAAGTCAGGTTATGGAACGCTATATTAGCCAGAGACAGCAGAATGGAAGCAAATTTACGGAAAAGATGAGACTGAGACTGACATACCTTGCGCTTCTGATCCTTTTTGCCAGATCTTTCACCTGAAACTCAGTCAATCATATATATGTGAGAAGATTGTATATAATGATGTTTCGCATGCAATAAAATGCTTAAGAAAACGTAAAGATCATGAGCTTCAGATTTTAAGATCACATTTAAAAAGGCATGTCACACTAATACCTCCGAAATTCAATGAATCAGGGGTAAATGTTCGATCAAGATCTGCAGCTCGCACTGACCGCTGTTCAAACATAACATGATACATGAATTAAGCAGGGAATTAGATAATCATCAGACTGAACCATGGGAAAACATAAAAGAATATTGCCTACCTTAGTTGGTGTACCAGGAGGTTCAGTATATGAAACATCGCGGTATGATGACCCCTCTGCCTCCTTGTATTGCAACTGATTATATAAAAAAAGAATTAAGGTTGTGAAACAGCTTGAAAATTGAGATACCCAAGAGACACAAGTCCAATACATCTAATGGTTGGAAGTTATGATAGGCGTCTCCATGTTGACAAAGAAGTTTGCAGTTTAATCTTAATCTTTGAACTGTCACTTATGGAGCTGAAGTACATGTTTCAAGGTGATTAGTTTTGCTTATGGTAGGAAGATACGAGACAAAACAGAAAAGAGCCAAGCAACCTAACAGATAAACTGCAAGCAACAGTTTCCCAAAGAGAGTTCTCCCTTTCCGTAAAACTCAAATAACAAAAACAAAAAGAATTGTACCTAAAATAATTATTAATTTATAATAAAATTTCAGAATGTAAATGCAACTCTCAGATAGAAGTGAATATGAATTATGATGAAATTTCAGAATGTAAATGCAACTCTCAGATAGAAGTGAATATGAATAGGCAGAAGAAACAAAAATGTGGAATTATCATTAAAAAATATTCAGTAAATGCAAAGAAACAACAATGATGCTCAAGGCTGGAAAACAGACGCAAAGTCAAAAAAAAAGAGCAATGTTTAGCCAACAATAAGTGTCAAATAAACAACCTGTTTCTGAAGATTCAGCAGTGTTAATATTTCCTTTCTTAGTTCAAGATGCTCGGCACAAACAGACTTTGTTGGAACTCTTGGCTTCAAATTCACCTGTAAAACGAACATATAGTGAACATAAATATTTAAAATGTATACTGAGAGCCGAGACAGTAACTGTGCCTGTTCCCTACAATGATAGTCATCAGAAGGATGGAGAACACCATCAACATGAGATAATCAGAAAGTAGGAACGTTTTCTTGCCAAGAAGCCAAGAATTTTCATCCAAAATGTCATTGATATCACTTTTCCAAGACAAAGTTTTTAAGGAGAACATAATTAATTAAGAAAACACATAACTGCTGCAAAATGGAGGGCTATATTATAATATGTTTAATTGTCAACAAACAAGAAATTACCAAACAAATTCAGTCAAACCTAACCCCAGCCAAAACAGAAGAATCTCTTTGATTAGAAAGGTCTTTGACTAGAAAGCAGATATCTTCCAGTTCTCCACCAAGGCCACATTATGGCATTAACACATTCAGATTTTCTTCTTAGCAATAATCTGAGGATATCAATATCACACTGTGTACATGCACTATGTCCTCCAGCAGGAGAAATTAAAAAACCGACAATATAATCAAAATGGTTCCAGGGACAATTTCACTGATTGGTAATATTTTAGAAACAAATACACCGAACAACCATGGGAACCACATTCTGTAGGGCAAAGGATCAGAAACAAACCCCAAGATCTTGTAAAGTCTGCTCAACTCGTTTGATAGTCCGGAGTCCAGCCGATGAACTTGCAGCTTGCACCATTTGCTCAAGAGCATATGTTCTCAAGTACACTCTCAACTGCATATTTCCAGGTCAGTACTACAAACAAAAGTTCCTTCCAAGACATTCAACCAAAAATGCAAAAGAGTAATTAATAATCAAGCAGAAATATGAGTAGACTTCTCTAGGAGAAAACAATGTAGAGATCAAAACACACCCACCCCTGTGACATCCAACCACCTCACCCCTAAAAAGGAAACGCCTGCACCCCCCCCCCCAAAAAAAAAAGTCAATCTTTCCAACTACCTAGAATCGGGAACAGATCAGAAGGGTAGCTTATAGCCCACTTTTTCACCAACGCTAGTATCTATGAAGCAAAGAAATCCGTCCTGCTGGCGGTGGTTTATTAAGTCATTGGCCAACTAAGGTTAACTCTCATGTCAACGTTATTAATCGACAATACAAAATCAGCCTGTAGTGAATATAGAATCTAATTTGTAATTTGAAAATATGGTGTATGAAATTATAAAGAACTTAGTTGCAAAAATTAATTACAAGTAAGAAAGTAATGCCAAAAAAGTATAAAGAAAACAAGTACAGGCATACCACACGAAGAGATGCCACAACTGAAGCGATTTCTGATGCTGGATTCGTAGTAGCAAAAGAGGGAATCTGAGAATTGGCTGAAGGGGAGATTGTATCAGCATTAAGATTAGCCCCATCAAGGTCGAGAGCACCAATATCTGATAAAGCTTGCAACTCTGGCTCTTTGCGAGCCTGAACGACAAGAAGGTTTTTAAACAAGTAAATTACATGTGCATAAATGATAAGAAAAAAATGGTGATAGCAGATTTCATAAGGTAACTCTAATAAATAAATACTAAAGGAAGTCAGGTACCTAGCTCCCTGTATAACTAGGGATATGATGCTATCCCTACATTAGTAGTCTCAACAGGGTTGTATATTATCATTTAAGTAAGACCATTAGTCACCTAATATAATCTATTGATTAGAGTATCTCCATCTTGAAAATTCAATCAGTTAAATTCAAAGGAGTATATGAAATGAAAAATGACCTTAATAGTCTTCCGAGCCTCGGATATTCTCTTCGCTTCAGCAAGAACCTAACAATCGCAAAATTTAACAGAAATCCGGAAAATCAAGAATGAACAGTAAGGAATATTATCTTCTATGACATCTCTGTAGTTGCGGGTTAACACAAAAACAAAATACAAACCTCCACATCTTTGCGCTCTTGATGCTTTGTATGAGAGAGGACCAAAGCCAATGCACGCTTACGCTCTTTTTCTTGAGATTCATTGTAAGGCTCCTACAACACATGCCACATAAATAAAGATGAGCACCTGAATTACCATTGCTAAAGTAGAAAGGCATTTTTCAACTGAACAAACAAGCCAAAAGACCCTAGAAGATACAAGTTGGCAAAGAAAGATAATTGATACTAAACATATAAAATGGAGGAGAGAAGGGTCAAGAGATGTCACTAAACCTTGACAAGTGGATGCCCAGCAACATCACTAGGGGATGAAGCCCTAGCAATCAAGATAGAACGACATACTGTACAAACAGAATTAAAGATGGGCATTAGAAAACTTTTATCACATTATCATAAAGCACAAATTGCTTAATCATGCATCATGATACACCCATCTCAGATATCAAAGCAACACGGAATTTGTCAAAGGTAGATAAAATACCTGTATAATATCGATGCTTCAGCTCCTCCACAGTCTTCGATGATGGGAACCTGTCAGCTATTACGATAAAGCGAAGATCAAACTGCTCGCACATCTCAAACAATTGATCCGTCTCTTCCTTGGTCCACACCTAATGAAATTGAATAAAAAGTGCTGACAATAGGTACAAGAAAAATGTATTCCCTATAAAACGTGTAGCTAATAAATGAAAAAAAAAAGGTTCCACAACACGTACAGGATCAACCAAGTGCTTCTCGTACTCCTCACTGGTGTACTTGATCACATCAACAGACTACATTACACGAATCTTATCAGAAAGCTCCACCAACACTGACTATAAGTACACCGCAATTCTAATATAACTCGACTTGGCCTAACCTTGTTATACTTCGCAAACGAATAATCACCCGTTGGAGGAACACCGTTCACAACTCTAACCTACAAAACACTTGTTCATAAACTGCATTCGTCGAATCAACAGAATACAAAACTCCTACAAAACCACACTCAAACCATACCCAATGATAAAGCTGCAACTCGTCTTTTCTCGCGGAACTCGTGAAAGGAAGCCATTGCCACGTAATCTGAATCAGCAAACAACAACTTCACAAAAAACGCTGTAACTAAAACAAAAGTATAAAGCACGAATTTTCGACTAAAAAATAAGACCTTCTCATTTTCGGTTTGAGCTTTTCGTTTCAATTGATTCACGTCAATCGCGGGCATCAGTGGAGCTAATCCTCCTGTGAGCGCGTAAACCTCACGCGAGATTCCATCGGGTTTTCTCTGAGATTCTTTTGGAGGCTTCGATTTCTTCTCTTGTACGAGTGCGTTCTTCGGTAATCCCAAAATATCCTTCGCATCCATTTCGATTGAAGAATGTCTCTAATTTACAACGAGTTTATTGAGCTATTGATCTTGTTTTGGGTCGAATTGTGGGAGAATTGGAGAAATTAGGGTTTAAAGATGAGAGTGGATTTGGGGGTTTTTGAGCTAGGAGAGTGATGCAATTTTACTTCACGTGCAATACGACGGCGTTATGACGACGGTTAAATGCATTTCGGCCCCTTATACTATGTGGAATTGCTACTTTTTACCCCATTATACTAAGTGGCTTTAAGCAAAATTATTACATAAGCTCCTTTTATAAGCATTTGCAAACACCACCTAAATCATATACTTTGCATTTATTTTTATTTTTCGCATACATCGGAAGGGGGACCCCGAGAGCTACAAAAAACTACTCAACAACATTTAGATGGCTGATACTGCCCACCGAATCATAAAGCTGATAAAAAGCAACAAACTGAGGGGGAAGAGAAAAGGATGTATCATGTAGGGAGAAGAGCGACTCAAGCTGGCAAGATGATCCGCAATAAAATTTGTTTCTCTGTAGTCGTGCCTAATAATGCATGTATCAAGATTATCCATGACTTCTCGACGAGAAGAAATCAAACTGCCATGCCGATGTAAGACAGATGGAGGAGAGCACAAGAGTTGAACCACTATCCTCGAGTCGCAAGAAAGATAAACATGACGAAATCCAAGCCTAGAGGCTTCACTAATACCATGAAAAACGCCCCAAAGTTCTGTCGTCGTAATGCTACCAACACCCAGATTTGCTACAAAGCCGAAGAGCCATTGACCGGTGGAATCACGACTCACACCGCCACATGCCAAATGTCTGAGATTTCCAAGCGCACTCCCATCAACATTAACTTTATTAAAACTAGCAAATGTGTCCCCCAAAAATTTAGTGTAAAAATTACTTTAGTTTTTGGAAATATATTCAATGTACGTAGATAACTTCAAAAGAGGGAAAGGTATAAATTAAACCGATACTTAAAATACTTAAATTATATTTCACAAATATATCTATACATATATACACACACACACACATATATAAATATATATATATATATATATATATATGTATGTATATATAAGTAAAATATAGTATAATATCATGTAACAAACATTACAATACAATATAATTAGGTAATTTATGGTTGCCTATATTAGCACATTCGTATTGGTATTTGTATGTGTTAATGTGGGTGGTATCATGTTTGGTTTCTCTAATTAAATTTAGGGTAAAATGGATTGAATCCACGTGCCTCGGGTTAATAACGAGAATCCATCTGCCCATACCCCAAAGATTCGTATTCCAACGCTTAATTCATGTGTTTGTCCTGATTTTTGTTCTACGTGTGTGTGTGTGTGTGTAAATAGGGAATAGGGATTCACACAAAGCAGAGCGGAGCCCCCTATATGCCCCTCCTCGGCTCCGCCTCTATTCTTACTAGGGTTTTCATGACCCGCCCGATCCACCCAATCCTCCCAACCCACAACTCGCGTGATTTAATTTTTAACTTAACCCACTCGGGTTAACAAATTGTAACCCGCAAATTTTGGGTATGGCCACATTTCTTATGACAACCCGCTCAAACCCGCCCGCATACACCCTTACTTTGTATATTTGTAGAGGAATGAAGGGAGCAAAGAAAGTTCCCAAAGTCATATAATTGTAAGTTCATAATATTGCTATATGGGCTATTAGCAAAAACTACCCCTGTGCAATTTCTAATTGGCATAAAACCCCCTGTGTAATTTTAATTGACAAAAAACCCCTGTGTTAGTCAATAATTAGCACACTCCCCCCAATCTCATTTTCAGCTTTGACCTGATGGAAAATGTCCGTTATGCCCCTTGCCTTAAAAACCTTATTTAAATCAGTTTATTTATTGCATAACTAAAATTATATTTTAAAGTTAATAATTTCTTAAACTAAAATGTCTTTCTTATGTTTTATTTTAAGAAAAGAAAAGAAATTAAAAGATACCCAGAAAGATTAGATTTACGCGTATTATAATTTGCTATTAACTGAAACTGAAATAATTAAGGTGAATTTAGATTTTTAAAAAGAAAGAATAAAACAAATCAAAAAAAGGAAAAAAGTCAATCATCTTCACCACCAATTTCTCAAAAAAAAAATCATCTTCACCACCCCTATCCCCCTTCTCCCGGCGATGCCAGTTCCACTGCTCTAGCCTCCACTTAACTTTTAAGTATGAATTAAAGCTTAAAGATACCAAGAAATATTTAAAATACTTTTAGATTATTAAATTAAAACAGAAAAAATATTAGGTTGAATTTAAGTATATTTTGAAAAGAAAATAATTGGAATGAAGTAATCAGAAAACAAAAACACACTAAAATCGAAGCGCGGTGGGTTGCTCATTTGACGCGACGTTCTCTACAATTGCCAAATCTGGTTTGTGATTGCAGCGCACCCGATGCGACGGCGACGTTTCTATCTTTTCTTTTCTTTTTAATGTTTTTTTTAATTGTTTCAGTAATTAGAATATGGGGGCTTCAAGGTAATTTCATGTCCAGAATTTCAGTTCTACTTGCAAATTGTGCGCTTGTGATACACCTCAAGGTAGGAGGGGTTTTTTTTGCTTCTGACTTTATAATACAGGGGGTTTTTGCCAATTAAAATTACACAGGGGTTTTATGCCAATTAGAAATTACACAGGGGTAGTTTTTGCTAATAGCTCATTGCTATATTATAACTTTTTTTTGTTAATTCATGTTGTTTGATAGTTGTATTTTTTGTCGTGAATCAATTTAATTTGTTTTTTATAATGTACGTGGGTACAATGTTCGTTTACATCCTTATTGTTATTTTAGTTATGTAACGACCTAGATTTTCGATAATGAAATTTGAATTAGCATGTTATAGGGCAGATTTCCTTGCCTTCGTATATGATTTGTAATTATCCTTTGTATATTATTTGTACTTATCTTTTACTTCTTACTGATAATTGTTACCTAGTTCAGTGTCTATATTTTGGCGAATACGTACATACCCGCGTACATACTTAGATATTGGGAAATACGTACATACTCACGTACATACCTGCGTACATACCTGGATTTATTTTGGGGAATACGTACATACTCGCCGTACATACCCGTCTTACATACTTGTCGTACATACCCGCCGTACATACTCTACCTATTTTTTCGTATATACAATTAAGAACCCTATGATATTAAACCCATGCCTTAGAATATTATCCGATTCTTTCATACGCCCTGGGTTCACATAAGCATTCCAGCCGCCTTACCAAAGCATATAGTGCAAATTTGTGTAATGATTTCGAGTTTTGTCTTGGAGTTTAATTTATCACGCACTTGGAGTTCATGTAAGTAGTTCTTGATACTTCTTACTTGTCTTTTAATATAAAACTATTGTAATTATTGCATTATGAAATTATTGCATAAAGATATTGGTTGCTTTCATAATTTTCGGATTTATTTGGAAATAAAGAAGAAAAGAGAGTTCTTTTGAAACAAAGATAGTTTTAATACTTTTGAAAAACATTGATCGGGCATGTAAATTATCTTCCACTGTTTGCATGTAAAAGAAATGATATATTCGTTTTGAATCCATATATTGGTATTGTTTTGTTGAGCTCTTAGAAAGGCCTGCGTTTGTTTTGGGCTGCCAACTTGCTTGAAGTTGGAATACTTTTGGACTGTCAGCGGGCTTATCGTTGGATGGATATCCATTAAATTGACGGCCCGTGCCACGGGTTAAAATAGTGGTCGTAGTGTTGGTCTTTGAGCTTGACAATTAATTTTGAAATATGATTTGACAAATTGATATTTTGCTCATGCATCAATATTTAATACTCTTTTTGAATCGTATGCATTACTGTATATATTTTTCTAAAATCGCATGCCTGATCTTAGAGAGATATCTTGAACTACTTATTGAGTTTGCAACTCACCATTTGCAATGTGTTATTTTCAGACTTTAGTTTATCTGCGGGGAGCTAAGGGATCCGTTTTAGGGGTTCAAGAAGTCAAGTACAGAGTCATGCATTGAGAGAATTGCATACGTTACCATTGTTGTTCATCATCTTTCAATTATCGTTCATATGGTATTGTTATTTGATTGTATTAGATGCTCTGTACCAAGATTTTGTAAATGAATATTTGTTTAAAAGTTTTAAGGTATAAATCTTTTCATGCTGTTTTTAATCCTGACGCTTCCGCGAACTTTTAAATAAAAATGTTTTTATTCTGAGGGCTTCGTGTCGCCTTTTGTTCTTTTTTTGGCGACACGACCATCACGCCATATTTTTCATGTTTTAAAACTTGGGGGCGTGACAAGTTAAGCAATGTTGTGGTATTTTTTTATTAAGTTATGGTATTGTTTTTGTTATTTTAAAGAACGCAAAGTAGATTAATTTTTGTTTTTATACTGAAATATTATTAAATTTTTATCAAAATTTAAATCCGCCCGCAACCCGCATGATTAGTTTTTAACTTAACCCGCTCGGGTTAACAAATTGGCAATCCGCAAGTTTTATGTATGATCACATTTTTAACGAAAATCCACCCAAACCTGCCCGCGAACACCCCTAACTTTTATCATGTGAGAATTTGTGGCCACTATGTGTGGACTGTGGACTGTGGATAAATATTTTTGCTTAAGCTATAAAATCAACTTGACATTTAAAGATCTTTATAGATAACTATTTAATTAAATCAATATACTACAATAACTTGTGTCGGGTCCTATAACAATTAACTTGTGTTGCTTCTAATTCCAAACTTCAATCCAGACCTAGATTAAGTTATATTTTAAAGTTTTCAGGTATATATATGTTTAGCTTATTCAAATTGACTTTGTAGTTAATACAAAATTGACACTTTCCAAAACTACAAAAGGCAGATGAACTTCACTAATATTATAGTTACAAGTAATGTTGATTTTCCTTTGTCATCAATGGAGAAGATTACACATAAATCTTAATCCTTAAGATGCTAGTAATAAACGGACTAGGATTGCCTACAAGTCTTAATTCTTAAGATGTTAATCCACAAACTATGCTTTACGCAACCTTAAATGACACTTTCCTCCTCCAAAAGAGACCAATCGACCATAAACTTAAGGGGCAAAATCGTCATATCACATTGACAAAGACTAGGAATAAACAACTTTGCCCCATTGGTCAGAAATTCCTGGTTGATTAAGCATCCACATTTTCCTCAAAACCCCACAATCACATTACACGTATATTTCCAAAAAAAAAAAAAAAAAAAAAAAAAAACTGAGTGAAGAAAAAAAAAAAAAAAAAAAACCCTCTTCAAAAAAACGAAAAAGTGAGAAAACCCAGATGGAATCAAGCCTTACGAAGCTGGAAATCGACGCAGTTTTGCAGTTGATTCATCTCAGTGGCAGTTCTTGCGATGATTATGAGGTTTATTTGGTGAATTTTAATGGAAAGAAAGATGAAGGGACTAAAGAAGAAAGTGTTGGTGAAACTTTATTATCATCATCATCATCATCAATATTAATTGATGATGATCAAGAGAAGTGTTTGGATGAAGCTTTGCCTAGAATTAAATCAAAGTTTGGATCTTTACTCGATATTTACGAAAAGACTCGGCCTTTGATCAAGAATCGTGGGAGGAAGAGATCATCAGGTAGGTTTTGACTTTTTTGATCATCAGTATTGTGCAAAAAGTTTGGGCATGATGTGAATTGTATATACTTGTTAGTGTTTAATTTTATGTTGTGTAATAGAGAGGTTAACTTAATAGTTTTTATATACTATAGTAGTTTAACAAGACTTTTTTGGTGGTGGAAATTGGTCTATAATTTTCATCATATCTCGTATGGTGTTGTTTCTCTGGATCAAAGTTTCAGTTTGGTTTGGTGTATATATGTTTTGGTTTGACTTTGGTGTACGTCTTGGTTCGTTAAGTATTGAAAACGTTTTATGATTTTTCGATTGTTTTTCGGCATATTTTAAGAATTTCTTAGGAAATAGCTATTGTGACAAACCTTAACAAAGTGAGAACGATAAGTATTTCGATACATTTCGAGCAAACATTTGAAGTTTTAATCTCTCTAAGCTTTGAGTTTCTTGTTAGTGATTTGCTTCATGATCTGGGGTGCATATGCACACAAAACGTATAGTTGTACATGCCTATGTGATTTTGTGTGTATCTATAATGTATGTATGTATGTTCACGCATTGGTACACCAGACACAAAAAAGAGAAGAAAAATCGATCAATGCCATGTCTATATATGCACACATATATGTATATCTTTTGTGTTCCAGAAAAAAAATGCTCTTATGGTCTATATAATATTATGATATTTGAATTTAATAAATACGAATTAAAAAAACAACAAGGAATTTTTTCATGTAAGCAATCCATGCACACGCGCCTGAGTGTAAATTTTCTTCCCGTTCTCACGTATGAGAGCCATATATACATATATAATATGATGATTACTCTTTAGTACATTGAGTGAGTACTTCACAGTTTTCTGAGTACTAGCTCTATATTTATTTTGTGTTCATGTTTTCCACTGATTTGCTGATTTAGCATAACCATTCAACAAGAATTTACTAAATAAATTGTTTTCATGTTCATGTTCTATATTTATTTTGTGTTCATGTTCATGTTCTCGAAATTACTAAATAAATTGTATAAGAATTTGCCTATATTGCAAAATACCAGGAAAGATGCAACAATTTATCCAATATATAAAAAGGTTTCTTTCATTAATTTACATTAGCGGACAAATTAATTCTCTTGGTTGCAGTGAGCTTTATAGTACATTTTATTTTCGTCATCATGCAAAAATGGATAAATAATAGCTTACAAGTCTTATATATATATATATATATATATATATATATATATATATATAATAATAATAATAATTAATATTCATGAGTTATCTTATGGATAATGTAAATTATTTTATATGGGGATTGATATTGATCTAGGCTATACTAATTTGCGTGTGTGAGATCTTGCAAGGATCTGCCTTATGGTCATTGTCCATTTTGTTACAATCTACAAATTAAAACTTAATCGAAGTTTGAAACGAAGAAAGAAGCATACATGTTTCCATATTTATACTCGTTTTGTCTCAAGCTTTTGCGTTATCGTCTCTATTTTTTCCAATTGGAGAGACCTCAACATTTTCGGAACTGCATATATGAAGGATAAAGAATATAACACAAACGCGTTAGAGTTAAACGTGTATGGTGCAATACTTTTGATGCGGGACCTCAAAGAAAGGTAAAAAAGAAGAAGAATTTTTTTACTTTTCATTCGTGAAAAATACTTATTTAATTAGACCAGATCATGATAGGCCTGATGACCCCGCTACTAGCGCAACGTTAAAATTTCCGCTATATTATGTCATATGATTTAATTAATCTTTTTCGTTTAATTATTTGGCAAATTCTTAATCACAATGTATCTAGACTTTGTCTAAATGCGTATTTTCCTCCATTTCTTCTCTTCTACAACCCCTCCCTTCTTACACATTATTGCTCCCCCACACCCTAGTGATTGTTCTAAATCTTATGTGCTAACTGATGTGAGCTATCTTACTCATTATAGTTGTAATACAATGAAATGAGAATCATGTGCGATACGAATTAATTCATGAAGTAGTTAATGGTAGAAACATAGAAAAAATAACTAGTTATTTTATAATAATTATACACAAGTGTAATGATAACACAAATAGTGTGACACACAATATCGGTGCAGAAAATCTTGTTGGAATATCAGGTCCAAAATTATCTCATAACCAAGAGAAATTATCAGCAAAACGAGTCTAGAATTTAGAGAACTAGTTTTCTCTATTTAGATTCCCTTCTGAAAAATATACAACAGGTCTAGAATTTTAGTACATTTTTTGGGGGTTCTTCTAGAATTTTAAAGAGCTTGGACTGGACAAGCTAGTTACATATATGCTTCAATTGACAAGCATTCAAATCTTTTAACATTTGACGCAATTTGAGTCCATTTGTTAACTTTCGAGCATACGTATATTAATCGGCAGTAATCAAGTCTATTCGACATTCTTATAGAGCTGGTGATACGCGGTCAAGCTATAAATTAAATGTTGTTTTATCTAGATGAAAAACTTAGAAATTAAGATGGAGTAGATTTATTTATTTATTACGGGATAATCTATAACCACAGAATTGTGTATCAAGGAGGAAGGCAAAAACTTTACCGTTAATTTTGTTTTAATCGATTTGTGACGTGCTATATATACCTAAAATTATCTATGGATTAAACTCAATTATATCTTTACTTCAATTGTTTAAGCTGAAGCTTTAATGCTAAAATGTTAAACATTAAGGAGTTTCGCAGTTAACCTTTATGGGTAATAAGGTTTAAAAAAACTGCAAAAAAGAGAGGGAAAAGTATCTCATTTATAAACTTATATGTAACAAGTTTATCACATTTTTCAAGAGTTTAGGGTTAAATTGTAGAACAATAACAAAAACTAGATAATCTAATATATATTACAGTTTTTATTTCTAACTTGAGTTACTTTTGTATTTTCATAAAAAAGTATATGGATAAAATAGAGTGAAAATGATATGCAATGGCTCTTTGATTTAATTAAATAACTCTTTCCTTAGTTTTTTCGTTCATATAGGGGTATTTTGTAATATTAGCCAAAAATTCAATTCCGATGTATGCCCCAACATCACGAACAAATTAAACTGATTTGATTGCGATTTGCATCAATAATTAATTCGGATATTGGGCGAATGGGTCCCGCGGATTTTGTTTCTTCTGCCCATTTTTCGCTTTCCTTAATTATAATTATTCCTACTTAAAGTAGGAGGAGGACTCCGGGTAGAAGAAGCACTAATTAAATTATATCATTAATCACAAAGGCGGTCATATTAAATCAAGTTAAAAATTAGTAGGAACATATACTCTACGCTATCCATGCAAACTACGTTTTTCTCCTCCAAAATATCGTTCCATGAGTACCAATTAAGCTCCTTAGGAGGGTACTTCCGTCAACTCAAATTACTACTAATACTAATATATTATATATTCAACAGAAATTTCTTGTTCCATTGGTCAGAAATTAGACAGAATGTTCCTCCCACACACGCCTATATATATATATACACACAAATCGTGTCTCCAAATTTCAACGAAACTTGGTTATTACATTTTTTTGCAACTCATCCAAAACCCAAATGGAATTGATCATGAGCCTGACGAAGCAAGAACTAGACGCTGTTTTTCATCTAATTCAACTCAGCACAAGTTCTTCCGACAATTTTGAGATTCTTTCATGTCAGAATATTATTGAAGGAGAAAAAGAAAAAGAGGACAACAACAAAGGTGAAGAGGAGGATGAAAATAGAGAAGAAAGCGTTGGTGAAACTCCATCAACCAGACTGATGATTAAATATACGGAGGAATTAACTTTGCCTAGAAGAAAAAGAAAGTATAGGTCGCTTATGGATATCTATAGAACGACGAATCGTGGTAGCAAGAAGTCCAAGATTTGAAATGGAACATAAATTTTAGGTTCTTGATTTTTTATGTTTTTTCTCAATCTCTTTTAATTGTATAGTAGTTATTCAGATGTTTGATTATCTATGCAATATATAGTCTTTTTGTAGAGTTACTTGGATACATAATTTGATGAACTGGTATCACGGTCTCTTCATGGAGGATTTTTTAAGTTATACTTAAGATTTACGACTAACTTTGTTTCAGTTTCTATTTATTCATGAAAATCTCGTTCTACAGCTTATAACTTTCTAAGCAACATAGATCATCCATGCTACCTTTGTGTGCCACTTGGTTTTGATAATGGCAATTATCCTAAATTAATTCTAACGCATATGTTGAATATTACATGGAGAGTTGATGGACTTATGATACAAAAAGTGACTTGGTTTCGATGGTTTATTGTGATTTTTAAGGAGAAGGGGTAGGGTGGGGGATATACTGATTTATGCACACACAAAAGTTATAGGACTTGAGAGCAACATAGACATACATTGATGTATACTGTATATATTTTGCAGTATCGGTTATAATTAATTATTACGTGTTTCTATGTAATAAAGTGATTAAGTTAAAAGTTTTTACATGATATAGTTTATCGGTTTTTTCGTGGTGGAAATTGTTCAACTCAGGGGTAATTAGTTGTTTATTTATATTTCATAAGGGGTAATCTGTCAATTTGATCTCATTGCATAGGGATTAAATTGCCAAAAACCCATATATATTTCCTAATGTAATCCTACTTTAAGTAGGAGGAGTACTCCGAGGAGGAAAATGATCATATTTCTAAGTCGGTCGTATTAAAAGTAAACTAATATTTAGTAGCAACATATACTTCACGCTAACCACTTAAATTACATTCTCCTCCTCCTAAAACCGGACCTAAACATTCTTTAATCACAAACTACTAAGTATCAATATATTGATCTTCTGAAAGGGTAGTTTCGTCAAGTCGCTTAATAATATAAGAGGTTCCGTGTTTATTCCTTGAAACACGCCAATATATACGTCTCCAAATTCCCACAAAACTTAGAACCAATTATCTTTCTTATTTTTTAATCTTCCAAAAAGGAAAAACTGAAAAACCCAGATGGAATTGAGCCTCACAAAGTACGAGCTTGATGCAGTTTTTCATCTAATCCAACTCAAAGCGTGTTCTTTCGATAACCTTGAAGGAGAAAAAGAAGAACAAAATAGAGAAGAACGCGTCAGCAAAAGTTCATTGACGTGGTTGCAAAAGGTGCAAAATCTGAATAATTGACAACAAAAAATGTTTAATTATCTTTTGAAGTTTTTTTTTCGTTTATTGTATATAGTTATTTTGATTTTAATTAGGCCGACTTTTGGTGTAGTAATTTGTAGAGTCACTGACTCGTTACTCCGATAAAATTATTAAAAGATACTAATCAGTTTTATTAATTTGTACATGTTGCTACTTGCTACTGATTTCATCAATTTCTTGTTCTACAGCTTAGTTTAGTTATATATATATATATATATAATTCATCAAACCAAAATAACAATAAACAATCTTCTGAGCTGAAAATATAAAAGAAGAAGAAAATGTCGCGCCTGCAGTACATGCACCGCGGTCGTCCGGTCCGCCGATTCTACCGCGGCTATCGCTACGACGCCGTCATCTTCTTCGACAACCCCGTTCCCGCGCCGGAGCACGTCCCTCAGCCACCACTCGACCAAATTCCGCCGCCACCGCAGCCGCTCAACCCCATTCCAATGCAAGTTAATGGCGAGCCGCCGGAGTTGGTCGAAACACCCCTTTCACCGGTAATTGCGAGGCCGACGGCTTTAAGAAGGTTTTTTGGATTTTTTGCGGCTTTATTCGGTAGATTGTTCGCCTGGTTTTGATTTCTTTTCTTGTTAATGGTTCTTGTCGAATGAAAAATCGTTCTTGTGAATGTTGTTATGCGACTGATCGCTACATTTGTGTTTGTATGTTCTTGAGAACCAACAGTTTATTTTGAATAATTGCTAGTGTTATCTGTGCTCTGTTCTCTGATATCTTCTTCTCCTTTTCGTCTTCGTATCATCGATAAACCGCATAAATAACCGTCAAGATCTTATTTTTCTCTTTGCTTTCGATTGTCTCTACATTTTGTGTTCGTTATTTATGAATTATGACGGTGAAACTAGTTGTTCATCGGTGTTTTTGAATTGTGTGTGGAGTTTCTTGGGTTTCTGATTGGTGGGTTTTAGCCTTTAGGGCTTGTTCTTGTGGGTTTCTTTGGATTATTAAGTTGGAGGTTTATGATGAGATATTGGTCTATTTTTTTTTCTGGAGATTTAAAATTGTAACATTGAACTTTCTTCTGCTGCATTTTAGCTTTGTTCATATAATTGTTTGTTTTATTTTGCCAAGAATGTGTGTGTTTGGGAAGGATTGTTGAGGAATTTCGTGCATATCGATTAGTCGTCTCATACTCTTAATCGAAATTGTTAGCATAAGTTACAACATAGTTAGTTATCTGTGAAGGAAAGGTGGTATTTGTTTTACTCGAGTATCTCTTGAAATTAGACCGATGCTGATAATTATGAGGCAGATAAAGTTTGTCTTGATCAAGTGCATGCAATATCGAATTCTGAATGTCAAGTTACCTTACCCGTTGTGAAAATATCATTAAGAAGTCCAAGATTTGGAATGGAACATAATTTTTTGGTTCTAGATTTTTTTTTCTCAATCTCTTTTAGTTGTATAGTAGTTATTCAGATGTTTGATTATCTGTGCAATAGTCTTTTTGTAGAGTTACTTGGATAAATAATTTGATAAACTGGTATCACGGTCTCTTCATGGAGGATTTTTGAAGTTATTTTAGATTTACGACTAATTTTTTTTCAGTTTCTATTTATTCATGATGAGTTTCTCGTTCTACGTACAGCTTAGTTTCTAATTCAGCAACATAGATCATCCTGAATCCTAACGCATGTT
Source organism: Misopates orontium (assembly GCA_946800315.1). Classification (NCBI taxonomy): domain Eukaryota; kingdom Viridiplantae; phylum Streptophyta; class Magnoliopsida; order Lamiales; family Plantaginaceae; genus Misopates; species Misopates orontium. The sequence goes on along the minus strand of OX326948.1, from coordinate 4,064,952 downwards.
GAAATTTGAATAGTACATGGGAAGTTGATGGACTTATGATACAAAAAGTGACTTGGTTTCGATGATTTATTGTGATTTTTAGGGAGAAGGGTAGGGTGAGGGGTATATATATATATATATTGATTTATGCACACCCAAAAGATATAGGACTTGAGAGCAACGTAGACATACATTGATGTATACTGTATATATTTTGCAGTATTGTTTATAATTAATTAGGTGTTTCTATGTAATATAAAGTTATTATATAATATAGTTTATCGGTTTTTTGGTGGTGGAAATTGTTCAACACAGGGTAAGTTGCTTATTTATATTTCAGAGGTAATCTATCAATTTGACATTGCACAGGGAGTAAATTGCATGCCAAAAACCTACTTTAATTAAGTAGGAGGAGTGCTCCGGGTAGGAAAAGGATCATATTTCTAAGTCGGTCATGCATATTAAAAGCAAACTAATATTTAGTAGCAACATATACTTCACGCTAACCAGTTAAATTACATCCTTCTCCTCCTAAACGCTCTTTAATCACAAACTACTAAGTATCAATTAGTCTTATGACAAGGGTAATTTCGTCAACTCTCATATTAATGTAAGAGATTCCGTGTTTATTCCTCCCAAATTACACGCCTATATGTACACAAACTCGTGTCTCTAAATTCCTACAAAACTTAGAACCAATTAATTTTTTATTTTTTTTTTATCTTCCAAAAAGGAAAATCTGAAAAAACCAGATGGAAGAATTGAGCCTCACAAAGTACGAGCTTGATGCTGTATTTCATCTAATTCAACTCAAAGCGTGTTCTTTCGATAATCTTGAAGGTGAAAAAGAAAAAGAAAAAGAAAATAGAAAAGAACGCGTCAGCAAAACTTCATCATTGATGAGTTTGAAGATTAATGGAGAAGAGGAAGCTTTGGCCACAAGAAAAAGAAAGATTAGGCGGATTGCGGATATCTACACGAAGACTCAGCCTTTGATCGAGATTTATCGTGGCTGCAAAAGGTGCAAAATCTGAAAAATAATTGACAACATGAAATTTTATTAGGATTTTTGTCGATCTCTTTGGTTGTATATAGTTATTTTGATTTAAGGCTGACTTTTTGGTGTAGTCGTTTTGTACAATCACAAACATGGTACTTTGACAAATTATTAAATATGAATATTGTTACTGATTTCATCGATTTCTTGTTGTACAGCTTCTGGGTTTGTGTGTGTTTTTTTTTCTCTCTAAAAGTGGGTAATATATTGACTTATGAATCAACCCAATACAGGAGGTAAACAAATTCAAGATTATTGTGAATTTGTGTTTTGTGTAACAAGATCAGTTCAAACTCGCCACGCACACGCTGAAGCATAGGAAAGTTCGATGAAAGGGAATATTCATGCAACAGCACAATTGCATGATTTTCGTTACTATTGCTTTTTGTGTCATTCTGTTATTTAGTTAGATAATAAATAAGTATTTTGGATGATTGTTGAAGGTGGACGTACGATCATATGGTACAACAAATAACCTCATAAAAGACACGTTTAAAATACCCAATAGCCCAATGTCAGGGATGTATTATTGTGTGTAATAAATTAAGTCAGTATATGATAAGGTTGTTTAGAGTCATAATTTTAATTCATGGCCGGTCTATTTGAATAGCCTTAAAAGATGGAGGAGAAAAACTGAGTTTATGGGAATAAGTGTTATTTTCATCGGTTTAAGGCCTTTAGGATGATGAAACGCAAGACCAAATCCATGAGGTAATGGGCTCAGAGTGGACAATATCATACTATTGTGAAGATATATATAATATTCCTAACAACTGGTATCGTAGCAAGTAATTAATAGAGATATATATTCCTAATAACTGGTATCTGGTATAATTACTAATGGGAGCAGCTAATCGGGCATATTAGTCTATGTGTCGACGATCTGCAAGTTAAAGAGGTTAATAAAACAAAGACCTGGAAATATCGTTCTGTACTTTCTTCTTGGTTAGGACATGAGTATAACAGAAGGTGAGGAAACTCCACATTCTTTACAGAGTTTTAAGTCCTTATATATGATACAAAAGAAAGTGATATTTTCCCCAATTAATCTTGACTTTGAAGGGACTAATATTGGGGTAGCTATAATAATTTCAGGCTTTAGGCTTACTATGTTCGGAAATTAATTACTCAAAACTACACGGTTTCGCTTACTTCTCACTTTTTATATTGGTAACATGCATCTTTAATTAGGTCTAAAATTTCAAATCTGTTGTACGCGGCATTAGTTTCGTTACATACTAATTATTGGACAATTATAAGGAATAATTATATTTATAACCCCAAAAAGATTTTAGTTTATTAATTACAAGAACTTATATATATTACTGACCAAATAACTTTAAAACAAATTACAAACGAATTCCTCTAAAATTTAAAAAGTTGTAGTTAAATGACTAAAACTCTGTTATGTTGAAGCGAATATCTTTGAGCGAGCAGATAGTGAGGTAGCTCACTAAAAGAACTTAAGCGAGAACTTCTTGAGGGACCGTAGTTGTCGCTGAATGAAAACTTTAGAAACAAGTAGATTGTCGTTACTAAATAAACTTCAACTACGAATATTAAAAGATTGTCGTTATCCCTTATTAAAATATTTTCCTACTTTTGTATAAAATTCCAACTCATTTATCAGAGACAACATAAATAATAGTGATATCTTAGTTATTGAAGTCAAATTTATCAGTGCTATCTAGCTAACTTGTCTCTAAATATAATTATGTAAATAATAAAAGAATTGTTTGTATCAATAAAATCAAAGATATAAACTATTAATTGGTCAATTGAAAATAAATAAATAAATGAGAATATTATATAACTCACAATACATTTTTTAATTGAATAGAAGTAAATTTCATTATCGTAAACAGGCAAAAGACCTTTCTGGGTCAAAATACATTGGAATAGCTCACACTTCTCCACTTCCATCCACCCTAACTACAAAACTCCCATTGCTATTAATTTGTTTTGTCGACGTGCAATGCATAGAAGCTCTAGTTGCCATAGTTCAATTCGAGAGTGAGAAACATAAAGGACCACTTGTGTAATTTGTACTCACTTAAAGGATAGTTTGTAGCTTTGTATAGTTTACGCTTAAATGTTTAATGTCGATAGTGAAGTCACACTGGGGCTAAAACGTGTTCGTGGGCCCCGTGGGATTTGTTTCTTTGTTCGATTTTCGCATTTAAATATATTTCCTCATGTACTCCTACTTTAAGTAGGAGGAGCACTCCGTCTCCGAGTAGGAGATGGATTAATATTTAACCTTAATCCCTAAGGCGGTTACATTGAATTAAACTAAATACTTTACGCATGGATTAAAGTTTCTGTTCTTTTTTTGAAACGTTTTCATTTTTAACTTTGTTTCAAAAACATATTGAAAAGATTTTGAAACACTACGAAAAGTTTTAATATTTAAGTAACCGAAACATACTGTCGAAACGAAACTTGATCTATGACTATACGCTATCCACGTAAGTTATAATTTTCTCCTCCCGAGTATCTATTCGTTCCATCGTACACCAATGAGCACCCATTATCCCTCTAAGGAGGGTAGTTTCGTCAATTATCTTTAATATATTTAATTTCTTATTCTATTGGTCAAATATTCTACAGTTTCTTCCTTTATATATACGCAAATTCGGGTCCCTAAAATTTCCATGAAACTTTCATTACAGTCGTTTTTAGAGAAAATCAAGAGAAACCAAGATGGAACTAAGCCTGACGAAGCAAGAACTGGACGCAGTATATCATCTTATTTTACTGAGCGCCAGTTCTAGCGATAATTTTGAGACTTCATGTGATCATAATATTATGGAAGGAGAAAAAGAAAAGGAAAACAAAGAAGAAGAAGATGAAGAAGAAAGTGTTGGCGAAACTCGATCGACGAAACTGATTAATGCAGAGAAGTTTGTGAATAAATCAGCTTTGCCCATCAGAAGAAAAAGAAAGTATAGGTCGCTTGTGGATATCTATAGAGAGACTCGGCCTTTGAAGATCAGATTTTAGATTATGGAAAGTTTTCTGAAAATCTCTTTAGTACGTTGTATATGGTTATTTTGATTTTAGGCTGACTTTCGTCACCATTTTTAGAGAATCACTGACATGGTACATCGATAAATAGTTACATGTTCACAGTCTTTTTCGTGAAGAATCTAGGGAAGTTTTGTAATACTTACGAGTTACGACTTATTTAATTCCAGTTTTACATAATAAATGTTACATTACTGAATTTCATCAATTTCTATCTCCACAGCTTAGTATATATTTATAAGGGAAAGGGTTTGAGGGGGGATATATTGATTTATGCACACATACGGTATAGGGCTAATTAATAGAAAGGTAAAGATTATTATTGATTAAAGTTTCGCTTCTAGTGTGTGTTTGAATAGGTTAAATATTATAAATTCTTCCCATGAGATCTTTTCAAGATGTATCTGGTGGAATTTAATTTCACTATTTATAATTAAGCTTGAATTTATTTATTTAAGTTATTTTCAATATTTGAAACATTGAGCTCAACACACTCGTGAACATTTCAATAACACTAGAAAGATGCATGCTTGCATCCGCATAACTAATCTAGCTAATTAATTTCCTCTGGCTTGTGGAAGTAGACTGGTGGCTCCTACCCTATGAATTATATGATGCCCTCCAATTCCTTTGCAAGTTATAAAACACACAAAGAACGAAAACATGCCAAATAATACATAAACATAAATGATAATTACATTTGCAAATTCGAGTTAATAACATAAGGCCTATTTTTGCAACCACCCTAAAGTTTATAAGCCATGTAAATATTTTTCACAAGTTTTAATACATAAAGATCACGGTCCATGGGTGTAGTTAGATCTGGTCTAAGTAAGTATTTTTCCTTAATTAGTTGCTTGTTCCATATTTTAATTTGCTAAAAATATACCTCCAAAAGGATCAATGCCCAATCTTTTGACCAATATATTAAGTATTTTTCGTTACCTATACTCTTCTTCAACAGTTAAATCTTAAGGCAGTTGTATGATTTGATATTCAAATATTTTTCTTTTTTTGCGAGTAATTGGATAAGATCCAAAATTAAATTACTCTGGACCGCGATATGCTAAAGGTGAACTTTTGAAAAGGCCTCTCCTTCTCTTGCAAGAACATCCAGTACTTAGCTTACCAACACGGTTTTGTAGCTGTCTTTTCATGTATGAGGAATTAAAAATTTATCAAACGCTGTTGTCGTCTTTGATGCATTACTTTATTTCATTTTCTCCACGGCCTAAATTTAGAATCAAATAGATTTTCACGATTGGGAGTAAACGAAAATATTACCATTAAAACCAGCTATAACAAGAGGGTTTTTTTCAACTTTGATTCATTAATTAGTAATGACTTCATCTTTGGTCTTCTATTGAGATTTTTTGCAACTTTGGTGCTCTAATTTGTCTCACAATTCAAACTTGATTCTTTTTTTCACTGAAATCATCCTTTATAGCCAAAAAAAAATCATGTCCCGTTCACATAGTCACATGGGGTTGTTCTCACGTGGGAAAGAAGTCGCGATTCTGAAATCAAACTCCTCTTTCGTTGTTTTAAGGAAACGCTTTGCTCTATAAAATTGCAAAAAAATTCAATAGGGGACCAGAGATGGAAGACTTTTTTTCAACTTTGTTCCCTATTAATTTTTTTTTTGCAACTTTATTCCCCTAATAGAAAAAGTGTTTCCTTAAAACAACAAAAGAGGGGTGCGATTTTAGAATCACGACTTCTTTCTCACATGAAAACAACTCTCATGTGACCACGTGCACAACACGTGATTTTTTTTGGCCAAAAAGAGCGATTTCGGCAGAAAAAGGGATCAGATATGAATTGTGATATAAATTAGAGGACCAAAGTTGCAAAAAAATTCAATAAAAGACCAAAGATGGAGTCAATACTCATTAAGGGACCAAAGTTGAAAAAGAACCCTATAACAAGCACTCCTCTAGCTTTATTTGCGTGATACCGCAACACTGTGTAATTATATATTGATATTTTCTGTACATTTTGATCAGCCTATATCAATGTATTTAAGTCTATAATTTTCGTACGAGAAAAATCAGACCCCGATAGAAATATGGCTGCCCTTTTTCTATCCGGTTAATTTCATTTGGGGGGCCTAAAGTTTAATTAGTTTAATTACAAAACCTCCATTATTCATTAGAGAATAATATATAGGGACACCCTTGAGGCTTTAAAAACACAAAATTATAAGGGAATTTTACAAAATCAGTCCTCTAATTTGGCACTTCTGTAAAATTAGTCCTCTAAATTTTTTATTGACAATTTTAGTCCCATAAGTTGCCACGAGTTTCAATATTGGTCTTCCGACCAATTTTTTGGCAATTTAGGCCGGAAATTCCTCTCCTTTAATTTCTTTAATTTATTTGGTTTATTAAAAACAATAAACAAGAAGAAAAAAATGTGTTAGTTTCTCTCTCCCCGTCTCTCTCTCTCTCTCTCTCTCTAAAACTCACAAAGCCAACTGATATTCTGCAGAAAGATGCAAAATTGAATGGTCGATCTTTGAAATAGCAGTCTGTGTGGAAGTTTTTCAGCCCTTGTCCATCTGATTAAAGAGGCATGCAACAACTATGTGGGAAAAGTTGTTTGTGATAATTGAGAAGAATAAGGCTTTGAACCTTGTAGAATCTCATAAGACCAAATCTTGCCCTTTTTATGGTAGTTCATCTAATACCACAAGAGTTCTTGACATCATGTGTGAGGATTATCCAATCCTACATTATTGTCTTTCACATATCTACTCCTCCTACAAATCATGTAATGCAATGTGCTCAACCCCGTTCCTTTTTCTAGAGAGAGATGTCTGAAATTGAAGAAAAATTGGCATGATGAAGATCTTAGAGAGAAGACACTGAGAGAGAAGAATTAGAGAGAGAGAGAGAAGACCGGGAGATAAACTTTTAAAAAATTAAATGGCAACTAAAAAAATTTAATTTCCTATAAAATTAAAAAATTTACAGAAAAGGATTTTCCGGCGGTCGGAGGACCAATATTGAAACTCGTGGCAACTTATAGGACTAAAGTTGTCAATAAACAGAGGACAGATGTGCCAAGTTATAGAACTGATTTTGCAAAATTCCCAAAATATAAGGGGAGACTCCATAAAGTTTTTCACTATTTCAGAGAGTGTCTCTGTAATTAATTATTAAACCTTAAAAGAGTACAATGATAATGGGTTCTTAATTTTCAACTGGGGTACTTGTAATTATTCGAATAGTATGGATGTTTTTATGAGATATGTAATTGCGAATTGCGATTTTCCCTTTTACATTACTTTCCTCTCTTTTTCTCGTTTTTTTTTTCTATTTCTTTTTTTCTTTTTCGTTTTTCTTTCTTCTTTTCCCTGCATCTTCCTCGCCACATTGATAAGACCTCTAATATTTTGATTTCCCTTTTAAAGATAAAAGTTCACATGCACTTATTCTCAATCTTATCGAATGTAATGCACTTATAGTAATTATTAATTAAGCCATGCTTTTATGTTGACAAGCATTAAAATCTTGAACATTAGAAGTAGCTGAGTGGCTGACCCATACTTCCAACCGAAAAATATAACTTGCATAATGTTACCGAGGTGTTACGCGGTCTCACTATTAAAAAAATAAATATATGTTTTATTATTGAGTTTAATATACATGAAAAACATACATACTAATTAGAAAAACAAAGTAGATCTATTAGATAATTCCATATTAATCTTCACCATTAATGTTAATCAAACTTTTTTGCTTGTTTTCATTGAAAGGTCGTAATGTTTTTCTTGTTGACCACTTAACTTAATATAAACAAAATTGACTAACCAAAGCTAATTAAATTTCTAGATACGCCTCTTAGATGAGTGGAGAATAGCGATGAAGTTCGACCAACAAGATGGTTAAAACAAAAAAAAATAAAAAAATCAGTATAAAAAATGAGAAAGTAAATTACTTTCCTTGGACTCGAATTAGTTTCTCCGCTCCTACTACGACAGTATTTTGTCTTTATACGGGACTAAAGCCTATAAATGCGCTACCATACCTCGCCTATGCTATACCTATTCGAGAATAACAAATTAGAGAAAAAAGAAGAATATGGTTGCACCCAGACCTGTCAAAGTCCGGGTAAGACCCGGACCCGAACCCGCCCAACACCCGCTTGAAAATTGCAACGGGTCCGGGTCCGGGTCCGGACACGGACCCGCTCACGAGACCCGGATCCGGACCCGCAGTTACGGGTCGGGTTCAACCCGGCCCTTTAAATTTTTTTATTTTTTTTTTCTTCCTTAGCTAAGATTCTCAATTAGTTCTTTGAAATTTGATCACAATTGGAATATATAATAGCAATCATCGCTAATAATGCTCAATATTATCTTTTCTCGACATATGTTGTTAAGGTCTAGTTAATTAGTTTGCCGAATCTAAGTTTAAGTAAATTTGTGATTTTTGGACAAAGAATTTTATAACCAAAAATGCCCTACGTAATTGCTTGTTTTTTGAAAACAGATTCCAACTAAAAAGCTAATATAAATTTCATCATTGAGTAATCAAGAACCTAGTAGACAAAAATGAAAACCTTCATTTCAGTTTCATCTTTTTACAAAATGGTAAAGTTGGTGATGTAGCCCCTTGTCAACAATATATTTTCTGTATGCGTGAGTTTTTTTTTCAAATAAGGTCTAAGGAACGAGTCTGTTTTCTATTTTCTGTCTTTTTTTTTGCATTTTAGTCCTTCTAAGTTTCTAATTAGTTAATTGGTATTTAGATCCTTAAAAAAAAACGGGTAAACCACGGATATTTCGGGCAACCCGATAACCAAACCGAAAACCTATTCGGGTTATGGTTTACATCGAAAAACCGAACGGTTTGCGCTAGTTCGGTTTGAACCGAGCTGAACTAGCACAAATCTTTCGATTTTTCGGTTTAAACCGAAATGTGCACACCCCTAGAGATTAGGGTGTCTTTTTTTTTTTAAAACAATTCTTAAACCCCAGCACGTTTTAATTTTTGGGAAAAAAATAAAAATTTAAGGACGGGTTCGGGTCTGGACCCGGATCCGTCCATGTGCTTTAGGCGGGTCCGGGTCTCGGACCCGGAGCGGACCCGTTGACGCTGACCCGGACCCAGACCGGTTGATATTCAACGGGTCCGGGTACGGGTCTTACCCGGACTTTGACAGGTCTAGTTGCACCTCTGATCATAGTTAGAGACCTTTGGCGTGATAATCCAGACCATGAATTTCCTGGTACCGCCGTTCACCCACATTCGACACTGAATTTCCTGGTACCGCCGTTCACCCACAGTCTGATATTCCTAAATACTCCTACTCTTCTCTTCACCCTTTCGATGCCTATTCTCTCATGAAAAAAAAATGTTGACGTCTTGCATCTCATTCAATTCGGTCTGACACTTTCCGATGCCAATGGTAACCTCCCAAACTTATCCACCACTTTTTGCTACGTTTGGCAGTTTAATTTTTGTGACTTTGACCCTCAAATCCATCGTCATAAACCAGATGCGATTCAACTTCTCCTTGACCGTGGTACCAACTTTACCAAGAACCAAAATGAGGGAATTGACTCCCGAGTTTTTGGCGAGAAGTTTAGATTGATATTGGCTTCGATTGCAATACGCGATTGCATAGGACTCGGATACTTGACTTGGATAACTTTTCATGGAACGTATGATTTTGGGATCTTGATCAAGATTTTGAGTGGGAAAGAACTGCCAGATCAGTTGGATCGCTCTATGAAGCTAGTCAGACACTTCTTTGGTGTAGAGGTTTATGACTTGAAGGTAATAGGGCGGCACCTTGGACTGCAAGGCAATTTGGACCATGTTGCGCAGAGTTTGGATGTGGTTTGCACTATATGTTGTTAGGGTTGTGGAGTCTGAATTGCCTAGGAATTGTAGGAGACCCAGTCAATTTGGGAAACAGAGATCTAGTTAATCTGGAAAATAGAGACCCAATTCGTCTAGGAAACGGATACCCAGTTGGTTTGGGAAGTAGAAACCTAAATTGCGTAGGAGTTGCAGAGTTCATGTAAAACTATAATTAGGAAAGTGTTCCTATTATAAATAGCTAGCAATATGTAATTGTATTCTTGCGTTTGTCATAACACTCATCAGAAAATCCTGGCTTGGCAGCGCCTCCAGAGGTAGTCTTTCGACGAACTGGGTGAACAAATATGTCTTGTCTTTTATCGCTTTTCGTGTGCATGTTTCTTAACATCTCGATTGTTGCGCAACAAGTGGTATCAGAGCTCAGGTTTGAGTGGGAGTAATCACGATGGATGTGGGAAAATCACTGATCAAAAAGTTCGATGGTTCGGGTAACAGGTTCTGGAAGATGCAGATTGAGGATTACCTGTACGGTAAAGATTTATAGAAACCTCTGAAGGCCAAACCGAAGGACATGGCAGAAGAAGATGGTCCGTGCTGGATCAGAAGGCGATGAGTGTATGTTCGAAAGCCAGGTGCTCCAATCCATGTGGGTTTCCCAGATTGAACGAGAAAGAAGGTGTGAGCTCTGGGCTTAAGGTGAGGTTCGCAGGTGGTGAACTCCCAGATTAAGGGGAAGCTTGGTGGTCCTTTGTTCAAGAGAATAATTGTTGTGCCAAATAATATCCCAGGAACGAACGGGAAAAAGGTTATGAATTTCAGTCGCACGAGTAGCGTAGAGGAAGTTCAGTGGTCCTTTGTTCGAGGGGAGGATTGTTGAGGCGAACAACAGTCCCACATTGGAAATATGGAAGAGACACATCAGAGTTAATCCAAGGAGTCATGGCGTTGGCTCGGGTTTGAGAAGAGAACTCTGTATGTGACAATGAGCAAGTGAGAGCTTGCTGATATTGTCTAGGGTTGTGACCTTAGATGGTTTGAAACTATGCACAGTTTCAACCGGCCTCGGGACTTGAAGAGTTCGAGGATTAGCGTTGTCAGTGCTTATGGATTTTGCTATTGAATTGGAGATTTGATTACATATGGATTCAGTCTCCAAGTGGGAGATTGTTAGGGTTGTGGAGTCTGAATTGCCTAGAAATTGTAGGAGACCCAGTCAATTTGAGAAACAGAGATCTAGTTAATCTGGGAAACAGAGACCCAATTCGTCTAGGAAACGGATACCCAGTTGGTTTGGAAGTAGAAACCTAAATTGCCTAGGAGTTGCAGAGTTCATGTAAAACTATAATTAGGAAAGTGTTCCTATTATAAATAGCCAGCAATATGTAATTGTATTCTTGCGTTTGTCATAACACTCATCAGAAAATCCTGGCTTGGCAGCGCCCCTAGAGGTAGTCTTTCGACGAACTGGGTGAACAAATATGTCTTGTCTTTTATCGCTTTTCGTGTGCATATTTCTTAACATCTCGATTGTTGCGCAACATATGTATGAGCCATCAAGCAGGATCCGACAGTTTGCTCGTTATGCGTACTTTTTAGAGATGGAGAAAAGATGTTTCAGTTTATTAAATAAAAAGAAGCTCAGCTTAAAAGTGCAAGGGCTGAGTAATACTAATTTTGATTAGCTTTTCTTTATTCTAGGAATGGAATGAATGATATCCCTTAGCTTTGAGTTATTTCTTCTTTATTTAAGGATACAAAGTTTAATAAGAGATTTGGTGTTTCGGTGTTTAACCTCTATTTTAGTTGTTTGGTGTGGGCATCTTGCAGGAATTTCATTCTTTATTTTCATACAAATTAACTATTGCAGTCGAATACATGATGTTGGAAAATCGCTTCTATCTTCTAACTCTGTGGACTGTGATAATCACTTTCGAGTATCTAATGGATTAAACTAAGTTGCAAACTAATGTTATGAGAAGCCATCATGAGAATCCAACCTCAATAGTTAGTTCGTAAAGTGCAAAAGTCCAAACATCTGTTTTTTCGATTTTTCCTTTTCTCTGTATTTCGTGGAATATGGCTTTTAAGAGGATTTCCATTTGTAAGTAAATTGACGTCTTGTATAACATAATTTGGAATTTGCGAGTTTTATAGAATAAATATAGAACTATCTCATACTTATGGTAATATTTGTCTTTGTATAGCCAAGACCTAAGTCACATAATGCGGATTTGTGGAATTAAATGAAAAGATTCAAAGACGTAAGTGCCCTTTTATCAATTAGAAGTTTGGAACTTCAGTTTGTAGGTCACAATCCACACAGAAAATTAAATTGGGAAATTAATATTTTTAATATAAAATCAATTTCTAAAATTTTCTCTTCCGTAAAGAAATTTAAAATTAAAAGGTATGTGCTTTCCAAAATCGAGCCCCCCCAACCCCCGCGCGCTCTTCTCTGACCACGCCACAACCACAATTGCGCCACCATCCATGACCTATAAAAGCATGTGGAGGCCGGTGATGGGCGACCAAGGTCTTTAAGATCTCAAGTTGGGGGAGGGTGACTGGGGAAGGAGACATTGTGAGTTTTCATCTTTTCCTTTTACTTTCTTTTTCTTGTTTCTTAATATCATTTAATACTAAATCTAAATAGAAAGTGAAAAAGAAAGATAAGAAGCCACCTTAGAATAGATAAACAGAGAGCTGACAACAGGGGCAATGTCAGGGGAAGCAAATGGAATCCAGCCGGACAAGCACTGGCTTTTGGTAGCTCGCTGCTCCAGATAATCATTTAAAACAAAACTATAATTCATGAAATTGATAGATATATACTTTGCTTAAGAAATTAGAATTAAGATTTCAAAATAATTTTTCTCTTGTTATCAACTAATATACAGCAGAGTAGTTATCACGTGAGGTTTGAAAAAATTATTTCCAAATTCTGTTCTTCAGTTTATTTATAAAAAAAAAAAAAATCATTTAGTTTTGATTTTTCAGTTTTTCAAATGTTGTGTAAACTTTTATAAACATTACACTTACACCATTTCAAATTTAATAAAAGTATCAATACACCCCCTACTGTAAAAGGGTAGTTTGGTCCAAACTCGTAGCATGATTTAAGGCTGCAAATTTGAAGTATGATTGCAAAATATGACAATAAAGTCGCAATCAAATTCTCCAATCATACATGGTATTTAAGGGATCAAAACACATAAGCTTAAATATCTATCACTGAAACAAGATGTTAGAAGAAGAATTTTGTCATTGAGCTCTTAATGGACTTCTACATCTTCCATGTTTTATTTTCCATTGGGTACACATATCATTTTTGGATGTATGATAACAGAACTCGTCTTTTTTAAGATATTGTGGGACCATTACGAAAACTCTTGCTAATGGATGGTTATGATAGTTGTTAATGTCATGGTACATGGAAGGCATCATGTTGCAGAATGTTGTGATCTCCGTGACTCTCATTAACTCCAAGATTAATCAAGGCGCTTACGAAGACCAAATAAATAAAGATTTAACATATTATGCGTGCCTTACGATTCCTAATGAAAATATTACTGAGTATTCCAAACTACCCTATTGTAAAAGGGTAGTTTGGTCCCGAACTTGTGGCATAATCTGAGGCTGCAAATTTGGAGTATGATTGCAGAATATGACAAATAAAGTCGCAATCTAATTCTTCAACCATGACATGGTATTTAAGGGATCAAAACACATAAGCTTAAATATCTATCACAGAAACAAGATGTTAGATGAAGAAATTTTGTCATTGAGCTTTTAATGGACTTCTACATCACATATTAATTTTTGGTGTATGATAACAGAACTCGTCTTTTTCAAGACATTATGGGATCATTACGAAAACTCTTGCTAATGAGCTAGTTATGATAGTTATTAATATCATAGTACATGGAAGGCATCATGTTGCAGAATGTTGTGACCGCCACACTTACGAAGACCAACTAAATAAAGATTTAACATATTATGCGCGCCTTATGATTCCTAATGAAAATATTACTGAGTATTCTAACGACCAAGTGGGAGACTATAAGATAATTATTTAATGGTCTTTATTTGACCTTATGTTTCCTAATTACGGTCTAATAGGAATCGTCGTTTTCTAGAATATATGTTAATCTATATATTGGTTATTTATTATTTATTATAGTTAAGAGTTATTTTCTTATTAAAACTCATCTTTGATGGACGGATGATATTATGTCTTACAGTTTAACTATAATTGGAACTTGGTCCTCCCTCCTCCTATAAATATATGTTTTAGTCCATCATAAGGCATACTAAAAAAAAACACATAAAGTAGAGTTTATATGCTCGAAGGGAGAAACTAAAAGCTCCAATAAAATTGTTTGAAATTAGTCGTTCGTTGTTCGATCATCATAAAGAAGATCAAAACCAATCCGTGCTGCAATGAACAGAGGTATTCTATCATCTCTTTTATTTACTGTTCTATTTACGTGATGATTCTGTTGTTCAAAAGATCTTAGGGTTCATATAATTAGAATTGTTTACAATAATTGCATGAAATAGTTATTTCTTTTAACAAATAGCCTATGTTTTAACCATGCAGGCATATATAGTTCCATGCAAGCATAGATCAAAGTTTCTTTTATTTTTCCTCGAAAAGTATCGAAATATTTCTATTTTTGACTATGTAGAAAAGAACCATACAATATTTTCTACATTTATTGTGCGAACAATTTTTAAGAATTTTTTGAAATATATCGAAAAGATCTCGAAACATTGCGAAAAGTTTCTGATATTTAGAAAACCAAAACATTCCATAGAAACGAAACTTTGATCCATGCATGCAAGGTACACGGGATTGTCTAAAGCTTCACTCTTTTTATTGCAAATTAAAAATCTACGATAATTAATTACCACAATAAAGCACAAATTACCCCAGAATACAAGTCTCACACATCAAAGTAATATCATATTAAAATGTACTTGATTTTTTTTTATGGAAGAATATACTTGAACTGGTTTAATTGATTTATCACGAAACTTTCTTCTTGTAGTTTAATAATTAAGTAGGTGCAGCTAGATGTAATCCAAAAAGAAAATATATATAGGTACGACGCATGCAGTAGCTATTCAGATACGTACTGAAAATCATAACTCATGCGCTTAATTACTTAGCACACTTCTGTTTGCAGTCTCCATCCTGAATTAATCACACTAATAAAAACATAGCCATCATTCATTACTCCTCAAGTCCTAACATTACTGTTCGCTTATCAATACCTGATAGTTATTTTCAGTTCAATTCTTAACTAATATCTTTTATTTTTAAATTAGATTAATTCTTTATTTTCAAAGTACTACCCGAGAAAGTATTTTTTGGAGTCGTTGCACACGCTTTAATTTTGGTGTAGAATATTAATAAGTTTGTAGAATTTTGTAAAGTAAAGCACACTATAAAATTATATGATCAAATATCAATATTATTATAAAAAGGCATTTGGCAAATTACCCTCCATGTTATGCCAAAATTCTAGAACTTCAAAACCAAAGAAATGCAACGTGAGTTGACATATTACCTCTTTGTAAAAATAAATGTGCAAATTAACCTCTCATCCCAATTTCAAAAGTTGCACTATGCCCTGTTTATTTATTGTAGTGTATTTGTTGTATATGAACGAAATACTCTTTTTAATTTTTTCTTGGTGATTTCAACTATAATTGTAGTCTTTCTTTGAAAATATATAAAGTAAAAGTGTAAAAATATATTATAATATATAGTAATAAATTTTAATTTAATTTAAAAACCTTATTTTATACTTTTCCATAATCTAAAGTAGAAAAATCAAGCGAGACACATATTGTTTTAGACTTGGGTACACACAAGTATTTTTTTACGCAAAAATTATCCCCAACCGAATGAACTATACTTTGCAATATATGGAGTAATATGCTATATTCTGAAATCATAAAAGAAAATGCTTATCTATTTTTCATATGAGAGAGAAGTAATCTTCCATAAAAGTGATACCAACTACCATATTGTATGCAACAACTATTTAGAATATAATGCTCGTTCTACACACTTTTTGCTGCAGCGAGCAACCCAACTTCCACCTTATTTTAGCTAAGCCATAAAGATAGCATTTCTAAGCAACACAAAAATACACACTCACATTGCCTCCCCCACATTTAAAACATCTTCTAGCATTCTTCCTCTTATAAAATCATCATTTGGTCCTAAGGTATTACAATATTACACACACACAAACTCACTATATATAGTCCATTCTTTATACAATAAGAAAGGCCATGAACATGAAGGCATCCAAGAAAATGAAGGGCTTCATGTGCCACTCGACATCTTCAACTGCAGTGTGCATGACACAAGATTTCAGGTCGGTAATCGTGCCACGACGGCCCGACGGAACAATGGCTCATCGACCGACGCTGATCAACGGTGCAAAATACATTCGGCTAGGGGATCAAAGGCGGGCGATTCCTCCCTCTTTTTTGAGATCATTCCCGTCATCAGTGAAAAAAGATCAAGATAAGAAACAGTCGGAAGAAGTTAGTAATACTTCACTAGTAATCCCTGACCATGTAAACTTCCAGGTTATATATATCCATTTAATATTCCATCCTTTTTTGTTGTAATTTGTTACAAGTTTAAAATAACGTCCATTATATCCTGTAATTATATGATAACACCTGAGGCATATATCAACTCTTTTTTTTTTTTTTTTTTGGGGGGGGGGGGGGGGGGGGGGTACAAAATGCCAAATTAGACCCTTATATCCTTTTTATCTTTATAATTACCTAGCCTATAATATTTGTCTTTTTACGTAGTTTCAGTCTTTTTCTTATAACTCGTGAATAGAGTACATCATCTTTAAGTGTTGACAATTTAAATCTTTTTCTTCAATTTTAGTCATTGATTTATTTTTTGGCAATTGTGTTTCATTTAATTAGCAATTCTTTAAATTTTCTCTCTATAATTTCAAGTGGTAAATGGATTTAAAAATATAAAGTAAAAAAAATTAATAGCTGCTTGCTTGAAGATTAAAATCAATTCATAAAAATTGCTAGCGTTCGAAGATAAACGATTAAATTTGCAAGTTACAAAGGAAAAAGAGCTACAACCGTAGAGGACTATTTTTGCAAGTTTAAAAAACAGTAAGACTATTTTTGAGACAATCTTAAAGTTAAGGGACCAAAATTGCAATTTTTCTCTTCTTGAATGGACGTTTACACTTTTTTTTTTTCTTTTTTTTTCTTTTTTTGGAGGATGACAGGTAGTTGTGATGAGAGTCTCTCTTCACTGTCAAGGCTGTGCTGGTAAAGTGAAGAAGCATCTATCAAAAATGGAAGGTACCAACTCTTTCAACTTTCAACTTTCAACCTCTCTTTTATCAACTGTTCGTATGTTGCAATTATAATCTTCTTCTTTTCTCTATGGTTGCAAAAATTTATTTTAAGTTAGTTAAAATTGAATTTATTAACTGAAAATATTTGTGAAAGTTTTACCAAATTTATTTCATAAAAGTGGCACATTTTACTTTCTGACTAGTCGTTTAGAACTTCTCAAAGTAGAGGGACAGGGGGGTTGCAGATTTTGGATGTTTCAAAAGTGGTACAACTTCTTCTCATTATTTTTCTCCTGTTACAAGATGGTACATAGCTGCCATTCTTGATCAAGTCAACTCGTGAACTTGGACCACTCACGGCTGCAAATCTTTAACAAATCTTGGGTCTAACGGACTTTCAAATTTGAATTTTGACAAGGAAAATAATAAGATATAAGTTTTAATTTTCTGTGTTAAGTAACGTGACATTATTAGATATAAAAGTACATATATATATGTCGTGGGTGGTGGGGGTCTGTACGTACATTTGTAGGTAAAGTATTGAGTAATATTTTATTTTGCAATTATCACGTCTAATGTAAACCCATTTTTGAATAATGCTATATGCTATACAACATGCGTTCAAATAGTCTCATAGCAATTATATAGAGAATTCATAATTTCCACTTTAAGAAGAATTAATAAGCTCTAAACTATACATTGTCAATGATTAATTTGAATTTCGGAATATCTGTTCTTCGCCATGTAAATTTGTCAGTCCAGCGTAAGATATGCAACATATTATCTGCGATTATTAGTTGATGAGACATTCTTTATGTTATTGGAGCTTGTTCGATTAAATTCTAAATACTAGTAGTTCATCAGAAGAACATATTTTAAGCCCGAAAATGTTCTCTATATATATAATGTATCTAGATTAACTATCACTCGTCTTCAAACTACATATGCGACACTTTGTACATGGTAATTTTACATAAGATGAAATCATGCATCAAAACTCAACATCGACATCAACACCATCAAAAACTACACTAAGCGTTGCACCTCCCCTTGTGAAAACTCTATCATCTGTGAGTTGCATGTTTATCGTTGGTGCAACCACTTTTACCTTCGATTATAATACCATTGTACAACACACATCTCGATTTTCATTCCATGTACAAAAATATTTTTAAGTTGACAAAATGACTTAGGTTTTAATGTTTTATTTCTTTTAAAGGATGCATTAGAAGAAA
Source organism: Misopates orontium (assembly GCA_946800315.1). Classification (NCBI taxonomy): domain Eukaryota; kingdom Viridiplantae; phylum Streptophyta; class Magnoliopsida; order Lamiales; family Plantaginaceae; genus Misopates; species Misopates orontium. Next base: position 4,046,459 of record OX326948.1, on the reverse strand, counting down.
TTTTTCCTTGTCCCTGATTAATTACTTTACGTTGGTTAAAATATTGAAGGAGTGACATCATTCAGCATTGAACTGGAGAGTAAGAGGGTTACTGTGATGGGACACGTGTCGCCATCTTGTGTGCTGGAGAGCATATCAAAGGTGAAGAAGGCAGAGTTTTGGCCTTGTTGAAGACGAGGATTTCTTTGTTGTTTCACATGGTGCGACAAAGCAGAAAATTAAGATGCCCTTTTTATTTCACTTGGGTTAGGTATAACTTAATTATGGTGAGATTCTAGTGTGGTCCCTTTGAAAAATTGAGCATGGACAACAATTGATGGAGTAAAGTAATTGTTAGTGACGAGGAGATATAAATGAGGTAAATTGACATTGTAACTTTTCTCTCATTAGTGGCTCTGTTCTATTTCCGTGTTGTTATATATACTTGTCATATGTTAATCTATATATGTCTTTAATAGATTTATATATAAAATCTATATGTATAAAATTTACTGTGTAATCTCAATATGTATAGTGATGGGTAGAAAAAAGTTTGGAATATACATCTTTATCTTAGAACCATGACACGTGGTTGTGATATAAGTGATAGATGCAACATTTCATTTGTAGGAGGTACTCATATGATCATATGCATCTCAAAATTCTTGTAAAATAGTTTTTACAATTTGTATGTTGATGAGTTTGAAAACAGAATGACAAAACAGAACAAGAATCATATGGTGCAGTCATTCGACTTAAATCTACGAAACAAATGCACGAAAGGAAAATTTACTTTATTTATCTCTTGAGTTTACACTTAAACAATGTTAATTTATATAGACATCATATATAGTGAAGAAGAGTTTTAAGTTTTAACAGGAAAAGGCGTATTATAGTTATACTTAGCTCGCGATGCCAACCATCTAAAAACTTTCGCTAAGCATTTATAAGATTATATATGAAGTGTAGTTGCAAATTTCTTCAACGGACTCGGGTACAGTTTTTAATCACCAAAAATGCACGACTAGTTTAAGTATCAATATCATTTTTTTTTTTCATTTGTATTAAAAGGTTTTTACAAACCCCCGGGGCTAATTTGGCCCAAACGTTCCAAGGCGACTCCTCAAACATAACTTTCACGGTACGGTCTTTTTTTTTTTTTTGGTCACAATAACTTTCACGGTCTACATATGAATTCTCAAGTGTAAAAGACAACTTCATGCGCCCTTAGCCGTTGAACTTACACCTCAAATATAATTGAAAGATATTCAGTATTATTATAATATTTTCTAAATAGAGATCATCGGGAAATGATAGAAAACCCATCTTTTCATATATTTTGACAACAGAAATGAAACTTATTATCATTTTTTGGTGGCTTAGTTGTTTCTTTTCATATTTTAATTTTATAATTATAAAGTAGAATATGTAAACAATTCAAGTTTTTTGTACTTTTTATAACTTTATACTATATCAACACAAATATTTCATCATAATACATTTGAAAACTATTTACACTTGTTTTTTTAATTTCTATTTTCATTCTAAAAAAAAATTCAAACAACTAAAAACATGCCACAAGCTTTTTGTTTCACTATCTATCATCTTTTATATTAACGGCCCAAATCCCAATCCAACACACGACAAAATTAATAATTTTAACAAAAAATTCCAAAAAAACCCAGCGCGCCAGGTCCTTCAAATCCCGATAAAACCTCACTCCACATTCACACACTCACACACACACACACACACACACACACACACTCACTGCGTGTTTTTCAAAATGGACGACAACAACAACAACAATCAACAGCACCAACAAACCGCAGTAGAAGACGAAGAAGAATCGCAATGGAAGCTCTACGAGGCCTACAACGAGCTCCACGCCCTAGCTCAGCAATTCTCCACTCCGTTCGACGCTCCGGCGGTTTTAGTCGTCGGACACCAGACCGAAGGCAAGAGCGCGCTCGTCGAAGCGCTCATGGGCTTCCAGTTCAACCACGTCGGCGGAGGCACCAAAACGCGCCGCCCGATTACGCTGCACATGAGGTTTAATCCTGATTGCGATGCTCCTGTGTGTTGTCTGTTCTCCGATTCGGATCCTTCGGTTCACCAACAGAAGACGCTGCAGCAGATTCAGGTAACTGAGTGTTTTAGGTTTTGTGTTGTGTGTTGAGATTTTGTGCGATTGTGGTGGAAATGTGGTGAGATGATGAAATTGTGCTTGAGAGTGTGATTGTTGGTGTAGGTTACGAGGTTTTAGGCTTAGCTTAATTTGTTCGGGTGCTTCGTGTACAATGCGTATAGGTTCTAAGTTCATTTGGAGCTTTGAGCTGAAGACATCATACTGGAAAGAAGACGCTATCGTAATTTGTATTTTTCTGGAGGTTTATCTTCGTTACGAATTTTGTGTAATTCAAGTAGGAGAGGTAATGAGGTGAAGAAATGATGCTCGAACGAGTACGGAATTGATTATGAGATTTTAGGTTTAAACTTAATTTATTCAGGTACTTGCTATACAATGCCTATAGGTTTAAGTTCGTTTGGAGCTTTGTGTGGTTCAAGTAAGAATTATATGAGCTGAAGAAATGATGCTCAAGCGAGTATGCTTATCAGTACAGCTTACGAGATTTTAGGTTTTAACTTAATTTATTCTGGTACTTCTTATACAATGCCTACATGTTTAAGTTTGTTTGGAGCTTTGTGTGGCTCAAGTAGGAATATAATGAGCTGAAGAAATGATGCTCGACGAGCAAGCTTATCAGTGTAGATTACGATGTTTTAGGTTTAACTTACTTTATTGAGGTACTTCATATACAATGCCTGTAGGTTTAAGTTTGGTTGGTGCTTTGTGTGGTTCAAGTAATGAGCTGAAGACACGATACTAGAAGTCGTATGCTTATCAGTATAGAACATAGATTACGAGATTTGTATTTGTCTGGAATTCATGCAGGAATATATTGAGGCTGAAAACATGAGGCTGGAGCGAGAACCGTATCAATTCTCGTCGAAAGAAATTATTATCAGAATAGAATACAAGTACTGTCCGAATCTCACCATAATAGACACTCCTGGGCTTATTGCCCCAGCTCCAGCTCGGAAAAACCGCTCTTTGCAGGTAAGTATTTGCTGATTTTTGGATACTGAGTTGGTACTTAAAGCTGAATGTTGAGGTAGTGATTATCTATGGCAGACTCAAGCCCGTGCAGTGGAGTCTTTAGTGCGGGCCAAAATGCAGCATAAGGAATTCATCATATTATGCCTTGAAGATTGCAGTGATTGGAGCAATGCCACGACTCGGAGGGTAGTCATGCAAGTACGTCTACTTTCATCTTTTTTGTTTTTGGGTACTTTCTAAAGACAATGACAACGTGAAAAGAAAAAAAAACTGAGTTCAATAGAAACTTTTCCCTGAGTGGGAGAGTGCACTGGCTACTTAATCGGACAGAGGAATTGCTTTTGTAACTCATACTTCAAAATGGCGTGACGACATAATTTGAAAGTGTTCTTTGTGACTTTAAACTTATTATAGATCATCCCAGTTTTTTTTTCCTGCAATTATGAGGTAGCGGGTGGTTTATTTTCTTTAAATATCAGGAAGCTCGCATGCAAATTCATTTCCTAAGACACGTATTTGAAATCCAAGGGAAGTCTGGGGAACCATGATGTGGCATTATTTCACTAAATTTTTGAGTTTAAACAACGTAATCAGGCAATGTTGCACTTTTTGGAATCTCATTGAATATTGTCATTTCCATGCTTGGCCATGAGAAGTACTTGGAAGCATTTAGATATTCATAACAAGTAAGTTTTATGAAACGATTTAAAATCTTTCCCATTTCTAGAAAGATTAATACCATTTTGCATTATCACATAGATTGATCCTGAGCTTTCACGGACGGTAATTGTCTCGACAAAACTTGATACAAAAATCCCTCAGTTTGCGCGAGCTTCAGATGTGGAAGTTTTTCTTTCACCACCTGCATGCACACTTGATGGCTTCATGCTCGGCGATTCACCTTTTTTCACATCAGTTCCTTCGGGAAGAGTTGGGTCTGGGCATGAATCAGTTTACAGATCTAACGATGAGTTCAAACAGGTAAACACTTTTGCCTTCTGACTTGCAGTATCTGCACTAAGCTATTTCTTTAAGAGAGATTTGTTGTTCATGATTTTGAAACATGGATGACTTAGCATTCAGTTAATGTGGCCAATTGAACTGATTACTAAGTCTTCTTTTTTCTTCTTTATATCAATCTTATATGTGCTCAACTTCCAACTTCATTCAGATCTCTTGTCGGATTTAAACTTGAGGCTTGCTTATTCAAAGATTTAGGGTGATAAATAGCTAAACTTGTACTGTGTGTTCCACTGTCTTCTTTTTTGGTTAATTAGTTAAAACTAGTTTTTCCTTTTACCCAGTTAAATTGGCTAAATGTTCTTGTTGATGTACAAAGTAACTTCGACCAATATTAGAGTGGTCATTGCCTTCGCTTTTATATGAGTGTGCAAAGGACTATTCTTCCAAGTTACAGGTCATAGTGTATGGTGTAGAAGCTACAAGGATAAAAGCTATCTAAGGAGAAAGAGATGAAAATAAATTAACTTAAGATGATTAGCAACACTTTTCATGTGCTTAGTGATTTCTCAGCTGGTTAAGGCCTACACTATCTAATCTTTTTCTGGGTTCACAATAACGTTTGTTAAAATGAAATGGCAATGTATTAGGTCGGCCCTATTTCTTACCATCTGGTGGGGATTACCAGATTGCAGACTAAGTCTCCTTCACGTCACTCTTCAGCTTCGTTGTAATCATGAATATGTATCTTTTCCTATGCCTTCTTAGGCTGTATCTTTGAGGGAGATGGAAGATAAAGCAGCTTTAGAGGATAAGTTGGGTCGATCACTTTCGAAACAGGAAAGAAGCAGAATAGGTGTTAGCAGTCTTAAGTTATTTCTGGAAGAGTTGCTGCAGAAAAGGTGCTTGTTGAAATTACTGAGTAATGTATGTGGCTTACATGACTATTATTAGTATTATGACTTACAATTTTGTGATGCCATTTTTCTGTTAAGGTATATGGATAGCGTGCCACTTATCATCCCACTTCTCGAAAAGGAGCATCGGAGCACAACAAGGAAGCTACATGATATAAATCAAGAACTCAGGTTTGGTTTCGCATACCTTCTTATTATTATAGTTAGTAATTTTTCATTTTGTGCGTAAAAAGCAAATCAATTATTTGGGATGTCTATGTAGGATAACTGTTTGAAGCTGCCTATTTCATGGTTTTCTTAATTTGGGTTGAGAGTTCTGTGGGAGAAGGCTTAACTTTGTGTTTCATTTATTGATTCCTCTATGGTTATTTTGGTTGAAAATTTAATTGTAGTTCAGTTGAGGAAACTCAAATGTTTCATTTCCACATATTTTCCTGAATGAATTAAGTTGACTTCTTGCTAATTTTTAACTGAGTTATGTATCTCTTGGTCTATTTCCCAGCACTTTGGATGAAGCAAAGCTGAAGGAGAAAGGAAGGACTTTTAATGATTTGTTTTTGACAAAGGTATGAGCACACATATACAATGGCATGGTAGTTATTGAGATTAAAATTTAGTTGTTGTTTTATGCCTAAAAATAGCTATCATTACCATCTATTTTTGTAATGGTTCAATTAATTTAATAATAGATTCAAGTTGGTTTAGTATTGAGAATTAAAAGTGCAAATCTCATTGGATTTGACCCTGGATCCAGTCCCCTTGAGATATAACTAGTTGGATCCATTTTGGACCCGGTCCTTTTGGGATTTGATTTATTTGGATCCATTCCAATATGATCTACTCTGCTTCTTACCCAATAAGATATGTTACTGTCTTCCCCAACTCATAGTTTCAAGTTTCTTATCCCACATTCATTCACTAAATTTAACTTGCAGTCAGGATTAATCAGGCACTGCTAGCAATTTCTTGTGACTAAATGATTGAACACTGAACTGGGATAAGAGATTACTTCTTAAGCTTAGAAGTTTACAGTTTTATTCATTTGTTTAAATTGCCTTTTATTTCACAGTTATCACTTCTGTTGAAAGGAACAGTTGTTGCACCGCCAGATAAATTTGGTGAGCTCTCTGCTGCAATGTAACAGTTTCATTGCATTGGAATTGCTGTTGTCTTAGATACAAGTCAACCAAATAATTCATCTCCTTACTGTAGATACATTTTTTCTTGTTAATGTTCATCTTTTTCTTTTCTTTTCTTGGTTTTCAATTCCACATTTGTTCTCTGACTCTTTTCAGAATCCTCCAGCTGATGCTACCTTTAAGTTTTATTTTCAGAATATCATCTTGTGACTTTTTGAACTGATTATATACTTCTTTTTCATCTCTCTTACAGTAGTTTGGTACCACCATAATTGTGAAGGATTGTTTACTTTTTGCAGGAGAAACACTGCAAGATGAGAGGACTAATGGAGGTGCATTCATTGGCACCGATGGTCTTCAGTTTCCACCAAAGTTAATACCTGTAAGTTTGCATATTTTCAGATCGCGTATATCGTATGCCCCTCTGTTTTTGGTTGAAGAAGTTGCGGTATTGGTCTTCATTTTCCATGGACGTTGAGTTACGGTTTTGATCTTCATTTTTGGTCTAAGATGATAGTTTAAGAAATGCATTCTCAAATGTAGTTTAGACATCTTGCTTTCATTTTTTTTTAAGGTCGTGTTTTGCATATTTTATTGGTTCCAACTATATTATCTCAACTTTATTAACCTACTGCCAAAGTATTGATGTGTTCAGGTTTCAAATGTCCAGTTTATAGTGTCCTCTGAGTTTAATTCATGTTATGTGTTGCAATTGTATTATTTGCTGTACAGAATGCAGGAATGCGTCTTTATGGAGGTGCTCAATATCATCGTGCTATGGCTGAGTTCCGTTTTGTTGTTGGTGGAACCAAATGCCCTCCTATTTCGCGTGAAGAAATTGTCAATGCATGTGGAGTTGAGGACATCCATGATGGGACGAACTATTCAAGGTGTTAGTTGAATTGTACATGCTTGTTAAATCTGTGGTCTAAATTGATAACTATTACTTGTCTGGTTACTTCTTATCCGACTTTATTATTTCTTTGCATCTTGGAATTTAGGACAGCTTGCGTTATTGCTGTTGCAAAAGCGCGTGATACTTTTGAGCCTTTTCTTCACCAGGTGATGTACTCAATGCTCTGTATACCATAGTGCTTCGTCTTTCCTTTCACTTTGTTACATTACTATTGTGGTAACATGAAATGCTGGGGTAATTAAATGTTGGGTTCTCAATTCTTTGATGTAATGATTAATTTATTTGCACATTTCATTTAAGGAGCAAATACTATGCCTAATTTCGTAAATTGCATGGTTGATATACAGTAGCAACCTAGCATATAGCCTTGTCTTTTAGTACACCTTTGGGTTGAGTGGATTTTCTTCTTTCCCTCCCTATAAGGGACATTCTTAAAGATAAGCCTCGTTGTTGGGCTGAGAAGTTCTGGAAAGGGTCAAGAAACATTCTCTTTCGGAACTTTGGCCGATTTCCTCTCTCATGCTGTAACACCATAAATGTAGTCTTCTTACACTTTGGTTTGTAGCACCTATTTTTGCATATTAAATGCATGCATTAATACTTGCTGTAGGCGGGAACATAGGTGAATAGCAGCAATTATGCTGGGATTTCAACTGAATTATTGGCAATGGTATTTATGTACAACTTTATGACAGAGGTTAACAGTTCTGATGGTTGGGCTTCAGGATTTGAATATTTCCTTATGTTTTACTGGATCTTATCATTTATACAGATTTTGCTGTTTTAAGGGCTTTCTTCCTTCAGACAATTAGTAGAATGCCAATTGCTAAACGTCGTATTTCGCCTTTATCTTCATATCTAAAAATCATTCAGTACGGCGCATTCGTAAGAAAACTAGAGGATTGAGAACTCAACCAAAATATTACGCAGATAAATTTGAATATTTTTCCCCATCAGCTACCTGTTCAGATCCTTGAATTATTCACACTCCCTTAATCATCATTCAACTCAAGCCCTCTGATTTTTCTTTGAATAATGCTTCTTATCTGAGATTATAGATTGTGCTGTTATTTGTATCTGTCTATGATCTCATACCTTTTTTTTTCTTGATACCAGTTGGGTGGCAGACTGCTGCACATTCTAAAAAGACTACTTCCTATCTCTGTTTTCCTTCTCCAGGTAAAACATTTTTCAACTTTCTGTAGTATTTATTCATTCAAGAAAGTTGGTGTATTTTATAATTTTTCTGATTATTTGCACCGCAATAATTCCCTACAGAAAGATGGTGAATATCTGAGCAGCCATGAAGTATTTTTAAATCGTGTTGCCTCTTCCTTCAACAACTTTGCTGAATCAACTGAGAAATCATGCCGCGAGAAGTTAGTATAATTGACTTCTCTGCCTCACATCCTTCTTTCATATGCTTTTCTTCGTTATATTATTTGGTCCCTTGGTCTTCTGGTTGTCAAGTGTCAACTCAACTTCTCAGAAGGATCCTGTAAATTGTTAATACAGTTCATTTAATATGGGATTCCCTCCATACCATAACGAGTCAGGGGACAGCGGGAATAAAAGTAACAACTGGTCCTATTTTTTCTTAACATTCCAGTATTGTTTGTGATTTGAGTTTATAATGTCAACCGGATTCATTAGAGATAAAGCTTTCCATAGTGGAGCTTTCATCATGCTTTTACAATCTATGAACATTGTACTGATCACTTGTTATCAATGAACGTTCTTTCTGGATCAGAATCGACAAACTTGCAAAAGGATTTTATCCCTCCCAAATTATGTTCTTAATCATCTTAAAGGATTTGTTGGGAATTCTCAAATACTGTTGCTTCGTCTTCATTCTAGTTCTGCGATGGATTATTTGAGTTTCTTACCTGAAACTCCGTCCTTTAAGTGCAAATGTTTCTTTATGCTATCTCCATCCTTTGAATTAAAATCGAAATTATTAGGGTTGTATTGTTTTCAGGTGTATGGAGGATTTGACAAGCACCACTCGCTACGTTTCATGGTCTCTCCACAATAAGGTATGTAAGGTTACCATTTGAAATGGAATGTAGAGAAGTTCCTTATTCTGTGTATTTTTCGTTAAGCTTAAGCTTTTGAGCATATGTTATGGCTCAGCTATGTAATAAAGTACGCCTTATAACATGCATGTGCTGCGCTTTAATATAACTGAGATCTTCAAGTGTCAAAGTACTAGACTTACTCTGATAATGATGAGCCTAGAAAATCTGTGTAATTAATATGTTTTGTTTGGTGCTAGCTTGAGGTGTTGTATCGTAGAGATGTGCATCCTCATTTTGTGGATATACAGAACACCTTATGGACCCTACAAAATGCTAGATGCATCGGAGCTTTAAAGGCTCCCCCCCCCCCCCCACCCACCCCCTAGTTGGCTTCCTCTTCTTTTTCCTTTCTTTTCTTGGAGGTGTGGTGGTAATTTTCCAAGGAGATTCCATTAAATTACATAATCTTCTATTTGTAGATGCTGCTGTATCTCATTTCCTATTCTTGTTTATCTGACTAGACACTAATTACATTGCAGAATCGGGCTGGATTACGTCAGTTCTTGGACTCGTTCGGTGGATCGGAGCAGCCTATAAATTCGGGCAGTCTTTCTCCAGAGCTGTCCTCTGGTCTCGTAACCAATGAAAAGCAGGAGACTAAGTCAAGGACAGATGTTAAACTCAATCAGTTGGCTTCAGGAAGTGACTCAACGAGCAATACGCCGACAACGGAGACAAGGCTGGCTGACCTTCTAGACAGTACGCTATGGAACCGAAGGCTTGGTCCATCATCTGAAAGGATTGTTTTTGCTTTGGTTCAACAAATATTTCACGGGATCAGGGAATATTTCCTGGCATCTGTAGAACTGAAGGTTGATAGTCTCGTCCTTGTTCATGAAATGAATACATTTCCCTTTGAGATGTTTTGGTTTACTGGGTAGCATAGTGAAAAGGTTCATTTTCCCTGCAAAAAGCAAAGAGGTTTTTTTAATTTATTATTCATTGCTCGCCTTCTCTTTCCTCCTCCCCCCCTGCATAGAATTCCTTTTATGTCTGTCCTTTAGGAAAGTTCACTTCACTTCTCAGTGCTCGGCTGTTACATTTGTACGAAATTATATTCTCATATCATACCAGAAGTACAGATCCCTATTTTTCTGTATGTGCCTTTAAAAGGTTCACTTTCTCAGTGCTTCCCCTGTTACATTTTTATGAAATTGTACTCACATTTCATACCAGAAGTACGGGAAGTTTTTTTTTTTGTGTCTAAACCTGTAAGCTGTTCCTTCTTGCAGTTCAATTGTTTTCTTCTAATGCCTGTTGTGGACAAGTTGCCTGCACTTCTTCGGGAAGACTTGGACTCCGCATTTGAAGACGTGGATAATGTCTTTAACATCACTAGTCTTCGGCATTCATTGGGACAGAAGAAGCGAGAAACAGAAATTGAGCTTAAACGGGTACCCTGCTGTAATCTTTTCATTTGTGTGTCTCTATTATTTGTATGTTAATTTTCTTCTGATATTTTTTGTTAAATGACCCTCACATATGCAGATACAAAAGCTTAAAGAGAAATTCAGACTAATTCACGAACAGATTTACTCAATCAAGTCGAGTTGAGGCCTTCTCTTGCCTGTTACTGTGAGTTGTCTTTATCCTTTTCGTATCAGAAGCCAAAGCTAAGCTAATGTTTCTTTTATTCGAGTGGCTGTGAGCTTTCTATTTACTTCAACTGCAGATTGATAAATGTACGACTAGCCATATTGCGTGTTATTCTATTTCCTGAACTGTCCATTTATTTCAAAATAAAAAGAAGTAGAAAATCTAATCTTTGTCAAAATAACTTCTGGTCTGTAACTGTAAATTTGAAACTACATTGAAAATTTATTTCTTCTGAATGTATATTATCAGGGAAACCAGGTCTGAAAATTTTCTACAGCACAGAAAAAGAAAAAAAAAAAGCTTTATATCATATGTTGCACACTTCTGTTGAAGTTGTTGAAATTTCAATGACCAATACGATATTTTGAATCCATTATTTACGTTCTAAATAGTTGGGAAGATTGAGAACTTAACTATGGAACAGAACTTTTTTGTTTTTGACTTATCTGCTTAAATGGAAATGCAAAGGTTCGCATTATTATGAATTTATGATGGATTCAATAAATGTATCTATGTAATAATGGATCCAATAGCAAAGAATGAACCCGATTTCTATGTTGAGCACCTTGCATACGAATGTCAGTTTTGCCTTATTGCGTAATTTTAGTGAGCATGTACAACAAGGCTATTGAAAGCAACCATTGCATGATAATTGGAACAAATCTATAAAAAAATAGTATTTCTTAAGTGATTGGGCACAAAATTCTCTGTGATTCTATATTAAGTGTAAATCAACATAATATTAACCTGAACTATACCATCCTGTTGTGGTTGCATGAATAATCAATTTTGTGATAGTTTTGAAAGATTAATCTGTTGGTCATATTCTACATGGATAGTAATATATATGTTCGGGTGCCACCTGTCAAAACTTAGCCGGTTCATCTCAAATATAATGTGATAAATTCTGCATCATCCTTTTGTAAGTTAAAAATATATTAGCTTTCACCTATTACTCTGCATTAGATCCCGCAAGGCCACAATACAGTAGATAGTATACACACGATGTAAATTTTATAGTGATAGAAATTGGCACACATGATTTTGTATTGCCAATTTGTTGAAAATAAAGAGTGGCCTTTTGATAGTCGAAGATTAATCTGTAAATTGAATTCACAAGAAATTCTGGCGAAGGTTTTGTTTAAGAAGTCGTACATATATTCATTAAGCTCGCGTGTCAGAAGTTAATAATTTATTTCATGATTTAACACGAGTTTCGTTTATTTAACTGTTTTGGATTAGATTAGCGTTAAAATCAATTAAATTGCATGTAACGCGACAAGTGACTAGGTACTGGCATAATAATGTACACGCGTTTATCATGCAGCGACCTACGTACTTACTAGGTGCACCATGAATGTCGACAATGAATCCTCAAACTTGTTAACCTTAAACGCAGAACACGACAAAGCGAAGCTCCTTCTCTTCCTCCAACTTGGATTTCTTCGAAATGGAGCCACAACTACTTTGCATCCTATTTTGTTGGTAAAAAGGAATAAGTTCCAAAGTTTCAAAAAAGAGTTTAATATCTTAAAATACCTATATGAAGCGGATAATAGCCATGGAAATATAATGAGCATGTCACTTGAGATTTTAGATCCTATGTTTATGAAGTCTCATATTTTACTACTGTGACTCTAATTTTCTTGGGTGTTTTATAACTTATAAGCACTACGTAAATATTTAACTAGGACTACATTCGTAATAAAATAAGCTTGCTTATGTGTAAATCGTAATTAACGTATTGAAAATAGTTAAAAATCTTGGTTTGGAGATGCTCCAGATGTTTATGTTCTTCTATTTTCATATTGTTGCTAAACTTCTTGTATATTGTAGCTATTAAAAATTTTAGGCTAATAATTCTTAAATGTGACAAATGAATTAGAATTGTGTGTGGGTAAAACGAATAGTAGCAAAAAGAAATATAATACTGCTTTGTGGCGTATGATTTTAGAGATGACGTGCATTAGATATTAAATAACCGAAGTGTTGAAGTTGATAAACGAAACAAATAAAATAACAAAATTCCGTGATTTGTCCACTTGAAGTGAATAATAGCATAAGAATTATACTCTACAAGTGTGTGACATAAGATTACTAGGGGTAGGCTCCAGCTTTTGGTCCTCTTAATGTGATACTTTTAACTTTCCTTGGCTTATTCTAAGCCTCTATTTACCATTATTGGAGTTGGAACAGAATAGAAAGCATTGTTTTATGAAGATAGTGATGAAACCAACTAATTAGGCAGAAAAGGGGTAAGCTCAAATATTAATAATGATCACCAAAGTGATAGAGATGAGTTTCTTTTGCCACTAAGGTTAATAGGAAAGTGGGGACTTCCAAAATGTGCAATTAGATGTGACACTACTATGCAGTCATCACATATTAATCCAGGAACAAAATTCAACTCAATTACGGCTCCTAAAGGATGATGATAATTAAGGTGCAAAGCTCCAATGCTCTCCATTTTGCATGATTGATTCTATTTTATACTCTGGATAAATGTTAACTTTGGATGAAATGAGAGGTGAACCAATAAGTGATCGCTTAACATTTTACTGTAAGAAGTTGATGGCATGGGAATTTGATTTTGACAATTCCATTCTTATCTTCTGCAGTAACTAATAATGCGACGAAAAATGTAGAGCGCAAAATGATATAAAATGGGAGAGCAACAGAATTCAGATTTTTTCATAAAAAAAGAGCAATTTGTTTTCATAAAAACTTATATGATTGGAAAATGTTAATGGTAATTCTAATTATGAAGGAATCAACAAGATTCAATGCAAGATTAAGAAGATTAGTAGGAAAATGAATTGAACATACCTTATTCAATGAATGGATTTGCGAAGAGATTATGGGACTTTGGTCTTGCACAGACCAAATTTCTCTCTATAGGCTATCACTCATTTGAAGGAGTGATTAATTCGAAAATTAGATTTGGAACAAGACCGTGTAATCTTATATATTAAACTGATTAATCGTAATCAAACTTACTATTAAGTATTACATATTAGGAAGTCCATACCATTTAAAATGCTTATTGAACTCCTTTAAAGAGATCACTCGAATAGCTCAATACATATGCAATTAACTTAAGTGTAATTCTCTTAATTAATCCACTAGCCCATATATTTGGTTCTTAAAAATAAACGAACAGAAAATTCTTGTTTAGTTAGGTTTACATACCAACTGTTGTTAATTATAATCTTTTGGGCATAGGCAAGTATTTTAAATTACGTGAGGTCACAAATCATAAAACACGAGAGGATGGTTGTTTTCCAGCTTGTAGTTAGGTAAACTTTGTTTTGTGCTAATCATTTGATGGTAATGATACGATCTTTGTTTTGTACGATCATTATTATTATATAGTAAACCTAATTGTTAGGAGCAAATCATTTCCGTAGTTTAGGTGCAAATTGTCGTACATATCCATAGGCAATGACACCTGTGAATCTTTGTCCGAATTGGAGTGTGTTGGTACGCATAGTTAGGTAAGCTTTCGTTTCAATTGGAAATCATAGTTTTTCTGTCCTTTGGTCCGTAACATGTATACTCCAAGTTTCAAGTTTGGAAGATATATAGTTTATTTTAAGAATAGATGCATAATTAATAATACTCCATCTTGGGTTCTTTATTATAACATTTTCCTTTCTCTTTTGTTTGGGGAGGGGCTCGCAAAACAAGTGTTGTTAGTCTAAGTTCTTACTTTGCATCGATCATTTTGACGTAGCTAAGGAGTATGAAAAGATGTACGTCCATCACAAAAATAAGAGAACTCTCATGCAAGCTTTATACCAAAAAATTGTCGTCTGAAAAGGTTTACAAAGCATTAAATATTGAAATTCAGAAAGAAAATCACAAATGGAAAAATATGAGACTACTACTCAAAGGAAAAGTCCTAATTTTTAGGATCACTATCGAACTTTCAAACAAAATACAGATCTGAATTTTGTTGGAAAAGATATTATAAAAATAGTAACTACCACAAGTAGCAAAACTGCACAGACGAAGGCCAAAAACGACAGATTTGGTTCATTCGCCCGATTTCAATCGAATTGAGCTAGTAATTTGTTAAAACGAGCAAACAAAAAATCATCATGAAACCAACGCTCATGACTTTGTCTTACTATGATCTCATATATCATAAACTCTAGTGTCTTATTTGCACTTCATCCCATATAATCAGCTCAAGTAAATTTGGTCGTTTCAGGTCGATCCATTGGTCCCGAACTATAAACTTTTTCTTTCAGCGTTTCAAAAGTTACAAAAACATAGTATAGTATCAGAATAACTATTTAAGATAAAATTTTGTACCTGTAATGACCAACATTCATTAATTCACGGTATGATCATTTCATATGTTTTTAAAATGTATTACTATTAGAGCATCGTTGTACACATATTAGCTACGATAACGATAAATCACCGTGGGTAAACTAAAATCAACATCAAGTAGTTTCAAAGGTAAAATAAAACAATTCAAATAGGTGATGTCAAAACCAAATGAAAAGAAAGAAGCCCGTGATCAGAGTAGGTTATCATGATTGTTATATATCATTGATGAGCCCTTCCTTGGTTTGGCCTTGAAATAGACACACACCAAAAACTAATAAGTGTACATTACTGATTCTCAGTGGAAAGTCCAGTTAATTAATATGGGGGTTCTTGGACAATCACCCCTATCTTATGCTAATTTGGTAAATTACTATGTGAAAAATAAGTAGGCAAGATACGTACATGTAATTTCATCATGAGTTGCAAACTGCTCCATATTCTTTTTCGTAGTGTATTGGTTACATCTATTGACCCAAATACCATTGTTATTTCTATTAATGTTTGTGATTTCAGTTTAAATTCTAGTGTTTTCAAAAAATAGTACAAAAATAAAATACAAACATATGTGTATAAAAAATTGTAACTTAATTTTAGATTCTAGTTTTTAGTTGTATTTGGTAATTTAAATTATAAGACCAAAAGACATGCATGTTCTACACCAAAAGAGGGGTAAACATTCTCGTGTTTGAGCGGGTGAACTAGACCTCTTTAGGTAGAGGAATTTGCTTATATTTTTTTCACGGGATAATTTGCCAAATTAGTGTAGCACATGGGTTAATCTACCAAAACCCTTAATATGGACGAAAGATGAGTGGAAGAACAAACATCATGTAGAATATGACTGTGCATGAGCATCTTCTGGCATCTAGTTTCTTTGTGTCAATTTTTCTTCCACTATAGTATAATTCTTCGTCACCTTCTATTTTATGAATTTCTATAATTTTTTTATTGATATCTTGTTTGCTGGTATCTACTTATTACCTTTATATGATGCCATCTGATGTTTATGTGATTTACACAGAATAGGAAATTACCTTCTTAATTTAATTTATGTCTTTTAAGCATGTTATATCGATCTCTGCGAACAAAAAAGATAAGCTCCTTTATCATATGTTAGAAAAAAGTAGCAAACTGCCTCCTTATTTCTTTGTGTATCTCGATCTTGTTTATACATTATTATTTCTTTTCCTTATGGATTAACGTACCTAATTAATGTGCATATTGCATTGGGTAACTTGTTATTAGCTCTTAAGAAGTAATTTTATGTCTAATGCGTAAAAAATGTCTAGCTCCCAACTCTGAACAAATCATTTGCCTGTAAAATTGAACATTTTAGGAAGGTAAATGACTCTATTTTTATGAGAAATTTAATGTCATTTTCTCTATAACACAATATGGTAAAGATGCGCGTCCAAGGTGGCCTAGTTGATTAAAAATGTGAAACTTTGCCTTTTAGTTTCAACTCGGAAGCTTATCTTCACAAGGAGTAATTTGGTTCTAGCTCCATTTTCTAGGTTTGTGCCTAGTTATCATATCCAATGTCGTAAGATGAAAATATAAAATCTACGCATGAATAAAAATAAATATAAAGAATAAAGATGATGTACAAATTTAACAGAGAATCTTCAAGACATTACTAATGCCATGAAGTCATATTCCTCTATCTTATGTTCTAGTCCTTTTCCTCATTATGTATATATTCCCCACCTGAATTACTGTGGTTTCATGCTCGAGTTCAACAAGTTTTTCAGCACAAATTAAATGCCAATTATAGCTCCAACAATTGGATGGCAATGGCATAGACGCAAAGAAGAATCCAGGGCACTAAATTCTATGCCATATATTATATATATATATGGACTGTAAAAAAAACAAATGGGACTACTATCTATTGCAGCAATTAATGGTGGGGGCTGCAACATTACTAGTGCAAATGGTCCTAGCCATGACATCCACGCAACATAAGCAATGCATGTGATCCTTGATACACACTTGTAGTACACATACCAAGGTGCAATAGTACATATTTACATAATCCTGTTTAAAATTTAAGAACATAAAAGTGCTTAGGCTTTGTGGTCACAAACTTCTCATGTGTTCATTATTATAAAATTTAAATAGGCCCTAAAGGTGACTAATTGATTAAATAAGTGACGTTCTCTTTTATATCAAATTCGATGCTGGCGAAAAGTAATTTAATGCTATGTCTTCTAAATTTGAGTTACTCACAAAAGTTTGCTTAGTGCTATTCACTTAAATTTATATGATATTGCATCTCGCACAAGATTTTACCCAATTGACAAAAGATAATAGTTGTTTTCCACGACATAAAGAAAAATAAATTCAAATTTTATTTTATCTCAAAATTTGTGTAGTCATGCTTGTAATCACAAAATATAGACTTAGCGAAGTTAAGTATTTTGACTCAACTATTAAAGCTATATATGAAGCAAATTGACCTTCCACGGGCTTTTTCTTTTTTAACTATATATTTTCTTTTAAAGCGGCTTTATAAGTAATTCAAAGAACCTACTCATTGAGGTTGTATACCATGTTCCTTGCCAAAGTACTCTTGTTGATCAATTATGTTGCGGTTAGATTAATTTACCATTAGAAATCCTAGGAAGATCTAATAAAACATAATGGAGCATCCTTTATTGGATTTAATTTGATAAGCACTAACTTTACTTGGGAAAGATTGGTCAAGTTTGAGGCGGTAAATCCGCATAAGTAGTCATGTACATTTATCATTATCTAAAATGAGTGGCTCACAACAAATAACTATTTAAATGTTTAGATTAACCTCGATCTCTAATTATTTATTGCAAAGGATTTATTCCATTCCATCAAAGCACTAAATTCCATTTCAACAATTTTCTGAGTCAAATTGGTGTGTTATTCTAGATTTATGAAAATCAAATGTAATAATTGAAAGGCGTATAATGTAAGGTGTGTATATATATATATATATACTTGTTTTTCTAACTATACATCAGTAAGTGCGTTAAAATTTCTCCACACGTTATGTACATATCTTTTTTGAATCTATGAAGACACAAAAATAAGCACACCATTTTGTGTAGAAGATTTGGACTAAACCCGTTGTTAAGTCTGTAATTTAGTCGAGACAATAATTCAAAAGGATCTAACAGGCCAAGCATGCACACCACGTTAGACTTGAGCGCAAACTTAATGTTAGAAATATATATAAAACACGATAAACATCTTGACATGTACTCTCATTCTTAACTTGCTATCTAACCTTTGAAAATATGTGAACTATATCTCGACCTTTCAAAAATGTGCGATTTGCACCCCTAAAGCCAAATCTAACTGAATGCATACGTGCTTGAATCGGAAGGTGATCAACGGCTTATGCCAAACCTAATGATCGTTAGGTATGTAGCAAGTTGAGAAATGAGATGTATGTTAGGAAGTTTGTCATGTACCCCCCAAATATATATCTTACGATGGTATGTATTGTCTACTTTGACTTTAAGCATGAATTTGATCTACAATCTCACCCCAAAAGGTCTCATACAAATGGAGATATTATTTATTCTTATAACTTGATTATTCACTTTCACCTTTCAAAATGTGTGATTGTTGTTCACCCTATACTTGCAGCGAAGAGCGCACATTTTAAATGTGTGGCTTGGTAGTTAGGCCCTAGCATGCTTTACTTGCAGCCATGTTGCACTTGCAGCACAGAGCGCAAAGTTAAGATCTTATGGCACGCCTCGACCCCCCTCCCTCGACACAGACATATATATATATATATATATATATATATATATATATATATATATATATATATATATATATATATATATATATATATATCAATTGCCCTCAATCTCACTTAGAGGAAAACAACATTTATCTAACAAATTTGGGAAAAACCTAGTAATATTTGTGCATCTTAATTATGGTAATAATTGGTTTATGGGCACTCCCATTAGATGGACCCTTCCACCTGAGATCAAAAGGCCCACCAAACTCAACTCATCGGCATCACGCCACGTGGATGGCATGAGAGGTTGATGATATAAGCATGAAGTGTGATGATGACCCCACATTATCAAATATATTTCTACATACACCAAAAATATGAAACAACAAACCATAATATACAAATATTCTCCTAGCATACGGATAAATCATATATACATACAAACCCCCCCCCCCACCCACCCCACCCCACCCCACCCCACACCCAAGATCTCAAACACCAAAAAGGTTCCTTCACAATGTCAACAGGTCCCGTTACTTGAAAAGTTTCCAACGTTTCTGTCACCCGCCGCCTTGGAGTGGGAATTAAGGCCGCACACCACCCCAACACTTTCTTAAATATCAAAAATCACCCCCACACTCAAAACAAAACAATACAAAGTACAATTCCATGCTCGAATGCTTAATGGTGCTTATGATCATCAAACACACACACCACACGCCTTCCATTTCACGTCATAAATATCCCTCTTCTCTCTCTTCACATATTCTCACTATAAATACCACAATAACTTCAACTTTCATCTCCATTCACACCACCACAAATAGTCAAAAGCCAGCTCCAATACTTACAAACATCAACTACACAAATATAACCTCGTATTTATTACAAAAGAAAAGAAAAAAAAATCCATCTTCATACTTGTGAAGTATACATATAGTTTTTCATCAAATACTTATGGGGGATAACAATTTGAACTTGCCACCGGGTTTCCGGTTTTACCCGACTGATGAAGAGTTGGTGGTCCATTTCCTTCATCGTAAGGTCACGCTTCTTCCTTGCCATCCCGACGTCATCCCGGATCTTGATCTTTATCCCTATGATCCTTGGGACTTAGATGGTAATTAATTAATATTAGCATATATCTCTTACTAGTTAATTATGCCAAAAATTGAATAAAAAAATATATTATTTTTAACGCGTTCATATTTATTGAATTGTCTTGTCAATTTTACATATATACGTATATTCTCCAACACGCCCCCTCACGTGAAAGTTGTAATTATTGTAGTTACCCCTAACACGTGACATTATTGATAAGTAGTGGTGGTCGATTTGTACACATGACCTCTTCATTGACCTAACTTGTTGTATCTAAATGTTGACAAGATTGACATTTATTAATTTACAGATAATTTTTAACAATATGTATGTATGTACTGATAAAAGGCTCGGATGTGGTGGTCATGTGCATGCAGGTAAAGCAATGGCTGAAGGAAATAAGTGGTATTTTTACAGTAGAAGGACACAAAGCAGGATTACTGGGAGTGGGTATTGGCAGTCCATAGGAGTGGAAGAACCAATATATTCAAGTGGTGGACAAAAAGTTGGGATGAAGAAATATTGTGCTTTTTACATTGGTGAAGGTGTCAAAACTAATTGGATTATGCAAGAGTACAGGCTATCTCGATCAGATTCGAGTTCCACTAGTAGATCATCATCAAGAAGAAAAAGCTCCAAGATAGTAAGTTTGAAATTCCAACATACGCAAGACATATAACATTTTTTTATAAGTTAATTAGTGGCAATTGTATTCAACCCGTTACGTCTTTTTTGCATGAATTCTAATATCATTCACATTTAAAACCTTAAGTTTGTAGACAATATATAAATTCTCCAATATTTATGACCATATTAATATTTATGTCCACGTACATATGCGCGTATTTATTTAATATTCATTGCTGATTTATTTGTTTCTCTTTTATAGGATTATAGTAAATGGGTAGTGTGTCGAGTGTACGAGCGCAACTGCGACAACGACGATGATGATGGAACGGAGCTTTCATGCTTGGATGAAGTTTATCTGTCGCTAGAAGACCTTGATGAAATCAGTTTTCCTAATTAAAATAGGTCAAAGGAACACATAAAAGGAAACACAAAGAGTTTGGCTAGGATCTTACTATGTACGTTTTAATTTGGCCTAGCAAGTTAGCTATAGTTTAATTAATGTACAACTTTTCAAGAAGGCTCTAATTGTTGTACCAATTTTTCTCTTCAAGTGTATTAAATGTTACGTTTCAATGCAAATCTTAAGTTTTATTTTTCAGATGAATCTCTTGTGACGTATGATCATATGGTTAAACCCCATATTTTGATTATTAATTCGATAAACTCCTCACATAAAATCTTATGAAAATTCAAACCAAAATGGCTCGAAAGTCCTATATATGAATTCTCCTACTCATATGATGCCAGGTGGGACAATATTTTGAATCTAATAATCCATGCAAAAGCATCCACAAAATGGAGCTATATACTCAATTTTTGTTTGGATAATCCATACGCTTAACTTCATTAATATTATACGATCAAAAGCCTAAAAAATTCTTTAATTATATATACTAGTTAAATGCCACGTGGGATTGGACATTGAAAGCCAATAATCCATGCAAGGAGAACACCCACAAGAATTACAAATAAAGATAAGATGAATATCAAAGTGATGGCCCACTGTTGCTTCAAAATTCTATACTACTCGATGATTTGATTTTGTTGGAGGGGTTTCCACGTGCAGGGATTATTGGGCAAGAAAAAATAATAAGAGAGTGGGTCCCATAAAAAATTATGGGTTGTTTTTTTTGTTGCGGTAGGGGGACATATTAATTAAACTTTTATTTCTTAGTATTTTCCTCTTTTTCTTAAATTTATAACCTTTTTGGCTTTTTCGTGGTATGATGGCTATTTTGTAGTTGTCTTGTATCGCAGTGCTAAGAAGAAAAAAGAAAAACATTTTCTTTATTGGTGGCTGCTTATGAGAGCATGTAGTCATATGTGATGCAAGCATATAGGAGGAAAATACTCATTTTTTGATCAGGTGAATCTATTTTTCTTTTTGTGTTACAAAAAAAAAAAAAATCTATTTTTCTTTTTCCTCTTCACTTTGGCTCACGAAATAGGAACTATTCATTAATGTAATTCCATGTATTTAGCAATCATAAATAATAATCTCATTGCTTGGAAATGCAAGTCACAAATTCGAAAAAAGAGCGTACGTAAATAATAATTGACCACGTAATTAATCACTTTTTGTTTTACTGTTTTGATTTTTGAAGTACATAATTTACTAAGGATCGTAAAATTCATAACTTGAAGAAATGATGTAAATTAATCCTTAAACCTCCGCTAACTGTCAGTTGGAGTTAGGTATTAAAACAGTAAATGTTAATTGCAAAATTTAAGCTTGATGAATCAAGTTAGGTGATAATGCAATAAGTATTATAAATTACAAAACTTAACCTTTAAATGGGGCATTCATTGATTAATAGAATTGAAATCAAAAAATTGTTTATAAGTTTGAATCTCAACCATTTGTTTCACTTAATTACAATAAATTTATATGCATAGATTTTACTTGGAGATATTATCGAATTGTTGAAGACTAAAGTGTTGTATTTCAAGTCCATGTTCTAGAATCATGTTGAATTGTGAAGCATGAAGTACTTTACACAAAACTTATGTTCGAGAACAATGATCAAACTTGTGGATTGAGTAGGCCCCCAACTTGGTCGTTCAGGTGGTGATAGCCCTTGACCCAATTTTTTTACCGTATTGTAGATCGTCTACTTAAAATTTAAAAACAGTTGCATCTCTTATATATATATAGCCCAGCTAGTTATGTGCAATTGTAACTTGAACCACGCCAAAGGTAGTGAGTCTAATGAACTAATTAAACAAATTTGTCCGTCTTTCATCGTTACCGCATCTTGCGAGGCATAATTAATTAGTCAGAACTATTAACAACTAACAAAAAGAAAAAACATTTTCTAAGTAACAGCAGAAAATCTGTAAATTTCTTTTTTTTTTTTTTGGGGGGGGGGTGGTCGGAGCAAGTTTATTTATCTGGATAAGGCTCAATCTTCATGTTCAATATGTGTACAAGCACATGCATGATTATAGGATTAAGGACATCACATGTTAAATTAATCCAAAAAATCACTAATCTGAAATTTGCTGTCTGAAAGGTGCTTGTACCAATCTTGACGATCCAAACATGCAAGTTGCTTTCACCATGACCCAAATTCATTACAAGTTGAGATGGTCATAGTAATTTTCCCCATAATTACTGAATTTATTTGTCTTTTTCTTTCAAAAAAAAGAAAAAATCGAATGGATAGAAGACAGTGCCACTTTGTAGTTATTTACCTTCCCTAATTCTTCAACTACCAATAAAAAAAAGTTAGACCTACTTGACATAGCTTTCTTGTTAAGTTACTTCTTGATGCAGTACTTCCTAGCTAGTGTACTTAATAAAATAATTCTTTTTCCACATAGCAGTTCCTAGGTTAAAACTGTTGGCACTCCATGATTTTTTTAATGGGTTGCACGATATCCCAGATCTCGTGCTTGTTTAAACAATCATCTGTTGCATTGAACCATTAACAAAAGCTATGTACCGACATGCCCATTTCTTGTCTCATTCAACTATAATTCAAAGAATTTGAATTTGGAAATAGTTGCCTTTTACTTTATGGAATATGAGCATGACTCGCTTAAAATGCCTCAAATATTATTGCGAAACAAAACATAGTCTATGTACCACAAAGAAACTCATTTGAGTATCGAATATATTAAACTTTGCCCCTAAGGTGTAAGTGATATATTAGAAAGTGGTATGTTTGACGAGATTAGGTAAACTTGGTATGATAGGTAATACCTTGAAATGTGGTATTTACCGTACATTTATCCTACAATTTTGCTTTCCAGTTTTTCTTCTTATTTTTTGCTGAAAAAAGAAAAATGAGACAAATTTGTCCAAGTTTTGCAACCGTAAACAAAATCATTAGTTGGGATCCTTTCACGATACAAGACCCAACTTTTTTTTATCAAAAAAGACCTACATTTATAAGTTAGTTTGCCTTGAGCTTTAATTGAGATTACAACACTAATGTCAATGAGATGTCATGCTTATCCCATTCAACTTTGAGATAAAAAAAGAATACAAACTCTAAAATGAACATTCAATTAACAATATATATTATATTTCATTGCTTAATTAGCTCGTAAGCACTGAACACTGTAATCATCCCACCCACACACATCGCACAACATGCATGTGTAACTGCACACTTAATTGCGACCAAAGGCAAGTCCATTGTATAAGTTTTCATGGTATGTT
Organism: Misopates orontium; assembly: GCA_946800315.1. Taxonomy (NCBI): domain Eukaryota; kingdom Viridiplantae; phylum Streptophyta; class Magnoliopsida; order Lamiales; family Plantaginaceae; genus Misopates; species Misopates orontium. The sequence continues at coordinate 4,022,284 of OX326948.1, read as the reverse complement.
TTTTAAGCTTTGAACTTTGCTTGGAAAAGACCAAATGAAATTGGAAGTCATTATGATTGCAGAAGACATGCCTCTCATGGGCCAATCTCAACTTGTTCATAAAGTTTTTTAGTTTCATTGATAGAGACACCAAAGGGAAGGTGAGGCATTGACATGAACACAAGCCAAACTTTCTAATTCTCCTCTACCTAGGGGATGATGATACTTTACTAAAATATTGTGAAGAAAGAAAAAAACTACTAACAAATGAATCATTGTTTTGAGACAATACATGTAGCTTTTGGGTAAAGCTAATTATACTAAACCATGTTTTCCACATCAAAGGTCAAAGTAAAAGCAGCTCACACCTTAGTCAAAACCACTTCTTCGATCAAAACTCAAAGGTTCTATAGAGTAATTCATGAGAGAGAAATTTGTGGGGAGTGGAGATACCACTTGTGCCACAAATTGACAATTCTCAAGTGAATTGTTGGGTCCCTTTCCTTAACTTTGACATAACTCAAGAGGTTCTAAGCTGATGCATGTCTAAGTTTGAATCAATACATGTCCCATTACCTTTCAAAACTTATCATTAGTTTTCGTTGTACATAAGATAAAAATGTAATAATATGAGTGTGTTGATATATATTGGTTTCTACTTTTTTAGTGTTTGCGGCGTTTACGGCTGAAATACATTGTCAACAATGCCTTGAGGGCCATGACAGGTGCAGTCAATTTTGAAAAGAACAGTTAAATTCACTAATTACTCAAGCAACTTTCAGCACTATGCCTCAGCCCACATACCAGAAAGATCTTTAAAATCAATTCAGTATTGACTTTTAATCGGTTCTATTTATTCATGCGCAGCTTTAATAAGACAAGAGCAACAAAGATGATAAAGACAGAAACAAGTGATAGGTACCTGTAATTAGCTTAAAGATTAAAAAATCTATGGTTGCCTTGATATTCCCAAGTGTAACTATAAGTTCTTATTACATGGTATTAGATAATCAAAATGTCTGCCTGGCTAATCAGTATGCCAATTTCCTAGCCTCGGTATTAATCTTTTAATACAAGAAGCCAATAACACCAATACTTCTAAAATATATAAGAATAAAATTATAATTTAAAGGCAACTCTTTATTTCGTCAAGATAACCAGTATACCTGGGAGTTGGGACGGTCTCGAAACAAAAAGTCTCTTGCGGACGGAGCCTATTGAAGTTAATGCAGATGCAGGGATCTTCAATTGGAAACCAGGCGATCAACAGCAAAATAGTAACTTCCTACAACGACAAACGATCCAATTCCACAACGAGCCATCCTCAGCCATATGCCATTGAACAGTAATTTTCTATCTGCTGGGTGGATCCCAGTTAGCCTCTCGAATCTCTTCCCTGGTCTATTCCACTTAAGAAATTTCCTCTCCATAGATACATACTGCAGGAAACAATCCAAGTATCACAATGTTTGTAAAGAAGGGGTGATACCCATAATGCCTACTCCAATTTGATTGTATAACAGAAATAACTACGCTGTTAACCTACCTCTTTACATCATTTTCTAGAATTAGCCTTATTACTCAATACAGCTGTGATAATATCCCATTCATTTTAACGCAGAAACTCTAATTCCAATAAAAGTTGTCATATACACTGTACTGACTTGAATCTTAAGAAGAAAATCATAAAAACTAGTGATAACCTAGAAGCCATTAGAACGAAGCATATAACAAATACGCACGAGAGTAAGATTTTGATCAGAGAATTTCAGGTGAATTCAGGGTCAAAAACGTAAAGCTTTTGAACTACACATGTTATCCTAAATTGATTATGTGTCATGTAAATGGTAGAGCGAAAAAGAACTTTGACCGGTAAACCTGCTGATTTATTTTCACACAACCCAAGGCGGTAAAAGCATCAGCTAGGGAGCCCAACCCTGAAGTGGGGATTAAGTGGTCCACAAAGGGGAATATGGCATTCTATTTAACAGAAATCATAAAGATCACTATTTCAAGTAAATAATAAGCAAGAAGCCGATGATAATCAAACCATAACCGTTTAACAATTTCACTTGATATCCATAAGATCCTCGGAGCAAGTTATCAGCAATTTTTTTTATTTCTATTAAGAAATATATACTGTTATTATCATGTTGTTATGTTTCTAATATATGACCTAAAACTTAACCAAGAGTAACTAAATCATTTGTAAGGTACAATTGCAGCCAAGGGTCTGAATTACTAGTAAATCATGGTGGCCAAGTAATTTTAAATTGTCAGGGCTCACACTGATATAAGCGCACAAAAAAAGTATTTCAAACTATTAGAATGCCATTTCCTTCCAGAGATGGCAGAGAGTAAACCCTTCTCTGGACCTAAAACATACCTTTGGCAAAACAGTACACTGGGACCGGCTTTGTGCTGTGTCAAAACCATGAGAAACAGCTGCAGCACATGAACCAGAAACTCCAGCCGCAAGACTGACAGCCAGTGGAGACAATGGGCCAACTTCTTCATCATGCCTGAAAAACATTATTGACAGTTAAGAAAGAAGAAAAGCAAGCAGGCCACTCAAACATAAACTGCCAGTTCTCTCGTAGAAATTTTACAAATAGCGGCAAATACGAGTCTCAAGCTACATCTTCTGAATCAAAACAAAAGAAAAAATTGAACATAAACAACGATGAAAATAGATAAACAGCATCAGATGAGATAAGATACTGAAACCCTATAACATATCGAATTTTACAGTGTTTTTTTGTCATAAAAAACGATACGTCGAACATAAGTAGCCACCTGGGCAGAAAATTAAACAGGAGGGAAGGTAATAAAAAGGGATAATAACAAGAACAAGATTATGAGAGGAAAGATCAATAGAAAGATAGTAATCAAATAGAGTATTACTAAGGTTCCTACATTCTGTTTCATATCTGCATGTCTGCATGGTATATGCATACAGAGAAGAAAAGAGATTCTTGTAATGCTGTAATCACCAAAACATAAAATTTCCCACACATTCTCATATAAGACCCGAAGAAGAAGTACACCACATCAGATGCTGGGGTGCTTCATGAGACTACAATAATATAGTTTGAGAATAAGCGAATGTGGTCAAAAGTAATGCTGTCCTCTCCCAAGATACGCTATCATAATACAGACTTGAGAAGCACAAATTACATTTCTGATTTGGATATTTGCCAAATAGTTCCCTAGAACGACAAAAGCCTAACTTAGCATCTGACAGAGGATTCCGTACTCACCGGTACTGGTCATTTTACTCTTACCAATTTAAATTTACAAGAGATTACTGCTCAGAGAATATAAAACAAGGTTGTCATGATTGCACTTTCCTAAGAAATATACGTTTCTGGCTAAATCTTTATTTAATTAACAGAGACAACATGAATGGATAATCAAAGATTGACGAATACAAACCTGGGCACGGGGTCCATTCCCACGGCTTTCCAGTTTAGCATTGCCTGGTGTAAAAATTGCCAAGTCGAGAAAAATATGCCACCAAAAATGGAGTCTCGGACTATTCCAGATCTAAGACCTCTCCATAGAGCACCACATCCCTCCAAAGCAATGATGTCTGATGGCATTCGAACATGAGTGACAGGTGGTGGTCTCCCAGATCCCGTCATCATCCATGGGTATTCTTTCAAAGCACCCAACATATTTGCATGTTTAGATGGCAAAGTGGACAAGAGGCCAACAGAGTTACTCATTGCTGTCATGTCTAATGAATATCTAGGCAGTAGTCTTGAAGTCAGATGGGACACGGCACTTTTGTCAGCTATGGATGGAGAAAGCCGAACACGAGAAGCAGAAGCCACCTGGGCACGAAGTTTAAGCAGTTCAAATGGAGAACTGACAAGAGACTCAATTGCGCCCGCAGCAAATCCCGACATTAGAGCCTCAGAGACGTAGACGTAATCATCTTCACGACCATCTGATCAAAGAACTATGCATGTGAGCATTGATTATTTCTCATATATAAACCAGCATACAGTTAGAAAAATAAAAAACTGAAACCAGATGGATGGAGGGTACATGAAAACTATTCAACATCACTTTCTCTCATAGAAACCCTACCTGACATTTGATGTAATTAATATATGACCCAAGGCAAACTAAAAGAATCCTACATTCTATTTCCTTTTTCTCCAGCATTAATAGATCGGCAACATTCCATATTACATGAGTTGTGTCACAGACAAACAACTGATAACAGGCGAAAGATGAGATATGGGTGCCCAAAGCGGCTGAGGGATTTTGGTAGAGGACAGAGGTATTGGTTCATGTATGTATGCCACACATATGTAGATTCATATATTTCGCATAGCATACTTCTGCTTTCTTGACTTTATTACACCGAGTCATGGATCCATTCTCTTTATGTACTGAAACTCGTTGAGGGAGTTCCATTTAGAGAACAAAATTCCAACAACACTTAGCAAACTCAGACACTGACACTCAAAATTGTTTTGCTTTACCGTTTTCCACGAGACCAGTCATTAGACCAAGAGCGAAGAGTATATAATAAAACCAAAAAATAGTTGGAGGTTCTTGTGGGAGCTCAGTACATTCATGAACCTAAAACCTTAACCTATAATTTGTCAGGACTAGTTGTAATTTAAGTAAAATAATTAATATAAAAGAAAGTGATTTTATCTTGCCCAAATTATAATACAAAAGTATTTAGTATAAATTATAACATTCGTTATGTTACCAATTGATGTGCGTTAGCCGCTAAAAACTAAATACTTGTTCCACCACTGAATCACAACCTAGTGAAAATAAATGGAGAAGTAATTCTGTCTTTGTTTCAAATTGGCTCAAAATGAAATCAAGAAGATAAAAGATATTATGATGCAAACTAATCTTATCTTGGCAAGGACTAATTGTGCAATATGCGGACAGTTAATTTAAAGCATTCTGATTAGATACACTTTAAGTAAGCTCCAACGTTGAGACCTCCAATAATAGGTTACTATCAAGATGCAGAACAAATACACACACACGCACAAAGTACTTAGTCTATGCTGGTTTGGGTTACTCAAGTTGCAGACCAAGTGAAGAACACATTGCATCTTCTGTTTAAGAGTCGCTGAGCTTCTTCTCAAATGATCAACCAATACCAAGCATTTTGTCAAAAACATTCAAGATTAAAGAACGGTTCTATACGCTCGTTGTATTGCCTATGATTTACTTGTAATTCAACGTTATGACCAAGTGAGAGCCATGACACAGCTTCAACCTTCTGTCTGAGGCGAAACGTGTCTCCGAACATTCATTGAGGATAATTTCATTTACTAAGCTTCAAAAGATTCTCCTAATAATAATATTATTATGCAAGTAAATTTGATTGATTAAGGTTATGTGACTCCAAATTTTCCAATGTTCTACTAAAGTAACTTATTTCCCCAGGTCTGAATTAGCAGGTTATCATGGGCCCGGATCCAGGGACCGCTTGAGAACAACCTGACACTTAAAAGACCTTTTTTGAAAAAAGGGAATAAAAACAAATTTGCATCACCAATTCTGTTGGAGCCAGAAATGGAGATTCAAATAATATATAGGATAGTTTCATTTCTCACTTTCAACAACAAATCTATTCAACTTGTGCTAAACTTCATGGAAATAAAAATTTCTTATGCTTTTCTATACCTGTATTCCAATTACCTTTTAGCCCACAACTTTCCTAAACAAGGCAACGAGCCAAAGTTGGCACAATCATAAGATTTGCAAAGAGTAACCAGGTATTGAGTGTAAAGTGCCTCCCTTTTACTTCCTTATATCTTTATTCTGAAATCTGTCTTCGTGCATAGTTCACCCCGTACAACAGGATGTCTTACGAGACAACAAAAGATGTGTTAATTCTTCTATAAGTCTCTCTATTAACTTGCTTCTGTTGAGTATCAGTCTCATGAAACTACGTCAGTATATATACATAATACATAATTTTGGGATGGTTCTTTAACCAGGAGTATGGACAGCTGTAACCAGTACAGTAGGCTAGAAAGTAGAGGTAAAAGGGAGACCAACCAAAAGCAAAAAATGCACAAGAATAAGTAACCTTTGCAGTATGCTGTCAGTATCTCATAAGTACCAAAGCGGACGCCCAGGCCTAATGTTCTCCCGATAGTCAACCAACCAACACCATTATACAAACCTACAAAATCAAATAATAATTATATGTTACTCAGATTACGGAGGGCCAAATATTTGGCCGCAGAACTTTCACGCAATTGAATTTAAGGATAACAAAGCAAGAACATGGAGTGGATGCTACAAGATAGAGTACTGGACAGCATAAGGGGCTAGTTAAACCCCAAATATCAGTTGTGGTCCTCACATTTTGCATGGTTGGTCTCTTAAAAACCAAGATAAAGAATCACTGAATATGAAGACTGGGAAATTAAGTTTACTTTAAGGAAATCGTAAAAAGTACGTGTGACACATAAAATTGTGCAAAGTCTGTATTCATGCACATTCTCAATGATACATAGAGATATGACAACTGAAAATACCCACATTTCCCTATTTGTTTAGTTGCAAATTTCTACTTCGAATTTTCTTTTAATACTGAAACATGAGCCATGCATAGGTCAATTGCATACCTATTCACCTGTTTTTTCAGACAATATATTTTTACCCACATTAAGTAATGTTTTCTTGTTAGCACCCGGATGATCATGCCATTACATAATAACATGCTGACACAAAACATGAAATTATTATCGCCATTTTGAGTGCGATTGTGACTCCAACATGGAATTGCCAGTGATGAAATTTCAGTTTTTAAAATTTGTCCAATTTCTTGGCAGATAAATGTTAGGAAAAAGTGCATAACAATATATTACCTGAATATCCTGATATAGCTCTAACTCTATTATGAACAAATTCTGTAGTTAATGGTTGTCCAGCAATGGAGCCAACCTATTTATAATGGCCCAAAGAAGCAAAAGTAAGTGTACCAGAGTAAAGTTCACTGAATTGTAAGGATTGTGTCAGTTTCAAGAACAGAATTCAAACCTGTATCAGAACTTTGAGAGTATCAAGGGGATAAGTGAGAGCAGTCCCTAGTGTCACAGACCCAGCAGCAGCAGCTGCATGGACTGCAAATGTCTTGTTCTTCAACAACTCATCCATCTGAATAAATGAATGATATCTTCAATGAAGCAGCGCAAAGATACAATTATTCACAAACTCACGTTTGAAAGAGGTAAGACGTCAGTACCTTTATGCAGTCAAATCCTTTCGTCCTACCATATTATAGTTTGCCACCCTCAGAAAAGCACATCGTCTATCCCCTACATGAATATTACTTACGGTAAGTGGTATGTGAATCCTAAACATGAAAAAAGTAAGTAAATGAAAGGCTTAAAAACATTAAGCTAGAGTAAATTTCCTCATTCTGACAACTCCACAAAAACACTCACAAATGTAACATGTCACCACCACTCCTACTCATACAGCTAATCACACCAAGTTTTTCACATTCCCAAATAAAGTCACAATTCACAACAGTATTTGCATAGATCAATCATCAAAGTATATTCTCTTTTTTCGCACTTTCACATCACAGATTATAAATGCACATACAAAACGAACCTCAGCGACTTCTATATTCAGTTCATATATGGGTACGAAATCCGTGTTTCCCCCAAAGAAACAGTTCCCACAAAACCTAAAACAGTAATTCTGTCATTGAAATATGCATATATCCAAAGTTCTCGTAGAAATTCGCGGTACTAAGCAAACTTCTCCCAACATTGCAACGCAGAGGGTCACGAAATAGACATATTATCGCAGCGAAAATGGGGCAATGCAACAAAAAATCACAGCATTATTTCACATTTGACTGAGGACTTTCATCAAACACCTTACATGCCCAGAGCTAACAATCATCTTAAAACTACGACATGAACACTCAACCACAGTTATCTTAAGCTAGATTGACCTTAACACATTGGTTGTTGTTTCTAAAAGCTAAAACTAGCTGGAAAAAATTACAAAACAACTCACCTTGATAAAAAATAAAAATAAAAAAAAAAAAAACAGTGCTGCAACGGCAACTATTATAATCACGCTTGCGTATCAAAATAACGAAGAATGACGAATGAAATTTAGTACATTCGAGAAAATGGGTTTTCTAGGGTTTTGACTTTCTTGAAGATTTTGCCCCAAAATGTACTAAAAGTTGAGATATTTGTCAGTGTTGAGAGCAGAACTGTGGCGAGTCAGTTGTGTCGGAAGGGAAATAATTACTTGAGATACAATTGAAGAAAAAGAAAAAGCAAAAAATAACTCACATGACACATAAAAAAGAAAAAATGAATTTTTTCATTGATTTATTGTAAAACAAGAAAATATTATAGCTTAGTTACATAGATGGTTTATAATTAAACTAATTAACAAATTTTCATAAAAGGATGTACCTTAAAAATTATTAACTACTAAAAAATACGTAGAAACTTAAAAATTAAAAGAGATCAAGTTTAGTACCTAAAAAATGCATAAAAGTTAACTAAAAAATACACATAAAAGGTGGACTCCAAAATAAGGTCGTAAAAAAATACATAAAAGGTCAAGTAAAAAAAAAACAAAGATGTTACTCCGCAAATTATTGGATATTTGTAAAATCAAATGGGATGCTTGCGTCTTCATTCTTGCCAAGACCGTTGCAACCTTTCTCAACATTTTTTCTCTATATTGTTGGTCGAACATGTATTTTTAAATCATGTAAAACTTTACACCGTCCAGCTTTAATCGATTTTTAGCGTCCATAAGAACTCGATGATCTACACTAAAAGCACGCTCTGGTGCTACTGACATCTACAAACTAAGTAAGTCTTTTGCAATACGAGTCAAAACAGGGGTTAGTGGCTCGTTTGGTCTCCACCATTTTCGTATGTCAAAATCATTCTCAGTTTTTTGAGGTTTTTTTGTACAAATAAGGGTATAATTCGCTACACTTGGTTGGTTTGATTGTTTGTGTGACGATAATTCGTCAAAAATTCTATAATCACTACCTCTAAAAGCATTAGTAGGAGATTTCTGAATGTTAGTGGATGGAGCATACATGTCTTATAAACGGTAAAGCAATTGTAATACTTTATCACGTTCTTTGTCACCATCATATGCAGTATTGTTTAAATTAAAATGATATATCTTTGATAGTTATTAAGTTCCAATTAATTTAACACGTGAAACTAAGCAACTAGCCAAAAGATAAACACTAAGAACCCTTTTATAATACTTTACTCATTTCATTTATGCCTTTAAAGTTGCATGAGATTTGTATGTGAAATAATTTCATGACTCTTCAAAGTACACTAATTATGGAACAAGTATATCACAGACATCTCAATTGTTGGAAAAATAGATTTTGAGCTTGTAATTGAACAATAACAAAAAGAAAATAAAAAAAAATTCGCACTGCATATGGTTTGATCTCAATTAGCATTTATAAGTAATATTCCTTCTATGTGGTACGTCAAGATAAATATGTTTAACGTGCAACGCGGTGGACTTTACACATATTATTAAATTCATGTCTTCTACTAGGATATCTGTTATTATATGAGATAAAAAAACTCACATGATACATGAAAAAAAAAATATATGAATTTCTTCATTGAATTGTTGTGGAAACAAGAAAATATTACAACTTAGTTACATGTACGATTTATAATTAAACTAACTACTAAACTTTTATAAAAACGTGTAACTTAAAAATTGTTAACTACTAAAAAATACATAAAGGGTTCACTAAAACTAAAAAGATATAAAACTGAGTACTTAAAAAATAGCACAAAAGGTTCACTAAAAAAAAAAAACATAAAAGTTGAACTTCAAAATAAGATCATTGAGAAATATATAAAAGGTTAACTAAAAAAAAAAAAAAGATGTTACTCCACGGACTTAGTAGATATTTGTAAAATCAAATGGCATGCTTGTGTCTTCATCATTGCCAAAAGCGTTGCAACCTTTTTCAACGTTTTTTCTATATAGAATATGCACTCTGTTGTTATTGAACAATTATAAATAAAAAAAAAAAAAGAAAAGTAATTGGTACAGCATATGGTTTGACCTCAATTAGCACTCTATAAGTAGCATTCCACCTATGTGGTATGTCAAGATAAATATATTTAACGGGCAATGCAGTGGATTTCACACACATTATTAAATTCTTGTCTTCTATTTGGATTATATTAATTGATTCCATTAGCACTGATAGTTCGTCTTTAACACATAAATGCGAAATATGACAAATGCACTTGACATGAAACAACTGACCCCTTATCATAAGATTCATTATCTAACTAAGTGGACTTTATCTCCTTTACATTGGTACTTCATTATCAAAAGAAATACTCATAATTTTTTTTTTCTCTTATACCCCAATAATCTAAAGAATATATTGTGGCATCACTTATAGAATGCCCGTTAAGACGTGAATATAATTGTGCAAATTCAATTATCTTTTTACGCATAACCCAATCTTTATCTGTCCAGTGTGCTATTTTGCAACTAAAATGAAATGATACATTATCTTCCCATAAATATGAAGAGAGATTCTACCATTAAAAAATTTCAATTCGTTTTTTTAATTCCATAATTTCTTTCTTATATTGCTTAACACCATCACTAAAATAAGTTGCCCTAAAAAAAAATTTCGTAAATTTGCATTAGTTCATTTTGTGCAAAACTAAAAGACAACTCATTTTTGAACAATAACTTGTGTTAAATAAATACGCATGAAATTTTAGTCATACCTCCACGGTGCCACAATATCGTCTGGTTGTCGTTGCATATCTTGCGCGTCAAAATTCTCTCAAAATTAATCTATATGGATAATTATTTTAAACAAATAAATCAAACTATACTCAAAGCAAATCAAGAATCGTCAATAACAAACTCATGTATATGAAATTCTTCATTCGATTGAGCCTATAAAGAAATTCTTATTGTTATAATCAACATTGAGTCAGGTAAGCTGTCTACGTTTTAATTGTTTATTGTCATAAAATTAAATGGAGACAATACGATTTGAAGATAGTATAGTCAGTTTTTATGAATGAATTAACTGAGTCATTAATTTATTTGTTGTAAACACCCTTTAATAATTTTTCACGAGCTTTTAAATAATTTTTGCAAGCATATAATAATATATCAACTCTTGTAAATTGCTTTTGAAACTTGAACTTATATTTTGCATTCAAGTTTTTATTTTCAACATCGCCCAAGTGCTAAATGTTTTACAAACTAAAAATTTCGAACAACGGACACGTATGCATATTCCTTCACCTCCATAGAAAGGAAATTCTCTTGATTGCTTGCTCCTTTACAAATTACAATCTTTTGGTATATTCATTTCTTGCTTATGTTAAAGTCAAGTCTCTACCAATCAATTCCATCAAAAATTAAATAAATAAATCTCTATCAATCTTAATATCCGTACTGTGAAGAGGAGATTAGAATAGAGTAGAATTGCTATTTTTTCCTGCATATATAGCAAATTTACAAGTTACAAACACAATGGAAGCGGGAAGTTCAAAAAACGACAATAGGGATATTGCTGATCAGTCGATGGACAGTTATGGCTCCACATCGTCGCGGCGGCAGAGACTGTGGCGAAGCCTCCACCATCGTTTGCACCGCCGTTTGCACCACCGCAAATATTCTGACTCGGATTCTAGCCACAGCATGACACGCGAAGAGGAGGAGTTCTCGGACATTGCCTTACGCCTCATCGACGTACGCCTCGTTCACTTACTTTTATATTTAAATTATAGACCATATTAAACACCATATTGTTATACATATCAGTGATTTGCATTTATTTTTGGTTATGTGTTATGCATGCATATTAACAAGAATCTTCTTAGATATTTCTGGTCTTTATAGTATCATTGCATGTTGCCAATTCTAAGTTTCAGCTGGAAATTCGCCATGATCGATTTTGGGTTTCTAATTTCCTTCCAAAATCTTTGCAACAATGAAAAAGAAAAGAAAAAATTACCAAAAAAAAAAAAAGAAAAAAGAAAAGATAAAATTAAGAAATAATAATAGTGACACACCCATTAAGTTTTTACGATTATAGATCAAAGTTTTGTTTTCGCTCTGTGTCTCGAATCATAAACAACTAAATGTTAGAAAACAATTTGCTATGTTCCGAGCTTCTTTTGACGTATTTTAGAAAACTATAAAATTTATTATTGCAATGAACATGTAAATTAATTTTATATTTCATTTCTACGAGCCAAAATGTCTCATTATCTTTGAGAAAACGATCAATCCAAGATCACGTACGAGACCTTACGATATTTTGGAATATTATTGAACCTGAAAAATGAAAATCACTCAAAATTGAATATATTCATAAAAAAGGATCTTAGCTGCTTACAAAAAGTCAGCCACCTACAACAAATTCCAGTAATTCCTTTTACCAACCCAGAGTATATCCTATCCAATGACCAGCCCCCCCTGCTCCCTATGGACCCTACACCCCACATGATCAGCTCTGTACGCGTCGTCCTCTCCCAACCGTCCGATCATTTCATTCAGATATTTTCCACCAAATCAACGACCAAAAACCCACTTACAATATCCAAATAAAGTCAACAGTCAAATCATTCTCAATCCCCTTTATATAAAACTCACTGTTCTCACCTTTTTGTCGTCTAATAGTACGGTACTGTAGAGTAGCAGCACAAAAGAAAATTTGCTCCGTTCATCGTTTTTGTTCATTTGAAATGGGTCATGGAAGTTCAAAGCGCGATACTAGTCCAGATGATTCAACGAACGGCTCTGATTCAACTCAATCGCGCGTGCAGAAGCTCCGGCAGCGGTTACATCGCAATCGCCCGCACTTTCGCCGCCATTTTCGCCGTGGAAAGGATTCGGATTCAGGCTCCGGCTCGGCGATTGGTAAATTGCTCAAGGAAGAGGATTTTGCAGGAATCGCACTGCTTCGTATCATCGGCGTACGTCTCATTTGATGAGTTTAATTTGAAATTTGAATGATTTTGTAGCTCAATTGATCGATATTTGTTGTTTTTACTGTAGGCGGAGATGAAATTCAAGGATAAATGGCTTGCGTGTGTTTCGCTCGGAGAACAGACTTTTCGTAGCACCATTTCTGATCAGTTGAGCATTTTTTTTGGTTAATTAATTCTGTTTCTAGCTAGAAGTTATCGTGAAGTTGCTGTTGTGCATGTTTGTAAATGAATCGCGTCAAATGCAGGGTGATTTCACGTGACATGTTTAAGAAAAATAGTTCGTGGAAATAATGAAGGCATGCAGAGTAGAATGCGCTTACTTGTATATATCGTAATTAATTTGTTTTGCGGAAAGGGTAATAGTCTTCTGATCAGAAGTATAGGATCACATAGTCTTAGATTTCCAAAATATTGCCATACAAGCACTGAATCTCGTCCGCTAAAAATGGAACTCTGTGCGGGATTTTATTTTTTATGTGCCAGTTAGCATTAATGCTTTACGCGTCAATGCATTGTTGGACCCTTAATATGTTTGTTCGAGTTTTATGTTGCTTTTCTTGTTGAAGTATTCTGTGAATTCTTTTTACCTATATGCAAGATCAAGATAAGTAACTTTTTGTTATGATTCTTTATTTGAGAAAAGACAAGTGAGGAATCGACTAAATCTTGTTCACATGATGTGCACATTATAGAAGATTAGAAGGATGATGATCTAAATGATTGGTTGTTCGAATATTAGATTCTTTGAGGTAGGAGTTTGTTTGGATCAATAGTACTCGTATTATACAGTGGGGACTATCACATTGCAGTAATTTTTCTACTCGCTTAAATTTTAGGATATGCTTCTCATGAAATTGTTATATTGTTCTATCTCGTGATAAGATAACACTATTATGTTAATTACTTAGAAGTCACTTGTCAGTGCTCCAAATGTATAATAGTTTTTTGAGGAAGGCCTTTTTGCGCCTACATTTTATTTGTCCTTTCATGGATATTGATTTTGTGTTTTATTTTCTGTACAGCAGCGACCTACCTGTCTGGAATGCAGTGAGTACTCCTTACATTATCTTGGTTGAAATGTGGCTCTTTGATGTCCAAATTCATGTTGCTCCGAGTTTTCTTTTCAACCATTTCGTTCAAGAAATACTATTTAAATTCAAGATCTATGTTCGTTTAAATTTGTCATACTTTGTATATATGTGGTGCACTTGAACCTGTTACCCTTAAAATAACAAATTTGCTGCGTTTACTGGATATCACAATTGGTTTTTTAGGTACTGTCAAAGGCTACGAGGTTGATATTTCGTCTAACTTTTCTTATTTATATTTTCCATGCCTCTGAATAGCATATTTAGTTATATCATGCCAAAACATCTTTTGAACCAGAGTTTTCATTCAACTGAAGACAGATTGGGATTCTTTCTTGATTTTATATATTACAGTATTTTTCATAAGGTGCTGAATGGCTTCCCTTCCAACAGGAGAAGAAGCTTCTCTTGGAAAAAAATGGGGCACATGCTGCAAGAATAAGTATATATGAGGTGTGTTATATATCTGTTGTTTCCAACACCATTTCGTGAATCTTGTTCCAATCAGGAGAAAAGTTTTGATCACCTAACTTTATATAGCCGTTATCTTGATTTTTAATCTAGTGAAAATATATTGACGATCTCATTGGAACCATTACAGTGATGTTTCCATGTTCTATTTTAGTATGACAATATGTCATGAACATCGTCTTTCTTTTTATTTGATGCAGACTAATAAAGTTTCCAAGAGCAACCTTATTGGCTTCTGTGAGATTGATCTATATGATTTTCTTACTCGGGTGAGATACTCTCCTTAAAGAATTTATTGTTCTCTATCATGTGGCTTCGTCACTCAATGGAATATCACATGATTCATTTTCAACACAATTTTGTTGCCGCCTTTGTATTTGTTGAGTAGCTGAAATGGGAAGTGAAGGGAATAAAAATGTTTCGTTAACAAGGACGGAATACATACAACATCTTTTATTTCCAAAACTTGGACTTCTTGAACATGGTAAAGTTTTTATGTAGGAGTGATAAAGAGACATATTTATTCGAAAAATGCTAGTAACATTTTGCAGGTCACCAAACTTGTTTCCGTTTCGTCTGTGGTGGAGTGTAATTTTGATGGTAAATTAATGAAAATGTCAAAACTGAAAAATAAGATAGTTTGTCTTCCATCAACTGGGGTCTGCATATCTCGAGATTATTTGTGCAATTTAAGCAAGCTTTTAGAAACTTTGTGTTTGACATGAGGGTGCGAGTTGCTATTGGTTTATGTAGGAAGTTGTTATTAGCATATGGCTGTTTGGTGTTCTCACAGAGAATAAGGGAATCATAGTGGCCGTGCGTGGCTTCAGTGTTAAATTGCGAGAGAATGTCTTAAACAGATGTTTTTAGCTGTTTGGAATACTTTGGCAATTTGAGAGTAGATTTGAAGGGGGAACAGATTGGAATGTGATTGAGGGGGTGGTATAACGCTTACAAAGAGAAGGCATGATGATGAAAAAGAGGGATACACCTTTTCCCTGCTTTGGGGTCTCTTTGGCTAAACATATTGTTCATTTCCAATTGCATGGAATTGCCCTAGATGACTAGTTTTAGATGAAGGGGAGCATCCATGATTTGCCAGGCGGTTTCCTTTAAAATGGCTGTCCTTGAGAATCAAATACCCTCAGCATGGGATTGGGAACAAGTCGTGCATAGCCATCTCGTCAAATTGTATTTGATGCTTATTGATTAAAGGGTAATTATCATAGCGGTTTATAATAGTAACATTCGTCATCTTGTGGAGAAATAAAGAAAGTTTTCACTAATGTTATTTTCTTAATTTGGAGAATGCAATGTACCATGAGAAAAGGAAAAAAAAAAGCTTATTGGCAAAATGCGACTTCTATTAATTAGGTTTGAAAAAAAAATTACCATGTACATTACCGATTGGTAATTATGTCATTTGTTAAGTTAGTTGAAAATGAGCTTTATCATAAAGATCTTGATTTACCTTAGTGAATCAAGAGCAACCAAAAACTTGTTTTTTTTTTTTTGTTTGTTTGTTTTTTCTCCCTTTAAGCTCAATTTGACATATTCATTTTCATATGTATGAAGACTAATCAATTGCTTCGTTTCTGAATCACAAGCCAAGATACTTCTAGTTCTCAGTAAATAATATGTATTTTAATGACATAATTAGTTAATATAGAGAAGACTAATTATTCAAGTGAGAACTACATATCAAAAAGAGAATTGAAGATTCTGAAATAAAACACTGAATGTTACCTTAAGGTCAAGTAGGTTGTAGATATTCGCCAGTCTATCCTCCCCTTCTTGGGATCTATTCACCAATATATCAAAGTGATCAAGGCTCATGTATTTTCCAGGGAAGTTAATACATGCTATTTATAGCCTATATATCTTTTATCCTTTATATTATTAATATGTTCCAACTTTACAATTGATTTCAACTTAGTATATTCCTTTTGGTTGCTTTAAATGTTTCCTTTTCTTTTATCCATGATTGGAGGCTTGTATCTCACTGTGGATCTTTTTAAAATGTTTTAAATAGTAAATGTCCAAGAAATCGTCTTCCGAGAAACAGTTCTAGGTCTATCTTAATAAGTCAAACAACATGACCATCACAGATCATGTACTTAAGAAACATTGTCGGGACAACTCTTTGATGTGTGTAATAATATGACCAAGATATGTTGTTCTATTACATTTTTATGTTTCTTTTTCTCCCCCCTCCCCCCTGAAAATCATCTAAATTTTGAAATTTGCTATGGGTTTCTTTTCTAGTCTAAGGTGAAGTGTTTGCAGGACTCGGATTCTGACATCGAGGTGTTTGACTTATTGGATCCGACATCTGGGTCAGGAATTGTTGGCAAGCTAAGTTTGTCATGTTCCATTGAGGTGAAAATTTCTGCTATACCTATAATCTCTAATGAATACATAACATTTGTATGTCTTGAATACTTTGTTGAAAACTTACAGGATCCATTGGAAACAGAAAGGAGTTTTGCGAGGCGCATTTTGTCTATAGTGGTATGCAACTACTCTTTATATCTTGTACATGTACAATGATGTGGATAGTAGGAGAATTCACATGCTTGACTTAACGTGTTTCACTTTTTAATTTGGGACGGCAACTAAAAAAAAGCTAAATAGGAGGAGGACCCAGACTTGAAGATTCACATCTAAGCAAGAAACCTGATGCATAGTATTTTTATAGTATTTTTAAACTACTCCGAAAGGAAGGGTGGCAATTTGATCATTTAACCATCTGGGGCTGATAGACTCTACTTTCTAATTGGGCCTTTACACATTTTTTATATTAAAAAACACTATTTGTTTACATGTTTATAATGCCTAGGATGCCGAGATTTGGGGTTTGCACAACCTCACAAAATATAGTTTGAGCACCGTGTTTGTTAAGGAATCTTGAAATCATTAATCATATAGAGAACAGTTTGAAGAGTCTGAAAAGCTGTGGAGTCATTTGGGAGTTCACTTGTTGTTAGCAAAAGCCGAAATGGTTCCTATACTATTTACGTCTGGAGATGTTCTTTATGTAGGAATAGATGTCTTTATTTCACAGGGACATTATGGATAGTTCACGTGGTAAAGGAGTTTGAAAAGTTTATTTGGGATATGTCATTATACTATTTACTGTTATCGTTTATTCCACGGCTGTAATTCCTTCCAAATGCCATATGCAATGTGAGTGCTCATTAAGTGCACACTGCATCACCAACAAGCAAACTTTCTATGTGCATGAATATCTATTCCCTGGTAATTTAACATTGAGTTGCATATATACAGGATTATGATGAAGATGGAACTCTATCATATGCCGAATTCTCCGATTTAATTGATGCATTTGGTAACCAAGTGGCGGCTAAGAAGGTTTGCATCAGAAATCTTAGTGTGTGTTCCATTTACTATTGCATTTGTTGAGTTTTGGGGACGATTGGTGTGTCTGGTTGTATTGCTAGTGCGCCATGTATACCACATTCATGCTTGATGTTCTTTTATTGCTCAGCTGAATCTTGACGCATTCAGTGCCATATCCCCACTTATTAATACAACATTTGATGGAACAATTGAATAGTGCATATACTTTCGTTGCACTTATATAACCCTTCATATTCATCACGCGAAATACTCTTTGCAAGTGTCAGAGATACATTGAGCTAAAATATTTGCTTTTTGACTCTCTAGTGTGCATTAATATTATCTCATTCTGAGAAGTGATCCTCATCTAGATTTGAAAAAGTGGTATATGGGCTTCAAATTGAGACAAAATGTTTCTCTTTACATTCATAATGAGCCACTATTTCTCCACTCAAGGTATTATTAAGATCGTTAGGGGCATTGTACTATTAGATAATACTTAAGAAGAATCACTATCTTATTCTGTTGTCTGTAACTTTAAGAGCCAACTGTTTAAGTTGTTGGGTATGGCATGATGGTTTTTTCTTTGAAATCGTGATTGTCAAGTATGCAATTGTTACGTCAAAGGATTATGTCGAAGGACTGAATCTCATAAACTTCTTTATGACAGAGTATGTTGTAGAATATGTTCTGTGAGCTTTACATTCTTATCAATTCTTGTACCTTATTCAGAAAGAGGAGCTTTTCAAAGCAGCTGATGAGAATGGGGATGGTGTTGTCAGCATGGATGAGTTGGCTATGCTTCTAGCTGTTCAAGAAGAAAGGTATGCCTTACATATTTATTAACCTCTGAAAATTCTGTCCCTTTGTGTTATAAGACTGATTTGTGCTTAATTATAAGTTTATGCTTACTGGCACTTCCCATATCCTTCTTCCTCTTTTTCTGAGAAAGTTGTGGCTTTATAACATATGGAGTGTCTTTTTATCAGCATATAATGTAAATGACTAATATATTGACAATGCAGAACACTTTAGGTGTAAGTTTTGCTTTTTGAATACATGAACTAACCATATAACAAGAGCTTTCTGTTCCCCACAGCACACAGTTCATGTTTAAGTTTTTTTCTTCTCTCAAATATAAGCACGTAATTTTGTGTTTACCTAAGGAAAATTCTCGTCTTTTTGAATTTTTTCCAGCAGTGATAAACTGTAGCTGTTCAATTCGATATTGAATCACTGGGTTATAATGTCAGTATTTTTCCTGGGCATTATGGTATTTTACCATGTTATTTACGGTTGAAATTCTTATCACTGACCTTTTATCTGGATGATATTCTAAAGGGAAACATTCTCTTCCACTGGGAAGTGATCCCTTGGATAACTTTGCGTGATATTTAGCCCCTTGGTTCTTTTTTGATTCCTTGTCATAAGTGAGTCTGGATGATTGTTAATCCATTGGTCGCTTATCATTTAGGTTATAGTTTCACTAGTAGATACATCAATCTCTTGAACTTGGTTTGGGTGCTATATATTGGACCTCTCATTTGAGTTATCTTTGATTGCAGCAACCTTAAAATAATGGAAAATATTCTGATTTGAGATGAAATTTTTTTCCGCTGCTCACCCTTTGCCTTAAAACTTTTGAGTGCAGCAATCCCCTCATTAATTGCTGTCCAGTCTGTGGTGAAATTCTTCAAGTCTCGGATAGGTTGAATACTGTGGTTCATTTGACCCTGTGTTTTGATGAAGGGACTGGAAACCAAGTTATGACTGGAGGATTCTTAACCGATAAACAGGCTTCAAACGGGTGAGGACTTGTCAATCTTAATACCTTCTTACTTTTAAATATGACATGTCATAAAATAAGCAAGGATCAAAAGACATTGACAAAAAGGAGAAGGAAACAGATAACTATGAAGAAATGAGATACAAAGAATGCTGAGAATATGCGACTCCCATATGTCTCGTTCATTCTTATTTGTAATCAAAGAAAATCATAACGTGCATCCATTTATGTTCTTTCACCATATAAAATATATTAGTATCCCTGATAATTATGGAATCAAGCTTGCTGTAGTTGAATTTGGAGATGCCATTTTTGTGCAATTTTGCATCCTTTATAGCTCTGAAGATGGATATGTTTCTGTTTTCATTTGATATCAGAGATAAATGTTGAATGATATCTGTGCAGATGGATGTTTAAAGTAAGTGAGTGGGCTCACTTTTCATCTTATGAAGTTGGATTGAGGTCTGGATCAGGTGCTTCACATATACTGGTATTTCCCCTCCTTAGCAGTTTTCCTGTTATTTCTCCATTTGGCCGGAAGTACTTCTCTGGGAGTATTTTTCTCACTCAATTTAGTCTATATTTGTGTTTGTACTTTTACTTTTAGCTCATTCACTGCTTGCATGATGCTGATAATTTTGATACTTCAAATTATTGGTTCTCAAGAGATAGTCTTGTTAGATGATTAAGAGGGTTGCTTCAGACCTTCATGCTTAGTTAAAATTCTTCCCATCAGTATATGTTATTCTGGCAACTCAGTGGATGGTAGTCTGATTAATCCCCTGCGACTTTTATTTCATGTCAGGTTTTTGATAGGCGGACAAAAAGACTAGTGGAGGAAATTATCGACTCCAAGATTATTTTGTCTATGAGAGCCCTTTATCAATCTAAAGTAGGGCTTGGCCTCATGGATACAGGTTGTTTTAACGTATCACTACAGATAATCCTATCTAACTGAAGGAATTTTGTCTGTTTGTAGAAAATATTCATTTATATTTTCTGATCTATTTCAGTTGTTAGTGGATATTACTCAATTATCTATCTCTAATACATTTTCATCTATCGATCACTTCAGATACATCATTGTAATTAGTTGTGTAAAAGATTTGCAATATTGGATATATTCTTTTCTCTCAACTAGCTTAAACTCATTATTTACCACACATGAAATCTTGATTTGCAAAATTCTAACTTTGACCCAGGGGTGAAAGAACTCTTGCACAGCATCTCAGAAAAGCAGGGCAGGAAAATGGATTCTGCTGAATCTGCTAAGGATATCCCAAAATTTCTTGATCTGTTTAAGGTAAAAATCCTCTTTTGCCAAACACTATATTAGCTCTGATTGTTTTTGAAATTTTATGTCCTTGGCGTTCAAAGTTCTAAGTTCTAAGTTCTATACCATAACATGCCTACTATATGAAACTATTTGTGTTAAAAGGAATCAATTTGACCAGTCTGTCAATTTCGAGATCAATTCAATTTGGTTGCTTCGTTGAACTTCACTTTGTAGCTCAAATGTCAAACATGTGTATTTTTTCAGACTTGCCTTTTCCTTTCCTACATTTCCTTTTTTGTTACCTGCCAGAATGGTGCTATCTAGTCGATGAGAACAGATGGACAATGTGATTAGTTCATATCTTCTGGTGAACACTAGCTTATGGACAATTATCGCTTGTATTTCTTGAGAACTTGTTCTCATGCTCGTTCTGTACACTGATTTTTCCGAATTGTTCTTGTAATATCAAAACTAATAACTGCGTCTTGCAATTGGATACTCCGAAGGAATTGCTTGAAGGGGCTGATGTGTCATGTGATTAATATCTACAAGGTTTGCCTTTATTTACATATCCAAGGGAACTTGACCCATATTAGTTGAACTAGTTTGTTTGTGTACGTAAATTAAAGTTGGGTAAGTCTATCTTCTGTGAAATATCGAGTCCATTGGCTTTTGTATTCCTGCTTATATGTCGCTTGACATGTTCATACATTGTTTTGTGGGTGTAATTTTATCCTACACGTTTCTTTCAAAAGTAAGGAACTCTTCTGCTGATTGAAGTGTATTATCTTCAGAGTACCTTTAACCGAAGATTGCTTTAAAGCAGTTGTGATTTCAACCTAAGTAAATTCGCTATACAATTAGTATATATATTATGTGGGCCTATTTAATGTATAAAGTATTATTGGACTATAAGTTGTGGTGTAGCTAACTCCAGATTTTGGCATCTACTGTTCCTGAAATGTATTCTGCCAAAGCAGAGGCCTTCGCTTATAGTTAATGTTATAACACGATGCATCCCTACATGGAATTACTTGATCGTGTCCAGCTGAGGATTGGATTCTTCCATTATTTTGTCTTCACAAGCTACATCGGTGGTTAAGAAGGCGTTGGGATTGAATGACAGAGCTTCTTCTTCTGAACATAAGTCTTGGGCGAATATCTGGTGAAGGTGAATAGGGTGAAAACGGAAGGGAAAGTGCTTAACTATGAGGCTCCTTGGGCTAGGTCTCGAATGGTTCTATCGAATTCTTCCCTAGAGTGGAAGGTGGGCATGAAAAGGAGCTTTAGCTTGGCTCTGTAGGTTTCTAGGAAGCCGGTGTTAGGGACTTTCCAGTTTCTGGCCTAGCCCTAGCCGACTCTAGCTCATAGGCTCAAGTTCAAGTGACATACATGACGGCCAGTTGTGTTTCAGTACAATTGATATCGCAAGCAACTGGAATCAGTGACTTGACTTCAAGAACCAGACCTTCGAACATCCGATTTTGTCTTAAGCCACTCTTCTTAGTTGTTCAAACACACCTTCTCGGTTTGTGTGAGCATGTCCGCCTAGAACCGCTTCTAAAGCTAAAGATATTCACCTCCCATTTTGAATTTGGCTTTGTTCACTGTCATTTGGTCCTCTAGTTGCCACGACCCTTAATTGAGTTTCCAAACATTCTTTGTGCTATAATCAAGCTGGTTAAAGATGGGATGCTACATGATTTCGAACTATAAAGAGCATATTGACTAACAAATGCATTGTGTTGCTTCCATTCCACGCTCATCCCACCCATAAAAGAAAGGGTTACTAACCCAAAACTACTTCGACGGTTGATAAAGATTTAGACAGTTCAGAAAGGAGCTGCATGGATTATTAGCTTCCAGAAATGCATAGTGTGCATGAAAGTCTCCTTCTTTAGTTAGGTTCTTATTGCCAACATAGAATTTGAAAATTGTACCTGTGTACTCTTTAGCTTTATTTGTGTTTATACACTAGCAAATTAGGTTCTGAATATATGGTCCTTGATTATGTTTGTTCTTTTGATGCAGGATCAAATAAATTTATCTGAAGTCAAGTATCCACTAGAGCACTTCAAGGTGGGTTAGGAATTTAAGGCTATTGTTGCTCATGTTGAACCTCTTAACTCGTATGGTACTTGAACATTTATTTAAGTTGTGAAGTTTGTTATTGCAATTAGCACTGATTTTTACGCGTTGTGGTCTGTTTATTTTATAGATACAATCAACTAATTTCTTTGTTTTTTTTTTCTTTTTTCTTTTCCGCATATTATATTCAAGAGGCAGTAAGAATAAATGGTTGATAGAATGAAATTTGATCCTGTTAACTCTTGCATCTGTAATCTTTACTCTGTTCTAACTCAATAGTTCTGCAGCTTCAAATGCAAAATTAGAGTACTCTATATAAATTTGGTCCTCGGTAGTGCATGTACGGTTGAAAATGAGAGCCCTTCATGTAAATCAGGTCGAGTTGTGGAACCATTTTTATCTTGGAGAAATAAAATATTTAACAGAGAAACTAAGGGCAATTACTCCAGGAGAGTGGCCTTTGCAGAAATACATCAGATGATTCATTCTATACGAAAAGTTTGCTCATAGAGTATGGGATTAATATTGTTGTTGATGCATTAATGATGTTCTCTTTAAGATCTAACAAAAATAGTGCTAATTAAGATTACTATATGTAGAGTGCCAAACAGGGAATGGATAAAAAGGGGCTTGATTGGTTTTTATGCCAATGTTATTTCTACATTTTTAAGTTTCTGCATTCTGTTTCTTGATTAATGGCTAGATTGTTCTCTCATTTTCTTTTCTTTTATTCATTCTCTTCAATAATGTCTCTTCATCTGTTATGAGGAAAATTTAAATCTTCTGGAGTCATGTCTTGTTCAACTTCCATGTTGTGCAAATTCTAAGGGAGCATTTAATTTTGTCAAAGAGAGAAACATTTTAGCTTTATCTTGACATGGTGGGAGACAAACATTGTTTTATTGCTGTGTCTTATTAAATTTTTAGAGCTAGATTGGTTTAAGTTTGGTCCTTCAGATAAATTTTAACTTAGAGCCATCTGGGAAGTTCAATCACTTCTGAATCTTGGACTCTATCCATTTTTAGGGAGGATATAAAAGCCACTAACTAAAGTAGGAGCCAATGATTTTAAGTGCTCAGTCACCGTAGAACTATTGCCATTAAATGGGTGGAGTTGGTTTTTAGCTCGCCATATGATGGTGATGGTTCATATCTAACTGAGGCGGATGGTTGAGAAGTTTTGGATGAATAGGGGAGGGGAAGTCTTTGGCAACTATTTCTTAGACATGCTTGATTCTGCTATATAATCTACCGCCCCCTTTCTCATTGTTCTCAAGTTACACGCGAATCAAAGAAATCATATTTATACTGCTTTTGCTGAAATGGATAGCATTTGTTTAACCAGTTTCTTGACTGGTTACAAATTGTTGTGTTTTTATGTCAGCCGAAGTTGGTTTGTACGTTTACTGTTTTATTCTTCATTAATGAGATTTTCTTGGGTGCAGACATTTAATGAGTTTTTCATTAGAGAATTAAAACCTGGTGCGAGGCCAATCGCCAGCGCTGAACGTGATGATGTTGCAGTCTGTGCGGCTGATTGCCGGTTGACAGCATTTAGAAATGTGACAGATTCCATGAGATTTTGGATTAAGGTATAACTATTGGCCTGTCAAATCAACCTCGGGACCTTTTTGTGGATGTGTTGTATTTGTGTACAAGTCTGTCTAGTCATTCAGTGTGAAATCTTTGTTGGACAATTTTATGAGTTTGTCTTTGTAAAGCATGATAATTGTGGGTAAACTCACTATGTTTCTAGGCATAGTATGAGAACTTGTGGTGAGTTTCACTTACCTTACGTGCAGTGTTTATGTTATGCTCTCCCTTCCACTGGCTCTTAACAGTAAATTTCTGCAGAACTTTGTAATTAGTAACAAATGGTTCATAATCTTCCATTGCTTTTCTGCTCTATGGTATCTTATCCTCTTATCTACTGTCATATCAGGGTCGCAAATTTTCTATACAAGGTCTTTTGGGGACAGAAGTGTGCTCAAATGCCTTCAAAGATGGAAGCATGGTTATATATCGGTTGGCACCGCAGGTACTCTGCCCTCTGTTTCGATTTATCTTTTAGCACCTTAAGGTTCTCCTAAATTATTTATGAATTTATTGCTCAAGTATTACCCCACTTTTTACTGGATATTGTATATCCAAATTATCTTAGGACTATCATCGATTCCATGTTCCTGTTTCTGGAACTGTTGAGAAGTTCGTGGAAATACCTGGATGCTTATACACGGTAATCTGGAATTTCATGCACATTTTCTTAACAGCCTATGCTTTATATGTGACTCATCCTCATTCAGCTCTCTTTTGATCTTCTTCAAGGTTAACCCAATCGCAGTGAATAGCAAGTATTGTAACGTATTCACCGAAAACAAGCGTGTTGTATCTCTAATATCAACAGCAGAATTTGGAAAGGTTCGTTGTTTTCAAACACTATTTGCACTTTTCTCTATGCAGGAATTTGTTAGTCAAAATTCACTTGTTATGCTTTCTTGATTCATTATACAATATACAAATAAGGTACTTACTCTTTGCCTATGGGTTTTTTCTGTTAAAGTGGGTTCTTTAGGATCTTCCTTTGCTCATTCTTTTTAGCTATTGAAGGTGTAAAAACTACCATGGTGGATTTCCGTTTCTTGACAAAATAGTTTTAAGAAATCTGTCTATTGAAGTTTAGATTTTTATGCATCAAAACTGTGGAATCCTTGTAGCCTGAAACTTACAAATTTTATACATCAAAACCTAAATTCTGGACAAATTTCATGCATCAAAGCTGATGAGCTCACCACTATTTTTCCGTTCATCACTTGAGATCCTAAACTAATCCTATCGCACTTCACATAAACACCTAAAAATTTGTTTTCTTTGTGATTCATGGACCCGATACCAGCTAGCTAGACCATTCAGATCTTACCTTACATACAAAAGCATCCTATTCACCTTAAATAGTTAATTACAAAAATAATATTTTGAGTGCAGGTAGCGTTTGTTGCGATTGGAGCGACCATGGTCGGTAGCATCAACTTTTCAAAGAAAGAGGGTGATTATGTCAAGAAGGGGGATGAGGTTCACAATAATTGACCTACTGGTCAATTTATTTGTTTCTTCTCTGATTTGATTTCATTCAGTATTTCTTTTTGTAACTTCTCTTTTGTTGATCTTATCTGCAGTTCGGATACTTCTCATTTGGCGGAAGCACGGTGATTTGTGTTTTTGAAAAGGTTAGTATCCAAACACACAGCTATTGAATTTTCTCCAGATGATTTCCTTGGTCCTGATTGTATCTTGAAGAGACAGACTGCCAAGTATTTAGTGGCTGGTATCATTGTTGGAATTATGCATACTGTTGCTTCACATGGAATTTGTTGGATCCGTGATAATCTTTAGTATACTGTTTCTCATGCATTGGCTGGACAATCTTATGAAAGTAGAATTTTTTTCCTTTGTTTGGATGAATATTCGTGACACTGTAATTTCATTCCTAAAATGCAAGATAAAATAGTCTTACCTGAACAAATCGCCAAAAGGTGTATTACTAAATCTCTATGTAATTCTGCAGGATGCTATCAAAATTGACGACGACCTACTGGGAAATAGTGAAAGATCACTGGAGACCTTAGTTTCTGTCGGAATGCAATTGGGTGTTTCCAGTAAAAACCACACGGATACAGAGTTGCCAAAAATGGAAACATGTGTTATAGGCGAATGAGAATGTGCCAACAAAAGGACTGGCTGGGCACATACGTCTATTTCTGACATTTCCCATGTATAAATCTTGACTGGTTAGCGGTTACCATGTTTTGCTCAACAAGTTGACAATTCTTTGTATAAAGTAATATGATGATGTTAGTATATATTATGAAGGTTTATCATTCTACATTCTGTTCCCTTTGACGGCCAGGACCAAGGCATGTTCTGTTTCTGTATGCTCATTGCAAGTAAATATTGGTTGTATGATAACAAATAGATGTACAGTTTCCTGAAATTGAAATGATGGTGTTGATTCCGTAATGACATCCTAGATTTTTCTTTCTAAAGACTTAAAATGAATTAGTGGTGTGATGCCTTTGGGAAATTATGATTTGCAACTGTTCGAGCTGGTGAATGAAAAAATACGTTCCCATTGACTTGCATCTTTTACAAAAAGTTAGTTTCAGTCAGCTGATTATGTCAACCGAAAGAATGAGTGAAAAGTTGTATTTGAAAGAAAAAAAAGAACAACTTCTCTCTTTTGGGTTAGAGAAAAATAATGTTTCTGTGTTTTTAGATTTTCGACATTCCACTTTTTATGTCTTTCACTACTGAACACATGTCACATTACATAAGATTTTTGTCGTAGTGAGACAGTAGCACTCTTCCTAATGTTTGTACAATACCTTAGACAATAGCTTTAGTATGTTCTTGTATAACCTCCGGCGTTGTATTGATAAGGATTTTGTTGTAAACCTACCTGCCCCTGCATCCCATTTCTTGTATATTGCTGCCACATTACTTGCTCCTCTACTAGCAATCTTTGCTTCTTCTCCATCTCTGACATCTGCACATATGATGGTGGTGGTATGGCAAGAGAGGCGGCAAAAGGGTCACTATTAGTCGACAAACTGGTGGCTCCGCCAGCTGCCGTTGGTGGAGCCGGCAAAGCCAGCATTGCCGGCCTCCCAGCTGATCCCAGCGCAACGCTACTAGCACTTCCAGTAGCCACCACACCTGAAGAAGCCACTGCATTGGTCGTTACCCCATGCTGGTACATTCCATCAAGCATCAATGTGTCAAAGCCCCCTGGAAGTGATGCCTTCTGGTTTGACAAATGACTCGCGGTTTGAACTAAAGACGTTTCCCAATCTCCTGATGAGTTTTTGAAGGCTTCCCATGGTGAAATTGTGCTTGCTGACGTAGTTGTGGCTGGACCTCCGTCGAATAAAGCTAAAGCCAATTGATCTCCATGTTGTTCTGTGGTTGGTGCATCTTCACCTAAGTTTAACAGATTGCCTACTTCTTCAGTCCTTTTCTCTTCTTTTGGCTTCTCTTCTTCAACTTTTTGTTCTTCTTGATTCGTTGTTTCTTCCACGAATCCTTCTGGTGGTGGCAGTGCCTTCATTGCATTCATATCCTCTTCTGGTTCCACCTCCTTTGATTCTTCTTCAACATCTTCAGGCTCTGGTTCTGCACTAAAAACTCTTCTGTTATTTGTCATGACTGACTTTTCGTGAATATATTCTTCCATCATGTCGAGTTTCTTCTGCGGGATCTTCTCAACATCAGGATACTCAGAAGAACGTGCAATTCCAACGGTCTTGCACCAGCCATAGAAGGCGTCCAGCTCATCGTACTGCTTGGAAATGCGACAGAAAATTTCGTGAACTTTTACCATATCAGGTATTTCGAGCTGCATGAACCGGTCTATCATGATTCCCATTATTTCTGTTATGTCGTGGTATAGCTGGAAACTTTCTTTGACTATTGGGTAGAGGGCCACGGCCACCACCCTGTTTTGCTTCGCCACACCTGTTGTAGAAATTGAATGAGACATAAAGAGATTACAAAACCATGATACCAAGAAAGATCGATCAGAGACCTTTTTGTGAAAGGTATACCTGTTGGTCTGCATGCCAGAAACCTTTCAAGAAGCTGCATCATATGTTGGACCCTTGAGAAAATGCGTTCGTTCTTCATATCCCGCACTGGGGTAGATCTCACCACCATAGCTTTGCTGGTGGGGCCTCCACGGTCACCAAGACCACCACCAGCTTCCTCCTCCTCTTCCATGCGAGATGCATAGCTATTCTTCTTCCCCCTCCTTTGCTGCATCTTGTGCTCAAGCAGCTCGTCTAAGTACAACCCATAAGTTCTTACAAATGCCGAATAATCCCACGCGTTCGATCTGCCAGAGGTGTCCCTGAAATCCGACATGTTGAGGAGACGGGTCCCATTTCTTGTCGCAAAGAAGATTTCTTGGTCGTAGGCATGGTCGCCCTCCGCGAGGAGGCGTTGAATGAGCATGAGAGTTTTTAAGGCGACCACCCAATTCTTGGTCTTCTTGAGGCGTCGAGAAATAGTGTTTACGCAAGCGTTCACGTAGATGCGTTGGTAGGTTGTGAGGCTTAAGATTTCGCGGACATGGCGGTCATCGGGTGGGTATTCCTCGTGACGGGTGGCCTTCACGATGGCCACGTCTATTTCTGTAATGGAATTGCTGCCTACCTTGGCCAGGCCAATGCTGGTCTGGTCCTTCACTGCTCCAACGGCTTGTCTAAACTTGCTTGGAGCCATATATATGTGTATAAAGGTAGTTCTTAT
This sequence comes from Misopates orontium, assembly GCA_946800315.1. Taxonomy (NCBI): domain Eukaryota; kingdom Viridiplantae; phylum Streptophyta; class Magnoliopsida; order Lamiales; family Plantaginaceae; genus Misopates; species Misopates orontium. Next base: position 3,992,926 of record OX326948.1, on the reverse strand, counting down.
CTCGATTTTTTTGATGGAACCGGAATGTATGTCGACCTAACACAATTTGAAGATGATAATAATTTACAACAGGTTCTTAACGTTTCATGAGTTGGTTAGAAAAAGTTCAGAAATGCATGCATTTCTATGTTATGAGATTGCATGAAAAGGAAAAATTAAGGAGAGGAGAAGAATGTATTTGATGAACTCCTTGTGTGATTTAGGGATTTTGTTTAGTTGTTGGAAGTTGAAAAAGAATGAAATTGTTATGGCAATTTTCTCGTCCCTTTGGTCCTCTCCAACTAAACCTTTTTTTTGCTATGTTTTGTCTTTCCTGTTTATAATTGTTGTTTGATTCCATATGGTTATCCTCAAATTTTAGCACAAAACACGGGTGCCCGCCAATGAATATACCGAGTTTATGGTGGCAAAAAATGATGGGGGGTTAAAATCTCATGAAACTATCTATCAGCACCTCCTAATTAATCATTATCGAAAGTTATGATTCTGTGATTAATTTCTACCTTAGAAAATAATTGTACATACGAGGGCATCTTATATCTGTGATGATTCTGTCGTATTTGGGGTTTTTGGAACATTTCAGTCTCATAAAATCCCGACATATATCGTTTACATTGAAGCCATAAACTTTGTTGCGGTGTTTAGATATCAAAAGTCTTTTTAAGATTTTTCTGAACGAACAATAATGTTTGTAATGTGCCTAGAAAATGGTATCCTATAGCTTTAATTTCTTTTTTCGTATCCCCCGAAAATTGTTATTAAAGTTGTGAGTCGTATCTTGCAAATGCTTGCTGCATATATGCAATTCATTTTTGATTTATTACCTAATATTTTCATTTCGTAAACTTTGTGTATCACGATATTGGTCAATTAAGTGTGGCTATAAACTAATATTGTAATGTTTAAATGATTAAGTTCCCAACATATCTATATTCAGAGTTGGACCATTTATTAGTAAATTACCTTTGTAGAGTCCCCGACATGATTAATGTCTCAAAATATGAAGTCTTGATAGTCCATATAACTTGTTCATTCTGGTCAAGCAACATAATATATGGGTGATTTTGCTTTTTAACTCAATATTCCACAACACAAGGGGTAAGCTAGCCTTTTAACAATAGATTTCACCAGCACAATATTTATGGAGGGCTTTTATTTGCCAATGTAGCTATTAACCTAAGTGGCATTTGTTAATAAAATAAAGGGTCAATTGCGATCACCCCTTAACGTATGAGGCGTTTTGCAATGTCCCTCGAACTTTCAAAAAGAGCGAAGTGCCCCCTAACGTTTCATTAAATGTGCGAAATGCCCCTTCGACCGTTGATCGACGGAATATTCCGCCGAAGATGCCAAACGTGCCCAGCACGTGCCCGGTGGAAGGGCATTATCGTCCGACCACTTTTGGCGGGAACCCCCTAACCTTTTGCACCAACGTTTCCCCCTTAATGTTTGTGTGTGGGAATGCCCCTTAACGTTTATAAAAATGCGTACCATGCCCCCTAACGTTTGGCTAAATTAAGCAGATTATCCCCTAACGTTTGACTAACTTAAACAATGTGCCCCCTAACGTTTGTCAAGTTTGAGCAGTGTCCCCCCTAACGTTTGCGAAACTTGAGCATCATGCCCCCTATCGTTTGTGAAGTTTGAGCAGTTTGCCCCCTTACGTTTGTCTTTTTTTGGTTACTTGCCCCCTTACGTTTTAAACATAATTACCCATACTTGTTTATACTTTTTGCTTTCGACATCAGTTTGTATGCAACATAACTAACAAACTCATCACATTTAACAAACTCATCACATTAATAAAATCACATAATCCACAAAATATATTAATAACAATTACAGCATACTAATGTGTTTTGGACTTAACAACAAAATACTATCAACGAGATAAAAAGTTACAGATTTCATGAGCAACACGCCAAAATAACCTAATTTCAATTACACTTAACCCCGTTTCTGTCCTTGGTTTTTGCCCCCCTCTTTTGCAGTTTCTTTTTTCTTGGCGGCTTCTTTTTTCTTTGCTGCTTCTAGCTTTGCACGCAAGTTCCTCTCTGCAGCAGCTGCTTCCTTCTTTGCTTGTTCTATTTTTTCTTGTGCTTCCTTCGCTGCAATTTCTGCAGCATTCGCTTTCTTTCTTTCTACAGCCTTGTGCCACTCATGCATCCCATACTGCTCAGATAACGATTGGCCACCCACACCATCCACTGGAAGAAATCCTGCACTTGCACTGGTCAACTTGTAGCCCCTCCTTTCACGCCTTTCAGGCTCAAGATCAGGCTCAAAATCAGGCTCTGAGTCAGATTCAGGCTTTGGCAATTCAGGCTCATGCACTTGAGCCTCCATGACTTTTTCCTTTCCCCTTCCAGTCTGTTCCACATTCTTCAACTGCATTACAAGCCATGCATCAAAACCAAAATTCATGAGCAAACAGAATAACATCTCAATGCAATAAACTTACAGTCTGCATATCAGGTTCTTTTTTTGATGTAATGCCCCTCTCTCAACACCAGCCACGGTCTCCTTTCCCTTTGCTTTTTGTTCCTTTTGTTTCTCTTCCTTTCTGACAATGTCTTTGAGCTGCAACATTCACATAACATTAGTGCCAACCTTATAGTATTGAACAACAAACAAGTTTGACAAAAATCAATCAACAATACCACATTTAGAGTTGCTTCTGCTATGACTTCTTTAATATTCGACACCTCCTTCTTCTTTTTTGCTGGTTTTTTGCCAGAAATGTCCTCCAACAACCTTGCAACCCTCTTCCTTGGCCTAAGTCCTGCCACAACTCCCTCACTTTCTACATTCTGTTGAGCCACCTCCTTCTTCTTGCCCTTAGCATCTACTTCTTTCTTTTTGGCAACAACAGCATCTCCCTTCAGGTCATCATTGTCTTTCTTCTTCCCAAACAGTTTCCTCCTTGTTTGGACACCCTTACCCTCTAATGCCTTCACATCTTCTGTAATGCCCTGGCTGCTACCCTCATCAACAAGCTTCTGCATCTTCCTCCTAGTCACTACTCATTTGACATCATTATCACCAGCTGCAACATTCTTGTTCTTCTTACCTTTTGGAGACAATTTAGGTTTCTCCACAGGTGAAGGGTAATGATAAAACCCTTCACTCTCCCCAACCACTCCACCTTCATTAATTCTTATCCCAACACTAGATCTACCTTTCTGGCCTGACACATCCAAAATACATAAACAGTTAACTCATGCTCTAACTAATGCAACTAAAAATATATTGAAATTGTCCACACTCCATTACATAAACTTAACATTGTACCTCAGTTGGCTTTTTCATCTTTCCTTTCTTCTGTGAGGCAATTTCCACCTCTTCTGGCACACTTGAGCACCCTTCACCACTGGGATTCACTTGACTCTGAATTTTAGTCACCTTCTTCTGTCTCCCACCCCTTGTTTTCTTTGGTTGCTTCTTGTTCTGCACCTGTATCATAAAATGGTTAGTGCATTGAAAATTAAGTTGAAATTCACCATTCATTGCATAAATTTATCACATGTGATTCTTCTCCTTCTGCTACATGAGGGGGCACCTCCATCCTATCTTCTTCACCACCACCTTGCAATGCTTTCTTTTTAGGACATGATCTTTTGTTATGTCCTGGTTCACCACAAAACCTGCATCTCATAATCATGCCCTTCCTGTTCATCTTCTGGGTTTCAGCAGATGCAGCCTTCTTTTTCAGTGCCTCCAATTCTTCTGGTGTCTTCTTCCTATTGTTTTTCTTTGGTCTACCAGGCAGCTTCTTTGGAATTGGAGGTTCATGTGGTATCAGATTGGAATGAGGCCATTCTGAAGGACTATGAAATATGTGCATCATGTGAGTGTAACTCTTCATGTAAGTTGTAGTCCTATAGCACTCATCCACATAATCTTCAGGCTTGTGCCCCATAAACAACATGGCTGCAGCAGCATGTTCACATGGTATGCCATTCAGTTGCCATTTTCTGCAACTACAAGTCATTTGATCCAGATTTACAACCCTGCTCCCACCTGGGTATGAAACTTCAAACTCATGCAACCCATTCCATTATGGGGACACCCCAACACCCTTCTTCCTCACCTCATTCACCATCTTCTCAATATTTGGGCAAAGATCCTTCCATTTCTTGGCTTGATCCCTCTTCACATACACTCTCTTCATTAAAATCAATCTGATATGTCCCAACGTATCAATAATTGGCTTGGTTCTGGCCTCAACAATCAAGGCATTGAAACTTTCACTAAGATTATTGAGCAGAATGTCACATTTTGGTCTAGGATTGAAGTATGCCCTAGACCAATGTGCAGCAGGCCTCTTAGCTAGCCATTTGAATGCCTCCAGGTCCTTCTTCTTCAATTCAACCATTGTCTTCTCAAACTCAGCAATTGTTGTGACCTTGGCTGCTCTCCACAACATGCATTTCAGAGCAAGGCCCTTGTGTGCCTGTTTGAAATTGCTGTACATGTGCATCACACAGAACCTATGATCACTGTAAGGCATAAGGTCATGTACTGCATCCACTAGACCCTTCTGCTTGTCACTCATCACTGTCCAAGCCCCACTACCATCCTCTGTTATTCCCAAATCAGCTATCAACAAATTTAGAAACCATCTCCAGGTTTCTCCTTTCTCTTTCTCAACAACAGTATAGCAAAATGGATACATGCTGTTGTTGGCATCTATACCTACAGCTGTAAGTAGAATGCCTCCACAATAAGCTTTTAGGTGACACCCATCCAAGCATATCACTGGCCTACACCCCTCTAGGAATCCCTTCTTCAAACTGCCCCAACACACATAAAATCTCTTGAAGACAGGCCCTTTTTCTCCTCTCTTGGTCTTGATCCTCACATTGTTCCCCTGTCACTCCTCACTATCTCTGCTGCATACCTCCATAGCAGCTTGTATTTTTCATGTTCATTCCCCACACTCATGCTTTTCACCATAGACTTTGCCCTATACATCTAAAATCTTGAAAACAATAAGTTTGTATCATGCTGGGCAGTCCTCAGCATGGAAGCAACCTTCCAATCAGCATCTGTCTTGATTGTTGTCTCATACTTGCTGGCCAACCAAGTTGAAGTTGCAGCACACACCCTCTCTGACCTGCAGCTTTCATGCTTACCATTATAAGTCTTCACTTGAAAGGTCTTCTCCTTCCCACTTTCTGATGCAAATATCTTCCATGGACAGCCCTCCTGTTTGCACATCACCAAAACCCTATCTTTATCATTCTTCACAAACTTAATATCCATTCCACTCTTGATTGAATGCTCTCTCACAGCCTTTCTGAAGGTCTTCACATCATCAAAGCAGAGTCCAGTAAAGAACTCTGGTTTTTCTAAGTCAACCTTGGGATTGAACACCTTGTACCCATCATACACATAACCACTTCTTTCGAACTGAAGGATCCAGAAGGCTCTATGACACTCACATCCTTGAACTGTTCTTGAATGACATGCTCCCTCACAACATACTCTAGCTCATCATCAGTGTGATCACATTCATTGTCAACAATAATGTCAGAGTGCTCTTAGTCACTGCCTACAGAGTTCTTGTCTTCCAAATCATCCTCTTCTGGATCAACAATAAATGCATCATATGTCTCTTCCTCATCTTCAGCAACATTTTCATCTTCTTGATCATCCTCTTCTAATTCTGACACTCCCCCTGCTGCCCCATAAATGCCAACCCTTCAACAACTTCTGGCAAGTTAACATTCTCAGCACCACCTTCACTCTCCTTATCATATTCATCACTGTTTGTTTCTCCAAAAACAGTCACAACCCTATCCTCATCCATGTAAGTCCCTAACTTCATTGCATCTACATCAGTAAGCAACAAATCTAGGCTTAAGTTTTCCAAGTCCCCCCCCCCCCCAACATTTGCAAACAACTGATAAGTATGCTCTCTCGAGCCTACTTCCTTAGCCATTTCTCTCAACTGCCTCATGGAAAGCTTATCATTACTACAGTAATCAAAGTAGACAGATGTACCCCCCACCCAAGTGCACTTGACCACAGTATCAAAGTGGCCACCATAGTAAAACTTTATAGACAAATATTCACTATTAGCACCTGCATGCATACAAAAAAAGAAGCTAAGTGTGATATATATGTTATGAAAACTATCATGGAACATAAATTTTACAAAATCACAAGCAAACATTAACAACCAATTCATACAATTTAAAATATTGTGGCTTTCGAAAGCAACAGTGTAAAATACACACTTCACACAATAAAATAGACACTGCATTGAACAAAGAGGCCTTTTTTTTTTTAATAAAATGGACATCGACACCAACAAATGTCTCCACACAACCAACAAGCACAGTAAAACATGGTCAAGGTTTGTTTCTTCCGAAAATAAGCATAAAATATGGTCCCCAGGTGTGGTTCAAACCCTCAAAATCAGTAAAGTATGCATTATCACCCAATAAAATACAAAAATCAGTACAATATAGCATGGAATAAACATATTTTAACGTAAATCCACCATGCAATAAGCCAAAAGTGTGTAATACGAGGAGGAGACAAAAAAACGTACCGTAATCGGGTGTGTTTCGCCGTAGGGGTATCTCTTCGTCGCTGGTTCTCATCCTCCAATCCATTGTATGTGTTTTACGCAACAAATTTCAAGCAAAAACGGGCGAAATCGAACGAATTTGTAAACCCTAATTTTTTCCCCAAATGCTCAAACGTACGAAAATGTGTGAAAAATACCCCTTAATCTATTCAACTTCACACCTCATCAGTGTTAAGGGCGGGAGACGCGAAATTACGAAATACCCCTTCGCCAATTTCACGTGCAAGTCACGTGGGAGAATCTCCGGGGGAATATTCGCTTTTAAGTTGCCGGTCAACGTCCAAGGGGGTATTTCGCACATTTCATGAAACCTTAGGGGGCACTTCGCTCTTTTTGAAAGGTCAGGGGGACATTGCAAAACGCCCCATACGTTAAGGGGGTGATTGCAATTGACCCTAAAATAAATCCATGAATCTTTAGCCAATTAGTAATTAAACACTCGTGGCTTTTGCATTTTAGAGATTAGAAGGTTATTCGACTTTAACCTTCGAATTCAGACACACATGCATGCACCTCCGAAATTGAAAAGTAAAACATTGCTGGCTATGCCACAAGCCCTTTGGTAGCTTGATTGAGAATCTTGTCCTCATCACTGTAACATTTTGTCTCTGTTTCAGCTTTGGTATTGTAATGCTAACGGCACTTAAAAACACAAGAAGTTCACGTGGAACGCATAGTAAATCAGCACTGTCTCATAGGTCATAACCAAACCACTGCAGAAAAATACTAAACTTGTTTTTCTCTTATATTTTTTTGCACTTGCACAAAGTGCTAAAATCTTGAGTTTTCTATACACTATTTGGTGAAATAAACACAAACTTAACAACAAAGAAACACCAACAATCACACCAATACAAATCAATTGAACTTCGAGCAAACACGCCTTATATTTCCTTGTTTTCCAGTTAACACACCAATTCTGCCCATCCTCACCATCGAAACAGCGAAATCCGCCTCGAAAGACGGTCCAAGAAGTGGGCTAAGCAGCCCAAAATAAGAGTCCACCACAGCTCTTGTGGCCGCGTCTTGATAGAGAGCGGCATCAGATTGCAGCACGGCAAAGCCGCTGCGAATGTTCTGTAGGATTTGGTTGTCGAACGTTTCTGCGCTGCCTCGATCGATTGGTAAACGAACATTGTTGTCCCCATTTTGCGGACATGTCGATTTCAACTCCGGTAGAAATGCCGGATTTATGGAAGGGTCGGAGCCGCCGAAAGCGGGGAACGTGTATAGTCTTTGGCCCATGAAGAAGCAAGCAGCCGTTCCTATTGTATGAGCACCACCTATAATCCAAAAAGAAAAGTTACATTTACATTATTGAAGGTTTGGTATATACATAGTTACATTTGATTTTCTTATGCATGAATAATTACAAAAATACTTGTTGAAAGTTAAAAGAAATAATAGATATAATTCTATCCCAAAAAATATGCATGCAAGGAGTTCCTTATATAAATTGACACATTAATGCAATTATGGACATGTGAATTAATTAAAAAGTACTAAGTATATTTTTGTTTTTGTTGACAAAAGGAATCAATAACTAATTTCTTGATTTTAAGCAATTACCCAAAATGCAGAAGCTAACTACATCAAAATGCAAAAGTGGGTGAATATGACTGTATGTGTTGAAAACTTAAGTAGGTGGATGGTCATGAAGCATGATAATTTTTACTAACGCAACAAATTTGATTTTGTCAAGCTTCAACCCAAAAATGCAAATGCATTGGAAATTGGAAAATTTGCTCACTCTAACTATAGCCACTTTTAGCACGTCTCTAATTGAAGAACCAATTAATGCATAGTATGCACTTTAACAGAGCAATTACTGAATATTGCAGTGAATGAGAAGGAATAAACAATTATTCATACTCTGCTAAATGGAGGGGAGTTGAAAAATGAGTTATTTCAATTTTCAAATATTCACAAGTACTATACAAAAGATTTAAACTAGAAGGAGCAAAATTGCAATTTCTTAAAAATGCTCTGAACTTGAATCTACATGACATGGACTGTAACTTTTTGTTTTGTCCTTTTGGCCTCAGTCAATATCAATGATGACATGCATGCAAAGTCCATTATCATCCATCCATCCCCGTGATGTTCTGATTTAGCAGTTCAGGTTTCACAGCAGAATTTTGTCATATATTTCGATATTTAATCATCTTAACTGAATATGGAAAATAAATGACTCATTTGACAAATGACACTTAATAAGCACCCATAATGCTGATGATATCTCTAACTTTAAATAATGAAAGTGCACAAAAAACTTTTTCCCACTTCAGTTTACCAAAATGCAAATACTGGAGTCTAGTTTCAGTCGTATAGGAAGCTCAACTTAGGTTGTGTTCAAAAATTATTATGAAAATAACTTATTAATTTTGGATTCATATATGGAATTTTTTAGTGGTTTAATTATTAACTAGTTTTTCAGCATATCTTAAGAAAAACAACTAAAAACACAAATCAAAGAAGCTGAATTTAAAATGCTTCTCAAAATGCTTTCCATACATCATATTTAATATGGTTTTCGATCGAAGAGAGTTTTTGAAACGAAAAAATTATTTTCATCAAATAGTACAAATGCATAGTTAACAATTTAAGTAGCCTTTTTAAAGGATTTGCAAGACTTAATGTCAAAACGTCAAAAATAACTTTAACTAGTGTAATAAGTAAAACTAGTAAATTAGCCAGAGAAATATATAAACTATATTGCAAACAACCCTAATTAATTGTAAAGGAAAACGATCTTAGCCTTGTTTGATAAGAACTCCCCACAAGAGAACAAAAGGAAAAAGAGAAAAAAAGATAATGAGAATATATATTCCATATACATGTGTTTTCAACTATGCATTACCAAAATTAATTAAATTTGGTGATGATCATATCCCTTAAGATGCCCACCGACTATAACACCCACATAACTTGCATGTTTTACCGTGCCACAATGCGCGTGTCCTCGGTCTGCAACCACACTAATGTGTCCGTCTATTTGCATGCGTGCGTGTTGTACTTGTACATGTGTGTATGTAACTATGTATGTGTTTTTTGAAATTTAATCAAATGATCAAAATATTATTCATACTTACCACTTAGAAGCACAAGATCTTTTTCCGTCAATCCTTTATCAAAAAACTTAGCCTTCAAATTCTGAATTGAATCACTAACATCTGGCATAGGATCAGCTAACGTTACATTCGAAATTAAACCATCTCTTCTCCCTGTTTCCACCTCGTAAAACGGTCCTTTAGCCTATTAAAAATCAAACAAACAAACAAAAAAAATAATCCCATCACTAAATATTCAAAATTAATTAACAACTAGAATTAATATGGAGAAATCAAAATTATTACCTCGACCACAGCATCTCGTGCAGCCATAGCGACGATGTCCGAACAAGACACGATACCAGGACACGTGGCTTCTAATTGAGCCTTTGCATTTTCAATAATTTCAAAACCTCTAACGCCTTGGTGCCCAAATGCACGTCTCTCGTCTGTTTCTAGCCCGTTATCTATCAAAATCGACCCGTCACACCCCTGAAATTGAATTATTAATATTAAAAAACAACAAGATTACATATAAACTAATAAATGTCTAAAACTATCGGCTTTTAAAGATAATCGCAACTGAATACGGTATGAAAGCTCGGATTAAAGGACAGGTCCTGAGTTCGAATTTATGTACCACTTACTTATCAAAGAATGTGACGTGTCAGACGTAACAAAGAGATTTACGGCTTACGCGTGACGAAAAATTTATGCATATTTAAATAAGTTTGCATGCAAAAATATGTTTTTATATATAGTGACGGACCTGAACAAAGCAGTCGTGAAAATGAAGCCTGAGCAATATCGGGGCGGCGTTTTCGTCGGAAACGACGGCTTGACGGACCACGGCGCGGACTATGCCTTCGGCGCTTGGGCAAGTTTTGGTGTAGAATCCTACCCGGAGTTGGCCCCGTGATGAAACAGTAACAATTAAAGAAGTAGTGATGATCATGAGAAGTAATATAATTAAATGATTAATTATAAGTAGTACCATTTCTTTTGAAACTATCGTGAACTGTGTTGTAGTGCGTTAGTGAAAGGATTTTGTTGTGAAGGAAGACTAAGAATTAATTGTGAAGGAGGGAGGGTGGTTTGATATTGTTTCTCGTGATCATATATTGTAGAGGCATGGTGTTATATAGGTGTGTTCGCCTGTGATGAGAAAATAATTTTTTATTTGATTTTATAAATTATATATTGCTGATATTTTGCAAACTGTCAAGATGTGAAAGTAGATAATTTATGTTAAGTTTTAATTTGTTCATTGTGATGTTTGAAAAACCATCTAGGTAAATTCTTGTTTCTTCCACAAGACTAGCTACTTACTATAAGCATAGAGTGCGTAGGTTCACATGAGTTTTCAGATAGTAGATATCTTTCAGTTTTAGGAAAAAAAATCCTAACTGAAAAAGTTTGATTTGCAAACGCTGAGAATACTTATTCAGATAAAAGAAGATTTTAATTTTTTATTTTAAAAAGGTTGCAAACACCGTCTTAATAATTTGCGCACTACCTACCGTCACACGTCTTAATTGGTATTCAGGGGCGGGGCGGGGGGGGGGGGGGGGGGGGGGGGGTGGGGGGGGGGGCTCCTTCCCCATCCCTTATAGTATAGCCTCATATTATATATGCATTATATTAGTACTATAATTATATTATTTGTTCTTACTTTGGATAGATGTTAAATGCATCCCAAATTGTAGTTGTAATCCATACATATATACATATTTACATAGTTTTAGAAATTCTAAGATTTAATCTCAATTCATACCATTTCTTTTATTCTTTTTTATGAAGCAGATAATTCTGTTCTTAATTTCATAGCAATTCTTTCTATATTTCCTTCTGATAATTTTTTAATTCTCTTTTCCTCTTTCTATGTTGTAAATAAAATAAGATAATTTTTATAGTTGCCTTCTGATACATTATACTTTACATTTTTATAAAGATAATTTAACTTTTTATTTTGACATTTTTACGACGAAAGTGTATTTTTGTTACAAGTATTTGTGGAGAAAAAAATTTATTGAATAAAGCTAAATATATCCCTCCAATATTGTAATTATACACATTAAAAAATTCATATTTTAATTAAACTTAGTTACACTTTAATATTCTCTTGAAGCATGCGACACAATTATGAATGTCTAACTGAAAATAAATAACATAAAATTTATGAGAGAGTACTATACAATATCTGCATTTTCATGATATTTTTAAACTTCTTAATTAGGTACTTATGTTTTACGTCGAATTATTATTTTTGAAATGTATATGAAAAATAATATTAACAAAATATTCATATTTATAAAGGAAAAAAAAAATTCGTCCCCCTAGCTAAGTCAATTTCCTGACTCAGCCCCTGATTGGTATATAAGTAAACCATATGTTACATTGTTCTATGAGCTGAAAAATTACTCGAAGTTTTAACAGTTGAAGTGAGGGTGATACAAATTAGAACAGTATTTACCATAAGTCTTATATTTCCTTCTCTTGTCTTGGAACTTAATCACGTTCATAATACACATTCTGTAATGTAGTAAAGTAATAGAAAAATATAAATCAAAAGTTCTACTTTCCTTGTCGCATTCGCATATCATTTAGTAGAAAAGTGTCTGGTAATTTATTTTGGTCCTATTTGGGCAGTGAATGTGCAAGAATGATCATCCTTTTAAGTCGTTGCCTATTGAACCATTAGTTCAACCATTTTTAGGTTAGAAAGAAGAATGAGAGAAGGACCAAAAATATTTAACTATTCTAATTTAGTAAAATATTTAGATATTTAACAGCCAATTCTCCTAACTCACGTTGTCTTAATATTATATTTTATTTGAAAGAAGTTTGCGTCGTTCATATATATTTAACTTAATTAAGCTATGACCATTGACGTATTTATATATGCGTGTAGAGGCGCTTTTTTTTTTTTTTTTTTTTTTTGTTATTTTTTATAATTAGAATAAATTAGAAGTAAAAAGAGTTACAAAAGTTCATTGACGGATAACCCCCATCAACAAAACAACAGATGGGGACAGTGGCTTCAGTGAGGTGCGAAGACCACTTAGACAAAAAAGCCCAATGTGCAAGGTTATCGCCTGCAAAATTACAGTTTCGATTTACATGTTTGAAACGCCATTTCGGCCATAGATACCAGAATTTACGAATGCTAGTGATCAGAGGGTTAATGGTCCACAAAAAAGTCTTTGAAGGATCAATGATAACATCAATGTAGAGGAGCTTTCTGCTAAATATTGTTTCGCGAGATAAACTGTGTATCTCCCTAAATATGTTTGAACATAATTAAATTTTGAAACCGTGTGCTATCCTCATAATATAGTGATACCTTCCATATAGGAGAAATTTTCGTTTATATAATTCTTCACTTTTTCGCAATATTAGGAAAAAGAAAGGAAACTAATTTTTTAGGACAATAGCTATAAGCCTATAATTAGAATACTTATACAATTAAGGTTGGAATAATTTAGTTAATTTTAAAGTTTAAACAAAGTTATGCCCGCCGTTTTAATTAATAAGTGCTACTCCTTGCACTTAGGTGGCGTTTGCAGGAGGCTAATAGAGTAGATCATTTTAATTTAAATTTAAATTTTTATACTTTTACTTAAAGTTGCTTCAAGTGGCTAAAAATATATCTTAATATAATAATAAAGTAAGATAATTAAAGTATTTTGCAGTAACTTTATGGAGTATCTTACTGTGTCATATGTACTTATTCTTATTCAATATAATTAAGGTAAGAAAAAATATTTTTACTCTGAGACCAGGTTCTTTTTGTTTTTTTTTTATTTAGTCATTTTTGACTTTTTCTAAGGAAAACTAAAGCATAAACTAGCGATATAAACTCTTAAAAGTTAAAATTGTTGATGCGAGCCAAAAATGAAAAAAACCATTAACTTTTTCCATGAGCATTTGCGAACTTCTACTACAGTCTTTCATGCCTTTTAGTAACTTCAATTCATAAATATTTAACAGCAAAAAAGTTATAGGACAATAATGAAATAAAGAGGCACGTAAGTAAAAAAGACGGCATCAAAATGTTGTTAGCACGATTCTTCAACTGCACCAAAAAAGTAAAGATGCTCATCGCTTGCATGCATGATGCTATGAGTTATGATTATCTCCACCAACCTATTAATTGTTTTTTTCCCCTCTTTCGATACGAGTAAGAAATCAAGAAACTTTCTGCTGTTTTCTGTCATTTCCCCCTCTTTTAACTAAGTTTGTAACTGAAACATAGAAAGGCCTATTGTGCTTAATTGATGTTTTGGTGTGTTGAATTAAAAACCAAATGCTTTTGAGTCATCATTTCCAGTTTTATCTAGTTAAAAAGATTTGATCATCAAATATCTTTAAATCTTAGAATAGCAAATTGTTGATCATGGGCGAGGGGTATTTATCGTGTCTACGAAAAATGTGCATCCTTTGATTCAGATTTAGTAAAGTTAATTATCAATTATCATTGTATTACGAGTGATGTTAATTACAAGTTTTAACGAACTACAATAGCCAAAAATGATTTCCATTATTGGTTATACCTCGAAGACACCGCCGCACCTGTAATATGCAACACATATCAAACATACACCCCTTCTCATAGTTTGAGTTAGAGTAGTTTGGTCTTAAAAAATTAGTCTAACTTTAACATAATATTTGCCAAAGGTTAACAATTTCATAAAAGAAAATATTTTGTTTTTAGGTAAATGGACTTGTTTGATATATATCGCTTCAAACTTTAAGGGTTGCAGTAATAGTATCATGAGTATGCATGGAAATTAAGTGAGTGATATAGGTAGTATTAATAGGTAAATGGACTTGTTTGATACTAATCCCTTAAGCTTCTTATTTACTCTTAACACTAATAATCGCATCTGCCTCCTTATTTGCTGTTGGAATTTTTGGCGAGCACGTAATGAATGCATTTTTAATCAAAAACCTATTAATACTACCTATATCACTCACTTAATTTCCATGCATACTCATGATACTATTACTGCAATTCATACTCATGCTACTATCAAACGCTTTATGTATCTTAAATGGCAACCCCCACCCCTGGGTTACTTCAAACGGAACACGGATGGGTCATCCTTTGGCAACCCTGGCCCAGCAGGTATTGGGGGTATTATACGGGACCAACATGGTAAGTTTATCACTGCTTTCTCCTCGCCCATTGGCACCACCACGAACAATAAAGCCGAACTGTGGGCTGTCCGACAGGGACTTAGCATTGCTATATCTTTGAATATTCGTAAATTATACTTCGAAACTGATTCGAAATTTGTGTTTTGCAGTTTGACGCAGAGGCGGGCCCATCCTATGCGCCTCCAGGGCCTTCTGACGGACATTTCGACGAGCTGGACTGAGTTTGATGATGTGCGATGCTGTTTTGCCTTCCGGGAAGTGAATGGTGTAGCGGACTTATTAGCTAAGAGGGGAGCAAGCCATGATTTATCTACTTCCGGTGTGCAACCGGACCTTTTGTGTGAAATGTGGAGGATCTGTCCTCCCTGGCTTGTATCATGTATTTTGCTGGACAATGATTGTACATATAAGCGGACTTACCGCGCCCATGTTCCCCCTCACCGCTACCTATGTAAATAACTTGTGTGTTTTAATAAACTTTCCGGTGTTAAAAAAAAAAAAAAAACTTTAAGGGTTGTCACTAATATTATGAACACTTGAGAATATATTGCTTTATTTGATATATTAGATTAAATATCAAAGGCAATTAATGTTACTATATTAGATGCATTAGATTAAATACTTTAAATGTACTTTTCTAATCTTTAATTGTTCCCGCCTTACTTATTTCTTTAATTATCTTTTTTTTTTATTATCACTTGGTATTATTCTACTAGCACTTTGTAGATCCTATATATATATATGATATGTCTCACGTTAACAGTGTAAAGGATAATTTAATTGAATTTTACGAGCTCTATATTTTAATTACATAAGTAAACCTAACTCCATTAAAAGAGTTTAATGGATTTCATGGTGGGTATCGTGATGGAAGGGTACTGGACGAGAGGTACTGCAGAACATGTGTGAGCTCCTTTTAATGGAAACATTCAATGAGAATTTGGTTCATACCCCTTTGTTCCGGCTTTTCGTAGTTCAAATATTTTCTAATGAGCTTTCTATTCTCACCACGTATAGGGGCCTCTATGGAAGTTGGTAGTCTTCTAAATTCAGCAAACAAAATGGCAAAAAATATCAGGTTGACGTGATCAATTGAATGGAGGGAGGGGATCTCACGACTGTTCCATGTTAAGGGCTTGTGACATGACGATGTGATAAATGTCACGTTTCTCGTTACCATGCATAGAGAGGGTTGCTATAGAGATGGGTGTTGTACCCTTGGATGTGGTTGACTTTTTATAAGCGTCGATGTTTTAAGTGATATCATGAGTGGACCTCAAAGGCGTACGTTAATAGTCCATATCAGATGGGTGTCAGAGGCCAACACGATGACCTCGTATGTTCTTTAGAAGATCGATGTGATATTTAAGGCAAAGCGTTAGGCTGATAAGAGGAACAATCAAACACACTCTCATATAGGTTTTGTTGTTGTATGTTTTATATTATCATATTGCATGTATCGTCAATGGTCATTAGAAGAAGCCTTCGCCCCAATTATATTGGGGCGAACCTACCTCAAAGGCGTAAAAAAATTTGTGTTGTCGAGGTTAATTTAACTAAAAACTTTTTACTAAAAACACACACGCCATCAACAGTAAAGTAAAGGTCACTAATTACTCCGTCGTGAGCCCTGTGACTGAGACTAGCTAGGGGCGGAGCTATCCAAAGAGCTTGAGTGTACTCCGACCTGGATCAATTTTCAACTCAACCTACATATGTATGTTGTGATACATCCATTGCCCAACCCATGTAGAATTTGGTGGAATCCAAAAGCCCATATATATTATGAAACATGAAATTAAGTCCACCTAATTTAATAATTTTTTGGTCCAACTTAAACCCCCCATTCAAATTAGAACTTATTTCACAAAACTACTCATTTACAAACTTACAGTAATGAGAACCCACGCTTTTCACCTACCAAACAAAAGAACTCACGTAGGTAGAGGCAAAACCTATTTGCATAATTGCTGAAAAATGAAACCACTTCTAATCTCAAAGAAAGAAAAAAAAAAAGAAGAATTTCTCCGCCATCAAATCTGAAAATCTCCAACATTATGATTCTTTTGATTTTTCTTTTTCACCAAGCGATTGAGTGATGAATATTGCGCATTCAACGATAACTCTTTCTTATTTTTTTTTTTTGTTGTTGTAAATATACAAGAAAAACAATATCTTTGTACCTTTATGAGTATTTTTGAATAAGAATTCGCCCTGGGAACTAGAAACCAACTCAGTAATTGAAGGATTTTACTACTTTTAAGAATCAAACAACTCATTTTCTATTGCATTTCGTTTGTTTTGTTTAATGATATGTAGTTTTTATTGTTTTGTTTCGGACAAGGATTTTTCAATCTATTTTACACATTTGAATTTCTGCTTTTAAGAATATTTTAATTTTTCCTACTTAAAATTCCGAGTAGTCGAGGGTGAAAAAAATTCCTGGTTGCGCCGCACCCTAATTGAGATTCTTGTCCTTATCACTTTTAACCTATGATGCACCGACACTTCGAAAAAAAAAATTTATGCCGTGTCCGACACTCCGACACGACACCGACACCCCGACATGTGTCGGACACGCCACGTCGCGTGTCTTAATAAAAATAAAAGAAAAAGAAAAGGGACACCGTGTCAGACACGTTTTAGGGATGTGTCCGACACGCCTGGACACTTTTTGAGCTGATATTGTAGTTTTTAATTTTTATTTATAGTTAAAATTTAAATTTCTTAAAATATATAGATAAAGATATTAGAAGAATCAAACATGAAACTTTAAAAGTTAATTAATTAAGTAGTAAAAATGCATAAATGATAACTTTTTTCCAATCAAATCTCACAAATAAGTCTAGTGCATTGCTCTTTGCGCAAAAAGAAGGACAGGCAAAAAAAATTCGTTTTTTCTTCAAGTCGTGGCACTAATATCCTATTCAAAGATTTTATTTGAGTATCGTATAACACTTTGTTTTGTCATTTGATATATGCCTTTGTATTTAATGCTTGAAATTTATGACTTAAACTTTAATGACTATTTTATTTGAACTTGCAGTAGTTGGTTACTTGGTTTTGAGTATAAATATGTTTGGTTTTATTCTATATTTGAACGTAATAATGTTATTTAGCATATTACGATGATGTCTTCTATATTGTAATATAAAAAATACAGCCGTGTCGCTGCCGTGTCGTGTCTTGTAATTTTAAAAAAACTGTGTCGCCGTGTCCGTATCGTGTCGTGTCCGTGTCCGTGCATCATAACTTTGAACATTTTGTATCTAGGTTTCAGCAGATTATTCTAAAGTTTACCAACTATAGTTACAAAACACATAAACTTCACGTACATGGAACGCATTGTAAATCAACACTTGTTTCATAACCAACACACAACAGAAAAATAATAGAACTACTTCTTTTCTGTTATATATTTATTCCAATGCAAAGTTCTAATTAAACCCAGAGTTCGATCCTATACATTTGATCAAACGAACTCCCACTCAACAAAAACCAACATACATGATCTTCAATTGAACTTCGAACATACACGCCTTATTGTCCCTTTCTTTCCGGTTAACACACCAATTCTTCCCATCTTCACCATCGAAACGGGGAAATCTGTCTCGAACACCGACACGTTACGGGGTCCAGCATAAGAGTCCAACAATAGTCTTGTGGCCTCATCTTGAAAGAGAGCGGCATCAGATTGCAGCACGGTAAAGCCGCTGTTGATGTTGTCCATGATATGGTTGTCGAACATCTGTCCGCTGCCTCGATCGATCGCCAAACGAATGTTGACGTCCATTTTTTTGGGACATGTCGATTTCAATTCCGGTAGGAATGCCGGATTTATGGAGGGGTCGGATCCGTTCCCTGGTGGGGATTTGTATAGTCTTTCGTCCAGGAAGAAACAAGAAGCTGTGCCTATTGTATGAGAACCTATAATCCAAAAACAAATAAAATGTTACATTTACATTTTACATCACTAAATATTTGCTATAATAAAATATTTTTTTCTTAATGCTTGAGACACATATTGAAAGTTGGAAGGAGCTAGCAGATATGTTCTCCTAAATTATGAATAAGATATGAATAATACAGATTCTCCCTGAAGTTTGAGTAATATTGTAGATAGTTTTCTTAATGTTTTTAAAACTTTAGGAGTGTCCCTCACAATTTGATAAAAGATCTTTAAACTAGAACGGGTAAAAATGAAAATTCTTATAGTGCTCCTATTGACATGGGTTTTCATTTCTTATTTTGTCTTTTTTGCCTTTGTCAAAATAATGATGACATGCAGTTGTCATGAAAAGAAGTTACTCTATTTGACTTAAGGGTAAAAGCCCGTCAAGTTAAACTATGTATACCATGTTTGCAACCTACTACCCAATATTGCCATTACACCTAACTTTTAGGTCCCTCATTAATTTTATGTCCGTTTTTGACGAATTTTTTTTCTTGAGCATCAAACTAAAAATATTTCGTCAAATTGAACATACTTCTAGCTGTTTTTTTCTTGACAGAATTTTAAAGTGAACATGCCATAGAATTATTTGCTAGAATTAAACTTGCACATTTTTTAAAGGTTAAGTACCACATCGATTAGCGTATATACGTGGGGGTCTGACTTTTTTACCTTTAATAAAATGACAACTAATAAGCACCCAAAACGCTATGAGATCTCTAACTTACAAAAATAAAAATACACTATTTTTTTCCCACTCAAAATATAAATAAACCAGGTGTCTATATATGTCGAAATTAATTAATGTTATTGTGAAAATCCTCTTAGCATTTTAGTCAAGAATTCCCCGCAAAGAAATAAAAGAAAAAGAATATTAAGAATTTTATTCTATATACGCGTTAATGTGCATGCATGTGTGTATGTACTATGTATGTCAAAAATCAAAATTATCCGTACCAGCACTTAGAAGCACAAGATCCTTGTCCGTCAACCCTTTCTCAGAAAACTTGGCCTTCAAAGTCAATATAGAATGAGTAACTTCGGGCAAATGATCTTCAGCTAAGCTTCTTTTCGAAATTAAACCATCTCTTCTTCCTGTTTCCACCTCGTAAAATGGCCCTTTTGCCTATCAAACAAAATCCATCACCAAATTAATTAATTTCAACTTAACAAGTATTAATTGATGAAGAACTTATTAATTTCAAAATTACAATATTTATTCTTATTATTACCTCGACCACAGCATCTCTTGCAGCCATAGCAACAATGTCCGAACAAGACACGATACCAGGACACTTGGCTTCTAATTGAGTCTTTGCCTTTTCAATGATATCAAAGCCTCCAACACCTTGGTGCCCAAATGCACGTCTCTCGTCTGTTTCTAACCCGTTATCTATCAAAACCGACCCGTCACACCCCTGAGAAAACAATTATTAATATTTAAGGCAAAAAAGTCAGCAATTCAAAGAAAAATAAAAGTTACTCACAAAAAGATAATAACAACATTAAAGATATCATTATTCTCGTTGGATGTTTTTAGTGACTTTATGTATGTACGTACATATTTAACATAAATTTGCATGCAAAACTACATATATTAATAATTTCTAATAACTTTAGACTTTTCTACATTAATAATCTCAACCTCTCACCGGTCTTTTCAGAAAAAAATTGCATTGGATTGTAGAGTCTGAAGTACCGTAAATTATTTTACAACAGGCACGATCCAACTTTTACAGAAATTTTTCGGAGTATTTTTTTTGTAAAAAAAATAAAATACTTGTAACAATACATGTCACTGGAAAAATCTTGGATTTGCTTCCTGACATAGTCCTTCTGGTAAATTAGATAAACAAATCTATGTGTCTTTTATTATTTTCTTGTGTTTATATTGATCGTTTTGCTGTTTAACAATTTGAGGGACTCTAAATTTCTACGTTGTGTACCTGAACAAAGCAGTCCTGATAATGAAGCCGGAGTAATCTTGGGGCTGCGTTCCAGTCGGAGGAAACGGCTTTACGGACTAGGCTGCGGACAATGCGCTCGGCGCTTGGGCAAGTGTTGTCGTAAAATCCGATACGGAGCGAGCTTTTTGATGAAGCATTAAGAATTAAAAAAATGGTTATGATGAGCCTGATAAATATTTGATGATTAATGTCTAGTGCCATTTTTTCTTGAACTGTGAACTTTATGTTTATTGTTACTGCAGATGGTTTTTGTTGTGAAGAAAGACTTGTAAGAGTTAACTGTGAAGGAAGACGGCTGATATTGTTTCTCGTTATATAGAATGTAGAGGCCTTGCGTTTTTATAGGTTTCTCCGCCTTGAGGAGAAAATAATGTTTTTTTATTTGATTTTATAATAGGGTTTCTGCACAACACCCCTGATATTATATGAAATAGACAAATTACCCTTTGTGTTATGTTCAAACCATAGGGTGGTAATTTTCATTTTTTCTATATGAGAATTATGTGCCATATTTGATATAACACGGGGAGTAATTTATGCGAGTATTTATTTTTTTTACAGAAATTTAATGTGCCTATTTCACATAACACGGGTATAAGGCCATTAGCTCTATAAAATATTGCTCCTATTTACTTGATGAATTGCAATCTCTTTTCAAAATGCAAAAGTAAATATATATTTATGTTAGAACTTAAAAGAACTTTAATTCATAACTTTCATGTTTGGAATATCATTTAGAACTTACAAGCTATAATTCTTTTGAAGAAAAAATATTACAAGCCAATTTCTTAGTTTTTATTTTAACTCCCTAAACGTACTTAATCAATTAAAAAATAAACTTTAACTTGTTTTCCCAAAAGAGTTTCAAACATTACGTTAATATTGAGCATCCTACCAACAGCGCATTACATATACTAAATCGAACTATATGTTATACTATATGAGCTGAAAAATATTAATTAAATATATATTGTTGTAGATTTGTGGTTGAATTAAGACATGGCGCTCAAATATAGTTTGTAATTAGTACAAATGTGAGATTATTAATTTAATAGAGATGGCTTAACTAAGAGCAAATTGGATTGGATATTCAGTGCGCGCGGGTTGAGGTGAGGGTGATACACAGAACTACTGAAAATTCAGTACTAACATATTTTTTTCTTATTCTCTAATTGTCTTGGAAAGCAGGTAAGTATTAATCACACTCATATAATACACATTGTGATGCAATAAATATTTGAAACATTTCTCAAGAGTGCTACTTTCTTGTTGCATTAACATAAAATCAATTATAAATATATAAAAAAAGTTTTTAGCAATTTGCTTTCTGGTCCTTTTTGGTCCAGTGAATGTGTAAGAATTACGTCATTTAAGTCATTAGTCCACTAAACATTAGTTCAATCACTTTTTTAGGTTAAAAAGTAGGATGAGAAAAGGAGAATTTTCCTTTTTTACTATATATTAATAATTTGGTAAATATTTAAACAATTTAACAGCCAATATCACAATTCAAGCTGTCTTAATGTTATATTTTATTAGAAAGAAGTCCGCTACATTTTATTTTAACTTAATTAAGCTATGATCATTCTACATATTTATGTATGTGTAAGAGTGTCCACTAGAGTGGTTTAGTCGGTTGAATAAGATGAAATTCTTTTCTTCTGTCTTATTTTGGGTTCTGAGGAGGAGCAGTTTAGTTTTATATATTACTCGAGTCTTTACATTTGTTTGCTCGGTTAACATTTTTGGTAGATTAGCAAGTAATTTATCATTGTATACTCTAAGATTAATAATGAAATAAAGAAGCAGGTAAGTCAATAATGGAATCAAAATGAAGTCAGTGGTCAGGTGATGCTATGGATTATGTTTATCTCTACGCACCAACCTATTAATTGTTTTTCTTTTTTTACAGTTACGCACGAGTAATAAATCAACAAACACTTTTAAGTTTTCTGTCCTTTTTCCCCCCTCTTAAATAAGTTTGATTACTGTGTCTGTCTTGTTCTCGTAACTGAAAATTAAAATAGAAGGGGATGTGGTGCTTAGTTGGTGCTTTTTGTCATCTTTTTCAGTATTATCCAGTGAAAAAAATTCAGTAATTTAATTTTAAGTCTTAGAATAACGATTTGATGATCATGGATGAGCGGTACATCTGTTGCACGGATACGAACATGGTAATACGAGTGTGGTACTGTACAAGTATTACGATATAATTTAAAATCAACAATGAAAACGTCAATAATGAATGAATAAACTATTTATCTTAATATTGAATTTATATTATGCATTAATTAATATAAATAACTTAATTTATAATATTCTAAAATTAATGTATAACTCATTAGTAAAGTCTAAACAAACAATTCATCTAATCACTAAAAGGTATTCATGCAAATTAAACATAAAATGTCTAAGTATTAGAAGATCGAATATATTACAGGCTGATTTATCGAAATATTCATGCAACATAGTCTGGTGATTTTTTTATTTATCACTTTTGTCAAATTTTTCTTTTTTTTTTGTTGAGATCCTATTTCATAATGAAAATTATCGTAATTCGTATCCATATATTAGAATAGACGTGATTCTTGTTTAATTTATATATTACATGTTTGATTGTTATTGTTGTTTGTTTATGTTGATAGATTTAACCTTAAGTTTTATACTAAACCTGTGATCTGCTGGTATATCAATGAGAAAACGTTTTTATCCCATTACGGTACTAAATTGAATTATTCCCAAACAAAGTGATGGATATATATCAGCAAAGTCGTGGCGGCAAAAAAATGTAGAATAGAATCATTCTCTTACTCGTTTGTAGAGTGGTATAAATTTTCAAATTTATGTCTATCACATGTTGGTTATAAATGTAACTAGAATGGTTGGAGTGGAGTACCCCTTGTACCCACTGTTTTCAAAACTGGACCGGATTGACCGGTCCGACCGGTTCAACCGGTGTCCGGGGCTTTAGCCGCCGTTTTGCACTTCAGAACGGGTCAGTCAGCTAGCCAGTCAAACCCGCTTAAACCCGGTTGATGAACCGGTCTACTGGTCGAACCGGTTTTTACATTTTATATTAAAATTTAAATTATTTATAAAGGAGAGGAGTTGTGAACCGTAGACCTCTTGGCACAATTTCAATGCTCCAACCAATTGAGCTATACCAACTTTGATATTAAATGTACGTATTAATATATACAATACATAATTAAAGTGTACTTTTGTTATATTACAAAATAATTTTACTTTTTTATTTTTAATATAATTATAAAATAACACATATGTAACTCTTTCTATAAAAATGTGTTTTTAGTTTTTTTAGGTATTCCTATATATTAGCTTTTTAAAGTTATTTTTTTAATGTTTTCAAAAACTTTAGAAATGATAATTATGCATATCGTTTTTGAATTTATTTTAATCGTACTTTAAATAGAATACTACACTTATATTTATACAAAAATATTGACTCTATTATTCTCAATTGAATTCTTTCATTTAAAAATCAAAATCAACTAAATAAATATATATATATATATATATATATATATATATATATATATATATATATATATATATATATATATATATATATATATATATATTCTTTTATTTGATAGTAAAACACTAAATAAATAATAAATCTATAGACTGATCATACCGGTAGGACCAGTGGTTAAACCGGTTTAACCAGTAAAATCACTAACCAGTAAGATCATCGGTTCTACGACCGATCCGGTTCTGAAAACACTGCTTGTACCTCCCTAGATCTAGTACAATATCATTAACGCTTTTCGGGTTTCGATAATGTTCGTGACACTACCCCTAATCATTAAACATATCTTATTAAATTAATGTTTCAACTGCTGATAAATAGAAATGACAATTAAAGATGGAAAGGTGAAATAGATGGTAGATATTTAGTGACGTAAGGTATAAGATCATTGCAAACGAGGAAGCAACCTCCAAAGGGATTTTCCGATATAAATATTCCTCCAAAAATGATTGCCTTGGGATTGAGAATGGTGTTGAATAAGGTTCCGGTCAAGCTAACTTAAGTCGCACGGGCGTGTCATTGGATTATAATGATGGTAAGTGTGTGATATGTGAACAAGAAGAGGAATACACGTCACATTTGTTTTTTGGAATGCAAAAATGGCATATCATGTTTGGATGAGATGTTACAATTGGTCCAGCGACTCTTTTCCAATTGTCAATAATCAAAAGTTAGATTTTCTTCAACATTAGAATATAGATGTGGAAAAAAGAAACGAGAAGAAGATGTGGAATGAACTGTGGTTCTTCGTGAACGGGGGAATATGGGGCATGAAAATAACAGAGTATTTAAGAACGAGTTGACAGAGTTAGGCAAAGTAACGCATATCATAAAAGCAATGTCGTGGTAGTGGATAAAATATAGAATTGAATCATTCTCTTACTCGTTTGTGGAGTGGTATAGATTTTTAGCTTTATGTCTCTCACAAGTTGGTTAGAATTAAAATGTAACTACAATTGTTTAGGGGCTGGACTACCCCTTATTATATCGGGTGAGGATTCTCCGTCCCACAATTTGTGCCACTTTATGTCCCACTTTCTAAAAATACTAATTTTTAACTAAACTTCCATTAACTTTTTTAAATTAAAATAATTAATAGAAACACACCACAAAACCAGAATCCCAATCGATTTGGGATTCTCAAACGTTGAAGGTTTCTCATCTCTAAAAAATTACAAGTTTTGCATGACCGACCAATTCCCAAACAAACCCTTAAATCCCAAATTTAAGAACATGTTCCATTTTTGATCGAACAAACAATAATCATGATCCAATCTCTAATCCCAATCCTCTCTCTTCTCCTCTTCCACTTAATCACCTCTGTCCCATCTTTTGTCCCATTTGGTGAAGGGGTGAAGATCCTCTGTCCCATCTTTTGTCCCATTTGGTGTCCCACTTCTAATTTAGCTTTTTTTAATAATTTTAAAGAAACTCTACTAATTAACTTAATTTTAATATTAATTAGGTAAGAAGATACCCAAATCCCACGCAACTAGAATCAAACTAAATCTTTTCATTTTCTTCATTCATTTCTCTTTCCAGTTCTCGTCCGTCTCTCTCCTCTCCTATCCATACGGGGGCAGAATTCGTCATGGTCTAAATCCAAGTCCAGAGGTATATTGATATCCTATCATATGCAACAAATGAATATTCCATCTATAATCTACCAAAAAAAGAATCTCCTAAAGCAAAATAATTGCGAGTATAACATCTTTTAATTCTTTTTTCTCATTGAAACATTTCAACGAACACCTAATAAAAGAGTTAATTACCATTGATTTACTACTCTGATTTTTTTTGCACATGAATAACTGAAGAAAAAGCTCGTCCAAATCTAAGAGTATGAATTACATCAAGAGTATATATGGAGTTGAGAAGATGGCTCTGAGTGGAGAATACTGGAAGTCGAATGGTGAGAGATGAGATGAGAGAGATGGATGAGAACTGGAGATAGAAATGGATGAAGATGAAAAGATTTAGTTTGACTCTAATTGCTTGGGATTTGGTGTATCTTCTTAACTAATTAATATTAAAATTAAGTTAATTAATAGAGTTTGTTAAAAATTATTAAAAAAACTAAAATTAGAAAGCGGGACACCAAATGGGACAAAAGATGGGACAGAGGATCCTCACCCGAGATGAGGGATGTGTTCAACGCCGCGGTGCTCGTGAGTCGTGAGCATGCAAGAGAGGGTTGCTATAGAGATGGGTGTCGTACACTTGGATGAGGTCGACTTTTTGTAAGCTTCGAGGTCTTGTGTGATATCACGAGTGAACCTCATAGACGTACGAAAACAGTCCATGTCAGATGGGCGTCGGAGGCCAACATGACGACCCCATATGTTCTTTAGGAGGTCGATGTGGTAGTTAAGGCAAATTATTAGGCTTATAATTAGAGGAACAGTTAACACACTCTCATATAGGTTTTGGTGTTGTATGTGCATTATCATACATAATTGACAGTCTTAGAAGAAGCCTTCGAGCACAATATAATTAGACCAAAACCTATTGTATGAGCCTCTGTTTCGTAACCAAAACTCTGCAGAAAAATAATAAACTCCTTGTCTCTTATATGTTTATTCCAATGCAACAATGTTATGAAATCCAGATTTTCTATACATTTGAATTTTGATCAAATGAACTCACTTAACAAAAATATAAACACCATATATTTCAATTGAACTTGGAACAAACACGCCTTATTGTTCCTTGCGTTCCAGTTTGCACACCAACTCTGCCCATGTTCACAATCGAATCAGCGAAACCTGCCTCGAATGTCGGTTCACCGAGATAAGAGTCCACCACACTTCTTGTGGCCTCATCTTGATAGAGAGCGGCATCAGATCGCAACACCGCATAGCCACCGTGGATGTTCTGCATGATTTGGCTGTCGAACCTTTCTCCACTGCTTCTATCCATCGGTAAACGAACATTGGTGTCACCATTTTGTGGGCATGCCGATATCAACTCCGGTAGGAATGCCGGATTTATCGAGGGGTCGGAGCCGCCCCTCCCTGGGAAGCTGTATAGTCTTTGGCCCATGAAGAAACAAGCAGTTGTGCCTATTGAATGAGCACCTGTAATCCAAAACAATTCTTGTTTTAATTTGTATGTTTTTGTTGAAGAACCAAGAGGAGTTTAAAACTTTAACCCAGGACCCGCTCCGAAACCGGATTAGTCGGCCTAGTAGGTTCGGATACCGGTTGTTCAAACGAAAAAAATAAATGTAGGGCAATTAACGGAGCAATTACTGAGAATTGCAGTGAATGATTGGAAATAGACAATTGCTCATAGTTGGGTATTTTCATCATAATTCCGTCAAATTAAGCATATTTTGTTTTTATGACAATATCTATCGAGTATGACATCAAAAGAGAATTAGTTTGTCTGATAATGAGTGATAAGGACAAAAAAGTTGAGCAGAAGATATTTCACGTATGAGGTTGAAGTACAAAATTAAATGTACGTTTTTAAAGGTTAATTAGATGTAATTACTTTACAAACATGGTATGTGCTAGGGGATTCGGCCCTTTTTACCCTTGACATAGTAACAATTGACAAATAATAATCACCCAAAATGCTCAATGAGATCTCTAATTGAAAAATAAAAATAAAAAAAAAAATTGTCCGTGTGTGTGCATGCGTGTTGTGTGTGTATGTGTGAAATTTCATCAAAATTATACGTACCAGCACTTAAAAGCACAAGATCCTTCTCACTCAACCCCTTCTCAGAAAACTTAGCCTTCAAAGTCTCAATAGAATCATTCACATCTGGCATTGGATCAGCTAATGTTTTATTCGAAATTAAACCATCTCTTCTCCCTGTTTCCACCTCGTAAAACGGCCCTTTCGCCTATCATAAATCAAACAAACAAAAATCCCATCATTAAATATTCAAATTTTCAAGCATATATTAATTAATGAAGAAATTAAATCTTAATTTGTTACAGTCTTAACTATTATGATTATTATTATTATTATTATTATTATTATTATTATTATTATTATTATTATTATTATTATTATTATTACCTCGACCACAGCATCTCTTGCGGCCATAGCAACAATGTCCGAACAAGAAACGATACCAGGACACGTGGCTTCTAATTGAGCCTTTGCATCTTCAATGATATCAAAGCCTCCAACACCTTGGTGCCCAAATGCACGTCTCTCGTCTGTTTCTAACCCGTTATCTATCAAAATCGACCCGTCACACCCCTGAAATACAATCATTAATATTCAAGAGAAAAAAAGGTCAGAGATTAAAAGAAAAATAAAACTAACCACTACAAAGAAAATGAAAAAATAACAACAATAAAATACAGTTGAGTATTTATTTAGTGATATTTTATATGTAATTACATATTTATCATCAACTTGCATGCAGAAGTACGTACATGTATCGAAATATATCTTACGTTGCTTAAAAATAACTTTAAACTTTTGTATATCTTATCACAAATATATTAATAATCAACCTTGGACTTCGTTTTAACAATAATCTTCCTCAAAAATAATTCTAGAATTTGGTACATTAATAATCAACACCGGGCTTCTCTTTTTTTTATAAACTCTTTTGAAGATGACTCTAGACTTTGGTAAATTGATAATAAATTCCAAGCTTCTGTATTAATAATAATCTCTTGTGAAAACAACTCTAGACTTATGTATATTAATTATTTATATTGGGTATCTATATATCAATATTCGCTTAGTAATGATTTAGATTTCTGTATATTAATAATCTCCGAGGGACTCTAAATTTCTACGCCGTGTTTGTGTACCTGAACGAAGCAGTCGTGGTAATGAAGCCTGAGAAGTACTGGGGCGACGCCTGGGTCGGCTACACGGACTACACTGCGGACTATGCGCTCGGCACTTGGGCAACTGCTGTCGTAAAATCCGACACGGAGCGGGCTTTGTGATGAAGCATTAAGAATCAAAGAAATAGTTATGATGAGCCTGATCAACATTTGATGATTAATATTTAGTACCATATTTTCTCAAACTGTGAACTCTATATTTTACTAAGGATTGTTTTGGTGTTATATAGTGAATTGTGAAGGAAGAGGGTTGATATTGTTTCTCATTATATAGGCATTGCGTTTTTATAGGTTTTTCCGCCATGATGAGAAAATCATTTTTCGGGAGTAGTTTTTAGGAGTTGCGTACAATGCTAGTATTTAATGTAAGTAAGGTGAGAAGTGTGTTTTTATGGTGAGAAACACCTTATATGTTGTTCTTCATTAATTTCTTGTTGAGCTTCTGCTTTTTTTTTAAATGTAATGTGTATCCAAAATTCAGTAAACTATTTTTATAATTTTGTAAACCCCCCATTTAGTAAATATATAAGACACATGTCTTGCTGTAATTTCTATAAATATGAATAAGCTAAAAAGAAAATTATGGAATAATAATGAAGTAAAGAGGCACGTAAGTCAAAATAATGGAATCAAAATGTGGTTAGCACGATTCATTAACTACGCCAGAAAAGCAAAGAAGCCAATCATACTGCTGATGATTATCTCTACCAACCTATTAATTATTTTTTCTTTGTTTTAGTTAATTACGAGTAATAAATCAACAAACTCTTTTATGTTTTCTGTAATTTCCCCCCTTTTAAATAAGTTTGTATTGTTCTCGTAACTGAAAAATAGAGGGGCTTAGTTGGTGCTTCGAGTCATCACTTTCAATATTATCTATTAAAAAAATCGATAACTTAAACTTAAATCCTAGAACATCTATTTGATGATCATGGGTGAGACTGAGAGAGTATTTAGTTTGTCAATACGAGTATGATAAAATACGAGTAGACATAATTAAAACAAAAAATTAACTGAGACGTCGGGTAGAATCATTATTTGCCATGATATAATATTTATATTTACATTAATAAAAATAATTTATCTTAAAAATAATCTATAGTGCATCTAAAGCTGATGTATGATGCACTAGTTAAGTCTTAACACACAATCCATCCAATCTTTACTAAAAATCATCCATATACAACGTAGAAAACATAGAAGTATTCAGAGTATTAAAATAGCGAATAAATTACAGATTGGTATTTTGAAGTAATCATGTAACTTTCTATTTATCATTTTTGTCATTTTTTCCTTTGATCTTTTTCTTGGGGTCCTACATCAAAACGCATTTTATCAAAATGGATATTCATATATCTGAGTCGATGTGATTATTGTTTGATTTACATATTACACGTTTGTTTGTTTTCCTTATAAACTTAACCTTGTAATTAGTTTTGTATAAGTTTTCTATCTACATCATATTTATACATTAGTAACAAAACGTCGTTATACCATTATGGTACTAATTATCAATATTAGTGTATTATGGGTGATGTATAAGTTTTCTATCTACATCATATTTATATATTAGTAACAGAACGTTGTTATACCATTGAGTTTTAATGAATTATAATAGCAAAAGGTTATTTCTATTATTTATTATACTAAAAAGGTACCCTATGTACATATCAAGCACATCCCTTTCATCCCATGCAACGAGGCATACGGAAAGGAGTAAAGGATTATCGTCCAAAAAAAAAAAAAATTCTAAAAGACTAATGTTTTCACTGAAGAACCCCTGATAGTTACATAATATATTAAAAAAGGTATCTGTCATAATTTGAGTACATGATATAGGTAGCTTGGTCTAAAAAAATTGGTCAACTTTACCCTATAGTTGACCAGACATTGAATAAAAACTTCACAAAATAAATATTATTTTTTAAGTATCTGGACTTGTTTGATATGTCATTCTAAACTTAAAGGGTATCACTAATATTATCGAAACTTAAAGGTATGTTACTGACATTAGACTAAATCTTAAAGGGTGTTTTTGATATTATCGCTACTTTAAATGTACTCTTTTAATCTTTGTATCCTTTCTTCTTTCTTTAATTATCTCTTTTTCTCATGTAGTATTAGTTCTAACGTGGATCCTATGTATTATATCTCACGTTAACGATGTAAAAGATAATTTAATTAGATTTTGTGAGCTTCAATACTTTTAATTATATAAATTATCCCACACCTTCAAATAGCTAAGTCCGAGGGTCTTTTCTTCTTTCATCCTACACTTTCGTCATTAACTGAACTAATCAAAAAATAATCTATAAGCCTGTATCCTTAAAGAGAAGAGCTTGGGTGCTAATTACATTTTATAATAAATTCTTAAACCACAATAATTGAACTCATTTAGTCCCAATTACATTTTCACATGCACTAAAAATTCATGTTGGCTTTCAAGTTTCAACCCATTTGCTCACGTATCTAAGTGCGGTAGTATCAAACCATTTGCTCACGTGTCTGATGTGATACTATCGATATATAGTTCGGTATTAAGAGAATTTAATTCTGTAATTTCGAAGCTGGATGCTTTTAGTACAATTAAGTTATTACTTATGATGCATCGGCACGTCTCGAACACGTGCGTGGCTTATTTTAATAAAAATAAAAGAAAAGAACACGCAATACATTTTGGACTAACTTTGTAGTTTTCAACTTTTATTTGTGAATTGTGATTAAAAACTTTAATTTCTTAAAATAAATAAATATATATATATATATATATATATATATATATATATATATATATATATATATATATATTAGAGGGGTCAAATATTAACACTTTAAAAATTGAATAACTAAGTTGCAAAAAAACATAAAAGATCTATTCTTTCCCAATCAAATCGGACGAAAAAGCATATCACATTTCTTTTCATTTTTCTTCTGCACAAACAACAAGGGTGGACATAAAAAATTCGTTAATTCTTCAAATCGTGGCACTAAAACCCAACTTAGAGATTTTATTTGAGTATTGTAAAACACTTTGCTTTGTCATTTGATTTGCGTACATGACATTATATTTAATACTTGAGATTTATGACTTAAATTTTAATGAATATTTTATTTAAACTTTAGTAGTTGGTTACTTGGTTTGAGATTAAATAGGTTTAGCTTAATTCTGTATTTGGACTTAGATATGTTTTATATGTTTTAATATAAAAAATATAGTTGTTCCTTGTCCATGCCGTGCCATGTAATTTTTAAAAATCCGTATCTTATATCTATATCGTGTATCATAAGTTATTACCTAGCTAACTCGATTTGGTTATCTTGAATTGATTCAGTAATCGACAATTCGATCAGTAGACATGCCATGCCTTATGTACCACAGAGAATATGGAAGAAGTTACAAATTATGTCTGCAAAAGTTAATAATTGATACACTACCGAAAAATTCAATATTTTATTCTTAGCATTCCTAATTCTATAGTAGAATAGCTACCTAAAGGTGCAGTTCCATCTGTGACCTAAACGTACTTGCCCCTGTACTTAGGCTTCGAACTAAGAATTTCACCTTTACAGTTACTCTGAGCATCTACAGGACCAAAAACTGCTGAATGTAAATTACCATCTTCTAACCACTTCAGGTGGTTCTCCTTGAACTCCAAATGTTTAATCCTAGCAGCCAACTCAATATCTTCCGTGTAAGGCGCAACTTTAACCATGGTTAGCAACACCCTGCTGTATCTAAAGCTAAGGATTTGTTCGCACGTCGCTATCAATTTGAAGCACGGGTGTTCTGGAAAAGTGGGATACACTGAACCCTCTTCTCTTAGAACGGGGTAGAAATACACAAGCCTTCCGCCCATTACAAGCATCTTAGCAGCATGGTCAAGCAAATCATGCATGCATTCCACTAGGCTGTATGCAGCTGTAGATGGAATGTGGTCGGTTCTGTGGTCGTCGGAAACAGTGTAAGGACCAATAATGCCTTTCAAAAGCTTACGCCCGCCGGATTTACGCCCCCCTGCACGAACACCGTAGGGAGGATCGCATATTATTGCATCAAACATCTGCGAGAGAAATGGAGAGCATGAGACCAGTTGCGACAATGGCACGTTCAAGAAAAAAAAAAAAAGCAAAGCAATTACTATGACAAGATAATGCTATTGCAGATACAAGAAACAAAAGGATTAAGGGGGAAATGGAGTAGCAGACACTATTTTAATTATCAAATGAGTTGTGCCCTGGATGGAATTACCTCCAAATTTGATGATGACATGAGTTTTTAATTTTTAGACTTTGATCTTTCATTTAAATTATACTCGAACTGGGCTAGACCTATACACGTATACTCCATCACCAAAAATTGACCATGGGCTGCAGCCCAAGCTAACCTTCTGGAATTAACATACTAGTTCACAGCAAGTATAGACAATGACGCTTTGAACTAATATACAAATATAGATACCTCTTTTAACCCAAGACGCCAAGGTGGAAGATTATTGTCGGCTCTTAACAAGGATATCGGCATTGGCAATCCATACTGTCAAGCGTAAACTAAAAGTCAGGCGTACAATGATTATATACTGACAATTAGATTCTAAAAATATGGGAAACAATAGAATTGCTAAGGACCCGACAAGCTCAATCATATAAATGTATTTAGGTGTTGCAAGAAAATGAATAAACAGAACAACCAGCATATCAAGAAATGGGAAACAACATAGTGCTAAGAACTAGGAAGCCAAGCCAAGAATTATTGGGTACTTGGTAGGATGACCTCCTCAACAAACTTCATAATTACCTTTATTAAGTCCCTATATGGTATCTAATTCACAATATCTTCCATCATTTCGCCTTGTTGATATGGCACTACATGACAATTATGATCTTTGATCCGTTTCCATCGAAATGCCAAACATTTTCATTTTTGACTATGCGGAAATGAAACTTTTAAATGATTGCAACAACTATTTTCAAGATCTTACTGAAATATCCCAGAGAACTCTCGAAAAATTGCAAAAACGTTTCTAATATTTTAAAGGTCGAAACATACATAAAAAACTGAAGCTTTAATCCATACATTTGATTTTTGTTGAAAAAGTTTGCACTGTTGCACTAATGACACTGAAAGAAAATGAATATAGTTATCCAAAAACAGGAGAAGAATATTACGAACCTGCTTAAAGTTGCTCCAGACATTACAATCAGGGCCACGACCATCACGCACTACCCGGATATCAATATCTGCACCCTGAAACGTTCCCATCAGTTAATCTGGACAAATATAATGTGCTTATTAAGTAAAGCAAAGTTAGATAAACAACAAGTTAATACTTCTATCACAAACAAGAAATCACTGACCATTGTCATTGCTCCAAAATGAGCAGCAGCAATCAGAATGCTTCCTGTACCAACAAAAGGATCATAAACAAGTTTTCCAGGTTTAGCTTGCGCTTGATTCGCCATCAAGAAAGCCATTTCTGCATCCATGGCTGTTGGGCCAAGATATTTGCGGCTCTTCAACTGATATATTTGCAGGAGCTTCCTATCAGAAACCGCTACCTCCCGACCAAAAAATATTCTCCTTTGAACTATGGGCGCAAGACCATTGTTAGATCCATAATCATCATTATCCATAAGACAGAACTTATGTTCAGGATTTTGAAGATCCACCCGCCCCTGAAAGATACTTGGTCATTAGAAACCATCAAATCTCATCATAACTGTGCAACAATCTGAAAGCCCCTATAGTCCTGCCAAGCTATCTCTACTATACAGTTGAAGAAAATAACTCATAAGTCATAACATGGGGTCAACTAGGGCATTCCTTAAACCATATCAACAAAGGTATTGGTCGCAGAAACCAAATAATTAGCTATTTCCTAATATATTGTGCAGCTGGATCAAACATTTCTTCATATCATTATCAGTCAGGTGGGCTCTTGAATAAACACATTCATTTACATGAACAAAATGACATAAACCTTAGGTTTATTGTTAGTATCAAATTTTTGTGGTGAAAACAGAAGCATTTTTTACGCCATGGATCGTCTTGTTGAAGAATTGAAGACATATTTTCTTGTTTCTTTCCATGGCGAAAGGGCAGACAATTACTGAACCAAGAGTAGTTAAAGACAAAAGCTTACAACAATTCTATGAACCAGCCTGCTAATTAACCATGGAAGTCATTTTTCCAAACAGATATACTGTAAATTAAAAGGCTGCACCTCTAATTGTCAACACAGCTCTAGCTATTCTTCTTTCACTAGCACTCATTTCTCACCTTTTGCCTTCTATTGATTCTAGTTAATGACTAAAGTCCACCAAGACTTCAAACTGGAGTTAAGATATTTCCGTTTCATATTACCAAATAGTTATATATGTAAAAATCACATACCCCTTATTTGAAGACATTTGTTAACAGTAGTTAACAGAGAAGCAATTTACTGACAGATAAAAAAGGTTGAACTTTTCCTGAGGATTAATTTGTCATGTTTTAGTGAAAATGAAGAGCAGAAACAGAAAGGGGAAAACAAAAATGAACAGGAAAAGAAAAAGGATGGAGAATCCGATAACACAGGCAATCAGAACCAATGTGACACTGAAGAGTTTAGCTGGAATGCTTCTAGTATGAAGGAGAAAGAGTAGCAAACCTATACACAAAATCAAAATTATAGCGTATTAACAGTCCAGATTTCTTAACGATGCACATATGCCAGCGGAGAGGAAAAGTTAAGAGGATATGTTCCATCAAAAAGGTTCAGGCAAGATCCTGTCGGTTAAAGTTTGCAAGCTAAAAGCATATTTTAGAGATAGTTCTTCTGATCGAAGATTTCAAGTAAAACAGTGTAGGGGAAAAAACCTTAAAAGGGATAAATGCTAGCTTCTGGAGATAACCACTTTTCTCATTGGATCTTATAGCTTTTCCAAATCTCTCAAGGGTAATTTTGAACGTGCTGTCGGGAGCCAAGTATGGCAATTTCCTGTCATCAGGATAACTTTTGATGGACTTTTCCAGTTCCTCAAAGCTGGCCCCTTCTCCCCAAATCTCATATATTCCTTTCACAAGAATACCTGCAAAATCAATTGTTCGCATAACCTCTCAAAATCAAACCAACATTCTTTCGTAGCATAATCATTCTTTCTAAACACCAAGCTATGTTGCACAGATACTCCGGAAAAATCATTGTTGTACCGTATCATACTCTAATACTTCGATACCCTGATTCTTCTATGTTTATGTTGCATACACATTCTTTAGTGAATGTTTTAGTAAACAGGACATGTAGACTTTTGTAACACATTATATATTAGTTTCTGATGGATTATAAACTATTACTATAGCTTATTAATGCATAAAATTGATACTAAAATTAAAATAAACAGTCGAATCCATCTCGTACGGTATCCATCATTTTCAAATATCGCCACAATCCTACCATACGATATCCGCATTGCCGTATCCATATCCGTGCAACATAGCTTACAACACCTAGACTTTCTAATTGTTTTTGCATCTACATCACATCTATTGAAACAATTCAATTCGAAACGAGACAAAGCGCTTACTTCGACCGGCGATGCTTCGCGCCAGCTCTTCGGAAGGAAGATTGACGAAATGGAACGGTGAATCGGGGTGAAAATTCTCAGGCAGCCGCCATTGAAGAGTGTATGTTGAGCTGCTACAATCGTCGAACATTTCGGCGAGAGATTCGAACTCGGATCTCCTGTACTCCAATAATCTGTGGTAGAAAACACAGAGATACCACATCATGATGATGATGATGATGGATTCAAATTTATGAGGAGCAAACTTTGTCTGAACGCTCGAGTTTTTGCGCCCAAAATGTAGCCGTGATAATATTTGGGGGGTTTTACTGTTCAAATGCCTAAAACCCTTTGCGCAATTGAAGTATATTGATAAAATATAACTTGGTCTTCCACCTAGTGTTTTTAGAAACCACGGCAGAATCGATGATCTTATTGGTTACTCGTTTTATTAGTTCGATAGTTTCAACCACTGGTCCGACCTTTTTAGTATACTCTTAATAAGTATATTATAATAATCCAATTTTAGTTAGTCTCCAAAATAAGAATTATGTAGTAGTTGGTTCAGCTCTAGTTAATACCATCTCAATCGGAATCCATGATATATTTTATTTAGTTAATAAATTCTAATTTTTAAATAAAATGATTCAATTGAGAGTAGTTGGATCAGTATTATTTGTATAAATACATGTGTAGAATATACAAATAAGGAAAAAGCTAAAAATTACACATCAAATAGAATGATTGTATACATAAAATAACACCGCTTTTCCTTCCTATTTAAATTATTTATTTCACGCGTTTAAATTGAATTTCTTATACCTCACATTTCGGTAAAATTACTAAATAACCCTTCAAGTTCCTTGGTGGCCACGAAAAAATGTTTGTTTGTATTCGGAAACAAACCCTATATTAATTCACATACTTTACCAAACACTCTTGTACGCGCAGTTCTACAAAACCCTTCAGCCCCAAATCGACGACAATAGAAGATCGTGAAATCAAAATGAACCTCGCAGGAGACGCTTATCGTGAATGCAGAAGCGGTGAAGCATCTAGCCTCGCTCGCAGGGTACGTTTTTTTGGTGTTCGTATTCGTTTCAAATCATTCTTCATTTTTTCTTAATTATTGTTTAAACTTTGATTAAAAATTAATTTTTTTATCCTATATACATCTTCCTTTGATTAAAAATGCAAATAACATTTATGTTTTAGATATATTTCGGTTGTATATATTTATAGCCTACCACGTATTTGTAAAAATATTTCCATCTGATTATTTGCATTTTTATTTATTTCACATGTAAATATTTGCCAAATTAAGTAGATCATGTTACTACTGTTTTTTGTGTCCCATACCTTTAAAAATCTTTCCAAATTATGCGTTTAGTTAACATGTTGATATCAAAATAAGTTTTATATTTTATCCCATAAGCATCTGAGTTTGAAAGGAGTAAATACACCATATATGTTTTTGATTTAGTTCTGTAAATAGATATTGCCCCCACATGTTTGTAAAATTATTGCTAAGTGCTAACGCATTTTGTTTTTGGATTTATTTACTTGACATGTATGTATTACATAAAAGATCATATTTTTTTAGTATTACTACTATTGTACCGTGGGAGAAAACCTCAGCACTTGAAACAAATGCATAATTGTAGATTTGCTGTCACACTATAGGCGAATACGAGTTGATGTGTTTGAAAAAATATACTCAAGTATTATCATCATCACTTTAGTTCTTACCATTGAATTTGACATTCATGGTGTTGCACAATATTTATGCAGCGAAGAACACGATCCGGTACCTTAAAAGCTCAGCTTAATGATCCAGACTGGACAAGCTGCGCCGAGGATTGTCTGGTGCAAAAACTAGCGGATTACGCAAAAGATCACGAAATCGACACCGTTGATAAGATCAAAGCATCTTTTCCCATGTTGCTAGAGATCTTATCGGCTAAGATATATAACTATGTCGAAACGGTTGATACTGAGGATGGCCATATAGAGTTACATTGGGAGCCATATACGGCTGAGCAGCTTAAGAGAAAGGTGAATTTACTACGCAAACAATACTTTGAATTTGAAGCGTTTGTGTCTACCACCCCGGGCTTGGTGTTCAACTCTAAAGAAAACATTATCGAAACTACACCTCAATATGATTTTCATCGAGCTAAGGTACATTAAGTAATATATCTTTTATTCTCTTTTAGTGTCTTTTCCTTAATTGTTCACTAAAGTGTGTGTGTTTATCGTGTAGGAGACATTAGAACAATCTTCATGGCGTAAAAATGGACTGAAGAATTATGAAGACCTCAACTATATTTTCAAGATCAAGAATGCCCCTATCTTACCTGAGGAACCAGAATTTGAGATTTATGCACCGAGTGATGTTGGCAACATAGGTGTCAACGACGACCAACCCGGTAGGTCTAATGATGTCCAATATTGAAAGATTTCATTTCATTATATTTTTTCCTATGGTTGCAATTTGTAGAGGAACTACTAATGGTTTTGTGCGACTGTTGTGCATCTCTAAGATTGTCATATACTTATTTAGGATTTATTCATGTTGGTAATTCATCTTAGGAGTGTTTCTCTTTCATGATGATTTTTTTTGAAATTATTTTTTGACAAATTTTAGTTTTGCTTTCTTATATTTCTTGAGATAAAACTTCTTACTTGGGCTATTTATGATCATTGTAGTATGAGTAAAAGTTCTGAAACATGCACATTAATACCTTAAAAAAAAAAAAAAAAATTTGGACAACATAACCATTGTCTCGCTACATACGAACAAGCATACACAATATTTAGGTAATAGATAACATGATCATTGTCTTGTAATCTCTATATAATGTTGGTAATGAATTGATTCAAGGCATTGAGAAATACACAAAATTTGATATGGTATCAGAGCCATTGTCTAGCTCATATAAATCTTTATAGAATTTTATTCGTGTAATCCTGGTAGTCGCCCCGCAGCGCCACCTTCTCTCTGCGACGACGACACCATAGATTCGTCTTCTTTCTTTTTTATGTTAGCCTCAATTTTCGTCAAAAATCAGTCATTTAATCAAATTTTGGTTTTCTTCCACTTGATCTTTGTTATCAAGCCAAAGTTTTTGAGTTGACTCGGTGAGCATTTGAAAAATAAAAAAACATAAAAAATTGCTGGATTTAGTTCTTCAGTTAGTTTAGGTCTTTTGGGTGACTGCTTGTATTTGGCATTTTTTGGTATTTTGATTGAATTTTATTTGCTTTCGAATTTTGAGTACTTGTTGATTCGATTTTGGGTACATAGCTTGCATTATTAGTCATATGTTTGATTCACTGTTTTACTTTTTGAAATACTTTCGTTGTTTACGTGTTCTAACTCTTGATTCTCCTTCTTGAAGACGCGATGGTTTTGAGTAAGTCAAAGAAGAAGATTGTTGCTCTGGTTGACACTGAGGATGAGCCTTCAATTGAGAAGGTTTACCGTCGTAGGGCCAAGTCCACTGCTACTGTATTCTCATCCCAAACAGCTCCTACCACTACTACAGCTCCTTCTACAACAGCTGTTCCTACTGGTGGTGGTTCGCCCCAAAACACTTCGAAAGGCAAAGCAACTGCGACATCTTTGCGCACTGCTACTCAGACTACACCATCCTCGTCAGTTACTGCTGCGCTGGCTGCGGGAAGAGCACAAGGCCCTGATCCCACTGCACGCAAACGTGCATCCACTTCTGAAGATCGGCGTCAAGGCAAACGCCCAGCTCATGATATATCCAACACCTACGAGCCTGAAGATCTGGATATCAACATAGAGGAAATTCAAAGAGCCTCTTTGGATACTGGAAACTTCAAGTTGACTGATACGGCGGCTATGCGGATGTTGAAGGCATTCATGCCTGCGTTTGACCGGAAGAAATACTTTGCGGAGATAGGCCATAAGAAGTTGTGCAACAGAACTTCCCTGAATCTTGTTGAGGTAACTCGCCAATCTATTACTTTCTATGCTATTTCACATTCTCATTTATTAGTTCTAATCAACTCTCCTTTGTTATTTTAGCTCTTTGTGAACCTACAGACCATGGTGGAAAACTTTGACATTGCCATGGATGCTCAAGATGAGTATAACACCAATCTGGAGGGATCTAAGACTGCTGCTATTCAAGCTCAATGTTTGGAGGAGATGGCCAAAAAGAGGACTCGTGAGGTTGAGAAGGATCTTGAGGCTACCAATGAAGAGCTTCGCCTGGCCAAAGATGAGTTAAAAAAGGCTACTGAAGCTGCTTCTAGTAGCAAGAAGAAAGCCGAAGATGCCATATCTGAGCACAATGAGGTGATGAAAGAAAGAGATGGTCTGACCATCTCTCTATTGAAGAGCAAAAAGCAGGTTGAAGATTTGGATAGAGAACTGAAGGCTACACAAGCCGAACGTGATGCTGCCAAGTCTGCACTTGTCGCTGCTGAGAAAGTAGGCTATCACAAAGCCAAGAAGGAGGTTTTCACTTCTGCTCCTCTTATTAATTTCAAATGTTTTGTGCTACAACATTCTCACTTTCTCTTATATTCTGATGCAGGAGTTGACAGATGATGAGAAAGTCGTGGTTGCAGTCGAATTCCTTCGTTCAGCAACCTGGGAGCATATCTCGAATGTCAGGGGCGGGTATGATATGCGCAAGGGGTACACTTATGCCTTGAAGGATGTTCAGAGGAAAGGAGCATTCATTGCTGGATTCTCGCCTAATGACTTTGACATCAAAAATCGTCTGATTGAGGATGTCACTGGTACTGAAGAAGATGAGTCTTCTGATGAGGATGAGAACCCAAGGCGCGACGCTTTCTTCAATCTTCGACCACTTGAAGGAGTTTGGTTGAGAGATCATTTGAAGTCGAAGGTTAGCACTTCCAAAGCCAAGGGAGCTCAAGAAAACCTTGAAGAAGGCGAGCTTCCCAGCGACGACGTGATTGTACCTGATCAGCCGCTTTTGGAAGGGGTCCCCTTGTCTGGATCCGAGGATCCAGTCGGCCCATCGCGATAGTCGCGTTGTCCTCACCAGCTCCAGACTCTAGGACGGTCCCGACTGAAGCTCCACTAGTTAGACACGAGGATGACACAACTTCTCTGAATGGGTTCTTCGAGCAGATCGAGCAGCAGAGTAAGGGAGCCTTGAAGCCATTCGGTCTTTCGCTCAAGTGATTCTTCAGAAGCCGGCCCGCGTGCCGTGACTGTTGGCCTGTTTGCTCTTATCCCCCTATCTTGACAATTTTAGTATCTTCAGTACTTGGTATGTTTCGCACATTATATGCTATTTGCACTTAATCAGTTTGTTTAAAGTTTGAAGTTCGCACTTTAATATCTGATACAGTCCATGTTACTTCACAAATTTAGCTATGATGAATATTTGCTTGAGTATTACTTGTTTTTCTTTTATGCTTAGAATAACGAGGCTTGTGCTCAAGTTGTTATCCATGATTACTCTTAGTTGAGCATACTTGAAAAATCTTGAACTTTGATTGAGCTTAAAAAACCTAGATTTTCGAATCTATGCGATTAGATATGATCGCAAACAC
Source organism: Misopates orontium (assembly GCA_946800315.1). Lineage (NCBI taxonomy): Eukaryota > Viridiplantae > Streptophyta > Magnoliopsida > Lamiales > Plantaginaceae > Misopates > Misopates orontium. Next base: position 3,950,716 of record OX326948.1, on the reverse strand, counting down.
TTTGTGTGTGGCGCCACAGTTTGACCAGGTTTTTAACTCTTTCATACTATGCGATTCATGCAATCGCACAGTTTTTGCATCCATCCTATGCTGTCACGCTCCTTCTCATTCCTTCTCGCATGCTTTGACCATAACTCCATTTTTCAACCTTTATTCGCATTTTTTCATCAAAATGACTCATAAACATGAAAACAACAGAAAAAAAGTAAATAAATACAAAATACTTAAGAAACAAGCTCATAATCAGTCTTTTATGTACATAAAAGATGACTATACTAGAGATTCATCACCCATCATATATGAACATGTTATAAGTTGACATGTGGCCTCTCCAAGTTATGCTATAATAGGTAGCATTCAATAAATAGTGGCAGGGATGTGTAGTTCACTAAGAATGATAAAAATAGAGTGCAAGTCACGTGCAAACACCCTATCTGTCCATAGAGAAGTAAATTTTAAGACTCTCACATGAAATACATTCCAAGTGAAGATCTATAATGATAAACCCGAGTGGTTGAAGAGGTCAAAGCAACTAACTCAACTCAGGAGACAAAAAATATCAGTCACCTCTAATTGTTCACAAAAAAATAAAATCTAATTAATAATCTTTTTAGTATTTTTAATTTGATAAAATAACTAAAAGTTGCTCATAGTTATCATCATCACCTTTTTTCATCGTGTGGCTCACATAAATCAGATCATTCATCAACGGTCAAAATTCCAACTAAGAACTGATCAACAAGCTATCATCAGCTTATATTCTACAATTAGCTCCATGTGAACTCTCCAATTGGAATATTTATAATTCAAAAAGTGAAAATTCAGTCGAATACTTTACATAATTCGCTTAGATCTCTTCACAAGGTTCCATTTTTTCCATAATATATACGCTATTTAATTTTGCGTTTTGTTTAGCTTCGTTTGAGTATTCGCTGAGGTATATCAATTTCAATCCTTTTAAATTACGCGTTATTGATTTTATGATGTTGTGTTGTGATTATTGTTTGCGTCAGATCTGATTGAGTTAAATTCAATTATGCGATATTTTGTTGATCGATTGCTTTTTTTTTTTTTTTTTTTTTTTTTATATTTAGGAAAATAACTGAAAATTGATTATATTGTTAATTATCATCTGTAAGGCAAATCCAACAACCATGATTTACTTTTTCCACTTGTGTTTTAATGTTTTGAGAAAGTAGTTCTTTTGTTGTGGTGGATTTGCAATTTTTTTTTTTTTTTTGCCTAAATTCTGATAATACTAGTGGTAAATGCTTAATTTGACTTGTAGATATTAGATTTTATTGTTGTGTATTTAAATTGATTATGTTGCAGTTGTGCTTTGTTCATCGGCATGCGAGAAAGTATCGATTATATGCCATGTTGGGAAATAGTAGCTTTTGTTTTGCCCATTTTAGATACCGCTAATTGTCGGAGATGATTTGTCATAGAAGAAAAATGAAATTTTTGACTTCGTTTCTCTGCCGTACTTATATTTTTTTTTTTTTTCGTAAATATGATTGAGAAGTGTCCCATTTGATCAGTTTAGAAGCTCCTTACAAGAGCAGTAGTTCGTCTATGATAGTGTCAATGTTGCGTGTAAAATTGCATACACATGTATTAGATTCATTAGAAGAAACAAAGTTATCTAAAACGAAAGTTCAGTGACTAACTTCTTGTACATTCAAAGTATTTAAGTGTCGATATGATTGCATACGTGTTACCATATATTTGTTGTGGAATTATCATTGTATCATAATTGCATTGCAGACCCCATGCCTAAGTTCTTATTGGAAGATTTATACAAAAGTATGTCTGGAAAAACGTTGAGTTGGTTACTCTACTATGATACTGATTCTTTGCTTGCTTCCTTCTTTTTTCTCCTTCTCGTTCTTTCTATTTAGGGCAAATCAGTGTTAAACATGTCAGATGTTGAATATCGATGCTTCGTTGGTGGACTTTCATGGTCAACTTCTGATCGAGGTCTGAAGGATGCATTTGACAAGTTTGGACATCTTCTAGAGGCAAAGGTAGATGGACTGCTTTATTTTGCAATTATTTAGTTTAGCCATTGCCAACATGGAATGTAGTGGTAACTATTCTTATGTAATAGCTCAAAACTATGGGTATGTATGACGCTTTTGATATTTTTTAAATTTCGTGTCAGGTTCTGATACTGACAGAAGCTTGCTATGTGTAGGTGGTTATTGATAAGGTCTCTGGACGCTCCCGTGGCTTTGGATTTGTCACTTTTGATGAAAAGAAGGCAATGGAAGAGGCCATTGAAGCCATGAATGGGATGGATTTAGATGGTCGATCCATAACTGTCGACAAAGCTCAGCCCCACCAAGGTTCAGGCAGAGACTATGATAATGATCGGTCACGTGACCGTGATCGCGGACGTGACCGTGATCGCGGACGTGACCGTGATAGTGGGCGTGAGTATGGGAGTGGGCGTGGTCGTGGAAGTGGTGGTGGTGGTGGTGGAGAGTGCTTTAGGTGTGGCAAGCCAGGGCACTTTGCTAGGGAGTGTCCTAGTGAGGGGGCTGGAGGTGGTAAATATGGGGGCAGGGATGATCGATATGGCGGCGGGGGTGGTGCCAGGGGGGGTGACCGATATGGTCCTGATCGCAATGGAGATCGTTTTGGAGGACGCAGCAGAGATAATGGTGGTCGTGGAGGAGGTGATAGGTATGGTCGTGACCGTGCTGGGCCATATGACCGCCGAAGTGGTGGGGGTTTCCGCTCTAGGTATTTTACTGCTTGTATTATGATAAAAAGATAATTTGTTAAACATTTCCTGTCTTCAACTGCTTGCAAGGGCTTACAAGCTCATCTATGTTTCTGGCAGCTAAAGACCTTGAGATCCTGTGGCTATGGATGGAGTTGCAATGACATGCAGCCTCTTTGTTGAATGTTAGCGAAATGGATTAAGCTTTTGAAAGTGTGAATCCTGACAGTAATATTTGCCGTGTTGTGTCCTAAAACGTTCTAGTTTTTGTCCATTCCGGTCCTTTGATTGCTTGATATGCAAGATCAAATCTGATCACACACTTATGAATGCTATTATTGTTGCTGGTTGTCTGCTTACATGCTATAAGTGCTGCTGGATTCGTATAATTTTTCGTTGGCGACTTGCATTGCACGTTCTCATGAAGTTGTGTGGTTCTGGAATGAGGTTAAAACTTGGAAACGCGGATTACAGTGTGGCCCTACTGCTGAGTGCGCTCCAGAAACCTAAAAATATTGGCCGTCTAAGAAGCTATACCCTTTTTCTTCTAAACTCGAGTGTTAACGATTTAATGGGAGTGAATCGGGTAATATATCTTTTATCTTTTAATTATGTTTGATATTGCCTACTCCACCACTAATTTATGTAGTATTAATGATTTTAAACTTCTGGCAGGCTACTGGTTATTAAATGACCTTTGTGGCAAGTTGATGATTGGCTTGCTTTTGCTATTTGGCTACATTTAAACATAAATAAACCTGAAAAGCTTTTGGATTGTGATAAGCCATGTGCAAGTTGTTCTGTCGATAGTCACACTTGTCTTCTGCAAGGTGGCTGAAGGAGAGATGATTTTCTCTTAAATCACGGGCAGTTTTTATGCGTACTCGCAAGAGTTCAGTATCTTCTGTCTCCTCCTTCGTTATGCTCCTCTGTTTGCTGTTGGTTTCTTGGGGAAAGGTTCTCGACTTCTCGTTCTTTTTTGTTCTATCCTGGTTTTATTGCTGAGATCTGGATCGTGTTTGTTTCGAGTTACAGTTACACACATGGTACTTGCCCTGCTTCTCACTTTATTCTCAAGTTTGTCGGTGACTGCGGTTAGTTGAGTTGTGGTGTGATTTGGGACAGAAATAGCAACTTTTGGCCTGAATTTTTGGTTTCCTGTTCATTCCCCTGCTTTTGCCTTCCGATTTTAGTGTGGAGGACGGTGAGCAGGTCATTGCCCTTTGTGATTACTGCCTTTACGGACCTAAACTTACTCAACATAGACTGAGGACTGCAATTCTTTTTTCTTCAATATTTTCTGTTATTTCTTGTTTTATTGCAGTAAGATCCATATGGTCTTTGCTAGTTTTATTCTTTATGCATGAGATTGTTATTCTTTTTTTAGCTAAACTATAGATAACATGAACTCAATGAAAGCTGAAATGTTTTATTTTTATTTTTCTCTTTTAGAGCCATGATTATATGGCCATAGGTTGCTTGATTGCGTGTTAACAAGATTCATGGTAGATTAAACAAAATTTATGCCTGTTCCCACTGGGTTGCCTTCTTGAACTAATACGTAAAATTTCTCACATGTAGCTCATAATTTCCATTTGTATTCTCCCAATGCTCACTGATTCTTCAGCCATGTACAGACTGCAATATTCTGTCTTTACGATCATTTGTGTTTCTTTCTCTCTTACTTTGCTTGCTGCTTTTGGAAGTGTAGTTGGTATTCCTACTGATTTATAGTGATATATATAGCGCCACTGGAGTAGATTGTTTTGTTTCTTCAATATCATGCTCTTTGTTGTGCATTTGTGCTGCTCGGTGGAAATCTAAATATTGCTCTCTGGAGATTGTTTTGTTTCTTCAAATCATGCTCCTTGTTGTGCCGCTTGGTGGAAATCCAAAATATCGCTCTATGGACACGTGAGTACGCCTGCACACGTGTGCTAGTGGATATTAAGTTAGTTCTTGTGCTTCAAAACTACTTCCAGATAAAGCACGATCATTGAACTTATGAGTCGACAATTGCAACTCCTATTTATGTATGGTTAGACTTGAGGGAGATTGCTAATTCTAGAACTTAGCTCACTTCTTGAAGTTCCTTTGTCGTGTCCATCGATGGAAGCTAAAACAAGAGTTTTTGGTAAATCTTTGTCTGGCTGATGATACCGAAACATATCTTTAAGAGCTGCTTTTTTATGATAGCGAGAGATATTTGGTTTGTGAAATTGAGTCCTATTGCAGGCTGATATGTTCGAGTGTTGTTACCAGACCAACTTCCAAAGGGTGTGTTAAAATCTTTTTTATTGGTTAATGGTCTTCATTCAGGATTTTTTTTCGTGTTGCTTGTAAAGAAATTTATTCTCTTCATTGATAAGCAAGAAGTTTTTTGTGTCACTCAGAATTGTTTCTGATCCAATTCATCCTTCTGAACAGTGATTTCCAAGACTCAACTCCGTTATTCATTGCAACAAAGAGTTTGTAGAAATAACTTGTGGATTAATTTTACTTAAAAGTTACCTCAATTATTTTTGGTTCAAAGTCTGGTAGGATGTTAATCTTTTTTAAAACAGCTACTTCACACAAAAATGAGGTAGATATATGTTGCAAAACTTTAATTTTGTCAATGATAGTTAACAAATTGAATCATACGGAACGAAAGGAAAACGTCCCATACAGTGAGTAGTTTTTTGAACAAAATATATAAAATTATAATTCAAGAAATAACACTGATGACTGAACGAATCACATTTTTTCGTTCATAAGTTATTAGATCTCAAAAGAGTTCTCGTAACTCTTCCACTATGCTGATAAATTATGATCAACGTAAACTTAAATTTTATAAAACCTAATGGACTAACATTATTTTAAATCTAATTATTTTTTTAAATAGTCCATTAGTTTTTATATCTAATTATTTTTTTAAAATAATTTAATAAACAACATAACTAACTTTCCAGGTCTGTATCTTTTATGACTTTTTCTAGTACAATTTAAAGTTTAAGTATATACTAGAAGTATCAACTAAAATATCAGCCAAGTTTCAGTGAGTTCAACATTATCTTTGTGGTCACTGCCGAAAGAGCTGGAATTATTTTACAACCCAGTTGCCGCCCAGGCTGCCCCTAATTGCTGCACAGATTCGCGAAGGTGGGTGCAGAGAACACCGACTCTTGCCTGTTACGACCCTGAAGCACAGTGACTTAGATCCTAAATCATTATTAGGGACATTAATACGGCTCCGAGCTCTTTCACCTTAAATAACTAGCTTTTGACGTTGTATATCCAAACTCATATAATTTGTATCAGAGCCATACATACTCCCTCCTAGTTGGGATCGTGTAATGTAAGCAGTAACGTCGGCACTGCAGTATTCGCTCTGAATTGGATTTAGCTCGTGTAAAGCCAGTGTAATGTAAGCAGTAACGTCGGCACTGCAGTATTCGCTCTGAATTGGATTTAGCTCGTGTAAAGCCAGCACGCGTGAACACCGGCAGCATGGTAGACTATTATGATCTTGATGCAAAGTGACTTGAATAACACATCATTGTTACGTTAATATGAGGTTTATATAGCTTGGAACTCTTTCACCCTAAAAGCTAACTTTTGAAGTTGAATTCTCTCAATGTCATATCATTGTCCTATCTTTTTTTCTCCTTTTTCTTAAAAACTAATAAGAATATTGTTTTTAACCATTTTATCCCTGTTACTCTCCGACAGGTGCACTCTAAATTCTGGCCAAGAAATAAAATTTCAATGTAAATTGTCAGAACACACAATTTTCACAGTGCAAAATCCCCTTCAACTAATCGAAGAAACTTAAACAAGAAAGAGAATTTAGTACTCTTTCGCAATTACAACTGCAAACTTAACATTGATTGGAAATAACACAGCATTATTTAACACAGGAAATAAAAACACAAACAACTTCAACATAAAGAAGGCAAAGCATCACTTCACAATCACATCTCTAGACCACCTGAGCTAAGTAACTTAGTAAGACCAAATGTAATACCCATGGCCATCAAGCCTCCTACCACCACCCTAGCACAAGACTTCACCACCCCAGTCTTCCCAAGCATCGCCCCGACACTGCCAAACGCCACCAATGCCAAAGTGGTGGCAGCCACCACCACCCCAACCCTCACCTTATACTCGGAAATAAATGCAGCTGCAAGTAACGGCACAATCGCCCCCAAAGAAAATGCAAGGGCCGACGCCAGGGCAGCCTGAAAGGGGTTAGGAAGAGATTCCTTCCCTTCGTTTTCGTCGCTCACTCCATCGTTTTGTGCAGTTCTTTTTTCTCTCTTTATCTGAGCTACCTCTATATCCAACTGTGTGTAGACAGAGACAAATTCCCCTATCGCCATGCTGCATGCACCGGCAAAGAGTCCTGCAAAGCCTGTGATAATCATGACAGCTGCATCATCTTTAATGGCTCCAACTCCCATCATAAGTGATGCAACGGAAACCAATCCATCGTTGGCTCCAAGCACCGCAGCACGGAGCCATTGTGCCCTTTGTGTGTAGTCGATTTCTTCTTCCAAATCTAGAGGAAGATTGGCGTTGGTAATGTGGACTTGGTTTTGTGAAGCCATTAGTAATGAGAGATGTTTAGGCTATGGTTGTGGTTTGATAGTATTGGATAGACAGAAGGTGCTTGTTAAGAAGAAACTGTGAAAATAAGAAGGGTATTTATAGAAAAAAATCTACTGAAAGATGATCAGTGTTTATAGTGGTGCAATTTAAAAAAATAGTAATGTGGAGAGCACAAACTTTCATGTTTTCAAATATATATCTTTTCCCGTTTACAAGGTTCAAGTTGAGACTATCTTTATATTGAATCTGTCATTTCAAACTTAACTCTACGCTATTTTTGTTCGATATTTTTGTTAGAGACAATCATTATTGAATGTCTTTCTTCTAGGGGTGTGTAACACAATGAATACCGACCATAGCGAATGGTAACCAACAGAGTGGTACGGTGATTTTCCTGAACCGAATACGGAGTTTGGTAGGGGGTTGCAGACTGAACCTACACACGGTTAAATTCATTTTGGAAGGCTGGCAATCGGACCGAAACCAAGTATATACATATATAAACGCACATTTGTATATTATATAAGTCATATTTTGGAAAAAACGACTTTTTGTGGTGAATTATGTTTATTGTGCATGACGAATGATGGTTATTGGTTCATGCTTCATGATTAAGTTTGTGATTGATTGATGATTGATGAATGATGTACGTGAAATTGAAGTTTGTTCATATTTGTGGCCTGGTGATGGATTGATGACTGATATTTGAGATGTGAATTGTATAAGATTTGTAGCTTGATGATTATAAGATGGTAAAGTTGACATTTGATCATTTGATTCATCACAGAATGAACGATGTTTGTGATTTTTTGGGATTTTTGAATCATATTTTCTGTTTTTATTGTTTCTCGCAGGTTTTTATTTTTCTTCATAATTTAGACTTAACTTTTTATGAGTTATATTGCCATTTCTTCCTTCTTTCAAAATGTTAGGCGTAGCTGAGTACGGTAAACCATACCAAGCCATATTCGTACACCTTACGAGGGTTCAGCACACAGAAACCAAACTCCCCTCCTTGGTTTTTTACAGATGGTAAGGTTTTTCCGAACCTCCTACCCCTACGATTGCTTCTCTAATAATTTTGATTTGATCAAGAAGGTCATCAGAGTGAAAGTGGACCAGCTAAAGATCATCCAAGTCTCAGTTCCAGGAACTCACGAAAAATATTATGGCATATACCAAAGGAGACGAGTTGATCATTCAATGCAACAAACCCTCTAATACTTTTGACAAACAGACGACTTAAAGGCACATGCATATAAAACAAAACTTACAGTATTAAAATCTACGATCCACTTAGCATAGTTCAAAGCAGAAGCCTATGGATATCAGAAAGATGTACGAAAATGGGTTTCTGTTAGGAAAGCACTTGCAAGGAGGGAGCACCCCGAAATGATAGAAGGAGAAGAGATATAAAATATGAAGGAGTGTGCTCTCCACACAAAAGTGGGAGAATATGGCATTAGTTTATTTAAAGGAGTGTGCATTCCACACAAAACCCACAAGCTACTACTCTAATTAAATCAGATAGTGCACAAAGTTGGTCACTTTAGATCTTGAAATCATTACTAGGATTTCCACTAAAACAAAAGTAGTAATATTTTGTAGTTTATTTCATACTCTGGTCATAGATTTTTTTTATCTTTTAAGAACAAGTAGACAAGTGCAACCATGCTGTGAATTCAAGGCTCATCTCTAAAGAACTAAGGCGAAATCTAGTTAACATTTTGTGTAGGCCAGTATTAACTTCAGTCCCTCGTTAACCTCTCTATGTCACACGAGTAGATAGCAGCATGCTCAGTCTACATAAACTACTTTACATTTATAGAAAAATAAAATTCTTATGTTCTGCAGATATGTAGTATCTACTTGGTAATGAATATTAACTCTAGTATAAGCTGTATAGATTTGATACTTCAGAAAAACGTCCTGTCCAGAAACAGATTCTCTTTGTTGCAGGGTTTTTGGATTATAAAAATACCTGTTTATTCGTTTTTCCAATTTACTTCACCACTTGATCATGATAAAAAACTCAGTGATGTACACCTTATCTTAATTAAGAGAAATGGAAAAGAATAAACCGATAGTAGGTTTCTTACCTGCTTATCCATCACATTCCTGCATTGAAGTAGTGTCAGATAATCCTATACTTTGTTGTTTTCTAGCATTGTTCCCCGGCTTCAGCTTTTCAGTATAAGGACACAAGATTCCAACGACAACAAAGAACAGCAAAAGCTCGACAAGAAAAATTTTCTGGATAAAGGAACATCGAGAAACACCTAAACCTTCCAAAACCTGAGATGAAACAACGTCCACAAGGGCTCTCACCGAAGTGAATGAAAATTTTCCAACCTCTGTCTGCTGACATGTCCAAGAAATTCAAAATACATAAATTTCATAACCTTCAGAACATTAACGGCGACTTAGCTGATCAAACCATTTAACATCGGATCAATAGTTTCTGGCTTTAGACTCTTCGAGGAAGACAGTGCAGTACGATAATCACCATGGGGCAGCAATACACTCGCAAAAGATTTATTTTGGACAATCTTCACTGTTTATTCGAGGGATTCAAAATTAAGAGAGCCAGTCGAGTTGATTAAATATAATAAAGCAAACTGCATTTGCCTCATGAAGCGGTTAAATCATTTCCATGAGAACATAGAACAGTTCCATTTGTAAGGAGCTTAACCCATTATATTAGTTGAAGTTGAAGGAAAAATTACAAGCTCCTAACCAAGAGTTGATGTTAGGGAGTACATTAGTTACAAAAATGAGCATCATAAATAATTGCAAACACAAGAGACGAGATTGGAGTCATTGGACCCCTTTATGCCACAAGAGCTCATTAAACTGTCTAGAAATCATCCTGGTTACTACATGATATATGAAGTTATATAAACTAGTTTCTGTAACCATTCACGACTGAGTCAGCTCTTTATGTCCAAACACATGGAGTTTAAAATACCAGCTATTGTTATCTAGCTATTTTGTGGAGTAATATCAGATGCTACAAAACCCCACGGCATTCATTAAAAATATGGCTCATGTACTTAAATACGTAAACCAACTTTCATATAGTAGTATCAGTTCCCAAGACGACTGTCAAGAAATTCTTAGTCTTTCTTCAGCTAAATCCTGTTTGAGGTAAATGTTACCTTCTTTTACGAATAACAACCCCACTAGGATAACAAGTAAAATTTAATCCTAAGGCTACCACCTAGGGAAATTGGAATCTTACCATAGTTGGAGTTCAAGGTCATCAACTACTATTTTAAATTATAACAGGGAGTTCAAGTGCCTAGCAACAATCCGAATTTTGTGCAACAAAGCAAGACAGTTACACTGACATGCTGCAGTCTAAAACTGAAATCTAAAAATAAGCCAGAGATTTACAACTATCACCTGTTTTATGCTTAATATTGTTGCCATATTATAGAAAGAAGTAGACATATTAGGTCAATGGCTATAACACTTCAGGCTCCAATGCAGGAACTGTTAGGTTGGTGAATTTTTCTGATAAACAGATCCAAATGGAAGAATCACAAACAAAGTGTGTACATTTACTATGCTAAAACAACAAGAAAAGATACTTGCTTGTTCACTCTCTTCATTTTCACAATTTCCGCCAAGTAGCTGAAGGTAAATATAAAGTTGGAAATGCTTTCCACCGATGAACCTTGTATAGTCTATCATAATCTGCAGAAGACAAATGAGAAATATTAGGGACCGACTTTCAGATGTTTACGAGCACTGATTCAATAACTTACTAATTATTATTTAATATTATAGCACAATGATTTCCATAACCAAGGTCACTTCCAGCAACAATAGTCTACATCTCTATGGCCCTTCCCAACTTAGCGTAACAATGTTAGGGGACACAGAGTTATTATCATCATATTTGAAATTAAGTTTAACTGAATCTAGAACTAACTTCAGCAGAAATAGGAGTGGTCTACATCAGTGTACAACCCCCTTACGCATATATTAGTTAATAGAAATAATAGCAAGACCTCTGCCACCTTCAACTAAAATGTGAAAGCCATATGTTAAGGAGAGAAAAGTAATTATTCCAGTTTCAACTCTATTCAGAGCCCCCACCCCAGAATGAAATCCTTCTTGAACTGAAAAAGGAGGGTAGTAAATTACACAAGAACGCATGCGAGCGGGAGTTATTTTCATCCAAGGAGGAGAACAAGAGTGGTGTAAAACTTTAAAATTGTACTATGAAGCTTCAATAATGAGTGATGTGTTATATTTCACCAACGAAATCTGTAGATCTTTTCCAGCCAGCCACAAAACAAGCAGAGCAGAAAAAGGTAATTTACAAGCTGAAAAACCACATGGTCGGTTTCACAAACTTACACAACTTAAAAGCTGATCTTATCTTTTAACATGATTTCCACATTCATGGAACAGCTACCTAGACATGTACCTTGGCCGCAAGCTTATTCAGATGCAAGATATGGCAAATTACGAAGATACTCGGGGTAGTCAACAGTGGTAACTATCCTTGCATGACTTTTGAGTTGGTTTTCCTCTAACATTGATCATTCTTCTTCAGACTTTTACAGTTCAAATGAACTTCTGATGAACTGTGTTATAATTTTACGCCTTATGACTGGGTATAGTGATTTGTATATCTAAAATCAATACATTAGCAATTAAGCATTGGTTAAAGCAGGATTCTTTCCATGAAACTTGTGCTCTGATCAGTTTTATAGGGCGCATCATCTTTTCTGCTTGATCTTTATGCATGTCTTGCCTCCCTAATCTTTTTTTTTTTTGGGTCCAGTCCCACACAGATTGCAACCTTTCAATGGGTCTTATACATAGAAATCCAAGTCAAAATCACGTATACGCAGACATTACTACCGAGTCCTGATAATCTCCTTCTAAGATGATAAATGAAGCGATCATTACCGTGTCAGAATAATCTCCGTCAAACATACTAAATGTACCCTTTATGTTCTTGCATATACAGATTGTGAGTTCCATAAGCAATGGTTCTAAAAATCCAAACATTTTATTTTTTTGTTACACTGAAAATTAACAGCTTACATAACGCAGCCTAATATTGAAGAGTTAGAAAAAGGCATCATGGTTTTCCAAGTGTCAACGTAGGAAGAGAAGGCTAGAATTCTATCATAGTTGGGAAAAATTAAGGGAGCACAGAACCGAAAAACTAGAGCCTATGCTTTCTTCACTAATTCTACGTTCGTTCTTTTTGTATTCATTTATTTGCTGGTGGATAAGGGTTACCCAAGGTAAATGCCTGAATGGCAGCTCATGGTCATCCATCAATCTATGCTCTGTTTTTTACGGCCATGTAGCTAAGATTTTTATAAGGAAAGAAATGATGTTCGCATGCACACCAAGTATAATTTCTATTGAATTATGACGTTAACTTTCATTATTAAAGTGATTCTCAAAACTCAAGAATACAACAGCAGCCTAATATAAAATTGTCCTCTGTAGGATACTGGAAGATAATTCAGCTATCATGTCTTTGAATGTTGACGCTCTTCAGATCACGAAATTGTGAAAAAGAAAAAAACCGTGGATCCCAATTTTGAATATCACATTACAACAGACTATATCAACCGCACATCCCCATTCTGAAAGAGCAAAGAAACAATCCTTTTTTCTAAAACATACTATACTCATGAACGAGTAACCACAAAAACTGAATAATATCAAAAGGAAAAGTAAAAGAGTTGTCGGAATGCTCCACCTGTTACTCTGGCAAATCATTAGGAAAGGAGTCAAGCTTAGTGTCAGACACATTCCCAGATTCTGCAGAGCAGTTCATAGCTAACACAGGGGCACAAGCCTCATGTTTGTTCTGGAGAGCATCAGAATGTGGTTTAGTTTCAATATTTGAACCAGATTTCAAGTCTTTCACCCTCTTAACATACTTAATACAATAGCGACCAAGCTCCGTATTACGGCTTTCATTTGGCATTACATCGTCCCCACGCCTTACAAAATTACCAGTCACAGAGTTCTGTAAAGCCGGTGTCGAGGCCTGATTTTCACCAAGGCAGGTTTCTGAATGCAGTTGACTCAAGAAGGATTTTGTGCCAGTAACCCTCTTACCATATGTTAGATAAAAGCGGTTCGGCTTTGCACCATCCTGTTGGCGATGCTCTGGTTCACAGGCCACTTTATGGTTATCGCAAGAGCTGCATTCTACAGAAGCACCTACAAGGCCACTTACTTGGCATCCCTTCTGCCTAATCCTCGTACGCTGGTAGATAACAGGATTTTGCCCAAATCTATCCACATTGACGCAAGAGACTGTCTGAGAATCAACACAACTTAAAGCCTCTGAGATATATTGATCAATATCACTATGAGGAACGTCCTCATTGACACCAACAAAAACTAAAGCCTCTGATACGTCAGTTGAACAACTAGTCCTAGCATCATCTGAATTTGACTTGACCTCCAACTCTTCTGGCTGGATCGTTCTAGATCCGGAGACCACGGCGTTCTCATCACTCAAGTGCCATACTTTCCTCTTTTTGTCTCTCCTGTAAATCAATGGTCTTAATTCTAATCCAATAACCTCACAGGAAGGACCATTCTCCCCAGTCAGATTAGTTATTTCGTTAACCACGTTATCAGCACAAGGCCCATTCTTCTGACCATTAGCACGATCTCTTCCTAATCCGGACCTCTTATACGATAAACCACTCCAGTTCCTAATTCTCAAAACACTCAAATCATCTGAACTCAAACCGCAACTACTCCTAGAAATCCTCGGCGAGCTATTAATAGCTCTATGCAATTGAATCGCCAACTCCGCATCATCCACACCGGCAACTGCGTCATTACAATTAGAATCTTCACCCTTCTCCTCCACCAAATCCAATGCGCGGTTCACCACCAAATCCCCCTTATTCTTCTTCTTCTTCACCACATACTTCCTCAACTCCTGCTCCTTTGCCTTAGCTGCCGGCAACTTCACCGTCTTCCCCGCACCCTCCCTCGACCTCTCCAACCCACCTTCCTTCACCACACCCTTACTCTCACCACCCTTACAAGCCCTAATCGAACCCTTAAGCGAATCCGGGACCCAACAATCAACACAAACCCCCAATTCACCCAACTCCACCCCCAAATAACACCAAGGCCTACAATTACCAAAATCCCTAACACAATCCACATGAATCTTACTCTCACACACCTTGCACTGAACAACAACATCATCACCTGACGAGTTCCCCGTCTGTTTGAAGCAATAAGGGCACGTTTGGCCCGATCGGACGCTCTTGCGGCACTTCCTGCATAAGAGTACGATGCGCCAAGCGCTGGACAAAGGCTGGAGCCGATCCTTAGGGTTCGTGTGGTTGATGCGGCGATTGCAGCAGTGGCAATCGGATAAATTGGGCTGGTCGCGTGTTCGCTTGTCGGTTGTCGACGAAGATGAGGCGGAGTTGGGCGGAGTACACGGCGGCCCGGGCTTGGGCTTCGGATCGGCGATTAGGAGCTTCTTCGATGAAGGCGCCATCTTCGACTACGAGATTTGGTTAATTTTTGCGCAGCATTTTAGGGATTTGGAGACGAATTTTGACAGTTAGGGTTTTTGAGGAATAACTGTCATTGTACTATTAATGGCGTCACATGGCGCCTATTTTGCTACATATTGTTTTTTTTATTACTATTGTTATTTGTTACATTTGTTTGCTATTGTTATTTGGAAGCTCTAACTTAGATTTTATGGATTATTCTAATTAATATATTCGAAGAAGTACATGGTACAATATATATATCATAAAGATTTTGTACATATTTGAAATTATTGATCAGATTTGAAATTTTGTTTATTTTGGTCTTCTAAGTTATATTTTGTTTCAGGACTTTGATTCGTAGAAAGTGGTACAAGACTTGGACCCTTCGAGTCGAAAAATGTTTTATTCAACCTTTGAATGCGCAACAAATGGTCAACATGATAATATTTAAGGAATTATAAGCACTCTAGAGTCTTGTTTTCATCGTGCACTCATGTCATCATGCAACTCATTCCTTCCATGAGCCACCCAAACACCATGTTATTTACGGCCGGGAACGTGGACATGGTTGGGTGGTGGTAGTAAATCCTACTTGGTTTTAATTATTTCATTTGACTTTTTTTGCTTTACAGTTTTAATATATGGTGTTTGAAGTATTTAAACGATTTTGGTTATAATTTTTCTTCTTTTCCATTAATTTCTCAACCACCATTCACATGGCATATCTTTTGCATTAAGAATAATAGATGAAAAAAGTGAGGCAGATACCCAAAATTGTTGAACATTGTGTAGACGTAAGAATTTTATGACCAAAAGATATGAAGAACATCTTATGTGAGACTTAAGATGATAGTTTGCCTTATTTCTTGGATGAAGTTGCTTCTTGTACTATATTATTGAAGCAAATTAGTATTTTCGATACCAAGATTATGTTATTCTCAATTCAAGTAATGATGTTACATTGAAAAAAGTTGTTTTATAATAGGAATATCGTCGATCAAATTTGTTGTGATAATGTATAAAGCCTACAAAATATTTCATATGAGAGCTTATGGGTGCACTAGAAACGCACAGTAGATGCCCAAAAAATATTCTCTTGCACACTATGTTGTAGTTATATAATTCTTTGATATAAGAGTTCATATGTGCAATCGCACTATTAGTGTAACATGTAACCACCGAACTACAAGATGCAACCAACAAAGACTGAAAATAAATGAAAGATATGACAAAGAACACATATTCAAATGACTGGAGGTCAATAAATGATGAACTCAGAGGACTCACCGTGTTCTCCTTATATTTCTGGACCTAAGTCATTAGCCGACCTTGTGGATGAAGGAAAGAACTTGACTGAGGATTCCTGTCGTATGAGTTCCTAAGAGTATCTAGTTGGAAATGAGGTTGGGCAGGGCAATGCCAAATGTCGTAACGGTAGCACTGTTTCCTTCAGGTTGGAGCTACTGACATGCATCGGTGCGAAATCAATTAAACAAGCTTTCTCACAATACTTTTTCGAATGTCTTTGACAAAATACGCAATCACATTAAAGTTGAGAAGAATACTGAACCAAATACGTGTAATGAGAGAGTTTCAAAAGCTTCCGAAGTGACCGAAATTGTAGTTAGTGGTGATCAAAACCGGACTATGACACAGCCCCCTACTACTGAGGGTATGCCCTGGTCTTTAACCAATTCTTCATCTTTGATCTCTCATAAGAACCAACAAGAGCATTCACAAGACCATTACTACCTTAACAACGAGAAGAGAAAAACATATAACAAACTCCTTCTACAAATATAATTTATTGCTTAGTTACAGCTAGTAATCCCCAGATACAATCAGAATAACCACTACATAACAACTCCACAAATTCAGTATGTCAACTTTGCGAACATAACTTCAGATAAAATACTAATTATTTATGTCAGTTAAAATAAGAGGAAGAACTAACTAACGCAAGATGAAAGACCAACTAGTCGCTCCTTTCTACGAGTCTCATTCATACACATGCTACAAATTGAACCCCCTATTATAGTCTGAAACAAGTGTACAAACTTAACCCAGTAACTGTATTTTTTATCGTGTAATTGAAATAACTGTAGATAACAAATACATATCAATCAACGGACGTCAACAAATTGGGCAAAATTTGGTAGTTAAAACACTATAGTCCATCAAATAAATTAAAACATTAAGATATTCAACAGTCTCCATTAGTACAGATAAATGAAAAAGTATAAAGTTGCCTATTCAATGTAACAAAGGTAAGGTTAACATCATTAGAAACAAAAACTTTCCGAATGAAATTCTGGCACATAAATATGCATTAAAAGGCTCAAAATTTCAGATTAATCAAGAGATAAAAATGACAATAAAAAAGCAATAATGTGGAGAGGTAATAGCCGAAAATCTCAAGTACACGAAGCAACTGCACTACTTTTTAAAGAAAAGAAACACTTGTGCAGATGAGAAAAAAATATATGGTATCTCCTGAAACCAAGAGTTACTTAAACGTAAAAAGATGCAATAAGGATTTCAAAAGTCTACAATTTATAAACCTGACTAAAAATCCGCATATTACGAGCTTCAATTCAAAATGAGAACTGCTACAAAAAACTGTGGATGTCAATCTTCATTCCATTTGGTGCAACCCAAATGGTGCCCCTGAAAGAGCTCCTCTTAGTTTTATAGATCATCCAAGCTGAAAGTTCCAGGTTCAAGGAGTAGAGACAGATTTATACAAAACTGTCGTTCCGTCAAATACAAAAATTGGGTAGTTCTTCTTGTATTCCTCCAGCTGGGGAGCCATAAAAAGTAGTAGCATAAGAAGATAAACTCTATTGTCGCTTGCTCATAAGTTGCACGGTAAATGTACATGTAGTAAAAAGTGAAAAAACCTGTCGTTGGTTAAGTTTTTCGAATCCAAATCTACTTCTCCACATTAATTCTGCTTCATGTGCTGCAGGAAGCACCAAGTTCTTCACTTTAAGTGATGTGAGAAGATTACTTATACAGATGAACAGTGACCGGAAGTATCCCTGCATAATTATTTCTCAAATGTAAGTCAGCTGGAACTTCTCAACATTTAAAGTTATTTCTTCCTCACATTCATAAAAGCAAAAGAAAGCAGGAAAGATGTAGATCCTATTATCTTCAAAATTAAGTAACCGACCTTTCCTTGAAATTCACTGCTTGTAGCAACCAGAGGAAGCTCAGCTACTTCCTGCCCAAAAATACGAACAAGTGCAGCAGAAACCACAAAGGAACTGCAGAAGTAATCTTCATTAGAATTTCTGAGCATTCGAGATTTATCAGTGCAATCAGATAACTGAATGATGCTTACTCGACCATTAACAAGGCACAGTGCATGCCCCCAAAATTTTGATCTTTCACCGATATCCTGTAAATCATCAGCAATAGCCAAGTATAAGACACGGACAGTCGAACACCGAAGTCATCTAACAAAGGAAACACCCATTACCCATAAACCATTTGAGATATAAGATCAAGATGGCTTGTGCTGGAATCAGCAATAGGATCAAAACGTTCCTGCAACACAATTTGAAAATAGAAATCATCAACCATATAGTTCTCTTCACCTAAAACAATACAACATAACAGAGCCATGAATTATGGTTTTGTTGGATCAACTAATTAATAGAAATATTTGCCATTTTTCGATAGCCTTCAGAAGTGTTTTGGAGACATTAGGAAAACCATAGTTATGTAAACTTCAAAAATATCTTAAACGTTTCCCCAATTTCGAAAGAAACATGCAGGAAATTTTTTTCATGAAAAACTCATGTTTGCTTAAAAAAGCAGCAGACTTAACTGCTTTCCAAATTGGTGCAAAATTGGTGCAGGTGCTAGCTCATGCAGAATATCATGGTGGATTTATTTTCTCAGAGAGCCACTTTAACCGAGATACTGAAATGGTGTTTTCCTGGCCAAGGGGGGTTTTGTTCTGGAGCTAAAGGTGGTAGCAGAAGTTGGTGCTAAAGAATTTGCACAGAGTTCAGGTGCAAAATCATAAGAAGCAATCAATTGTATCATCAACATCTACAAGTTTGGGTGACTCAAATCAGAGAGTCCTACCAATGACTACAACATTTGGTCCACTAGATAGAACTAACTTTAGCAGTTATTCCAATAATTATTGAGGGTAAAGAAGAACAAAACCAGCAAAGGACTCGGGGGTTTAGCAGTTCCCAGGCACTCACGTGAAAGACAGACACAGCCTTAGAAAGCAACTCTTTGTCGTCTTTAGAAGCCGTGTCTCCGCTCAGGATCCTCCACCTTATAACATTTCGGGAAGTATCTGAACATTCTTCATCTTGTTTCTTCTTCGCAAGGTTCAAACATGTTTCAGGTAGCATCTGTTCACCATCCTTAACCAACCCTTGGAGACAGTTATTGATATTTCTGCACTGTGTGCAGCAGAACCATTTATCTTCTGGCAGTTCCTGAAGCGTGCATGACACCATTCAATTACAAAAAGAAATTATGTGAATCACTTAATTCTAAAGATGAAAGAACCATCGAGATGATTTATATTGATTCACCTTCAAATCATCTAAATTTTTCTCCCTCAGACAACCGACATGGTATTCCTTCTCACACTACCAAACAAAAAGTAGAAATGATTCATGGATGAGACATTAATAACAATATATAATTTTATGACTGATTCAACATACTAATTCAAAACAAACTGATACCTGGTCACATATGATAATTGCATGTTCATTAAATTTTGAGCTGCAGAAATAATGTTCGCTGCAAGAACCAAAGCAAGAGCAGTTAAAGAAATGGAAAGCAAAATTGAATGGCGGAATAAGAAAATGCAAAAGGAAACTGGAAGCAAGAGCAGTTAAATTTTAAAGCTGCAAGAACCAAAGCAAGAGCAGTTAATGACATACTATTTAATAAGACTGTAAACTTAGGTTTATGTCAATAAAAGAAGTGCATCATAAAATTCAAAAAGCTTTATTTCTTTCAACAAAGAAGATGCTTCAAATAAACCGCATTACTTGTTTAGACCAAATAATAACATACTAATTAATATAACTGTACAGTTAAAGGTGAAGGTAAGAACTTGCTCGTGCAGTGACCTAGCGGAGACATTCTCTTTGATTTTGTGATTCACTTCTATTTATTGAGATAAAACCAATACATAGCTAACATTGTAAAGATAATTAACATCTTTCTCAATATAATGCTGATAAAATCTTAGAGAGAGAGAGCAGAAACATAACCCGCAAAGGGCACAACCACTGGTTTCATCCTCTTTTGTTCCTACAATCCGAATGCGTTGCTGGTTTATTTCTTCCAAAGCATCAATTCCAGCCACCCTTCCAGCAGCAATTGCATTGGCATTTAGCTTGGCCAACTTTTCCTTTCGGAACTTGTTTTGGCAGAACCTGCAACGCCATTGGCCTTCAGGACTATTTGCACGTGAAATGCAATCTGCAAGATGAACCAAGTCAACAAATTAAGATACTAGGAAGTGCGTGAAAGGATTAAATGATATGCAAGTATGTAGGATGAAACACAGAGAAAACATTTACCACTGTTTGGTTAACTAGAAAACGTGAAAGAAATGCTTGTTTAAAGGGTAAAGAGTATCGAAACCCCTATTATATACCCCATTTTTACAACAGGCATCTACCCTTCATAAAAATAAAAAATAAAACTAAAAAAAAAACTTACATTCCAACATTTATTAAAACTAAGGTAAATTAAGATGGATCCCCCCTACTTCTGCTTCATATACTACCAAAAACAAACTTTCGTGCAGCAATATTTCACCGGAAAGTTGACCACAAGTACTTTGCACCAATAAAGAAAGGTTAGGGTGGAGGTTTCTCTTTTTCATAAATAAAATAGGTGACACGTTGCAAAACCGTGTATACAATAGGGGGTTTGATGCTTTTTACCCCACTTAAAGTATTTGGAGGGCATGATCACTGATGCATCAGTTAACATTTTTATTTTCCAGATAATCAACTAAGTCAAACCTCTTACATAACTTTTTGTTTAGAGAAAAA
Organism: Misopates orontium; assembly: GCA_946800315.1. Taxonomy (NCBI): domain Eukaryota; kingdom Viridiplantae; phylum Streptophyta; class Magnoliopsida; order Lamiales; family Plantaginaceae; genus Misopates; species Misopates orontium. The sequence continues at coordinate 3,929,828 of OX326948.1, read as the reverse complement.
TGCAACAAGCACCATATCAAGTCGAATTTGCCTTATCTTTTCACAGTCCTTTATTAAATTCAGATCGAAATGCAGTCTGACAGATCAGTTGAGCATCATAAAACAGATGGAGATAATAAATAAGGAGTGCATGGTAGGATCTCCTATACGTCTTGAATTCGTGACTCTTGTTTCTCGGAGCAAATGTTAAAAATTGAAAACATTACTGAAGGATAACCTTGGAAGCCTACAAGTTTGGAATGACATGAGAAAGAACCAGTGCTTATTTAACAGCCAATAGTTTAAAATTTTACCAGAATCGTGATAGCACATAATTAAATAGACTCACCACTGTGAAAAGCTCGTGGACATGTCTCACAGTACAAGAGATTCCCTCCATTTCCACAAGTAGAACATAAAGTGTCACTCTTCTTCAAAGTCATTCCATGCTTTTTAGATAATTGAACAGATAGCTCATGTAGAGATACCCCGTTTGACGTGAATATGTTCATATAACTGCAAATCAAGTAGACCAAACTTAGAATAAAGAAATTAAACAGTTTAGATAGCTTGGAGTAACCCATATCCCAACCCCGCCGATCCATATAATCACTTGAAGCAATATTAATGGGCTTTCTGACCTGTTTTGCCTGCAAAACAACTGCACTAATCTAGATCGTGCAAGCTTAAATGTTCTGTGGAGCAGGTTTGGTCTCAGAATAATTTTATCCAAAAAGACGGGTTGAACTTGAACTGAAAGTTGAGTTTATCGATTAAGGACGAGCGAGCTCTATGTTATACAAATAATCTACCCTGTTGGTTACTTACTCAACATTCCTATTTTCTGAAAAGGATGATGAAACTAAAGCAATTTCCCTAATATCAGAGCATTGCTTCATTGTTCTCCAGTTTAATCTTTTCAAGTCAATGAGCCAGCTACTCATCATTCTTACCTAAAATGAGCAAATAACCTAAGAAATTGGACTATTCTCTCTCCTATTCATGAAATGCATATAGTGTCTCTCCTTTATCAACCAAGCAAACAAACTTTTTGAAATATCAGAAATTCTACTTCTTGTGTATAAAAACAATAATATCATTCACTACATAATTTCTAATTGATAACATTATTTATGGAATTCTATTCTATCTGACCATTGTTTCCACAATGGTGCATGGATATCAATCCCGATAATAAACACTTGACTGTATTCATAAAGTAGAAAGAATCTTTTTCAATTTATCAAAATAGATGTTTTATCATTTTATAAATAAGAACAGAGAGAAGACTTGTTCAAATTTCTAAGGAATTGGTAGGTATCTAGATAGGACAACTGATGATTTAAAAATTAACTAATCTTGGAAGGAACACTAAGCATGGCGAATAAAAGTATTGCTCTGGTGTTATTAATTTTGTGGTTGTTCTAATCTGTCTAGCATAAAACAACACCTCAATCAAAATTATAGAAATTAATCAACAAAATAGGTTAAGAGAATCAGTTATTTTCATGTCCTTCATAAGAGACAACATCTCAAGTTAGCAAATATACCAAGTACTGAAAATAATTTTAGAAGATCTAGTAGTTATTCAAAAAAAAAAAATTAACTGGCTTATTACACTCTCTTGTCAGTTAGTTACTAGTTTGAATATTACCATGTATTATTAATGACCTATATTTTATCTTCTTAACTTGAATTTGGGTATCAATGTCCAGTGAGAATTTTTAACGAAAATTCTGCACAAAAATCTCAAGCAAATTTATTTTCAGGCTGTAGCACAACATTTGGGCAACAAGAAGGCCAAGACCATGGGTTAGATCTATTCAGGCCCTAACCTATTCCGTCTCAACTTGTAATTAAATTATATGCATTAGGAGGGTCAAGTTAGCCTAGTTTTCCCATCAAAGTAATAACCAAAAGAAAAATGGGTTCTTTCAAAAAAACAAGAGAAGAATAATAAACAAATAAAAGAGGCAACTTGTCCAATATCTTAACCAATAAGACAACAAAATTTATAGAGAATACTACACACTACCATATTATCATGGGAGATTATCAAAACAAGAGAATTTAAGAAAAACTCACGGGCTTCTACGGGATGCAAAACCAGCATGAGCCTCAAACTTGGAAGGGCTTACCTGTAATAAGAATAAGAATGTAATGCATGGTATTATACATAGACAAAACCAATGCAAGATTTATAGTCTCGACATAATACAAGTAGCTAAAGTACCAATGTGCTGCAGCACAGGCAGAATATAGCACCATCTTTTATGTAACCTTCGGCCCTCTTCTGATCAGTAATAAAAATGCAAACAAATGAATTTAAAAAAATGGCAAAAAAAAGGGTTAGATCTGTTTACTTTTGCTTCCTTCTTAATAATTACAGAGAAACTAGTTTTAAATTAGAATAATGATGAAAAGAATAATTCACTGGATTCACCTCCTTGTCGATGACATATGACAGATGAGTGCCATCAGGAAGCACATTTTTGTCAAATACTAATTTGTGCATTCTTGAATCCCTTCAAAATGAAACCAAGAGCAGTTGGTGACACAATGTAAATAGACAATAAAAGCATGTTGAATATCCAGAAGACTCTACATTTATGAAAGTAAAGACTGTAAAACAAAAGCTACAGAAAAATGAAGGTTACTTCTTCGTTAGCTGTCCCATGGCCTTCTGTTTACTTTTTGAAGACATTTCAGAACTTGCTGGAGCCCTTATCTCAGACTTGCTACTTGTGGTCGTTGTTGCCAATGAACCAGTTGGTAGTTGCCTAAATCATCAAATAACCAACACGAGAACAAAATTATTCATTTGTCAGTACTACCTTAACAACGAAAAGAAAAAAACATATAACAAAGTCTTTTGCAAAAAAAATGGATAAAAAGGCATAGAACTCTCAGTAGACACTGCATTTTCTTATGATGAGCGAATTTCCCCTGGCACATATTTTGCACTGTTCCTGAGAAATTCTAGAGACCATACATTTTTTTTATTTCTGTAATAAATGACAAGAGAACAATAGGAATCCGAGTACATGAGAAACCTTATGTTTTCTTTTCAACACCTGTATCTGTAATCCTTAAAGAAGTCTATTTAATTCTGACTATGTCATCCATAAATATGGAAAAGAGTATTTGCTATTTATTCATATGTTGGTCCAAAGTAAAGTTGAACCTTGGATATCATTCTCACTCAGATACCTTTCTAAATGTCAATCCAAACATTTTCTTCTCTTTCGACTTTTGCTAAAGCATTGATACAGAAATCTTCACACTGTGAATTTATTATATAAGAAGTTAAAACAGCGTTCAACAGTCCAGAAATATAAAATTCAACATAGATTGTTTCCTTCCTCCTAATCTGAGGTTCCAACCCCCATAAAGTTGATAAACTGCTCATCTCCAACATACCCTCCCTGTTGTGGATGAGCCATTGAACGCAGTCTCGACATTGCAGCAGAGTTGGCGTCCGGCATCGTCGAGTCTCTATGGCTTGTCTTCTCATTGACACCAAACTCCCTCAATAGTCACGCCACCAAACAAATTAGAAATGGTCACAGGTCATGGTTTCCTCACATATCAACTTTTGCTGGTTGAGAAGTACTTCTCTCGGTAAAATTTTAAGGTTGGCCAGAAAAAAAAAAGAAGAAAGAAAGAACACTTTGCACAGATGTGCAATGTTTGCGCAAGGCTTAAGTATAATAAAATAGCATCATATCTAACATGTTATATATATGCTGACAAATACCGTTATCCAAATTACCTTTTACTGGTATCACAGATGTAATCAGGACTGATGTCTGACTTCTTTGGTGCAGCACACAAGTCGCAGAGAAGCATCGATCTTCCAGAACAAGCTTCAAGAACTCCTGAAACAAGAATCTATCAACCCAAGAGAAAAGCATTACGTATGATGGAAATGAATCACCTTTGCAATTTGAACAAGATGCAGTCAATCCGGAAGCAGAATCACCAATGGCCTTCTTGATAGCAATTTCAAGTGAAATAGAATTCTTGCACGCTTCCAGCACGTCTTGAAGACTTTTTCCGTTGTTAAAATATATGTAATCAAGTGGGCGTTTATTGTGACTATGGGCATGTAATTCAAATTGAATTGGGGTAACAATCTAAAATCAATAACAAGAAACAGTTAGTCTGACTGGAGAATTCAAAAAATCTGCAATTACCGAGTTCTGAGCCCTTACTTTGTTGCCCTTGCATTCATTACAAGAACACAATATTCCACTATTTTTAATAATTCCTCCAAGTCCAGATTCTGAGTGACCTCTACGCTGAAAATATCAAAATTCAAAGGAAAGAGAATAAAATTAATCACATTTATAACAAAGAAAAGATGAATAAAACAAGGAATTAAGTGTTTGACCTTTGAGCCACGAATGTAACAGACAGGTAACGTCTCTAGCAACCCCGTGTTGAGAAGATCCTTAAACCTTGGTGGCTTAGGCATTTTCTTATTGAACTTCGACTGACAACCTGCAGAAATCACATCACCACTTTCTGCCGTTCTTTCATCTAAATCTGACTTCAGCACCACCTCAAGTGGTTCCCGAGTTGAGCGAATATCCCTCGGAATTTCATCCCCCTCATCAACTCCTACCCTCAAAACACAGCTCTTTCCCTTTCTTTTTTTATATGAAACCTCTGAGTTATCCGACATACTAACACCTTTCCTTCCATTTTGCTCTTCTGCATCCTTAGCGATTCTCTTTGTCCCAAACCCCTCTAGCTTTTCTTCTAAACCACTCCCGACGTTGTTTCTGGTGACACTGGATTCAATCCGAGACCCGGTCACTCTCCTTCGGCCCACCGGAAGCGTCCCCATCACCGATTCTGCCTGCATCATCATCGCAAACTCCCTTTTCATCCCAGTTCGAATGGATGATACAATTATCTCATCGGAACCAATATCCTAGAAAGGCATTTGAACAGATCTTATACGAAATGGTAAGATGCATAATGTCACAAATTTCAGACTTTATACATATATAGATATAAAGATTCCATTAAACACAGAGAAACGGCAAGCAAAGATTTATCTGATTATGAATATCCACATTCAAACTTCAGTGAAGAGAGTGGAGTCAGTTTGACGTAAAGTGAAGATGCATAGAATGAAAGAATACGGAATGTAAACTATATGTGCAAGCATGCACGTACTATTATTGTGCAAAAAATCATGACCTTGTTTTTGCAATGAACTATCAATTTTATAGAACTTGACAAAGGGTAAGAGGGAAGATTCACAATTTCCTTTTTTCAGCAGCCAGTATATACCTTACACTAAGGAAAACCTACTTTAATCCACAGTCCTATATTATTTATCACAACCAAAGATTTTTCAAAGTGTGTGACTTAGGAGGAACATTATAAGTTATATAATTTGGATGAATTACAATGACTTCCCCGAGGTTAGGGACTACACTTAGATTCCCTCGTATTTGTAGAATACCAAACCTCCAACATTTGGATTAGTTACAAAATACAAACAGAAAACACACACTAAAAAGTTGTCTATAAGTCTATTGGATAAATGAAAATAGTCTAAGGATCTCATATCCTTTGCATTCGATTTTAACTGAACACGAAAAATGACAATTGCAACACAACTGACACAAATCTTGGGAAAAAACCAGCTCTATTAGGCTACTAAAACGTGAAACTAGACAATGGCCCCAACTTTTACACACAAAAGGAAAAAAAATGAATTATGTTAGTTTAGAACTCCATCTCAATATATAGTGTTAGGTAGCCATTTTGCTAAAGAGACTTTTACTTAACAAAGTCCTACAAACTTGAGTGCTTATTGTCTTCTTCACTACTAACTAAGAAGAAACATACAATTTAATAAAACTATATATCTTGAATGGCTCCAAATTTTACTTTATACCATGCTCATTCTGAGTGTAACATAGCCCATATGCATACTCTTGGGAAATCATTTAACTAACACTCAGTTCATTCTCTAAACAAGTTAACAACATCAACTAAGATCTAATTTAAGAAACTTTTTAATATGTGAAAGCTATATAGATAGTACTTTTGCTTGGCCCTGAAAATTAACTTTTCAACTTGGTAAATCTTTCGCTATGTAGTCATTACAATAATTTGGTGAAAGGTAAAACTATTCTCGACAGAAAGAATTTTAATTTTGTTGATCTGGAAAAAAAAAGAACCACAAAAGCATAAAGTCTAAAAGATAGATATATTTCTTACTTGGGAATTGTGGAGGTCTTGGCTTTTGGCGTGATCCATTAGAATAGCTGCCACATAACATTGGATCATATTTAATAGTTTCAGATAGTAGAATGCATAAGATGGAAAAAAACTTCAGTTAGCTAGCAAACATGATCAAGATGTTTGGAAAGACACTAATGTGTTCTAAAAGATCATGACACATATTGGAAGCAAGTGCAACTCAAAAGAATTACTAGCCTTCTCGCTCATTTTCATGCAATAAGCTCCAATACATGCATAAATTGTTTCAGATGCTTTACAATCAGGCTCAAAAATGTGAGGACCGCAACGAATTTACACTAAGCTCTAGGGAGAAAGATAACCCCCCAACTAAGAAGAAGAAAAAAAGTCAAACGCTTTCTCAGAAAATGTACGCGAAGAAAACATTTCTTCATGTGGTTTGAGAAATGAACGAATACAGCAAGGACATAAAAACTTAGCTAAATGACATTCCTATCTCAAGGTGAATATAGTTTCTTTGCCGGAAACCTGTGCAATATGTTTAGTTTAGAACTATATCTGAATAATATTAACACTAACAGTCTGCTTGAAATCATAGTATAGTGAAGAGAAACAACCAAAATCATACTTAAAGTCAAATCAAGTGGTTAGACCAATGACAACTGAAAGTAGAATAAATCTATGAAATCAATATGGACATTTGATGTAACATACCACACAGCAATATCAATGGCTATCTTGTTTCTCAATCTTTACACTAATGAAGTGGCAGTAAAGTTCAATACGCTTCTTTCGGTCGTGGTGAACTGGATTTCTTGCGATGCTTAAGGTGGCTTGGTTATCTTCTTTTCCAGTATTTTTATGTTTACAAGTCTTTTTGGCAAAGAGAAATGACATTGATGCTAAATATGGAGGATATAGCATTGGAATATGAAGTTGGAGTCAACACCAAACTTAGAGTTCAATGCAAGAAACTGAGATGAAATGGGAGTTCATAACAAAAGATATGAAGAAAATGAACAAGCGACTGGTGCCAATTTCTCTGCGATTTCGGAAAAATTGGTACAATAGCACCATTTGGTCTCGAATCTTGGGTAGAAAATACCACAAACATTTACACATTGGTGCTGTTTACTGTGTGATGGCACATGACGGGGAACAAATTGCATTGTACCATTCCTATGCAGAAAATTGCATTTTATGTAAGGATTTCTCTGTCTTTTCGCATGGTTTCCGACCCAAACACAACGAAGTTGTACTTTCAGCTACAAAATCCTATAAATATGATGAGGGAGAAGCCCTATAAACATAACAGAGAACCACCTTTTTTGTTGTTAGATTAGGGTTTAATGTTGTTTTTAGATTAGCATGTTTTAGTTTATATTTTCTAGGATTATGATGTAGCCTAATTACTCTATGTTGAACTCCTGCTTTATAATTGATGGGTTGATTAAGTTTTTAATTGATATTTATATATCTTGAGTTTATTGCTTTTATGTGCATGGCGAACACATGAATGATTACATGTGCGTGTATATGACATATCTCATAAGCTAAACAAATCATACATGTGTAGATTGACGACCTATCTCATGGCGTATTGATGCTTCCCAGAGGTAAATTCACGGAGTTTAGTGCTTATGACCATGCTTAGATTCACTTAAAACGTTGAAGGCTTAGTTTTGTACCACGGACAACTAAGTTACTTGGCTTATAAAGTGAGGCTATTGTAATAAACTACAACAGATGATTCCCCTTATCAAAGATTGTTAAGACTTAAGATACTCCCAATGGTTCAGTTGTATTATCACTATTTGAATATGTGCCTTTAGCAGCATCCTAGATCTCTTTTGTAATGGAGTAGAAAAGGAAATTTTCACCGATTTCACTTGATCATTAAATTTCTCAGCCATGCATGATCATGTTGTTTTCAGATCTCTAGTTCTTCTAGGACGGATCGTTCTGTTTTAGGGCAGAGAAAACTGGGTGTTAACCATCTTTCCCTTTTTCAGTGGATAAAGAGCATGAATAACTGTGAGCACTATAAGAAGTTGTGGGCATCCAATTTTTGTCTCGTAAAGGAAGTAGATGTTCGCCAACCATCTTTGAATGAATGGTCAAAGTAATTCATTAAGGTGGTTGGGTGGATCAATTCAGCCGAATTGTGGTAGGGGCTGTCTGTCCAATTTGCAAACAGGGAACTAGTCCTATATTTGCAAATAGAGGTTTCTAGTTATACTAAATAGGATTTGCACCCCCAAACTCTTCCTGTAAATAGAGAAGATATAAGTACCATTTCAATCATCCAAAAACAAAAACAAAGTGCTTAGTAATACTCTTAATTTCTTTCTTGTAGAGTGAGGTGTAAGTTAGTGAGTGTTGTCAGTGAAAAGGCTTTGTGAAGGTCGAGGGAAAATTATATAGTTGTAACAATTTTGTGAATTTCAGCTAGCCTCATAGTTTTCTACGGATTTGGAGTTTCCACGTTAAATCCCTGTGTTGTTACTATAGTCAGTGTTTATTCATTTTGCTTCATATTTCCACAATGGGCAAATCCTGGGTGAGCGTATTTCTCAGTTCAAATACCTAGGTGGACTTTTTACTAAGGTGGAGCTCTTATATGGTAGTAGTTGTGAATACGCATTGTATTTTGCTTCATATTTCAGGTGAGCGTATTTCTCAGTTCAAATACCTAGGTGGACTTTTTACTAAGGTGGAGCTCTTATATGGTAGTAGTTGTGAATTGCATTGTCTAAGGTACACTTAACTGATATTGTTGTGACCTCACTAGCAACCTGGGACCTTGAAGCTTGTCGAGGGAAGATCGAGCATCTCTCTTTCCCACGGCTTACTAGTGAATACTACTCAAGTCTACTAAATTCACAAAAACTCACCTGTGTGATGTCATGGGGCAAAGGCGCGAATCTGGTCAAATTTGACGTAGAAAAGTTTATGGCAAGTGAAAATCATGGATGTGTTGATTTAGTCAGGCTTACACAAGGCTTTGAAGGGTAGAGATGCCCTTGTTAGTACATCAGGCAAAGCTGCAACTGCAATCCGTTTGTGCCTAGCTAAAAATGTTCTTGCAAACGTGCATGGAATATCTTCGGCAAAGGGACTATGAAAAAACTAGATAAGTTATATCAGACGAAGGACGTCTTGAATCGAGTGGACCTAAAAGAGTAGTTTCACACACTGCGAATAAAAGGGTACGAGGATCAAGCCTTGAGACTCATCTCGTCTCTTCCACGTCCGTACGAGCACATGAAACAGGTCTTGATTCATGGAAAGGAGAAAATCAATTTCTCGAATGTGACTAGCAAGTTTCTTTCTGAAGAGAGGAGACTCGAGTGACGGTTCACATGAAAACAATGCGATGGTGGCTTTCGTTGGCGGGAAGAGGAACTCCGGGAAGAAAGCCTATTCGAGGTGAGAACAACTCGGTCACGTGAAACGAAATTGTCCGAAATGGGGAGCTGGTTCAACAAAAGGCTCTAGGCCAGTGCACGGAGATACCAGCGGTGACACAAACATTGCTTACTGTGAAGATGTCATCTTATGAGCGGTGTGCACATCTTGATGGCATAAGACCTTAAAGTTGCCATGATACATATTGGGTCTTGATTTGCACATGGGCATGATTTTGGCATTGATGCAAGGTGTGTGGTGAGTATTCATGTCCATGGCTGGTGACTTTCAGGAGAGCCAAAAGTAGGAGTTACAACATAATTATCAACAAGGGTATTTTTCGACACGGTCTGAAATGCTTGTAATAAACTTATTCTGAGTGATTATGCTTGTTATGGTGGAGCATGGTGATTTTCTATTGAGAATTGTGACTTTGTTGTAGTGATAGCAGAAGCTATGAAGATTTTCATCGAGGTGGAGTGGTTGTGAGGTAACCAAGGCCAAAGTGAAGATATTGTGAAAAAAGGTTTCTAGTTATACTAAATAGGATTTGCACCCCCAAACCCTTCCTATAAATGAAGAAGAAATGTTTACCATTTCAATCATCCAAAAACAAAGTTCTTAGTAATACTCCTAATCTTTTTTCGTAAAGTAACAGTGAGATGTGAGTGAATATTGCTAGTGAAAAGGCTTTGCGAGGGTCGTGAGAGTGAGGAAAAATTATATATTAGTTGTAGTAATTTTCTATATAGTTAATTTTCGCTTTGGTCCCGTGGTTTTCTCTGGATTTGGAGTTTCCCCGTTAAATATTTGTGTTGTAACTATTGTCAGGTTTTGCTTCATATTTCCGCAATGGGCAAATCTTGGGGCACGTATTGATTGATTCAAAGACCTAATAGTAGGGTGGATAATGAGAAGCGGACTAGTGACAGAACTTTCAATGATTGAGGTGGCTTCAGGAATTGAAGCCGCTGTGATTAGTGTGATTAGAGAGGGAGTTTTAGAAGTTCCACCATACATGGTGATGATGAGGGACTAGGGATAGAGAGCCGGAAAAGAAACGGTGGCATGAAAAGAAGGAAAAAAATGGCACAACTAGGGTTGCTCTATACCATATGAATTTGAAGAAACCATAGAACTCATTCTATCTTGATTGAGGAGAAAACAACTATTTATATTTTAAGAAAGGTATAAGATAACTCCCGAGATTCCCTTAAATCAGGATATTACCAATTAAAGAGGATCCGGAATATATCCTCAAGGTTCAAACTAATCTACATAGTTACAAATACTAACATCTATTTCTATACACATAGTTGTACATCAACCTTTTAGATATCTTTCATACCACTAGCCTGCCTGCTGAGACAAAATACTCTATGGCTTTGTCCCGTAAACAAAAGATCAACATCCCAGCCAAAGTAGACTAACTGAAACAATTTAACTTGTAGCCAGTAATTAGTGTAGAACAAGAAATAGTTGGAACATTCATATCACGAGTTGTCCTGATGAACAACAAAAATGAAAGAATCTGCAAAGAACTGGTAAGAAAAACAAATGTAAGGTTACCGCTGCAGAGAAAGAGCAACTGGAATAGTGACCAGCAGCACAGGCAACACGCTGCAGGGGCTAGTATCTAGCCAGAGCAGCGTGGAAAGGCAATACGTGGATCTGATCTTTGAGGCTTGCAGATCTGGAACTCAGGAGCTCAAATCTGAAAGCAAAGATACATCAGCTGTGGCACTATAGATGCATGCAGATCTGGTTGAGGTGCACAGATCTGGAACTCAGGGGTTCAAATCTGAATTGTGAAGATGCGTGGATCTGGCGCGGTGGCTTGGAACTAGAAATTTCGACACAAGGAACTGATTGGTGAAGCCACTGATTGAGAAAGTGTGCAGATCTGGAGCTTGGTGGTTCGGACTGAAGCGCTAAGGTGTCCGAATGTGGATCAGTGGAGGATTTGTTGGGGAAAAAAGGTAAGTGACGGCAATCTGATTGATTGTTCGTGACTGAGGGCGTGTGGCGGCGCTACAGAGATGCAAGATTGTTTAGTAAAAAAAGAAGGGTTTCACTAGAGAAGATGCGCCGTAAAATCTTTCAAACTACTCGCTTTAATCACCAGATCCTTTTAATAAATTATGTAGCCTCTTGCACCACGCTAAGATCTGATACCAAACAAAGAATAAAGCGCATTTTATTAGCAAGATGCTTCACCAATAACGGAGAGGTCATGGGTTCGAGTTGCCGTGGGTGCATGTTTGTGTGTATGCGCGTGCAGCCCGGGTGAAAATAAGAGATTATGAACCAAATAAAGAGATGCATATTTTGCATTTCTGACTTAAATCCATTCCATAATTTGTCTTCACTTAAATACATGTAACAACTACACAAATAAAGATAATTTACAGCATTAGACTTATTACAAGAAATTTGTCCAGCTAATTAACCTTAAGCAAGGAAACTGTTAAATCTATCGATTAGGCTAACTAAATCTATCTAGCACCTTAGATGTATACATTTTTTCCCTAAAATAAAATCCTAATAGATTGGCAAGCAAGAAAATTACCTATGTGAGCCCATGCACACAGTGACTACTTATAATTTGAAGGGCGCAATCAACTACCCTCCCTCCAAAACTCACAGGATTTTGGTGGGACTTATATCCCTGCCGGTACTGAACCCTTGTATTTCCCTAATCATATATATATACATAAGTAAAAGAAATTAACCAAAATTTGATAACTAAACAGTTTCAGATAGAATCGTGCCTCCATCCAACGATCCAAACATTATTCAAGGAAATTAGCATAAGGAGTAAATTTTTGCCACCTCTATGCTTTCGGCATCAACACTCGAGGTCGAGGAACCTATTGGTTAAAGAAGTTGTATGCCCTAAGTTTCTCCAAATAACTCAAGGAGCAGTAGTAAAAATCCCAAAAAAAAGTGATGTTATGCATAGAGGTGAAGACATAATTAAAAAAGGTGTATGCCATAAGTATCAATATATTGCCTGCCCAAAAAAAAAAAAGAAAATTTCCCAAAACTTTTAATTCCATTGACTGTAAAATCCCACAATAAGAGAGATATAGAAAAAAAGAGCAAAGTTTCGCCACCCTTATACTTTACGAACAACTTGTGCTTAGGATGAAATTCAATGAGTCACTTTTCTTAGATAAAATTCAATTCCTGAATAAAGGAAGATTACAGATACACCAGAGAATTATTACAGGTCACAACTCATCCAACAAACGGATTATTGGAGTTGTTGGGTTGCTAGTCTAGGACTTATCTTTTTACCATAGCAATTCTTCAGAGGTCAGTATGGCTAACCAAGCATGTAGATCCTATTGGAGTTAGAATCTAAGAGAAAATTGGGCTTTTTTTTACTTGGATAGTATTTGCAAATTATTTACATACTCAAATAATATAAAATGGAAGGGGAACCTATGCCGTGACACTTCCGTGCAATTTCTCGACAACCAAAATCTCGCACCAACCAATACAATAATCAATAGACAAGAAGAATCCGAGTATTTCATAAGTTCAACAAATAACCTACTTTAACTTTCTTCCATATAGTAGTGTTATTGGACGTTGTCACATTATATATAGTGAGATCCTTTGTAGAGTAATCAGCCAGCCATTTAAATATCGAGTACATACATGTGTCTCAATGCGAGTAATCAAGCAAATCACTCACATATATGCATGCGTATTCAAGAAAATCACACCCAAATGAAGACATTCAAACCAATGGAGAACGATGCAAGAAAATCATTTATGATAATTTATTCATATTAGACGTAGACCTTAAGATGCACCATGACCGCACATGGAAACTCTTAATTTCTTGCAAATGTACGAAGAACAAGGAGGAACAAACAAAGTATGGATGGAGGTCATACAAAATGGTATCACTATCAAAAGACTAAAGAAAGATGCTCTACTCAACCAAAATGAGAGGAGAAAGAGAATACATGTGTTCGACTAGTATAAATAACAGTTAAAGCTTGATCGTGGTTGTTGTTGTTCACTCGTTTAGTAGGAAAAGGAAAAGGTTATTTGTTCACTCATTTGATTCATATAGCCTACTTATGAGAATTACAGTTTGGTTGTAGTTGTTGTTGTTGATGTTCTAGACACCTAATTTCGTTATTCTCAAATTACTTTTTAAATCATTTGTAGCATGTTAGGATGCATAACTAATCTGAGGAGCTTTAAGTGCCTCTACATATTCGAGAACACACTTTTAAATTAATAATTATAAGTATTCAATTCTAAAAGAGATTCGGATAAACTTTTCGAATTAATACTGAAAAGAAATGGATCAATAAGAAACTTTACCCAACAATTATGTATTGTTGAGCTTGGTCTTCCGGTGGCTGATAATAGGTTAGCTGAGCTCCTAAAGAGCATAATATGTTGCTCCAGGAAGTGAATCCGATCCTTGATCCTTCCATGCCTTTGTTTTTGCTTTCTGTTTTATTTCCAGAACTCTGTTGAATCCCAATTACTTCATCCATCTAAAATAATAAAATCCACCGATTATAATAGAAAAGATATCCAATACACAAAATACTCATGAACATATATTTTATAGAAATGGCGCGATGTATTTAAGAAAAATAATTGAATAACATAACAAAGCACCACTACTATACTAGTTGCAAGGTGTGAGTCCTAAGACTTGGATCACGTACGGACAACATTGGGCATCGGTCACTTCTCTGAAAGTTTGTGCCCTCCTAACTCCCAGTCCATAGCTAGTAGATTTTTAACAAGGTCATACAGCTAGTAGTAGTGAGGTCCACTTTTCTCTCCAGTTGCAATCCAAGTGGGGTAATGTTTAAATTGTAGTTTTCACCGAGGCCATGCTCACTTATTAGCGCAAGCTAACCATGCTGCAGACTGCGATGACCTTTATAGCAAGTATGACATTATCATCCGACAACTGTGGATTGACTTACTTATGCAAGATTCTTTTAACGAGTAAATTGCAAAACCCTCCCTCTGTTACAGCTAATCGGTCGATATCCCATGCGTAATAACTATTAGCAATTAACCGCCTACATAACTTAAAACCTATCACCATGAAACCATCTTTACAGTTGACTACATCGATAGCTAATGAATTTAAACAATTAAAGTATTTTCTAACTAATTGCAATATTCATTGTTTTTCTAATACACAGACATTCAATGGAGCAATTACTTACTTGTAAGCGACGACGAATACGATTCGGATCCCCAGTATTCCTAAAATCCCCAAAAGATGCTGCAAAAAAATATACATAAAAATCGTCAATTTGTAAAAATCAATGACTGAAACTTTCGAATGGAAAGTTAAATATTATAAATTACAGAATCTAAATCATTCATAATATAGCTGAGAAGTACGTAATTTGTCGCTTGGAGCGAAAATAATGGCGGGGAATTTGAACAGAGAGATATTTATATCAGTGAGGGTTTTGGTTTTTACATTTTATGTGGTGGGTGGGATAAAATAAGAGAATCTACTCGCTATTTATGCTTTGAGGAGTTATCGCCTGCTGCGGGAGTATGTAAAGTCCAATGATTAATTACTCTCTCTCTCTCTTAATTTTTTGTATGATGATATTTGATGGAAATTGTTCAATGTAATGCTTTCTATTCTATTTATATATTTTGTTGAAAATTATCAATGAAGGAATATAATGCACTAAAAGATTTTTGTAGCTTGATAAAATGGATATTTGTTGGCTCTTTTTCACTACTAGCTAGAAAAATGAGGATTAAAAAATTTCTTAATTGCTTTCTGAAAGTCTAACTCTGTCAAAGTTGGCCAACCTCATATAAATATTCCGATAGATGAGCTGAGTGATCTTGTGTCCTGAAAATACAATTAAGCATAAACTAGTCCACCGCAAAAATTCTGTTTAGTTATTTGATGAATGACCAATTGGGTGGTGAATATGCCGCTATGAAGTTCTCTTGAGAATTGTGGATAATACCTTCTTCATGTTGGACTTGAGTTACCATAAGCTTTTTAATAAATATAAGTAACTAAGTCTATTTTAATATTTTCAAGCAAAAACACATTAAAGAAAAAAATCCAGCGTGCTACCCCATTTTAAAATCACAATAAATCATATTCTTTTCCTTCCATGTGTTTATTAGCCTATTACGCATAATAGAATGACTTTCATTCCCTCTTAACACCATTTTCTACATGTTAATTGAGCATTAATAATTGCGTATTTTGACAAAACAAAACAACAAAAAATTAAGCTCACAATAAAAGTTAATTAGGTTTCACTTCTTAAATTAGCAATATCTTCGAATAAAAAATAAAACTCATGCATTATGTACAAGATATATAACTAAAAATATTGGCGCGAATTTCATTCGTTTCAGTTTTTTTTTTCCTCTCACACTCACACACATTCCCCCATAACTCCGCGCCTAACTTTATTCTAATCTAAAAGACTCAGACAAACTCGCATCACAATATGATTACATTCATCAAAATCTCATCAAAAAAAAATATCTAATTAGTTTTCAATATTGTAAAGCATTCATCAAAAATTTCGATCAATCGCCGTAACTTTTTATATTTAGCAATGGTTGGTAGTGTGGATGTAGCCGTGAACCTGGAGAAGGTGGAGCCGTTGCCGGAGGATTTTGATGCGACGGTGGTGATCAAAGATCCGGTGCCAGCGGAAGCGAAGGAGAGGGAGATCGTGCTAGGAAGAAATGTGCACACTATGTGTTTGGAGGTCACGGAGCCCGATGCAGACGACGACGTTACCGGGGAGAGGGAGGCGTCGATGGCGAGTATCTTGTCGCGGTACCGGAAGTCGTTGCTCGAGCGGACCAAACATCATTTAGGTAAAATGTGATTAACTACTATATGAATACTTAATAAAACATATTAGTTTTGGAGTAAATTGTGAAAACTACCCTTGTGTTATTTATAATCGGGGAATAGCACCTTACGTTAATTTTCGTTAGCAAATGTAACCTGTGAAATTTAAAAATTAGCAAATATCTCTTACTACACTTTTAATTAAAAATGAATCTTCTATCCCACTTTTGTGTTCCACTCCATGAATGACAAACTGTATTTTATTGTACGTGAGTGATGCATGAGTGGTTGATATATTGTTTAAAATGAAGGTTAAGGGCATGTTGGAAAGGACCCTATAGATTAACGGGTTTGGTGAAATTATTTGTATAATTAAATTACTATATAATACTTAATAAATAAATTTAGTTTTTGGAGTAAATTGCAAAAAATATATTTGTGTTCTTTTTTTCCTAATTACAAATAATTCTCCGTGCTTTTTAACAAATATCCCCAATAAAATTTAGACTTAGCAAATATCTCCTAGTATGCTTATTTGATTTGCAATGCTGAAATTGATGGCAAAACTTGCTTTTTATTGTATTTATCGGAAGAATATAAATGGTCGTAATTGTTCAAATTGAATTTTATCTACATTTTATCAAGTTTTTTCGAAAAAGAAAAGCATTACTTTTTTGATATGTAGGAAGAATGCGCTACTGATTCTTGTTCATACTATTTTGAATGATTTAAAGACAAACTTAAACGTTATTAAAAAACATACGATGTTTAGTTAAATAAACACACATGCAATATACATTTTTAATACATAAGAATTGATAGTTGTTTACAAGGTCAAGTTAAAATATAACGGTCGGAAGGTATTTGCTAATTTTTAAATTTCACTGGTGGATTTGCTAAACACAATTATACATGGGATTAGTTGCCAATCGAAATACCGCAGGAGTGGTTTCTGCAATTTATTCTTGTGTTTGGATGTGTAATGTGTTTCATTTCACCATTTTAATTATTCATGTTATGCATTGCATTAGGCATGCCTTACTTTGTTTTGAATATCTGTAACCTCTGAACATGACATTCTTTTGACAGGTTATCCTTATAATCTTGATTTCGACTACGGTGCATTAGGACAGTTGCAACACTTCTCCATTAACAACCTTGGAGATCCATTCATTGAGAGCAATTATGGTGTACATTCCAGACAGTTTGAAGTTGGTGTGTTAGATTGGTTCGCACGCCTTTGGGAACTAGAGAAGAATGAGTATTGGGGATACATCACAAATTGTGGTACCGAAGGCAATCTTCATGGCATTCTAGTCGGGTCAGTCGAAATAGCCAGTAACCGTGATTGAATCTCGTTATTGCGTTGTCTCAATCTCTACTGATCTAGGTTGTTAATTGTGTTGAAATTTTTGTAGGAGGGAAGTTTTTCCTGATGGAATCCTGTATGCTTCGCGTGAGACGCACTATTCGATTTTTAAAGCAGCAAGAATGTACAGAATGGAATGTGAAAAGGTCGACACTTTGCTCTCGGGTGAGATTGATTGTGAGGATTTCAAAACGAAACTGCTGCATCACAAGGACAAACCAGCAATCATCAACGTGAACATAGGTATCATTATCTTTTCCCCGCGACAGACAAAATAATTAAGTGTTAAATGGTATTAGTAAATCATTTCACATTGTGTTGATCATTGCAGGAACAACTGTAAAAGGTGCTGTGGATGACCTTGATCTTGTGATCAAAAGCCTAGAAGAAACAGGATTTACACATGACCGGTTTTATATCCATTGCGATGGGGCTCTGTTTGGTCTCATGATGCCTTTTGTAAAACGTGTAAGGTTATCGTGCTCTTTTGATGAAATTGTCATTCTTCTAGTCGAAAAGATTTCCTACGCATCCCTAAAGTGATAGCAAAAGTTAATGATAGAAGAGGTCCAGATAACTTAAGGTTAATTACAAAACATGGCCTTACTCATGTTCTGCCAATATGCAACCATGACTGATGATTTGGATATGGAATAACACGATTTTGAAGAACTGAGTACAGATTTTAAAATACATTTTCACTATTTGAATGTATGAAATCACAACACATTTTATCATAGAAAGTTTACGACAAGACAAAAAAGTATTGAATTTTTGGTGATGACCTCTGCTATCTGTCTCATTTCAGGCACCAAAAGTTAGTTTCAAGAAGCCAATTGGAAGTGTGAGCGTATCAGGACACAAATTCGTCGGATGCCCAATGCCATGCGGTGTCCAAATAACACGATTGGAGAACATAAATGCCCTATCAAGAAACGTTGAATACCTCGCCTCCAGAGACGCGACTATCATGGGAAGCAGGAACGGTCATGCTCCAATATTCCTCTGGTACACCTTGAATCGAAAAGGATACAGAGGCTTCCAGAAAGAAGTGCAAAAATGCCTTGTGAATGCTCACTATCTGAAAGATCGCCTTAGATCTGCTGGAATAGGAGCAATGCTCAATGAACTAAGCAGCACAGTTGTGTTTGAACGCCCCCACGATGAAGAATTTGTTCGTAAATGGCAGCTCGCGTGCCAAGGCAACATCGCTCACGTGATTGTGATGCCTAATATTACTGCTGAAAAGCTAGACATTTTCTTGCAGGAATTGCTCGAGAAAAGGGCGATATGGTACTGCAATGGGAAGGTTCAGCCCCCCTGTGTTGCAGCAGATATAGGTGAAGAAAATTGTTTTTGTTCTCTGCATAAGTGAGAGCTACATATCTACGAAAGAGACCCATGAATTGTGTGTGTCTCCCACCATAAACCGCATCAAATTAGATTCTACTCATAGGACGCTAAAGAACATAAGTTCGTTCTTCAACGACTTGACATACTATTGAGGACGTTTTACCGTTTCATACTATATTTTGTTCTGTGTTTTCTATATGGTGTAGTTCATATATATTATCTAGACAGAAACATGATGATTTTTGTATATGTAGACCGTAGACGCATTTAGTGATTCGAATATTGTTACATTCTAATACATGCACAAGTTCTATTCGACGTAAAAAGATAAGAATAATTCTATAAGCAAGAGCTTTTGCTGATAGATTATGTCAATGCTTTTTGTTGTCAAAGCCATTTAGGTACGTAAGAACACGGTTTTTAGTACAAGACTAAAGCATCGTAAAGTATCAATACAAGAAATCAAACATAAAAGTTAAAAAGCAAAGTAGAAAAATGGTATAGATTCTTTACATAAATTATCGACTTAAAGATTAAAGCCAAATGTCGAGCTTTATTCCTCTCTAAAGAGAACGCGTGATTACAGGAGCTTCTTCTACGTACTCGGATTTTACAAGTGTGAACACATTGGATTCTTTGCTTAATAATATCACTATATTATATCACCATAAAGTTATAATAAACTACCTATGAGACATTCTCAAAATGCTGTCTGATATTCCGTAGATACACTTACTGTATACGATCCTTTTTATTTTATTCCTTTCAAGTTCTTAAAATTCTAGTCTCCATTTACTTATGTTGTCACATACAACTTAACAGAAGCAAAATTGATGGATATTCGTAAAGCATATGTTTCTCTTTTACAATGTTTCCATTATATATCTCCAATTAATACTTGCTTATGATCATATTAGATTTTATAGGCACAAACATTATAAATTAGTGAGACAAGACAATAGTTAGTCCTATATATATATATATATATATATATATATATATATATATATATATATATATATATATATATATATACTTTATTGCAATAACGGAGCAAGATAAAACAAGTGTGTGACAAACATGCATAAACCCTTGTTTTTCTTGCGTAGAATTCACTTAATTTGAATTCTAAGTTCTAACACGAGTTACATGGACTAGTATAATTTTATTTATATGGTTTCAAATTTTTTAGCCCTTTAATTCTGATGCATTACAATAATTACTTTATTTATTTTAAAAGAAGTTTCTCAACATAACGAAATTATATTCTATTTTAAGCTTTCGGTTCATTTTGAACAAGTCAATCAAAGTGAACAAGCGAATTGATCGTGGCACCTTCTTTCTCAAATTCACTAGTTTTATTATTTAACTCTCCTTTTCTCATTTCCTTTTTGTATTTAAATGTGTAAATTTTCAATGTTTTGGTGAGTATCATACAACACAATGTAAAGTAAATTTGACTAGATTCTTTAGTACCATGTTTTTGTTTTTGCTTTTTTAGTACCATGTTGAAAACCAATTATAAATCAATAGTACGTAGCTGGTGAGTAGTGAGCTATCCACATGATAAACGGGACGTAGAATTAATTGTAACGTAAAACGTAACAATAACGGCATGAACCGAAAGTGTAAAAGTTTGTTGCTTGAGGGATAAAACCTCTTGAAATGCCCATGAAAAGTGTGAAGCGCCATAAGATTTGTGTGAGGAACAAATCATACGATGGAGCTACTAGTGAAATTGTTAGCATATATAGTACGTAGTAATAATTTGTAAATGATGCGATATCTGATTCTTTTGCATCATAATCACTGTCCGAGAAAAATAAACAAATAAATTCTAGTCATCACAATACCAAAAACAAAAGCATAAAGAAACAGTTATCGAACAATTAGTGGTGCAAGAACAATTTTAATTTCTATGTGTGGGAGATTCACGTTAAATTTTAATCTTTATACTACATCCGGAGCGCTCGCATAAAGTTGTTATATTGTACATTATTATCTTATTGACTGTATTTAAATTTGATATTTTTTTAGTACCAATTATCTACATGTACATATTAAAAATTCTCAAACATTCTATATATGTATACATGTTTCGATCTTTAATTAATTAGCAATGAAAAATCTCAATCTATTTTTATGTTTTCTATCTTGAAGTATGTCCATGATATCATCATAAATTATATTCATTTAATTAGATGTTCTACCATTTTTGTTTACGTTGCTAGAGCAAGATTGGAGTTAATGTATCCATATACAATGACATAACCAAAATCATAAGTTGAAATTCAAAAATTAAATATTCTATATATATACCAATATATTCCAAAATGACATTGCTTAGATAATCATGCTCACATATATAGTTTCTCATTCATGAGTACAAAAGCTTACAAAAAACACAATATATAATTCTACAAACCAATCTAACACATATATATATATATATATATTTTAATTCGTACTAAATTAAAAATCAAGAAATAACACAACTATAACATCTTTTTCCCCCTTAATTAATTCTGTTTTAATAATTAACACTTGACCAATAAATAAAAATTCATATATTTGCTCTTGACCCCACCAACTTTGTAAACCCATAAGTAATCCCCATAGCCAACCACCCTCCCACCACCACCCTCACCGTCCCCTTCACGACCGGCGCTCTCCCGACAACCGCCGCCACCGCCCCAAACACCACCAACGCCACGGTCACCGCCCCCACCACCGCACCCAACCTCACCCTATACCCCTTCACAAACGCCGCCGCCAGCAACGGCACCACCGCCCCCACCGCAAAAGCAAACGCGGACGCCACCGCCGCCTTAAACGGATTCGGCAACTTATTTTTATCTCTACCACCTCTATGTACTTTCTCTCGCTTCATCTGAGCCACCTCTATGTCATACTGAGAGTAGACGGAGACGAACTCTCCTATCGCCATGCTGCATGCTCCGGCCACCATGCCGGCTATTCCGGTGAGGATCATGGTGCTCGGGTCCTGCCGCACTGCCCCTACCCCCATCATGAGGGAGGCCGTGGAGAGAAGGCCGTCGTTTGCGCCAAGAACAGCGGCTCTCAGCCATTGTGCTCGGTCGGAGTAGTCCTTGAGCTTCACGCCATCGTCGTTTTGCGATTCGACGTCGTCGTTTTGGGGGAGGATTTGCTTGGTGTCAACCTGAGGTTTGATGCTACTAATTGTTTCCATTGGAGTGTGTTTGTTTTTATTTTTTTAGTGTGACAAGTGTGGAGAGCACACGCCTTGGATATTGCATTTTATAGGACATGAGGATAAAAGTTTGTTGATTGTGGTTTGGTGTTAAAGTGGGCAAAGGTGGCACAATTAGAGGAATCTGATGCGTTCACACTAAGTGTTCGTTAGTGCGAAGGTGATTAGATTTTGTTTTATGGAAAGTGCACTTCACATAGTGCTCGCTTGCTTTAAGAAAAGATGAAACGAATTCGAAATTTATGTGCAAACATGTGTCAATTTTTTTTTACTCTTTAGGTTTATAGGGCAAAAGACCCTACGTCCCATTTTGTGTCCTTTTAATCGTTTTATTCTTTATATTTTAAGGTTAAGAACGTCTGTCATTCAATCAACTCTCGTGTATTAAGATCAAAGACCTGTATTATTTAGTGGGACAAAGAGTGAGACCAAGACACAAAAATTAGGATAGAGAACCATTGCCGTATAATCGTATATGTGACTTGTGGAGAAATTAATCTTATTGCATGCGGTCGTAATTGTGGTAAAAAACTAACATTTCCATCTTTACCTTATAATTATTACTTGTATCCTAATTTTACAATGACAAAAATAGGAGCATCTCAAATCTTCTAGACCGAAATAATGTACCTTTTTTTTTGTACGTACGTCACTGGATTTATGTCATGAGCATGTAATAGTTATAGTGTAAAGATGAAGATGCATATTTCCCTCGCTCATTACCGGGTGCTGTAAGATTAAATCTAACGACAGAATAGGAAGTGACACACCATGTTGACACGAAACCTTCGGAATAAACAAAGAGTATCACACAATATTAGATTTTGTTTTATGGAAAGTGAAGTTCACATAGTTCTTGCTTGCTTTAAGAAAAGATGAAACGAATTCGAAATTTATGTGGAACCATATGTCGACTTTTTTGTTACTCTTTAGGTTTATAGGGAAAAAGACACTACATCCCATTTTGTATTTCATTTTGTATCATATTTAATTGTTTCATTCTTTATATTTTAAGATTAAGAACCGTGCCATTCAATCGCCTCTCATGTATTAAGATCAAAGACCCGTATTATCATTATAAATAGTGGGACAAAGGGTGAGACCAAGACACAAAAAAAAAGGATAGAGAACCATTGTTGTATTCATAGTCGTATATGTGACTTGTGGAGAAATTAATCTTATTGCATGCGGTGGTAATTGGGTAAAAAACTAACTTTTCCATCTTTACCTTATAATTATTACCTGTAGTCTAATTTTACAATGACATAATTAGGAGCATCTCAAATCTTCTAGATCGAAATAATGTACTCTTTTTTTTTTGTACATACGTCACTGGATTTATGTCATGCGCTTGTAATTGTTATAGTGTAAAGATGAAGATATATATTTCCCATCGCTCATTTCCGGGTGCTATAAGATTAAATCTAACGGCAGAATAGAAAGTGATAAACCATGTTAACACGAAACCTTCGGAATAAACAAAGAGTATCGCACAATATTAGATTTTGTTTTATGGAAAGTGAAGTTCACATAGTTCTTGCTTGCTTTAAGAAAAGATGAAACAAATTCGAAATTTATGTGGAACCATATGTCGACTTTTTTGTTACTCTTTAGGTTTATAGGGCAAAAGACCCTACATCCCATTTTGTGTTTCATTTTGTATCATATTTAATCGTTTCATTCTTTATATTTTAAGATTAAGAACCGTGTCATTCAATCGCCTCTCATGTATTAAGATCAAAGACCCGTATTATCATTATAAATAGTGGGACAAAGAGTGAGACCAAGACACAAAAAAAGGATAGAGAACCATTGTCGTATTTATAGTCGTATATGTGACTTGTGGAGAAATTAATCTTATTGCATGCGGTGGTAATTGGGTAAAAAACTAACTTTTCCATTTTTACCTTATAATTATTACCTAAATTCTAATTTTACAATGACAAAATTAGGATAATCTCAAATCTTCTAGATCGAAATAATGTACTTTTTTTTGTTCATACGTCACTGGATTTATGTCATGCGCATGTAATTGTTATAGTGTAAAGATGAAGATGTATATTTCCCATCGCTCATTACCGGGTGCTATAAGATTAAATCTAACGGCAGAATAGAAAGTGACAAACCATGTTGACACGAAACCTTCGGATAAACAAAGAGTATCACACAATTTTGACTCATAAAATATGAGCTGCCAAACATTGTATTTTGTGTGTCATCACTATATTCATATTACTTATAGTAATTTATATTATATATATATATATATATATTCTACTAGCCATTCACCTCTGGTATATTAAATTTAGCCATAAGTTAATGATAACAAAGTTTGCACATCATTTATCTCAGAAGATCTGTATTGTTAAAAATTGTTAAGAATATGGAATGGCAAAGACAAAGATACATACCTACATTCCGTTCTCAATTCTGAATTTTGATAAGAGAAATAAAAGAAAAAAAATGTTAAAAAGTTGTATGTGTAGATATTTAAAATTATTTTCTAATCAAGTGAATATTTCAAACAATTCCATTCGAACTAACCAACTATATATAAGATTGTATCATGGACTTTAGCACTCCATTCTCCATATTCAGTTGGAGGCATGCATCTACAACGTTAACACGTTTCTTATAGGATATGTTGCACGTACAGTTTCAACCTGCAAAAAAACCTCAAATCAACTTTAAAGAACATATAATATATTCTGCATTACTTGAATCGGTTGAAATCATATACCCTCAATATATTCCCTCGATCTCTTAGGTATACGTGAGCAAATTTAATCAAAAGATTTTGTCCATATTAGAACTTTCCATGTATAAAACAACAAATAAAATATCTTGAGTTTCACATGACTATTTTTCTCTTTTCTCATGTTATAAAGCAATGAGAATTCACGTACAGAATGTATGCATATCCATTCTCGAAAAGTCGTCGTAGCACTGGGATTTTGAAAAATTTGCTTCTAAAAAGTGTCAATGACTCAATATTAACTAAGAGAATGAGAATTTGCGAATAATGCCTTTAAAACGATTTTGCAAACCGTAAATGTACCATCCATCTACAGTCAAGAGAAGACATATCTAACAGAATTTCCTTTCCAATAAAAAATTAATAAGAGATATCGCAAAGCATTCATAATGATGCTTTTTCGACTCTAATATATTAAAATGAACTTTGACTTGAATGGTTTTTCTTTTGCATAACCAAGAAAAAAAACCATACTTCACTGAATACGCATGCATCTCTACAGAATAAGCTGTAGGCTGTAGCTAAGGCCGAAAAGTCGATCACAATTTTGAAAAGTTCAATGAATTGGACTTAGAGATAATTTCATTGACACCCTTGCAAGTTCAATTCAATTGCACAAATTTTCTCTACTATTTGAATACTTACAATAACACTCTTAAAAAATTTTAAATAAAAAAGAGAGAAATTTATAGACAGTCTCCCTATAGTTCAAATGATTACAGACATAGACCTCAAAACTAAAAGAAAAAAACATAACAAATAATTTCTCTATACTTAGGTGTTTCTAAAACTTTGAGTGTCTCTATGTTTCTTCAACCTTATAAAGAGTTTTTGTAATCAGATCAAACTTCAGGAGGTACAGATATAATTATCCCTTAAAATAGTTTGATTAAAAATGTTACTTTTGAGTTCCCTTTTTAACTTTCCAGATGACACTGGAACAAATAATCAAAAATAGGGTATTCTGACTAAAGTTTACTCTTGTCTAACTAATTCTAGAACCTGATCAGTGATCATATATATAATATATATATATGATACAGACATCCACAACATTTATCTAACTCAAGAAAATAAAACACAAACATCCAATCTGTTGGAATATTAGGATTCTTTGTAAATATGTTGTAGATTGTTTATTCGTTCTATTTCTGTTAGTTGTAGATTTTGTTAGGATTCTGATTTTGTGTAATTATCTCCTGTGATTCTTTTTCCTTTTTTAGTGGGATTCATATCCCTTATTCCAGGGATCTCTCTGTATCCCTTTAGGTTATATTAAGGGTCTTTCGATCCTCTCCAGAACTAATGGAATTATTCAATTCATTCCCTACTTTCTACATGGTACCAGAGCCAACCTTAAGACTCTAACCAATCTCGTCTTTCAACTCTGAAAATCGCCATGGCCGGCGACGATCAATCTGATGTCATATCTAGTTCTAATCCTTCTCTCCCAAATCATGGAAGTACGGAGAACCTTCTTCCAATCACAGGTCATAAATTAAATGGCCACAATTACCTTCAATGGTCACAGTCTGTAATGTTGTTCATATGCGGACGGGGCAAGGATGATCACCTCACGGGAAATATAGTTGTTCCCAAACATGATGATCCTAAATTCAAAGCCTGGAAGTCTGAGAATAGTATGGTAATGGCATGGCTGATTAATTCCATGACCATAGAAATCGGGGAGAACTTTCTCCTCTACTCAACTGCCAAAGAAATTTGGGATGCTGCTAGGGATACATACTCCAGCAATGACAATACTGTAGAATTATTTGCAATTGAGAGCACCCTCCATGATCTGCGCCAAGGAGAGTTATCCGTGACTGCATACTATAATCTGTTGACTCGGTATTGGCAGCAATTGGATCTTTATGAGACTCAAGAGTGGAACTGCACCAAAGATCGTGCCAAATTTCTGGAAATTATCGAGACAAAGAGGATATTCAAGTTTCTGTTGGGACTAAACAAGGATCTGGATAAAGTTCGAGGAAGGATCTTGGGAATCAAGCCTCTACCACCAATTAGGGAGGTGTTTTCAGAAGTTCGTAGAGAAGAGAGCCGCAAGAAAGTCATGATGGGGTCTTTACCTTCAAACCCACAGATTGACAGATCTGCTCTTGCTGCCAGAGGGCACTCTTATCACAACTCAAATTCATCTCCTTCTGAAAACAAGCTAAAAGGTGGAAGGCCATGGTGTGACCATTGCAACAAATCTGGCCATGTTCGTGACACGTGTTGGAAGTTGCATGGAAAGCCTGCAGATTGAAAACCAAGACGCCCTATTAATGACCATGAAAGTCGTGGACACTTGGTCTCCACTGCTGATCCTCCTCAGGCTATAACAAGCCCATTCAGCAAAGAACAAATGGAGATGCTGAAAAAACTGTTCAACTCGGCTCAACTATCTTCATCTCTGATTTCCCCTGCTCCAAGCACTGGAAATGTTGCTCAAACAGGTATGCAACCAAGAGTTTTTTCTGCTTCAATAGAATCTGCACAACTCTGGATAGTGGATTCTGGAGCTTCAGATCACATGACGGGAGACTCACGTCTTTTTGATGATCTAAAACCGTGCACCTCCAACTTATTTGTGCGTATTGCTGATGGGAGCAGCTCTAAAGTTACAGGCATTGGATCTATTAGAGTGTCACCTCACTTCACTCTTGAATCAGTCCTCTTGGTTCCTAATCTTGCTTGCAATTTGTTATCTGTCAGTAAACTCACTCAAGATAGCAATTGCGCAACTAACTTTCGTGCAAACACTTGTGTTTTTCAGGATTTGAACTCGGGGGAGATGATTGGCAATGCTGAGATCAGTGCTGGCTTGTACTTCTTCAAGAAGCAACCTAATTCGAGATACGTACACTCTACCAATCAAGAGAAGCATTCCTTGTCGAGTCAAGTCCAAAAGTCTGTTGTTTTCAATTCTAATAAGGATAGTGAGATTATGACATTACACTATCGCTTAGGTCATCCTAATTTTGTTTATCTATCTCGATTGTATCCTTCATTATTCAGAAATAAAAATCCTCAATTTTTTCAGTGTGATTTCTGTCAATTCTCAAAGCATACTCGTGTTATTTACTCACCTCAATCCCACAAACAATCTTATCCTTTCTCATTAATCCACAGTGATATTTGGGGGAAAACAAGAGTAAGTAATGTAACTGGGGCTAGGTGGTTTTTGCTTTTTGTGGATGATCACACTCGTCTCTCGTGGGTATTTCTCATGAAGGAAAAGTCAGAGACTAGAAATCTGTTCATAAAATTTCACAATATGATAAAGAACCAATTCCAGACAAATGTTCAAGTCCTTAGAACTGATAATGCTCCAGATTATTTCAATAAAACCTTGGGTGATTACCTCTCTGAACATGGGATTGTACATCAAAGTTCTTGTGTTGACACCCCACAACAAAATGGGGTGGCCGAGCGGAAAAACAGACACCTACTTGAAACTGCTCGATCTCTTCTTTTCACTTCTAATGTTCCCAAACATTTCTGGGGCGATGCAATTCTCACTGCAACCTATCTCATTAATAGGATGCCATCTCGTGTCTTGAAATTCAAATCTCCATGTCAAGTCCTCTTAGATTCCTTCCCTCAAACCCATCTCATTACTGATATACCTCCAAAAATCTTCGGGTGCACTGCATTTGTACATGTTTCTCAGCATAACAGGAGCAAACTTGATCCAAAGGCCTCGAAGTGTATCTTTCTTGGGTATTCTCCACATCAAAAAGGGTACAAGTGCTATGACCCTAGTACACAGAGATTCTTCACCTCTATGGATGTAACTTTTCTTGAAAACAGACCCTTTTACACGGCTGTTCCGGGGGAGAATATGAATGAACATCCTTTCGTGATTGAAAGCACTTACACCGATCAAACTCAACCTGAACTTCAGCCTTCAACCACACAAATAGCTCCAATTCCCTCTATGCACACATCTGAACCTGCTTCCAATTAGCCCTCAACTGAACCTGCTTCAAATCAGCCTTCAATTGACTGCAACTCTGATCAACCATCCTCTCCAAAGGAGCTTCGTGTATATTCTCGAAAAAGGATGCAGGATGATCAAGTACAAAATACACATTCTCAGTTAAATATAAGGCTGATGGAACAGTTGAAAGATACAAGGCGCGCCTAGTAGCTAAAGGGTTCACTCAATCATATGGGATAGATTATCAAGAGACCTTTGCACCAGTTGCCAAGTTAAACACCATTAGAGTTCTGTTGTCTATTGCTGCCAACTTAGATTGGCCTCTACTACAGCTTGATGTCAAAAACGCGTTCCTCAATGGTGACCTCGAGGAAGAAGTGTATATGGACATTCCTCCTGGCTTTGACACAAAGACAAATTTGGGCAAGGTTTGCAAGCTCAGAAAGTCTCTCTACGGCCTCAAGCAGTCCCCTCGTGCATGGTTTGATAGATTCTCGAAGGTACTAAAAGGATCGGGATATACACAATGTCAAGCAGATCACACCCTCTTTGTCAAGCACACCTCAGATCAGAAGGTAACTGCTCTCATTGTCTATGTTGATGACATAGTCCTAACTGGAAATGATCAGATTGAAGCTGCAAATCTTAAGAATCTTTTGTCAAAAGAATTTGAGATTAAAGATCTTGGAAATCTGAGGTATTTTCTAGGAATGGAAGTTGCTAGATCAAGAAAAGGAATTTGTATATCTCAAAGGAAGTATGTGATTGACCTCCTAAAAGAGACTGGAATGATAGGGTGCAAACCATCTGACACTCCAATGGATCCATTTAACAAGGTAGGAACCAAACTTGAGAGTGCACCGGTTGACAAAGGAAAGTATCAACGATTGGTTGGAAGACTAATCTATCTTTCTCATACTAGGCCAGACATAGGATTTGCTGTAAGTGTTGTGAGTCAATTTATGAACAATCCTACAGAGGAACATATGGAGGCCGTGTATCGTATCCTAAGATATCTTAAAAGCACTCCTGGTAAAGGCCTTGTATTTACAAAGAAGCACAATAGAGGAATTCAAGTGTTCACCGATGCCGACTGGGCTGGTTCTCTCTCGGATAGAAGGTCTACCTCAGGGTACTGCACATTCGTCTGGGGTAATCTAGTCACGTGGAGAAGCAAGAAACAATCTGTAGTTGCAAAGAGTAGTGCTGAAGCTGAGTATCGCGCAATGTCACAAGGGATATGTGAAGGAATCTGGCTTAAAAGATTACTGAATGAGCTAAAGGTTGAAAATTCAGGGAGTATCGACCTCCTATGTGACAATCAAGCTGCCATAAGCATTGCAAGAAATCCAGTCCACCACGACCGTACAAAGCATGTCGAAGTTGATCGACATTTCATAAGTGAGAAGATTGAAGGAAAAGTTATCAACATCAGCTACATTCCTTCTAAACAACAAACTGCAGACATCCTAACTAAATCTCTCCAAAGACCTGCATTTGAAGATCTATGCTCCAAGCTGGGAATGATTAACATTTACTCTCCAGCTTGAGGGAGGGTGTTGGAATATTAGGATTCTTTGTAAATATGTTGTAGATTGTTTATTCGTTCTATTTCTGTTAGTTGTAGATTTTGTTAGGATTCTGATTTTGTGTAATTATCTCCTGTGATTCTTTTTCCTTTTTTAGTGGGATTTATATCCCTTATTCCAGGGATCTCTCTGTATCCCTTTAGGTTATATTAAGGGTCTTTCGATCCTCTCCAGAACTAATGGAATTATTCAATTCATTCCCTACTTTCTACACAATCACTACTCAAAAGGGCATTGCTTTCTTCAATTACTCTGTCCATGATTGGCCCTTTTTGCACTTGAGGGTAGGCCTATGAGTATTATTCCTCCCTTTTCCCTTAGATATAGAAACATCCAAAAAATAAAAAGAAGTCCAGGACTCAACTTTTTCAATTTATGGACGATTGCAACCACGATAACAAGCAGGAAAGAGCACCACAAACAACTTCAGTGTTTAAATCTCTCCCCGAGCTTTAGCTTTTAGATGAGACAACAATTCGATTTGTGGACGATTGCGACCATAAAAACAAGCAGGAAAGAGCAACAAATACAAATTCAGATCAGAAGAAGATACTGCAAAAATCTTTAACATGCAAAGAGCATATAAATTGAATTCCAAAGTTCATTTTATTAATCCCACAAGTCAGATAAACTCAAAATTCCATGTAGTCAATGGAGTGGCCTGCCAATGTAATTTGTTTGTAGCAGGAAAACAATGAAACTGGGATGTTTGGCTCTAATAATCAAAACGCTCACGCTTGGTCCAGCATAACAATCGTGTTCCGTTATTTTAGATGAGTAAATAGCTTGGTGGCGACCTGTATCAAGAAAAATTTCAGCAACATATCAGTTAAAAAAGATTTAGAGTCCCTCAATGCATAGGTAAAACAATTGGTAAAAGGTGTAAACTGAAGAAGACGACTTACACATTTGTCAACGCAGCGCCAATAATCAAAGTATTGTCCAGTACAGTGCTTGTGCCCAGATTCATCTCCGTCAATTCTTTTAACACATGCCTATCACAAAGAGCAAATTAGGACTCCCGTGAGAAATAGATCGATCAGTTTTGTTTTACATTCAAGAATATGTCAAATAACCATCAGTGGGTAAGGTATGTGAGGTAGATGAGATAACATACTATTCTCCAACAATTTTATCACATTTTATTGCACTGACATGATTTTCTGAAAATATTGAACTTCTGTGCCATTGATAGCAGATGGGAAATTTCATCTGGTTAGATTCTATCAAAATGATCATTTTTGTGATCAGAAAATATACTTCCTATGTCAGCTCCATAATGTAGTTGGAGCAGGAATTAAGTCCAATAGTTAGCAATGGTTCTTCATCAAGCTGGACTTTCATGCAATCTACAGAATGAGCATCCCAGCCACGCTCTCAGTCCTCAGATACCATTCCACCAATTGAACAAATAAGTTTTTCTTTTATCCAACACGAATACTGGAGTATTTCAAGATGAACGAGAAGCAAAGAATTCGGAGAAAAGAAAAGGCATAAGCTCAACAGTCAACGACATGACATTCAGGACACAAAAAGCAATTCAAAAATGAATTCCGAGGTTAATGATGTTATTTTCATTTTAGAAATCATTGATATGCATCCTTGCTCCAGCCTTAGAGACTTCAGTTTGGCTGTCCATGAATAAACCTCCATCAAACAGGGTATATTTTTTCCGGTGTGCCACAACTCAAAGTACAGAATCTTTCCAACCATAATCTCCCTATTTCTACGATAAAGAAAAGGAGGAATGCCATCAGTTATCTTTTCTCCACAGTCCAAATCAAGACAGTAAATTGCAGCAGAAAAGGATGTACTTTTCAAAGATAGAAGTGGCTTAGAAGTTAGAAGTTCTTTTTATCAAAAAGCAAAAGAACTGCTTTTCGATTTACTTCACAAGTTCCAAAATGTGTTTGGAAGAGTATTCACATTTCATGGATGGAACTTCAGAATCCTACAGTTAACTGAGTAAGCTCTTAGCAAGTATAGAAATCCTTACGTCTAATTTTACGATAATCATATCCCATGAAGTTTCCTACTTTTCTCAAACATGAACTCCTATTGAACTGACAAAATGAGCAAGTAAAAGACTCCAAAAAAGACCCTTCCCATGATGAAGATATGACAGACGCAAATATCTAAAAGCTCTTAAGGTGATAACAGAAATTGTATCATGTGTCACACTGTCAAAAGAGTAATTTGTCTAGCTACATAAAGCATAAAACCAATCAATCATTTCAAACTACAATCACCTGATATTCTTTAAGCGGTCGAGTGCAAGGTGCCTTGCAGCGGTCTTCGAGTTCCCTCTTTGGATCGACAGGCTCTTCGTCAGACCTAAACAGCAAAACAAGTCGAAGAAATACATTATAAAATGAACGGTACACCTTGAATTCAGCTCAAACAAACAAACAGAATGCCTAAAACCAGCTTATGTCTCCAGAGAACGATCAAATTACATCATATCTCAAAGACTGTTATAGGAAATCGAATCCACAGCATGAATTTGTAAAATAAGATTCTGAAAACTCGAAATCTAAGCTCAAATTACTAATGTTGGGCATGTAAAATCAATATTTTTTTTATCCAATGGCAAATATTCACAAACATTATCATTAACCCCCAATTGATAATCGAACAACAGTACATAGATTCAACTGAATTTCACTGTTCTTATGAGAAAAATAGCCCTATTTTACAGAACAAGCTACAATAAACAGCACTAGCATCGTATAATCATAAAGATCGAAACTTTAA
The DNA here is from genome assembly GCA_946800315.1 of Misopates orontium. Taxonomy (NCBI): domain Eukaryota; kingdom Viridiplantae; phylum Streptophyta; class Magnoliopsida; order Lamiales; family Plantaginaceae; genus Misopates; species Misopates orontium. The sequence continues at coordinate 3,896,371 of OX326948.1, read as the reverse complement.
ATTCAGTACATTAATAAAATCATCATAAATACCCAAAATTGATACTTACATCGTAGAAAAACGCAAACGATTAATCAAAAAAGTGACCTGCAAAATAGATTTGGATTAAGTGAATCTGAGTGTTGAAATATAATAAAACGAAACCCTAGATTTGAAGATCAAACATATATATATATATATATATATATATATATATATATATATATATATATATATATAATAAGAATTGGATCTACAGAGAGAGAAGAATGAGAGTGAATTTACCGGAGGTGGCGTTGCTTTGGAGGAACAAGAAGAAGAATGAAAGATGATAAATTTGACTATTTGCAGCAGGGCAATTTAAATTGGGGTTTTTTTCTTAATTATTAAAAAAAAACAAATTTTTTTAGTGTGACCAAAAAATGGTAATTATTGAAAATGGGGATCTGACCCGGTCCAAATTGATGACGATTATGAACGGGTTGGGTTTTTTTTTTCCTTTTACCAATTTGAATCATTACCCCCTACATTTTATTTCATTCTAAAAAAATATGAATTAAGAAGGACAAAGTTGTCAATCTTATAAGAGAAGACATAGAGTAACTAACCCGAGCAAGTGGCAGCGTCTTGCTAATGCCTCCCCAAGGTCGAGAGTTCGAATCCCATTGTGGACAAGTCTCTCCAATTTAGTCTTGGTGGTTGGTGCCATGTTGAAAGAGCTAGGGGCCAGGTCCTACCCCTGAGTTAGAGTCAGACTCTTTTCAGGCACTCCGCAGACCGAGTCCGAATTAGTCTAATTTTAATCGTTGATTATATGTTATGGAAATGAAAAGAAAAAAGAGAGGAACAAAAGCATGTTTTACTATTGTATAAGCATTGGTGGTTACCTTCTCTACCATTGGTATCACAAGAATTATTTTTAAATATATTAATATCTATTTCACCAAAAAAAAAATTCTATTTCAATTTTCAAGATGGGTTCTTTATCACGAGTATGACAAAGATTTTTTTTTAAAATATTAATATCTTGCACTATATAGAACACTTTTAATTAAAATCAGGAATTTCTAATAATTTAGTTATTAAGAGTTGAACCACACACATCTCAACTTTCCCATCACATGCTAGTGCAAGACCTACAATCTTCCTCACATCATGGGAATTATTACGTTTTCGCCTAAGGTTTCCCTTGTTTCAATCATATTCTTGAGATTATAGTCATTAAATAAAACATTTTCAAATTATTTGACAAAGTAATTATCTTAAACTCTAATAAAGCAAGTATGAGAGCTGAACTCAGTGTTCTACTTCTACTTACATCTCTAGTCTCTTTGTCTCTAATAATTAATATCGATATATATCTTATATTATTTGGGAATGAATTCGAACTTCTGAATACATTAATATGTACAATCTTTAGTAATTTATTACTCGAACCAAATAAAGGAAGAATATAGCAAACACAAGGGAAGTGCTGAAAGTCAAAATCACTTTAATCTCTAATCTCAAATAAATTGATTCACCTAAAATTTTCCTCAATTGGGAAAAAAGGGTCGACGCAAGATTCAAACTTTATCTTTCAAAATCACATCTTTTAAATTTTTGCAAATGTTTCCCATTTTCTTTTGTCTTCTTCCAAAACTTTTTCTTAAGTTCAGAAGAAGGTACCTCAAGGTGGTATGGACTATGGAGTTTCACTTAAAATGTGTTTTTGTTTCTTCTTTTTTCAAGATAAGTATTTTTCCAAAAAAAATTATTGCAAACTTATACCAAATATTTGTCCAATTTCACCTTCCCACCTAAGAGAATCTGAATGTGGGGCCACCTCCCAACAGAAACAACCTTGTAAAGATTTCCCCCCCTGAAAATTGATGATACTACCTATGTGACACTTGAGCATTGTATAAATGACAAAATTTCACATTCAATGAAGTTTATAATCTGCAATGGCTCATGGGTTTGCTATATTCTGAGGTAAAACTCTGTTCTTGCAACCAATTTTTCATTTTTCTTCAATTATTAATATATGGGTTTTTTGTATATTTTGTGTTTTTATGTGATTTTTTCTGTTTCTTGTAGGGGTATGAAATAATTTGTGTTATCTACGTGAGGTTATTGAACTGCAGTGAAGTGCATTTGCTGTTTAAGGTATTGCTTGCTTTGTTTAGTTCAGTTATAGCATTTGATGGACTTACACTGATCTGGTCATTGGTTTGTGCTTAAGATTGTAACATGTATACTGAAAAAGATTGCAGCTTTTTTACTTTTGCAAAATCAAAAGTAGGAAAAAAAGTAAAAATTGTTGATTTCTTTGGTTGTAAGTTGTAATGGCTGGTTGAGTTTAAACTTTTACTTTAGAATCTTACTTAAGTTTTTTGATTTGATTAAGAATGGAAGGCCAATCATCAGCTTGTTGGAACTCGGTGGTGGGAAATCCAGGGCCGCATTCATTTCAAGGTTTCATGGCTTCGTGCAATGGAGAAGCTCCGCCAATGAATTCTTGCGATCAAAATATCTCGTATGTCATGGGAGAGCACATTGAAGGGAATAATGGAAACGGGAAAGAGAAAAACGAGTCGCCTTGGCATCGTGTGAAATGGACCGATCTAATGGTGAAGCTTTTAATAACTGTAGTTTCCTACATTGGAGAAGATGCCACCTCAGATTGCAGTGGTGGTCGAAGAAGGATTTCACCCACTTTGCCGAAGAAAGGCAAGTGGAAGGCCATCTCGAGAGTCATGCAGGAAAAGGAATTTCATGTCTCACCCCAACAGTGTGAGGATAAGTTCAATGATCTCAACAAAAGGTACAAGAAACTCAACGATATACTCGGGAGAGGTACTTCCTGTGACGTGGTTGAGAATCCAGCTCTATTAGATTCAATGGACATTCCTGAACAAGCAAAGGAAAGTGTGAGGAAGATATTGAGCTCAAAGCAACTGTTTTTCCGAGAAATGTGTTCTTATCACAGTGGGAATCGCCTGTGTATCCCGCATGATCAGTCTGTTCAAAGATCTGTGCAGTTGGCTCTTAGAAGTAGTCATGATCTGGAGCTTCATGAAGCCAAGCCCTACAGGTTTGACAACATTGACCATGATGAAGAAAATGATGGGTGTGATTCTGAAAATGATATTACCGAAGAAACACTTGCTCTGGACAAGGATATTGGATCAAAAAGTGTGCAAGCTAAGAGGAAGAAACACAAGGAAAATGAACTTTTGGACTCGGGTTACATCTTGAAATTTCCGAATCCTACAAAAGGACACACTCCTCGTGATCATGCAAGAATGAATGAGGTATCTGGCCAGAGTGTCGATGTAGAGTGGCAGATGCACCAAATAGTGTGTCGTAGGCTTCAGTTAGAAGAACAGGAATTGGAAATTAAAGCTGGAATGCTGGAGTTGGAGAAGGAGCGGCTGAGATGGCTACAGGTTAGTGATCTCAAGAAGAAGCAGCTAGAGAGGATAAGGCTGGAAAATGAGTATCTAATGCTTGAAAACGAGCGTTTGGCACTAGATGTCAAATGTAGAGAAATGGGTCTCAATGGCAACTAAGTATAGCAATTACTGGCTTACTTTTGTCGTTTTGCTGCCAACAGGTGCTTACTGCCAAACTTTGCACATATGTTTTCCATAGTCTTTCTAGGGAATGGTCTGATGCATCAGATAACTATCGTTGGCTTAATTAGTTGAGAAGTGGTGTTATCATCTTTGAGTTTAGTTTATCTTGGAATCCCCATCTTTTGGAAATAAATTAATGTCACGGTTCTATATTCTGCTATTGCCATCATATGGATGTGGTTTACTACCTTCTTATGAAGTGTTCATTATGCGCATGGCCTTCTTCTCTTTCTAACCTGTATGAGTACCTACGTGACAGAATCTAACTTAACAATACTTTGAGGAGCTATTATGAACAGATATTATACCAAATAAGATATTCATCCTCATATATGATATAATTGTTGGGTAGACCTTAGCTCTTACCATATCTTTTTCTAATGGTACACGATTATAACAAATATTTTTGAAGTTTGCATGCAAATGCATGAATTACGTATTTACTATATACCTTTTTTTCTCTATATTCTTGAAATGCCAATGAAGACCATTGTGTGGAATTTAGATAAGCCGCTTGACTTGTAAATTACTTGTGTTCATATATATATAATTACGCTTGCGCATGATAGAATTAGATACAAGTTTGTCTGGTACCATATATACAATTTGGAGTAAGTTGTCAACTAAATAATTAGACGTTGATCTTCATATATATATTTCATAAACTACACATTTCGAACTTTGAGTATTGATACAGTAAGCTCTTCCTAGGACTTTTTTCTGTCTACAAGAGGGAGCAATGGTTGTTAGTTCTTACGATTAGTGAGATAGATTGGTAGAATTATAATAATTTTTTCTCTGTAATGTGGAAAACATTTCAGAGCTTCCTTTTAGCTATATGAACATATATACTAATTAATAAAGTAGTTACTTCTTTTCTGCAAAATTTACCTTCTAAAGTTTGTAATACTTTGGCACGAATTTCGCACATGATTTGTGGAAAAGAAAATACGATTCAAGTTTGAAACTTATTCTCATGTGGAAGTGATGTTGAAATGTCTTGTATGATGGTTTTATATCTCCTGAGAACTCGCAAATTATTTGTTCGCAAATATGTAATTAGTAGTACTACGAATTTCACATATGGTTTGTGAAAAAGGATATACGATACAAGTTTGAAACTTATTCTCATGTGAAAGTAATGTTGAAATGTCTTGTATGGTGGCTTTATGTCTCCTGAGAAATTCTGAATTATGTATTTGTCTAATATATCCACCATATCTACGATGGCTTCCCAATAAAATTATGCTTACATGGTATATATTGCAACTACACATATCTCTCTAGGATCTACTTTCTCTAACTAAATAAGAAAATGTATGTGTATAAAGTGCATAAACTACTTTGTAAAATGTCCAAGACCACAATTTTAACCTCACCGTAACATTCTGGCAACAGGGGATTTTCTGTTTCTGTGACTGAATTTATTTTGTAGGTTGTGGATGAAGGTACATTTTGATTTGATCATTGATCTCTTATAGTAGCAAATAGTTTTCTTACTGTATTCACACAATGTATAAGTGAACTTTCTCCACATTGTTCTTGAATAAAGGATTAAGAAACGGACACAAATAACTTAATGCATAGCAGAAATAAAAATTACATATTCAAGGAGTTGAAATTTGTCCGGTCATCTGGCTAAACACGCACTTGCACACGTGCATAGTAATGCACGTGAATGCTTGTAATTACACTTATAGTCGGGTAAGGATAATATGGTAGTACCATATAGCAAATTTCATGAAGTGACGTCTGTTCCTATCGTCGGCTTCACGTGGTAATATTTTTGAGTTGTTCATTGGCTAACCAGTAGTGGATGAAGATCTGGAAAAGTAAATCGTTATAATTTAGTGCGGGGATTGAGTAATAATTTCAACGTAATTAAATGTGGCCACGTGTAAGGACATCATAGCCTGTGTATGTTCTGAAGTTTCGTTACCTATTCTCTTCATGCAATTTATCAATACCTTTTCAAATATTATGAAAAAGCACACAGTCGTCGCCCAAAAAGCTATCTTGGAAGTCTTCAGCATAATTGTCGTTCTAATCTCTATCTGGATTTCTGTGCCATGTCTCTCGTTTTCTTTTGAAAGTTGTTAGAGAATAACTATGTCCCAATCCTGGCCCAACCACCAAGACGCCACTTGGTAGCTTTGCATTGGCTAGTTCTGACAAGAAATGGAGTTTGTTTGCTAGTATATAATTCAGCCACTGCTGTCCTTTTCTTGTGACGATTTTAACTATGTGATTACTGAATGAACTCTTATGCTGATTCAGTCTTTCTTGCTTTCCTCATATGAGAACTGACTCATTACTCGAAAGATTTGATGTGGATTTGATATTCACGACTGTGCGGGAGTAAGAGTTGCCTGGTACTCTCTCATCTTTAAATCTCAGTTCCTCATTGGACATGATCTTCGCAATAAATGGTCTTTCTTGATATCTCATCTATTCTTCAGTTTCTAGCCTTTGATGTATATGCTTACTTGTTATATATGATGTTGAAAGGGGTAATTTTTTTTTATTGGTATAGAAAACTTCTCAGATTTAGTTCGTTCCATTGAAGAACCTTCCATTCTGAAAAATCTAGTGTTTTTTTCTTGCTAATTAACTCGAGTCAGATCTGGTTTCCATTTTTATCCGAATAAATTCGTGGGGTTGGAGGTAGCTACTTGAACATAAGATGGAAAGAATGATACCAACGTTTAATGGAACGAGGGGGTGCAGACCACTTAATTTTCAGGAATTGCAGGAAGCAATTCAAGTCAACCACAACCAATCTCCTGCTTCCTATTCTTATCAGAACGTAATGTTTAATCTGGAGAAAGTTCCAGAAGCCCTGTCTTTTGGGCATGACATCTCACAACAGTTTCATCCACCTCTCCCTTTTCTTGTCAATGGCACTAAGGATCAGAACTTAAGCCATTCTGCAGGAAAAACAGGAAATAGTCAGGGGTCGCTAGGTGATCTAAATGACTTATCCAAAGATGGCACAGAGAAAACCGAACCTGTATGGAGACGCATGAAATGGACTGACCAGATGGTTAAAATTTTGATCACTGCTGTTTCTTATGCCAGAGACGATGCTTCATCTGATGGTCCTCAGAACGAAAAGAATCAACCATCCACTGCCAAAGGTAAATGGAGGGCTATATCCAACGCCATGGTTGAAAGAGGTTATGTTGTGTCGCCTCAGCAATGTGAGGATAAAATTAACGATCTCAACAAGAAGTACAAGAGATTATGTGACATGCTTGGTGAAAGTCTTTCGTGTTACGTCGTTGAAAATCCAGCACTTTTGAAAGAGATGAATATTTCTGAGGACACCAAAGAAGATGTCAAGAGGATTTTGACTTGTAGGCAACTTCTTTTCAGAGAAATGAGTTCGTATCACAATGGGGATAGAAAGTATCTTCCTCATGACGAAACTCTTCAACAGTTGGTGCAATCTGGTCTTAAAGGGAAAGGCAAAAAAATTTTGAGCCCTGGGATGCCTACGAAGAGAAAAAAACGGGCGGAGGACAAAGGAGTTTCGAGTTCGTCTGGAATTGTTACACCAACTAACATGTGTGCTAATGTTGTTAGTGTTTTTCCTCAGGTGGCCATTGAGGAACAAACGAGACTGGATCGCGGTAACGGGTGTTTTAACATTGTCAGTGTTCTTCCTCAGGTGGCCATTGAGGAACAAACAGGACAGGGTCGTGATAACGGGTGTGCTAATATGGTCAGTGTTCTTCCTCAGGTGGCAGTTGAGAAACAAACGGGAATGGGTCGCGATAAAGAGCGTGCTAATGTTGTCAATGTTCTTCCTCATGTGGCTGTTGAGGAACAAACGGGACTGGATCATGAGATGATATCTAGGTCGTTGCAATTGGAAGAGATAAAGTTGAAGTTAAAGAAGCAGGTGGTTGAATTGGAGAAGAAGAAGGGTGAGTGGCTAAAATTCTGCCAGAAAGAAGACATGGAGTTGCATATAATGAGGCTAGAAAACAAGTCAATGAGGCTCGAAAACAAGCTTTTGGAGTATCAGATTAAACGGCAAACTGATCGCAACTGAAAAAAAGTGTTATCTTGTCCTTCTATGGTTCTTTTTTTCCATTTCTGCTTTAAGGATCTGGTGTTCTGTTATTTGGTGTGTAGTTGAATTTATAACATCATGGATATGCACTGCATGATGATGGTACATTTTGTGGAACTCTTTTAACTTATTTGGCGAAGTTGCGATATTTATTAGACTTAACTATTGCAAAATCTTACCGAGCGTCGTTTCAAGTTTTCTATTGCTTTCAATTTGATATAGGATATGCTGCTATTTTGAACAACATTGCCTGTAAGTTTGACTTGTGCTGCATAAACTTTGTGCTTACTCCAGTTGTGTATGTTTTATAGTTGAGAGCTTTTTTTAGAGGTTGAAAGAAGAGAGTGTGTCCATGCATACTGTTTGCACAAGGATTCTGTGGATTTTTCCTATTTTCTCTTTGTTTAGTTTACTTTGTTGGTTTAATGGTATTGATTAGAAGTGGAATATGTGTGGGTTGTCCCCTCGGTCACTATAAACGTCAAACGCCACCGATAGGTGCAATGGGATGACCGGAAGCGTCTCGTGGTTTGGTTTTAATATTGACTTTCGAGGATAGTATACAAACTTATATTCAGAGGTGCAGAGCCAGGAATATGGTTTAAGTAGAGTTAGTATTTCTTTTTTCTTCCTTCCATAACATGTGTAAGATTTTTTATTTTACAAAATAAAAATTCACCATTAAGATACAACATGATTTCAAGAATAGTTGACAAAATTTTCCTCTCAATTTTTTTCACCTTTTTCTTTCACATGAATTCTTTCGCCTATCACACACAACAGAATGTGTTTTGTATCTTTGTCTTTCAAGTGGGATGATTTCCAATTATATATGCCGTATGGGGTTTATTTTTACCAATATGTTTTTTTTTTTCACTAAAACATTTTAAACTCTGACATTATATATTAGTTTAGTATTAAAAGTTTGAGAATTTTTTTTCGAATATATATGTAACAATAATGCTAACATGTAAGAGACTATCTTTGGCACATTTTCTTATCAAAAGCACTCAAACTCTAGCACATTTATGAGCACATTTATTACATACTCCACTTTTTTCCTATATTTCATAAAAAGATATACACTATACATAAAATTCACACTTCAATAAGATAAAAGAACATACAACATCGAGTACACGCGAACGATACCTAAATCACCACAAAATACTCATATGATACCTAAATCACCTAAAATACACATATTTTCATCTCATGACACCTAAATTAGAAAAGATCACAAGCTACAATTAAATATACACATACGCGACACCTAAATCACCTAAAAATACACATGTCACCTATATCACCTAAAAGAATTACACACAACATGTAAAAGAAACACAAGACACCTAAATAACCTAAAAGAACACACATTATACCTAAACCACCTAAAGTTTTACATAGAACACCTAAAATACACATACACAACAATTTAATCAACTAAGAAATACACACAATACCTAAACCACACAAAAAGATACACGCCATACCTAAACCAAACCATATCCTAAACCTGAAACAACTAAAGAATACAAACAACACCTAAAACACCTAAACAGACTTGCAATCCTATATTACCAAAGAAATGCACTACCCTTCAATCAACTAAAACACATACTACACATAAATTAGCGGAAGAAAAAAAAAACACTACAATTGAAAAGCACATACAACACCTAAATAACCTACAACACTTATTACACTCACTATGCCTAGGTAAAATATGCTATGCTTAAAACTCACACAACTCCTAAATAACCTAAAAATCACATAGTACACCTATAAAACACATGCTACACCTAAATTATCAAAAATAAATACGTTGAGCTTAAAACACATAATACACTCTTAATACCTTAAGTACTGTAACGTATTTTTTTTTAGGTGTTTTAAGTGTTGGATGAGTTTAAGACTGAGATTTCCATCTCTACTATTCATAACAATTTCACTGTCTTCTTATGGAACAAAAGAGCTGCCATAAATTTTATTTATTTTAACTAACAAATTTTATTTTATTTCTTGATGGACAATTACGTATTAATTCCAAGGGTATTATTCAGTTTGATCAGAAACTCAATGCCATTCTTGGATTTGAAAATCCTTAGTCTTTATGCTGGTTATAAAAAGAAGTTTAATCATTTGGGTAAAAACTGATTTGATTATTTTTTTTTCTTTTTCTATAGAGATTCTAATATTCAAAAAAATTGCATTGGACGTTTGCTCGATCGAAATGAGTTTCTGTACTTTTTGAAATAAAATTAAAATGCTTTTCAGAAGAGGGGAAAAAGAGAGCTGGATTTAGTATTAAAAACTAGGCATACAAAACAATAAAAACGAAACTTTTTAATTTGTTTTCAGTTTCATGTTCCCGTTGCATCAAGGAAATGCAGATCCCAAAACAAGACAAGACAAGACAAGGTCTAATGCGAAATTCAGCTTTGAGTCTTTTGACCAATGGTTGATTTTATTCCTAATCGGCTACGTACGGTTTAGTCTGTCTAGTAAGTTTAAGGAATACTATCAGTCTTCATTGGAATTTAATTAAAAAACACTCTTTCTTCAGTTGTCATGTTAACGAAATCGTTAGTTTGAAAAAAAATTATTTTTGCGCTTCTTCTATTATGCATACACTTTTTCCAAAAATCAAAATCTATTTGAAATTTTAAGATAAAGGAAGACCATAAATTCTGAGCTTCAACCAAATTTTAAGTGCATTACCTACCCATATCCAAATATTTGAGCTTCAAGAGTAATATGTATTATTTATTTTCAGTTTTATTATTTAAAGTGGAGATTGATTAGTGAAGAAGAGAGACTACGCAACTCTTTTTGGGACATGAACTTTTTGTCTTCTAATAATAAATACATTGAACCTTACTCGTTGTTTTACTTTCTATTATTATTCGACTTTTGCATCTTACAGAATTTTCTAAATTAAACCTTGTTTACATTCCATTTCAAATATTTCAACATTTTTTTAAAGTACTTTTTTCGGAAACTATATTCAAAAAAAATGCCGATCGGTAAAAACTTTGTATTTTAAACTATTGGTGTTAACTAAGGTTACAAGTCATGACAATACTATTAAACTACAAGAAACGTCACTAACATTACACTGAATTTCAAAGGATGTTGCTGATGTTATTTCTAAATTTATGTTCTAACGATTGAGAATTTAAAGCATATTACTTTTTCTATACTGTCAATTCTTTACTGTCAATTCAATTCCATTCAAGTTATTTTCAGACTAGAATGATCATTATGGGATCCGTTGGGTTCTAATATATACTAGTCTAATACTAATACATATTAATTAACCAGACCGCAAGAAAATATGGATCACAAACAACTAGAAGAAATCCGTAAACACAAACGAAATGTGCTACACTAAAGTGCATATTAAATTAAAAGAAATTACAAATGAAAGTCACAACATGCAAGCTTCAAATGTTACATAACGTCCTAAACAAATAAATTGCTACCAAGAAAAAGAAAAGACACACATTAATGATCATTATTGATTATAAAAATAATCCCTACTACTATGACCACCCAAGAAAATAAAATAAACCATAAGCTTCATTTTATCACTTCTTTTCCGCAACTTCTGCTTTCTTCTCCTCCTCCTTGACAGCAGCCGGTGCTGGTGTTGCGACGGTGGCTGTTTCCACGGGTGTGGATGTCACTGGAGCAACCGGCTCGGAGACCGGAAGTGCCTCGGCCGCGGTAGATTCTTTGGTCTCTACCTTTGTGGCCTCTTCCTTAACGGCTTCTTTTGGTGCTTCAGTCTGAAATATATGCATTTAGACAAAAAAAATCATTAAAATTAATTATTAAGATTTTGTTACTATATATAAAGGTGTTGAGCACTGTTATTTTCCTTAAGTCACATGTATTATTTTAAAAAAGACATTATAAATGAATCAGGAAAGTATTTCATATTTCTTGCATGTCAAGATATCTTTGATACTAAATTATTCTTTCAGTAGCAAAATCATAAGAGAAAATAAAGAAAGAAAAAGTTACCTAAATCTAATGAAATAATATAAGAACAAAAAACGGTCACTTTGTTTGAACAATCAGGCTAGCATTAAAGGAGTTAAAGAAATAAAATCTGATGCAGACAACTATTGATTTATGAAATTACAAGGAGAAATTATTTTAAATACAATTGTTGCACATATATAAGCTTGTAAAATAAGTCATATATTATTTTTTATAAATATATCATGGAGATTATTTCCTATAATTTATAGACATGTAATTCTATAGACTATAATACAAATAATAAAGAATAAAAATCACACACATTATGTAAGTTATAAGCAATACATCCATCAACATGTACACATACAAGTTCATAAATTGCGCAGATCAAAAATTGTTTCCACAAAAAAATCTCGAAATATTGAATTTTGGATGCTGTGAAAATTGAAATCGAAATTTAGTGCAATAATGAATTTCACGAATTTTATGAAACTTCCCAAAAGATTCTAGATTATTTACCAAAAACAAACTAAGATCTCAAACATACATCAAAATCGAAACTTAAGTACGAGCGCAACAAAACTTCATCAAGTCACACTAACCTCGACAAGCAATGTTCCTAGAGACTGAGCCTCCACCTTCTTCTCCTCCGTCTCCTCGACCTTCTTCACCGACCCATCCTCGACCTTGACCTCCTTAATGACGGCATGCGTCTCCTCCTTCGCCTCTTCGGGCGCCGGGGCATCGGCTTTGCCCCTCATGGCCTTTGGTACGCTAGCACAAGCACCCATTTTTTTTCTCTCTACTATTGATTAAAAAGCAAAAAGCAAGTTTGAAACTCTTCGCTTTTTACAATAATAGAGAGAGATTGCCAAGAAGATGCGGGCTTGCTTATGAATTTTTCTTTTTGGATGAATAAAATAGGTGTATGGAACCAGGTTTATATACTTTTATTATTGGTAAGAAGTTGGAGAATCCCAAGTTTGGATGGTTTGGAAGCTCCGAGCTGTTATTGTTGTTATGGCAATATTTAAGGAATGTCCAGTGATTTTGTTTCCTATAACGTACGTTCGGTTTTTTGGTGTCCAGTCAATTACTTATGGCATAATTTGAATGAATTTTTGGTAACTAATTGATACTAGTGAGATAATATCAATTCTGTCACATTTTTTGTTACGTTATTAATTAGGAATAATGAATAGTACTTGAGTCATTGCCAGTACGTGGACTTAATTAATTAACGTTTTTGGTAGGAAAATCATGTTCATCTCTAGGTGTCCATCTGATTCCAGCTAGCTGTCCAATTCTAATAATGGCTTATTCCACGTAAACATAGGATTTTTCAAGTTGGTGGAATTATTTATAATTTATCCGATATGGGAGCACAAGAAAAAATTGTAGTATATGGCCTAATATACAGAGCGTATTTTGCATTTTGGCCTTTTAATTAGGAATGATGAATGATTAACATTAACTTGATTTATTGACGTTTTTGGTAGGAAAATAATGTGCATTTCTAGGTGTCCATCTGCCTCCAGCTGTCCGATTTAAATTAGGTGTTAGCCCTTTGGTCTTGTTTGCCAAAAGTTCATTACAATGTTAAGACTACGTTTAGTGTGTTTTTCTAAGATTATTTTTTGAGATTAGTTGATTTGTGAAGCTTTCAAGGTTTTTGCGTATTTTAAAATTGTGTCTGGAGATATTTTGGGTTGTCCGATTCTGCTTAAGTGTTAACCCAATGGTTTCATAGGTCTATTATATTACACATATGTTCTAAAACTGAAATCTTTTATTAATTATGTCTTTGATCACATTGTTGCTAATCTTTATGTAAAATTATTTGTGGGTTTATGCTGAGCAGGGCAATGAAATGGGGGTCAAAGGGAGTCTCATTTAGTTTATATTGCCTACGTTTCCATATTGAAAGAATAACAAGTAGGAGAAGTCAAACTGAAACTTTGTTGGAATTAAATGTAATTAGAATAAACAGTCCAAGGGGGTAATTGTAACTAAACTCGCACAATTATGCATGAGACCGTACGTTTGCTTAATTTGACTGTTATGGCTCCCAATCAATTGTTGTTAACATTAGCCTAGACCGGCCGCCACATCTCAAAGCTAATTAATATTCATGGAGCTTAGCCGCGTTATATGATCAGGAGTATGTCCATAGGACTCCATAGCCTAAAAGATACGCTTTAAAGCTCCAAATTTGTTTAAGTTTTTTTTTTTATAACACAAATTTAGGTAAGGTTTACGTTTTAAAATAAATATATGAATATCGATTTTGTTTCCCTTATCTATCTATTTCATTCTTATCTTGCCTACAAATTTGTGGGGTTACAGCCCATGTCCTGGGATCTATACTCGCCTTACGTCCAACGTCTATAACTACACAATTCTCAATCCACCGTTATGTATTCAATCATATTTAGTTTAGCACTTAGTAAGAAATTTATGGAAAAAATGGGTAAGATACTACAAGAAAATTAAGAGAAGCAAAATTACTTCCTGAAATTTGAATTTCCAATACTGTGGCCAAAGCTTTATAGCGTCAACGAAGTTTTTTTCTAAAAAGTGGAGGACACTCTAAAAAGACATTAGTGTCAACTTATTGAGAAATGTTCGTTAGTCATGACTGTAAATTGAACGTTCAAAAATAAACTTAGTTGTTGATAACTACTTTTCAACGACGAACAATTTATACGCAATAAAAAAAATCTCTGTTATTGTTGTTTATTTAATTATTTTCATGAATACTTATTAATAGATACCCAGTTATCAAGGAGAACTCGATTATCGCTGGTACTAGCATTTCAGAGGCAAGTGTCACTGGAATATTTGTTACAAAAACAAATTTGTTGATTCTAAAAATTAATTTATAGCGACAAAAAGCTTGTCCATGAAATTATTACATTAAATCAATGAAAATAAAACATATAAGTTTTTTGTTTGATAGGCTACACCAGTATTAATATATATTATTATTACTTTGTCAGCAAAGAAAAAAAAAGAGCTCTTACTGATTTCAAAACAAAAATAAAAACAATGGAGTAAAAACTTAGTCCAACATATGAGTAGATAATACTATATATGATCTATTTCTCATATCAAAGTCATTGTTTTGTACTTTTACCTATGTTTGTGTTTAATACTTGGAACTGAGACTTGAATTTCAGTGATTACTTTATTTAGACTTAATATTAGTTGGTTGTATATAGTTTTGAATTCGAAAATATTTGGTTTGGATTTGTAATTGAACTTAAGAATGTTATTTGTGGATGTTTTGATGATGTTATATATTTTTAATATAATAAGTATAGACATGTCCTCGTCCTATCGTGCCTTGTAATTTTCAAAAAATCTGTATTGTTGTGTCTGTATCGTGTCGTGCCCGAGTCCATGTCCGCGTGTCTGTATCTGTGTATCATGGAGTATTAGCAAATTACGTATCTACCCTCCTTTAGTAGTTGACTTAATGTCAATGGATTAGAGGGGTACATGCAAAAGAATTAAAACCTATATTTACCAATATATTATACCTCGGGGGTATATGTCGATACATTAAAGCTTCGAGGGAATATGCTAATATATGAAACTTCAGAGGTGGATGAAAAATACCCAAAACAAATAAATTAGATTAGTGATATGCCCTTCGATATGATTTTTCCTTCTGTTTAAACAATTGCACCGTATACTTTTCCTTGTAAATTAGCTTCTATTAGAAAAGACTATCTCTTCAGCTTTTCCATAATTGTTAACGCCATCTCAGTCAAAGCTCATGACAAACTTTTATACTCTCGTAATGCTTGTGCTGTCTTAATTGTTCGCTTCCTAATTATAGTATCACTTTTGGATTAAAGCAATTCAAAGTATAACTGTTTTTAAACTAATATTTTCTCCAATGAACGATTCAATTTCAAATAAAAAGTTTAACGTGTATTCTGTTCCTATCAAGTATCTCATCACAAAGTTTGTAAGATATTCTTTTTCACATACCGGGGAACGAAAATTAGCAAAAAATGTGCGTAAACATGTCGAACATAAGTAAAATAAAAAGATAATGGAGATATGTGGAAAATTTTAAGTTTAAATTTTATCGTAAGTTTGAGTTATATAATATTATATCACAAGATTTTGCATCTGACTTAATAAGAAAAGTTAAATTTCATATGCAAATTAAACTCTGGTTTTTAAATTATATATTTAGTTATTAAATAACAGTAATTTTTTTAAAATGTTACATAGATATTAAAATGAACTACAAATTAAGGAAATCTTATAAATCAAGAATTGGTAAAATCATAAAACTTAAACTTGAACACTTTAACTTTATAATTATTAACTATTATCATATTTAGTTGTATTGAGACTTTGTTGGATATCAAAATCATTTTTTTGATGAAGTTCTTACAACGCGAAAGAGAAGTTGAAAAAGAAAGAAAGAATTAGATTCGTGGTGTTACCAATCACCCGGTAATAGATGAAGCAATAACACAACCTCATTGTTATCAAAACATATAATGATTGCTATAATTAATGAGCTTTAATTTAGACAAAAGAGGAAATTATATGAAATCTAAAAGTTTAATTACCTTCATTCGACTTTAACTAAGAAGGATAAATTAGGAAAATAGTATTAGTTACTGTGTTCTGGCAATATGCCTAACCTAAAACGACTTCCCATCCAGTTTGGCTAGAGAATCGAGGCCTTTCTCCCGAATTCAGAGTCATCTTTCACTCGAATCGGGACTCTATATTCGTATCTTGAGGATATCTTATTTTCCCAATTCATAATGAATTTGTTACGTCTTTCATAACATTTTTTTGTTAGTGAAATAATTATATCTAAAAAGAATTACCCCTGGGCAAAAAGAAAAAAAAAAAAAAAAAACTCCTCTGCAACAAAAAAATAAAAAAATAAATAAAAATGAGGCAAACAAATACCCTCTTTCATTGGCATTATATCAAAATTGGTCTTATAACTTGTCCAAGTATCAATTTTGATCCTTTTATGAAAAAACGTTCAATTTCAGTCACATAACATGCCATTAATCCAATTTAAGTCCTGGTAAATTGCACCTAGTCCCTCAAATTCACAATTTTTTGACTTTAGCCGAGTTTTTAAAGAATTATACCTACATCCAGTTTTTCTTCAAATACATTGGTTTTTATACTTTAAAATTAGAAACTTGATTTTACAAGCCTCTTTATTGCCGGAGCAAGATTGTAGATGTAATTATTTCGTAGTTTTGGGGTCTAGATTTAATCAATTAAAATCAATTGGGGTAAATTAAAAGATTCCGAAAACTGAAAGGTCATAGGCAAGTTATTAGCATTTAAATTTGATCAATAAAATTGGACATACTTTCATCAAGAGCATAATTGATACTTGTACAAGTCAAAAGACCAATTTTAAAAATATTCCTGTTTTTTTACTCACAATGAAGTTCTATGCGTGCCTATTTATTTTTTAGACGAGGGTTTTTTTCATATTCACGAAGAACACAAAACGAGGGTTCTTGATTTCGCCTCTTTTTATTAGTATGTGGTTTTTTTTTTCTCTCTCTCTCTCTCTTTCCCATAAGATATTTTTCTAAAAACCCTTTTGAATAAATCAAAAGAAAATAGAGAAACACATATAAAATCAATGTTACATATTAAATTTTACTATATTAATATTGTTACAAAAACCAATTCTAATCTCAGATTACTTCAGTTTTCGCAATCTTCCTAAATAAATTAAGTTATCTCCAACTTTTCCTCTCCCAGTCCATCTCCCTCACACACAAATCAATATTCTTATAAAAGCTGGTTCTTATACGATATTCTTCAGTTTGGCCAAATTCTTTCATATATCTGGCTTTTCATTCGTATATCTCATACGAAAGACTTATCAATAATTTGAGACATTCTTAACGTGATAAAAAAAAAAACATGGCATCTTGGGAAAATATATGCAACACCGTTCACGGGTTGAAGCCAACCCTATTAATGATATTGGTACAAACAATATTATCTCTTGTGAATATTGGCTACAAATTGGCTTCTAATGATGGGATGAGTCTCCCCGTTTTGGTGGCATACAGATTCTTGTTTGGCGCCGCTTTCATTGCTCCTATTGCAATTTTCGTCGAAAGGTTTGATAAGAACTAATCTTTTTTTTTTTTACATGCACTCGCTAATTTTTCATAGTTTATGGTGATTAATTAATCATGCGTAAATTGTGCATGTGGGATTTGTGTTTTGTACGTAATAGTGTCAAATGTTTTATGCGGTTGTATTTCATGATTATATATGTTCTCATGCCATGGATGAAATCTTTGAATATTAATTATACACGTCTTTATTTTTGTTTGATTATTAGAATTATATTATTTGCATGGGGGTTTACGGGTTTATACGTAATTGCTTTATTCTTGTTGGTTTATGAAGCCTGAAATATTGTACATTATTATACGATATATACATTGATGCTGCCCCTAAACGAAGTTTATTTGACAAACTAGGTAAACAAATTTGTGCATCTTTTATTGGTTTTTGTGTTCTGTCCATTGTATTGCTGAGTAAAATCCTCAATCTTTTATGCTGTTTATGAGTATTTGGGTTTTTGATCAATGTATCAAATCCCTTGTACAAATTAGGTATAGCAAGAGCAATTGTTTTTCAATACTAAATCTTATTGGTTTCATCTTGTAGGAAAAAGAGGCCAAAGTTAACATGGACGGTAGTCTTATACGGATTTCTCTGTGGTTTATTCGGGTACGTTTATGAGACACTGTTTCATTTTTGGTTGATCACCAAACATTATGTTATGTTCAACTAAAAGGGTGATCAAAATTACACTGTAAATAATTATGCATCAAGCTCTGATGGTGAATCTAATTGTAGGTACGTGTCTTCATGAGCATTAAGCATATATATATATATATATATATTAATTTGGGTGTTAATACAAATCTTGCGTGGAAAAGAAGAGTGTATGTATTTGACTCGACATGATTCTTGATTGATTCATATAACTTACCCTAATTAATTGCAAGCTGAGTTGTACAGATATTGCGTTATTATATGAGATTAGTGATTCCATGTCCTTAGAGACTTGAAATATAGTTGCATGAGTTGTGTAGCTAATTTTATGAAATTTTACATGAATGTGATAAAGTTTATGTATCTTGCTCTAAGTGTTGATGAAGTTAACATTGTTACCTAGTAGATATTAGCTCAACTTGCATGAAAGGAAATAAACTTTTCGATTATACAGGGGTGCGCTTGGGCAAAATCTATACTTGAAGGCTCTTGCTCTGACTTCCGCAACTTTTATCTCCGCCATGTTCAATCTCATTCCCGCTGTTACATTCATAATGTCCATTTGTTTGAGGTAACAAAGTTTTATGTTCCATCATTCTATTTAATTATCCGACTAAAATTGTGCTAATAACGTTCATCGTTTGTCACGTTTTCAGAATAGAGAGACTGGGATGGAATTCAATGGCAGGTAAAGCGAAGGTTCTTGGAACAGTATTAGGCATAGCTGGAGCTATGGTCTTCACATTCTACAGAGGCCCTGAATTCAGCATTTTGAAAACCGGAATAAATCTCTTGCAAATAACTTCGACTCATCGCCAAGCAAGCGCACCCACTCAAGGAGGTCATAATCTTGTTCTTGGATTAATTTTAGCCCTTGCTAGTGTTGTCTGTTATTCACTCTGGTTGATCGTTCAGGTTAGCAGGAAATCACGGAACCTCGCCTTATATCCGTGCCTTCTTAATTTGATTCTAGTAAATTTTAACATTGCTAATTTTAGACGCAACAAAGTATTCGACATGTTTATGATTAATTTTTTTCTGTTTTATTGATTAGAACAGGCTAAGGCAGCTGAGATATATCCATGCCCTTACTCGATCACTGCTATGATGACGATTTGGGCTTCGGTTCAAGCTACTGTATACGCATTATGCATAGAGAGGGACTGGAATCAGTGGATTATGGGTTGGGATATCAGACTTCTAACAGTATTTGTTGCCGTAAGTTTTTCCATAAGAATCTCGAATGATATATACAGTTTCACAGTTAACTTTTTCTTTCAGTGATTAAACTTGCTTCAAGCAGTTTTAAATTTTAATTTACTTATTATTCATATAATTATTGTGGTACGTACAGGGTGTTCTGGGTTCTGGTCTGATGTTTACGTTAGTAGCGTGGTGCGTGCGGATGAGAGGACCGATGTTTGTGTCGATATTCAACCCCCTATTGCTTGTGATGGTGGCTATTGCAGGAAATTTGTTCCTTGAAGAGAAGCTACACCTGGGAATGTATGTGTTTCTAATTATTCAAAATAGTATGGAAAGTTTGTTTAGTTAGATCAAACTTCATGAAGTGTATAAGAATTATGGAAAAATGAAACTTTAATCAGGAAGAAAGTAGGCAATTTAACTAGAATTTCACTTTGTGTGACACTGCTTTTGTGGTATATATATGATATTATATTTTTTTTATTGATATGATGTTGGTTTATATATGGTTGGCAGGGTATTTGGAAGTGTTCTAATCATTTTTGGACTATATTCTGTATTGTGGGGAAAAAACAAGGAATTGAAGAAGTTGGCAAAGTTGACACCCGAAAACGCAGATGGTGGAGTTCCGCCTCTATCGTCGCGTAAGGGCAGTAGTCATGGAGGCGGCAGTAGAAAAGGTGCGGTGGAAGAAGAAGAAGAAGATGAAGATGATATTGAGCAGAGAAGGGATTCTCAAGCTAGCTCTGAAGTTCTAAGTGCTTATATTTATCCTTGAAACTGAAAGATTTTTGTTTTCTCAAGAGATATTAGGGGTTACTTTAAGAAGTGTTATTCCATATGCATATGATGTTCCAAGTTTTGTACTTGGGGAAGGCACTTATATTAACAAAATGTGTGATTATTTAGTGAGAAACCAAGCTACATTTGAACAATTTAGGTTGACAAATTTTCTTCGTTTATGTTCAAATCAAATTCATATTCGACAAAAGATCCGAGACTTCAGATTTGGATGCAAATTTAGGTTTCCTAGAAATAATTTGCTTCTCATTATAAAACTTTTATTCAAAGCCATTTAGAATGAAGCAGTCTCAGTTAAGTGGTTATTGGTTCATTCTCTTGATTAATTTTAGTATGTATAACTACTAAGTTAATTTATTATATTTGTTATCAGGTTTCCATTTAATCGTCCGGATTATGTGACAAATGATTATTCAAATATTTGAAACTGCATCCAAATATCAAATCTGCAAGTATGAAAGTTGAAAGTCAACATATTGAATTTAACATGCCATTAGGTGGAGTTTATGTCAAGTTGGTGGGTCAAGTTGACTTAGTGGGTCATGTGGCTATTTAGTGTGCGGCGGACCCGACATTTAATATGGTAGCATTTGATGAATCACATGCAAGTTGCAACTTAGATTTTCGTTTATTTGTTTTTTATATTTCTCCACTGACACACTCACTCACATGCACAATATATGCTTTGACTCAATTTGTGGCCAACTTTCTCTAGCGTTCTAAGTTCTAACTCCCTAATAAGTAATAAGTAATAACCCAGACCAAATATTTCCCCACAAAAAAAATCATTTTGGCTCATCACTAGGCCATAATCAACTCAAACATAAGGATGTAGTTTAATTGCACCTTCGTTTATTGTTTCACACAAAACACTTTATCAGGAAATTAAGAGGACAATTGTAGGTCCATAAGGAGGTACTCTGGGATAATAGCGTATTCACGCAGGTTTATTTTATTTTTGTCCCCAATCCACTTTTAGTTTTTTAGAGTGCCACCATAAAGTTTTGGTCGTAAAGTGTAGAAAAATTCTTATTTCAATCTCCCATGATCCGCATTCGATTCAATCTCGACTAATTTTAACACGTGACACGCACATGACAATTGAAACGACTCCTATTTTGAGCCGGCTCTAGATTCAAAATTACGAAACGCCTCAAAAGGATATCGCTAGTCGCAAAATTAGTTCAAATTAAAGTGACGAATGGATTTAAATAACACTTTTCCATATTAAAGGGCCAAAATTAGTTTTAATTTAAATGACCGAAGGTTTAAATAGAACTTTTCCATGTTAAATGACTAAAATTAGACAAGAACAAATTAGACTTGGTTACTAATTAAATTACCTAATTAGAAATTGAAAGAGTGCAATTACATGTGTACAACATAATATATTCTTGGATTGTTAGAACAAATATGTTATACCTCAATTACTTATTTTGGAATTGGTTTACATAATATACCCTCAAGAGTGGCAATATCGTAATCTGCCTCATGTCTTATCCCCAATTAATTTTATACCTAGGTGTCCGAGTCCAACCATTTGTTCCTTATTGGGGCATACACAATTATTACAATGGATATTGTTCTGCTCCAATTATATCTGCCGTTATTAATGCAACCAACCGCGTTTACCCATATCATTCCAATTTGGTAGAGAATGAATTTATTTAACTACTAACATACGTCGTCAGTTACGTCAATCGACACCCATCCACAATTTTGTGGTTCCAATGGTCCCTCCAATATTCAAACTTAGAGTCACACACGCGTCTCCCACTTTAAATGCTGCACTCAAATTTTGCATCTATAAAACATAGTCAAAAAAAGCAGATGAGATCTACAATATCAATATTCACAAAATCAATAATAATGGAACAAAAGAAGAACACGATGATTGTATTTACAGCAATGATTGTGCTGCTGCTAATCTCAGCAAATATGCAGACCGTTAAATCCGACGCTTTCGACTGTTACGACGGATGTTCTACCGCCTGCGTCAGCTATTTGCCTGACAGTGAGTAGTAAATCAGTTATTATTGCTATTTTGCTGCTAACTCTTAATTTGTATATTTTGTGTGTTTTTAATAGGTAGACGTGTGGCTCGGTGTGATCGAAAGTGCAGTATTAGGTGCAGTCCAGGTACTATTAGTTTTTCCCCTGTTTTTTAATGATGTTTGTTTTATTATTCGATTTTATGCCGTTTTTCCCGCTAATTTGAGTTTTTATTGACATTGATGAGTGATTAATTGTGGGAGTAAGAATCTCTGATTGCACTTAGATTTTTAGTGAAATTAGATTTTTGTTGGAAATATATAAAACCATAAATGTCTAGTACACCTACAAGCTTAAGCTTTTAATTGAAACGAAAAAAAGTCTATATGGTATGTCGAAAGAGAGATATTGGGTTCGAATTCCTCTTGAGATGTGTGTTACTTGGGGTAGCTGGAATCAGCTTCAGTCATTTGAGCTTATTGTAAATTTGGTTCTGTTTCGAAGTAAAAGTGAGTAACTTTAAGTAACAAAATTATAGCTGTGTTAGAGTTGATGAACCAAAATGCATCAACTCCAACTGACCAAGTTCATATTCCCGAAAACTCATTTTTGAATTGAAAGTCGTAAACGTTTTGAAAAACATGAGAGTGCTTTCTTAGGTTGCTATGGCAAACACGTTAAAGGCAGTGGGCATTTTTTTTACTGTGCATCTTCCTGCTGATTGCATTTCAGTTTGTGTCATATGGCGTCAAGATTGGTGGGAGTATAAGTAGTGAACTCTGCTGTGTATTTCGACCTTTTAGAATATTAAGTTAGAATGCTGTATCCAGTTTAGGCTAGATGATTTTCATGGCACGCTAATTAGTTGTGTATTGGATAATATTTTGGAACACTTTTCAGTCACCTTGTAGAGAAAGGATGAGCCTAATGTATTTTTTCTATCTATGGTGCACGATGATAGAACACACTTTATTCCATCGGAATTCTTTACAACGGAACCTGGTGCTTAAATTATTGGTTTCTGAGTTGCGAGAGTTTACGCATAAAAATGCTGAAATCATGGGAATGGTGCATATTGGGTGGTTCATATGCAAAGTCTTAAAATGGTTTTCAACATCTGTGGCATGCTTATACTTGAATTAAATACTCCATTGTTTTACAACCAACAAACAAAAAATTGTCATATAGCTGGAACACTCTTCAGTAACCGTTCTTACACATCTGAATGAAGTTACATATTTTCTTTTTCTTTTTGAGAAAAGATAAATTCGCTTAATTGCATATGTTGAATGAGGGTGAGCCCTGTATTTGGGGAAGTATCCTTATATGTGTTTTCTTGTACTTGCATATGAGCATGATTGTTGTATCAGTGTGCATAAGGTCATTTAAAACGTGTGATTTGTTTTTCTTATGTTGAAATGATGTTTTGCGTTAAAATGGCAGATGTCAAAGCCAATGGCCGTCTCAATTGAAGCTGGAGTTTTCTAGAAAGTCTTCGAATCCATGGACTCGGAGAAACAGTTGTATATTTGCGGAGGCGAGGATAGAGGAGTTAATTACTGTTTCACTATCATCAAGAAAATAAAAGAAAAAGTTGTTAAGTAGATTTTAATGTTGATTTCTCTTCTTATGTACTCTGCTTGTAATTCCGGGGTATTAACTCCATTGCTGTAATGTTAACTATACAATGTTAAGAGTGTTGGTGAAACTGCTGATAAGAGCTATTAATTAAGCTTTGTTCCAACTCTCAAGTGTTCCAACTCTCAAGTGTTTGTTCAAGCGACTTTCGTTACCATGAACACTAATTATTGCGTTCTTTTTTTATTGCTAAATTTATCCAGTTAGTAGGATCCCAAAAGAATACAGAGTTTTAAGGTTGCACAGTATATTTCCTTAGAAACAAATCAGGAGAGACTCCTAATTCTTGTAAGTCATGGTCACCCCTCTTGTGGCTGCATACAAGTGAACTTTTATGGTGCATTATTTAAGGTAGCTTATGGTTTTTGGAGTTGTTGCAAAGGACATTAATAGTGGTTGGACTTATTGGCACTGGAAAGTGTGGAAGCACCAGCAGCAAACTCTGTGCATAATTTGGTGATCGCATAAGACGTTTAGTTCACATGTATCAAAGTTTCTTTTCTTTTCCACGAAAACTATCGAAACATTTCTATTTTTGACTTTGTGGAAAAGAAACATACAATATTTTCTACATTTATTGTGCGCACAACTTTTACGAAATTTTCGAAACATATCAAAAAGATCTCGAAATATTGCGAAAAGTTTCTAATATTTAAAGCACCGAAACGAAACTTTGATCCATGTTCGTTCATTCTCTTGAATAATTTCATTAGTGGCAGAAATGCAATTTTTGTCCACTAAGTTTAGCTATTTTCACTTTTGCCCTGTAACTTTTCGGGTCGTGGTTTTGCCCTGTAGGCTTTGATTTTCACTGTAAAATATGCCCAATCGAGCTCAAAACGGGCTTTTTGCCAAGCTGTTAAATTACTCGTACAAGTGTAAAAATGCTTTGCCACGTGAATTTTTTCACACCAAAAAACGTTTTTCTCAAAGTTACGGGGCATTTTTGCAATCTTGCTTAAAAAACTTAAATAAATTCAAAAAAATTATAGATAAATTTCACAAACCACCCCTCATGTTTGAGAAATTACCCATATCACCGCTCTAAATAATTTCTGTTAATAAACCCTATTAGATGTAGTAAAATTACATTAATGTCCTTTAATAACCTAATACTGACACAAATATTTCTTTACAATTTATTTCACAAATATTTTGTTTTTTTTTTTTTAATTTTTGTTTTAAATATCCAAATTTGTGAGACTTAGGCCTCCAACACCTTTTAAAACACTTGTTCCAATGGTCCCGCCATTTCTTAAACATATAGCCATACTCATACATAGGGGTGTGCAAACATAATCAAATCGATCGAATCGTTTCGAAATCGATCGAATGATCCGATTTAAAAATTGAATCAAATTTTCGATCCGATTTTTGGTTGTCACAGAAAGATCGAAATCCACTTCGATTTGATTTCGATTTTAGGGGTCGATCTTCGAATCGAATCGAAGATCGAATCTATATTTTATTTTTAATATATATGTATAGAACATAATGAATTTAATGTGGTCTTGAATATTTATTAATTTTGAAGTGTGACTTATTTTTCTTATATTTAATGATGTTTGAGTTTATTATGTTATAATTTGTAAATTGCGTTGACTTGAGTAGAAATATCACTTTTGAATTGTGAATTTTCAATGATTGACGAATTAAAGATTGTACATTATTTTTGTAGTACTGTTTCATACATATTTTCTTTAGTTTTAAATTTATATTCGAAGCGCTACATTGTTTAATTTTTTAAAATTAAATACAATAAATAAAAGGCTCATAATCGAAATCGGATCAAATCGAATCGAATCGTTTCAAACGATTTGATTTTGATTCTCATTTTCCCACAACCAGAATCAAATGATCCTAGCTGATCTGATCGATTCGATTTAATCGAAACGCACAACCCTACTCATACACGCGTTTCCCACTTAAAATGCACTCAAAAAATTCAACAAAAACTTTCCTATATAATACACAGTGAAATCAGATCAGATCTACAATATCAAAATTCAAAAAATCAATAATGGACAAGAAGAAGAACACAATAACAGTATTTACAGCTGTGATTCTGCTGCTGCTAATCTCAGCAAATATGCAGACCGTTAAATCTGACGCTTTCGACTGTTACGACGGATGTTCTATTAACTGCGCTAACTTTTTTCCTGATAGTATGAAGTTAACCCTTATTTGTTGCTAACTCTTAATTTGTAAAGTTTGTTTTTTGATTTGATTTTGTTTATTTTTAGGTAGACGTGTGGCTCGGTGTGATCGCAAGTGCAGAATTAGGTGCAGTCCAGGTACTATTAATTAATTTTTGTCAAGTTTAATTTGTTTCATTGTTCGATTTTGTGCCGTTTTTCGCTAGTTTTTATTGACATTGATGAGTGATAAATTGTGGGTGGTGAAGAATCCTTAGGGATAATTAAATTGTTGGTGAGTTATTGAAGCTTAAACTTTTGGATGAGACGTCGATTTAATATGATATGTTCATACCGAAAAAAGAGGTCACAGGTTGAAGTTCTTTTACTATGCTTGATGTGTTTGATAATTCAATACGGTTTTCTTCATGGCGAAAAAGAGGTCGTGGGTTGAAGTTCTTATTATGCCTGAGGTGTTCGTTAATTCGATATGGTTTTGTTCATGCCGAAAAGAGGTCATGGGTCGAAGTTATTTTATTATGCTTGAGGTGCTTGTTACTTGTGTTGTGGGGTTAAGGCAGCTGGGATCAGCTTCAGTCAGTTGGGCTAATTTCAAAATTGGTTCGGTTTCGAAGTAAAAGTGTGTAATTTGAAAAATTGAAAAAAACCGCGGTAGTTGAGTTGATGAACCAGAATGCATACACACATTTGATGATGTCTGTATGGCGAATATCCAATTTGTTGTGGAAGTCTTGTATTTAAAAGGACGAGAGTGTGCTTTGGATTGTCACAGCAAACGCAGTGTGGGCGTTTCTTTTACTCTGCAATTTTCCTGTGGCAGCACTTTTGTTTGTCATATGGCATCAAGATTGGTGGGAGTATAAGTAGTGAAGTTAACGTGTATTGCAACCTTTCAGGATATTAAGTTTCGAATGCTGTATCGATTTTAGGCTAGATATATTTTCATGGCACACCAATAATGAGCTGTGCATTTGACAGTACTTATTGGAACACTTTTCAGTTTCCTAGTAGAGAAAGGATGAACCTAATCTATTCTTTCTACATATGGTGCTTGGTTCTGTTAACTTGTTGTAGCACGTCTTATTTAAGCGGTATTATTCTTTACAATGGAACATGGTGCTTAAATTATTGGGTTCTGGGGTGCGAGATCATACACATAAAAATGCTGAAAGCATGGGAATGATGCATATTGAATGGTTCATATGGGAGTTTTTAAAATGGTTTTCACCATCTGGCATGCTTGTACTCGAATGAAATACTCCATTGTTTTACAACTGCCAAACAAAAAATTGTCAAATAGCCAGAACAGTCTTCAGTAACCGTTCCCACACATCTCAATGAAGTTACGTATTTTCTGTTTCTTTGTGAAAAACGATAAACTCGCTTAATTGCATATGTTTAGTATGCGGGTGAGCCCTGTATTTAGGAAAGTATCCTTATATGAGTTCTCTTATACTTGCCTATGAGCATGATTGTTGTATCAGTGTGCACAAGTTCATTTAAAACGTGTCATTTGTTTTTCTTATGTTGAAATGATGATTTGTTGTTAAAATGGCAGATGTCAAAGCCAATGGCCGTCTCAATTGAAGCTAGAGATTTCTAAAAAAAGTCTTCGAATCCATGGACTAGGAGAAACAGCTGTATATTTGCAGAGGCGAGGGACAGAGGACGTAACTACTGTTACACTTCATCAAGAAAATATAAGAAGATGTTGTTAAGTAGATTTTAATTTTGATTTTGCTTATGCCCTCTGCTTGTAAGTCCGCGATAATAACTCCATCGCCGTAATGTTAACTATATACAATGTTACGAGTGTTGGTAAAACTGCTGGTAAGCTCTATTAATTAAGCTCAGTTCCAACTCTCAAGAGTTTGATTAGTTTGATGTTTGTTCAAGCGACTTTGGTTTCCATGAACTCTAACTATTGCATCTTCTTCATTTCTAAATTTCTCCAGTTAATGGGGTGCCAAAAGAATATGGTCACCCCTCTTGTGGCTGCATAAAAGTGAACTGTTATGGTGCATTATTTAAGGTAGCTTATGGTATCGTAGTTCTAGCAAACGACGTTAACAGTAGTTGGTCTTATTGGTTCTGGAAAATGTGGAAGCACCGGCAGCAAGCTCTGTGATTTGAAGAGCAATTCAAGAGGGCTGATTGAATGTGGTGTTTGAAGGAGATTGTGTCAACGTGATAAAAAGAAATAAATTGATCGATCGTGAACATGAGAAATACTGGAATAGTCATTGCTGATATTCTATAGAATTATGTTTTGAGAAATAATTTTGAGTTTATGCATGTATCTTAAAGAAGGAAGTCAAGATACATAGTTGACAAGATCAATAGAAGGAGAGTTGGATGTTGGAAATGAGTGGCAATCCATCCCTCTTCCCTTACACATTGAAAGAGAATGGAGCTGATCCGATTGGTTTCACAGAAAATGAAGAAAAAGAAAAAAAAATAGTGGAAAATGAGGATTTTCGGGAAAACTTATATGGAAAATAAGTTTTTTTTTTTTTTTTTTTTTTTTTTCATGTGATTGGCATGCCATTAGTTTTCGGGAAAATTTTATACTTAATTGCTAACTCATCATTTTAACAATGTAAAAACAGTTATTATACTTTATAACTTAGATTTTATAGTAAAATTCATATTAAACTTATATATATATATATATATATATATATATATATATATATATATATATTGAATAATTTTATTATGTTTTTATTTCTTTATTTAAAAAAATACCTTCGGTAACTTCTTGAAGAATAATGCTAGTTTATTTATATTGGAGGGAAATCTGATTTGAGAAAATATTCTTTATTTAGATTTGCTTTCTATATAGATCATCCGCAACAAGAGTCAATTCCACAATAAGTTTTTAGAATTTTTTTGGAGGGAAATCAAAGTTTGTGAATTGTAAATTTTTTAGATAAAGATTAAAAAAAGATTTTCCTATCTTATCTATTTTCTTTGGTATCAATTACTTGGAAAATAAATTTTTCTAATATTTTTTTCCTTTTCTTTCTTTTTTTGTAGAACCAATCAAGCTAGAAGAGTTTTCAAACACCAACTAGCTATATGGAAAACCATAATATTGTTAGTAATTTATGGGAGAATATTTTAACCGTGAGCTGATCAAAAGATTCCAAATATTGTCAATGTCAATTTTATGTATTACATTTTATATTACATGGGCGTGAAATCTGTGTACATGTATTTACAATTTCTTGTATTATTAGAAAAGACATATGCATGTTTTATATTCACATATTACATATTACATATTGTAGCACGAAAAGTAATACAAAAGATCTTCTGCCTCACAATTGATTTTAAAGAAAAAAAAAAAAAAGATGTCACTGCTGTGAAGATCTTTCTAATCAATTATAATCTCATAATATTAGAACTATATAATAGTGGATCTCTTTTTGATATTTCCACGGCTAAGAAGGCTTTTTAATTCATTTATGTGCTTATAGCCCTATACGAATTCTGTCTGCACATACCTTGCTTGTTTCTTCAGAACCGTTGATTCATCATCTCAAAACCATCTCGGCCGTTAATTTCACCCCACCCTCACACGCTTGGATGCTGCAAACTGACGTGGAATCCATTTTGTCACGTCTGAAACGTTTTTAATTTTTGATATTATTTGTAATCATCAGAAAACGTTATCTTAACCTTCATTTTTTATTCCCTTTTAAGTCAGCCTTCCGAGTCGCCTCCTCGCACTAATTGCAATATCGGGCAAAGATTATGAGAAAAAATTATACTATAAAATAAATTGTATTGATGACTTAGTGTATGTAACCGTTAATGATCATATCTTCTTTTATTGCAGCTACTAACCTCTTTTCAGTATCTCAACTATGTATCTATACCAATAATTGACTTATTCTTTCACCTCGTCACGCTATAGTTACATGAAATAATTCTCATGAGAAAAAAATATTTTATACAACAATTGTATTGATGATGTGTTAAAAAATAACCAAAATGATATTATTTTTTTAATTATATGGGACCTAGCCTCATCGTATATAGGATAAAAAATAAAATAGGGACTGACAGATAAAATTATTTTTAATCTTAGATAACCTCACTCCCCGTAATCTTCTTGCATAAAGCTATCTCCAATTTTTCCTCTCTAACACACCCACACATTACGATCCTTATATAAAAGCCGGTTCTTGTACATTTCTCAGTTTGTCCTCATTGTTGATCATTAGTGAACGAGATATAATTAGAGCAATTATGAAAAACAGAACCCCTTTATTTCCTCCTTTATTCTTGCTTTTACATTCTTATTTGTTTACGATAAGAGTAACTATAGAATCTTGACGTGAGGAATATTGGCTTCTTGGCAAAATATGGTGAAGCCAACTCTATTATTAATGGTATTTGTGCAAACAATGTTATCCCTAGTGAATATTGTCTACAAATTGGCTGCAAATGATGGGATGAGTCTCCCGGTTCTAGTGGCGTACAGATTTATTTTTGGGGTTCCTTGCATTGTTCCTATTGCATTCTTTGTCGAAAGGTTTGATCTATTTGTTAATTTTCATGATTTACTAGTTATTAACTAAATGGTGGTGCATGTGGGACTTCTTTTTCTACGTGTTAATGTCACTTTTCCTTTTTATGGGTTTAACTTTTATGAGGTTAAATAAACTCCCCTCTCTGGTTTGATAAATTTGTACTAAACCTCCTTATATTATTATTATTATTATTATTAAAATTATTTTATAAAACTCTGATTTCGTAAACTTGCACTAAACCTCCTTATATTTTTATCATTAATTATTAATTATTACTATTATATTATATTATATTATATTATATTATTAGTATTATTATTATTATTATTATTATTATTATTATTATTATTATTATTGTTATTATTATATAAAACCCCGATTTCATGATTATGTTTTGCTGTAATGCTGAAATCCTTAAATATGAAGTAGTTTCTCGTGTGGTGATTAGAATTATTTGCATTGAGTATACTCAAATTTACGGCTTATAGTTCTTCAAAAATAAATCCTATTGATTTCACCCTTGTAGGAAAGAGAGGCCAAAGTTAACATGGAGAGTAGTTCTATACGGATTTCTCTGTGGTTTATTCGGGTAAGTTTCTGTTCAGACACTATTTTTTTTAAGTTGATCACCAAATGTTATGTTTCAGATTTTCTGTATAGTTCTTTGAAAAGAGTTGAACAAACATTTTGTCGATAAAACAAAGGGTAAAAAGCATTGAACTCCCTATACGTTGTTCCGTCTTGCAACATGCCACATATTCTTTAAGAAAAGGAAGTTGTACCATAACCTAGTTACATGAAGATAAATCGCACCATATTTACAGTTCATATTCCGACGAAAACGAACTTTTTGGCAGAATATTTTCGCCAGAAATTGACCAGGGATAAATGTAATCAGGAGTGCAAATTTCTTTTTATGAAAAAGACTGGTGGCACGTCGTGAAACGTAGTATAGGTAGAGAGTTTGATGCTTGCCCTAACATCAAAAATCTCTTGAGCACCGAACCCGTTCCGGGTGTACGCGAGAGCAATGATGAAATCAAAGTATCTTAAGGTGCATCTTTAATATGAGACCCCTTGAGCATTTGCGATTCTTGAAAATCTTTCACCATCGCAATCAAATCCCTTGTCCTTCGAGGCCTTTGAAATATAGTTATATGAGTAGCTAATTTTATGAAATCTTATATGAATGTGAGTGTCATATGTTGCTGATGAAGTTAACATTGCTACCATTAGCTCAGCTCAACTTGAAAGGAAATAAACTTGTCAATTACAGGGGTGCACTGGGTCAAAATCTACACTTGAAAAGTCTTACTCTGACCTCTCCAACATATATGGCCAGCATGTTCAATTTTATTCCAGCTGTTGTATTCGTAATGTCCATTTGTTTGAGGTAATAAAACATCTCTTCCCTAATTATACTTATTCAAATTGAACCTTTCTAATTATGTTTATGATCATATGTCACATTTTTAGGTTAGACAGACTAGGATGGAATTCAATGGCAAGTAAAGCAAAGGTTCTTGGAACAATATTGGGCCTTGGTGGAGTTATGGTCTTCACATTTTACAAAGGCCCAAAATTAAACTTTTTGAAAACTGGGATAAATCTTTTGGAAATAACTTCAACTAACCACCTAACAAGTGGACATACTCAAGGAGGTCATAAGCTTGTTCATGGATTACTTCTAGCCCTTGCTAGTGTTGTCTGCCAGTCACTTTGGTTGATAATTCAGGTTAGCTGGTAATAACATGACACTGGCTTATTTTTGTGCTTTCAAAATATTATTCAAATGAATTTTAATGTTTAATGTAATTGTAGATGCGACAAAATATATTAAGTATTTACGACTTTTTATTGATTAGAACAGGCTAAAGCCATCGAACTATATCCCGTTCCTTACTCGTTTACCGCTATGATGGTCGTATGGGGGTCGATTCAAGGAACTATATACGCATTATGCATAGAGAGGGACTGGAATCAGTGGATTTTGGGGTGGAATATCAGACTCCTAGCAGTACTTGTCGCGGTAAGGTTTTTCACGAGAATCTTCTTAACAAATAGGCTAACAAGTATTCGTTTTCCCAACATATACCATGTTTTGCAATTTGACACTTAAGCTAAAAATCATAACATTTGACCTCTCAACCTATTTAAAATATGCAAAGTTTTCGCGGTTAACTCTCTGGCGAAATCTTTTAGTTAGAAAGTTTGTTTTCGCGGGATTTTGAAGCGCAAACATAGAGGGTTCATCTCGATTTAACCCTAATTAACCATCTTTTCCCATCAAAAGCGAACCTTTCAATGAAAAAGATTCCGACGAAAAGTTGACTAGAAAATGTGTTACAATTTATAGGTTAGGTGGCAAGTTGCAAAACGGTTTATACGTTGTGAGTTTGATGCTTTTTACCCTAATAAATATAACTTCATGATATATTTTTTTGTTGATTAATCTCGCCAGGGGCGGATGTATACAGGGGCTTTGGGGGGGGGGGGGGGGGGGGGGGGGGCTCCCACAAGATTTTTGGACCAATCCATAGTACTACCTCTATATATATATATATATGTAATTTAGCTATGCATAGAATAATAAAAGAAACATAATACTATTATAATTATGTATTATACATATAGAAAGAATAACAAAAAAAGCTTAGTAAAATTATCAAAGTTTCCAAAAACTCATATTTAAATAAAAATTGGACAGAAAACCTCTAAACATCCCTATTAATTAAAAAAAAAACCAACAAAAAAAAATACATTTTATTCATGTAATAAACTTTAGATTCAAATTCAACGAATATTTCATTTACTACGGAATAAAATGTACTCAAATTATGTATGAAAAGTGCTACTATTATAAATTTACTTTCCTTTTTTTATTTAGTACTTAGTGATTAATGTTAAACTTAACATGGTTTTCTATCTTAGTGCTATTATTTACTTTTTTGTTTCGTTAGATCACTTTTATGATTTATATTAAAAAAATGTGTTTTACTTGTTTTATTAGAATTTTTATATTACTTATATTGCTTATATATGTATTGCGACCATTGGTTTAATTTAGGCATGGAATCATTTTTTATATACTTTTATTTTAAATTTCAGATTAAATATTTTATTTAAAAAAAATTATTAGGTTAGCCATCCATTTAGGCTTGCGAATATTTTGAATTAGCATTTGCTTATGATTCTTTTATTATTTCGTGATACAGGGTGTTTTAGGTTCTGGAACAGTCTTTACTATAATAGCTTGGTGTGTGCGGAAGAGAGGACAAGTGTTTGTATTTGTATTTAACCCCCTAATGCTCGTGATAGTAGTTGTTGCAACAAATTTGTTTCTGGAGGAGAAGCTACACTTGGGAATGTATGCATTTTCTATAATTTCAACTACCACGAATTTTGCCATATATGATGACTTACGATTAACTTATTAAGAATTATGTGGTGTATGCTGGCCCATGACTTATATGAAATGCAAAGAAGGGGTAATTATATCTAAACCAGATGAGGATATTGGTCTAGTTACAATTCGTGAAGATTTAAATAATTCTAGATATAGTCCCCGAATCATTAAAATAACTAGAAAAAAAAAGAGATTTATGTGTAATGCTTCTAAAACTTTTGGGATGGTTTCTATAATGACCATTTAAAAATTTAGAGGAACCTATGTGTGATGTTTTTCAACTTTTAAAGGTTTTTTTCTACCTAATCATATAGTTTGAAAAGTAAACTTTAATTAGACCAAATCTCATAAAAGTATAAATGTAACTATGCCTACAAAGAATAATGGCGAAGTGAAATTTAATCAGGAATAAAGTTGCCAATTTAACAAGAAATTCACTTTGTGCCGCATTTCTTTTATGGTATATGATTAATTTTATATTGCTAGCAGGGTCTTCGGAAGTGTGCTAGTCATTTTTGGACTATATTCGGTATTGTGGGGAAAAAGTAAGGAATTGAGAAAGTTGTCAAAACCGACGGTAGAAAACTCAGAAGCTGGAGTTCCGCCGCCTACCCCGCCACGTAAGGGGAGCACCCATGGAGGCGGAAGCAAAAAGGGCGACGCGGAGGAAGAAGAAGATATTGAAGAGAGAAGGGATTCTCATGGTAGCTCTAATGAAATGCAAATTTATGTTGACAAAGATTTTGCATAATTCTTAACTCTCTTTTAGAGTAATGTATGTAGTTTTATTGAGTTTATTTAATTGATTTATTATCAGATTTTGGTTTAATAGGATGGATCATGCAAGAAATGATTATTCAAAATTTAGAAATCTTGTCCAAATACCCAGTATGCAAGCATAATCTTGTCCAAATACCTAGTATGCAAGCATAAACTAAAACACATTTTAGATCTCATACATATATTGTAGTAAATATGCCATAAAGTAGAGGTCTATGGTCCATTTTATCAATTGGGTTGACCTAATTAATCAACGTGGTGACGTGTACTATACTAGTAGGCTGGCGATATTGCCAAAGCAGATAATGTTGCTTCCAGAGCAAAGACTTTGAGGTGCCAAAATTACCCTCACGTTAAGATTTGTTAAAATTCTAATATATGTAAGATATATTAGTTACTTAAAAAATCTCCTTAATTTTTGTTAGTAATTGACTTTCTATGTGATAAGAGCCTTAAACTTGGAAAGAAATCGTGTCAAATGGTTTTTGAAAGGAAAACACCAAACGAAAGTTGTTTTTCCAAAATCCATATTATAATGTGATTTAATATAAGTGTATTTAGTTTAAAATATATAGGAGTTATTGTTACGAAAATTTCGTTGTTCACATTAGCTTTTAGTTTGATAATTTTCTAACTTTAGTTGACGTGTACCTTTGGAGATATTTATTTGTATTATTCACTTAAATTTGTCGCATCATAAATTATTTGGTAATTATTTATATATCTACCAAATAAAAAGCATAATTCGAATTTCAATCAAGTTCAATAAAGATTGATTTGTTCTTAGCAACAAAATTTGGTTGTTAAGATTTATTTGCTTGCCATACCTTATACTGAAAATAATAATAGGAAATAAAGCCTGGTGAATAATAAGTTTTTATAATTTTACGTGTTAAAAATTAAAACTTGTACATCTTTTTATTGTTAGATATATTTAAAGTGGCTTGTGGAATACGATATATATAATAAAAAAGAAATATTTCTCCAGTCTGAAAATAAACAAAATAAAGCTACAACAGTTAAACAAAAAACCAAAACACCCACTTTGAATAAGATACACATATATATTAAACTAAATTAATGTTGATATACTGTGGACCGGTTGCATCAACCTTTAAAAAGCAATTTGTTAAAATACTTTCCAAGTTTTGTAGCTAATGTTATGAAAAAACTAAATTATTAGCATGACTTAAGGAGGTTCTTTTAATGTAATTAATGAGTTTTGTACAATATAATGATATTAAAGATAAATTCTAAAATTAGAACTTTGACAGATTTGTAAGCAGGGGCAATTTAGACAATTTAATAATTCTGTTCTGGAAGCAACATTATCTGCTTTGGCAATATCGCTAGCCATACTAGTACTGTATTGTTTACGAAAGTAATTTTTGAAAAATGCTAGATTTTTATGATTTCTTTAAGACTAGTGCAAGCAAAAGTCAGTCATGCAATTACGTAGCTTATCTGGTAGGTTACTACGGGCAAATATATAATTCCTGATAATAATGGAAGATAGTTAGCACTATTGACTTGTCTCTGATAATTCTGATTAGTTACTTTAAGTTTTCAAGAAAACTTTATGTAGTGTAGTTTCAAAAACTTCATACTTAATTATGCAGTAAAAAGTTCAATCTTATATGCTAATACTATAAATTACTATGTTCATGGTTTCTTATTCTGAACTTAAACAATTTTACTTAATCAATATATAAAAAAGGTAAAAAGTATAGCTTCAACATTCTTCGTATTTACATTTAATTGGTAATTTAAATATCTTTTGATACTTTTAAATACGCCAATTAATTAATTTTAAATTCATATACAATACTTTGAAAACTTTAGCAAAGTCATTGTTTAATTGATTTTAGTTTGAATTATGATACTATAATTAAACAGTTTTTTCAAAGCCGATGTTGCATATGTTTAATGTTTTATATTAACATTCAATTGGTAAAATATATATCTCTTAGTGTTACTAAACAAGCCTTTTTAATGTATTTTAAATTATATATAAAGTTCTCACATCGTTTCATTAATTTTAGTTTTACCTATAACAGTATAGTTAGATATTTTTTGTCAAAATCAGTTAAAAAAAATAACTAACAAATCAAATTACAAAACTACTTCATTTGTCTCATGCCCGCACCAACAGACCCAATCAACTGCCCCCGACCACCATTTCTGATTACTAATGAGTAATGATCTGAGGGTATAATAACTAGGGAGACAACCATGCATGTGAAGTTAATTTATAGATCATTTGATAATTTTTTTGACATTAAATGCAATGCTGGTGAAAGTATGGGCAGATGTCCGTCCATATACTAGAAACAATTATTTAAGACAACGATTTCATGATTCATGCCTTCCTATACAGTTGGGAAAGAGACCTCTGCCGGTATATAAACTATACTATTTTTTTATTTTTTTTGAAACAATACTATCTTTATTTACATAATAAGAGTTTCAATATTAAAAAAAAAAATAAGAGTTTCAATAAATATAGAGCATGAGGATTTTTCGTTTATAAATTTGTTACATGATGTCAAAGTAAAGTAATAGCGGCTTTTAGTTTATATCATTTATCAAAAACAAAAACAAAAAAGGAAAAGAAAACATAGAAGAGACCATGACATCTAGCACATCTTTTCGAAGCGGCTGAAATGGTGTTCTAAATTAATCTTTTTATAAAGGGTTAATTGCAACAAACCTCTCAAATAATGGTGTCTGTTGCATTATACCCTTTAACCTATAAAAATGTGAGATGTATATTGCTACCAAATTTAAAGGACAAAAACTTAAACACGTGGTCAAAAGTAACGATTGGTTGTTGCATCTAATAAAAATTCAGACGCGTATTCAAAATGAATGGTTGGTCAAAGATTTAAGGGACAAATTGCACAAGAATCAATAGAAATTTATATATAATAGGGGTAAACTGCTAAAGACCCTATAAATTGAGAATTTACTGCAATTAGCCTCTTCAATAAACAAAAGAAAGAAAAAAAAACGCATATGTAATCCAAGCTACATGATGAATCGGATATTAAAAACTGGTGGTTAATTTGAAAAATCAGGGAAAAGAAAATCATTTGAGCCAATTATTGGTGGCATGTGTCTACCTCATGATTTATCTGATCTCAATTCTCTAACGTGGCAAAGTTATTACAAGGGCGGAGCCAAGGGGAGGGGGGGGGGGGGGTGTCCCCCCCCCCCCCCCCGCAGCCCCAGCCCCACCTCCTACAGATATATGTGACATATATCTATATCTATATATTAATGGTTGAAGTTTTAAAGTACTAAGCTGAAGGTATAACAGATAAACCGAAGCTTTTTTGGGCATAAACAAAATATTGCTCCCTTGATTTGAGGCTGTAAAATAGGAATACAGTGATTTCAAATTTGTATGGTATGTATTACAATAGATTCAATATATCTAGTCCCTATTTTGACCCGATAAGAACAAGAAATAAAAAGAGAGTACTCTCTCTCTCTCTCTCTCTCTCTCTCTCTCTCTCTCTCTATATATATATATATATATATATATATATATATATATATATATATATATATATATATAATCTGAAATGTAATTTTACTTGTACACACACTTTTTCTTAATAAATTTACAATAAAGATTTTATTTTTGTATAAAACATTGATGCAGAGTGCAGACAAAGCTAAATACTTTCTTAACTAATGTTACATACACATTAAGGGAAATAATACGTTTACATAAACTTAATCTAATATTTTTTAAAACTATGCATAGAAATTATTAATGTCTAAGTGAACTATTAAAACTCCTAGAGGTGTATACAATCTCTCTATTTTTTATTAAATACTTTTGGTATATATTTATGTAGCTTTGTGTTACTCCCTTTATAAATTTTAACTATAATTAAGTCACTTTATAATTATATACATTAAATAAGTTTTGAAGTATTTATGTTTTCACCATGATTTATTTTTTCTAAAATTAACAATAAAATTTTTCATTTATTAAAAAATTATCTTCACGTGGTTTCGCCCCCTAAGCCAGAATCCTGGCTCCGCCCTTGGCAAAGTATTCAGTAGTCTTGTTTGTTGAGAACTGAGAAGTGCAATTTATGCCTGAATGTAGTCACGACACGAGCCGCGCACATGCCACCACACATGTGCGACGTGTGTGGGATGCTTCTTATAAAAAAGTAATTTGAAAATAAAGGCTACATAATAAAACATTTTCTGATCATGATTTAACAAAAATCAAAAGCGTCTTTCGAATTGAACGGTTAAAGATGTAAACTAGAATAAATTACTATATTTAAACAGAAACAATTAATTACACCCTCTCTAACCTAAATTCTTTTTCATTCAATAGTGATATCTCCCATTACAATTCTTTAGATATTTATGATGATTATGTTTTATTATCTCTAAGATATTCTAAATCATTGATTTGTTAGCTAAGAACAGCCGGAAAAGTTCGACAGGCAACCATGAAAACCCTCCATCATAATCCAAAGAGTGTGTATTCAATATTCCATTTTTCAGCAGCCAAAGACTATTGGAAAAACTTTAATGTTATTCATTTCGGGAGATATTTTAACCGTGAGCATTATCATAAAAATCCAAATATTGTACATGTTCATTTTTAAGTATTTAATTTTATATTAGATTGGCGTGAAATCCGTGTACATGTATTTACAATTTCTTGTTTTATTGGAAAAGACATATATATGTTTTATATTCACAGATTATCTATTATTGTACGAAAAATAATTCAAAAGATCTTCTCTGTCGAATAAATAATTGATTTTAAAAACAATGTCACTGCTGTCAAGATCTTCTAATCGCTTATAATCTTAAAATATTTGAACTAATATAAAATATTAATGAATCTCTATTTGATATCGTTACGGCCAAGAAGACTTTTTAAGTTAATTTACATGCCTGCCGAAGA
This sequence comes from Misopates orontium, assembly GCA_946800315.1. Taxonomy (NCBI): domain Eukaryota; kingdom Viridiplantae; phylum Streptophyta; class Magnoliopsida; order Lamiales; family Plantaginaceae; genus Misopates; species Misopates orontium. The sequence goes on along the minus strand of OX326948.1, from coordinate 3,856,429 downwards.
AAAACAAACGGCTGAACTGTGTGTACACGCCTAGTTTTTCCACAACCGTCGATTCATCATATCAAACCATCTCAACCGTTAGAATTTACCCCACCCTCACACGCTTGAATTCTATAAGCTGACGTCGTGGAACCCATTTTCTCACGTCTGACACGTTTTTAGTTTTTGATATTTCCATAACAGAAAACGTTAACTTAACCTTTTTTTTTTGTTTATCTTTTGTTTACTATCAAATTCGACACGCTACCACCCATGTAAAATTTATTTAGTACTACGCCAATTTTTTTACATCTTGAAGAAATTGATTTGAATATAAACTATGAAATGTTTTAGATATTAATAATATAATAAAGTAATTATTCTAATATTTTTCCTACATACACATAAAACGTAGTAATCAATCGATAGAAAGTTTTAATACTTCGCATAAAATTGCTTAACTGAAGTGAGAGAATCAATAGTTTCTCCTTAGGGCCTATATGCCAAGTCAAACTCTTTTTTTTCCATTTTCTCATGTTTTATAAATTAAAGAATAACTTTATTAAGTTCAACATATAACAAAATATTAAAAAAAAAATATGCATTTGAATGGAGTCTCGAACATAGTGCAAACTGTATTTATATATATATATATAATTTTCTCTTCGTAAAACTTTAATTTTCAAAAAACTTACTAAAAGTGCAAAAAGATCATTGTCATAAAAATTGATTCTATATAAGGTCTACTTAAAAATAAGGCCCTTATTATAGTGTAATTTAATGATAAAGTTCAATTTAAAAATTCTCATGCATTGTTGTATCTTTAATTATGAAGTTAAAATAGAAAATAAAAAATAGTATACTAATATGTCACCAATTTTTCATATATTAATGTAGATAGTAATCACGTTACAACAATATTTCAACTTCCGGCAAAGACCACTATAATTGGACCAAGCCTAATGGATGAAAGAGACTGACAATAAAATACCAAAAACGTAATCAATAATTAAGATCCTTATAAAAGCCGGATATTGTACATTTTTCAGTTTGGGTAAACCCTTCTTGTTTCCTCCTTAATTCTTGCTTTTACTTTCATATTTTTCTTTTTACAAAAGGGCAAACGATAGCTTCAGAATTTGAACGTGAGAAATGGCATCCTGGGAAAATATGTGCAGTACCATTAATGGTTTGAAGCCAACTATATTAATGGTGTTTGTGCAAACAATGTTATCCCTAGTGAATATTGTCTACAAATTGGCTGCAAATGATGGGATGAGTCTACCGGTTCTGGTGGCTTACAGATTTATGTTTGGGGTTCCTTGCATTGTTCCTATTGCGTTCTTTGTCGAAAGGTTTGATGTACACTAATCTATTTGTTAATTTTCATGATTTATATTGATTACAGGAGTAAATAGGACCTCTTTGATTGTTAGAATTAGTTGCATGGGCAGTTCCTGGTTTGTAATTGGAGTATATTCAATCTTTTATTTCTTAACTTCTGAGCTTTTGGATTTTCTATGAATTTTCCGAGTATCAAGTCCATTTTATGAATTTATTATAACAAAGTACAATGTAATAGTTTACGGCAATAGTTCTTCAAAACTAAAATTATATATTGATTTGACCCTTATAGGAAAAGGAGACCAAAGTTAACATGGACAGTAGTCTTCTATGGATTTCTCTGTGGTTTATTCGGGTAAGTTTGCTTTTTCAGTTGATTATTAAATGTTTTAGATTTTCAGTATATTTCTTCGAAAAGAGTAGAACAAACATTTTGTTGATAAAATAAAGGGTACATTTTGATTTTGTAAGATATCATACACCATGTCGCATACTCGATCTATTGTCTTGCAATTATAAAAAAAAGTTGCACCATAACCAACAGCGGATCAGCATTTCCATCGGCTTGGACTAATATTATAACTAATAAACAATTAGCTTCTGGAAGAGTTTCCAAAAGTTAAACTTAAAATAAAAAGTACTATACTCACAAGTATTTATTACTCTATAAAAAAATCAATATTAAAGACTTAAAAGTCATAATAGTTTTCCTCCTCTTGTCTTCTTAAGTTTCTATTATCACCTACTGAAATATATTGACATCAAATTAAATAAAGATATTATAATACAAAGATGAACAGCATGGTGAGTTTAATTATTATCACTCAATAAAAAAAAATGATGGATAAATTTGTGTAATAGAACTATATATCATATACTATCAAAAATACCAATTTCCAAGAAGATTTAATTTTTGTCTGGTAACTTTTCTACTTGCTGAAAATGATATAAGGAATTAAGAGATTAATTCAAGTTCTCAAAGTACTACTGTCACGTAAGAGAGAGTGTTAGGTACGTAAAACTGAAGTTTGTTTTGACATAATCTCAGGACAGTCTTTGCATCTTTCTCTGATTTATATTTTGTTTATTAATCATGAGCCATGTTAGATAGACGATGAAGAATTTATGTGAAATAAGGACTTTGTGTTGGATGAGCAAATCACATTATAAGTTAGATTGTGAAACTAAATTTTTATTTGTTTACGTTTTGTTTCAATGAGCTTAGTATACAATAGTTGCACACAAGAAAAATCACTGGGGCTCGAGCCCATACATATGTCCGCCCTTGATCATAACCTAATTAAATCGACATGATTCTTCATATCTACTGTTCATATTCTGGTGTGAACAAATTTTCTGGCGTAATATTTTGGGCGAAAAGTTGACCCGGGTTACATTGCATCGAACAAGGAAGGTTCGGTGCATGTTTTTCTTTTTTCAAGGATAAGGGACACTTGAAAAACGGTTGTACAATAGAGGGCTTGATGCTTTTTGCCCTAAATAAAATCTTGTGTTATGTACGGGAACAGCGATGAAATCCAATTATCCTAAGGTACAGCCTCTAATATAGATCCCTTGAGCATTTCAATTCTTGAAAATATTTCACCATCTCGAACTTCATATCTTTAGAGATCTTTTAAATATGAGCAGCTAACTTTGTGAAATATTATGTGAATGTCGTTGTCTTGGTTTACATGTTGCTGAAGTTGACATTGCTACCGAGTAGACATTAGCTCAACATTGAAAGATAATAAACTTGTAAATTACAGTGGTTCACCTGGGCAAAATCTGTACTTGGAAACTGTTGCACTGATTTCTCCAACTTTTATCTCCGCCATGTTCAATCTTATTCCGGCAGTTACATTCGTAATGTCCATTTGTTTGAGGTAATAAAAATCATCTTCCATACCTCTATTTGTTCAATTAAAAAATATTCTAATTGATAATGTTCATCATTTGTCACACTTATAGAATAGAGAGACTGGGATGGAATTCAATGGCAGGTAAAGCAAAGGTTCTTGGAACAATATTGGGCATAGGTGGAGCTATGGTCTTCACATTTTACAAAGGCCCTGAACTGAAAATTTTGAAAACCGGAGTAAATCTCTCGGAAATAACTTCAACTCATCACCAAACAAGTGCACATACACAAGAAGATCATCTCGTTCTTGGATTAGTTATAGCCCTTGCTAGTGTTCTCTGTTTTGCACTCTGGTTGATTATTCAGGTTAGCTGATAAGTGGAGAACCCCACCTTATTTCCATGCTTTTCGAAATATTATCCGAATAATTTTTATACATTTCATTTTAATATAATGGTAAAGGAATGAAACTCCTCGTACTATCTACGGTGTTTTGTAAGGTGTTCACAAACCTGGTAAAAAGAGAAACATCCCCCACCCCCCAACCTATTCAAAAAAGGTTGAACTGCCCCTTTGAGGCCAAATCTAACGGAGAAAACTGCAGAGATTGTGTGCAAATTGAATGTCTGATCAATGAATCACAGAGCAAGTCACATATTTTTCAATAAGTTAAGAGGCACGTTTCTCTTTTTATTAGGTTTTTTTGACACTTTACAAAACACCCAATAGTTTGGGGGATTTGATGCATTTTATTATCCTAGTACAATTGGCAACAAAGTACATTACATGTTTACAAGTTATTTTCGTTTTATTGATTGGAACAGGCTAAAGCATTTGAGCTCTATCCATGTCCTCACTCGATTACCGCTATGGTGACCATATGGGCGTCAATTCAAGGAACTGTATATGCATTATGCGTAGAGAGGGACTGGAATCAGTGGATTTTGGGGTGGGATATCAGACTCCTAACAATACTTGTTACAGTAAGTTTTTTTTTTTTTTTTTTTTTTTTTTACGAGAATCTTTAATCATAAAATCTTCATAAGATATTAATTTCATTGATTAATCTTGCTTCATGCTTGCAAACATATTGAATTTATAGTGGCTTATGATTCTTGCAATTTTTGTGATACAGGGTGTTTTGGGTTCTGCAGCAATTTTTACTTTAATAGGTTGGGTTGTGCAAGTGAGAGGACCATTGTTTGTGTCAGTATTCACCCCTCTAATGCTCGTGATGGTGGCTATTGCAGGAAACTTGTTCCTCGAAGAAAAGCTATACTTGGGAATGTATGTATTTTCTATAATTTCAACCATCACGATTCTTTTCATATATATATGATGACTTATGAATTGTGATTAACTTATTAGGAATCATGTGTATATCAAAAACCTCTTGCGATTTCGAAAACCTGCACTTTTAAACCCCTCATAACACCACAAGGGATTTTTATGCATAGTTTTCAAAACCCCGAGAGGTTTTAAGGATGTAATGCATTTTCTCAATAGCTATGTGGTGTAAGCGGGCTTATGACTTAAATGGAATACATAGAAGGGATAATTATATCTAAACATCAGGAGGCTTGGTGTAGTTACAAATATTTTCGCGAAGCTTTGAACGATTGTAGAAATATTCCCTGAACCTTTAAAATTATCACTAAAAATAAAGCAAGAGATTCATGTGTAATGCTTCTAAAACTTTTGGGATCGTGTCTGTGATCATTCAAATTTTAGATGAACATATATGGGATGTTTTTCAACTTTTTATTGGGTGTTTTTCCAATTATTCGAATAGTATATATGAAAGTAAATTTTAGTTAGACCAAATCTTGTGCAAGTGTAAATGTGATTATACCTATCAAAGTATTATTCCAAAGTGAAAATAAAATAGTCAATTTAACAAGAAATTCACTTTGTGTGACACTCTATGTTGCATGAATACTTCAAAAATCATTACATATCGTAGCCGATACTGTGTATTCGTGCCGGATACTTCTATACTTCTATGTTGCATAAGCATTATTAAGTGATTAGATGAATTATGTATTTAGACTTTATTAATGTAAATTATAAAGTAATTTTTGATGAATTACTGATTAAATTTTGATGTATTATAGATTAAATTACATATACTACGTATTAATACTAAATAAAGAGTCATATCTATGCCGTATCATATCCACCAATTTTTAAAAAGTTGTGTCGGCGTATCTGTATTATATTATACCTGTATCGCCATATTCATGTTTTTGCAACACAGGTGACACTTATTTTATGGTATATGAATAGTTTTATATACTTGGCAGGGTCTTCGGAGGCGTCCTAATCATTTTTGGATTATATTCTGTATTGTGGGGAAAAAGTAAGGAATTGAAAAAGTTGTCAAAACTGCCTCCAGAAAACTCAGAGGGTGGAGTTCTGCCTACAGCGTCGCATAAGAGCACCGGCCATGGAGGCGGCAGCAGAGAGGGTGAAGAGGAGGTAGAAGGAGAAGGAGAAGATGATATTGAAAAAGCTAGTTCTGAATGAAATGCAAATTTAGGATCAGAAAAATTCTTAACTCTTCTTTAGGGGGAATCAACCTAAAACCTTTACGTGGTTTTAGAAACTTGCACAAATTTTCCCTGTGATTTGTTAATTATCCAAAACCGACCCCTTTGTGGTTTCATAAACTCTGGACATAATCTTCTTTTCATGAAACCACAAGAGAATTTCGTGCAAAGTTTTATAAAACCACAAAGGGATTTTGTGCAAATTGGGAGATTTTATGTAGGGTTTGTAAAATCATAAAGGAGTTCTAGACGATTATCAAATCACAAGGAGCTCCCGTGCGTGGGAGTTTTAAGCATTTTCCCCCTTCTTTAGAATAATGTATGTAGGTTTACTGAGTTTATTTATTTGATTTATTATCAGATTTTGGTGTAATTAGATGGACCGTGCAAGAAATTATTCTTCAAAATTTTAAATTCGTGTCTGGATAGCCTGTGCCACTTAACATGTGGAATCAAATACTTATGTTTCTTAAAGCAAACGGGCATCTCAACTGAAGTTTCAGTTGGTTAAAAAGTCTCGGAATCAACACAGAGACAAGGGATAAGTACGTGGCAACCGTTTCACTTTCATATCAAGAAAAATATCAACACGAAGTTATTTTTACGTATATTTTAATTAATATTTACGATGTTCGTGTTACCATTATGTTAAGTCTCTTATGCACTCTGCTTGTAAATCTATCGCTGTAATGTTAACTATACAATTTTAGAGTGTTGGCAAAACTGCTAATAAGAGCTATTAGTTTAAGCAATGTTGCAACTTTTTTATGCTTGTTCAAGTGACTTTGGTTACAATAACACAATTTTGTTTATTTTGAAATTTGTTCAGGCGAATCCATGAAGTCATCATCAAGTATTTGTTGTAGCGTGCGTGTTACATGATCTTTTCTGACCAATTAACTTCCAACAGTAAAGAGTATAGTTATAAATTTTCTAATTATTATTCTTAAATAGGTAGGGTATAAATTATTGGACTAAAAGCAAGTCTATGTCGCATTAGGTAATCAAAATTAAGTAAAATTTGTAGTCTATGAACCATGAAGTAAATCAGTGGCAGCTCAAATTTGCACAAGTAAGCCAGATCCGACTAAACAAAATGATCAATAGAAATATCATGCGTGTGAAGGTCCCATATTTCGACAAATACTCCCATGAAATTTCAATTTGTTATGTACTGTTTTTCATCCGTTGACTGCTAATCAACAGTTAATGAGAGGGCATTTATATATTTTCGACTAAAAAGTATAACTTTTTTTTCTTTCAAACTGTCAGTTCATTTAAACAATTTCTATCATTCTATGTAATATATATACACCATTTCAATATTCAAAGTAAGTATGATTTTTCTTACTTCTGATAGTGTTCATTCAGTAAATTTATAATATTTTTTTTTGTAAATCTTCTGTACTTAAATGAAAGATTTAGAAAATTGTTGAGTAATTTGATTAGATCATGAAATAAAACCTATAGTAACTAGGATCGGAAACCTTCCCTTCAAGTACCTAGGTATTCGAATCGGCTCAAGCCCAAGAAGAGCAGCCACTTGGGCACCAGTTGTCGACTCAATGAAGAAAAATCTTGGGAACCTGAACATCAATTCTATTTCCTTCGGGGGGAGAGTGGTTTACCTTAAATCAGTTCTTTCGGGACTGCCAGTTTATTATTTTTCGTTCTTCAAAGCACCAAAGAAGGTTATTAACTCTTTGATCAGTATTCAACGTTCATTTCTTTGGGGAGCTTCGACGGAGTCTAGGAAAACCGCCTGGGTTAGTTGGGACGTTATCTGCAAAAAGAAAGAAGAAGGAGGACTGGGCATCAAAAGGCTGGATTTGTTTAACACCGCTCTTCTTAATAAATGGAAATGGCGTATCTTGCATGATGATCAAAGTCTCTGGAAAAGCGTCCTGACAGCCAAATATGGTGACCTTAAAGAGGCTTTTGATAAGCAGGGAGCAGTCTATATGGTGGCGTGACTTATGGAACAACTCCGATCCTAATTGTAGTGGCGATTGGTTCAAGCAAAACATCAAGAAGTCCATAGGCGATGGTAAGAGTACCCGTTTTTGGCTTGAAAATTGGCTTGGCAACGAATGTCTCCAAGAAAAATTTCCCAGATTGTATCTCATCTCAGAGGATAAAGATGCAATGATCGTTGATATCAGAATTCATGTTAATGGGGTCTGGCAATGGAGGTGGCGGTGGAGACGTGAGATGTTTGCTCGGGAACTTTCAGCGTTTCACAATCTTCTTCAGCTGCTGAATAATGTTCATCTGGATATCAACAAAAAAGATTCTTGGCTCTGGAATGATGCCCCGAATGGTCTTTTCTCCGTTAGCTCTGCTTATAGGTGTATTCAACGTGCAATTGGGCTCCAGGTTGCTGATTCTAGCCATTCTCACTTCTTCAACGCATTTTGGGAAGTCTCAGCGCCTTTTAAAATGCAATGCTTTGCTTGGAAAGCAATTTTGAATAAGATCCCATCAAAAGACAATCTTATCCGTAGAAGAATCATAGATGTCTCCTCCGATTTGCGATGTACCCTTTGCAGATTTTCTGAAGAAAGAGTGTTCAACACATTTTTGTTGAATGCCCTTTTGCATATGAAACATGGATGGAAGTCATCAGGTGGTTCGGCATCTCAACAGTTCTACACCACAACCTTTCCATTCATTTTCAGCACTTTCAAGGATTGATCCCTCCAGGCACAAATAAGAGGAAATGGAGCTGCTTATGGATTGTTATCATCTGGTGTATTTGGTGCACTCGCAACAGAGCTACTTTTGGAAATGGTGGTGATAGAGTTCATTTAAATTGCCTTGATTTGATTAGAATCAAAAGTTGGTTGTGGTTGAAGGCTAACTTTCACGATTTTTGTTTTTCTTTTTGGGACTGGTCCTCGTCTCCCTCTTACTGCATTGTTAGTTGATTCTCTTGTGGTACAGTACTGCTTGTACTAAACTATTTTTTCTCCTCTAATAAAATTTGTTTGCTGATCAAAAAAAAAAAAAAAAAACCTATAGTAACTTTCTGGACGCAACAAAGCATTAATTATGCAACTAAATTATGCCAAAATTGATTTGTACCTTTAATATTTTTGGACTTTTTTCTTCTTCAAACTCTTAAAAATCTTGCTCAAAATGCCATCTTTGATCTAAGTGCATGGTCAACAATTTATCATCTTTAAACTGTATTGTACAGAATGTAATGATACGGATATCAAAAAGACACTTCACCCTTAATCAACTCAAAAGCATTGGAGTTAGCTGCATTTAGAATTTGGAAGTTCTATCTGGCGATTTTGATTTCATGAATGTTGGAAACAAAAACTAATTAAACAAATAAAGATAAGATACCATTAACGCCAACTCTGAGAGTGCACATATTACGTATCATTGGACACCAATGGTTAAACAAGTTGAAGCTTTTGGATAGGACGATAACTCTTCCGCAGTCATCCCGCGAGAAACATGCATAGTCTTCAGTTTTACTGCATTCTTCATGATGAACTTTGCGAAATTCACCTCCCCTGCAAAGTAGTTAACCTTGACTCTTGAGTCCGAGTGAGATACAATGCATTGAAACTTGACTTCCTCCAAGTGAGATACGATACATGATGGCACATATTCCTCAGCATCATAATCATAATCTTGATCGTAATCGTTTCCCTGAATAAAGAAAGAAAACCGAAAAAATCCCTATTTAGTGGAAGAACACAAAAAATTACAGAGGACGATAAAGAAAACTAGGCTTACCCCACATACGAGTAGAAACTTCAAAAACGGTGCCGCGTGAAGTAACTCAAGTAATACTTCCGTGTTACTAATAGAATCCAATATTAGTCGTTCCATCTTATAGTACTTGGGAAAAGAAGGTCCTATTTTTGATAGGCAATAGCCTTGGCAAAGATAACAGACAAAACAAAAGTCCATTTAAAAATAAAACGAAATCAATGCCTATTGTTCAGAAAAAGATTAAGAACTAACCTTGGCCACGAAACCTGATAATGCCAACTTTTCTAAACTTACAAACGCGTTCAGTAGCTTTCGAATTTGTACTCCGACATTTTCCAAACAATAAAGTCCCTCTAATTCACAGCAACATTTCAGATCTGCACACAAAACTATGGATCCACCAGATAGAACGATATTTTCTGGTAAACCACCATAAGTTCCAAAATTCACATGACTGCCTCCAGTAATCTTGAATGAATAGTCAGTAACACCAGGATATTGTGAGGTCGTAGACGTGAATCTCGTCATTTTAGGAGCATTAATTTCTACAAACTTAACTTTCAACCTTTTGCATTCTATTAGAACAAATGTTTCCAGGACAGGGAGATCAAAGTTCACCACATCAGAACTAGAAACCTCATTAAAAATCTCAACCCCGACCCCCTCAAGCTTAAAAAATGTGAGGTAAGGAAAACAAATCTTGGCAGGAACTTTAAGGCGGCTGGGAGAAATTGACAATTCCAATTTTCTCAGGAAACAGCAATTAAGAAGGTTGCAGGGCAAGACTACGCCTCCGTAAGTATTAAGACAATATATGAGTAAGTTCCGAAATTTAGGACTTAATGAAGCAGATAACCATGCTTTCCTGCTATTTAATTGAACCTTTTTCCGACATGAAAGACGAAAACTTTGAAAATTCAGAAATAGAAGAAGTGTCCTATCAACAAAGTTAGCAAAAGGGTGTGTTTTTTCTAGAAATTTGGCAAAAGTACTGCCTTCTAAATTCCCATTTCCATCATACCTAAACGTCATTTCATCATCAAGTTCAATGTTGTTACTAAAAGTCCACTTGTATTTCCAATCTTTTGACAAAACTGAGGTTCGCACCGCATCCTTCGTGGGTAGGCAGGAAAGAATGTGAGATACAACACAATCGGGCAAATCACTGATGTGATCAAGTTCAGTACAACCATTTGTTCGAGACGTCTGTCTTGCGTTCCCACTAATTTGAGTGTCTTTACTCATAATTTCCGAAATCAACCTGAAATTTTACAAAGTAGATTAAAAATTTATTGGTAACAATGTCTGTTTGTTAATCAATCAGGTAGCAGAGGAAAGCATAACTGCATAAGGTGATAGAACAATCAGTAATATTGGATTAGCTTTATTCATCAGAGATACAAACTAACTGTAAAATCATAGTGTACTGAATTTAGTAATTTGAACAGAATACCTAATTCTATTTCGTGATTAGATTTATATTGAATGCCGTTCTCACTAAAAGCTTAAGCTGATAGAGAGGATTGACATTTATATATTTATGTATATAATCTCCAACACGCCCCCTCACGTGCAGGCCGTAAATCTTTTTGTTACGCCTGACACGTGCTATTTTTTGTTAAGTGGGTGGCGGTGGGATTCGAACCCAGGACCTCCTCTTTTCCTGAGCTCTGATACCATATTGAATGCCGTTCTCACTAAAAGCTTAAGCTGATAGAGAGGATTGACATTTATATATTTATGTATATAATCTCCAACAATTTAAACTGTCGATAATTTAACTTTTAGGCTAGCAAGTTCAAGAAAGAATGGAAATCATAGTAAAATAATTACACAAGATATATATATATATATATATATATATATATATATATATATATATATATATATATATATATATATATATATATATATATATATATATATTTCTCAATTGAACTATGATACCTTTTCTCCTTCCAAAAAGAGTAAAAACTAGGTCACAAACTCTACGGCATTGAGAAAATTTTTGCTTCTGGGGGTGTGATGTTTGTTTCTGGGGGTGCAGAGGACGCACGACACTGTTTTAATTTCTTTTGCCCTATTGCACGTCGATTCGCAGATGTGAGCTCGGATGATTTCACCAAATTTTGCTTTACAATTTGGGCCTTATGGGGGAGTATGAATAGAAATAGTAACGCGGATGAAGGTGCATTAACTTCAGGTGATATCTTCACAATCAGTGAAGACGTATGGTGAAGATGCTGCAGTAAGGTAATCGCTATCCACAACTGCAGACGTATATGGAACGGACTGACTCGCAGAATTCATGGATGAAAATTAGCTTTGATGGTGCTTTATTTATTGATGATGGAACAACATGCCTTGGCGTACAGGATTATAATGGGATTTGTGTGCTGATAACTGGAGTTCTAGATGCGAAGAACGCCGAAGCATGTGCAGCTTTGTTGGCTACTCAGGTGGCAGTTCGTACAAAGTAGAGGAGGTTTGTCATCAAAGGGGATTGTATTGACATTATTCATGATAGTGTGAATCCAAGGGAGGTGAATGAAATCAAGGACAGTCATTGCTTGTAGGTGGATCAGATTAGTGAAAAATTCTATTGCTCACAAGCTTGCACGATCAGCTTTGATTTTGATCTCATGAATGTTTAAAACTAAATATAATTAAATAAAGATGAAAAACCATTGCCAACTATGAGAATACGCACGTATCACTAACAACAATGGTCATACAAGTTGAAGCTTTGGGATACGACGATAACTCTTTCGCAATCTCTTTGCGAGAAACAAGCATAGTCTTCAGTTTTGTTGCATTCTTCAAGATAAACTTTGCCAACCTTATCTCCCCGGCAAAGCAGTTAAACTCGACTTTCTCCAAGTGAGATACAATACATGACGGCACATATTCCTCAGCGTTGTAATCGTAGTCATGATCTTGTCCCTGAAGAAAGAAAGACATACCGAAAAATGTTCCTATTTAGCGGAAGAATACCCAAAAATAGAGAAAGAGGAAGAGGAAGAAAACTTAACTTACCATATATAAGAGTAGAAACTTCAGAAATGGTGCCGCGTGAAGTAACTCGAATAATACCTCTGGATTACTAGTATCATACAATTTTAGTCGTTCCATCTTATAGTACTTGGGAAAAGAAAATCCTGGTTTTGATATGCCCATAGCCTTGGCAAATATAACAGACAAAACAGAAGTCCATTTAACAAATAAAACATAATCACTTACTGTTAAAGAAAAAAAAAATTTAAGAACTAACCTTTACAACAGCACCTGATAATGCCAACTCTTCCAAACTTAAGAATCCATTCACTAGCTTTCGGGTTTGTATTCCGGCGTTTTCCAAACTATAAAGACCCTTTACACAGTTACCTTGTAGATTTGCGGACACAACCTCTGATCCACCTGATAAAGTGATATTATCTGATAAAGCACCAAAAGTTTCGTACTTCAAAAGACTCCCTCCGCAAATAATGAATGAATAGTCGCTAACTCCAGCATCAATTGAGTTCAGAGACATGAATTTAGTCATTTTAGGAGCATATATTTCCACAAACTTCACATGTAACCAATTACATAAGCTTATTTCGAATGTTTCCAGGACAGGGAGATTGAACTTCACCACATCAGAATTAGGAACCTCATTCAAAATCTCGACATTGGTAAGCTTCACAATTGTGAGGTAAGGAAAAAAAATCTTGGCAGGAACTTTAAGGGTGCTGGCAAAAATGGACAGTTCCAATTTTCTCAGGGAATATCAATTCAGAAGGTTGTTGGGTAAGACTATGCCTCCCCTAAGATAATGTATGTATAAGTTATGAAGTTTACTACTTAATGCAGCAGATATCCACGTCTCCAAGCGATATTAACTCATAACTTTCCAGACATAAAAGACAAAAACTTTGCAAATTTTGTGATAGAAAAAGTGTCCTATCAACAAAGTTAGCAAAAGTAGCTTTTTTATCCGGATATTTGGCAAAATCAAATCTTACATCATTAAGTTCAATGTTGCAACTCAAAGTCCACTTGTATTCCCAATATTTCGATAAAACTGAGGTTCTCACTGCATCCTTCATGGGTAGGCGGGAAAGAATGTGAGACATAATACAGTCTGGCAAATCACTGCTGTGATCAAGTTCATGAGTGCTTGTACTCATAATTCCACAAACCAACCTGAAATATTACGAAGTAACTAATAAAGAATCACATAGCAAAAAGAAGCATTGTCCTGATATCAGTGAAGAAGCACAAGAAATACAAGTATAAGATTTGGAGTATGTCAAACTCGTTGCAAAAGTGTCACAATTTACGGCGCTTTAGTTAGGTTTCTTAAGGTGGTGTTTGCAAACTCTTAAAAAAAGCTACAATCTGCTTTTAATCTCATTTAAGCACTTTTAGGGTGTTTGGTTGAGAAGCTCAAATCCTACAATCACTTTTTTTAAGCTGAAAATAGCCATAATCTAGAAGTTGCTATTTCCTAGCTTCTAGCTTGAGGTACTTAATTTTAATTAATTACAATATAACTTTTTTTGAACTTATAGATTTTCTTCCAAACACCCCCAACTTATGGTGAGCTTTTAGATTTTTTTGAAAACACCCCTCAACTTATGACTTATAAATAATTTACAACTTTTGCTTAAATTATGAGCTTCTACTTTTTTAGAAGAGTTTGCAAACATCACCTAAGTGCATTGGGCAACCGCCGTGGAGCTTCTAATTGTACAGCTTCAGGCGGTGGGAAATATGAGATACCGATTAATTATAAGGAAGTATGAGATATCTTAGGGTTTAATACTTGCTCAAAGTCTAAGAAAATTTTTGTGCTAATCTCCATTTATTAGTTTCCAACTTGATCACGGCTTACCTAAATAAGAAAAAACCCTTGTAAATATTATTTTTGAAATATATAAATTATTGTCCTATTTCTGCATTAATAAATAAAATAAAATTTGAGAAATAAAAATAAAAATGGTAAAAGAAATCTCATCTTCTTCTCGACGCTCTTCCCGTGATTGTTCAAGCTAAATCATCATAATTAGATAGAATATGAATTATTGGAAAACTAAATCATTCTTCTTAGTGAATGAGATGATTAGTTTCTTCTAACTTAAATTGTAGACTTAGATTGAGAAATTAATAATAAGATTGAGAAATTAATAATAAGATATCAGAGTGTAACATAAATTTTAAGGTTAAATTTGAAAGGGATAATTGCGGCAAACCCCCCAATCTATGGGTGCTTTTGCATTGTTGCCCCCTAACCTATTGATTTGCGCGAGATAGCCCCTGACCTATTAGTTTTTGTGCGATTTGCCCCCTAATCCCAAATCTAACGGACAAAAACTCAGACACGTGTTCAAAATCAACGTTTGATCAACGCTCCAGGGGCAAACCGCACAAAATTGGATAGGCATTGAATTCAAATACATCTTAATGTCTCTTTTATGTACCCAATTCTAATACTTGTATTTCTTCACTGGTATCAGGACAATTTTCTGTCACCTTATGCTTCTTTTTGCTGTGTCATTCTTGATTAGTTACTTTTCGTAATATTTCAGGTTGTTTCTGAAATTATGAGTACAAGCACTCAAATAAGTGGGAACCAGCAAAAGGAGTCCCGTATTGACGGTTTGCCTATCCAATTTAGTAACTTGCTAATTAAATAAGGAATTTTTTTAAGAGGGTACCTAAATTCCATTTGGTAATCATAGCATGTTTTAGAAAGAATTGGAATAACACAAGATGTTTCTCAATTGAATTTGGTTGACGTGGCGTTACCTTTTTGCACTGTCCAATAAGAATATGTCACAAATTCGTCGCAAATTTAGGGCGCTTTTACGTTTCTCCGTGGAGCTTCTAATTTCACGGCTTCCGATGGTGGGAACTATGGGATACGGATTAGGAGGGAAATATGATATATCTTAGGGTTTAATAATTATCTTGAATTTAAAAGGAAATTAAATATTTTGAAATATTAATACTTGCTCAAAGTCTAAGACAACTTTAGTGGTAATCTCGATTCATTAGTTTCCAACTTGATCTCGTCTTACCTAAATAAGAAAAAAAAATAGTAAATATTATTTTTGAAATATTAATCATTTTTCTATTTCTGCATTAATAACTAAAATAAAAATTGAGAAATAAAAATAAAAAAGGTCAAAGAAATCTCATATTCTTTCACACTCTTCCCATGATTGTTCAAGCTAATTCATCATAATTGGAGTAGAAATGAAAGAAAATAATCACCATTGATAGAATATGAATTATAGGGAAACTAAATAGTTCTTCTTACGTGGTGTTTGGTTCCGTGGATGGTATAATTGCATGTTTTACTATTTGGCGTTTTAAAAACTGTAATGTTTAATATTAGTTCTTGTAAATGTGTTTGGTTTGTCGTTTTATTGTACATATTACCTTGTTAACTTTTTAGAAACATCGTTTGGTTTTGGAGATAAACTTGAATTCGGAAGTAAATTTCCTTTTTTACCCCTGACGTCTTTTCATCTACAAGACCTCCCAACTCTTCGTTTTTCGGGATTTAATTACCTCCTTTTCCCCAATTTCCCAATTACTTCTACTCCAAAACCTAGATCTGAAGGTTGGAACGCATCTAGGCTCATATCGGGACGATTTTAAGGTAAAATCTCCTAATTTTTTCTATTAATCTTCACATCTCCATTATGTTGTTTACTAATTTACTAATTAAGTCTCGTTTACAAGTTGCTGTAGGTGTCTCCTTGGAGAAGCTCGCTCGTCGTCTCCAATCGGGCAAGGTATGTTCATGCCTCTTCGTTAAAATTATTATTAGTCATATTACTCAGTATACACACTAATATAAACCACATATGTTAGATCCCATTGAACTAAACACCCCATCATAAAATTCAAAGAAAACGTAACTTTAACTTGCCAAATAGTTGAAAACCCAACTCTAAAGAACATTAACAACCCACCAATCATTCTGCATCAAATATCAACATCACCAATTCAACAATTCGAGCTAAAAGGATGTGGTTGCCACACTTAACACATTTAATGTGAACAAAAACATAACACACACTTTAAAAACAATTTGCAGATGTTCGGAAAAACACTTAAAACACCTAAATAAGCATAAACGAAATGAACACATATGAAATCATTGCATTTATGCACAACTGTTCGAACGTAAATGCAAACATTCGGCCTTTTCGTCGCAAACAACCCAACAATAACAAATACACCCACAAACAGTTTCATTTACACAAGGGTTTGTGAATTATACCTTGTTCGTAGGGAAACAATTGGCAATCGCCCACCACCAAAATCCTGCGAAGTGTTCGTCGCAATCAACCTAAAATTCCCTGCACCAAAGTCGTTCCATTTTGTAAAACTTGGGAATAGGAGTGCTTAGCCTTGATACTGCCATAGCCTCGGGATCGACCAGTCACAAAAAATACAAGTCATTTCTTAAAAAAAAATGAAATTAAGAACTAAGCCATTAGTTCATAGTTTTTACTGATACAGACTTCCAAACTTGACAATTCATTCAGTAGCTTTCGGAATAGTAATACGCACAATGCAGGTAAACGAAGATTATATCTTCGCCAGCCATTTTTCAAAATCTGCATAAACAACTTCTGATCCACCACAAAAGATGATATTTTCAGATACAACACCACGAGATTCAAATTTCATAAGACTTTCTCCAACAATCGTGATTGAATAGTCAACGTGAATAAAGATAAAATTTCATCGCTACTAAGTGGACATATACATATAACATCTCATAAGGAACTCTAATATGCAACATAATTGAGCCACTTTGGTGTTACTCCATGTGTTTTTTCGCACATTCTAAGTGAACGCAGTGGTTGAAGTGGTTGATGCTTTAGGAAATGTGGACAACTCTTCTGTAATTTTATTCTTCAAATTCTGGGGACATGGTTTGCTCGAAACTGAGAAACAAACTTTCTTGAGTTGTACTGCATTCTTCAAGAAAAACTTTGCCAACTTAAGCACCTGATGCATAGTCCTAGCATTGCATGTAAACTTGACTATCTCCAAATGAGATAGAATACACGAGGGTACGTATTCCTCAGCATCATAATCATGATCTTTCCAACCTCTCTGGAAAAGATAAAATAAAAATTATTTAGAGGAAGAACACAAGAACAAGAACAAGAACAAGAACAAGAACAAAAACCAATACAAAAGGGTTTACCAATTTCAAGTCCAGAATCTTCAAAATTGGTGTTGAGTGAAGTAACTCAAGTAATGCTTCAGTATTACCTCTATGGTATGACAGAACTAGTCGTTCCATTTTGTAAAACATCGGAAGAGGCTCGCCTAGCCTTGTTATGGCAATAGCCTTGGTCAAAATCAAGGAGAAAACATAAGTCGAGAGAACATAACTTAGTTAAAAAAAATGAACTGGTTGTAGTTCTTAATTCTCATTAATAAAGAATATAGATGGCTGCCTCAGAAGCTTATTTAAGCATATTCAGTGACTAAGATATTAAGGAAGAGTGGTGAATCTGGTGATTATTGACACAAAATAAGAACTACCTTTACCACAAAATTTGATAACTCCAACTCTTTTAAACTTGGTAATCCCTTCAGAAGCTTTCGAAACTGTAATCCACTCATTTCAAGCATATAAGACCAATGCTCTATCCAGCCATTTCTTAAATCTGCATAGACAACTTCTGATCCACCACATAGAATGATATTCAGTGGTATAACACCAGAAGATTCGAACTTCACAAGACTATCTCCAGTAATCTTGATTGAATAGTCATTCACTTCATAACCCCATGGAGCCATACACCTGAAACTAGTCAATTTCGGAGCACAGATTTCCACAAACTTTACGTTCAACCATTCACAACTTAATAACATAAACGTTTTCAGGACTGGAAAACTGAACTTCACTGGATCAGAGTTAGAAAGCTCATTAAAAATCTTAATATCCTCAAGCTTCAAAGTCGTTAGGTAAGGAAAAGAAAACTCGGCAGAAACTTTAAAATTGCAGGGAACGACAATTTCCAATTCTCTGAGGGAGTACCTATTGAGAAGATTGATAGGCAGGTCGATGCTAGCGTAAGTAAACTTTATGTATAAACAGTGAACATCACGACTCAATGCAGCAGATATCCATCTCTTGATGCGACATTTGTCATACTTTTCAAAACATGAAAACCTTAAATTTTGGAAATTTCGTGGTAGAAGCAGGGGCGGAGCCAGGAATTTATTTCACCCTGGGCTAGATTAAATACTTAAACAAAATATACATTAGGCATATATAAAAGTTCACATGAATACAAAATTATTAGACATCTTAATTACATAAAAAATGAGCTTTTTAAATCTCTTAGAGTGTTTTTACATAAATATCTATTGTATCTATTGTTTTATTTCAAATGCTATTATAATTTTCTAGATGGATTATCTTATATATGAGCTAGTGGCGTTTTACTCTATTTGTTATGTGAAATAGGCACATTATCTTCTTGTAAAAGATAAATAAGCAAATTATCTCCCCAAGTTACGTTGATGCACATTATCCTCCTTGTGATAAAACAATATGCAATTCACCCCCGTAATTTAAAAGAGTTACACATCACCCCTTAAAACTTGCACATATAAGAGGAGGTATTAACTTATAACAATAAACAAAGCGGGCATATTTAACATAACACATACAAGTTATTTGCCTATTTTTTCATTGAGGGAGTTGTGGCTATTTTTAACATAATATATGGGGTAGTTTCTCCATTTAAATTTTTGTATAAGGGACTAATGTACACATTCATATAAAAGGGGGGAGTTGTGCCTAATACCTTGTATAAAATTGAGGAAGGTGGCTTGAAAAGTGAATCCAAATCAAATGCTAAAGAATGGTTGTCCAATAAGAATTGTGAGACTTTAGAGTAACAGTATTTTAGAATATAACTAAGATATATATAGTATATATAGTTTGAGAAAACTCACCCCGGGCCATAGCCCGGGTGAGCCTTCAACGTGGCTCCGCCACTGGGTAGAAGAAGTGTCCTTTCGACAAAGTTAACGAAATTCCCCTTGGTACAGAAGAAATCAGAAAGTAGAATTTCGTGCCTAGATGTCCACTTGTGTTCCCAATCTTTAGACAAAACTGATGTTCTCACTGCCTCGTTCATTGGTAGGCGGGAAAGAATGTCAGATATAAGACAATCAGGTAAACTGCTGATGTGATCGTGTTCGTCATGATGAGTTTTCCGAGATTTGTTAAGTGGAATCCTACTATTTTGAGTGCTTGAATTCATAATTCAAACCAAGCCAAACCAATCAACCTGAAATTTTACGAAGTAACTTATAAATTTATTGGTAACAATGTCTGTTTGTTAATCAATCACGTAGCAGAGGAAAGCATAACTGCATAAGGTGATAGAACAATCAGTACGTAATATCGGATTAGCTTTATATTGATCATCAGATATACTTATATACTAACTGTAGAACAACTTAGTAATTTGCTAATAAAATAAGGATATTTGAACGGAGTACCTAAATTCTGTTTCGTGATTAGATTTAAACTGTTGAAAATTAAAAATATTTAGGCTAGCAATTAAGTTCAAGAAAGAATGGAAAACAACACAAAATATATATTTCTCAACTGAATTTGGTTGATGTGACGTTACCTTTTTCTCGTTCAAATCACTTTTACACTGTCCAATTAGAATATGTCACAAATTCGCCGCAAAAGGGTCACAACTTAGGGCGCTTTTAAGTTTCTCCGTGGAGCTTCTAATTTCACAGATTCAGATGGTGGAAAAGATGAGATAAGGATTAGGAGTGAAATATGAGATATCTTAGGGTTTAACAATCATCTTTGAATTATATAATAAATTAAATACTTTGAAATATTAATACTAGACAATTTTTAGTGGTAATCTATATTCATTAATTTCCAACTTGATCTCGCCTTACCTAAATAAGAAATAAGCTTATTTAAAAGTTTATCAAAAAAAAAAAAAAATTATAAAGAAAAGTTGTAAATATAATTTTATATAAAATATTTTCCTATTTCTGCATTTATAGATAAAAAAATAAAATTGAGATATAAAAAGGAAAAGGTTAAAGAAATCTCTTCTTCTTCTCTCGCATGAAGGACATATCAACTATACTATCGATAAAAATCCATAAGAATCAAAGGCTGAAAATAATTAGTTGAAGTTGCCACAACAGTTGCTTAGCCATTCCCAATCGGCGCCACGACCTTAGCATCCCGACATGTCCATTGAAAGACGAACAAACCACTCGCTCCCACCAGTCGCCCAATATCATTGCTCACATTTTGAATGTGCTCATGTTCGCCTTTTTCGAATCCTCTGCCCATGAATTAAATCAAGACAATCTCTCTCAATGATCACTTCCAGCCACCCAAAAGAGTTCAAACTTTTGAATGTTTACATTTATCATCAAATGTAGCTTAATCATATGGCAATATCATCACGTAGACGTTAATATTTATGTATGTAACTCGATCAAAAACAACAAACTTCAAATATGTCACTTGGACCTGGCTTGATGAAGCTTCGGGAAGCTACTCTAAGAAATCAGCCTACATTATAATCAAGCAGCAGCAGCGGCCATCATCATCAAATTTTTTCAAAGAATTCTGGGATCAGAATGCACCGACCAAGATGATATGCTTCGCGTGTGGGATAGAATACCAACAAACGAAAACTTAATAACAAGAGGAACTCATAATCTTGGTGGATCTGATGTGTGTGCTCTTTGTGGTTTAGTTTCTGAAACCTCGGCGCGTCTTTTTTACCAGTGTGAAGCTTCGCACCGTGTGTGGATGGGGATTTATAACTGGATCGGCATTCAAACAACGATAGAAAACAACCCAACGGCTCATTTTCTTCAACACTCGGAACTTGCCCCTCAGGTTGTTAATGAAGGTTTCTGGAAAGGTATTTGGAAGATGCGGAACGAAGTACTATTTAATAACGAGACAATTAACATTGGAAAGACAATGGATTTGATCAAAGTCCAAAGCTGGTTATGGAGCAGGGCAAAGATCAATGGTTTTTCGTTTTCATTTTATGATTGGAGCTTGCATCCGATGTTATGTATGCCTTAGTGCGAGGTTTTTTCTTTCCGAGTGGTCTATGAAACATTGATGTACCTCTTTTCTTGCACTTCGTGTGCGTTCTAATTAATTTGCCTCATCAAAAAAAAAAAAAAAAAAAAGAAACTGTTCAATTCCTCATCTGCAATTGATTATTTTTTGTTTGGCCAAAGAACAGCGGGGGAATCAACAAGCTTAAAATTTGAAGATAAAGAGATTAAATTAAGCTTTGATGTTTTTGCATGAAAAGAAATTGTTTGCTGCTGTTTTTATTTTGTGTACTTTCATTCATTGACTATAAATTAATGAAGACTGAAGAGTGTTTATTTAAGTATATTCCGTGACTACAAAATTAATGAAGAACCGTGAATCTGGTGATCGTTGACAAGACTAAGAACTACCTTTCCCACAAAACCTGATACTTTCGAGACTTTCAAACTTGACAATTCATTCAGTAGCTTTCGAAATGCTAATCCGCACAATTCAAGTAAACGAAGATTATATCTTCACCAGCCATTTCTCAAATCTGCATAAACAACTTCTGATCCACCACAGAAAATGATATTCTCTGGTACAACACCATGAGATTCAAATTTCATAAGATTTTCTCCAGTAATCGTGATTGAATAGTCAACTTAAATAAAGATAAAATCTCACCGCCAACTAAGTGGACGTATACATATTACAACTCATAAGGAATTCTAATAAGCCACACTAGTGAGCTACTTTGCTTTTCACATTTTCGAAGTAAAGGCGATGGTTAAAGTGGTTGATGCTTTAGGAGACGTGGACAACTCTTTTGTGATTTTATTCTTCAAAATCTGGGGAAAGCAGTTGGTCCAATCAGAGAAACGAAAGTTCTTGAGTTGAACTGCGTTCTTCAAGAAAAACTTTGCCAACTTAAGCATCTGATGCATAGTCCGTTCAGAGCATGTAAACTTGACTATCTCCAAATGAGATAGAATACATGATGGCCCATACTTTTCAACATCATAATGATGATCTTCCCAACCTCCCTGAAAAAAGATGAAATCAAAATTAATTAGTGAGACAACACAAGAACAAGAACAAAAACTAATCCAACACGGTTTACCGATCGTAAGTCCAGAATCTTCAGAAATGGTGTTGAGTGAAGTAATCAAGTAATGCTTCAGTATTACCACTATAATGATATTCCAAAACTAGTCGTTCCATTTTGTAAAACTTGGGAAGAGGCACGCTTGATAGAGCAATAGCCTTGGTAAAAATCAAAGAGCAAACATAAGTCAGTTTCAAAAATTCAAAAAAACTGAAAACAAGGACTTAACCACGGTTCTCAATTCTCATTGATACACAACATATAGGCTGTTTCAGAATGCTTATTTTTTATCATTTTCAGTGACTATACTAAATTAATGAAGAGTGGTGAACTTGACACAAAATAAGAACTACCTTTCTTGCATAGTCTGATAACCCCAAATCTTTTAAACTTGGTAACTGTTTCAGTAGCTTTTGAATTTGTAATCCGCACAATTCGACTGAAAGGTTACTTCGCCCATCATCTCCGAAATATGCATCAGCAACTTCTGATCTACCACATAGAACGAGATTTTCTAGTAAAAGGCCAGAAGATATGAACTCCACAAGTCTGTCTCCAATAATATTGATCGAATAGTCATTCACTTCAGAGCCCGACAGAGCCTTTGTCCTGAAACTAGTCAATTTGGGAGAACAGATTTCCACAAGCTTCACATTCAACCATTGGCAACTTATTAACATAAACGTTTCTAGAACTGGGAAATTGAACCTTACTGAATCAGGATTAGAAAGCATATTTAATATAAAAATATTCTCAAGGTTCAGAGTGGTGAGGTAAGGAAAAGAAAACTCGGCAGGAACTTTAAAAACGCAGGGAACGATAATTTCCAATTCTCTGAGGGAGTACCTACTGAGAAGATTGATAGGCAGGATGATGTTCGCGTAATTAAAATTTATGTATAAACAATGAACATCACAATTCAACGCGGCAGATATCCATCTCTTGATGCGACATTTGTCATACTTTCCAAAACATGAAAACCTTAAATTTTGGAAATTTCGTGGTAGAAGAAGTGTCCTTTCGACAAAGTTAACGAAATTAGCTGTCTTACGCCCCTTGGTACAGAATAAATCAGAAAGTAGAATTTCGTCCCTAGATGTCCACTTGTGTTCCCAATCTTTCGACAAAACTGATGTTCTCACTGCCTTGTTCATGGTTAGGCGGGAAAGAATGTCAGATATAAGACAATCACGCAACTTGCTGATGTGATCGTGTTCGTCATGATGAGTTTTCC
This sequence comes from Misopates orontium, assembly GCA_946800315.1. NCBI lineage: Eukaryota > Viridiplantae > Streptophyta > Magnoliopsida > Lamiales > Plantaginaceae > Misopates > Misopates orontium. The sequence continues at coordinate 3,832,543 of OX326948.1, read as the reverse complement.
GAGTGCTTGAACTTATAATTCGAACCAAACTAATCAACCTGACATTTAACAATAGAAACACGTTGTTAGAGTCTTGTTAATGAATCACAGAACGGAGCAAGCAATATATATACTGTTCAACATTTACCAATGGACATTATTAGATTAACTTACTATTAATCATTAGATATATGTAAAATCCATATGGTATAAATTACATAAGGATATAATACCTAAATTTGAAGCAATTTTCTCTCTCAAGTTCTGCTGTTGAAATCTTGGACTTGTAGGTTCTAATTCGTTAGGGATTTCGGAGAGAGAAAGGAGATATAAAATTATGGGTTAGAATATTATTTAAGCGCACAGGCCATAAATCACGAATCATATAATGTTAAGCATAATAATTGGGCCATCTCGATCTGAAATTTATTGGGCCTTATTTTCTTGCTCTTTTTCCTACACGATATGATCAGATTCAGACTGACTTGCAGAATTCATGGATGAAAATTAGCTTTATTTATTGATGATGGAGCAATAGGCCTTGTAGTACAGGATTATGATAATGGAACTTGTGTGTATAAAGCTCAAAGGATGATAACTGGAGTTCTAGGTGCGAAGAACGCCTAAGCATGTGCAGCTTTGTTGGCTACTCAGGTGGCAGTTCGTACATTGTGGAGGAGGTAGGATCATCAAAGGGGACTGTATTGACGTTATTCATGATATTGTGAATCCAAGGGAGGTGAATCATGTAATCAAGGACATTCACAGACTTTTGGAGGGGAAGACATTCTTTGCTATTAGATGTATTTGGATCTTGGTTGATTAACATCATAATTCTATTCAATATAAACAAAAACTGTTTAGTACATAATGAACAGGAATATCAAAAAGGCAACTTTATCCTTAATCAACTCAAAAGAAATGCAATCAGCTGCATCTAAAATTTGGCACTTTTGATTTCATGAATGTTGGAAACTAAAACTAATTAAATAAATAAAGATGAAATACCATTGCCAACTATGAGAGTGCACATATCACATATCACTAGTAACAATGGTTAAACAAGTTGAAGCTTTGAGAAACATGCATAGTCTTCAGTTTTGTTGCATTCTTCATGATAAACTTTGCCAATCCCATCTCCCTAGCAAAGCAGCTAAACTTGACTTTCTCCAAGTGAGATACAATACATGACGGCACATATTCCTCAGCATCGTAATCGTAATCATAATCACATCTCCGATCTGGCTGAAGAAAGAAAGATATGCCGAAAAATATCCCTATTAGTGGAAGAACACCCAAAAATAGAGAAAGAGGAAAGGAATAAAATTAGGCTTACCATATATAAGAGTAGAAACTTCAGAACCGATGCCGCATGAAGTAACTCGAGTAATACTTCTGGGTTACTAGTACGATACAATTTTAGTCGTTCCATCTTATAGTACTTGGGAAAAGAAAGTCCTGATTTTGATAGGCCCATAGCCTTGACAAAGAACAGACGAAACAGAAGCTCATTTAACAATAAAACAAAATCACCGTCTATTGTTAAAAAAAAAAACAGAATTATTAAGAACTAACCTTTAACACAACACCTGATAATGCCAACTCTTCTAAACTTAAGAATCCATTCACTAGCTTTCAGATTTGTATTCCACTGTTTTTCAAACTATCAAGACCCTCTACCCAGCAACCTTTTAGTTCTGCACATACAACCTATGATCCACCAGATAGAATGATATTTTCTTGTAAACGACCATATGTTTTGTACTTCAAAAGACTCCCTCCACTTATAATGAATGAATAGTCGCTAACGCTAGCATCAAATGAGGTCTCAGACGTGAATCTAGTCATTTTAGGAGCATAGATTTTCACAAACTTCACATTAAACCTTTTGCAGAACCTTAATTCTAATGTTTCCAGGACAGGAGATTGAACTTCACCACATCAGAATTGGAAACCTCATTCAAAATCTCAACCTTGTCAAGCTTCATAACTGTGAGGTAAGGGAAAAAAATCTCGACAGGAACTTTAAGGGTGCCGCGAGTAATAGACAGTTCCAATTTTCTCAGGGAATAGCAATTCAGAAGGTTGCAGGGCAAGACTATGCCTTCGTAATTACGATAACGTATGTATAAGTTATGAACTTTACGACTTAATGCAGCAGATATCCACGTCTCCCAATTTAAGTCATAAGTTGTCCAACATGAAAGACGAAAGCTTTGCAAATCTGTGATAGAAGAAGTGTCCTATCCACAAAGTTAGCAAAAGAAGCTTTCTTACTCTTATTATTATAAAAAGATGCCTGGCCATCATCAAGTTCAATGTTACAACTAAAAGTCCACTTGTATTTCCAATCTTTCGATAAAACTGAGGTTCTCACTGCATCCTTCGTCGGCAGGCGGGAAAGAATGTGAGACATAACACACTCTGGCAAATCACCGATGGGATCAAGTTCAGTACAACCATTTGTTCGAGACTTCGTTCTTGCGTTCCCACTAATTTGAGTGCTTGTACTCATAATTTTTCAAACAACCTGAAACTTTACAAAGTAACTAATAAAGAATCACACAGCAAAAAGAAACATAAGGTGACAGAAAAAACTGTAACATTGTCCTGATATCAGTGAAGAAGCACAAGAAATACAAGTATTAGATTTGGGTACATGAAAGAGACATTAAGATGTACTTTATTAGCTTTGTAATGATCATTAGATATACATACTGACTGTAAAAATCATAGTGCACTGAATTTAGTAATATGGTGATTAAATAAGGATGTTTTTTTAACAGAGTACCTAAATTCAATTTGGTAATTCAATAGCATGTTTTAGAAAGAATCATAGGATAATGATACAAGATATGTCTCAATAGAATTTGGTTGATGTGGCGTTACCTTAATTTACACTCTCCAATTAGAGTATGTCCCAAATTCGTTGCAAAAGGGTCAGAATTTAGGGTACTTTCAGATTTCTTAAGTCGCCAAGTACGGATTAGAGAGAGCAATGAGAAAGATGTTGGATTTGTTTCGAGAAGGAGAGAAATATGAGATATCTTAGGGTTTCTTCAATAAGAATTATAAACTAAAGTTAAATATTTAGAAATACTAGCACTTGCTCAAAGTCTAATTCTAAGACATTTTATAGGGGTCATCTCGATTTATTATTTCCCAACTTAATCTATCCTACTTAAATAAGAAAAATATAAATTTATAAAAAAAATCATAGATGTAATTTTTAATATATATATATATGTATATTATTTTCCTATTTCTGCATTAACAAATAAAATTATAATTGAGAAATAAAAATAAAAAGGTAAAAGAAATCTCATCTTTTTCTCGACGCTCTTCCCACGATTGTTCAAGCATGGTTGCAGCTTAGAAGCTCGTGTTCCAATGTCTCCGCCCCTCCATGCAAATAGCCCCATCGTCCCCATCTTCCCTAGCTAGCCCGGTCGCCAACCTGCCATGCCATCATGCAAAGACATATCCAAATTTAGCATGGAGAGGACAAAATAGTTGGGGAATTTTTTTGATGTTTTCCGTTCTTTTTTTCTAAAGAAAGTATCAATTAGAACGAATTAGCCAGTTACAAATTTAGATTGTTCATGAAATATTAAGGTCAACCATTTTTAAGGATACTTTTTAATAAAGTTAAGACTTACTAATTTTATTTTATTTTTCTTCCGACGACATTCTAAATTCAAAGAAGTTATAAGTACCGATTTCGGCTTCCAATAATGGTTTTAGGTAGAAGACAGTATTATGTTATTGAAACTTCTCTGGTGTTTTTATTAGTTGGTGTTATAAACGGTGTTTTTATATCGTTGGAATTTATTCCACATTGCTTGGGACTGAACTTGGGCTTCTGTTTATAAACAATTTTCCCTTCTCCCTCTAATAAGACCTTTTAGATGAAAATATGAAGGGCTCCTAATATTGACAAAGTTTCAATAGTTCAAACATGTGAATGCTAACTACTTATGGTCAGATGAAATTTAATCTTATGCCAATGTCATCACATAGAATATTTATGCATATTTCGGTGAAAAACTATGATGCAAATATGTAAATAGGAATTACCAAAAAGTCCAATTAAACCTATAATCTTTTTGAAATTTATTTTACCCGGCAATTTCGATTTCGTATAAAGTGGACATAAAACTTAAATAAAGATATAATTTCATTGCTTTCTAAGTGCACATATACATTTCTTAAGGAATCAAATAATCGGCATTAATGAGCTACTTCGTTTTTAATCCATCACTGTTTTACATTTTCTAAGTGAAACAAATGGCTAAAGAAGTTGAAGCTTTAGGATACGTCGAAAACTTTTTTATGATCGTTCTTGAAGAAAAACCTTGCCAATTTAAGCAGCTCATGCGTCGTATGACCCCAACAGGTAAACTTAATTATCTCCAAATGAGGGCACATCTTCCTCAACATCATAACTGTGATCTTCCCAGCCTCTCTGGAAAAAAAGATAAAATCGAACATATCCTTAATGGCGTACCACTTTTATGACCTGAATCTTGAGTAATGGCGTCGCCTGAAGTAACTCAAGTAGTGCTTCAGTATTATCGCAAGAATATGACAGACCTAGACGTTCCATTTTATAATACATGGGAAGAGGAACGCCAAGCCCTGATAAGGCAATAGCCTCGGTACACAGAGAACACATAAGTCTGATCTTAAAAATGAAATAAAAATAGCAAAGACTTGGTCATTGGTTCTTAATTTTCATTGATATGGAATATAAATGGCTGAGAATGCTTATTTAAGCATAGTTTGTGACTATAAATTAATAAGAAGTGGTGATCTTTGACACAAAATAAGAACTACCTTCCCCACAAAGTCTGATAACTCCAAATGTTTTAAGCTTGAATAGTCCTTTTAGTAGCTTTCGAATTTGTAATCCACTCGATTCAAGTAAATGATGATTTCACTTGGCCTGCTACTTTTCGGGTGAAGGTGCATCAACTTCGGGCGATATCGTACAACTCGTGAAGACGGATCATACATGGCAAAGATGCTGCAGTAGGGTGATCGCTGTCCACAACTGCAGACGGAAATGGAATGACCTGACTTGCTCATGGATGAAAACTAGCTTGATGGTGCTTTATTTATTTAAGATGGAGAAATAGGCCTTGGAGTACAGGATTATAATGGAACTTGTGTGTTTAAGGCTCAAAAGATAATAACTGAAGTTCTAGGTGTGAGGAACGCCGAAGCATGTGCAGTTTTCTTGGCTACTCAGGTGGCAGTTCGTACGAAGTGGAGGAGGATAGTCATCGAAGGGGACTGTATTGACGTTATTCATGATATTGTGAATCAAAGGGAGGTGGAAGGCAACCACGCAAACATAATCAAGGACATTAACAGATTTTTGGAGGGGAAGACATTCTTTGCTTTTAGGTGGATCAGATTAGTGAAAATTTCTAATGTTCACAACCAACTAGCACAATCAGCTTTGTTTAATTGGGAATGGAGTCTTGCAATTGAACTTGGTGCTTTCTTTTGTGCCTTTGTGGATGTATTTAGATCTTGGTTGATTGGCTTTCACATTCTCTTCCAGAAAGGAAAAAAAAAAAGAAAAAACGGTTTAGTACATAATATACTGATATGGATATCAAAACAGACAACTTTACCCTTAATCAGCTCAAAAGTGCAGTAATTAGATGCATCTAAAATTTGGAAGTTCTATCTGGCAATTTTGATTTCATAAATGTTGTAAGGGAGAATTGCTAAATGTGCCCGCTACATCTATGCAATATTGGGTTTTGCCCTTTATCCTTTCGGGTCGTAAATTTCTCCTCCAATTTTTGAATTTTTGACACATTTTGCCCAACCTCGGCCCGAAATGCCATGTCAGCCCCCAAACTGGTCTTGCATCAATTTTGACCAAGTCTTTTCCAATGTGGCAGCCACATCATATCAGTTTGGTGAAGTGTCATAATTATTGGGCAACTTTTGCAACTTTATCTTAATTTTTTCGAATAACTTAAAATTATAACTATAAAATAATTTCTTCAGTTCTAATATATAATTAATTCCATAAATTAGTGATAATATTTTTTGAAGTTAAATTTTAAGTAAAATATAATGATAATAAATAGATACACAATAACTATCTTAAAAAAAAATTAATTGGTCTAGTTACATTTTTTCATTTTAAACAAAAAAATATAACATTTTAGTTTGAAACTTTTTTAGAAAAATTTGAAATCTCACTCTTTTATGTATTACATTACCCATAATTCGAATAAAAACATTAAATAGGAGAAACTAATACAACTTTAAAAAAAAATAATAATAATAATCTTCTTCTCCCCCCCCCCCCCCCCCCCCCCCCCCCCCGCGGCCAACCCGACGAAGCTGTCCTTCGCCTCTCCCCCCAACCCTCATCTTCTTCTTATATTCTTTTTGAAAGGCAGTAAAGGAGACAGCATATTTGTGCAAAAATCAAATATAAAATTCGAAATCCCTAGTTTCAAGTTCTCCCCAACCCTCAAAATCCATTTGCCCTAAATGAAAATTTGATGAAATGGAGCTGATAATCTAGAATTTATATAGGAGTTGCGATGAAAGGAAGAGGGGTGGGCTTTGGGGTGGTGGAGCCTTGGAGGGGGAGGGAGAAAGAAGAAGTGAGGAGTTTGAAGGGAGGCGAGGAAAAATATGATATTTTAATTTTTTTATTATAGAATTATTTCTTATGTTATATTTTAAAATATTAAAATTGAAATAAAAATTTTAAAATTATCTTTCTAATTAGAAATATTAAATAATTAAAATAATTATTTATTTAGCGATGTGGCAGCCATGTCAGACATAACACATGCAAAATGGATGCAAGACTAGTTTGGGGGCTGACATGGCGTTTCGGGCCGAGGTTGGGCAAAATGTGTCAAAAATTCAAAAATTAGAGGAGAAATTTACGGCCCGAAAGAATAAAGGGCAAAACCCAATATTGCATAGATGTAGCGGGCACATTTAGCAATTCTCCCATGTTGTAAACTAAAACTAATTAAATAATTAAAGATGAAATACCATTGCCAACTATGAGAGTGCACACATCACATATCACTAACAACAATGGTTAAACAAGTTGAAGCTTTGGGATACGACGATAACTCTTCCGCAATCTCTTTGCAAGAAACACGCATAGTCTTCAGTTTTGTTGCATTCTTCACGATAAACTTTGCCAAGTTCCTCTTCCCAGTATTGCAGTTAAACTCGACTTTCTCCAAGTGAGATACAATACACGATGGCACATATTCCTCAGCATCGTAATCATAATCATGATCATATCCCTGAAGAAAGAAATATACCGAAAAATATCCCTATTTAGTGGAAGAACACCCAAAAATAGAGAAAGAGGAAAGGAATAAAATTAGGCTTACCATATATAAGAGTAGAAACTTCAGAACCGATGCCGCATGAAGTAACTCGAGTAATACTTCTGGGTTACTAGTACGATACAATTTTAGTCGTTCCATCTTATAGTACTTGGGAAAAGAGAGTCCTGGTTTTGTTAGGCCCATAGCCTTGGCAAAGATAAAAAACAAAACACAAGTCCAATTAACAATAAAGCAAAATCACTGCCTATTGTTAAAAAAAAGAAAAAAAAAAGAAATTAAGAACTAACCTGTACCACAACACCTGATAATACCAACTCTTCCAAACTTAAAAATTCATTCACTAGCTTTCGTATTTGTATTCCGCTGTTTTTCAAACTATAAAGATCCTCTACTCGACTGCAACCTTTTATATCTGCGCAAACAACCTCTGATCCACCAGATAGAATAATATGTTCTGGTAAACCACCATAAGTTTCGTACTTCAAAAGACTTCCTCCGCTAATAATGAATGAATAGTCGCTAACGCCAGCATATATTGAGTTTAGAGACATGAATGTAGTCATTTTAGGAGCGTATATTTCCACAAACTTCACATTCAACCATTTGCAGAACCTTAATTCAAATGTTTCCAGGACAGGGAGATTTAACTTCACCACATCAGAAAGAGAAACCTCATTCAAAATCTTGACACTGTTAAGCTTCAAAATTGTGAGGTAAGGAAAAAAAATACTGGCAGGAACTTTAAGGCTGCTGGGAATAATGGACAGATCCAATTTTTTCAAGGAATAGCAATTCAGAAGGTTGCATGGCAAGACTATGCCTCCGTGACGATAATATATGTATAAGTTATGAATTTTACTACTTAATGCAGCAGATATCCACGTTTCCATGCGATTTAAGTCAAACTTTTGCCAGCAGGAAAGACGAAAACTTTGCAAATGTTGTGATAGAAGAAGTGTCCTATCAACAAAGTTAGCGAACGTGGTTTTTCTTTCTAGAAATTTGGCAAAACTGTCTTCTAAATTCTCATTCCCGGGATCCCTTAACGTCATTGCATCATCAAGTTGAATGTTGTTACTAAAAGTCCACTTGTATTTCCAATCTTTTGACAAAACCGAGGTTCTCACCGCTTCGCTCGTGGATAGGAGGGAAAGAATGAGAGATATAACACAATCTGGCAAATTACTGATGTGATCAACTTCAGTAAAACCGTCAGTTCGAGATTTCTTTATTGCATTCCCAATAAGTTGAGTGCTTGTACTCATAATTTCCGAAATCAACCTGAAAATTTACGAAGTAACTTATAAAATTCATCGGTAACAATGTCTGTTTAGTAATTTGCTAATAAAATAAGGATATTTTAACAGAGTACACAAAATATATATTTCTGAATTGAACTAGGATACCTTTTCTCCTTCCAATAAGAGTAAAAACTAGGTCACAAATTCGTCCAAAGCGTCACAGTCATGGAGACTAATACTGGATTGATTTCGAGGAGATAGAATTATGGGATATCTTAGGGTTAGTTAAAGCGCGGACGATATTGTCAAATCACAAAATGTTATTTTTCCGATAAATTATTTTAGACTCTCTAATTTGCCCTTCTTGGTCAAACACAATAAAATTTTATGTTTAGTTCTTTTAATTTGTTAATTAATTACTCTTACATTCAGGAAACTCAATCTTCTTTACCATTAATGCACTAGTTAATTATTTTCTTACTCCAATTAAATTATAATATATAATTAGTCTTTTGTAAGAAACATGTACCAGCGTTGTAACGTGTGATTCATATTTCCTTATGAGTTCAGAGTATGTACATATGCAATATGCAATAAGTTATATCAAGATAGAAGAATATATGAATAATTTGAAATTGTTTGACTGATTTTGGAAGGGAGAGTGAGAGATCTGAGGGTTTAATTTATTGCTTTTACGGTCATTGGGTTCAAATTTCAAAATACTTCTTAGTTCTTACTATATGCTTTTGTTGGGTTAAATAAATTTAAGCCCGAAAATGATGAATCATAACAATTTAAACTTCTTTGTTAGTGCACATATACATTTTAAACTCCATCAATGTTTTCCTAAGTGAAAACAAATGGCTAAAGAAGTTAAAGCTTTAGGATATATCGACAACCTTTTGACGATTGCATTCTTCCAAACCGGAGGACATAGAAACTTCAAAGCAAAGAAACCAACTTTATTGAGTTGTATGGCTTTCTTGAAAAAAAAACTTTGCCAATTTAAGCAGCTCATGCATTGTATGTCCGCAGCAAGTAAACTTAATTAGCTTCACATGAGTTAAAATACAGGAGGGCACATCTTCCTCAAAATCATAGTTGTGATCTTCCCAGCCTCTCTGGAAAAAGATAAAATCAAATACATGCTTAATTAGTGGACGAACGCCAAAAAAAACAAAAACAAAATTGCGTACCACTTTTATGCCCAGAATCTTCAAAAATGGCGTCGCATGAAATAACTCAAGTAGTGCTTCAGTATTACTGCTGGAATATAACAGACCTAGCCGTTCCATTTTGTAATACGTGCAAAGAGGAACGCCTAGCCTTGATAGAATAATAGCCTTGGTAAAATTACAGAGAAAACATAAGTCGGATCTTTAAAAAAGAACAAGGACTTAGACGTTGTTTCTTAATTTTCATTGACACAAAATATTGTTGGCTGCCTGAGAATGCTTATTTAAGCATATCTAGTGACTATAAATTAATGAAGAGTGCGATATGCACCTAACCTATTGATTTATGTGCGATTTGTCATTTATCAACCGTCCATTTTGGACACGTATTTGAGTTTTCGTCAGCTGAATTTGCAATCAGGGGCAAATTGCATAAATCAATAGGTTGGGGAAGGGGCCATATCGCACATTTTCATAAGTTTAGGAGGTATAGTGCAATAGACCTCATATGTTAGGGGTTTGCTGCAATTAGCCCTACCTAAAATTCACATCAACTTTCTCTCAAGTTCCATTGTATCCGTTCTGCTGCTTAACTTCGGTATTAAAATCTTCTACTTAGAGTTTTATAATTTCACAACAGTTGCTTGCCCATTCCCAATCAACTCTAACATACATGCCAACGAGTGGGCCGCAACATTAGCATCCCGACATGTCCAATGAAAGACGATTAAACCACTCGCTCCAACCAGTCGCCCAATATCATGGATTACGGTCTGAATGTCTTGGTGCTTGCCTTTTTGAATCCTCAGCTCATGAATCAAATCACGACAATCTCCCTCAATAATCACTCGCAGCCACCCAAAAGAGTTCAAACATTTGAATGTTTACATCATCGTCAAATGAAGCTCAATCATATAGCAATATCATCACGTTGACGTTAAGATTTCTGTATGTAATTCGATTAAAAACAAAACAATTCAAATATGTCAACACATTACACGGAAGCCAAATTAAACCTGTATAACATGAAAGCGTCATAGTACAGAATTTTAGATTTACTCAACTTAAAATTGCAGGCATCAACTGCTTATTGAAATTTATTCAACCCGACAACTTTGATATCGTAAATGTTGTAAACAAAACTTGAATAAAGATAAAATTTCATCGATTACTAAGTGCACATATACATTTCACAAGGAATCTAATAATCAACATTACTCAGCTACTTTGTTTTTACTCCATGCAATGTCTTTTTACGTTGTCTAAGTGAAGACAAATGGCTAAAGATGTTGAAGCTTTAGGATATGTCGACAACTCTTTTGTGATTACATTCTTCAACATAGGGGGGCATGGATACTTCCAAACAGAGAAACAAATTTTTTTTAGTTGAACTCCATTCTTCAAGAAAAACTTTGTCAATTTAAACAGCTCGTGCATCTTCTCAGCAAAGCAGGTAAACTTTACTATCTCCAAATGAGACAAAATACATGAGGGCGCATATTCCTCAGCATCGTAATCGTGATCTTTCCAACCTCTCTGGAAAAAAGATAAAACCAAAAATATCCTTAATTAGTGGAAGACAAGAAAAAAAAATTAGTAACAAAAACGAAAATGGCTTACCAATTGCATGTCCAGAAACTTCAGAAATGGCGCCGCATGAAGTAATTCAAGGAATGCTTCAGTATCACCACTAGAATCTGACAAAACTAGTCGTTCCATTTTGTAAAACTTGGGAAGAGGAATGGTTCCCCTTGCTAGAGAAATAGCCTTGGTAAAAATCACAGAGAAAACACAAGTCATTTCTTTAAGAAGAAAAATAAAATCAAGAACTTTATACATTAGTTCTTAATTTTCACAAATACAGAGTATTGATGTCTGTTTGAGTATGCTTATTTAAACATATTCAGTGACTATAAATTAATGAATCTGGTGATCATCGACATAGAATAAGAACTACCTTTCCAGCAAAGGCTGATAATTCCAAGACTTTCAAACTTGACAATCCATTCAGTAGCTTTCGAAATGGTAATCCGCTCAATTCAAGTAAACGAAGATTATATCTTCGCCAGCCATTTCTCAAATCTGCATAAACAACTTCTGATCCACCACAGAAAATGATATTCTCTGGTACGACACCACGAGATTCAAACTTCACAAGATTGTCTCCAGTAATCGTGATTGAATAGTCATTCACTTGATAACCCCAGGTCTCAGACCTGAATGCAGTCAATTTAGGAGCATAGATTTCCACAAACTTCACATTCAACCATACGCAGTTCATTAACGTAAACGTGTCCAAGACTGGGAAATTAAACTTCACTGAATCAGAACTAGAGAGCTCATTCAAAATCTTAACGCCATCAAGCTTCAACGTGGTGAGGTAAGCAAAACAAAATTCGCCGGGAACTTTAAAAGTGCATGGGATGGACAGTTCCAATTCTTTGAGGGAATACCTATTGAGAAGGTTGTTAGGCAAGAGGACATTAGCATAACGAGAATATATGCATAAGCGACGAACATCACGTCTCAATGCAGCATATATCCATCTCCCCAGGCGAAGTTGGTCATACTTCCCGAAACATGAAAGATTCAAGTTTCGAAAATTTTGTGGTAGACGAAGTGTCCTCTCGACAAAGTTAACAAAATTAGCTTTCTTACTCTCGGTGCCAGAGAAACAATCAGAAAGGTGAATTTCGTCCCTAGAGGTCCACTTGTATTCCCAACTTTTCGACAAAACCAACGTTCTCACCGCATCTTGTATGGGTAAGCGGGAAAGAATGTGAGATATAACGCAATCTGGTAAATTACTGATGTGATCGTGTTCGTCATGATCAGTTTTTCGAGATTTGTCACATGGGATCCTACTAATTTGTGTGCTTCTACTCATAATTCAAACCTGACATTTGACAGAGAGACACATATGGTCATAGACTTATAATTTCACAATATCCCTTTGATAATGAATACCAACTTAAGAAAATGAAACATTAACATAAAATAGCATGAAAAATGTACTGTATTTTGTTTCAATTGATCATTAGATGTAAAATCATGATTCTTATGAATTTATTCATATGGTAATTACACAAAAAGATACACGAACATACCTTAAGTTCAAAGCAACTTTTCTGCTGCTGAAATCTTCTATAGGGATTTGAGAGATGAAAAAAAGGGGATTTTGGAAGGAGAGAGAGAATCTGAGGGTTTAATTAATGAAAGGCTTTTAGCAATTTAGCCCCTCTTTTTTATCAAATTGTAAAATTACCCCTTGTGTTATGTCAAATCGTCGCAATTTACCTTTTGTCTCATGTCAAATTAACAAATTACGCCTCTGTGAAAAATAAATAGACAAATTACCTTCCTGCGATTTGAAAAAGTTGGAGGCCACCGCCTTGGGATTTTTTAGTGTATTTTTTTATATCCAATAACTAATATATCATTGCTATTTTTTTTTTTTTTTTGTAATTTCTTGACCTTTTTAAAGATGATACTTTTTACATATATCATATATGATATGCTTTTGACCAAGTGGAATGCGACTACACGCATAAGCATACACTTCAAATGGAAACTCGTTCTCAATTCGATTGACATAAATTGCGGAAAAAAAAAATTGATACATGCATAATAAAACCCCGACCTGAAAAGCTACAGGACGAAAGTATAATTTGACCAAAATTAGTGGTCAATTTTTGTATTTCTACCAATAAAATATTATATAATTTATGCATGATATTTTAAATATTATTTATTACATTCCAGTATAATATAAACAATGTATTTTATATGCATCAAACGTCACACTTTTTATACTTTATACAACTTCCACTATCATAAAATATTCTTCTCTTTAAGATAAATAGAGTGTGATATGAAAATTAATGCCGTGTTAACCAGAGATAGTTATAATATGGAAAACGATGAGTGTCATAAAGTTTTAGAAAAATACTAAATGAACTTTCTAGGATAGATGTAGTACAAGTACATAGTTAAATTAATAAACAATCATTTTTTATTTTTTTCAAAAAAGTAAACTGCATTCATGAAAAAGGCTAGCAAAACGAGCCTCAAAACAGAACAAACGTCAACGAAGATCAAGTGCGACCGCACAATGACCAACTCACAAACCGAAATGCAGCAGTGTAAGCATTTATCCGCCGTGCACGCAAGGTCATGAGCTGCAAAGTTGGCATCGCGATAAATCCAGTGTACTCCTACTATCTAGTAAGGAGCCGTTTGATAAACAAATAATGTTTACATCTAGATTATAATAGGTGGAGACTACAATACATCGTTTACTTGATAAGAAGGGCATTTGTTAAATACTATTATAATCTGATCTTGGTAGATTATGTAATCCTTCAAAGATGAGTGGATTATAATATGCCACAAAACATGCGTCGTCCGGATTATATCCACTAAGCTCTCATTTGTATATAGTCCTACCAAATATTATAATAGTGCTTCAGTGTCAATATAAAACCCTTAATATAAGGCTATTACAAGCTATCAAACGGCTCCTAAAATGTTCGCATAATCTGCTTCACAACTAACATCGGAGATATCATGGATAACATTTAAACAATCACCTTAAAACATAACCAGATTCCACTTCATCTTCACAGCCAAATTAACCGCTGTGGAAGCTGCAAATGCTTCAACATCCGCAGCACCTAAATTCCCAATGTAATTCTAATAGGCAACATTAATGAGCTACTCTGGTGTTATTCCATGTAATGTTTTTTCACAATTTCTAAGTGAACGCAATGGTTAAATTAGTTGATGCTTGAGGAACTGTGGACAACTCTTGTGTGATTTCATTCTTCAAAATTTGGGGACATGATTTGCTCCAACAGAGAAACACACGTTCTTGAGGTGTACTGCGTTCTTCAAGAAAAACTTTGCCAACTTAAACACCTGATGCATAGTTCTAGAATAGCAGGTAAACTTGACGATCTCCAAATGAGATGGAATACATGAGGGCACATGTTCTTCGGCATCATAATCATGACCTTCCCAGCCTATCTGAAAAAAGGATAGAATCAAAATTAATTAGTGGAAGAACACAAAATCAGAAACAAAAACCAATAGAAAATCGATGACCAATTTTCAAGTCCAGAATCTTCAGAAACGGTGTTGAGTGAAGTTAACTCAAGTAATGCTTCAGTATTACCCGTAGCATATGACAGAACTAGTCGTTCCATTTTGTAAAACTTGGGCAGAGGCACGCCTAGCCCTGATAGAGCAATAGCCTTTGTAAAATCAAAGAGAAAAAACACAAGTCAGTTCAAGAAAAAATTGAAAACAAAGACTTAGCCATAGTTCTGATTTCTCATTGATACACAATATATAAGACTGCCTGAGAATAACGAAGACTGCTATTCGGTGATCATTGACACAAAACAAGAACTACCTTTCCTGCAAACTCTGATAACTTCAATTCTTTTAAAGTTGGTAATTCTTTCAGTAGCTTTCGAATTTGTAATCCGCTAAATTCAATTACACGAAGTTCACTACCTGCCCAAGCATTTTCGAAATCTGCATAAGCAACTCCTAATCCACCACATAGAATGATATTTTCCGGTACAACACCGGAAGATTCGAACTTCACAAGGCTATCTCCAATAATCGTGATTGAATAGTGATGCACTTCAAACCCCCACGGGGCCTCGGACCTGAATCTAGTCATTTTCGGAGCACAGATTTCCACCAACTTTATATTCGGCCATTCGCAGCTTATTAACATTAACGTTTCCAAGACTGGGAAATTGAACTTTACTGGATCAAAATAAGAAAGCTCGTTCGAAATCTTAATATTCTCAAGCTTCAGAGTGGTCAGGTAAGGAAAAGAAAACTCGGCAGAAACTTTAAAAGTGCAGGGCATGACAAGTTCCAATCTTTTGAGGGAATACCTATTGAGAAGATTGATAGGCAAGGTGATGGTTGCGTAACGAGAATCTATGCGTAAACGATGAACATCACGACTCAATGCAGCAGATATCCATCTCTTGAGGCAACATTCGTCATACTTTCCTACACATGAAAGCTTTAAATTTTGGAAATTTTGCGGTAGACGAAGTGTCCTCTCGATAAAGTTAATAAAATTAGCTCTCAAACTCCCATTGCAACAGAAGAAATCGAAAAGTAGAATTTCGTGCCTATAGGTCCACTTGTATTCCCAATCTTTCGACAAAAGTGATGTTCTCACTGCCTCGTTCATGGGTAGGCAGGAAAGAATGTGAGATATAACACAATCGGGTAAATTACTGATGTGATCGTGTTCGTCATGATCAGTTTTTCGAGACTTGTTACCTGGAATCCTACTCATCTGAGTACTTCTACTCATAATTCCACCTATGACAAAGAGAAAGATATGTTATAGGTTGATAGAAAAATCAGTGAAGAATATGAAAAAATACAAATATTACACTGGTCCATGAAAGAATAATAATTTTAGATAATGAACACAAGAACTTTAACATAAAATGTATTCATGAGATATATATTGAAGTTTGATTTTTATATGGTAATTACATAAGAACACACGAACATAGTACCTTCTAATTTGACAGCTCGAAATTGTTTGACTGGTTTCAAAAGGGGGTTTTTTTTTTTTTTGATGGAATATCAAAAGGGCAATTTTGGAAGGAAAAAGTATTAGGTGCAGCCGTTGTATATAGTGACGTGGTACAACCAAAGGTTGAGATTAAATATTATTCCTAAATTATAGGGAAGTAACTTCTCCACACCTCCTCCCAACCATACATTTATATAAATAACCGACTTGCTGCACCACATCATCGTACAACTGCACCTAATAATCTCTCCGTACCTGGAGCTGTCAAATTCGAAGATTTCAACACCAGAAATGGAAATTTGAGACAAATTTTCTTTGAATATTAGGTATTATTGTTTGTTGTATTATACTTTTTGTAATTACCATCTGAATAAATTCAAAAAAATCATGATTCTACTGTCATTATATGCATCTAATGTTAATTATCATAAAGTGTTGCTCTTTCATATACATAATGTAATATTTGTAGTTCTTCACTAACAATGTGTATTATTGATTCAGCTTATGTTTGATTCATGAACAGAGGGACAATTATAATTAAGGCTCTAACAATGTGTTTTTATCTGTTAAATGTGTCAGGTTGATTGGTTTGGTGGAATCATGAGTACAAGCACTCAAACTAGTAGGATTCCAGGTAACAAATCTCGGAGAACTGATCGGGACGAAGAAGATCACATCAGTAATTTACCAGATTGTGTTATGTCTCGCATTCTTTCCCGCTTAAATATGTGTGCTGCAGTGAGAACATCGGTTTTGTCGAAAGATTGGGAATACAAGTGGACATCTAGGGACGAAATTCTACTTTGTGATAGTTTATATAGCAACGGGAGTAAGAAAGCTAATTGTGTTAGCTTTATCGAGAGGACACTTCTTCTACCACAGTTTCCAAAGTTTAAGGCTCTTATTTTTCCAAAAGTATGACAAATGTCGCATCAAGAGATGGATATGTGCTGCGTTGAGTCGTGATGTTCATCGTTTACGCATAGATTTTAGGGACGCGAGCATCGACTTGCCTATCAATCTTCTCAATAGGTACTCCCTCAGAGAATTGGAACTTGACATGCCGTGCACTTTTGAAGTTTTTGCCGAGTTTTCTTTTCCGTACCTCACCACTCTGAAGCTTCAGAATGTTAAGTTTTTCAATGAGCTCTCTAATTCTGATCCAGTGAAGTTCAAGTTCCCAGTCCTGGAAACGTTAATGTTGATAAGTTGCGAATGGTCGAATGTGAAGGTTGTGGAAATCTGTGCTCCGAAATTGACTAGTTTCGAGTCTTGTGCTCCGATGAATTGTAAAGTGGATGAGTATTCAATCAAGATTATTGGAGACAGACTTGTGAAGTTCGAAACTTATGGTAATTTACCCAAAACTATCGTTCTATGTGGTGGATCAGAAGTTGCTTATGCAGAGTTCGGAGTTGGTGGGGGATGTAGCGTTCGAATAGTTGAATTGAGTGGATTACAAATTCGAAAGCTACTGAATAAATTACCAAGTTTAAAAGATTTGAAGATATCGAGCTTTGCAGCCAAGGTAGTTCTTATTTTGTCTCAATGATCTTCATTAATTTATGGTCACTGAATATGCTTAAAATAAGCATTCTCAGGCAGTCTTGTATATTGGGTATCAACGAGAATTTAGAACTGACTTATGTTTTCTCTTTGATTTTGACCAAGGCTATTGCTCTAGCAAGGCTAGGCGTGCCTCTTCCCAAGTTTTACAAATTGGAACGACTAGTTGTGTCATACGATAGGGATAACATTGAAGCATTATTTGAGTTACTTCACTCAACACCATTTTTGAAGAGTCTGGACTTAAAATTGGTAAACCCTTTCGTATTGGTTTTTGTTCTTGTTCTTGTGTTCTTCCTCTAGTTAATTTTGATTTTATCTTTTCTCAGTGGGTTTTGAAATATCGTGATTATGATGCTGAAGAATATGTGCCTCGTGTATTCTATCTCAATTAGAGATAGTCAAGTTTACCTACTTTGCTAAGAGTGTGCATCGGCTGGTTAAGTTGGTAAAGTTTTTCTTGAAGAATGCCGTTCAACTGAAGAACGTTTTCTTCTCTGTTCGGTACGTTGAATTTCCTCCGATTTTAAAGAATGAAATTGCAAAAGAGTTGTCTAAGTATCCTAGAGCTTCAACTTCTTTAGCTATTGTATTCCCTGAGGAAACGTGAAAAAACAATGCATGGAGTGATGACAAAGTAGCTCACTCACTAATGTTGCATTATTAGAATTCCTTATGAATTATAATGTGTATATATGTCCATTAGTAGCAATGAAATTTTTAGCTTTATTTAAGTTTGTTCCAGCATATATGAAATCGAATTTGTCGGGTTGAATGAAATGCAGTCGATGCCTGCAATTTTTATTCGATCCATGCTAAAATTCCATACCATTACACACACATATTATTCAGGTCTTTTTGGTAATTTATATTGACGTATACTGGCTCGTAAATGTTGTCGTCTACCTATAAATTTCCATGAGATTGAACTTCGTTTGACGATAACTTGTTAGCATTCAAATTTTGAGCTTTTTGAAATTATGTCATATTGTTAAATAGGATAATATATGAAGATGACCATCTCTGAATTGGGATAAATTTATAAGAACTCCTTGGTCATTAACATTTTCTTTTATCCAAAACAGTTAATTAAAAGCCAAACTCTGTTTTATCATTTCTTTGAATTTGAATATCTTTTAAGACAAATAATTTATGTAAGTTTTCAACTGTTAAAATGTACTTTAGAAATAGTTGACTCAAAATACTACGTGAACAATCTAATTTAAATTTATTACTGGCTAATTCATTTTAATTGTCGCTTTTTGTATAAAATAAACAAAAGAAAATGAAACTTTATCCTAATGCACCAAATCAATAATCAAGGATGGAGTGAGATTTGTTCCTGTTTCTTGTTTTAAAGAATTAATAGGTAGACTAAGTAAAAAATTGATAGTTCAGATACTTGTGTATATTTGTTTTACAAGATATTTTTTAATTTTTAAAAACGTTCTCAAAATCAGATAAGAACAAAAATGACTTTTCGCTTTAACCTAACGCTTTTGTTATTGGTGTTAACCAAAAGTGGATGTTAGTGGAATTATTGCGATTAAATGGGTACACTACAACAAGACATTGTTTTGGTATGCAAGAAATTGCTTGTAATTTGGTCAAGATTGCTTGCTAATAATTAATAGTAAGCAAATTTTACTTGCTAAGAATGCTTGCTACAAACCCACTAGCTAATAATATTAGCATGTAATTTTATGACTTTGCTTGCTAATTAGAAAGAAAAAGCTTACTTACTAATTTAACAAGCAAAATAGGGCTTGCTGACTTGGCAAGCACTGACACACTTGCCAAAGTTCAGCAAAGCAAGAGTTGCATGCTAAATTGGCAAGCACCTGACATGCTTGCAAACTTTAGTAAGCATGTCAGTTGCTTGCTAAAATTTGCGAATTCTTTTGAAAAAAAAGTGGTGGCAATTTTGCCGCCACTTATTTCATTTGCCCCATATATATATATATTTATATTTTATATCATATATATATATATTATTGTGTGTATATAAATATATATTATGGAACTACACACACATATATATGTTAGTCTTCTACTTTTAAAGAAGATATTAGAAGAAGAAGAAGAGAACCATATTTATAAAACTCAAAGCCATAATAAAGACAAGAAGAAGAAGATTATATTCATAAAACTCATAGACATAATAAAAACTTGAATGAAGAAAATAATAAGAAGATAGATGAAGAAGAATTGAAGAAGAAGAAAGAAAGAAGAGTAAGAATTTAAGAGAGTGGGTCTTTTTTACAAATAAGAAAATGTGTGTGTATGTTTTATAGAATTGTGTGAAAAATAGCAAGCAAAAAGTTACTTACTAAATTATTGGATGATTTTAACCACACAAATGAAAGGAGGAGGGGGGAATGAGAAGAAGACTAACCGAGTGTGAGGAGAGAGGAACTAGTTGCTAGGTTTTCTTTATTTTTTAGTAGGTAAAAATTGCTTGCTAATTAGCAAGCAATTAATTGCTTACTAAAAAGCTGATTTGGCAAGCATTAATTTGCTTGTTAAAATTGCCAATTCTGACAATTCTTGCCAAATGGTGTCAGAGGGGTCCCACGAATTCTAGCAAGTAAGTACTTACTTGCCAATTCTGACAACTGGGTCCCACCTTTTTAGCAAGTACAAATTTGATTATTAGTTAAATTCGAAAAACATGAAGCAAGCATTATTTTGCTTGCTAAAGAATAGCAAGCATATTTTGCTTTCTAATTTTACTTTTCTATTACTAATTTGGTAACAAATGTTTGCTGGCGAAATTACTTGCTATTTTCATTATATAGCAAGTAAAAATGGTTGACTTGCTAAAATATACTTGCTATTGGAATGTTTTGTTGTAGTGGTAGTCATTGTATAATCGCAACTATATGCAAAGTAATAAAAAACTATTTATTTAAATAATTGCACGTACGACATCTATATTTGTCCTTGTATTTATCCTCAGAAATCCATTTAAATTTTTTCTAAAACTTTAAGTCGTTACTTTTTGTTTTTCATATTACAAATGTCTCTAGTATGTTGAACATGGCATTAATTTTCATGACACTCTTTTTATCTTAAAGAGAAAAAGAATATCTCATGATTGTTGAACGTTAGGAGTAGTACAAAAAGATTGAATAAAAGCCAAGGTATGAGGCGTGATGCGTACAAAATCACTGTTAATATAATACTGTAATGTAATAAGTATTTTTTTATGAATCATGGATAAAATAATATAATGTTTTTATATCCCACAATATAAGAGAATGTATAATGTTGGTACTTGACCCCCAACTCAAATCGACGTTCAGGCCACGAGATTTGATCGTGCTAACTGCTAACTAGAAAACATCCACCGAATAAAAAGATGTCTTTTACATTCGCAAGTATTAATATTTCAATAAAAAATATAATAAGTCTTCCACCAAATCAATTTTCTACAACAATTTATGTGGTGGGACCCAATTTATTAACTACCATTTTAGATTAATAGACAACAAAATAAATATTTATTTTTTTCTAAAAAAATATTTTATGGTCATATTTCGTTAATTTGAATTTTGGATCAATTACTATATTGTTTTTGTTACTTATTGTTTCTGATTTTATTGTTTTTTTTTTGTAAATTTAATAAAAAATACAAAGGATAATTGATTTCTGATAATTTAATATTTCATTGATCAATTGTTATTTGAATTCCATGTATTTTCTCTATTTTTCGAATTTTAAAGTAAAAACACAAAGAAATAAATGTTTTCTACATTATAACGGGTAAAATTGTCCTATTTTTGATTAAAATTCATCCATAGTCTCAATCTCAAAGGTGTGTGAGTTACTCTCCACCAGAGTTGGTATCTGCACCTTTTCGACAACACAGGGGTAACTTGCCTATTTTATTTTTACAGGGAGGTAATATGCCACTTTCCGATAACACAAGGGGGTGATTTGCACTTTCCCTAATTAACGTATTAAACCCTCAAACCTCTCTTCCTTCCGAGAGATTATTAGGTGCAGCCGTTGTACAATGAGGTGGTGCAGCAAGTCGGTTATTTATATAAATGCATGGTTGGGAGGAGGTGTGGAGAAGTTACTTCCCTATAATTTAGGAATAATATTTAATCTCAACATTTGGTTGTACCACATCACTATATACAACGGCGGCTGCACCTAATACTTTTTCCTAGGTACGGTTGTTTAGAGAGAAAATTAGGGCTTTGGGGGGGGGGGGGGGGGGAGAGAGAGAGAGGGGATAAATTGAAATGGAAATTTAAAATATGGGTTGTTAAATTACATAAGCCCATCTCCATCTGAAAGTTATTGGGCCAGTCCACAAAAGTTGTCGTACAACATGGATCTGGTTGAAGATTTATTAGTTTTATGTTATAATTTAATTTTTTCTACAGGTTATGGTTCCATTTGGTTTCCTTAAAAATATGGAAGAGGAAAAAAAGAATGGGATATATTTATTTTATCTTAATTTGAACTTTGAGAATCCAATTTTATATCTAGGTTTAATATTGGAGAAAGGAAAACTGTAAAATTATTTGTTAAATTAAAAACATACTATAAAAACTTATAGAGATTTAAACTTTCAAAAACATGAAGCTAAAATATCAAAATAATTCTGCTTTGGGAATGTTAGCAATAAGTATAAAATTATATGTGAGAACTAAATTATAAAAAAAAAATGATAGTCTACACGTTTGATGGATTGTAAGCAAAAAAGGTAAAAAAAAAAAAAAAAAAAAAAAAAAAAAAAAAAAAAAAAAAAAAAAAAAAAAACTAAATGTTCTTGGTTGATGGTTGAGGTGGTACCCAGTGAATATAACTCATTCTAGTTTATAAATTTGATACTTTTATTTCTAATATCTGTTTTATTTAATTTATTTAAGTGAAGAGTAGTCTAGAGTGGAAAAATATCCTAATTCCGGCCCTGGCCATAAGGGGGGTTATAGTAATTTTTTAAACCTCGAAGATAATTCTGTAATTACACCAAACATCAAAAGAGGTTGTAGTTGTTATCCTTTAAAATAATTCATAAATTAATTGTTGGGGTGCAAAGGTGGCAGAAGTTTCAATTGAGCACAAATGTTTTCCTACGTAACAATATTAATTAAACAATTATGAAGGAGTTGGGGTGCGACCGCCTCCACATGCACGTTCCTTGGCCATTGCTTGTGAGGAGGTTTTGCATTTTTCATACTTCTAAACTAATGCTCCTTCTAAACGGCTAGATATGATCCGTGTCTATATATAAATATTCAATCGTGACACTTCAAAGAGTTTACTATATGCTTAGCAAATGCTCATATATCGCATATTAGTCATTTCGTGCAATTTTATTTATTGAAGTGCCCATTAAATATTATTTTAAATGGCACCTTAACGATATAACAATGAAATGTTTTCATATTACAGATATAGACGATATTACACTATATCAAGTACTCCTCGAAATTACATCCTAGGAATTTATATAAGCAAAAAAAAAGGAGAATATAATTGATAAAGTAATTATATATGATACGAGGATTTAGAGATCAATAATCAATGTTACTTATATCTTTTATATTGGACTTTCGTCGTCATGGTTAGGTATGATGCATCTCCATCGCGTCTCTTCAAGTTTGTCGTTTCTTAGAGTAGCCGTAAAAGTGATTAGATGACTCCATCGCGTCTCTTCAAGTTTGTCGTTTCTTAGAGTAGCCGTAAAAGTGATTAGATGACGTATTAACAATACAACGACAAAAACTTTCACTTATGACATAGATCGCATACTTGTCATTCGACCCGTACAATCTTATTTGTCTAAATGACCATTAGACATTATTTTAAATGGCTCATTAACCATATAACACAAAATATTTTCATTTTACGGACCCATAACTTCACTTATATCAACTATCAAGAAGTACTCCAAATTACATCCTAGCCATTTACCTCCTATTATTGTATTCCTAGGGTTTTAAAGTTTACTAAGTTTCTATGGTTTGATTTTCTTAACTTGCCATAATTAGAGATAGTTAGTCCGCCGTGAGGCCCGTGACAGCACTACCACTGCTAATCATTAGGAGGGAGAAAACAACAAATATATAATAGTTAGAATCTTAATTCCGACTAAATTATATAACTAATTCTAGCTAGCGCCACCATTTTTATTTTTGCAAGATGGCTAAGAGCTTTACATATTGTATGCTTTTATGGACGCACATATGTCAATCTCCTTAAAATAAGAAACGTGTGTTTGTGGGATACCTACAACAAACGTGGTGAAATTAATGAGAAGTAATTTCAAAAGAAGTTATGACAAAACTATATTTTATAGAAAAAAAATATTAAACCACGGGGAGAGATGCATAGAATTCAAAGAAAGTTGCATCGGGTAGTAAACTCTTTTTAGTTAATGCACACACTGTTTGAGGGGAGCGTTGCAAGAAATTTCTTCTCCCAAAAGTCTTTTGCATTTCCTCTGGATCAGAAAACTATATGTTATGCTGTAAATTCAAACCTCTTTTATCATTAATCCTCAAATTCATTCTTTTCATGCTACACTAATTATAAGTAATAACTCATCGCAATTTGATCTCTAGACCCATAGTGGACTAAACGTAGGCCATGACGCGGAGTTATTTTAATGTAATCCTCTTAGTATATTCGACACAATTTCTTTAGTATTCTAGACATTGATATATATAGTATGTGCTATTTATACCCAAAAAAAAAAGAATCGTGTCTTATAATGAACTCTAACTTTTTGATTTTGTGATGAGATTTGTACTTACCCTAATGGCTCTTTTGTCATATGAATATCTCTTTGGGACATATACATGATGTTTTGGGTGTTTATCAACTTTTGGAGGTGTTAATTGCAAAAGCTACCCCTTCATTATTGCAAATTGACAAATAACCTCGTGTTTTAATTTAGTTAACAAATATAGCTCATGTGAAACTTAAAACTTACAAAGACAAAAAACGTCATGCTATTAAATTTTAAGTTGAGTATACTGGTTACTAATAATATCTATGCATCAAAATATTATGTCAAACACATGTCCATTAACTAATTATATAAGCTTTCTTATAGTTTTTGAGTTTTTTCTAAAACTAATTTAAAAACATAATAAGAACAATCAATACAGTATTTTACAGATTTAAAAAGTAAGTTTTTTTTTTTTCAAAAACTTTGACAAAAAAAAAAATACATAATTCAGTTTTGACAACATCATTTGTATTAACTATTAAGTAATTATAATAAAATTTAAAGTTTGTTCGTTAGTTTCAGTATGTGCATACTAATTAAGTGTAGTAGTGGGACATTATCTAATTTCTAAAATATCACATGATGATTTTTACTAATAAAAATTAAGGGTTGAATGAAGCAAACCTACCAGCGGAGTCTATTGCTTTTTGCTTCTTGACATATGAAGTGTGTCATATGCATCCCAACTTATTGATTTTAGTTCTATTTTGCTCTTGATACTCAATTTAACAAAACATAAATACGAAAACGTGTTTCCAAATAAACGATAAATTAAGAACCCGCGAAATAAGTTGCACATATATTAATAGTTTGACAAGGACATATGATTGTAAATTAGAAAGTGAAGTCCAAAGATTCTATAGACTTGATAGTTTGCTTCAATCAACCATAAAAATAACACACATGGTTTTTAATTTGCTAATTAAAAGTAACAAGATGGTAGTTGCAATTTACTCTGTTTGGTAGCTTAGTACGTAATACCGGATGAGCTGAAGAAGCCATGCAAGTTGGAAGCCGTTCGTGGAGATCCCACGTGTCACCGAGCACCGTTCCAGACAAACAAACAAACGAATCTCATTACATTTCATTTTTGTTTTCTTACATAGGAAAGTAGCAAAATCCTAGTTTTCTTGATCCGAAATAAATAACACCTAACTCCACTTCAACTCATCACTATATATATCCACCTCTCATTTGTTCTGATAGCCAACTTACATTTTCTAAGCCAAAATTAATTTGCATTTATATCATTTCTTCTCGAATAATTTTACATACAAACTTGTATATCTATATTGCAACACATATCAAACACAATATTCTTCTTTGCTTGTTTAAATTTTTGGTGATTAGAGAAAATGGGAAAATTTTGTGACTTGTTACAAGGGTTAAAGCCGGCTATTATGATGATAGTGGTACAAGTCGCGTTGACCGGAGTCAACATAGCGTATAAAGTGGCTTCGAGTGATGGAATGAGTTTGAAGGTTATAATCGCCTATCGGTACATGATTGCCGTGGCCACCATTGTTCCTCTTGCCTTAATAGTTGAAAGGTAGTTTTTATTTTTATTTTTACTGAAGATTAATTTTTTGTTCTTTTGAAATTTTATACAAGAAATAGGAAAAATGATTTTTTTAGTTCTCGAGGACTTGGGAAATTTCTTAATAAATTCACTGTTTTTTGTCAATTACTAGACAAACTTTTGTGGTTTTAAATGCATGGTAATTAATACTCTTTGAAATTAAACGTTTATTGAGAAAAAAAAGGGGGGGGGGGGGGGGGGGGGTTCTGTGCGCAGCTTCCTATTTGCTTTATGACGATGATTATTAATTGTGTTAATCTTTGCAGAAAAAGCAGGCCAAAATTGACTTGGAATATTGTGTTTCAAGCATTTATCGCTGCGTTATTTGGGTAAGTATATATTTAACTTGATTTGATGAGGAACCTCCTTGTCACCTGCATGTGTGCGTGTACCTAATCAAGTATGAACGAGTTTAAGTTTTTACTGTACCTCAAAAAGATATTGTGAACTGATCAAATTAACACTTGACAAATTCATCATGCATGCTTATCATATTGTCAAATAAAATCCCTTTTACTTTCAATAAACTTTCATCAAGCTTGATACTATAAAACTGAAATAATATTGTTGCCTTACAAATTTTACATATATTCTCAATTATCTTGAAGTGTTTACCATAACTCTTTTGAAATTTTAATATTTATAAAATGGAAAATATTTAGACTATGAATAAATTGATCAAATGCAGGGGATCAATGGCCCAAAACTTATATGCGGAGAGCTTAGCGTTAACCTCCGCTACATATGCCGCGGCCACCACCAACCTCATGCCTGCCGTAACATTCATCCTCGCAATTTTGTTTAGGTACAAATTAATAACGTAATTATAAATACTTACATAAGATTGAAATATCATGAATTAAATGTGCAATTTTTTTTGAGAAAAAAAAAACATATGAGTGAGATTTTAACAATATTTGTTTAATAGGATGGAGAAGCTAGGGTTGAACACGATGGCGGGCAAAGCAAAGGTGGTGGGAACATTGCTATGCATAGGAGGGGCGATGCTTTTGACTCTTTACAAAGGTTTTGAAATTAATATTTGGTCAACCCAATTTGACCTCCTGCACAAGACTCAAAATTCAGGTGGACACGTGGCAGCAAACCACCACAAGTTCATTAATATCATTTTGGGACCCTTGTTGGCTTTCTTAAGTTGCTTCTCTGCAGCATTTGCATTGATTATTCAGGTGAATATTTTTACATTACATAAAAAGATCATTGTCTATTATTTTTTATTTTTTTCTTTATTATGTTACTAGACATATATACAATTTGTTATACGGCACGTGACATGCACGAGATTGTTTATTTTGATATGAATAGGCTAAAATGAGTGAGAAATATCCATGCCATTATTCAAGTACGGCTCTTATCTCAGTAATGGGATCTGTTCAAGCTATTGTTTATGCACTTTGTATGGAAAAGGATTGGAATCAATGGAAGCTCGGATGGAACCTTCGCTTGCTTATCGTGTCCTATATGGTACAATATTAAATATTAATTTTCTTCTTTAATTCATGAGTTTTATTAATATGTATATAAGTGCAACATAAGTGCGACAATAAAATGCACTTGCAGAATAATTTGGAAGTTAAATTATACAACGTGAACAATTACATTTCTATATCATAGAGCACATGCAATTATAAAATTCTTTCACAAATATTATTTCCAAATAAGTTTCTAATTTGAGAAATTGTTTAGGGAACTTTTGGTTCGGGACTAGTGTGGGTGTGCATAATGGCTGCCGTACGAATGAGGGGGCCGTTGTACGTATCAGTGTTTAACCCGTTGCTGCTTGTTCTAGTCGCCATCGCCGGCTCATTGCTCCTCAACGAAAAGTTACACTTAGGAAGGTAAAAATACATCTTTACTCAACTTACACCTATAAATTTATATGAATATCTTTGTACTCATTTAACCGAGAAGCTAATGGACAATTTCCATATACCAGTGTATTAGGGGCTGTAGTAATAATAGGTGGATTGTACTCAGTTCTATGGGGTAAAAGCAGAGAAATGAAGAAAATAGCCCGACTTGCGCCAGCAAAGAGCTTTGCGGAAGCAAATGAATTAGTCGACGAAAGTGGGAGAGAAAGCTTAAGGGGTTACAACAATGTCATGGCTGTTGCTCCGAACTTTGTACCGGACAATGAAATTTTGGAACTTTTTGATGATGAGGAAGAAGATATTGAGGCCAAGGTCTCAGATTCTCAACCTAAGGCATAAAAATGAAATATATATGTTTATAGGGTATGTGTCTAAAAATTGGTCTTGTAAATGTGTGGATCAATTGCGGTGAGCAAGAGGAACCTAGCTATGAATCAAGTAATTATGTATCTATGACTTAAGGGTGGGAGCTAGTGTTCTTTCGCTCTAGGGTATTCTATATGTTCTTTTGTTGATCATGAATATAATGTCTTGTACTTTCATTAATTCTCGGGCATATTTGATATACATATGTATATAATACTAGTTTATTTCTGAAGGTCGTCAAAGCATCGTCAATGCATAATTTACTAGATGAGTAAATAAATGTGCGCAGTTAAAACTAGAAACGTTGGCATGCGATACCCGCGCATCTGCATTTTATTTAATTAGTGTGATGCGATTATTTAAATTTTGAAGTAATTGATTTAAATATGTAATCTTTAAGATATGAATCAGTGATTTTAATTATTTTTTGCACACACGTAAAACATATCTTTAAGATTTGAATCAGTCATTTTAAGTATTTTTTGCAAATTTATACACATAAAACGTGGCAATGAATCCGTAGAAGATTTAAATGCAACATTTAAAACTATATATATACTAACTGAAGTGATATTATTAATAGTTCTTATATAGGATGCGTAAGTCAAATAAAACTTTTATATTTTTTTCCCACTTTCTCTAATATAATATTATATGATAATTTTATAAAGTTATATATATCCTATGTTTTGAGCAATATATACATGCATTTTATAGAGTTTTGAGTTGAAAATGAGCGCAAAGCATGTGTAAAGTAAATTTTGTTATACTCAAAATCTAGTTTCTTTTAAGAAAACACCAACAACTACAAAAAGATCTTGTCGTCATTAGAATATACTAAAAAGTACTAGAAACAGATATCTGTTATTTAAAACATATATTCTATATATAAGATTTTACTAGGACACAAATATGAGAATTATTATGAAAGACATAATATGAAAAACTTAAATTACGTAAATAACATGGTTATTATGGTATAATTTATATTGTAAAGTTAAGATTGGAAATTAACTCTTCAATGTTCAAATTTAACTCAAATTATAATGTTACAATTGAAAATAAAAATTTAGTATACCACTTTGTTCAATATCGATTTCTTTATGTATTAGTATAAATTAATGTTCGCATGTTTAGCTTTATTTTAATTCCATAAAAAAACAGAGAAATAAGAAACTATACGAAAACACAATTACATTTTAAAATTATTCAAAAATTACAAGGATAAAACATTTTGATAGAAATAAACAAATATCATTCACTTTTAAGTAGTATATTTATGTTCCAAACAAATATATGCTAAGGGTAACAAAACGTTGAAGTACTACATATTACTTGAACCTAGTACTAGTTTGTAATCTATTGTAATTTACACATTGTAAGTTGCATTTCCTATTCTTGGATATGAGCTCTATCTGTAACCGAATAAATTTACTTTTTTTGGTCAACATGTATTACAAGTTTTTAACTTATGTGTAATTTACAGAAAAATATACCCAAAATTCAAGCTATAATTTTGCCCTTACCATTTTCTTATTCAAAACACGTTCAAGTATTGCAACGATTTTAAGAGTTGAATCGTTTTTTAAGCACAATATACTCCACGCTATATGAGATCATCTTATTTCATTATTTTATTTTTAAAAGATTATGAAAAACAGTCAAAATACCAAGTGAGAGTGGAGTTAATGGTATAATAATTCATAAATTAGACATTTTTTTATTACTATTTCTCTTTAATCTTTTACATGATATTTAAATTGTTATATATGGCACGTGACATGCACCAGTTTTGTTTATTTGGATGAACAGACTAAGATCGATGAGTGAAAAAATATCCATGCCATTTATCAAGTACTGCACTTATCTCAATAATGGGATCTTTTCGATCTATTGTTTATGCTCTTTGTATTGATAGAGACTGTAATCAATAGAAGTTCGGATGGAATCTTCGCTTGCTTGCCTATCGTATATATATGGTACATCATATAAATTAACTTTTTATTAATATGTACGTGACACATAAGTGTGAGAGTCTAATGCATTTAATTTAGAATAGTTTTGGATTTTAATGATACGTTGTGAACAATTACATGTCTACAAATAAATCACATGGTATAAGTGTCAAATTCTTTTAACAAATAAGTTTCTAATTTAACGAAATTCTTTAGGGAATTTTTGGTTCAGGACTAGCGTGGGTGTGCATCGAATTTATGTGTGTGTGTTAGGGTAGCTGCAAATAAAAAAGACACCATTTCCAAAAGAATTAGAAAATTCAGATATCCATTCCTTTAATAAAGATCGCTTTATTTAGATATATTCAGAAGCCCGTGAATAATTATTTAAACCAGACTGTGATTTTATTTTATAAATAAAAAATAGTACGTACTCAAAGCTTGTGTTTTGATTTTTGAAGTGGATCGTACAAAATGGAGAGCCCATGAGAAATATGTTATTGAAATTGGGCCGGCAAGAAATTTCCGCTAGATAATGATTCCAGTTCCAGCAATGTAACTTTATCTCATGGCATACTTTGACATAACAAAATTATTCTACTATAGATTGTGCTGAACTGAAAATTTGTAGAACAAATCTCTAGCATAATTTTCCCAAAATGAGCCTCCCAATATCAACGAAATGTTGCCACAAATTTGGAAACTTTAACCTTTTTAAATTTCGTTTTTCTATAATGATATGGTCAAATCAAAAGTATAGTTTTAAAAAATTTTAATTTTTTTTTGGTCTTATTTAGTATAAAGAGAAGCAACATAGAAAAATAGGATATGCACGAAATAGGCTAATACTAATTATTTCATCCAAAGAGGCAAGTTCAATCGGAACATAGCTTTGATTGAGAATGAATTGGAGTCCATGTGTACCATTGGAAAACGATACTAGTCCAAATTCCAACAAAAAGAGTGCGAAAAGCAAATGGAATCTTACAAGAGCTTTGGCTAAAGTAGGACAAAGGTGCAAATTATCAACGAAGACACGTTTGTTTTTGTCTTCCTTGTTCTTTTACGCTTTGCCTTCGTTCTAGCTTCTTTTAAGAACTCTAGTCACACGAATGTCCAACCATGGATCAAAGTATCTTTTCTTTTCCTCGAAAACTACCGAAACGTTTCCATTTTTGACTTTGTAGAAAAGAAACATACAATTTTTTCTACATCTATTGTGCGCACAATTTTTACGAAATTTTCGAAACATATCGAAAAGATCTCGAAACATTACGAAAAGTTTCTAATATTTAAAGAACCGAAACATACTGTCGAAACAATACTTTGATCCATGTGTCCAACTACAATCATTTAGGAGGCTTGAGAGAAAACTGGTCATTAAGTTGATTAAGACCGAAACACAAAAGAAAGTAAAAGATGTAGAAGAGAAGATCGTAGATGGACCAAGAATATAGAAAGAAGTCGATGTATCATGAGGTTTTATTCTCTCTTTTTTTTTCTTCATTTTTCCTTCATCTTGATTTTTTTTTTTTTTCAATTTTTAGGAGTATGATGTACCTTAATCAACCCATGGTGAATTGGTTCTTTCTAATCAAGTTCTTTATTGAGTTTTTTAGTCTTATTTTCAACGCTTTGATATATCGGACTAATATACTGATAGTTTGATGTTCTTTAAAAACTCGTCCAAACATGAAAGAAAAAATATAAATAAGAAGCAAATGAACTATAATTTATTTATTTTTTGAGAAGTATACTTAACAATTTAAGGCGTATTATGCTTCCAGCGTATTTTTCCGATCCAGGTGTATGTCAGTAACAATTTAACATCTAACACCAAGGTGTCGCCTTGGTATCCATTTAGCCTTAGAACAAACTACTCTATTTTGTATGAGAGCGAAGTTGACTCAGCGAAAACTGAGAGTTAAATTAAACTTTTACATATTGAAATTCTTTACACCCTTGTACTTTAAAGGACGCATATTTATTTTTGTATTCACGCCATTTTTACATTACTAACATTAAAGCTTTAATCGTAGCATAATAGCAAAATTAAGAAACGCCAATTTTAATCTAATTTGTAACTATGAGTATTTGAGTTCTTTTCATATAAAAGCACCTAAAAGATAAAGCAAACAAACAATGTGGTACCCTCAAAATCACAATACTTATTTGCTTCATCCTGTTGCCACAAAGAGTTTATTTGCTTAGACGACGTAATACATACAGTTTTACTTCTTGGCTTTTGCTACTAATTCTTAGTTGGGTATTGGGAAACGATCACCCGTGCACCAAAATGATTAAAGTTAGCTTAACAAAGTTATATCACCTTTCGCAAAATGTGCAAACTCTTTGGACATGAATTAACTTTGGCTAAACAAAAGTCAAGGAGGGTATTATAGTCAAACCACTTTCTCACGTGTAAAAGCATGCCTGTGGTGCAATAATTTATCTCACCTGCACACAATCACGCCGTTTGCATCTTTTTAAAGTCAAAAGACGTGACCTTTTTCTAAATCTTCTTATTACTTTGGTCCGAAGAAGAAGCGTTATTGAAAAAGGTGTGGCATTTTCTTATTTTCCTTTTTTTGTTATCAACTCCATTTATAACGAGTACTTTTAAAATAATTACATTAAACTTTATGTTTACTGTAGCTACTTGCATCCTAAGGTATTCCCAATACTAAATATTGGGTTTCAAGTAGTATTTATACGTGTTTTAAACTAAACAAAACTCGTTATATTCATTTTTAAAGTCATAAACTAAAGAGAAACGCATAAAACATATCGTTTTTAATTGAAGGAATCCAAAGAAAATTCATAAAAAGGAAATTTGTGCAATAATATGTGCTATATAGGTTCGAGATTATAAATGTTTAATTTCATATAATATAAATATAGATAGACAGTAAGATATAAGTACAAAATTATCATTCGATCGTATATAAAGTACTCCAAATGAAAAAGAAGAAAACATTCTATCCAAATTTAATCGTTGAAAATAGCTAACAAATCCCAATTAAATTATTATGCACGTTAACACATATATTCAACACTGCAACTTGCTTCCTAATTCCTACAACCTCGTCAGCATCAAAAACCAACCATATATTGGAGCTCTGAATTAGGTGGTAATGATTAGAACTGTCAATTCCCTTTGAAAGTTAGACCTCAACATGGCAACCAAAAAACAAAGTGAACCCCCTCGGATTGATCAATATGCTCATTGCTTTAATAGTTTATCAAATATAAGATGCTCCACTATGCTACAATCATAAGTCTAACAAGAAAAAAGAACAACAAAAGTGTTCCTCGAACATATATTATGGTATTCTCGATATTTTTCAAAAAAATTATAAAATAATAATTATAATAAACGTACAAAGTACTTTTATTTTTCAAATTAAACTTAATTCTTTTTATCCACGTTATGTATAAAACAAAAGAAATAGAAAGTTGAAAAGGATAGCTCACGATATAGAGTACGTCCATCCAAGTATCCAATAAGCTATGTAAAGGATACATTTTAGTTATCATATAAAAATTAATAATTGCAGTTGTTGCCTATGTTGCATGCCACGATGTTGATTAAATTTATTTGATGACACGTCCGGCGTTTATAAGATGGAGAATCACACTTCTCATTGTCTCCTTTTCAACTATTGCAATTGGGAATAACAAAGGAATTTATTTTGGTCTCAAGGTTAACTCCCTGTGATTCAGAAATCAGAATAAAACTTAACTTTATTGGTTGATGCACACGCCTATTGAATATGCTAGTTGCTTCTTTGGTGCATAATTGGGATCATGTACGATTATTTGATATTGTATACATATAGTTAGCATGTGTTTTTAACTATTTATAACAATACTTTCGAATTTGTGTTGTTACCCATGGATTAAAGTTTTGTTTTCATTGTATGTTTTGATTGGCTGAAAATTAGAATTTTTTCACAATATTTCATGAAATTACGACATGTTTCAAAAACTTCATAATTTTTTGTTGTTGATATGGATGCAAAAAATACTTATATATTATATTTTCACTGAGTCAGAAATAGAAATGTTTATGTACTTTCTTACAAATGTTTAGAGGTTTTGATCCATGTTGTTACCAAGGATTAGGAAAACTACTACTTCGTTCATAATTAATATCAAATATATTAAAATACAAAGCAAACAAGAGATGAACGGATTTGGGATTTGCACAATAGGAAAGAACAGAGACAATCCCAGAAATGGACAGAGTTTTTTAATATTATGAAAAGATAATAAATAAATAAAACTCTAAGTAGTTTGCATTAACTTTACACATAGTTTGGATAAATTTGTGTAATTTTTCAAGAATCTGATAAATTGTGCAATTTTATCAAACTTTAAGGGGGATTAAAGACAAAATTGTCTTGTTCAATTCAACAAAATTTACTGACACCGCCAGCTTAAAGAATATCGTGGCGGGGGACTAAATGTGATAAATAAAAATTTAAAATTACAGTTGCTTTTGATTTTAGAATTTTAATGGGATTAAAAGTGGATTTGAGGTATTTATATGAGACCAAAGTGATATTTCAACTCAATTTTCTGGAGTTCATTAACTAATTAACTTTGTAACGTGCTTATTGCATAGCTCATTGCCACTAAAACAAGAAAAAACGCAGTAACTTTCAACCAATGAAAAAATTTAAAAAAAATAAACGCTTTTCAGAAAAAAAAAATGTATGCGTGTTAATATACAAGAAAGTTCAAGTAATAATTTAACACCAAAAAAAGTAGTGAATGCGACTGCCCACCGTCAGATAATTTACATTATACCAAAGATCTTTTATTCTGGATTTTGTTCGTACGTCAGTGACAATTAAAATGCCAGATTTCAAGAGAAACGTGTTTGTCTGATTATTTTATTTTTGTTTAACATTGATCAGAAAATTAAGGTTAAGCAGAATGTAAACTTTTTTAATATATTTTTCCCGGCGATGCTGATGCTGGATGTGTTGAGGAATTTAATTTAATTTTTTTTTTCTCGATGTCGTGGATCCACAACCAAAGTGCATAGCGGACAATTTTTCGAACAAAAAGTAATAGCCTCTAAACAACTGTAGTCGAGTAAACTACATAAGCAAATTTAGTGTAACAAACACATAATTAGAAAATATAGAATCAAATTCCTCGTAGAATTGGAGTTTAAGCAAAAGAGTTTCTCCTTTTCAACAAAATAAGTCGCCCTTGCAATAAGTTGTTATGTATTATACGGATGAAGATGGACTAATTTTGAAAAATACAAAGTTCATTCTTTTATAAAAAACATTTTTTAATTCTATCAAAAACCGTATATTATTTTAATTATATTAACTGCGATTAGAAAACCAATCACCAACTTGTAGATAGATATTAAAAAGACAAAAAATGGCTTATATATCCATTGTCATACACGTATTAATATAAAGTTAGGTTAACAAGAACAAGCAGTTTTAGAAACTTGAGACTTCAATTCATTTTTGTCCCTTTGAAGTCGTCTTTGGAGAAGACAAAACTTCTTGGCCTTTGATGTAGAAGTTTTAAATTATCAATGCTTTCACGTGAGTATTGAAGTGTACAAATTTTCATACTCCAACTACAAAACTTAAAAACAATGATTATGTTTGAAACGGGCATCAACAAAAAATTGTTTTCTAATTACTACGTGTCCCAGGCCCTTGGGAATATAATACATGAACAAACTTTGTTAAGATTTTAATTGTGCATTACTTACGAATACAAATTACAAAATTACAATCATTTTCTTTTTGACTATGAAGCTTTAATAAATTGCAGATTATAACTCTCCCTATTAACAGTATAAGTTCAATGCATTATGATTGATGACCCACTGTTTCTTCTTCTTTTCTTTTTGACTCTCGTAAGGCTGCTTTAATTAGTCAATAATCTGATTAAGTCATGCATATGCTGAATTTTTCATAAAACAGCAATGGCGAATTGATCTCACTTGTTTTATAAGAAGAAAAAAAGGAAAGAGATTTTAGATCACTTGCTTAGACAAACTGTTTTGAGCTAAAATTAATGGACAAAATCCTTTTTTGTTTTTTAAACCTGCACCAAACACCATTGTATTTTTTTTGCATTAAATTATTTTCAATTAATAAAAATTCTATTTTATAAAAAAAAATTAATAAAAAATCTGCACTAAATTCGCCATTCATCATATACTTATTAATGGATGTTAAATGCTTTGTGAAATGTCGTTTTGGTCCCTGCAAAATATGGACAAAAATTTCTATGCTTCCAAAATATACGCTAAAATTCTTATATGCATCATTAATGATTAAACCCCCTCTTAGAAGAAAACACTTGGACAAACTTTAACGCAGTCACTGTTAAACTAAATGAAGAAATTTTGTGCAAAATAAGGCTTATAAAAAATCATAACACGAGTAAATTTTTGAGCATATTTTAAAAAAACACATCGAAATATTATGCATTTTTTCCAAAGCTAATAGCACTCCTCTGCCAAAAGACTTTTTAATCTACCCAATAACTAATTCAAGATAGAAGAAAGTTAATATAAATAAACAAAAAGTTGATTAAATTGAGTTGCTTGCAATCTCAAATTAGCACTTGAAATAAGGTTATTGAAAGGTCTTCTATTAGAGTTTTGAGATACAAGATATTTAGAAAAAGGGAGAAGGCCTATAGGTTTACAGCTAGTTTTCAGATAGTGCTCTAAGTTGGATGAATGATTTGATTGGACTTTATCAATTATAGAAGATAAGATACTCGATGATAAATACTTGATCCTCATCTTTAAGATGTAACCATTTATAAAATCAGCAAAAGTTAAATTCTTCCTTCACGATTATCTTTATTGGGAAAGAGCATTAAGGAGTTTAACATTAGAGGTCCATGAGTCCATCAATGTATATAAGATTTCCACTGAGGAAAGTTTTTACCTAAAATATTTTTTGACAAATGTTCACCAAAGTAACTTATGTAATGAGCTTGCCTTAACTGTCATGTGAAAATGCTCAGTGGTCTCCTATTTTTCTCCTTATTCAACCAAAACTCCTCATAAAAACGACCACTAAACAGTGCACGTGTTAACTAAATATAAAGGATTACTATGTTCTCAATATATTTTAATATTTACTATATCTATATTGGAAACTCATTCTTTAGTGTAGATAACACTTTTTAAAATTTGAGGGTAGATATCAGGAGCTAGTATAAGTTAAGTTCTTCTCAGCTTGATTCACAATAAGAATTTCATGATAAAAACAAGTTTTAATCAAAGAACACATAGCGAAGCAAACTTAATTCAAAACTAAAATAGGGAAGTTAATTCTCCCCACTAGTGTCAAGTTCAACTTTTATGAAGAACAATTTATTTTATGTCGTGTGAGTCGGTACATGTCACACCCACTTTGTATAGTGTAATTTGTCCGACTATCATAATTATCAAGTTACTAAATCTGAGGTAACGATTTATCCGACACTATATACATAGTAATCGTAGGTTCCCACAACATAAATAAGAAGTGTAATCCTTCCATTTATTTCAACTTCAATATCTAGTAAAAGCAATTTGATTCTATGTCTTCTATGTTTATGTCTACAGAACTCAGTTTACATACTCGACTAGCGTTGTTTACAAGTTGCGCTCGATGTAAAGATTTACCAGGTTCACGTCTAAGAATCTAACTATACCTCCCCAGATCGTAAAAAAGTATAAAGTTTTAAATAATCAAAAGTCAAAATAACCCATTTCTACAACTACCAAAACTTAAAAAGAAAAAAACTAAAATCAAAATTTAAAAAGTCAAAAAATCCCATCTTCGGTGGTTGCTTCCTAGGCTAGTATTTGGTCCGGTAGTGGCCAAATATAAAAAAACCTCATTATTCCACCAAACCAACAACACTACCACAATACAATAATAAAGTATTCATAGACTTTTTTATGAGTTGCCCATTACTTTTGTTTCTTTATACACTAAACAATAAATAAATAAATATAATCAATTTTCAATTCTCCATTTATTCTCTTTCTTTCTTTCTGGTGAACTAGATTCAATCCCATCTTCTTGTCCGAATGAAACCCTTTTCTCGTGTGTGTGAATGAGCTCAAAAAACATAAAAAAAAATTGTATATTTGTTCTTGATCTGCTTCTTGTGTCAGAAAGTTTGAATTTTTGGGGGTCTAAATATTTATATACACACACATATACTTACATCCTTGGACTTGGAGCTTCAACAATTTGTCTTTAATCTGTCTGAGGTACAGATCTCTCATCTCATTTCATTTTTTTTTTCATTGTAAAGGTGGAAGCTTTTTTGGGTCTCAAGTGAAATGCTTTGTTTATAATTTATGATGATCTATTTTAGTCTACAGATTTTGCTTTTTTGGGTCTAACTTTTTCTGGGTTTTTTTGCATTTTCTCAAGTTTGATGAGCTTATTCCTTTAAATTGTTATGTTTGTGAAAAAGGGTTTGTTTGGGAGAGATTTTTGTGAGTGTGTTTGAGCTTAAATTTGTGATTATGTTACTGAAGTTTGTGGTTTGTTATGAAGCTTACAGATCTTTGAAGAAACTGTGGAGCTTGTTTCTGTGTTCCTGTCTTTTTAACAGGTTTGCTACTTCTTGCTTTGGATTGCAGTTAAAGATTTGATTTTTTTTTACTTTTTTTGTACATTAAGTTTAAGATTTTCACCTTAACTCTCCATATTTGAGGTCCAAACTATCATTTGTAGCTCTAAATTGACTTGAGTAATTTTCATAGTTGCAGTTGGCTGTGGTTTGGTTAATCAAAAAAATAAAAGGAAAATAAAATATTTTAGAGGGCTGATTAAGTAATGGTTGAATCAGTGGAACGTGCTAGCCATTAAATTCTGCTAGGTTCTTGGTTGAAAATTACAGATATTTTGTGTTAAATATGTATTTAAAACGGATTATTGAAGTGTTATTGACAGAAAGTATTTCCTTTTTAGATTGTTTATGCTTGATTTTTATTCTGCAAGTGGAAATGTGAAAACTTGGCTCTTTTTTCAGACACTAAAAAAGCTGTATCTAATAAAAAGAAAATCTTGATTCACTCTACTTTAAGGTCCATGTGAGGCTGTCCTTTTCGACTCCCTGTTCTTTTTTTTTCTTTGTTTCTCACTTTTGTCATTCCCTTCTCCTATGAATGAGTTTACTCCCTTATCCCATTCTCTTTTAGTCTTTGAATCTTAATTTTGTTTCTAAAATTGATTCTGTTTTCCGCATTTACAGTCGAAGTTTCATTTCGACTGCTCAAGAAGTCTACGGAAACAACTCTAAGTAGCGAACCGGGAGCTCAATGTCGTTCAGAAGTATAGCTCGGGATATAAGAGATAGTATTGGAAGCTTATCACGACGGAGTTTCGACGTGAGGTTGTCCGGTCACCATAGAGGAAAATCACATGGCTCATTTCATGACTTGAATGACCAGCCATTGGTAATTCAGAGTAGTCGCTGGGCTAATCTTCCTCCGGAGCTACTTTTTGATGTA
Organism: Misopates orontium; assembly: GCA_946800315.1. Classification (NCBI taxonomy): domain Eukaryota; kingdom Viridiplantae; phylum Streptophyta; class Magnoliopsida; order Lamiales; family Plantaginaceae; genus Misopates; species Misopates orontium. The sequence goes on along the minus strand of OX326948.1, from coordinate 3,792,590 downwards.
ATTAGAAGATTGGAAGAGAGTGAGAGCACGTGGCCTGCTCGGAAGCATGTGGTTGCATGTGCTGCCGTTTGCCGCTCGTGGAGGAGCATGTGCAAGGAAATTGTTAAAAATCCCGAATATTGTGGGAAGCTTACTTTTCCAGTTTCATTGAAACAGGTAATTTTCTTACTTTGTCGGGCATGCGGTCTTTTTGCAGGCATTTCGTATTTTATAGTCGATCTATTGAGTTGCTTTACAAACGAAATCGAGCATTGACAGTATGAGTAGTTTTTTCAGTATTTTAATGGTATATGCAAATATTGATATCTACCTTTTTCTTGTTTACAGCCAGGGTATCGCGATGGAACTGTCCAATGCTTCATTAAAAGGGACAAATCTAATTTGACGTACCATCTGTTTTTGTGTCTGAGTCCTGGTAAGCATCATTTTTACTCTTTCAAGGCTCATTTATGTTATGTTGCTAATCATGAGAGTTTAAAGGGTATTCGATATATTTAATATGCGATACATGGTGTTGGATGTTGAACTGTTACATGTTACAAACAAAAGTTTCCTTGAAAGATTATATAAGTTTACTACTATTGGCCGGATTCACAAAAGTCACGTTTTAGTTATGAGTATTATTTCTTCTATTCTGTTAAGTGTGGAATATCATTTTTATAAGGGAAACAGATTCTGATTATTTAACTTTTCCAATCACTAATGAATATGGCCAAGCTTTGCACTGTTATTAGCATTCTGCCACAAATGCCTACTGTTTGCAACTTCTCTGAAGAACTTGAGGTATTCTCTTTTTGCAGCTTTGCTTGTTGAGAATGGGAAGTTCCTTCTCTCTGCAAAAAGAACTCGAAGGACTACTTGTACAGAGTATGTTATCTCAATGGATGCAGAACACATTTCCAGATCGAGCAACACTTACATCGGAAAAGTGAGGTATGATTTAGCAACATCGATTAGTGACTTGGGCAACTTGATACTTTGGTTATTGTTGGCATGTCAATTCTTAAAAACCTTCATTTTTTCTTCGGAGCAGGGAACAAAATTTTCAGTTCTTTTAACACATCTGCGAATTCTGCATATTTTTCGGTTGTTGCTTCTCTCGAATACTCACCATATGACTATCAGTTGGAACCTGTTGAATTTAAGAATTATTAAGTCTCAAGTGTCAGAACTAAATTTGCTTTACAAAAGTTCCTATGTTCTCAGCTTCGTAGCAATTCAAAATGAAATTGTTGTGGCACCTCTCAAGAAATTCTGTTAATTAATCATATAGGAATCTTCAGGTTTGCACCTAGACAGCAAAAGCTGTGACAGAGTAGTTAATATGTAATCTTGGTTTAGTTTCCTTCATGAAATGATCTTTAACTCCTATCCGTCTTTTTTATAGCAAGCATGCACCCATCTTTCTCTTTTCGTCGGCGTCAACTAAACTTGTCCTTAAATCTCAGTTGATAGATTATCCTCGATTTGGCTGCCATATGTTGTTCCAGCCCGAATCCCCCAAAGGAAAAAGAAAAAAAAACATTTATATCACTTCTCTCATTATAATGATTTTGCTTGTTGCAGATCAAATTTTCTTGGCACAAAGTTCATAATATATGACACACAGCCACCACATACTTGTTCACACATCCCACCACCCGGGAGAAGCCGACGATTCTATTCCAAGAAAGTATCTCCGAAAGTACCCACTGGAAGTTACAACATAGCCCAGATCACGTACGAGCTCAACGTCCTCGGAACACGCGGTCCTCGCAGAATGCACTGCATTATGCACTCAGTACCCGCCTCGTCCCTGGATCCCGGCGGGATCGTCCCCGGCCAACCGGAACTTCTCCCAAGATCTCTCGAAGACTCATTCAGAAGCATTTCATTCTCTAAACCTCTCGACTACTCCACCGAATTCAGCAGCTCAAGATTCTCGGAGATCGCCAGGCTGGCAGATGAGGACGATGACAGTAAAACAAGACCCTTAATTCTCAAGAACAAAGCCCCTCGATGGCACGAACAGTTACAGTGCTGGTGTCTGAACTTTCGAGGACGGGTGACTGTAGCGTCTGTTAAGAATTTTCAGTTGATTGCTGCCACGCAACCGCCGGCACCCACTGCACCAACAGCCTCTCAGCCACCGCCTGCTGCGGCCGCAGCAGCACCTCCACCTGACCATGATAAGATCATTCTTCAGTTTGGTAAAGTTGGTAAAGATATGTTCACAATGGATTACAGGTATCCCTTGTCTGCTTTTCAAGCATTTGCAATCTGCTTGAGCAGCTTCGACACCAAATTGGCTTGTGAATAAGGGGACAAAAATGTTTGGTGAACTGCATGAAAAACTGTAATGTTACTGCCTGTAGTGGTTCTAATTGTATATTTTCCCTTTTCTTCATTAGAAAAGGAGATTGTTGTTACTTTTCCCTTGATTTAATGCTGGTGTAGCACTCGAAATCTCGGCTCGATATAGATGATGACAATGCAGACGATATGTTGACCTAATGAAACGCGTTTTTATTCAGTTTGTGTTGTTCTGTGATTGTCTCGTCTGGGTTCAGATGTAACCATTTTTTGATTCAAAAAAGTTGTTTTATTGAAGTTTTTTTCATTTACTGGATCAAGAAAGGTGAATGCATCATGCATGGCTTCACTATGTTGGATCATCTTCTGTGGATTCTGTGCTTGTTTTGTGCATAAAGTAAAATGACAGTTGCATAAAAACACACTTGATTATTGGTATACTTACAATTTTTTACTTTTTTTTATCATTTACAAGTACTTAATGAATTTTCAAGAAGTGCCGAGGTATATTGCATGGAAAAACTCATTGCTAGGTAAATAGTTTTTTGCGACTGGTTTATCTTCACTGGTCCAATTTAGATGTGGCAATATCTATCCTAAGTTCATTGACCCTCCATTCTGACCTACTAAATAGACCATGGATTGATTCATTTACAAATGGATTGAATGGACAACTCGTTAGTAATTCGGTAACGAAATAGTTAACCCGCTTATAAACGGTGGGATTCAAGGATCCTCTCCTACATAACAACCTCCATCCTCTTCTACCATGAATAACACGTGTTCATTCTAACAAAGCAAAGAGGTACACAATTATTTCTCTATCTTCCCTCTACTCAACAACCTTCGTACTTTCCTAAATCCCACTTGTTTTAACAAAATAGAGAAGTACATAATCACTAGTACATATTCTTCCCCATTTTTTAGTGAATTTTAATCTAACACTCTCAAAAATTATAATTTTCAATTTGACATTCTTGTAAAATTACTTTCTAAAATATCACTTTAAGTAAATGTATGGGTTTAGTACATTTAATTTATGTTTTTTTTTTTATATGTTTTGGTGGAATATATGTTATAGGCGTCAAATATTTTTTAGGTGATTCAGGTGTAAGTGGGTTTTCAAAATACAGTGTCTGGTGTTATAGTGTCTTGCGTGTAGTGTGTATATTAGGTGTCTGATTTTGAGGTGATTTAGGTGTTTTAAGTGGTTTTCAGTTGTAGTGAGTTTTTTAGTTAATTTAGGTTTAGTGTCTTTTTAGGTGATTTGGTGTACTGTTGTTTTCTGAGTAGGTGGAGTATGTACATTTAAATGCGACGTGTGTTTTTTTAGGTGCTTTAGGTGTAATATGTGTTTTTTAAGGTGATTTCAGTGGACGGTGTGGTTATAATGTATTTTAGGTAAAGTTGTGTTTTCAATTTAGGTAAAGTTTTTAAGTGTTTCAAATTGAAGTATGTGTTGTTGTCTTTTCGCCATTAAGGGGTGATGTGGGGTAGGGTTTGGGCTGAGGCTGAAGCCATGAGATAAATTGGGTAACAAATGAATCAAATATCAAATAAATTGTTGAAGGGTTGGTGGAGTTTATGATACAATGTCCTGATAAATGAGTTGTTAATAGATCATTCATTTTTTTTTCTCCCCTACCCATTATGACCCACCCTATAATAACTCAGTCCGCCCATTTGGTATCTTTATTAAACTGAAATTCCAATTAAGGTAAAGGTCATTATTAAAAAAACATAAAGATCGAGATATTGAGAAATATTAGCTAATGATATTTCAATAACTGAAAGGAGAACATGCAATTATGTGGGTTACAGCCTTACAGGGTTTTTGAGTGTTACATCTGTTCCCACCTATTATTTTTTGTACAACTTATCTTTCTATTATTGTACAACCTATATTCTGGGAAAAATGAAAGAATATAGGAATATAACATCTATGCATCAAACAATTTGACACGTTAGGATACTCATTATCACAATTTGTAATATTTGCAAGTGATGACATAGGGTTTGGGATCAATATATAGCACCTTCCACCTACTAGTACTAGGTGGACCATTTTGTAAATTTTGGCCACATGGTTGGCCGTTTTGGGATATTTGATCTTATGGGTGGACCATTGTGGAAATTTTACCAACTGCATGGACCATTTGGTAATTTTTTACTCTCTGGTTAACCTTGTCAAAAGTTATTTGTAGTTGTTTTGATTTGAAAGTTGAATTAAAATTGAACTTATACTCATAAATTTCACAGGTCATAGATCATATTAAGTATACTCATAAATTTCACAGGTCATAGATCATATTAAGTATAAGTATTATTAAAGAAACTCTCAAACTATCGCTATAAGCAACACCATATGCGGACAAGAACTTTCCTGGCACTGTTTTGAGTTCAATTATTCAAATTTCAAAGCCCACCAAGAAAGTACTGATGCTTTAGTCCACTAAATAATAGACTGCATCTCTACTCTCTCTCTCTCCAACACACACTAGAACTATCTACATATTAAAAAATAAAAAATAAAAATCATTAATAGCAATTTATTCGTTCTCGGATGTCTTAATTTATCGAATACAAGCTGAGACGTATTGAACTTGAATTCTAAAAATATAAAGGAAAAAGGAGCACACAGCTGAAAGATGAAAATTTTCACACAATTTCTTTAATTTGTAATTGCCACAAGTCGCTCAAATCTCATAACATACGTAAACATAAAATGTCAAGTTTATTGGACAGTATTCCAAATTTTAACAGGAAAATAGAAGAAAATGAGATGTCATGGCTCATGACACAACTATTTAACTTTTTTTTTTTTTTTGGTAATTAACTATGTAACTTTAAGAAATGAAGATTTAATGAATGTTGCAAAAGATAATATTAGTATAGATATTTTTATGGCATGATAATTGATAATATGTCAGTCAAAACTTATTAGAACTACACACCTATGTTGAATTGTCCCTTACCAAGTGTTATTTCCGTTTTTCGAATTAACTTCGTAACTATAACTCTGGTACATTATATTCATGCACCCGTAAAGAATCAAAGGTGCCATCTTTTTCTGCTCTATATTAGTCTCTCTTGAATTCTCTGCACAGTACCATGTTTTCAATTATGGAAGCGTAATTTATATTTCGGGAGGATTACACAAACACCCATGAGGTATACACTAATTACAAGGACAAGCCCTCATGTTCCAAAAATTACACGTATACCCCCTATAGTATGTATCTCATTCCACAGACACCCCGTTGTAGTGTAAATCTAGTTGCACAGGCATGAGGCGACCTTGCAACACTAAGTTCTTATGAGAAAAATGATGTGCCAAATAACTTACTAAATCTTGAAAATTTGAAACTAACGAGCCCTCTTCCTGTTAGGGTTTTATCTTATTTTGGATAACTAATGAGTTTTAAGGGGCTTCCATCATTTTGAGCATTGATTCAGATTAAGGACGTGACATCCTTCAGAGAAAACAAATTTACAACTACTTTTCTTTTTCTCCTTCTACTCCTTTATTGGATTGAGAGATACAGAATACCCAACGTAGCATATTCGCTATGCAATTTATTAGATGAGGTGTTATCAATTCGACGGCTCTAATTTGGCCCCCTTTTTGCTTGGTACGTTTGGTGAAGCTGCCATGTGAAAGTTAGGCTGTGGACTAATTAGAATGATACAAACAGCAAATTCAAAAATAAACGGCACAAAAGCTTAATAAATACCTGTCATTAGTTTCATTCAAACAACCCTTATTACACTAAAACAAGAACTACAAACTGTTTTTATGCGTCTACATAACAAACGTTTTATTTTTCTCATGCTACAAATATTGATATGAATACCCCAAATCCCAGATGCATCTCATCTACAAGACCTAGCTATTATGCAAATTGACTAGAAAATGTGCATATCTTTTGCCCATAAACCACAGCTATTGAATCATCTTGAGCAACTTACAGGTCCCCAACTGCTACCTTAAACCTTTCTTTACAAAAAGAACATCAGACAATAAGCACTGTCATCAGCAGTTCAACTATCAGATAAAAAAAACCAACTAGCCCTGGCCAGAACGTCCTCTCGCGACATTACTCAGCACCCTAGTAAACCAAGAACTAGTTTCTGCTACCTTTATTGTCGGCCCCAGCTAGGATCATTACTACCATTCCATGGAGTGAACTCTTCGTAAAACTCTTGGAGGTCTCCGTTTCTCCACTACTGGAATTAAAGTCTCCATGAGCTGCACGCAAATTAAAAAGTAACAGATTGAAAAACAAATTAGAGCCAGAACATCAAATACTGAGTTCGCGGGAATAGACATGGTGCACTAACTGGTTTCCACAATACATATGTATAAAAACCAGGTTCACTATCAAGCAGTGAGAGAAGTGAGAATTATATCTCAGCAATTATATCCTCAAGTCCAAAATTATATTTCAAGAAAAAATGAGACCAGTGCTCATACTAAAAAATAAAGCAAGAACATATTTGTAAATACATATTACACGCGCATTGTTTGACCTCATTCCCACAAAAGATTTTACCCTTCAAGTATACACTAAAATTTGTGAACGCCTAACACTAGATGCATCTCAAGAAAATTATAACATGTGAATAAAGCATAGTCTTCAGGCTAATTGTCTTGTTGACGCTACAAACGCCTCAAAGGTAGATATGACACTGCAAACAAAACGAACTGAGTTGCGTGTAAGAAAGCGAATCTCATTGAAGTCGTTTTACCAATTTGGCCAACCAAAGCAAGGACCATTTTTCTTTATTACTGCCTAATCTAACTAACAGGATTGCCAACTTTATGAATGTCCTGAACAGCTAAGCACAAATCCAAGTTTTGAGTAAAGAGAATATAACAGTCCACTTAGACGGGAGGGCACAGCAGCTAGGTAAAGCCCTTGAAATGTTTTACAAGAGTTCCGATTTCCACTCCTCCCAATTCCCACTTATTTATCTCCTCCAGTAATAAACAAGCATTATCAAATAATACATAATAATTGCAAAATTAAGTGGGATCAATTTTGTTAATCTTCAGAGTTGTGATGGAATGTGGTATACAGATGCAACGAGAAGGGTGGCAGGGAGGCTAATTAGACATTGCATTTCATGTGTAAATTATGGTCTCATGGCTGCCCAGAAAACATGCAAAAACAGGTTGCATTCCGACAAAGGAATTGAATCATCTGCATTCATATTAAGTGACTAACTCGCTGCAAAAAAAGCCAAACAAATTAACCATAAATCTAACAGAAAAGACTGAAACAATATGTAGCTTCAGTAAGATGTATCCCTTGCATGGATCCAGAATATTCTAATCTAAATCAATTGCACAAAATCACTATAGCAACAACTTTGTGCTGATTTACAAGAATCCCTCTCAATTTACTAAAATCAAATAGAACTGTAACGGCCAAAATTAATATCTGCAATATACTATATTCAGGACCAGAATTTCTCAGAATAATCATTTACCATTGGTATAGCAAATCGATTTAATAACACATTCTATGGTAATACTACAGTCCATATTAAACAGTGGGGCTTGAACAAATGACAATTCTGAGAATGCTGCTTAAGTAGATAATACACAATATATGCTATATTGTAGCAAAATTAATCCATCTAGATTTTAGATGTCTGTGGAATTAAATAGACTCCCTAAAAAGATAAAATAAATCACAATTTGTCTCTGAAAGTACCAATCAGTTATTTCCTTCTAGAAAAAACACATAAATGCAAGGGAGTACATGTAGAAGATGTCAAAGACTGCATTTTGAGAGACATAGATCTCTAAATTGTGCAAGTCCATAAGAATTTAAGGGAATTGAAAAAACAATCTTAGGAATGAATAGCTGGAAGCAAAATTAGCTATCTGCTAACATAACAAAAAAACTATAAGAATACTTGGACATAAATAAATAAAAAATGCATACCTTCTTGTATCTTTCCTTGTTCATTTCAGCCTGCACAATATGAGATTTGTTTAGAAACATAACAACAAACACAAATTATGCCATTTTAAATATAATAGAGAAACTGCAAGAGAATGAACATAGTATCACAACACATTATGGAACCTATACACATGCCAATATAGTAGGATTTGTGCAACTAAAATTGAAGCCATATTTACAACTCATTGGTCCAGAAAAACAAGTAGGAGAGCATACAAACACAAGACCACATTACTTAATCACTATTCAGCCTTTTAAACTTGTCAAGCGATTTCAGATGTCCAATAAGAATATACAGAACCGTGCCCATCCCCAGTGTCCAACCAAATAATCAAACAATTAGAACAGACAAAGATTATAATTTTCGCAAAATGAACATGATGGCTCATATCAAACAATATAATTTAAAAACAGCGATACAAACATAGAAAGACTACAACATAAATAATTATCTCCCAATAGAATCAACCTAATTAACAATTAGTTGTACAAAAAGATTATGATTTTTGCACCAGAAAGACAATAACTTTACTAATACAACATATTCACAACTCCAATCAAGAAACCAAGGCCAATAAAAGAAACTTCACCAGCTCAAAATAAAGGTACTAAGAATAATACCTGTTGTTTCAAAAGCCAGGCATTTTCCTTCTCTAACTGCGTCACCAGTGACTCCAACTCCATTGTATAAGCCTTCACAACAAAAATCACAAATTTCACAATGTTGGAAAAAATATATAACGTTATAAACGTCTAATCTCTCTACAAGTTCGAAACTTTACACGGACAATAAACTCAACATAGTATCAAAACCAAATCAAAAACTGGTCCAGCATTCGAACCATATTGTCACACATTTATCCCAAAAACGCTACATTTCACGCGTAAAAACATCGCAACCCACACGTTAAGCTTTTAAACAAAACGACAAAATTCAATAACACTATCGATTTTTACCTGCTTCCGCTCTCTAGACCTAGCAGCAGACTCCCTATTCTTAATCATCCTCCTCTGCTTCTGCTGCGTCGCCTTATCCAACGGCGGCTCGTCCACGCCCCCTCCCGCCCTCCTCTTCCCCCTCCCCGCCGCAATTCCGTTCCCAAACCCTCCACCATTCCCCCCAAACCCCACTCCACCGCTCATAATCACCGGCGGCCCCATCCCCACCACCGCCGGAACCCTAACCTCGTCCTCCTCCTCACCGCCAACCCCCGCCTTCTCCAAAAAACTCTCGAGCGTCATCGACGGCTCACCTCCACTCACGATATCTCTCCACGCATCGTCCATCGTCTTACTACCACCACCGTCACCGTCACCACCGTCGCCGTCGCCGGAAACTTGCACTTCTCCGGCGCCGGCGATACTGTTATTCTCCGTCACCGCGAACGACGACGAATCAGGATCGGTGTAGAGGTTCCTGATTATGTCCTCCATGTTCATGGAGCCGAAATTGCGGCTGTGATGCTCGGATTGGGGATTTAAGGGCGACGAGTGACGTGTCAGATCCGGATTGGACGGTGAGCTTGACGCCATCACCTTCGACGCCATTTTTTAATCGAGGATTTTTTAACCGATTCGCCGATTTTCTAGGGTTTTCGAATCGAGTCTTTTCTCCGATTGAAAAAAAAATCTTAACTGAATAACGAAATCTGCTGAGAACTGTAGGTAAAGTCACTGTAGAGAATTGAAATTAAATTTAAACGAGAATTATTATACAGATATATAGATACAGAAGAGAGATTGAAAAAATGGAGAAAATGATGATAACTGAGTTTTGTGAAGAAGAAGCAGTTAATGGCGGGTTTAAATAGTGAGGATTATTGTGGTAATTTTGATATAATGTGGAGGGTGTTTTGGTAAATTTAGGTGAGAGTTAGGTGCTGAATTTTAATTTTTGTTTGGTGGCCAAATTATTTACGGCACTTTTTTGCTTTTTGAAATTTTGTAGTTACTGTTTATTTGTCACAAAAAGACAAAAAGTCAATTTGCTAGTGAAAAAAAGGTGCTAAATAATTAATCACGCGTTTTGTTTTAGGATTATGATGATGATGATTAAGAGATTTGTTTTTCTAATTGGTTATTAATTGTAAAGTGTGGTCTCTTGATTTAAAGGCAAATGTCAATTACTTATCGTGTCGATATTTGTTTTATATAGTTTGTTTTAAAGTTGGTTTAGGTGATAACAAACGGATTATGGTGATGTAATAGGTTTTGACACGTGAAGTAATAGGTGTTTAACTAGTCTGACAGGTAAATCTCAAAGCTGAATAAATTATTTTGCTTTTTGAATAAGTATACTTAGATTGTATTGATAAATGATTTAGATATATGAACTTAACTAACTGCAGTCTCAATTTGGAGAACTACCTTTAATGCAATTTAATTCCGAGTGAACAAAATTGGTAGATGAATCCAAAAATGACTTGCTAGCTTTACTTCACTCCTGTTTGGATTGCATGTGGTAGATTATTAGAGATGAACAAATGTTAAATATATTGAACTCTATCATCTTATACATAGTTACTAGAGGTGTAGGCGGGATGGGCAAAAAAACACCACCCGACCCTATTATAATGGCTGACCATTTTCTCAAACCATGCGAGTGTATTTACTTTATAAACCGCGCGGTGGGCGGTGGATAACGGCAGGTGGAGAATGAGACGAAGCAAAGTTGCGACAACAAGATTTACTCTTTTATCGAATATATATTAGGTTGTAAAATAAAGAATTCATGCAACACTCTTATCACACACCATTTACACCAATGAAGTTGATTTCAATTAGAATATAGCTTATTTAGACTAAAAACTATGAGAAGAAAAAAATTAGAAAATTACAGATTTAATTCAATAACTTTTTTTTGTCTACATTTTCTGTATGTTAGGAAGGAGAGGATGTTTGTATTATATTTACTACTTCTTTGAGCGGATAAAGGTGGATGGTGAGTGCGTGATTAGGGAAAACCACCATCCGACCTGTAGTGAGCGAGTTGTCAAAAAATCACACCATAGTAGTGTTAAAAATTAAAAATAAAAACGCAAAGGGATCCAGGTGTGTGTTCATCTTTTGTTACACCCCTAATAGTTATATAATATGATACTAACTCGGAACTTAAACCATAAAAGAAAAAAGGACGAAAAAGAGTGTCTTTTTTTCAAATTTCATTGACACTTATTCATGGAAAAACACTTCGTGCATTAAGCTTTACAGTTGTCTAGACGTGGCGTAACGATAAATTATATAGAGGAATAAATATTAAACTTATCTATGTTATCCATATACTAAATCAAACTATAGAAGATTTCATCATTCATTATAGATTACCCACTGTAAGAGAACTTTTTGTTGACAAAACGCTAGTCACATTTTTTTATGCCGTGCAATATTGCTCAAACAATCCAAGGAAAAAAAGACAAAAAGAAAAGTACTTCAAGAGCAGTCGTTGCTTATGTAGGAGTGTCCTTGTAGAATGTAGAGTAATCCATTATCTTCGATTTGACATTTCTTTAGCACATGCGACAGGTAAAAATCGTTAAACAACATCTAGTGAATATATATATAGTTCAAATAGTAAATTACATAAATAATTGAATAAAAACTATTTAAAGAGAAGTACTACTGCTGCCTCTCTATAAATTAATAGGCATCAAATACATTATTTTAAGGGTGACCGGTCCAGGTTCGACTTGGTTCTCCTGGTTCCAAATCTAAATCAAACTATCATGTTGGATGCTTAAATTTGGAGACCATTTCAATCGAAGGAACAAATTGATTCTTAAGTGTGGGTTGCACAAAATTGTGATAGATGTACCATACACGATGACGACCCACACATTGCAAGGGTACAAGTTGAATTAGATAAAAATTAACCCAATTTATTTCTCACCTATCCACCATACTCACTTACTCACTCTACCTACCTACTTGATATGGTCGACAATAATACATTGACATTATACTTAAATTAGTTAAAGACACCCGTATTACACTTTAAGTACACAGTAAGCGTAAATCGTCTAAAAACCACACTAGACCCAATCGCCAAAAGAAAAAAAGCGAAACCTAAAATACCTTAAAAAGACGAACTATATATATAAATCACATGAAATTACATTATACCTAAAACACATACTAGACCTAAATCACATAACTAGCACAAGCTAGACATAAGTCACCTAAAAACACTCACTACAACTTGAACACACACGATACTTTAATCAAGTAAAAATGCATACTCGCACTCTAAGCGTAACAAACTCCTAAAAAAATGCAAACACTCATAAAACACACAATACACTCTGAGCAAAATGTGAAATACCTAAAAATTTCACAGTACACATAGATGGCCTCATACTACACACAAATCACTCAGAGAATATGCATTACGCCTAAAACACAAATAACATAAACAACCTAGGCACACCCGAAACACAAATTAGGTAATTCTCATAACACTGATCCTACGTAATTTTTCTTAGGTAAATTATATGGTGGCTACATATATTTATGAAAATGACTTAATTTATTTTTAGGCACACAATATCGTTTAAGTGTTTATAACTCCGTCATTTGCTTGTGTTTGTGTTTTGAAAAAGATAATGAGAAACACAAGCCAGAGAAAACGGGTGTAAATATGTAATGTGCTTCTTGACATATATTTGTAGGTATGTATTTTGAAAAAAAAAATTAAAAAAAAAAAAAACCAAATGTCTAACATTAAATATTATAAATGCCTAACTAACAGTCTTAGTTGTTTTCAAAATATTTCTTTGTCAAAAATAACTCTAACAAAAATAATAAGAAACTAATCTATAAACTCTTGGAGAGAGAAACTCCCTTATTTTGTGTTTATTACTTTGGACATAATTACAAAGTTAATTATCGTCGCTCACATGCCAACACGCAGCCTATTCTTTTATCTACTTTTCGTTTTAGAGTTGACTCTCATACGTTAAATAATTGCTAAAGTGCCGGCCAGCTCAAATGGTTCGGCCCATAAAACGACAAACACGAGCTCCAAGACAAAAAGTTGTCTTTTTGCTATTACCCAAACTCTTTCGACTATTTCAGAAGATTCTTCATGTCTTATGTTATCCAGACTAAAACTAATTATCCTCGGATGGGACGAGAATCATGCGATGGGACGAAAGTGATTTGGAACTAACGAGAAGAAGGAAGAAGTGGGATTAATTATTAACAGAATATCGTTGCGTGATTCACTAGAACTTGTAATTCGAGTACGTCTCGTCATTCATTATCTCTTTACATAATAATTACGTGATTAACTTTATCTTACATCTCTTTTATTCGTTCTTTAACTTTTCCTCTTTTTGCATTTCGTGTTGACTAATGAGATTGAGTGTGTGTTTCTTGTTACCTATAATATATATTTTGATGGTATTAAAAGCAAGTGCTGGTATTTTGTTTATAATACTTGCAAATATTGAATTAAGTGAAGTGGATTTTTGGTGATTTTGATTTTTAACATATATTATAGCTGCACAAAGTACTTTTAGGTCGAGTTCAACGTTCGATCGAATTCAGATTAGGTCGAATGAGCGGTAACCTCTGTTTAAAAAAATTTGCCCGGGGTTCGCCTAGGGCTAGCCCAGGGCTTTTTTGACTCCAAAGCGCCTCGGCGCGGTCCTTTTGGGCTTAACCTTAACAAGGCTTACGCCCCATGATTTAGGGCTTACGCCCGAGGTTAGAAATTACGCATTTTGCGCCCTAAGCTGTTGGGCTTACGCCCGAGAAAGATAACAAATAAGGTTAATTTTGTTCACTTATTTATAAGATTTCTTCTTTACTTTGCTTTCAAAATATATATTTGACGAAATCTAACAAGTCTATTAGAACATAATTGATATTCTTGCTAAATTATTCTCTAACTCTGAAAGTCGTCTTTCTTTTCAAATTAGTTTTATGATCATATTTTGTGCGTTTCATTTTCGTTATTTATGTAGTGTTTCTAGGGATGGGTTGATATGAAATTTATACAATATGTAAAGTATGATAACATTTTTTAATTTTTTTTTTTTGACTTTATATTGGCACAAATATTTCTTTTACTTGTTTAATGTATATCTTAATTTATTCTTTATATTCCTAATTCTAATCTCTACTTTTTATCATAAATATATAATTTTAATAATATCAAAATCTGTGAGGCTTACGCCCAACGCCTCAGGACTTATGCCCGCCTCTAGATCCACGAAACGTCCCGTCTTACGCCCAACGCCTTTTAAAACACTGGCGGTAACAACGTACCTCAAATGACGGAGTGATGGTTTATTTATAGAAGAACGTGCCATTGGGCTTTTTTTTATGGACTTGACTTGATGGGCCTGTTATGGGTCAAACTCGACCTACCATAAAATTTTGTATTAGTTTTAACATGTCAAAATATTTCTGAATACAACGAAAGATTTCTAATATTTAGCGGGCCGAAACTTAACCTCAGTCCAACATTTTATTTGTTCCTAATCAAGAATCCTAAGACCATTACCCAGCTGCTTAATGGGCCAATCCTACTATTTTCACTAAATCTCAATAGGTAACCCTCATAAATAAGCCCATAAAAAACCCACTAAATCACCCACGGCCCGACTATATATAAACCCAATCTCCACCTAACAAATCCATAACCGCCACAATTCAAATGAACAGAGCAACTCAAAAAACTCCCTCCAAAACTTAGCCAACAACAATGGCGATGCTCCAATTCATCCTCATTCTCCTGATCATTCTCTGCGGCACAATCTCCGCAGTCGACGAAGACGAGATCTCATCGATGCTGATCCTCCTCCGATCACGAGGCCACGCTCTCTTCAGCAACGCCATCGCCACGTCAGATCTCATCGACCAGATCCTCACCAACAACAACACTATCAATTCATCAGCGTCATTCACATTCTTCGCGCCGAACGACGACGCCTTATTCGACCTCGATATGTCCGATACGGCGTCGGATTACGTCTCCGCCCTCCGCTGCCACGTCATACCCTACCGCCTCACGTACAATCAGCTCCACCACTTCCCCTACGGGTACGCTCTTCGCACTCTCCTCAAAAATCACCACATTCACATCAATAATCGAAGATCTAATTCGTTTATCATCGGCGATGATGAGATCGCGATTTACATCGAGAATGTTCGGTTGAGTTCGCCGGGGATTTTCTACGGCCGACACGTGGCGGTGCACGGATTGGATGGTGTACTGAGCTGCACCGGATCCGGACGTAAATCGCGTCCGATTCACGCGCCGATCGATGCGTCCGGATCTCCTGGAGTGTCTGAATCGGCTGATCTGATTCACGCGCCGATTGATGCATCTGAATCTCCTGTTTTTTCGCCGGCGTACGAGCCGATTAGTTCGAGATTTGATCGGAGAATTGAAGCGCCGGCGCCGGAGTTTTCTGAGAACGATGATCCGGCGTCGCTTTCGCCGGAGAGAGAGAGAGATGAGGATTTGATTGCTGGTGTGGATACTGAGGAAGAGGAGAGGGAGAAGGCCGTGCTGCGCTCGATTTCGCCGTCGGATCTGGATGCGATTGTTGATTCTGAACCGTTGGATGAGAAGAGTGTTGATGATTGCCACGTCACTGATAGAATCTACCACACCATGCCACGTGGATATTGTTCAAACAGTTGAGGAAAAAAATGGAATGTAATTTTGCATCTACAATTTTCTGATTTTACTAGCTCTGTAAAATTTGTAGTACGCTGAAAGTGAACTAACCATCATAAATACATTTGCAATATCTTCTAGCTTTGAGTTGAATTAAGTGATAAATAAATACTTTAACTGGAAGTAAATTTTTTTGGTTTTGGCTTGCATATATTGTGACATTATATACCAATATATTTTGAGTATGTGACATTACTTTTGGTTTTTTGGTTTCCCTCTCGAAAAGCTAATTTATATTCGCATGTTACTAACGATTTGCCACATTATTTGAACTTTGAACTACCTAACTCTGAAAGTAGATAAATAACATTCTATGTCTCTCTCAAGAAATGCAACGACCACATTGTTTAAAAATACAGCCTTGTTCTTAAGTTTCACAAACTTCATGTGAATCAAAAATCATAATTACACATTACAACTAAATTAACGGTACATACGTAATATTACACAAAATTATTCGCGTATCTAGAATTATGAAACAAGAAGTATACTATTACGACGACACACTAATAAATGAATAGCACAATATTCATTAATTAACTCAAAACACATGAAGTAAACATAGATGTATACTTAAACAATTAGTTATATCTAGAAGTACCACAAAGAATTAGGGATGTATAACTGACCGCAAGAGGTTTTGGAGACTAAAATTGATACATGCGAGTGAAAAGTGGGGCAAAACATAAAGGAAGGAGACAGTTTGTAAATGCATTCTCGCTCATTAGAGACAAAAAAATATTGTCTCTAAGCTTGAAGGAGGGATATTGCATCGCTTATGATGGTTCAATTTTAGCGACAAAATGACCCTCTAAACATTATAAAGGGATTTTTAGTCTCTAGAGCTCCGCGATATACTAAATAAAACTTGACCACTCAAGTTTACGTACAAACTATTACTCTATAATGTTTAGGAGGGATTTTGAATGAGTCAATACACATTTAATGCTACTTGACTCTTCAAACTTCACAGATGAAACATCTTTTCAATTTTTATGTAGTGATATTTCGTTTCTAAAATTTCCGCAACAATCTGTTTTCCTTTTCTTTTTTAATTATTACAATTTGTTGTTAGGAAAAGATTATTCGGCCCTATTGTTTAGAGATATCAATTTTCATCTCTAATGCTTAAATTCTCTCCCTACAAAAAAAGTAGGAAACAAGAGGAACCTTTTAGAGAGAGAGAAATCCATCAATAATGATCCAAATTTAAAGATGGATCTACTTACAGCCTTAGGAGTTACGTTAGATCTCCTTTATTGTAGTTACGAAATTGATTCTATTACCACAAAATCCAATATGAAAGTACTCTCACAACTTAAGCTACCAAGGTAATGACCGCAGATAAAACAACTACTTTTGAGTGATTCCCTCTTTACTTCTAAATGAACAATCTCTCTCGGGAAATAACTCAAATCATAGTGAACCCTCTCACTCTTGTTGAACTCTTTTAGAATTGATAATGGTCCGTAGGACCACGGTCGTAAAACCTGAAGTTACGACAGGGGATAACCACGAGCCAAACATGGATCGAATAAAAGGGGTCGTCTTCTGAGATCCAGGGTCGAATGACCATAAAGCTACGATCGAATAACCACGTGAATGATAGAGCACTGATAAGTGTCAGAGATGTCAGCTGCGGCCAGGCAAGCATTAATTACGACCCTTAAGTCTCACGGGTCTGACGGATCTTCAATGATCACGCTCTTCAATGAGCACGCTCTTCAACGAGCACAATTGAATACGACCCACGTGGTGTGTAAGTCTTAAATGACGTCCCTCGTGGGTCACATTAATACGAGCCGTGTCCGACGGCCAATCACAAGACGCTACGCGTCAAGCTCGGCAGCCTATATATACTACGGCCGTACGGATTATTTCACCAAGGAAAATATAACACAATTCTATATTTCTAGAGAGAGGATTTCTGCAATACTGCGCTTAGTTCTAATCGAGGTACGCTTCGTACGAACACTCGGTTCAGGAATAGTGCGTTCTTACCCTTTGTTTTATACGACCCGATATTATTGTTCATTTTACCTATACACGTCACTTTTACCCCTTTTACCTCACTCAATTGATATTACCCTTATCAAGAACGAAATTTTCAAGATGGGATACTTGACTTCCAGCTTTTTGTCACATATTCGACTATCAAATCCCTACAAGAGCTCCTTTAGATAGATCTATTTGAGAGCGTATTCTCCACTTGGCTTTGGAGCACTCACACTCATCAACTAGCACTCTCATAGCCGCTACCTATTTGAATTTTTCTTTCAGGACTTTTCTTATTGACATAAGGTGTATATTTGAGTAAGTAGTTTACAAATAAAATGAACACATGATAAAGCATTAAAAAGTAACTCAAAAGTACCTAATTTTAATATTTACAACTTCTCGACTTGTAATGTAATATCAAAGAAGAAATTGATCAAAAAGAGTAATATAATGTAGCACATCACCTTCATTTTTTCTCTCATCATCCAGTCTGCACATTATCTATCTAGGATGCCTATTTTCATAAATCAACAAGGTTTCTTGCAAACAACAAGATTTTAAATGTCTCTTTTAATTTATTTCTTTTTAAAAGTGAATTTATTATATAGATGTTTGTAGACTATCTATGAACTTCTAGACAGCTAATTAGAAAATTATAGTCATGTGATCACATTGATCATCAACGCCCATTGAACTATTGAAGTGATCATGCACTTTAAATAAAGCTCTTCCTAGCATTTACGTCTATTCAATACCATAGAGTAAACTCCACATTTGAAAATCAATTATATATCATCAACAAAAACTGGTACACCCTCACAATCAGTAATAACAAGAAGGAAAGAAAATAAAAATTCTTTGATAATGACAAACGAAAAACATAACTCTCGAGCTTAACAATTATTTAGAGAAGTCCAAATAGAGTACATTACTGGTCATTATTATTCGACATTGTTAAAGCGTAATCGCTTTAAAAACATCAGACTCACATTCCACCTAGCCTAAATACAAGTTCAACTATTTATTGGATATGTAAATAGATGTAAACAAAAGTGATTTTCCAACATATTATATTCAAATACAAATTAATGATATCAGATTCCAATGAAAAATAAATTAGGTCAACAATTAAACAATTTAAACATAATAAAAAAAGTTTTTTGAAAAAATAAATAATGAAATCCCTTCAACACGAAAAGACCAAATATAACCTAGCGAAATATGGTGGAGAAGTAGGGAATGTTACCTTTACTGTTAGAAATTGTGAGATCGAATTGAATGAGATGCAGAATGTCAATGTTTTCTTCATAAACGGGATTGCAAGATAAGTACAAGTATTTAGGAATATTCGGACTAAAGGGGGTAATGGTACGGGAACTCAGTATCAAAGGAGACAAGAAACGAGAGATTGATTGATGAATCTTGAGTTCTTGCTCTAAATTATTGTCACAACCCCATTGGGCTAAGATTGGCTTCTTTCTTATTTTAATAATTTAGTTTTTGATTCTCTAGACGTATATGCAAATGCATAAATCTGTAAACAAGTTGATTCTATTCGTGCGTAGCGGTATAATATTTCAGAATTGTTATTTTCAAATAGTTTATTTTTAAAAAACCTCATTTCCCGTTTGCAAGTTTTCTTTACTTTCAAAAAAATTCTTATACACCCCAAATAATTGTATATTTTCCCCTCATTATTTGGATGAACAAAGTTGAGTGTGTGAATTCTTTCTGCCTTCTCACAAAATTCTGCAAAATTTGGTCACATTTTTCTATTTAATATTAATGCATGTTACTTGTGCGCCCAAGATACTTGTCACATTTTTCTTTTTAACAGTTATACATGTTACTCGTCCACCCAAGATACTTCTATAAGTATACCGCTCAAATTCGACAACGGAGAAGAACACTGTTTAGGGTCATCAGAGTAAATTATAATATTTCTTCGGAAACCTTTACATTTATAGCAAACTACCACTTTTATAATGATCTAACAACAATTAACTATAAAAGCTTATGTTATGAAAACATATGATTCTTGAACAAGGCGCGTCCCTCTAAATTATATTCTTTACTCTGCATATGCAGTGTAATTTGTAAAAGAAAGGGGTCATATGAAATCAGCAAATTAAGTCTGCATTTTTTACGGTATTTAGTTTTAGGAGAAGCGATTATAGTTTTTTAAGCCTCTATGTTTATATAACTACACCAAATTAATGTTAATTCTTCCGCCATAAATTTTTAGAACTAAATATAGATACATAAGTTTGTTCACAAAAGTCTCAAACTTGGGAATGGAAAAGAATCCTAATGTAAGCCCAAGTCAATAAGTTATAACTTATAGGATTTACTCGTAATTTATAGGGTTTAGGGTTACAAATTATCGTCTCACTTAAAAGGGCAAAATCAAGTCAAACATAACATTCTTTGAATTATTAATGAAAATAAATGATTTTTCAAGATTAACTTTTAAAAGCAAGATATTTAAAAAATAATGAATGAATACTTCCTCAACAACGACGATGAAAGATTAAACTCAAAATAGAATTGATCAGTTCAAACTTGAGACCAAACAACTAAAATTACAATAGCCATTATGACCAATACCGACATCTCTTACAGTATTAACCTTCTGCCCTCAAAACAAAAAATAAAAGACTCGAAAAAAATATGGAGGCCTATGTTCACTCTACTATATTAACAGAGAAAAGTTACTAATTAAGATGAATTACTACTCAACCCATGCAACTTCAAATTAAACCTCTTCATATCAATGTTGGAAGTCAATTTCTTTTCCCTCATCTTCAAAAGTATTTGCATAATAAGCAAACCATCCGAGCCAGCTTGATGACTCTTCCCTGTAACTCTTTTCACGTCCAAACTATTCGCCACCCGTTCCAAACCGTATACTAAACTCTATTTAACTAGGACTATCTTAACAGCAACCTCATTATATTAACTATACGTAGAATGATGCTAATTAATAAAGAACATAATTAGTTTATTATACTGCCTCTTTTACAAAATTTGTCCAAATATTATTTTCACTAAGCTGTTTATTGTTGGACAAAACATATAATTTTGGAAAACACATAGTACATACTACACGTATTTTTTAATATGGCAATTGGTACAATTAAAATTTTAGACTTCACAACAATTTTTTTTCTTATTAATGCACTATAATAATATACATTGAGGAAGTTACTCAATGTTTTGATCTTAATCTAATTATAACTTAATATCACCACAAAGCATATGTGCCATTAATGGCGGATGTTGAAAATATTAAAGTAAAAATAAATTATCAATAATGTTTATACGCACATATGCAGTATCTATTTTTGTACACATATCGATTGCTTGAATCTGTTTATAATATCATGTAGGCAAAAATACATTTGCATGTCTCATAACTTTGCACAAATTTAAGTTTTGCCCCGTTTTCGTTCGGGGCCGAAAAAACTCCCGTAACTTTCAAATATTAAGCAATGTATGCCCACTCCTGGCCCAAACGAGTTTTTTTATTCAAAACGCGTGTCGAGTCCTACATGGCTGCCGGGTAGGATTGTGATATGTTAAAACTATCGGGCATATTTTGCAACTTAGCTTTAAAATTTTAAAATAAACTCATAATTATCATTGCAAAATAATTTAATCAATTCTAATATACAATTAATTAAATTGTTTATATTTAAAATATTAAGAAACTAGATTTAAATATTTAAGAATATAATCGTTGAATTAAATTGCTTCTTTTTTTGCAAAAAAAGCTACTAACTTTAAATCGCTTCTCTTCAAATAATTTTAAGGTTTATTTTATAAAAATTAAATACTTGTTAAGGAGCTTGTGAGTTATATTTCTATTTTAAAAGTTATTAATCAAACAAGAAAGTATTTTTTTTTTTTTTTTACAGTTTTACATATTATAAATTTTAATTAAATGAAAAGTTGTCCCTAATTGACCCTACCATCCCAACAAGTGATTAACTTGGTTGCTAGGGGGGTGTGGGGAGGGGTTGGGGTTACAACAAATGTTGGAGTGAGGTTTGGGGAGGGAGGTGTGCAAAAGGGGTGGAGATTTGGTTGGATTTATTAGTGAAGACAACTTTTCGTTTAGTAAAGTTTTGTAATATATAAAAATGTTAAAAAATGTACATTTTTTCATTTATTTCCCTACTTTTAAAATAGAAATACACCTCACAATTTTCGTAACTAATGTTAATTTTTCATGAAAAAAACTTGAAATTATTTGACGAGAAGAGAGATTCGAGGTAGATGAATGTAATAAATTATTATTTTGTTATTTCTATTTAAAGTTTGAATTTTCTTCCAAAAACCTTTGCAAATCACCAGAACGTTTTAGTTACCCATAAGAGTAGCACTACTCCACACACATGTATATGATGAGTCTACACACATATGAGAGAGTGGGGTTTTAACATTATGGACTGTCAAGATATTCCCACAAAATCGGATGCCTTTCTCGTGAAACATTATTTTGTGCAACCGTTGCATTGCTGACGTGGTGCAACCAACGGTTAAGATAATAATAATTTCCTAAAATATATATAGGTACCAACCACCCCATAATTAATCTTATTTCAACCGTACATTTACATTAATAGTCGACTTATTGTGTCACCTTATCGTACAACGGTTGCATGAAATAATCTCTCCTTTCTTGTGGAGACAAGTATACAACAAAATCTGATTTCTTCTCTCTTTGTCCTTCTTCACTAACTAGCGAATGGAGCACTACCTCCACCCTCCAAAATCTCAAGTTTTTGGCAGTAAGCCCTTAATCATTAGCATTTTGCTTCCTGAAAATTTGATGTATGTAACATTGTGATCTTAAGTGAACTCCTTCACATGTTTAAGGGTATATTGGAATTACATATTCGTTAGGAGTGCGAAATGCATATAAAAGTATTATCATTTAGGGAAAAGTGCTATTCTTTTTTAATATTTACAGAGGAATAAGTTATATGATAAATTTTAAAAAAAGTATCTATACAATACTTATTCACAAGATGAAGTTATGCGCAAAATTTTACTGATTAGAATAAGTTATATTACTTAATTTGACTGTTACAATCCAACTTATATTGCATATAGTGAATAAATAGTTTTAGAATGTTTATGGATTTGATAGTGAAAACAATTATTGTACAAACATCTCAACAAAAAATGGCATTAACTATTTTTCTTTTTACTAAATTAGTATCGAATCATCATCAAGCTTTTTACTTTTTGTGTGTCTGTTGACGATAATGCCTCACTATTTAAGTTGTAATTTCATAAGATATGTAACGATAGTTTTAAACATTAAAATGTTTACACTATATAGTCAAACTTAAGCACATTTCTCCCATAAGAATGTTTTTAAAACATAGCCTTTTGCCTCACATAAATTTAAGAATGAGCAAGTTGCATGTCCATAAAGACAAAAGTACTGTTAAATATTATGATGAAATTCACTTAGCAAGTAAAGTACTACAAATTTTAACTAATTTTAAAATACTAGAAGATAAAAAATGTCAAAAACTAGCATTTTAGGGACGCAAAGTGCTCTTATCCCGTCCAATAATCATGAAGGCCGTGAGTTGGGGCGTTGATACTGCAATTAATTCGTTGCGGTGTCGGCATGTATTGATCATCTAGAAGGTGATAAATTAAAAAAATACAAGACAAAATTAATTAATTAATTATGTACGAGACTTGCACGAGACTTTAATTAATTAACTAATTACATGGATATCGAAATCGGTTCCATCCATCAGCCGGCCACATGTGCGCATCTTATTAAGTCAAAATTGATCACCCTAAGGCACATGCACAATTTGCATTATCCAATTCATAAATTACACACAATATATATATATATATATATATATATATATATATATATATATATATATATATATGTATATATTTATAAACCTTAAAAAATTGTAAATAATGCTTACTTCTTTCGATGCGTTTTCTCTTCAAAATATTAAGTACTTTAAGTTTCTATTCATAGAGTCCTACTAATGTTCCAGCTGCGTAAATATCATTTGCTATTGTTATAGTTATTTTCAATCGACTAAGATAAACACGTGTTATAAAATTTTGTCTACCGAAAATACAATAACTCGTTGATTGATTTTATGTTTGTGTGTAGGCGTAAGAAAATTTGACAGTGAACAAATATTTTGTTATATTTGTGACACGTCTCAAGTATATATAAGCTATTCTTGGTTGTATGTTTCAGATACAATTAATTTTTCTTCTTAAATATTCTACAAAGTCCATAAAAAAGTTAATAGAAACTATTCACTTTTATGAATATATTAAGTACACTATTTATTGCATAAGAAAGTAATAAATAGTTCTAGTTCGATTTTGAATAAGTAGCCCGGCCGGCCACTAGCTATGTCGACTAACTTTTATGCATTTAATATAAAAAATAAAGTTCTCCCATACAAATTTAAATATTATGTTGGCTGAATATGCCCTTTTTCTACTTTCTTTTCCTATATATGAGTTTAATATCTTAAGAATTAAACAATAAGTTATAAACTCTTAAGGTGTATCTGTGATCTCACAAGTAGAAAAGTCAGTTTATCAGTATATTGTGGTAGCAATTTGCCCGTACAAATGAACATTTTACAGCGTTTAAAAACAACGAGATGTATAAATTGCTGTTTTCTTTTAGGGAGATAATCTATTTTCTATATCACACAAATTGGTTGTAAAAATCTCTAAAAAGAGTATGCAATGGATACCAAAAATATAATGATTAGACATATTTTAATATTTCCATATTACATCCATAACATACGTACTCATCATAATTTTTCTTCTTAATTAAACCTAGAATATAATCTCAATACGTTAGCATAAAAACTTCCATTCTATATTGAATCTCGAGAAGTGTCCATATTTATGTATATACACGCATTCATATACGAAAGTATAAATCAAAATTTCCAAATATTTTCTTAAACATATCAAAATGTTTTCATTTCAATATGTGACAAATATTTCAAAACATCGTGATTCTTTCTAATATTTAGTAGGCGAAACATCTCAATCGAAACTTTGCACATAATGTAAGTCATCTTATAAGATCAAAATTAAAATAATGCCCCAAAATTGCCACGTAAATATACCCATTGACCACGGCGTCAAGTAGAAGACCATAGTTTTATCAGTATATTACGTAAATTTTAAAGAAATTATTTTCCAATTCTTTAACCAAAAATATATAAAATTTTCTAAAGAGAAAACATCATCATCATCATCATCATCAATTTAAATAGAAAACGTGAACGTCCCTTCAGATTATCGAAACTGAAAAAAAAAATATAAGTGTTCTTCAGTGCCTCAAAAAAACATTGATTTTTCTCCATGAGATTCGTTCAAATTGCAGCCCATTTGGTATCATAATTGCCTCACAGGTAATTATTTTGTACTCTACTCAATCAATTCTTGTTTGATTTGAGAAAAAAAATTAATTTTTAATAATTTTCCCCCTTTTAAAAAATAAAATAAAATCTGGGTTATGTGGTATTTGTCTAATTTGTTCAATTTGTTGATCTTTGAGATGTGATAAGGGATTGTGATTGTGGAATCTTGATTTTATTCGATGTTGAACAGACATTTATGTTGTTTTGGTTGAAATTAGGGTTTTTCATCTGAATTTGAGCTGAAATTCGATTGTGTTTTGTAACTTAAAAACTTGTGTTTTGTTTATGCAGCTGAGTGGTGTTTTTGGGTTCTGATCTATTTGACTGACTTGAGATTTTCAGGTTTTTTTTTTTTTTTTTTTTTTTTTTTTTTTTTTTTTTTTTTTAATGTGTTTTGGGGATTAAATTGATGCTTGTTGTTTGTATTGTGAAGGGAAATGGGAATACCCCTTATGATGTAGAAGATTGAAGAAAATTGGGTAGTTAATCATTTTGGTTTTTACGGGTGTAAAGTTGAGGAGAGAATACGATGGGAGCAAGATTGAGTTTGAACAATCATAAACGGAGCGCCAGTGAGCTTTCTGAGGCGTCGCAAAACGATGCGTGCAAGAGACAGAGAACGTCTTCTAGCTGCTGGGATGACAACCCGCGACTGATTCCTAGCCTACCCGATGAGATATCGATTCAGATTCTCGCCAGACTCCCAAGGGTTTCTCATTTAAATGTGAAGCAGGTCTCAAGAAGCTGGAAAGCTGCTCTGATGAGCGGAGAACTTTATAGATTGAGGAAAGAACTTGGCACAACGGAGGAATGGCTCTACATCTTGACTAAGACTGATGGTCATAAACTCGTGTGGCATGCGCTGGATCCAGTTTCCCAGGTATGGCAAAGGTTGCCTCTGATGCCAAATGTTGCTGCTGAAGAGGGAATCAGAAGAGGCTTATCTGGCCTTTGGTTGTGGAATATGGTCGGTTCAAGCATTATTGCAGATGCCATAAGAGGGTTGATTGGGAGGAAAGACGGGTTGGATCAAATCCCATATTGTGGTTGTGCTATTGGAGCGGTAGACGGCTGTCTCTATGTATTGGGTGGGTTTTGCAGGGCTTCAGCTATGAATTCCGTTTGGCGGTATGATCCAATTGTAAATTCTTGGAGTGAAGTGACTTCCATGTCTATTGGCCGAGCTTATTCTAAAACGGGCGTCCTAAACAATAAGCTTTATGTTGTAGGAGGTGTTACTCGCACTAGGGCCGGACTCTCACCTCTTCAGTCGGCAGAGGTTTTTGATCCTTGTTCTGGTCTATGGTCAGAGGTGCCTAGTATGCCGTTTGCAAAAGCACAAGTTCTACCAACTGCCTTTCTAGCTGACCTTCTTAAGCCTATAGCAACCGGGATGACATCGTATAGAGGAAAACTATATGTTCCACAAAGTTTATATTGCTGGCCCTTTTTTGTTGATGTTGGAGGAGAAGTCTTTGACCCAGAGACGAATTTGTGGGTCGAAATGCCCGTGGGCATGGGAGAGGGTTGGCCCGCTAAGCAGGCAGGGACTAAATTAAGTGTCATCGTTGACGGGGAATTATATGCGTTGGATCCAACTACATCGCTAGATAGTGCCAGGATAAAAGTGTATGATCACCAAGATGATTCTTGGAAAATAATTGAAGGAGAAGTACCCATTCATGACCTTACTGATTCTGAGTCTCCATACTTGCTTGCGGGTTTTCTGGGAAAGCTACATGTTATCACTAAAGGCGCAAATCATAACATCTCGGTTATGCAGGCTGATAGGCAAAATGGGTTTGATTCTGCTCCATCTACCTCGTCTGTTTCTTCGGATAATTCCTTGCAAGAACTCTCTGAAACTGCATCAGGATTCTCGGAGAATATATGGAGAGTTATTGCCACTAGGAGTGCTGGATCTGCAGAGCTTGTGAGCTGTCAGATTCTGGATGTTTAGCTCTAAAAATGATGTCGGTTGTTCTGTTTTTCATAACCTGGTGCT
The DNA here is from genome assembly GCA_946800315.1 of Misopates orontium. Taxonomy (NCBI): domain Eukaryota; kingdom Viridiplantae; phylum Streptophyta; class Magnoliopsida; order Lamiales; family Plantaginaceae; genus Misopates; species Misopates orontium. The sequence continues at coordinate 3,765,179 of OX326948.1, read as the reverse complement.
GCTTCCGTGTATAGGTGAGTTGATGAAGTTCGAAGTTGTTTTGTTATTACTGCTGCATCTCTATTTCAGCTGGTTTAAGAGTAGTAAACGCGACTAAGTATATTGTATATCTTCTTGAAATATATTCTAGTTGCATATCTGGAAGAGCAGATTGCTAGATTCACAAACGTTAAATTATACTCTCTGTTGATATTTTGCTAAATGTAAAACTTGCTGATATATGTTTCTGCGATATTCAACGTCACAGTCCCCTGATCTTACATGAAGGCGTCTGATATTCAACGTCACAGTCCCCTGATCTTACATGAAGGCGTCTGGCTCTTGTATTGACGTTTTTCCTTAAAGCAAGTCTTGTTTTATTTGATCATGGTATCTTAACTTAGTCTAAGATTCTTTACTTGATCAATCCTGGTTTTTGGTCTTGTGAAGGAGATATGGGCACCATCTTTGAAGATCTTTTACAATTGCTGTTTCACAGGTTCCCCCTTTTAATCCATCAGGACAAAATGTTCATCCATGGTCATAGTCGAAATATCTGATTGTTTCAATTTTCAAATATAAACTACACGAACGAGTTCTTTATTCCTTTGACGGGACTATAGCAATCCATTTTGCTTATATCAAACTCGGAATCCTGTATACATAATGTAAATTTTGTTAGCACGATACTTATCTTTTATATTTCTTTATCGTTGATACTAAGCAAAATCTTGATCATTTCTCTATGAGAAAATGCTTATGAACCTTTTGTATGCCTCCAGGAAACTTTTTCTCTGTAAACTATATGCCTCCTTGAGGTTGACTGTTGTTATGTGAAGTTTGTGCTAGGATTTCATTAGACACATCTCAAGATCTATATACTTTTTCGTTGCCTTTGCGTGCATGGAAGTCACAAAATTCTGATGATACTCTCCATTCTTATGACTGATTAAAATAATGAAAAGACAAGGGCAATGAAAACGCAGGGCTAAATATACAGATTGGTCCTTAAAGTATCGGTTTTTCATAGGATAAAAAACGTAACACCGTCGAGTTTATCGGGTCATTTGCAATGTGTCTCCTAACTTACAGAAAAAGAGTAAACAAACTCCCTACTTATTGAGCAATGTGCAAACTCCTTTTGGTTATTGACCAATTGTTCGATTTGGACATGTTTATGTATTTTTCGTCTTATGAGTTTAGTCTCTAAATGAGAGTTTGCACATTTTTTAATATGTTAGAGGTGATTTTTCTTTTATTCAAAAGTTAGAATTCACCTGTGAAACATCTATAGGTAAAAGAGTTCACTTGTGAAACACTCCATAAATAAAAGAGTTTAATGGGATTAAAACTTTTTACACTAACCACCTTCATGTTTGAAAAACGACACAAATATGCGTATTTAGAAATTTAATATGTGTTGGGCTAACTAGTTCTCTTTGAGTTGTCTTTTTTACTTTTGTAATTCCTCTATTCTGATTCGATCTAATTTATTCTGAAATTCACAATGTTATCAACATATTAAAGCCTAAAGAACATACAAAGTACAGATTCAACAATTTGTCAAAATATTATTGTCCAAAACGAAATTACAAATAAATGTTATCAAAAAGTCAAAACCATTTTATCATAGTATTACAAGCCACATGCTCAACATCTGATAATTGTGTTAACGCGAAAATCGATATAACGCAAAATTTTGGCTACTACGAATAATTATGTACAAGCACATTACATATTCTACACAAAACTACACAATTATCACAAAAATTACAAGATTTCATAAAATCCTCCATATTAATACATTAATGTTAACAACATATATTATCCTATATTATAGTAATTGCTTAATAAAATTAAAGTTCAAACACTTTGAATTGATTAATCTCGTAAAATAATATAATTGGAATAATAATAATAATAATAATGTGTAATTAATTAATTAAATGAAGGGGACGTGGTTATATAAAATGACTTCAAATACAGAGTTTCCCCGCGTTTCTTCTTAGAGATAGAAACAAGAGAGTTAGTAGCTTTTTTCAAACGCTAAGCTCCGTACACTCTATAAATTCAATTTTTTTCACAATTAGGGTTTAAGAATTAGGGTTTTAAGCAGAAAATGGTTGCTTTTGGCGCTTCTACGGCGGCTGACGTTAATCCTAATGGATCAACTGAGGTAGTTTGATGAAATCTGTGTTTAATTTTTGTATTCGCCTTTTTTCAAAATTTGAAGTTCGTGTTTTGATTCGATTTTTGTTTCAATGCAGGTTGTTCAATCGCCGACTGATTCGGTGTCAAGTCTGTGTTTCAGTCCCAATGCGAACTTTCTAGTTGCTACTTCTTGGGATAATCAGGTGAATTTTTGTATTTTAATTTTGTTTTTTAAGTGTTGTTAATGTTTTGGTTTAATCTCAGTAATGTGCAATGTCGAGGAGTTAATTGGGAAGAGCGTTTATGGAATTAAGTTCATTTGTGACTTGTGAGGTCTGTATTAAGTCTATTGTTGCTTAGAAATACTCAGTTACACACATCAGGCGCAGTTGTTTTTGTCGAGTTATATGGTCGGGGACGATGTGTGTGTTCGTTTGTTGTTTGGTTCTATTTGTTGCTTCGGTCGTGGAATTAGCTGACGTGGTCATATTGTGATAAATGTTGCTTAGGTACGATGTTGGGAAGTGACGAGAAATGGAACCAGTGTTAATACAGTTCCAAAGGCTTCGACATCACATGACCTGCCGGTAATTTTTTTCGTTATATATAGTCCTTTGATTAAGGTATTAGGTGAATTTGTGTTCATGTTTTCATACCTTTTTTTGCTTTTTGGCAGGTGCTGTGCTCAGCTTGGAAAGACGACGGGACAACAGTTTTTTCCGGAGGCCTTGACAAGCAAGTAAAAATGTGGCCTTTACTCTCTGGTGGCCAAGCTGTGACCGTGGGCATGCATGATGCCCCCGTTAAAGAGCTTGCTTGGATCTCAGAAATGAATCTCTTAGTGACAGGAAGCTGGGACAAGACTCTGCGGTGAGTTTTTGAAGTTTCTATGAGTCCAAGATAGCCAAACAAGTTAAGAAGTATTTACTCCAGAAATCAGGCTTTATTTTATATTGAGGGTATAAGTATCACGATATGATGTCCTTCAAGGCAAAGTTGAAAGCAGCATTTTCTCCATGTGAATTACCTGTTGTCTTTTTTGTTGTTTACTGGATCTCCTGTGTTTGATACTATCTTTTGTATTAATTGTGCACCTTCAGCAGTGCTCGTAAGTTTCTTGAACAGGCGTGGGCTAGTAGAACGCTTACTTTGCTTTATGTCTTTATATTGATATCGATTACAGGTTTTATAACTCTTAATTACCCGATATAGTTATGGGAGTTTTACCATTCATGTGATGCCGTAGGTTTTTCATCAAAGTTATAAATCTCTTTATGCTGTAAAAGATTTTGGTATTGTTAGCAATTCTGTTTGAAATATTTCATGCTTTAATTTGGTGTACTTGATATTTCATATCAGGTATTGGGATCTAAGACAGCAAAACCCAACTTGGGTGCAACAACTTCCGGGGAGGTGCTATGCTCTTTCTGTTAAACAACATCTTATGGTAGTTGGCACCTGTGATAGAAATCTTATTGTGTTCAACCTGAAGAATCCTCAGGTATTCTCCTTAATGAATAATTGATCATTTTAACCTTTTTATGGAAGCAATCACGTTAATATTTTAATCCAAAAAGATCTTTTACACGTTCATGTGTTTCATTTAGGCTGATAGTATCTAAACCACTCTATTTGGCCAAAGTACCTCATTACATGGACATCTACCAATTATTTTTGTGACCTGGTCATGCTTCTCTGTCGCTATTGCAATGATTCGGTGTATACAGCTAGCACAACTTTCCCTTTAAGATGCTTGTAAAATATTCAGGAATAGTCTGATCTTTTTGAGCAACGCCATGCATAATTATTTAATTTTGCTTCTTTCTCTTACCTTGGATTGAATGACCAAAGATTTTGAACTTGTGAAAAGTGTTGCTAAATATGGTATGAAAATTATGAGGTAGTATTTTCTGGAACCATACTCAACTGCTTTTGAAAATGGCAGGCAGAGTTCAAGAGAATTGTGTCACCCCTAAAGTACCAGACAAGGTGCCTAGCAGCGTTTCCCGATCAGCAAGGATTCTTAGTAAGTTTTCTAGTCCTTGGATTTCTAATATTGTTCAGCTACCTACGTATCTAAATTCCCTTTTTAGCACTTAGCATTGTTGACTAAAATCTCGAGATTTTTATGCATTTGCTGGGACATGATATTTTCCACACTGCTTTATTAAACTCATTGTATTGTTAGGTAAATCATATTCATCAGCTACAGTTAATTATGTCTATATTAATGCCAAATCGAATCAGAGGGATCCTTTCCATTTGAATTCAACTTCTTGGAGATGACTGCACGAAGTAGAAAGATGAGGGAAAACATTATCTTAACTTTCTGTTTGGTGGTTAAGCTTCATTATTATGCTAATGAGAAGCATATCCTGTTACAAGTAATTTTATAATAACTCGGTTAACTTTGAAGTTTATCCAATGAATGCCAATGTTTTTTGTGTATTGGTTTACTTTAAGTCAGATTTTCTTAATTTTGTCCGATGTCAGCCTTCCTGCATAAGAACTTTGCTGTAGTTCATTGAGGTATTGCCAAATACACAATTATCTTTAGAATCTTATAATAATCTTCTTTTAACTCTGATTTTTTTTTCATCATTTAACAGAAAAAAATTATCAAGTTGAATTTTTAAAAATTTTCATGCGAGATACATGACAAGTTTTTGCGTAGCTTTGTCATATGTTGTCGCGAGGTGCTAATATTATGAAGCATATTCTAGAGACAATTATAGTTTTCCAAGGTAATTGTCACACTTTTTCTTGAATGTTTTTGCATTCCAACTTTTATGGCCTTTTCTTTCTTTTTATTTTTTGTATTCGTCTGGAGATTTCATTGGAGCTGAGTTTATTTGTGGAAATCTGTGAGGTCATAATATTTCTATTTAACACCCTTATAATTACTCTGAAGATTACAGTGAATTTACGTATTGTGTATTGTTGGTGTAGGTTGGATCAATTGAAGGAAGAGTTGGTGTACATCATCTTGATGATTCACAGTCGAGTAAAAACTTTACTTTCAAGTGCCACAGAAATGGCAATGACATTTACTCAGTCAACTCATTGAATTTTCACCCTGTAAGATGTTCTATTTAAATTTACATTGATCTTGATGTGTTTTAGTTTGTCGTTGTTTTGTATCTTTTCTTATTCTCTAGTTTGGTGAATGGTGATGTTATTCTTTAGTTTGGTGAGATAGCTGTACAGTGAACATTCCTAGTTCAAAGTGTGGTGTCCCCAGATCTTGAAACAATGTTGGTGATACTAATTTTTCATTACCTCTTATAATCTACACACAATTGCTTCTCCACCAAGAAAACGAGATCATTCTGAGTCTTTAGTCAATAGCCTATATTATGCCCCATAGAAAATGGTATGTTCATTTGTTATCAACGTCCTTAAAATGTCTTAATTACTGTAAAATAGTGTGATTTCTTATGAAATTGAAGCTACTCATATTTTTGCCTTCCATATTTCCACAAGGATATGCCTGAAATTTTATGCTCGATGAATTAAAAATTTAAAATAGAGTTATTCATGTAAAGACAAAGCTCAGTTTTTAAGCTGGGCAATTGTTATTTTTTGTGATATTATCTTGATTCGAAACTGACTTGAAGTATGTTGGTTGTCTGCTGTTCTTTGGACGCTGTAATTCTTTTTGAACTCATCTTTGGATTGCTTTTAGATCTATTCCATGTGTGCATAACTGCATATTTTTGGGCTGTTTTAATTTACATTATAACTTTGTCACTGATTCTGGTTGCAGTCCAGCTCTTACACATTCTTGTAACTTGTCTGAGACTCTTGGTTATTGCAAAAGCTGCTCTATTATAAGCTTTTTTTTTTTTATTAGCCTCAACCATTTTTTATTTGTTCGTTTGTTCTTTCATTTTTTCGACTTTCTGGTCTTTTCGCCTAAACATAACTTACTGCTCATCACATTCAGATACACCACACAATTGCCACAGCGGGATCTGATGGTGCCTTTCACTTTTGGGACAAAGATAGCAAACAAAGGCTTAAGGTGCAACAGTCTTCTGCTTTTGTTATCTTATCCTTCTTCCTCTTTTTTTTTTTTTTTTTTTTTTTTTTTTTTTTTTTTTTTTCTGGAACAGAAAGCTTTAAATATCACTCTAACCGCCTTTTATTTGTAAATTATTTAGGAAATGAAGAGGTGCAATCAGCCAATACCTTGCAGCACTTTCAACAATGATGGTTCGATATATGCATACGGAGTATGTTGTGACTACTTGTTCAGTAAATATTTCACTGCGTTTTAGTATATTTATCAAAATGATGACAAAAAAGAGCATTCAGGAAGATTCTTTTTTGTTAACATGTCACGCAACTCAACGAGTTTATGTATGTACCATAGTGCTGATATAATATGCTTTCATAAAATATGATTATTTGGTAAAGGATTGATGAGTCTCCTAATTTTTCTACTTTTTGAAATTCAGGTATGTTATGATTGGAGCAAGGGTGCTGAAAATCATAACCCATCTACGGCAAAGACCAATATTTACCTACATCTACCCCAGGTTCCTTTCCGACACAATGCTTGTCTTTGTAGATTGTTGACACAACTTTTAAGTGTCCCTAAAATAACTGTTCGTATTAACTGCTGTCGTTGCAGGAGGCTGAGGTCAAACCCAAACCACGGGCTGGAAGAAAGTGAACATGTACTTTTGCTTCTGCTTTTCTCCACAACTGGACAATTAACAATTGTGTTACTACACTAGTGCGAGTAGATCATTGATGATATGGCGTAGATAGCGGAATCATTCTTTTATCGTTTGCCGTAGGAGATGATGATACGACATAGATAGCTGAATCATTCTTTTATCCGCCGCAGGTTATTGTTCCTTTTTGCAAGTGCACCTTTACTGTGGAGATGTTTCCTGAAGCAGAGTAGTTTTTGCTTATGTAGTTTTTATACGTGAAGCCATTGAATATCCAATTGGGTGGTGTGTACTGGCTTACGAGTAGTAAAAGTGACTAAATAGATTTTATGCCTTCTTGATATGTAATACTAGTTGCATATCTGGAACTGGAAGAGCAGATTGCTAGATCCACAAACTTCGAGTTATACTATCCGCTAATACTGTACTCAATGCACAACGATGCCCATACATGTTACCGCCACATTCAACTGAACGATTGCTCAATTTTTGTTTTGCGTTCTTTGAGAAAATATGTTTTCGTTCTTGTGAATGAGATATTGGCATCATTGTTGGAGATCTGCTATCAATAAAAACACTTCATATTATTCACAGCGTTATACTTTTAATTTATCAAAGTAAAATGTTCATTATAAACCCGTGGAACGGGATATATCGATCCATTTTGCAACCTGAATCCTCTCTACTGCATAGCAGCAGCAGTAGAAGTTCATCTTCGATTTCTGTTGTGTATATGTTCAATCAAAGTATTATGCACCCTTCGAGTTATCAAAAATTCCTATATAAAATATGTAAATTACCAGTTCCCTCTTCATACAATAATTCTATTAGCAGAACTTTCTATATTATAAATTTTAACATTTTTTTTCGTACATCAAAATTAGTTTGTATACCCAATAGTGATAAATTTGTCGAGTTATATCATCTAGATGTATATTTCACAAACTCATAGAACAAGAAGAAAATCTCATACTCATCCTTGATATGTAAACTTATTTTAGTAATCCATTCACAGTTAAAAGTTGTTAACATGAACTTATAATAGCCTATTTTCCATCTTTTAGGTGACATATCAAATACATATTATTTAAGATTCATTAGGGTTTTACATAATTTTAACCGAAAGAAAAGAAGTATTTTTCTATTCCTTAAATACATTGTGACTAATTTTATAAATTGATAAGAAACAATACTGACTGTGTTTTATAAAGAAAATGATAACATAAAACAAATACTTAAATACATTAATAAATTACATTGCGTCATATTAAAGCTTTGATACTCTTAAGAGTTTCACTGAGTTTCTACTTTCTACTTGTATAAGCAAAAAAAAGGCTGCTTTTGTTTTCCCAAATTCATAGCTGCTTCTAAATTCAAAATCTTTGCTTCTTTGTTTCGCCTTTGAAATTAGGGTTTAAGCAAATGGCTACATTCGGCACTGCTTCGTCTAATGTAAATCCTAATCGCTCAGCTGAGGTAAAATTTTCAATCTGTTTAATTTTGTATTCTTCTTTCAATTTTCAAGTTGGTAATTCGATTTTGTTTATATACAGGTTGTGCAACCGCCAACTGATTCGGTTTCAAGTTTGTGTTTTAGTCCTAAAGCAAACTTTTTGGTAGCTACTTCATGGGATAATCAGGTATTTTTTTCTTTGTGTTTTATAGTTTTGTGTTTTGTTTCAAATCTTATTGATGCACTGTGCAGTTAGTTAATGACGAAGAATTTGAGAAATTTTATGAGTTTGTGAGTTGTGAGGCCTGTTCATTAGTCTGCTGTAGCTTAGGAGTATGCTGACGTTTTTATTCGAGGGGGTACGAGAATCGAGTATTTTGATACTCGGTTACACGTCTACCGCAGCTGTTTTTTGTCAATTTAGCATGTAACGTGTATGTACATTGTTATTTAGTTGTTGGTTCAATTGTTAAAGTAGCTGAATTGGTCGTCTCGTGCTGATTGTTGCTTAGGTACGATGTTGGGAAGTAATGAAAAATGGAGCCACTGTCAACACTGTTCCCAAGGCATCGACATCACATGATCAGCCGGTAATATTTTTCTTTGTATATGATCATATGGTTAAGATATCCGGTGAATTTGTATCCGTATTCTCATATTATTGAGTATGGCAGGTTCTGTGCTCAGCTTGGAAAGATGATGGGACGACAGTATTTTCTGGAGGCTGTGACAAGCAAGTTAAAATGTGGCCTTTACTCTCCGGTGGCCCAGCTGTAACTGTGGCCATGCATGATGCTCCCGTTAAAGAGCTTGCTTGGATCCCGGAAATGAACCTCTTAGTGACAGGAAGCTGGGACAAGACTCTAAGGTGAGTTGGTTTAGGCCGCCGTAGTTTCTACAGGGAAGTCAGCAGTTGGCCGAACAAATTAAGAATAATTTGAATCCAGAAAAACAGGCTTCATTATTATATAGTGTATAAATATAGAGATGTGATGTCCATTGAGGCAAAACTGAATGCAGTGTTTTATGCAATGTGAATAACATTTGGGTTTTTGTTGTTTCTTGAATTTGTGCGTTCAACTATGTCCATGTGTTCATTGTGTGCCTGTAGCAGTGCTTGTAAGTGGCTTGAACAAGCGTGGGCTACTAGAACGCTACTTTATATTGATATTGACTGCTGGTTTCCTATTTTCTTAATTTCCAGCTATGTATAGCTATTGATATTTTGCCAGTTCTGTGATGTCTAATATTTTTCATCAAAACTATGTTTTTATTAACACCGTAAAAGGTTTTGGTACTGTTAACAATTCTGTTCAGTATTTCCTCCTTTAAGTTTGTGTACTTGATATTTCTGTCCAGATACTGGGATCTGAGACAGCAAAATCCAACCTGGGTGCAACAACTTCCTGAGAAGTGCTATGCACTTACTGTTAGGCATCCTCTTATGGTAGTTGGAACCGCTGATAGAAATCTTATTGTCTTCAACCTGCAGAATCCTCAGGTAATCTTCTTAATTAATAATTGAGATAATTTTAACCTTTTTTCTCGAAGCAAGCAGTTTTAATTAAATTTGAATGATATACATCTGCAAAACCCTTAGGCTTGTTTCTTGGTTACTGCTTTAGTTGTTATCGATGCATTGAATTGAGAGTGAGTATCAGTTATCCTACTGAGGATTGAGCTATACCTAATCTTTTCAATTACTCTGCATAAGGGGAAAAATATTCGGACGTTGTTTAAAAATAGAAGGAATCACATACAGCTGAAGACAGAATCGGTCAAATGGCGAAAATGAATTTATCTAAAGAGGTTGCTTTTGTGGAAGGAATGAATCTCCTTAAAGTTGAATCCTTGTCTTGTTCATGTTGGGATTTCAAATTTCTGGTGACTGTTCTTTGAAACATGTAAAAAGCTAGCTCTCATATTTGTAAATACAATTGCTTTTTGTACTTGAAGCTTTGAAAGTTTACTCAAGTCACTTCAAGGAAAAGGTCAAACCACTGTCCTTTATAAACCTATTGATGATTTGATGGCAAGATCTTGTAGGAGTTTACTTAACTATATATAGATATATATAGGAATTTCTACATGAGGAGCTCATTTTTCTTCTAGTGAAGTGCTTCTGTGATATCAGAGGTCTAAGTTGTCCGATTGGTTCGTGTCTTGCAAAATTAGTGCAAATCATTTTTGGGAAGGATGTGTTCTTGTCAAACAATATTAAAAATTTGAGTTTTATATTGGACGTGGAAGCTCTTTCAGTTATCATAGAAGTCCCATAGTTGCGTTGATTTTTTAATTCAAAAAGATCTTTAATACATTGATGTGATTCAACTAGGAAGTAACATGGCAGATGGTTGATAGTCTCTAAACCACTTTATTGCCCAAAGTACCTTATTCCTTGGCCATCTTTTATTTTCCAGTCAACTAATTTTGTGACCCATTTTTGCTTATCTGCATTTATTGCAATGATTTGGTGTATACAGCTGGCACAACTTTCTATCTTTAAAGCTTGTAAACTACTGGAATAGTCTAATCTTTTTGAGCTACACCATGTAGCCTCAGTTAATTTAGCTTCTTGCACTTCCCTTTGGCTGAATGACCAAAAGATCTGTACTGTATTTTGAACTTATGCAAAATATTGTTGAATATGGCATGAAATTTATGAGGTAATATTTTCTGGAAATGTACTTAACCTCTGGAGTGTTGCAGGCTGAGTTCAAGAGAGTTGTGTCACCCCTCAAGTACCAGACGAGGTGCCTAGCAGCTTTTCCTGATCAACAAGGATTCTTAGTAAGATTTCCTGTCCTCGGATTTCTAATAGTCTTTAGCTACTTAAGTATCTAGATTGCCTTGTTATCTTTGCATTTTTGACACTTTACATAACCTTAAAATCTTGAGATGTTAATGCATGTGTTGAGATAAATGATATCTTCCACAATGCTTTATTGAAGTCATTGTTTTCTTAGAGCTGAAGGATTTCATTGAGAGCAGTTAATTATATGATTAGTAATGGCCAAATGGAATCAAAGAGGTCATTTCAATTTGGATTTAACTTCCTCTTGGATTTGACCGTATAGAAGTAGACGAATGAGGGAAAATATTGTTTTTTATACTCTGTTTGGTGTTTAAGCTTCATAGTCATGCATAATGAAAAACATATCCTGCTTACAAGTAATTTTATAATTTCTCGGTTAACCTTAAAGTTTATCAAATGTATGCCGATATTTTTCATGTATTGGTTTACTTTAATTCAGATTTCTTAAGTTTGTCAGTCGTCAGCTTTCCTGCCCCAGAACCTTTGTTTTATCTAGATAAAGTTTCAAAAATCTTCGACCAATATATATTATTGAGTTTTTATTTAGCTTTCGTTATAGCTGTTGCGAGTGGACAACTATAGTGTAGCGAATAGAATTGTCACACACTCTCTCTCTTGAATGTTTTTGCAATCTATTTGTTTTTTTGTGCCTTTCTCTTTCTTTCTATTTTTGTATTTGTTTGGATAGATATCACTAGAGCTGCCATGATTGTTATCTCCAATAGTCAAATTTATTGGTGAAAATCTATGAGGTCATTATATTATTCTTCAGCTTACCTTATAATTAGCCTGGAATGATTACAGTGAATTAGCTCATTACGTTATGTATTGTGCATTGTTCGTGTAGGTTGGATCAATTGAAGGAAGAGTTGGTGTACATCATCTTGATGATTCACAGTCAAGTAAAAACTTTACTTTCAAATGCCACAGAGATGGAAATGACATTTACTCTGTCAACTCATTGAATTTTCACCCTGTAAGATGTTCTGTTTAAATGTTCATTGATCCCTATGTGTTTTCTTTCGCCTTTGTTGGTATCTTCTTTTTCTTATTCTTTAGTTTTGTGAGATAGTTGTGCATCGAACATTACTTTCTAGCTGATTATGAAATAATAATGGTAATAACAATTTTTTGTTACCTCTTATATTCCACACACATTTGCTTCTCCACCAAGAAAACGAAATCATACTGAGCCTTCAGTCAATAACCTATATTATGTCCATGGAAAATGGTAGCTTATTTGTTATCCAAGATCATTAAAATGTTGTATTTACTGTAAAACAGTTCTTGGTTCTTATGAAATTAAAGCTACTCATTTTTCCCCTTCCCTGTTTCCACAAGGATATGCTTCAAATTAAACGTTGGGTTAATAGAGTTATTCATGTAAAGACAGCTGAGCTTTTAAATCTTCTACAACAAGAAGAGCATGACGTTTCCAGTGGGCAATTGGCTTTTATTCTTCGCGATTATTTTGGTTCAACCTGACTTGAAATATGTTGGTTGTCTGCTATTCTTTGGGCGCTATTGTTCTATTCGAACTCTTTCGTCAACCAAGCCTGTGGAACTGAGAAGTGTCCTGATTGCTTTTACATCTGTGCAATGTGTGCATATTTTTGGCTGTAACTTTTTCAGTGATTCTGATTGCACTCCAGCTCTTAACTATTGTTGTAACTTTTCACAGAATCTTACTTATTGCAAAAACTGTTCTATTCTAAGCTGGTTTTTTTGATTAGCCTCAACAAATTGCTCATTTGTCCCGTTTTTTTCTGAAATAATTGTGTATCTAGTACTTTCTGGTCTTCTCCCCCAAACTTATCCTACTGCTTGTCTCAATCAGATACACCACACATTTGCCACTGCGGGGTCTGATGGTGCCTTTAACTTTTGGGACAAGGATAGCAAACAAAGGCTTAAGGTGCAATCATCATCTGCTTTTGTTGTTTTTTTTTTCTGGAATGGTGAGAGCTTCAAATATCACTTTAATGGTTGTTATTTGTTAATTGTTTAGGCTATGTCAAGGTGCAATCAGCCAATACCCTGCAGCGCTTTCAACAATGATGGTTCCATCTATGCATATGGAGTATGTCATCACTACTTGTTCAGTAAATATTTCTTTGAGTTTCTAATTATTTATCAGAATGATGAAAAAAGAGAGCATTCAGAAAAATCAGTTTTTGTGATTGTGTATGCAACTGGATGTGTTTATAGATGTACTATAATGTTAAAATCTTCAGTCTGATAGTAATTACTGGTTCAATGTTTTTGACAGTCCATACAAACTCAATATCCAATTCTGATTATTTGCATTCATAAAATATGACCATTTGGAAATGATTTCTGAGTCTCCAGATTTTCTACTTTTTGAAATTCAGGTATGTTATGATTGGAGCAAGGGTGCTGAAAATCATAACCCATCTACAGCAAAGACCAACATTTACCTACATCTACCTCAGGTTCCTTTCCGACACCATGCTTTTTACACAATTTTTTAGTGCCCCATAAACAAACATTTGTATTTACTGCTGTTTTTTGCAGGAGGCTGAGGTCAAAGGCAAACCGCGGGCTGCTACAAGCGGAAGAAAGTGAAAGTTTTCGGACAGAATGTACATGCACTTTTTGTTTTCCTTTTCCCTTCAAATAGACAATTGACGATACTATTATGTTAGTGCTGAGTAGATCACGATATGACGTAGATTGTCCAATCAATTTTTTATCAGCTGGTTATTGTGCCTTTTGCAAGTGCGCCTTTTTCATGGAGATATTTCAGCAGAATAGCTTTGTTTTAGGTAGTTTCATACTTGAAGCAGTTGAATACCCAATTGTGTGGTTTATGCTGTTCTTACTGCAGTTTCTTTGCTTATAATCGGTCAAGCTTCCAGTGTTAGTGGATTTAATCTCTTTGAGCCAGACGTTTCCAGTCTCCAGAAGTTGGGATTTCATATCACTCTTTTAGGGGTAAAATGCCTTAAACCCCCAACCTATTGTCCATATGCGATTCGCCCCCCAATCTATCAAAAGTTACAACATAGCCTCTAACCTTTCATTGCCCCTTGACTACTTGATCAACCGTCCAATTTGGACACGTTTCTACATTTTCGGCAGTTAGATTTGGTCTCAAGGGGCACTTTTACATTTTGAATAGATTGAGGGATATGTTGCAACTTTTCATACGTTAGGGGCAAACTGTACATGAGTAGTAGGTTGGGGCGTTTGATGCATTTAACCCCTCTTTTAATTATGAATGGCATGAACCATGTATTCGCCTTGCGCTCATTACAAGTGCACAAATTCAGACGTCATTCATGGTTTCATATTAGGATGTAATTAACCTATTAAATCCTAATTAACCCATTAAAATTCAGTACGAAGATCTGGTGGGAAAAGGAGTATTCACACTCCTTGAAGTTTAAAATAAAAGTTAAACAATATACTACCAGATTATAAAAATAATTATGTCCAAAATATGGTCAATTATAGTCTCGTGTCTCCCATTTCTATCGCGAGGCGCAGTGGTAATTGCAACGTCTACCTCCTTCCTCATGAGTGGTGCCTCCTGTTACATTCTTTTCCAATCCATTTTACATCCGCAACTGAACCACTTCAAGATCTCATCTTGGTCCGGACAATTCATCAGGGCGGATGTCAGAAGTGGAGTCGGGAATTATCCAGCCGGTGTTGAAGTGATGCATTGAATTGGACTCTTGGCGGGAGATATCCTCCTCCTGCCAATCATGCCACCTCTCTTCCAAGCCATTGCCTTCCAGCATCATGACCACTTCAGACATCTTGGGGCGCTCTGTTGGAGAGCTCTGTGTACAGAGTAGGGCAACTTGGATCAACTGCTCCACCTCTTCATCAGTATAACCGCCCTGAAGATTTGTGTCTACTAAAGATTCCAATTTTTTCTCCTTTAGAAGCCTCTTGACCTGATAATAAGAAGTCTTTGAAATAGATACTGAAATGATAAATTATGTGAAACATATAAAGGAGATCACCAAAACCAAGATACAGTTGTTGGAGCGAAGATTTCAGACTTTCAGTTGATCATTGAACATAGACTAGTTCAGACTGAACTCAAATGTAGACTGGATAAGTGGTCTCAGATACAAGTAACTAAAACGAATAGCACATTTTGAAACTACTCACCCAATCAAGTAACATCACGTCGTCGTCGTCTTCATCGGAAAGACGAGCAAGGTTGATAGCTCCTTGCCCAGTGATGAGCTCAAGAAGCATGACCCCATAACCGAAAACGTCAGTTTTCTCTGAAGATTTACCCGTAGAAAGGTACTCTGGAGCTATATGACCAATTGTTCCACGCACAGCCGTGGTAACATGAGTATCTTTGCAGTCCATGAGCTTGGCCAACCCAAAGTCACCAACAACTGCTTCAAAGTTCTCATCCAGTAATATATTAGCAGCCTTAACATCACGATGAATGATTTTAGGGTCACAGTGGTCATGCAAGTAAGCAAGTCCCCTCGCAGAACCCAGCGCTATCCGTTTTCTTTTCGGCCAATCAAGTGCGGGTTGTGATCCAGACCGCTCTACAAGAATGAGTCAGAACTCGTAAGAAATAATACAAACACATGTCTTATGTGCTCCTGCAGTTGATACTACTTCAAATTTATTAGCATAAATTCAACATGACCAGTACAAAGTAGATAAAGTTTTTCAATTAGCAAGCAGAACAAAAAGAATTTAACATTTTTCATCTTGATCTGAAACAGTTCTCCACGGAATTGGAATATCGTAAAGTGTTATTAAATTTGCTACTCACATGAAACCACAGTAAATAAGAGATGGAAGTAGTTACCTCTTAAGCATGATGTAACACTTCCATTAGCCATATAGGGATAAACGAGCACCCTTTCAGTCGGCGTCATACAAAACCCACGCAAGCGGAGTAGATTTTGATGCACAGCCGTGCTGATCAACTCCACTTCATTTTGAAACTGCAGCTCTCCACCCTGAGTACGTTCCTCTTTTAGTCTTTTGACAGCCACTAAAGAACCATCCGGCAACCGGCCTTTGTAAACCTTGCCAAATCCACCTCTGCCAAGAATATTTTTGTTGCTAAAGTTATCTGTTGCAATTTGTAGTTCACGCAATGAAAATCTTCTGAGCTGTCCCAGATGAACTTCTGGATCGTCATCAGCTGCAATAATATAATACAAAGAATGAGAATTGAGAATATATGATGCATGGCGACTGTACAAAGAGATCCAACAATCCATTTACCGGGAACATCAAAGAATTGATTCTGCAGCTTCCTTCTTCGATAATAAACAAGTGCAATTGCAGGAACAGCAAACAGAAGGGCTGCTCCAGCAGCAACCCCTCCGGCAATGGCTCCAACTGCAATTGTAATCTATAAGTCAGTCTGACCAGTTCCTTCAGATGAATAATTAAATTTCAATGTCATTTTGTCAGTGTGACGCGAAAATCTTTGGAACTTCATACTCAAAGACGTTTACACTACTCCGACATAAACTAATTTGATATGTCGTGGTGGAGAAGTGTTTGAATGAATGCAGTGAATACAATTGCTATAATATCTATAGCCATGTGAATCTCAACAACTTTCTAGAAATGTCCTTGATTAGAAAGCTATTTCTATTATACTTGACAAATTTTAAGTTCCGTTATCCTCTAGCAACAAGCATGTATACAAGTAAAAGATGATGAGAAAGAGAGTAAAGAACCTCGAGAAGGAGTGGCGGCTGAGCGTGAAACTGGAGAAGGTAGAGATACATTAATGCCCTCTAACTGATTATTGGCAAAACTGAAAGATGGGAACTTCATAGTCAGCAAAACATAAAAATTAATCACTATGCCTAGCATAATAAAGGCAAAATAAATCAAATTGAACCTAAGTAGTTGTAGGAAACCTGATAGGGGTGAAAAGCTGAAAAGATCCATTGACCGGAATTTGTCCTGCAAGCTGGTTATTTGAAAGATCTCTGCATTTATCAACATGGAAACAAATCATGGTTCACTGAAAGACAACAAGAAAACTAGAAAAGCAAACTGAGTGGTAAATTACAAGATTTGGAGTGTCGTGATGGTAGTCAAAGAGATGGGAATCCGCCCACTCAAACTATTGTTGTTTAGCCTCCTACATGGTTCAAAGTTTAAAAATACACCATTAGTTTCAAACAAGAAAAAGAACCAATGCAATAGATGTTATCAACACGAGAGAGTGTGAAAACGCAGGAACCCTCTGATTTTGTCCTCGCAAGTTCTTCACTTTCTACAGTCGAAATGACTTAAAAATGTCAATAACTGAGAGCACAACTGAAGAAATGGTTACATTCAACCAGCTTACATAGAACTATTATCAGAGTTCTCTGGAAACGTCTTTAGCTATTTCGATAAATATAAAATGAAAATTTTCTATTCAATTGCATGGCAACTTCATAAATAGTTAAATACCGTGCTGTTTAGTAACAGAACCATCCACCTCGGGTTTTCTTATTTTCTCAAGAAGCTGATGCTAGATCGCAATATTGCACAATCATCTTTGCCAAGAGGGAGATCTGTAAATAACTAGTCCCCAGAAGAATCTAAAAGATCAATGTGACAGAACAGAACAAATTGATTGCAAACATACAGGCTGTTCCCACGCCTGGTTCTCATTATTTGCAACAAATGTAACTATTGTCAACAATTTGAACATCTTACGTGGAATGGAGAAGAATAGATGGCCTAGCTTAATAACCTACTCTAAAGTTTGTATTCGTGCAGCAGAAAACAACTCAAATTCAACCAAGGCTCAAGAAGTTGACGACAAAAATGCAGCAGTAAGAAGTTACAAATTGAGAAGTCATACAGGGACCGCAGACTCTGAAGCCTGCCCAATGTCTCTGGGATCGGACCACTTAGGCTGTTCAGATAAAGATCCAAGCTTTCTAACTTTCCTAAATTTCCAAGCTCATTTGGAATTCGTCCGTTGATATTGTTGCCATAAAGCTCCCTGTAACACAAGGGGGAGAGAGAGAGGTGATATTCTTTTCTTTTTTTGTTGGGTCGTAGACGAATGATCCGTAGTAAAAATATTTGAGAAAAAAATAGATGTTTGCGACTAAATCATTTGTGTATATCTACAAATGCAAATTTTTTTCTTTGAAATTAAACTCAAATCTACACTAATGATTATTGATAAGGATGATAACTGAGCACATGTAGCAAAGCATCTACATTATAGATTTAGTCTATATTTTCATCTTGCTAGCTTGAAAGCAAATCCTTTGTGGAACATAAAAAATCCGGAGGTAACTTTAACAAACAGACTGAAAAACAGATACACATAAACTTTTTCAGATTAGAAATGAGCATTTTCACTGGTTTGAAATGTTTGTCGTCTGTCGATAAATCCAGACACTTCATTGTTCATACGCCATTCAAGAAAATTCTTCATACTCTCTTTCTGTTCATATGGACAAAGCTCAACACTGTCATATATTCATGCATGTTAAAGATTTCCGTATCCAGCTAAAGTTCAATTCTACAAATGATACTTACTACAAAAGAAGCAAACATGGTCTCTCAAAGGTGTTCTCGGAATGCACTAACTATCTTCCCCCAATTGAAGATTATGCATGTATGTCAGAACTCAGAACTATCACAGTGATCCCTATCTAGCTTTGGCTACTTTTTCTTGTGTACAATAACTCAGTTCAGAAAATAAGAATGGCTATGCAAAAAACAAATATCATTAGCCTAAAAGAAGCTGAAGTGCAATGTTGCAAGCAAGCTATTAGAAAAACCTTTCTATTTCGTACCCCCCAGAAACCGCACGTCCCTTTTTTCTTTCCTTCATGTTGCTACTATATCTGTTTCTTAGGTTTTTCTTCTTAATATAATAAAGTTTAGCGTTCCGCAAGATGCTCATCAAGTTAAAGCGGGCAAAACTTCACCATCCGAAGATAACAAGATTCACCTTTAACCACCTCCACTTTGTGTGGAAAAGAGATGATAGACAAGGATAAACTAGACTATCTATTTAAGTAAAGGAAACACGAAAAAGCTACTAGTACAATTAAATTCACTTTGCATCCCAAAACAAAACAAGACAATTAACATTATTGATCAAAGTTCGTACATGCTCCCTCAGAAAATCCCGTAACGTCTCTACTTTCGACTCAATTTTCATGATGTTTTCAAATTGCTTCGAAAAACTACAAGAAGTTTCTATTACTTAACAAGTCAAAACATACACCAAAACCGAAACTCTAATCAACATACCTGTTATAATTATAAAGCAAAAGAGAACACTAGAAACCTCATAGGCATGCCTAATGACAAAACCTAACAGAGGAAGGAAAAAAAGTACATGAGATGAAATTTTAATCTGCACAAGTTTGACTTACAAGTTTTGCAAATGCAGTAGCAGGCCAAGCTCTGGAACCAGTTGACCAGACAAATTTGAATTGGCAATATCACTATGCAAATAAAAAACAGAAAAAAAAAAAGATGTTCAAAAAATCTGAAAATTAAAACTTGCAATATATAAATTAAACAGCTCAATTTACAAGCATATGCTTACATTCTTGTAACGCTAGAGTTTGTATTGCACGATATATGAAACCAACCGCATGGATTATCATGAGTCGTATCCCAAGTCCCAAGAACATTACTAGGATCACCCAAATTATTCCTCAAAGCATTCAAAGCATCAACTGTCTCAAATTAAAACAATTTATTTATTTTACTCTTGAACTATAAGGTTAATAACAAACATATTAACATTTTTTTTTAAGTTCAAGTGTCTTTAACTAAGTAAATCAAGTTAAAAATCAAAAGTTTCAGCACTAGGATGAAAGCAGTGACAATTTAATGAAGTCAACGAGCTGAAATTACACATAAATTACCCATGTGGGAAAAATAAGTGAATAAATGACAAAAATAGATAGGAGAGGAGTTGACCTTCGCCATTTGGAGAAACCCACGAAAATCTAACAGACACCAAACATAGAAAGAGAGTGTAGTAGTACGATGAGATAGTGGCAACTGACAGATCCATTGATGGTCTTAATTTGACCACGACATCACATCATAAAGAGCAAAAAGTCACGTGTGTTATTTCAAATATTATTTTGACGACGTGTTTATTAAATATTATAAGTCTTCTTAAGATATTGTGAAAGTAATTAGTCCCTTTTCTTTTAGATCTAAAAATTAGAAATTTTAAGTCATTTATGATGATACTATATGCAAACCTTAATCAAAATATTAGGTAAAAGTTATAAAGAGTGTATATTAAATATTAGAGAGAGAGACTGGGAGAGATCATTAATATACATTAGCCATAATAGTTCTCATTCGATGTGGGATAGATTTCAATAGGCCCCCATGTGTAGACTTGATCAATCATCAAATACTAATATGCGAGCTTTAACTTGCACAGAGTGGCTCTGAAAGATACCATGATAGACATTGAAGCAAATTATTTCTCTCCTTGAAAATGTCTTTTAAGGTGAAATATAAGAGGCTCTAAATCTATTATGGTATTCAGAGCCTACCCATAACGCATGATGGGCTTACGGCCTACGTGATGAGACTGGAGTTAATACTGGCCCACACTTGAGAGGACGTGTTAGAAGTATCCTTCATCT
The DNA here is from genome assembly GCA_946800315.1 of Misopates orontium. Classification (NCBI taxonomy): domain Eukaryota; kingdom Viridiplantae; phylum Streptophyta; class Magnoliopsida; order Lamiales; family Plantaginaceae; genus Misopates; species Misopates orontium. Next base: position 3,744,482 of record OX326948.1, on the reverse strand, counting down.
CTTCTGAAAGAGTGCGGGCTTGTGTTATTATTTATAACATAGAAAAAAGATTCCAATAAGGCCTTTCAAGAAGAAATCATGAATTCTGAATCGAATAAATGATGTTAATTGTCAATAAAAATAACAAAGATCCACAAATTAAATGGGACGAGAGTTATAAAATATAAATGGATGGAGGCTTTAGTCAAAGCTTCCCTTCTCTCTCTACTTCCTTTATCCTATAATTATATATATATATATATATATATATATATATATATATATATATATATATTGTGAATAGCTTTTATTAGTATATTTGGCTTTCCACAATATTAAATTATTAAATAGTTCACGATTTTTGTTAATTACATCAGCAGTGAATAATATTCACAAATTAAATCTTTAACACCTTTGGGCTGGGAGAGTAATGTTTAAACTTTGGATTAATATCAGTAGCATTCACCGAGATAACGTAATATTAGAAACCTCAAGTTTCAACAATATCCATGGCACTCTCTCTTGTTTTCTTTGTTTGGATGAAATTCTCTCCTAGTTGAGCTTGAGCACCGTTAAAAATCATTATTTTCAACTACAAATATCATGTTTTAATTTTGAATATTTATAAATGATCAAAAAAAGTATTCAAACATAAATTATTAAAATACTCTTACAAATGGTCATCTGAAAACGAACCTGCTTATTTTTTCAACAACCTTTGGCTATTCATTACATGAAGTGTACACTGGTGAAAGAAAAAAATAAATTACATTCACGATCCCTGCTGTAGAATCCATTGCACCTGAAACTGACCTAAATAGTACATCAAAAATATATAAAAAAACGTAATAAAAACTTGACATGAACAACATACAAAAACAAAGGACAAAAACCATGGAAAGAGAGAACCATATACAAAAAGATGAAAAATGCCAATCAAATTTGCACCCCATTTGCTGAACCACTTCAAGATCCTCTCATCTTGGTCCAGACAATTCATCAGGACGAATATTAGAAGTGGAGTCAGCGATTATCCAGTCGGTGTTGGGGTGATGCATTGGATTGAATTCTTGACGGAACATTTCCTCTTTTTGCCACTCTTCCCATCTCTCTGCCAAACCATCGCCTTCAAGCATTCTGACCACTTCAGACATCTTGGGACGTTCCATTGGAGAGCTTTGCGTGCAGAGTAGAGCAACTTGGATCAGCTGCTCCACCTCTTCGTCAATGTAATTGCCCTGAAGATCTGCGTCGACTAATGTTTCTAGCTTTTTCTCCTTGAGAAGTCCCTTGACCTGAAATTTTAAAAGAAATCATGGTGTATTATGTCGTGAGATAACCGCAAACTCGTTAAAAATAGATATTCAAATGTTAGATTATGTGACAAGCAAAAGCCAATATCAAAACCAAGGTATAGTTGTAGGAGGGAAGACTTCTGTTGATAACTAAAACCGAGGGATAACTGCATCTACACCATACAGAAACCTCTCATAAAAATCCAATAATTTACAAAGACACCCAATGAAGCTTTAAGCAAAAGGAGAGTTTTTATCTACGATTTAGTGTTTCTATACATCTCAACTGTTGTTTCCGAAACTAGGAGAAGTTCTGCTACTATACCAACATCATAGGGCTAAAGGTAATAATCCGGAAAAGAGTTGTAGTTCAGACGAGCAACATAAGACTAGAAAGCATTCTTATAAATGAGCAATTCAAATATACAGCACATATAGAACAATAATACTCACCCAATCAAGTAACATAACGTCGTCATCATTGGCAAGACGGGCAAGATCGAAAGCTCTCTGCCCAGTAATGAGCTCGAGAAGCATGACCCCATAACCAAAAACATCAGTTTTCTCTGAAGATTTACCAGTAGAAAGGTACTCGGGAGCAATATGACCAATTGTTCCACGTACGGCTGTGGTAACATGAGTATCTTTGTAGTCCATGAGTTTCGCCAACCCAAAGTCACCAACCACGGCTTCAAAGTCCTCATCCAACAATATATTAGCAGCCTTAACATCACGATGAATAATCTTTGGGTCGCAGTGATCATGCAAATAAGCAAGTCCTCTTGCAGACCCCAGTGCTATCCGTTTTCTTATTGGCCAATCAAGTGGGGGTGTCGATTCAGGCCGCTCTGCAAGAGAGTGCCAGACCAGTTAGAAATATTACGCAAGTCACACGATACTTAAATATGTGATACTGCAGTAGATACTACATGGAAATGTCATCTCAAACAGGATTATGAGAACTATTTTTAGTTACTCACATCAACCACACATGATTCCCAGGCCCAGCCTTATAAATCCTACCCTGCCGAGTTATGCTAATGTGCCAGGATAATCAGAGTAAGAATGAGATGGTACTATAGCTTTTATTATCGGCAGAATATGGTAGATGTAGGCAAAGACAAAGACAAGGAAGAGACAGTGGTGATCTGTTCCACAGGCATTGATATTTGTATCAACAATGGGAAAGACCTTATCTTATTAGATGCAATAGTTAACTATGTGTAAAATAAAAACAGAATGCCATCAATGCACCGCAATTCTTTTCCTTCTGCTAACTAGGACAGCAAAAGGAAAATTATAATTGTTGTTTCATATTACACAAACCAACCAACATTCTGAAACATGCTAATGTTATGCATCTCAAGATAAATGTAAGTAACTTTAAAGAAGTTATTTTTTGCTAGGATAGATTCACCATGACTACCACATCTATAAAAAAGTTTTTTCCAGGAGAAAAAAAAAAAAAGAAAAAAAGTGAGCAGTGCATGATATTAAAACTAGTCTTTCATATTGATCTAAAACAGTTCTTCATGGAAATAGATTGTTGAAATTTAGAGGATATCCAAATTTGATACCCTTCACACGCAACCACAGTAAATATAGACGAAAATTACACTAAACCTACCTCTTAAGCATGATGCCACACTTCCATTAGCCATATAAGGATAAACGAGCAGCCTTTCTGTTGGCGTCATGCAAAAGCCACGCAACCGGAGTAAGTTCCGGTGCACAGCCATGCTAATCATTTCTACTTCAGTTTGAAACTGCAGCTCTCCACCTTGAGTACGTTCTTCTTTTAGTCTTTTAACTGCCACTAAAGTACCATCTGCCAACCGCCCTTTATATACCTTACCAAATCCACCTCTGCCAAGAATATTTTTGTTGCTAAAGTTATCTGATGCAACTTGCAGTTCACGCAGGGAAAATCGTTTGAGCTGTCCCAGGTGAACTTCTGGATCCTCCTCAGCTGCAATTAAACCAAAAAAGAGGTGAGAATTGAGAGTATATGATGGGAGGTGATGATATGATATAAGAGATTCTATAAATCACTTACCAGGAACATCAAAGAAATGATCTTGCGGCTTCCTTCTCCGATAATAAGCAAGAGCAATTGCAGGAGCAGCAAACAGAAGAGCCGCCCCGGCAGCTACCCCTCCGGCAATGGCTCCAGTAGCACTGTTGCCAACTGCAATTGTTATGTAAAGGTAAGTCTGAAAAGTTCGTTCCGATTAGTAAATCCAAAATGTTCATTTTGTCAGTTAGTGATACGGAACTTTTGAACTTCATAGCACAAGATGTTCGAACTACTACGACATACACAAATTTAAAATGTCGTAGTAGAAAAGTGTTTGGATGGATGCAGTGAATGCAAATGCTATGATATCTGTTACATGCATTCTATTGAATTGAAAAAGTGTCCCTGGCTTAAAGTATCTGTTCATATTACAGTCACCAAGTTAAAGAGCCATTTATTCATAAAATACAGGCATTCTTGTAAGGTAAATATGAGGAGAGAGTGAACAAACCTCGAGAAGGGGAGGGGGTTGTCGGTGAAAGCGGAGGAGGTGGAGTTACAGGAAGCGGATCTAAGCGATTATTGGCAAAACTGAAAGACAAGAATTAGTAGTCAGCAAAACAGAAAAACTAATCACTTTACCAGGCCAAATAAAGGTAAAAGAAATTGAAGAGAATGTAAGTAAAGCAATAAACCTGATAGGGGTGAAAAGCTGAAAGGATCCATTGACAGGAATTTGACCAGTGAGCTGGTTATTTGAAAGATCTCTACATTTATCAACATGGAAATAAATAATGACAGAAAGAAAACCAGGAACACAATAAAAAAAAAAAAACTCCAAAAGCTGTTACTTACAGGACTTGAAGTGTCATGACGGTGGTCAGAGACACGGGAATTTGCCCAGTCAAACTATTGTTGTTTAGCCTCCTACATAGTTTAAAAGGTTAACATACATCATTAGTTTCAAAGAACAAAGAAGCCAATGCAATAGGTGCTCTCACAGATTCAGTATCCCAGCAAAAGTGACTCAGAGAATTATTCTCAAAAGGCTCCTGAAACATCTTTAACAATTTAAAATTTCACTTCAACATCATGACCCAACGGATATTACTATTTTGTTTGGTACCGAAATTATCTACTCAGCTTTCTTCTTTTTGCAAGAGGCCAATGCTATAATAGCAGCAAAAGATTGCGCAATCATCTCTTCTAAGACAGAGAGGCTGTAACTAATTAATGCCCAAAAGAAACCAAACATTAATGTGAAGGAAGAAAATTCAGATCCTGATTGCTATTGCAAACAAACAGGCCATTGCAGTCACTCTTTTTCATTATTTAACTTCATTTGACACAAAAGATGCAATGAATGCAATTACCATTAAAAATATATGAAAGGAGAACAGAAGGGAAAGCTTAATAATTCACTCTACTATTTGCACCCAGGAAGTGCTGAACAACCCAATTTCCACGTGGTTTAAGCAGGACGAAAATCTCAAGAAAAAATTAGAAAATGCAGAAAATAAGAAGTTCAACAAATTCATACAGGAATCGTAGCCTCTGAAGCCTGCCCAGCGTCTCGGGGATTGGACCACTTAAGCTGTTTAGATAAAGATCCAAACTCACCAAGCTTGTTAAGTTTCCAAGCTCATTTGGAACTCTTCCACTAATATTGTTGCTGTAAAGCTCCCTGATACACAACAAAGAGCGTATGAGATTCTTCTCTTTCTTTTTTTCTTTTAGAGGGGTGGTCCAGATGAGAATTTGCAGGTAAAGATTTCATAGAGAAATTGATGCTTGCGACTGAATAATCAATGTATATTTACAAAGCTGCATATCTTCTTGAAATGATCGTAAGAAAGAGTTATAAGATTATCAAACTAAGATGTAGACTAATGATAATTGATAAGGAAGATAAAATGAGCATTGGGCAAAGTATCTACACAAAGACTAATCTATAATAGTCTCCAGCTTGCTAGCTTGAATTCCGTGCAAACCTCTCGCTCAAATCAGGGGGTATATATGATTAACAGTCAGAAACATGGATACACACAGAACGATTTCAGATTAGAAATGAGAGAATCTGTTGATTTGGACATCTCTATTCGTCTCCATAAATTCACACTTATAGGCTACTCAAAAACATTCTTTGTACTTTTCTGATCCAGAACAACTGCATCTGTGAGGTCTACCATCAGAGAAAAGCTTCTGGCACATACTCATCACTGCTTATGTATCATGTATGTTGAAGATAAGGTCCTCTAGTTTTTCAGCACTCGGCTAAAGCTCAATCTTAATAAAATAAAAGAAAGGGCGCGAACATGATGTCCTCCAAGTGTGCTTCGAATCCATCCAAACTAAGTTGCACGCATTTCTAAATTATGTATGTTAGAAAACTTATAAAATCACACTAAATTGATTTTTTCCCCAACACCAGACAAGTGTTCAATAACTCAGTTCAAACAAAGAGAATGGCAATGAAAAAGGCGAATAATTTAGGCCTACAAATCTTGAGGCACAAGTTTCCGACAACAGCTATTAAAAAGACCCCTATCCCCCGCCACCCAAATGTGATGTCCTCTGAATATTACCATCTCTGCTATTAAGCGTGGAGATTCACTACACAGAATAAGCAAGTCAGTATGTGGTTTAACTAACACTAGGGTTTGGTCAGAAAAAGTTCAGGCAAGAAATTGCAACATATTAAGAAAAGAAAAAATTACAAAACCTTTAAGTCCCAGTTAGTTGGGTAGGCTACATCTACCAAACAAGAAACACGTTTTGTTGAACATGAAAATCTCTTCCTCCACTCAATGCGGTTGAGGTAAAGCGTCTTCGTATGTTTTCTAGCTACTATCATTGAACAAGGTTTTCTTCTTAATGTAGTAATGTTTAGGGTCACACACTAAAGTTGGGCAAAACCTTTACCATACTAAAATTAGCAAGAATCACCTTACCTACCTTCACTTTGATTAGAGAAAAGATAATATAAAATATGAACTGGAAAATCCTTACTCAACTAAAGAAAACAGAATAAAAAAAAACTCAGCGAGAAATCTACCAGTACACCAAAATTCACTTTTCATCACAAAAATTAAAATAAACTTGAACGTTTTACAATTAGTTTTATCATTATAAAGCAAAAGAAAACATTAGAAGCACTATAGGTAAGGCATAATGAAATAACTCAACATAGAATAAACAAAGGTAAATGATAGCTGAATTTCATTGTGCAGAAGCTCGACTTACAAATATTGCAAATTCGGGAGCAGGCCAAGCTGCGGAACCAGTTGACCGGACAAATTCGCATTACCTAGATCACTGAGCAAGACAAGAAAACATTACATTTCATAATCCGATAATTACAACTTGACGTAAAATTAAGCAGCTCAACTTCGGAATCAGGCTTACACTCGAGTTACACTATTGTCGCTATTGCACGTGACGTGAAACCAAGTGCAGGGATTAACAAGGGTCGGATCCCAACTCTGAAGAACATTGTTCGGATCAGCCAAATTGCTCTTTAAGGCATTCAAAGCATCACCTGCCTCACACAAAACACAATAAAACAAAATCTCATCATTAAAGTTCCAAATGAGCTACAACCAAATATCACCAACAATCTACACAAATTTGTTCAAGAATATCCAAAGCTACAAATTAGTACAACTAATTTACTCCATGACATCACAAAAAGATTCCATTTTTATACTCTCAACTCTCTCTAATTAAGTAAAATTGAGCTTAAAAATCCAAAATTTCCACAATTTAACATCAATAATAAAGGCAATTCAATGAAGTCAACGAGCAAGCTAGTTCATAAAACAAAATTCCCAATTGGGTAAAATAATTAACAAACAAAATTAATTAATACTCAATAATTAAGAACAAACCTTCAGCGTTAGCATCAACCTGTGAAAATCTAACAAACACCAAGAAAATCAAAAACGAGCACGAGATCGCGGCAATTGACCGATCCATTTTGTTGACTTTCAAAATTACTCAAAACCCACTAAATTTTAACTCCCATAATCAAAACTACACAATCAAAAACAGAAAAAGATTGAATTTTGAGGTCAAAATCGGAACCCCAGAGCTGAATCAACAACTGGGTTGAGACAAGAAGTCAATGGGAAAAACAAAAACCCAGCAAATGAGAAATAATAAAAAGATGGAATAATGATGATAATAATAAATTAATTAGTTTTATGGGAAATACAAGTGGAAAGATGAAATGGGTAGTGGGTATTTTGATATTTGTGAGTTTAATTGCAATTGAATTGTGAATTGGAGAAGACTGACTGTTCAACGCTCTGTGGAGGTGAAAAAAATGGAGGAGTTAGTGTGTGTGGGGTATTGTTCAAGTCGTCGATGAGAGAGAGAGAGAAGAATGAATGGGATGCTTTTAGTCAAAGCTTACTTTCTCTCTCTACTTTAATTTATGTTTTTCTTAGAATAAAATTTTGATTTTTTTTTGTTTTTTGGTTTGGACCATGAGGTTCTCGGAACTCAAATGGTTCACGACTAATCTTCGCTCGCGGTTCGTGATTGTTAGAGCTCCAATGGTAACTATGTATACACTGGGAATCGACGTATTTTGATTTAGAGCACGAGTTTTATCAGACTAATCCTTGTTTGAAGTTTTTGACTGTCAAAACTTCGATGAATACACATAATGGAGAACGAACACATAAAGCACATATTAGATAAATCGTTTCAGACGAGAATTCAACATGGTGTTACGCTATGGGGCCAATTCTTTGGGTTACTTGAAGTTTATTTGCTATTTTGAATAGTTTTCATAAAAAATAAAACAAAAATGTTTTGAATAGTGGAAAGTAGGTTTGAGTGTTGATAATCCCATAATGTTCATGTATTAGAACTTTGTTTATACATGTATCAACTAGAAGTAGTAGAGTGATTATTTTCTCCTCTCTTGTAAAAGGAATTAAACCATGGTATATAAATGGATCTCCTTTCTTAGGACAAAATTTCTAAATACAAGGTAAATATTTTCATTTTATTCTTTTCAACTCAATGTGGTATCGATATTCAACTACTTGCTTAATGTGTCCTACCCTTCGTAGGTAAAGAATAAATTTTACAGAAAGTTGCTTTTGCATCTACCTTAAATTACATTTCTTTATCAGAAAAAAGGCCCTTTATTAAAATTTCCAAAAAATAATATACTATTTAAATAAGACTGACAGATTTTGTAATAAGATTGCATATAAAAGTGTCATAAACTGATAAAAGAACCGCTCCGATTTTTTCGACGTCTGTTTGGTCTAAGATATTGCTATTAATGACTAAGAGATACTTTGAAGAATTGTTACAAGCTACTCAGTTACGTTTTTGCTAAAAAAGTATAGGAATCTCAGTCAAGCACAGTGGCATTCAATTAAGCTGGTCGCATTTGTTTCATATATACTCAAAGACTCATTTCTGTCTAGTTCTACATTTATTTTGATTTTTTGGCAAAACACACCCTATATTATGGGAAACAGACAAAAAAGACCTATTCATGTAAATGATAAATGTAGAATTACATTAACACCCCTTGAGGTATCGTCCAATTAAAGAGATATCCCTCATGTTTGAGAAATTACCTAAACACCGTTGTAGTTAACTTCCATTTGGAATTTGTTATATTTTGTTGAATGTAAATTTACTCCTCTCATTTATTTTGTGTGATAAATGAAAAATAAACCAAATTGCTAGGAAAATTAAAAATAAAAGTCCAAATAGTTTGTTCTGGAAAATACAAAAACATTAAAAATAGTGTGTTTATTTGAAAACATCAGTAAATTATTTGCCACAACATTTTTTCCTTAAGGATCTATGGTTGTAAGCTTGTGATCTCTGTTAATAGATATACACTACAAATGAGTGTTTGTGTAATGAGATATATAGTATCAGACGAATTTATTCTTCAAACACGAGGGTTTGTCCTTGTTATTAACCCATACCTTGAGAGCTGTTTATGTAAAAAGCCCTCTATGTGTAAAAATACCTCTATGTGTAAAAATAGATGGGGTCTTGATTACTTGGATTACAATCTTTTTGTTGTTTACACATAACATAGGATCTTTCTTTCTTTCTTTTACAGAGAGATTTTTAGCTCTTTTTTTAACATACAAGAGAATTTTTCGCCTCTTTTTCTCACTGTTTTTTTCGCCTCTTTCTTTTACACAAAGGGGGTGTTCTTTGCTATTATTTCTTTTTCGTCATATCCTTAATATTGGCCTAGTTTTCTGTTCAAATATGGCGGCTAATTGACCAAGTTAGGCACCCTTTCACTAAAGTACACCATTTAAAATAGAATGTTATATACTCTTGGACCCTTTAGCATTATCATCTATGAGATTTAACCTTAATCAGTTAATTGAAATGAAAATTAACCATTAATGTATCTAAAGGACTAATCTTCAGCTTATCAAGAACCAGATCACAAAAAGCAGTTGGTGAAAAGTTAATTAAGGTATTAAAAAATATAAATCAATTCAATAAGCTTGTGTAGAATGATTTGATAGCTTGACTTAATTTGCACTACATCGCAACAAGATTTTACATAAACTAAAAAGGTGTTAATCAGGAAAATTATATATATATAGCTTTATTCAGTATTACTGTGTCGTTTAATGATCATGATTCACGAGAAAGATAGTTAAAGATTCCTTGGGAGGTAAGTATGGTACTTATATGTGTTAATTTTTAAAAGTCACTAAGATATAAAACCAATGAAATTGAAGAAGGTGAATTCAAAGTGCAAATCTTATGGTTGAAGGACTAGTAGGGACTAAACATGAATTTGTTTGCCTATTCAGGTCACTACATTGTTAATAAATCTTTCGAGTTGTTATAAATAGGGTCAACTGCATTAAACCATCAAACTACGTGGTATGTATCAAAGTGTCCTAAAAACTATTAAAATATGTGAATTACTTATTGAGATATTTTGCAAAAACTATTGACTTTAACTCCTAAATACTTAAAGTAACTCTAAGCAAAATTAATTTTGAAACAAGCTTCTTCTCTATGGGCTTTTAGAAATACCTTATTAGGAATGGAACATACTGATACATAGGTTTACCTCTTTCTGTTAATATTTTATTTACGGTACCATTACCAAATAAAAATTAAATAAAGTTACTAGACATATAACTGACATAAAACAACAAAACAAAATATAACTGTACTCTACAAAGAGTTTTGCAAATTTACTGTTGATGCTTATCGATCTACAATTAATTAATTTGACAACCCAAAGAAGTATATTATCGGTTCGTAGCTTAAAAGTTAAAGCACCTTTTTGTTTTACTATAATTGTTTAATATTTAGCTTTAAATTCTGCAAGTCCATAAATTTCAACATTTTAGAATGTACAATTAACCATAAAAATCACACAAAAGCGAAAGTCTATATCTGAGCGAAATAAAAAATATTGCATTTTGTGTTATCTTGAAATTCATATTAGCTTTGTGATATTTTGGAACATAATAATAATTTTACTATGCTATTCATGAAGTCATTTTCACGTGTATATTGACAATCAAATAAACCAAATTATATTTATAGAACCATTTCAGAGCTAATGATATAATAATATAATCTCACACTTATATTTTGTAAATCATTATTAATATTTAATTTGCTTGAAGAAGGTCATGAGATCAATATGTTTGATGAATTGGGATGCATAATTAATTACGGGTTGATTGGGATTTGTGTGATTGTATAAACATTGAGCAGGACGTATGGGTCACGCATTAAAGAAAATAGGCCGATCTTTAATTGTCCACCAATGAAGTAGCATTTAACATCATTATGCACGTGTGCGACTTTTTCAGAAAAGTTAATTTCAGAATTCAGAAATACAATCATGGATTTTTTGGTAAGATAATAGATTTGTCGACCCATAGGAGCTATTGCACATTTGCACTTGCTAACAAGGCAACAAGCAGTATGTTCAGAAATTATTTACTATACAATAAATTAAAATAATAATTCTCACACTTCTTTAAATTTTAAGAAACGCCACACTAGCAATTGAAGCACTTTCATTTCTTCTCAAAAATCTTGAATGGCGAGCAAACTTCTCTTAATATAGAATAGTTTAAATTCTCTTTCCAGTGTAATGAATACTTCTTTGAAACATTACTTAATTAGATCTCATAAAAAATGACTAATACTCAAAAGGCTGAAGTAAATGTAGCCCTTAATTTTAATTATGATTACTCAAAGAGAGGCGACACAACTTTTAGCCAAACAAGTTGGTGGGATGGAACATCTTGGATATATATATCTGCTGATTGTAAAAATTATGAATAATTACAATGAGGCTACGTGATACTCGAGCAACAGAAATAAGTAGAAGATTCGGTTTTTTTCCATAGAATAAAGTGATGAGGATGATTTAATAACTAACATTTTCTAGGCTGATGCGAAAATGAGCTCTAATTATTTACATTTTGGTGATGTTATTAGTTTTGACACTACTTATAAGATATAAAAAGTTGACCGACCTATAGCTTCGTTTGTTGGCATCAACAACCATAAACAAACAACAATTTGTGAGGCTATTTTGTTATAATGTGAAATCGTTAAAACGTTTTTTAATGGTCATTTAGATACTTTTGTTACAAGAATGCTCGAGAAAAAGCTCCAAGTAATTCTTACTGATCAAGATAAAGCCATATCAGAAGAACTAGCTTCTCAATAACTTAAAATAGATAACAAACTTTACATGTAACATATTAAACAAAATGTGGCTATTTTGACTGATATGCAACACACAAAGTATGTGTTATGTTAGAGGTCATTGAAGAACTAGTGCTTTTGACATAGCTTTATTTTGATCAGTAAGAATTGTCTGGCTTATTTCCCGACATAATTGCAGCAAAAGTATCAAGCAACCATGAAATGAAAACGTTAGAATGATTCCATAATGTATCAAAGCAGTTTGAAAAAATTATAGTTTGTTTATTGATTAAGATACCAACAGAGATCGACCATCTTAATATTTTCAAGTAGTGTCAAAACTAATAACATGACAAAAATGTAAAATAATCCTACCTTATTTTTACATCGACCGAAAAACGTCGGTTATCAAATTATCCTCAACCAGTTGTATTACATAAAAAAAAAAAAAAAAAAAAACTCAGGCCTTCTGCTTGATTTCTTTGTAAGTACTGCATTAAATATACCCCAACAGCACCTAGCTTCAATGCATTTTTTTTTTCTTTTTAAACGCAAATTCTTTTGCAACCAACAGATATGAATCAAAGATGTTCCTCGCCACCATTCTTTAGTTACAAGTTCTATAGTAAATATTTCTCCCTTGCCATAAATCCTTATGTCCTATATATTAAGCAAATCCCAAACTATACAAACTTTTGATATGTCGACTCCAAAACTAACCATGCAGTTGGAATACCAATCGAGAAAGGAATTTGGCTACTTTGAATCTTGACTAATGCAACTTACAAAAGATACAGCTGAACTTCGTGAAATAAGTGGTAACATGTGAAACAATAAATAAAAAATAAATAATATAAAATGCTTTAGAATAATCTAATTGATATAAGTGAACAAAAACTAAGACGTTTAGAGATAAAATTTTTAGAATTCTACAAAATAACCTAAAAGGCTAAATCTTTCATCCCTTATGCATTATCTCAAAGGAAAAATTGAAACAGCCGGGGCATGTGTCGTGGAAGAAAAACTGAACCTAATGTATTGTGAAGAAAAACTATCTTGTATCCATAGTATAAAAAAGAAAACAAATGAACACCTATCCGTAAAAAAATCATGACGAGGATGGAATAAATTTGGATTAGCAAGATAAATAATACCTTATACTTGTCGAGAGTTGGAGATCGATCACTAGTATTGGAGGAGAGGAGGTTGAAGGATGTTACTGGCTGCCACGAAAACCCTATTTAAAAAGGGATGCGCTGTTTTTTCTTTTCTTTAATTTTTAACTAGGGTTAACTTAATTAGAGTTGGAGTGAAACTAAATATATAGGTGGTGTTTGCAAAATCTTCTAAAAATGTAGAATCTCATAATTTAAGCTAAAGTGGTAAATTATGTTTAAGTTATAAGTTGAGGGTGTTTTCAAAAAAATCTAAAAGCTCATCATAAGTTAGGGGTGTTAGGATAAAAAGTTTAGAAGTTCACAAAAAATTATATTTTAATTTATTAAAAATAAACACCACAAGTTAGAAGTTAGGAAATAGCAATTTATGAATTATGGCTATTTTCAGCTTAACAAAAATGAAATGCGAGATTTTAACTTGTCAACTAACACCGTAAAAGGGTTTAAATGAGACTAAAAGCAGATTGTAGCTTTTTGTAAAACTTTGCAAACACCTTCTTAACGTTATTAATAGTGTCAAGCAATCTGGAATATAAAGAGACTTTGAGAATATTCGCGGTAATACACACGTATACTAAATTTGACAGGTAAAGATTTCGAAATGTAACGTTATTAATAGTGTCAAACAATGTGGAATATAAAGAGACTTTGAGAATACTCAGGGTAATATTTCGAAATGTATAAACGGGGGAAATGCATAAAACCCCCATGTCTTATAAAAAATGTGCACCAAATTAACTTATGCTATTATTTTTTATATTTTTAATAGATTCCATTGTGTTATTAAACATTTTGCACTAAATCCTCCTCATTTCATTATAACCCTCATATTTTCTGAAACTCGCATCAAAACCCTTATGTTATTAATTAAAACATGTAAGAAACCCTATTTTTATCAAAACTTTATTAGAAAATTGCTTCAGATCTCTTTTTTATTAAGAATAATATTGATAATTCATATTTAATTAGAGGTTTAGTACAGGGTTTCATAAACGCGAGTAGATTTAGTCCAAAAGAATTAACATGAAAGGGTTGGTGAAGGTTTCTTAAAACAAAAGGGGTTTTATGCATTTTTCGCCTATTTAAAACATTCAAATTCTTTAGGGAATTGAACGTTAATTTATAATACTTTTCCTTCTTGGATGAGTTTTAAAACTTTTTTTCCTTATATAGATCCGAGCAAGTTAGGTAAGTAATTAAAGAATTATCTTAATTCACTAGAATAAGATTACATTCGGATTTGTCAGCAAATTAAATATCAAAGCTGTAACAAATTAATGGTTACAGATCATGCCGGGATAGAAACAAAATAACAATGGTAGACAAATTATATATAGATAAAAAGGGAATTAAAACATAAGCATTTCGATGGACATGAAAATGTATTCCAAAAGCTCTGCAAAAATTTCTAAAATGTTAGCTTTATTGTTTTTACAAGCGATTCTTCTTTCAAGTGCTTATGGCAGAACTCATCATCACAAATTTGTGGTACAATCTTTTAGACCCCACCCCCTTAAAAAAAACTTTTATACCATGAATGATTGCACTAAAATTTATTGATGACATATGTTGCAGGTTAAATCAAGTTCTTACACTAGATTGTGCAGCACAAAAGAGATTCTAACAGTAAATGGAAAGTTCCCTGGGCCAACTCTAAAAGCAAATAGAGGTGATAAATTGGTCATCGAGTATCACAACAAGGCAGAGTACAACATCACTCTTCATTGGTATGCACATTGAAGAAATGCACTTTATTTTTCTTTCAACACCATTTTTTTTTTGTGGCTTTAAGTATATTTTTTCCACATGCACTCACAAATTGGGAAATGCATAAACACCCTCGTAGAGTCATAGTTTTGTAAAAGATGCACCAAAAGCTCGTCGTATGATTTTTTTTTTTTTTTTTTCCGAGGAATTTTGTGTTTTCAAAAACCTTACACCAAACCTTTGTTTTAGCTTACGTTATTTATATATGATTTATCAATTTTACCCCTCTTATGTTTCAAAACTTTGTAATAGGAAAGAGTTTAGTGCAGGATTCTTTTTTTATAGTATGAGGGGCTTTGGTGCTAGTTGTTAGCAACAAGAGTGGATTTATTGCATGTTTCTGAAACATAGGGCTTCCATGAATTTTAAGAATATTTTAATCAATTTGGTAGGTAAAAAACTTAGGAGACGAAAAAACATTCTATAAGGCGCGAGTATAATGCACACTCTTTTAAGATAAATTGAGAGATGGTCCATTGCAGATTTTGCAACAACAAATCAAGGTTTTTAGGCATTTCTCCCCTCACAAATCAAGGTGGCTCGAGTCCCTCTTTTGTTATTTAAATACGAATTATCATTTATCAATTTTACCCCTCTTATATTTCAAAATTTTGTAACAGGAAGGAGTTTAGCGCATGATTTTTTGATAGTATGAGGCGGTTTGATGCAAATTTGTTTTGTAGCAAGAGTGAATTTGGTGCAAATTTTAAAAAACATAGGCTTTCATGCATTTTCTCTATAAGAATATGTTAGTAAATTTGGTCGGTTATAGGTATAAAAGCTTAAAAGACGATAACAAGTCTTATAAAGCACGAGTACAATGCAAAGTAAATAAATAAAGAGATGGTTCGTCGAAGATTTTTCAAAACAAATCGAGGATTTTATGTATTTCTGCCCTAAAAAATCAAGGTGACTCGAATCCGTGACCTCAAAATTACAAATGAAACTAACAGAATGCGCTTCTTCGTCTTACTTTCAACAATATATTTATCTATTAAGTTGTATATTCATGTCTTGAGCAAGAATGGTGCTCAAATTTTGATGATTTGTACTTTTACATATAAATGTTATAGGCATGGGGTGAAGCAACCAAGAAATCCATGGTCAGATGGCGCCCAGTATATCAACCAGTGTCCCATTAGGCCAGGGCAAAAGTTCACTTACAAGATTCAATTGACAGAGGAAGAAGGAACAATATGGTGGCATGCACATAGTGGGTGGGCAAGAGCAACAGTCCATGGAATGATCATTGTTTATCCCAAAATTGGAACTACTTATCCTTTTCCCAAGCCATATGCAGAAGTCCCCATTATTCTAGGTAATTAGACTTGCAACATATACTAGATTAAGCATAAAATGTAATTTTAATTTAATCTACGATAGGAAAATGTAACGATGTATGATATTTTGTGATGCGCACGATGTTATAAGATATCCCAATTAGAGGTACAATACTAAATGACATGAAACTTTTAAGTGACGCGACAGTTCAAAATGGTATCAGAGTTAGGCTGAAAAGATGTACTATGTTTGTATACCGACCATCATGCATTTGCCAATAAAATTTATGTGTCAGGGTGAAAACTAATGCTTTTAGATGATGCGACAATTTAATAGTTATTCGTTCTACTATGCAGGGGAATGGTGGAAGAGAAATGTGATGGATATACCAAGAAATGCAAACAAGACGGGTGGAGAACCGATACTATCCGATGCTTACACTATTAACGGACAACCTGGAGATCTCTATCCATGCTCCAAACAAGGTATTCGTCGTTTTTTTCTACGCGAATTTAATTCGACGTTTTCTTTCCTTCCATTAACATTAGTTTAAAAAGCTCCATTTGGCCTAAACTTATGGTAGGAACATTCAAGTTGGAGGTGAAGCAAGGCAAAACCTACCTTCTCCGAATAGTTAGTGCCATCATGGACGAGAGCGTCTTCTTCTCCATCGCGCAACAC
The DNA here is from genome assembly GCA_946800315.1 of Misopates orontium. Classification (NCBI taxonomy): domain Eukaryota; kingdom Viridiplantae; phylum Streptophyta; class Magnoliopsida; order Lamiales; family Plantaginaceae; genus Misopates; species Misopates orontium. The sequence goes on along the minus strand of OX326948.1, from coordinate 3,727,590 downwards.
AAACTTACACTAGTCGGAACCGATGGATTCTACACGAAACCATTCGAAACAAACTACATTATGATCACTCCAGGCCAATCAATGGATGTTTTATTAGAAGCAAATTCTCCCCCTAATCTATACTACATGGCTGCAAAACCGTACTCAAGCGCATTTGGAGCCGGTTTTGACAACACGACGACGACAGGAATTCTACAATACGAGGGTCATGAACATCGCCTCCCCTCGGCTCCCCTGCTCCCGCCACTCCCTCCGCTCCCTCCTTATAACAACACACTAGCAGCGACTCAATTTACGAGAAGATTTAGAAGCTTAGCAGATAAAAACCACCCTATTGATGTCCCACTTGAAGTAGACACTCATTTGATGTTCACATTCTCTGTCAACTTACTCAACTGCACTGGAACTCCATGTAATGGCCCCTTTGGCAAGAGGTTTTCGGCTAGTGTGAACAATATCAGTTTCGTCGAGCCATCGACCGATATTCTACAAGCCTATTACAATAAAGTTAATGGTGTTTTTGAGAGGGATTTTCCTAGGAATCCAACTATGAAGTTTGATTATACAGGGGAAAAATTGCCTGATAATTTGCTAACACCAGAGTTTGGGACAAAGGCTTTGGTTTTGGAGTACAATGCAAGTGTTGAGTTGATTTTGCAAGGGACTAATGTGTTGGCTAGTGACAATCATCCAATTCATTTGCATGGATATGGTTTTTATGTTGTTGGATGGGGTTTTGGCAATTTTGATGCTGAAAAGGATCCTTTGGGGTATAATCTTGTGGATCCTGCTCAGGAGACAACTGTGGGGATTCCTAATAATGGTTGGGTTGCTATCAGATTCAGAGCAAATAATCCAGGTGAGTTTACTTCTAAGTCTTTGTTCTTGTGTGAAAAAATCAGTAGCATGTGTAGGATCTTCTCTTATAATGCAATATAACTTATGGATGACAATATTTGTGGGACTACATAGGTTTTGCATTAGTGACAATTTATTTTCTAAATGTTTAATGATGTCATGGTACTTTATGAGGTTTGAACTCACATGTCATGCTGATAGTTCACTAAAAGGAATAATAGAAAATAAATAGAGCCGTAACCAGATTTTTTTTTCGACGCTGAGCTATACTGAAGAAGCTAAGTAAACCAAATAACAATAATTTTTGAAAAATGAAACAAAATATCAATAAGAGAGAATAAGAAATGTCTTTCACTCGGCAAAAAAATATGAAAAACTATGCATTATCAAATTTGTTACATGCTTTAGCTGTCATTAATTTATGGACTATGTTACATGCTTAGACTGTCATCAAATTTTGTTAGGTTTTATAGGCATGAATGACGTACATTAATTGATTTCAGTTCCAGTGATCATTGATTTACTATGGGAGTTAATTGTGTGTGAATGTGTAAAATTATGTGCAGGTGTTTGGTATATGCATTGCCATTTGGAAAGGCACCAAAGCTGGGGTATGAGTACAGTTATTTTGGTCAAGGATGGAGCCACTCCTCAAACCAAAATGCTTCCCCCACCAAATGATGTGCCCACATGCTGACATTTCATCATTATTATTTTTCTCAATTTTTTTGGACTCATGTATCTATTTGGATAGTGCATGCATCGCTGGTTTGGATATTGGTAGTCACTACAGGTTTGAACTTTGGACTCTTGTTCTTTTTTATCTTTGTCTTTCTTTTATGTTGATAACTTTAAAAAAAAAAAAGTATATAGAATATTTCTTAAACTTTTGCATATTATAAAGTTTTCGTAGGTAACTATGTTGCACGAATATAGATACAAAAATACCAATATAGGTGAAGCGGCCACAATTTTGAAATGCGGTAGATACGGTATGATATGGGTAAAATTACGTATTTTAATATTAATATTACTATTATGGACTGATATAAACAATTTAATGAATTATGCATCAAAATGTAATTTGTAATCATCATTAATTAATTTATAGTACATTAGTAAAGTAGTAACACACATATCATCTAATTATTCGCTAAAATGTCAATGCAACATATGTAGGAAATATAAAGATAGCATAGTATTGAAGTACTTGATACGGTACAAAAGTATCGAATACGATACGAAGTGATTTTTCGCTAGGATATGTGCGTTATAGGTTGCAGCATTATGTGACTTGCTTGTTTATTTGATTGAAAATTACATTTGTCCATGAAACAGAAAAGGAAAAAAGATTTTTTTTTTTTTTAACACGGTTCCAGAAATTGGAGAAAAGATGGTGAAGGCAAGCAAGTATCCTAGCCCATTATATGGAATCATGGCTATTGTTAGCAAATAGCTGAGTTTTTCTGTTGGAAGCAAATAGCTGATTGTCAAGGCCCAAAGGCTAGTAGTATTAGAGCATCCGATGTGCTACAAAAGTATTAAATGTGGAACTAAGTGATTTTTGAGGTATTTGTGCATCATAGTTTGGAGTATTATGTGGCTTGCTTGTTTATTGGATTGAAAAACTACATTTTCCTTGTAGAAGATTTTTTAACACGGTTTCAGAAATTGGGTAAAATATGGTGAAGCTGAGAAAGTATCCTGGGCCCTGGCCCATCATATGATGGGGCTGTTGTTAGCGAATTTGTAATGGTCGAGGCCTACTTTAAAGGTGGACCACGTATATACAACGAAGAAGCCTAACTGGAAATTGAGCCAAGTATAGACAAAGTTTAAATCTATTCGTTTGTCGGTGAGATTGAACATTAAATGTAAAGAACTAAACTTGTTAAAAGATTGACTAAGCTAGCGTTGGTAACAATTCTAAGACAAAAAGAGCCTCATAGTTTAAGTTATGTTTTAAAAGTACTTTAATTCATCAGTTAAGGGCGTTTATAAAATCATCCCAACGTGAAATTTTCTAATATGTTATCTTGTATATACTACCGTTTTATTTTATTTTTTGTGCAAGCAAAGCATTCATTAAAGAAGTACAAGGAGTGCTTCAACCCTTACAATAAAAACGGAGAATATCTCAATTCCAAGCCAAACAAACCCGTGGGACAATGCACCAGTCAACAAACGCAAAAATAAAAATAAAACTAGTTCGTAATGTTAACCTTACTCCATACCTGTGACTGAAGTTTAACCAACTCCAATGTTTTAAAAACATCAATAGTATGCGGTACCATAAACTAAAAGTCAGTCCATATCACTTTTGAGATTGTGGAGAATTTTTTGCTTTGATTCTTAATCAAAATATTTAGATTTGCACGCACCGAAAAAAGTATTTAGGTGGTGTTTGCCAACTTCTGTAAAAGAAAAAACAAAATTAGTCTTTTTATTGAATAAGTACTTTTAGAGTGTTTACTAATTTAAATTTTGCGGATAGGAATGTTTTCGTAAGCTGAAGATTTCTACAACCTCTAAAACGGTGTACACTTATTTTTGGCTTATGGTAAACTTTTTTAAATAACATTATTATAGCTTCAAGCTTCTAGAAACTTTTCCACATACGCTAAATTAAAGAGGTTTTTTTTTTTTTTTATGTTAATTTAAATTATAAATTTTTACTTTCGAGAAGAATTTGCAAATACTACTTTATTGAAAAAAAAAACTGATCTTAACTTTTATAAGAATTTGTAGACACTGCTTTACCATCTTAGTTAAGTGATGAATTTAATGCTAAAATGCAAAAGAAAATTAGTTCATCCTCTTCTCGATTATGCGACACCTCATGCATAGCTCTAATTGTTAAATGTAGGCATGCCTAACGACTTACGTTTCAATAATTGTTTCTGTTATTGACTCATTACATTCTTTAACAACTTTACAGCTAATATTGGGCCCAAATACTATATTGTAATTTGTTTGAAATGAAATTTTCAGAAGTTCCCTAAAATGTCGGAGTGCCTGAAGCTAGCACTAAATTGGCAATATCCTTTATTAGGAAATTAATTTTCCTTTGGAGGGAGAGTAATCTAGTTAAATATGGGTAGTTACAGTCTTGAAAACTCAAGTTTTAAAACAAAAAAAATGTTATTATTATTATTATTATTACTATTTTTATATTTTTATGATTGAATTAAATTGATCTGCCATTAATGATCAAATTTGATAACGAAATTATATTATAACCATGTGAGAGGATGACTCACTCTCTTCTAATTAATATAAATGGATACGGATATAATCTTGTTATTAAACTATTCTTACTGGAGATACTATTGTCAACACTTGTACCTAATATTATATGCATATGCGGGGATCTATTAGACAACTCAAACGCGACTACAATTACAATTTTTATACCTAAGACTACGCGGAATTATTACTCTTCAATGTGCATCAAACTTCATGAACGTAAAACTAAATTGCTCCTAACGAGAATCGAATTTGAGATTAAAAAGAAAAAAAAAAGATTTTACCTTTTTAACTAACTAAAGCCATCCTTGCATGCGCTGTTCCAAACACTACTAGTTTCATTCTACATCAATTTAATGGAATATAAGTTGTTAAATGTCAGAATGCAATGGAACAAATAATATCCTTGGTACAATCAAGTGCGAAAGATAGCTTTAATCCAAAGTCAGATTCATAAATTTCAACACCCAATCATATTTGTGATTCCATCGAGAAAAAGTTGCCAAATGCACACATAGTTCATAAATATTCGTGAATGTTTAAAGACAATATAATTAACAGCTGACGAGGCTTGCTTCAATTACAAGTTACATCATATGAGCTGTTTTGTATTAATTGTGAATGTTATTGTTATAGTTTGCTATTATCTTCTAGTAAATTAGAATTAACTCACTAGTCCAAAGCCCATTGACCTTAAACACATGATAAAATAGCCAAGTTAAGCTACATGAAAATGTTTAAAATGCCAAAAGAAAATTATACAAGTGACAGATCATAAATTTTGGAAATATAAGTTGAGATGAAAATATCGTGAACCCTTTTCCTGCGAGGAGTTATGACTTATTGTCATGTTCATATACGGAAACCTTCTCCTTGTGGGAGCGATGATCATTTTCATTTGTACTATTTGGAATAATTCATTCATTTTTGCTTTTCTACTAAGTTAATACCAACTTTATTCTTTGACCATCATGAATATTATTCTAGTAAAATAATAATTTAGGTTATATTGCAATTTGTAACTTTGGTGAAAGGATGAGTGCTTTATTCCAGTTTATTCTTGATAAAAAGTTGTTGGCGTCTAATCAAAAAATATCTCCGTAGCGATATGGTATTTTTTTAATTAGTTCTAGCTCTGCTTGATTTTTTCTCGTGCTTCAAATTAAAAAATCTCATTTACAATAAAGATAAAACCGATTTCTATAAATCATTTTTCATTTCACCATCTTTCCTATGTATTATATACCATAAAGATCAAGAAAATATATAAATCAAAAGGCAATAAACTTTAGGACAACCCCGCATGCTTCACATACCTCAGTTGCAATACTAAATCGTATTCAAAAGCTGGCCTGCAGTATGGCCCAAGGATGGGGTTGCTTTGAATTGACAGCCTTGACACCTCAAAGTAATTGCCCGAAAAGGCAAGTTCAATTGAGTTTTCACTGTCATTGTTTAAGATATTGATAATCAGTGATAATTACATGCAGCTACTCTCTTGAGGTTTAATGTAATTATAGAGACCTCCCTAAAGTTTGGGAAAAATAGAACGATCTTTGCAAACGAACTGAGCAACAACCACGCCTGTTTCCGGCGAAATTTACATTTTCACCAACTAAAATAAAAAATGAAGCATAAATCGTCGTGGTATTGTTGCTCATTTTTTTTTTTTGTGTAGTGGATCCCTCCTAAAACTAACGTCCATTACAAATGTTGACGGAGTTTGGTGATATCATCATGATATATAGTAACGAACTTCAGTTTTTGTCTTTAATAAATTAAAAGTTTCAGAGAGTATATTTTATATATTTACTAAGTTTCAAGAGGTGTAGAAGTGAAGTTATGTAAAGCTTGCACAATATTATTGAAAGTCTGTAGATAAATCTCAAAGAGTTTTTAAAAACTAAAATCAAAACTATATATATTCAGACGATATATAACTAATTTTATTCTGTATATTATATATAAAAAAAAGTATTTTGTTATATTATATATGTTTTAAAACCAAAAATATATTGACATATTAGGTTTAAATTTTTAAAACAAAAATATCTTTATGTTTTTTACTTAAAGATTTGTAAATTTTTACATGCTTTACATTTTTATTATTAATTAAAATATAGGGGCAAAAAAAGGAAAGTAAGAGATTTTCACTTTAAGATTGTATAAAGTTTTAATAAATTAGTTTCTAATTAGATTTAAATATACATAAAGTATTGAAAAGGAAAATCCTAAAAGTATGGTTTCTTATTTATTAGTTTTAAATAAGAAATATAGTGTAAAAGCTTAAAGAGATTTTATATTTTAAAAAAACTTAAAACTATAATTAAAACAAACTTGCGTTTTAAAGCTCAAAATTTAAACAGTTAAGTTGTTATATGTCCTTTTGGCAATAAGTATTATTATCTTATGTAGGGATTTTTAAATAGTATTGTGCAATTTATTATAACATTAAATTTACAATATTTGAAATTTAATAAATATACCAATACACTCTCTATTATATAACATTACATCAACACCTTACATCAACGCCTCGTGAAATTTTAAGTTGTCACTCTGACACATGTGAAAGTTCATTATATTATCACGATGACATCATGAAATTCTGTCTACCTCTTTGGCGATCTTTGTCTACCTCTTTAGCGATCTTTAGTTAACAGGCAAAACCCTTAGCACGAAAGTAAAGATGAAAAAAGTATCTATGTGCAAAATACTCTCTTTTATACAATATTGTGACTTTCTTGCAGGATATTGAGAATGAGTTCGAGTTTTTTTGCATATAAAATAAATTTTGTCATCTATAAAATTTTAGAATATACACATATACTTTGTTTAATTAAAAAATAATTGAAAACACCAACCAGATAAAAAGCATTTCTTCATTTTACTACTAATTTTCAACTAGGGAATTTCACTGTTTTCATGTAAAAATATATGAACAAATAAAGAGGGATAATTACCAAAAAAATGAAGAGGGACTGGTTAGCTTTGCTTTAGGAATCACAAGAAAACTTTTTTCTTCTTTTCTTTTTTACCACGAGATTTTATTTTCCTTATTTAAGCATAATACATAGAGCTAGGTATATATATCCTGTTTGCTCAAGAGACCAAAAACACTTTCCCTTCTAGAATGATAGTGCAGCTAAGTCACATAAACCTCTACTATCGGCTGTTGCATGGCGCACCGATCTGTACAAGCGACTTTGTGCATGTACCTCGTACTAAGACGATTTAAGAATTCTTAGTTATCGCATTAAGATTCTTTAATTCTCTCTTTAAGAATTCGTATCTTCTCTCACTAAATGTTGTGTATATATATATATTGAAATCTACCTTATATTTTACCTCCCACCTACATTATGCGCCCAATGCCTTCTTATTTGATTGAGTTGAAGAATAGTAACACGGAAACAACATTAGATAGAAACTAATTGCAAAAAATGATTGTAAATTTAGAAACAAAAGATTGAATAAAAGAATCGATCCAACTCTAGCACAATTTTATATGCGACTATAATATGTAATAAGGTAAAATGACAGAAATTAAATATTGAGAAAAAACAAAAATATAGAAATAAAATAAATGAAAGAGGAAACAAATAACTAGAAGCGCTCAATTGTTAGAAGTTGCTAGTAATATCGAGATAAAATAGTGAAATTCAGGAGTAGGTGATGAATCCCTCGTTTTTACTACAAAAAAATTAAAAATAAATTTAAAAAATAAAAAGATACAAGTACTTACACATAAACTCAAATTAACTTCAACTAATGAAAACGTACATAGACATGAATTCACTATACATGTTAGATATACATCTTAATTTGATAATTAATATACTTATAAGTAGTTTTTTTAATTATTTTAATATACGCGCATAAAGGCGCAATCAAATTCATGAAATTATAAGTTTGGAGCACTTAGAACACACTTTCTCACTCGCACTCGCTCGTGCATCCACATTTTGTGACTTACGAGTGAAATGCCAAATTAATATTTTCGAAAACAAACCAAAGTAACATTCTTGAAAAAAAATCTCAAAATATCTCTCTCCAACAAAATGTACCTATTTGAACCTTTTTCTTTTGTCAAGTAATTATTAAAATAATACCATATTATAAGTCATCAGTCATGTGTGTGACTCCAATTATCTCCTGTAAATATATAACAAAGTTATTTAAAATGTTGACTAAATTTAAATGTTTTTTTTTTAAGTGTTAGTATTAAATGGTTGCGTCTGTATTATTTTTACCAAAAGTGTGTGAGAGTCTGAGACACGAAAATTTACAAATTGTGTTAAATCTATTATCTATAATTGTAGAATACACCGATGTCGGGGGAAAAAAGAAAAAGAAAAACGACAAAACTCACTCAGACTAATTACCGTGAAGAATGGACTCAAAAAGGAAAAAAAAAAAAAACAAAAAAATCCTTGTACGTGCTATCTATGCGGACTATGCCAAGTGCCAACCAACAAAAACCTTCCTCCTTATGTAAAAAGAGACAAAAAAATTCTCCTATATATTTTAGTTGCCAAAATATTCTTTTTTTATACAACACTGTATTCTCTTACAAAGAATTGAGAGGGAGCTTGAGTTTCTGCGCATAAAATATTTTCTTTTTATGTGTTTACTTGAAAAAATATACTTATATTTTGTTTACACCAAATACTAAAAATTAAAATAGTGAATCAAGACAAAGTAGTATAAGAAACTAGCAAAATTTGAAAACGCCAACCAATTAATAGTTGATAAAAGAAGTGCTTTTATCGTTTTTATACATGAAAAAGAGACAAACTTCAATTCAAAAATCACACAAGATCTTTTGCTTTTTCTTTTTCTCTATGAGTTTCTTTTTTTTTTTCTTCCTCTTACTAAGTATAAAACATAGTGTTACTGGCTTAAAAAGTCAAAATCCATTGGAATGATAGTGCAGCAATAATTTGGACTATAATGCGAGCAAGTTGGATCGAGATATGTATTAATCCTACCATTTCATTATTGAACAAAACATCAGAATAAATTCTACGATTTCCTCACATGACACCAATCCAAATATATCCACGTATTGACACATTTGCAATTTAAGGATAAACATTAACATATCCGAAGGTTCATAAAGATTTCCAATTTATATTAAAATGTCGCCACCTTAGGACCACCATACCCGGGGTCCATGATGGAGACTGCAGCCGCGTTCAATGATTAAGCGGCTTGTCGCATTGCTTAGGTTACATTCCGTTGCAGTACTATATATAATATTCGATTGTTTCAAGTGGCTAATTATGATTACATGAATCATGATCACGACGTTTGCATATCATGTTACTTGATTAATTAATTATGCATGTGACAATATATTTTGTTTGACGTACGTAATCTTGTTATGGGACCCGATGTTCGGTACAAAATTGTGTCAAAATATAATGGTGCTCTAATTTTTATGACAATACTATATCTTTGATTTAGTATTTCTACAATGGACAAGTGAGTGAAGAGACTCTTATGCAAAAAGGTCCGAATGATATATATATATATATATATATATATATATATATATATATATATATATATATATATATATATATATATATATATATATATATATATATATATATATATATATATATATATATATATATATGAGCTCCTGTAGCTAATGCCCCAATTATTACGAGCTTTAAGATGAGTTAGAAAAATGCGTATTATACATCTATTATGGGTTAGAGAAAACGTATTATATCTTTATACCTTAAAGTGAATTCATAAATTCATATATTGTGAATCTATCGGTTACATAATGTATAAGACATTATTTGATATAGGATAAGATTTGAAATGCCAAGCCGTGACATAATTATCTCCATTCTCTACTTGTTTATTCAGTTTGGATTGTTAATTACTGAAGTGAGAGTTATCAAAAGCTTCACACTCATCGACATTTCTTTTCCTAAGTTATTATTTACTGCATTGGTGGGCTTTTTAAGTCTATTATTCATAGTGCTATTAACTTTTAGTAGTAATCTTGCATATGCAATAAAATATGCTATTAGTTGTGAGTTATGACTCTTGGTAGATCGATGTTGATTGAAGCTATCTTGGTTTGTTTTTAGGTTAGATGGCCGTGTACGAAACGAATTTATTTTGTTGATAAAAATAATTTCTTTGGATTTTGGCAAAAATTTAAGAGGTGCGTTTCAGTTTTGTTTTATAGCAGTTTTACACGGATAAGTCTGATGATAGGCCCAAATGTTGTTATAGATGTTCAAATAACCTGGGTTTTGTGTTTTAGTAATATTTAACTTTGCAATAATTTGATGGATAACAAGAAGAATAATTAATATCCAATCATGTTCAAGATAAGCACCCCAATAATGTTTAATTATTTGGTTAGCCTGAAGAGTATTTATTTAAGTGATTACCAAATAATTTGATAGGAAATTCATTCAAGTGTGTCGCTGTGGACTAGGAAAAATGAAAAAAATTTAAAAAGAACTACTATTATCAAAACACGTAACCACATTCAAAATCGTAACCATAATCAAAATCGTACCTACTATTATCCCTTGATTTGCATTGTCTTCGCGCAGAATAAGGTCACATCACACACATCATTCATTTTAATTTCTGTATTATTTTAGATCTAACAAGCCAGGTATAAGATTTGAATTCCCAGCTCAGCAGGATATAGCTAGTTTGAATATTATATGTAGACACATACACTTAAATCAAAGAATAGTTTGCGGCGTTCTATTAGGATGGAGAATGAATTATGAATGGTGCTATAAAATTAAATAAGGAAGACACTATATTGAATTCCATATTCAGAAGGGTAATTATATTGAAATTTGTGTAGGTATGGGAACAAATATTTAAAGCGTTTTCTCCAGAAATAACAAAATGTTCATGTTTTGACTTTATACAAACGAAACATGAAAATCTTTATCAATTAATTGCAATAACTAAAGGACAAAAATATGCAATAAAATTGAAATTTTGATTCATGTGTGATGGATTCCTCTTTTGACATTGTACCTCCTAAAAATATTACATCTCTATGTATAATCTTGCTTAAATTTGGTTTTACGGAAAAAAACATAAATATAATCAGTGATTATTGATTGTGACGTATAATAACAAAATTGCACTATATTTTCGCTATCGAATTACCGAAAAGAATTATAGTTAAATTTTTTCTTGAATTTTCAATTTGTAAAGTTAGAGGAATGTTCTATATTGTCGAATAGTCCATCGCACGTAGTACATCAAATACGAGCAAGTGGACATAATGTACTGCCGCACCGAAAAGCCTTTGCGTTGTTCCATTTTTGAAAATATAACCCGTGATCGCGCAAGTTGTATGTATGTGTATATATGTATGTACTATGTCAGACCGTAAAAAACCAAGGACTTACGGCTGTTCAACGTTCAAGCTTACCCTTAATTCTTAGGTCTAGATTTGTTAAATAAAAGAATATTAAGATATCTTAATCATAAATTTGATTGTATTTACAAATTACAACTGTGATGAAGTCTCTATAGAGGGTGAATGATAATTGACATAATATATGACGTCCATTGAGTATTTTCATTAAAGGAGGAATTTGATAACATAATAAGAGAATGTTAATTTGATGCATGTTTTAAAAAGTACATGGGGATATTTTATGCATTTTCTCCTAGCATAGATGTTTGGATAAAACGTGTGGATTATGTTATCTCGCGGGAATCAGGATTGAGTCTATGAAAAAATTTCAACTTAATTCGCCCAAATATTATCCATGCAATTAAATTAGTATAAATAACCCGGATACCGAAACTCCAGGACGACATGATCACATGATAATATGATATCCACCCTGTTTGAAGAGGATCTCACTCATATATGCAAACTAGCAATTAAATAAAAATAATGAATATGTAAATTAAAATTAAAAAAAATAGGGGTTATACTACTATATATATATATATATATATATATATATATATATATATATATATATATATGCTTTACGTCATTGTAAATATTGTACGATCGAGTGTACACTCTGTATTGTATCTAAAATTGATGATAAGTGATTCATGAAACCATATCCATATGTCAGTGTCACATGTGTGGATCTCTGAAATTCGGACGGCAAATTCAATTTCGTCATATCTTTTCTATATTATATTCCTAATGTATGTCAAATAATTAAATTTGACGTCGATTTGTTGTGAATTATTACGGGACCATGTGATCAGTTACTTTCTTTACTAAAATAGTTTTAAATTTTTATTATCTTTTAATGGCAAACATTTCTTTGTTCGTAAAATATACTTTTCTTAATACTAAAGAAGATTTTGAATGAAACAAGAGCTGCAAAACAATGTAAACAAGATAATTTTTAATCTTAATGCGTTACACAATAGATTTAAAACGATGCAACTTCGTCAAAAGAGTTGGCTAACTACCTCAACAGTTTTAAGAATACACGAAGCAACCCTATGTCAAAACCGAGTTAAATCAGAAGTTTTTCGAATGCATAGTAAAAGTTTAATCACATGAAATTCTCTATACAAGGATAATAACGTATATAAAATATTAAATAACTAGCCAATTGGTTCCTGGAAATATTGCTAAACATTTTTTTTTCTACTTCGTGAAAGAGAAACATGAGAATATTTCTCAATTTATTGTAACAACTATTCTTACGAATTTTCTGTGACATGATGAAAAACCGTTGAAAATTTCCAAAAAGTTTATGATATTTAATTTGCCAATAGAAAAACATACAGGACCGAGATTTTGATATATGACAATAAGTCAATCACACATATGTTATCTTCCATTGACTATCCTTTTAGAATTGTTCATGGGAAAACATTTGCTCGTGTAGTCAAAAAAAATTATATTCGCTTCATTTACAATTAAAATTCCTTAAAGGCAATAGTTTACAGTTACAAAAGTGCATTTTAATATAATTGAACAGGCAAGAAATATATCCTCATCCAGCTGATTTCCCTATTTATTTCCTAGTCAGTCAGGTCACCGTGTCAATGCTCCCTTATCTACCATAAAGTAAATGGAGAAGAAAAAAAAAGATAAGAGATGAATAAAAATTGATGGTATAATTATTTCAAGACTTGAAACATTTGCAATTCTTTTGCTTCATGTGAATGTATTTGCTTAATTTACACTAGACATTCTTGTTAATTATGATGTATAGAATGATTACTCATACTAACAAATGTAATTAGTAACAGGCGTATATTGAAGGAAAAGTACTAAAAGATTATTACACACCAACCATGCAAGAATATATATAAATGCGAAATAATTTATATCTCCGGAAACAACATTAATGATTAAACAATCAAATCAAGAAGAATACTTACTTGAAATCTCGTTGGCATTAATGGAAAAAAGAAGTTAACATGTTAAATCTAAAACAAATAATAAATGAAAAGAGCCGGTAGGACAGAATCATGAGTTAAAGTTTTGGTTTTTGCATAACCAGTCCATCAAATATTCGAAACCTTTTATGAGTCTCGAGATTTTCTTGACATATCTCAAGAATTTCGTAAAAATGTTGTTGCCATGATTATGAAAAACTTTTGTATTTTATTTTTATGAAGTCAAAATATTATATTTTGATACTTTTCGAGAAAATAACTTTGATTCATTAATAAAATTGTATAATAAAAATATAAGTATGTAAATTACTCGTTCATATGCTCATTACTTCTTGGAGATTTAATTCAGATCAAAGGTTTTTAATATATTCTTTTTTTTTTTGAATCAAAAGTTTTTAACATAAGTAGAAGAAAAACAGTTACATTTAGAGAAATAGGAAGGCCCAAATCATATGACTTACCTGCCCGGAATATGGAGGCGGGCCCAGTAGTGTAGTAATAGGGCCAAAAATGACAGCTGGGTAAAAGCCACCGAGTGCTCAGCTCACTCACCGACCAATCACGGGCTGCCCGTATCCTTCACTGCATGCATATAAATAATTATTAAATATGATTTCAAGAGATAGTAAAAATTGCCGAATGAGCAACTTGTGTTAAAAACTGAATTTTTGGGACTTTCACCACTTACCAGCTCAATTGGCTCGGCTAACAATTCGGCGCGGCTATCACTAATATTTACACTAAAGAAAACTAATCTCGAGGAAAAAAAATTGATTTATCTCTCAACGTACGTATTATGATATAGAATATTCTATTTTTCATCCATGTCACATTAAGCATATATTTCTTTGTTTAAGAATCTCATTCAGCAGCTACTACTTGATAAATTATTTATGTACGTAGAAAGACAATCGTACTACTAAAATAAAATGGTAAATTAACACTAAAATACATTAGGCACATTACCATTTGCGGAAAGCACAAGTATCGAGCAACGTCTAGTGTACCGTGAAAAGTTTTATAAGAGGAATTTTAGTCCGTTTAAAATTAAATACCAAAAAAGAAAATTAAGAATCGAGACATTAATTAAACTGAATTTTAAAATCACAAGAGTTGCAATTAAAAAATTCGATAATATCTTTCAATCAATAATGGATTTCCAATTTTGCATCTATTTACTCGTTTAGGCTATCGAGTACAACAAAAATACATAAGTTATAAAAAAAACTATGAATATATTGTCAAACTTGATTTATTATGCTTAATAAAATAGAGAGGGCTTCACTTGCAGTCATAACTTCAGGTATTAAGGTGTAACCTAAATTTGTATATTCTTACTCGAATAGATGCATACGAAATAATCTAATATATTCAAACTTATTTATATTCCTAACATTGGAGATCTAAAATGGATTCTTAAATGATTCAATAATAACTAAATGTTATCCAAGAGTAGACTACATAAACCAAATAAGAATCGTCTCGAGTAGAAAAATAATTTTTTATTCTCAGCTTGTTCCAGCTGAGTATATATAGTGTATTCTTTTTAGACTTCTAAGTTTCATATCCTTAATTAGTTAATTTTGCAAGATTCTCAAAATACTAAATGATGTAATCCTCTAAATAGTAAATACATATAAAACTTTTGTGCTCCTTTTTATTAACGTTTTCAAGCAGAAATATTATTTTTTTATCTGAATTAAAAATAATTTATTATATAAAGTATACTTGTTAACAAAAAAAGCAAAAAAAATACATTAATCATATCCCATCCCCTTGGCTATTTTCCTAGCTTCGCCCCTACACGTTAGATATAACTAAATTATGTGCTTTACTATTTTCCTGTGCTAAAAAAGAAGCTAGGAAGCATAGCTCAACAATTAAAGGTAATATTCTTCGATGGATGAATTAGTACTGCTTCTGCTTCCAGTTCGAAAAGGCATTTTCTTTTTTCTTTTTTGAACGGAAAAAAGGGCATTTTCCTAATACTGAATTTTTGGTTTGGGCATTAATAGTTCCGTGTTTTCTTTCCTATTAATTATATTTCCTTATTTGAAGTACAAAGAACAAATATTTTCAATAATCTATTATTAAAAAAAGCTGAACTTTAAGTTATCAATCACAATCATCCTAAATTTCTTATACAAAAATCAGTAACAAGAATTTATCTGAAAAGGATTTGAAAATTTGCAGAATAATTGGCTTGGTTCCGGGATTACGGGTTGTATGCTATCAAATGATTTTTCAACAACCTTAGCACTTTGTGACGTTTGAAAAGAAAGATATAGATAACAACTTAACTGTTCGAAATATCTTTCAAAAACATTAAGCGTTTTGAAATTTCAAAAGAGCTAAAAAACTATTACGTTTTTCATTTTCCTTTTATTTTCAGCACTGTGGGAACCAACAATCACTATTCTTATGATGTACATAAACCTCTGAACTAGACGTAGCAGCCTACAAACAATGTCAGTCGAACAAACTGTACCAGAATCTGATATGACATATCAAAGATACAATTGTTGGTGATGTGTAAAGATAGCAAAGTTCATGTACGCCACATTCTAAATTTATTTTATGGTGTTATGACCTTCATTGACTTTTTGTGCATGCGTATTAGTATGTATCCTATCAAAGAACATTGATTTAATGGGTAACTTTAAGTTTCTTGTTCATTGAAATAACTTCGATATAAATAATCAACAAAAGTTCTACAATGTAAAATTTAGGCAATATTCGATTTCATTCTCCTAAAACTGCAAGTCTGAAGTGACATATGAACCATTTAAAAAATGCTCATTTAACACTCTATATCAATATATGTCTAAACATATACGTCCATATTTGTTTACAATTTTATATAAGAGTCCAAATCCATTTTTTGCTTCTAAATACCCACAATTGATCTAAATACCAAAAAATATTGTTTTTCAGTAAAAACACGCCCATTTTCAATTAAAACATCAACTCATTGTTGAAAACTAAGTCCAGGTAATCAAAAAAATATGAGGTACTCGAAAACTTAGTGATCCACTAAATTGGTTATTCTTCATTGAACAAATTTGAGTTGCTTGGAGTTCTCTATCAAATAAGCCCTATCCTAAAGTTGTGGTGACCCTCTTTACATATTCTCTTTTCAATTGCACTATCCATTTAGCTAAATGAACATTCCTTTTCCACTTTTATTAGCCACATACTTTTTCTCCCTTCCTAATTTGATTGCACACAACAATGAAACAAATAAGTGGTCAAATGTTCTATCACTTTGTAAAGAATAAATAAATAAACAAAGTACCCCTCTCTATAACGTAAAATATACATATTACTTTCATAAAAAATAGTAGGCAACTTAACCCTTTATATATTTTTGTACTATGAGAAATACCCCCTTTTATACTTAAGAATTAAGAGGGGGAGTCCTAAAATCATAAAGGCTATTCAATAATATGCTTATTTTTCACAAAGAGTAATATACCTATTTCACACAACATATATGGTACCTCGTCTATGTTTGCGAGTAATATGGCTATTTTACATAAGACAGGAGTGTGTTTTGCCAAAGACCTTGTTTTGAATGACTTGGTCTGAAGAAGAAGTATGTTTTTCCCTTTTTTACAATAAAAGAAAAACATTAAGATAAGATAAGTGGAAAACATCTTGATCTCTTTTTTCTACCCTTTTTCACTCCACGGCTTGGCTCCTAACAACGTTTGAAGCCGTAAAAACAGCCGCCTGAATTTCACGAGATTCATTTACAGAGAATATAACAGAAACAAATGTAGATCTTTCCTCTGCTGTCTGTCTGAAAAAACACACAATCTTTTTTTTTCTTATTTAAAAAAAATAATTAACTTCACTCTTAGGTATACACAGTGGCCTATATATACACACACACCAACTACATGCATCAATCACAAGAATTCTTTATTATAGTTATCCAAGAAAAAAAGCTCAAACACAACTCTCTTCCCATCTGCAAATAAACTCCAAGACAAAAAAGTTTCCCATCGAAACTCGTAAATTAAACATCACCAAAAATTAAAATAGACATATCTTCACGGACTGGCATATTTGTCCCACTCTTTTCTTTTTTCTTTTCAAAAAATCTCCATCTAATTTTTTTAAAAATTATTGTGAAGATTCTGCGGTGTAAGTGTTTAAAAAAAGTGACATTTAATGGACCCCGAGGCCTATTACACATTTATCCATCACGGGTTGCTATAATTTATTTTTTTATTAAAAAAAAAGCATGTGTTCTTAATAAAACTATCACACATAAATCTTTATAAGTCCCACACTAGTGCACCATTCATCATCCATTTCATTTCATTTTTCCCTCTTCTTATTAGGGAGGTCATAACAATATCATGGCCCCCTCAAAACACCACCACTCTGTTCTCCTCCTCCTCTGTTTCGTATGCACCATTACGATCCTATCAATTGTCGTCGGGCCTGTTTCTGCTCAGAACAAGCCCGTTTTCGCCTGCGATACGTCGAGTAATCCGGGGCTCAAGAATTTCAGCTTCTGCGATACGACATTGGACGTGGGGACACGAGTGGCGGACTTGGTGAGCCGGTTGACGGTGCAGGAGAAAATCTTGTGGATAGCTAGTGGATCGCAGGGACCGATTACTAGGCTCGGGATACCGACGTATGAATGGTGGTCGGAAGCATTACATGGAGTCTCGGATACAGGGCCAGGAACGACGTTTAGGGGCGTTGTTAAGAGTGCGACGAGCTTTGCGCAAGTTATTTTAACCGGTGCAACGTTTAATGAGACGCTGTTTGAGACCATTGGAAAGGTAATGTAATTAATGTGTGTGGTTTGGTTCATTGGTCTTTTTGTTTAGTTGTTAGGCGGATGGTGACGATGAAACGTGTCCTTGATCTTCATACATGATACAACAAATAGTCAAGTGGTACATTAAGTGGTAGAAACTATCTAGTGTGTTTTTTAGGCCATGATGATTGTTTTTTCGAGTTCTTTGAGTCCAAGAATGGAAAATTTTCAGTTTTTTGAATCCAAGATTGGATTTTTTATGAACCATATCTTTTCTCATCCTTTTACATTTGTTCTAAGGATCTTTTTTTTTTTTTTTTTTGAACAAGAGTTGTGAGTTTTTTTGATAAGTGATGTATGAGAAAGTACACAACTACGGATTCAGTTGTTTCTTGCATTAATGGCATTTTAGGTACTGAAAGAAGTATACACCAAACCGTGCAATTTAATGGATTAAATTTGTACAGGTTGTTTGTTGAATTTATGAATCTGTGATCTGTCCTTTTATGCGTATGTTCAGTAATATACTTGATGCTATTGATGGAATTTCAGTTATCTATTTGTATTCAATTGCTGATTATTTTTTTTTCTCTTTTTCTTTATGTGATTTATACCTAATGTGTTCTCTTTTTCAATAACCACATCTAATTTTTTAAAAATGCGACGCGTCTTCTTCTATAGTGTTCATGTTAATTACGAAATTACATGTATGTATGTCACCATCAAAGTGTTTTCTTAAACAATTTATTAAGAGGATTGGTTGCTTTATCTGCATACGGCAAGTTTTGTATTTAGTGTTGTTAATACATTCCTTAATGTCGTATTACATACGTTGTTATGCTTGTTTTATTAATAAGAATATCTAAAAACAATAAAGTAGAAGATTTTTTGGAAGGGCCAAATATTGTATAATTACTTTAGCAAAGTAGGTGGATCCCTCATTATTAGAGTTTTCAGTCACTAAAGCTCACTGCTTTTGCTTTAGTCTTTAATTAGTTAGGAGGATAATGAAAGCAAGGTTGATCTGATTTAGACTTGTCAACAGAAGAAGAAAAATTGCCACAAATGTAGCTGCAAGTAAAATATTGAAATCTTATGATTTTAAACATAATTTTACAGTCTTCATGTTTCAGTATTTTAAGTACACCAACTAGTGAAAATGTACCACAAAAGTGAAGCCAAATCTGATAGCGATTTGTGAAATGTTTCACCTAATCTATAAAATTACAGCTGAATTAGGTACTAAAGTTTGAAATTTTTTATGTATGCAGGTGGTTTCAACTGAGGCCAGAGCAATGTACAATGTGGGATCATCTGGATTGACATTTTGGTCGCCTAACGTCAACATATTTCGCGACCCCAGATGGGGACGAGGCCAAGAAACTCCCGGAGAGGACCCGTTGCTAACCAGCAAATACGCTGTGGCATATGTAAAAGGCCTACAAGACAGAGACGACGGTGATAAAGACAGACTCAAAGTTGCTGCTTGTTGTAAACATTACACTGCCTATGATGTCGATAATTGGAAAGGAATCGAAAGATACACATTTGATGCTAAGGTACAAAATAATACTACTAAATTTCAATTTCATCACGTTGATAGAAAATTTTCCTGAGTGTTTGTTTTGTTGTTGTATGAGTTAGGTAACACAGCAAGATATGGATGACACGTTCCAGCCCCCGTTCAAGAGCTGCGTTCTTGATGGAAATGTCGCAAGTGTGATGTGTTCGTATAATAAAGTTAATGGAATACCGACGTGTGGTGACCCCGACCTGTTAGCTGGTGTGATTCGAGGAAAATGGAATTTGAATGGGTATCTATTTTTTATGTAACATTCTTATAACCTGAAAAAAAAAATTAACACTAAAACAAACTGACTAGGCTACTTATGTTTTGGTTTCTCCAGGTACATTGTTTCAGATTGTGATTCTTTACAAGTGATGTTCGATGACCAGCACTACACCAAAACTCCAGAGGAAACTGCTGCTTTGGCTGTTAATTCAGGTATCTAGATGAAGTCCAAATGTGTGTTAGTTTTTATCAAGCCCATCAAATAGAACCAGCGTTTATGGTGAATTTGTCGTATTTCTTATGTAGGTTTGGATCTGAACTGTGGAACATTTTTTAAAGAACACGGTCAAGCTGCAGTGGACCGTGGACTGCTGAATGAAACTGCTCTTAACAGAGCTGTCACAAACAATTTCGCTACATTGATGAGATTAGGATTCTTTGATGGCGACCCGAGCAATCAACTCTACGGAAATCTTGGCCCTAAAGATGTGTGCTCCGAGGAACACCAGGAACTTGCGCGTGAAGCTGCAAGGCAGGGGATGGTTTTGCTTAAAAACACCGAAGGCTCGCTGCCCTTATCCCCTACTTCAATCAAGTCGTTAGCGGTGATTGGCCCCAATGCCAATGTAACCATAACAATGATTGGCAATTATGCAATTGATCAAAATAAAGGAGGTTGAATATTTAAATTATTCTATATATATATATTCTCCAACACGTCACTTACGTGCAGGCTGTAATATCTTTTTTTTTTTAAATTCCGTATGATCAGGCACGCCGTGTAAATACACGACTCCGTTGCAAGGTCTAACAGCCTCAGTTCCCACGGTGTACCAGCCCGGATGTGCAAACGTAGGGTGCTCCAGTGCTCAAGTAGAAGAAGCCAAGAAAGTTGCATCAACGGCTGATGCTGTAGTTCTAGTTATGGGTTCCGATCAGTCTATTGAGACGGAGAGTCGTGACAGGGTGAATATTACCCTGCCCGGTCAGCAACAAACGTTGGTATCAGAGGTTGCAAAGGTAGCAAAAGGACCCGTGATTCTTGTCATAATGTCCGGAGGGGGAATGGACGTCCAGTTCGCTAAAGATGATCCCAAAATCACGAGCATTTTATGGATCGGATTCCCTGGAGAAGCCGGTGGAGCTGCAATGGCCGACGTAATATTTGGATCCTACAATCCAAGTAAGTAAAAACATCTCTAACATCGTGATTTCCGACATAGCTTTTCAAAGTTAAAGAAACTAAATTAGCACTTTTCTGCAGGTGGAAGACTCCCAATGACTTGGTATCCACAATCATATGCAGACAAAGTCGACATGACTAACATGAACATGAGACCAGACCCCGCAACAGGGTACCCTGGTCGAACATACCGTTTCTACAAGGGACCTACAGTCTATTCATTTGGCGACGGATTGAGTTACACTGAGTTCAATCACGAATTAATTAAAGCTCCGAAGCTCGTGTCTGTTCCATTGGAAGAAATGCACGCCTGTCGCACGTCAAACTGCGCTTCTATTGATGCTTTCGAGGAAACGTGCAAGAATTTGGCATTCGACGTTCATCTGAAGGTGAGAAATTCAGGGAAAATGAGCGGGAGTCACACTGTTTTGTTGTTCTCAAGTCCGCCAGAGGTGCACAATGCACCTCAGAAGCATTTGCTAGGATTTGAAAAGCTGCATTTGACACCACAGACAGAAGGGGTGGTGAGATTCAATGTAGATGTTTGCAAGCATTTGAGTGTCGTGGATGAATATGGCAAGAGGAAAGTTGCATTGGGACAGCATCTTCTTCATGTAGGAAGCTTGACACATTCCTTGAAAGTGGGAGTTTAGGAAGAAAAAAAATCATCATTTATGTCTTTTTTTGGAATCACAAGATTGGAATGAAGAAGAAATTATTCCATACAATTGTAACAAATATATAGATATTTGGTGGTTGTGCTTGTTTTAGATTACATGAGTTATTTGTGAATGTATGCATTAAGTTGAAGTATATCATAACAGGGAAATGGAATGTTAACAAGCTTCAAAAGCCTCAAAAGAACCAACAACAATTCAACTCTTACCGGCTCGTTTTTTTTTTTTTTTGTTTTTCTTAAATAACTTCTACCAAATTCAGTTGCAAATGTAATGGCATAAAAGTACTAATAAAGGATACTGATATAATCTTGGTTATACCTTATAACTAGATGGCATCAAAGACCAACAAGAAAGATTGAAGAGCTGCTCTAAGTTTAAAAAGTTTAACAGAATATAAGGGGATTCTCTGGCATATAATGCTTCTAAAAAAACAGAAATGCTGATTGTGTATAGTTAAATTAATATGCATATAAGTTTCTTTTGAGGTCATAGAACATTGACTGAAGTCATAGAACATGGAGCCTGTAAAAAAGTATAAACTTAACATAGACAAATATATATATGACAGTTAGATTCTAGCTTGGCTCTTGATTCCTGAGATTTTGGAGTGCACGGGAAACCTGAGATATTGTGTGCTTGTTATAGCGACATTTTGCTGCATACTGAAGTTGCCATTCTTGCATCCAACGATACACTTATCTTGGTTCTGAAAATGCCCTTGAGCATCATCGATCAAAAGATATATGTAATCTGATTGCGGTACTTGAGCAGAGGATGGACTAGATAAGGAAACCGTGCTTGAGATGAACCAGCTTTTCTCCGGTATATTTCAAATGCGCTAGTTTTATGAAACATGAATGATTCGACAGGGACATCACCGTTGCCATTGAACTTGCATGAATCAAGGCAGCTACAACCAACAATTGTGGCGTAATTGAGGATTCAACCAAGTGCTTGTGGAATTCACTGGCGTAAGTTATGCTGGAGTCACGACTAACGAATTCTTCATATTCATTATATCTAGTCCATATTTTAGCATATAACTTGGTACTTGAGGCGCAGAAAACAAACTTACACTTTGCTTGAATCGTGATGCCTCATAGATAGCGTAGTTCGATTTTATTATCTTTGCCTCCTCTCCTCCTCCTCCTCCTCCTCCTCCTCCTCCTCCTCTGCATCTTCATCATTAACCGTTAAAGCATAAAGCTTTTCATCGTGGAACAAGATATCACTATACCTCTACGAGTTGTAAAGTATCCTGTCGTTATGTTCCACCTCTTTTCTTGCGGTGCACAATGCCAAAGTCTTTTTTGTCGCCTGCTGCAGGATTGGAAACAACCACTACGACGATGTAATATACCCGCACAAAAAACTTCCTCAAGTTTCATGAAGCTCGACAATTCATTCAGTTTTGGTGTTAAACCTTATAGAAACGGAACCGTAGACAACAGAGGGAGTTTTCGGGTTGTGAAACATCGTTGTATAACTTAGGCAATGTGAAACAATAATCATTTACAGTCTTTACCAATTGGTTTCAGGTAAATATTGTAATTTGCGCGTGAGGGAGGTTTTGGGCTTCTAACATGAATCATCAGAGGTGATTAGCCACGGTGCCTCGTGACAGGTTGGGATGTCGACCCGGTTCAGGATCTGGTTCCACGACTTGATACTAACTTTATTAGCGATCGTTCATATATCGTCGATTTTTCGGAAAAACTTATATTGGCTAAACTTAAAAATTATCCAGTTTACTACAAGGGTAGAACAGGGGAATTCGACTAGGAAAAATGCATAAAACCCCTCTATGGTTTCGAAAACATGCATGAAAAGCTATTGTGGTTTGATAATTATCTAGAACCCTCTCGTGGTTTCATAAACTCCATACACATCCATCTAACTCCGTTAGAGAGTGGTGTAAACTTGCTCTATGTGAGAGTCATGAGCTTGGTTTTTGAGTACTTTTTATTTTTGAAAAGACGATTATACCTTTTTTGATTTTAGCATAAAAGTCCTCATGGTTTGAAAAACCTGCATTAAACCCCCATTTTAATTTATTTACTATGAAAATAATATACAAAATTATTTATTGTCTCTTATAAATAAAAAAAACTCTTATTATTGGAAACTTAAACACAGAATTCTTGAAGTAAGGACAGTTCAATCATTCAATTAAAAAATAATGAAGCGGTTTTAGACAATTAACAAATCATGTAGGATTTCGTGCATGTTTTCGAAACCAAGGAGAATTTTAGTTTGGATACATCAATCAGAGTGCTATTAGATTCAGGAATTTCGAAACTTACATATTTATTGAAGAAGTTGGGAAATTAAAAGATTTTCCTTATTCTAATAGGACTATGATTTGAAAGGAAGTTCTCATATACAATCGGTTTGTAGACTTGTAGTCCAATACGACTGTAGTAAAGATTGAGTATTAAAATTTTCAAGCGATAATTATAAACAAAAGTTACTCACGTGTGATTTTTGAAAATTATGGGAAGAATTTACTCGTAATTACTATGTATATGGGCTGAGTTTAGCACAAATTAAGAGTTCTAAACTCAAGGTAACAAAAATCAAAATCATATAACAGTCCTGCTCAAACTCACCCGTCTAATTAACATATATGCATATATATATATATAGTCATTAGTCAGTGACTTTACAAAACGATAAAATAGAGGTACTCCATATCATATGTTCATAAATTCATGAATTTCCCCAAGAATAGAAGATGCTTCGTTTTAAGTTATCTTTTCTTCGTTTCATCAAATATATAGTTTACCGTTTGAAGAAAATCACCCAATTAATTGTCGAAACAACTACTACTTCCGGTTCTAATCCTCCTCCATGGAATTCGCTTCCTGATGATATTCTATGCACAATATTCAAAAACCTATGGGTAGGCGATCGAGGTCGCTCGAGACTAGTTTGCAAATCATGGAGACGAATACTCACTCACGACTATATTTCTGAGAAGCTGGAGGCTCCGTGGGAAATCTTGTTGGAAGATTCCTACTACAAACCAGAATCTCGTCTAGAGGTGATAAAGTTTAGAAGCTTGTCGGAACAAAGAATTTATTGTTTTCGATTGCCTTTTGGTAACCAACATTGTAGTTTATGCGGATCTTCACGTGTGTGGCTACTTATGGCTGTCGGCCCCTACATAAACCCAGACATGTATTTGTGGCAGCCGGTATCAGGTGAGACCTTAAAACTCCCTCCACTATCCACTCTTCCATTTTTTGACGAATACATGGGACTCAGAATGGCGAGGCAAAACTTTTCGAAGGTTGTTCATCGTGTCGAAGTTTTTTCAATGGGCTCCATTGATTGGATAGTGACGGTGATTTTTAGGAGAAATACATGCGATGAAATCGCAATGTGCACACCACAGGAGAAAACATGGAAGGTGCTTGGTGGTGGAGACTTTAAACTTCGCTTCAGCGATATCATATTTCGTAGTACATGCAGACAATTTTGGGCATTGGTTAGTCATATATCGTCAGAAGGTAACATGCTAAATATCTTTTCAAATTACAAAGATATTGTTTTGATGGACTGCCGAATACCAGTGGGAATAGTCTTTAAAGAGGTACTGGATGACCAAAATATTCTTGAAGCCCAATATCCTCCGGGCCTGCAACTCGCAGACACACCAAAACCAATTCTCCACTTGGTGGAATCACCACTTGCACAAAAACTTCGAGTTGTCGTTGTGTGGTTAGATTGTTTCGTGAGCGAGAACAATATTGTTCATTTTAATGAACCCATTATGCGACATAGGTGCCAACAAACTTCACATTTGATGGTTAGTGACGTGAACGCTAAAGCACAAAGTTTGGAATTCTTGAGTAGTATTGGGGAGGAAGCGATATTTTTGGGAGCTGGCGGGTCATTTTCGTGTCCTATTGTTGAAGGTATTGAAGCAGATTGCATATACTTCAGAATAGATGACGCTGCAGGTATTGCATTGCACGATTTGGTACACAAGCACTATACTGTTAGGGAAAATGGTGTATTCTCTTTGCAACATAAGAAAATGCAACGAGCTTCATCTGCAACAGTCAGGTTCCGTCCTGGATCCAGAGTAGGTTGGTTCATGCCCCGATGGGAATAAAAAATATGTTCTCCGCAATTTGTTTATATATATATATATATATATATATATATATATATATATATATTAGATTATTGCAAGTAAACTAGAATGATGGCTAACTTAAAGTTTGCTAACCATTCTCTCAAATCTTTGTTGATGTCTCAAGAATTTTATGGTTACATAAATACTGATGTTGGGATTTTTTGAAAAAAATTACTTGTAAAGTTATCAATTGTTTAAAGTTTAAATACTCGCGGAATATGCATGTCAAGCTTCCTACATGAAGAAGATGTTATATTGTTATCCCAAAGGCAACTTTTCTTTAAGCATATTAATTCTATCCAGGAATTTAACTTGAGGAGGACTAACGCAACATAGATTTTTTTGAAAAATATAATGTCAAACTTTGTATAAATTTTTTTGAAAAATATGATTCAGGCTTAGATCAAAGTTAAAAACATATCAACTATATAAGTAGTTAAATTATTTTTTAATAAAACAAGTATCAGTTGTTAGTTGTTACAATAGTGATCTAACAAAAAACAAAAGTAAATAAGGACACAAAGAAAAGGACTTTATGTGGTAAATTTGATAACAGTTACTAAACAATACAAGGAAAGAGAGGTAGATTAATATAAATTAAAGCTTTTCACACTGTTACCTTTCTTTTTTTTTTTTCAGCGTAAAATAAGTATTTGCTGAATCTTTAGTTTATTAGTTGAAAAGAATGTGTTTTGTTGTTGGGTTTGAAGATTAATAAGGATTTTTAGATGTTGCCAGCATTTATTTAAAATCTGAATTAGCAAACTTCTATTATTTTATAGGCTTTTCTTTATTATTCTTTTTTCTTCATAGTTAATACTTAATATAATACGTTATACGTATATAGTAATAGAATTGGTCAAAAAAATTTGGGGGTTATAGCCCCTCAAGCCTTCAAAATGCATCCGCACCTGAATCACCATACTCAAATGATTACAAACGTTGGAGTACTCTTGGTTTTAAAGTCACCAGTACTCAAACTTAATGCAAAAGCAACAATGTGGAACGTATACAGACCACAGGGACCATTGAAAAAAGCCAACAACGGTTTGACAACAGAATTTCTTTGAAAATATTGGAAATCTTTGTAAGAGATGGGGGAAATCTAATTTAATATGGCAACCCATCAAACTAGTTAATTTTCCATCAAACAAATTCTATTTAACCATGGTGTAGAAGGTTAAGCATATAGTATTAATTACTACAATGACTTAAGAAAAAAAAAGACTTGAAACTATGAGCTCATATTTTTCATCTCTGTTTTAAAAAAAACTCGACCGTGGGGCTCGCCTCAGGGCATTTTGACCTAAAACGCCATGAGGCAGCCCGTTGGGGCTTAACATTCACAGAGCTTACGCCTCATAATTTAGGGCTAGGGCATATGCCCAGAGGCAAAAAACTTGTTTTTGTGCCTCAAAAAACTGGAAAAGATAAGGATTACTTTATCTATTTAATTTTAGTTTCACCCTTTCGTGCCTAGAAATTAGTATTTCACATAAATATAAAAGTAAATTGAGAGATATTTGATATTCCTGGTAGATATTAAATAAATTTAAAATTCATCTTCTTCTTATTATATAGGTTTAAAACATAGAAGTTAAGGTTATGATTACTCATTTGTAGTCTTCTTTTTCAGTTTTTTATTTCTTCTCTTTCATTCTAGTTATCAATTAGTTTTATTCAATTTCTTATATTGAAGGTCTATGAAATTATCTTTATACAACTTATATAAAATGTAAAGTAAAATATATTCATCATCTTTTTGTATTTTTTATAACCTAATATTGAGACAAATAGTTCTTTATAATTTATTTCATGAATATCTTAGGTTATATTTTTTGTTTTTTTTTATATATTTATATCACAAATATATATTTTGAAACATTAAATATCCAAATATGTGGGGCTTACGCTCACGCCTCAGGGCTTATGCCTTGCCTCTAGTCTATGAAACGCCCCCTTTACGCCCTACGCTTTTTAAAAAATTGATTTTCATAACAACTTATTTATTCTTTTCTGATCCACAAGATATTGATTTTTGATTATTTCAAAAGATATGTTTTTAATTTGCCTAAGTTGTGATGAAAAAAGTTGGAGTTAAACAGCTGAAGCATAAAGATTTTGCTTTTCAAGGATCGTGTAGGATTCCCAAGAAATTCTTTGATTTCTTCCGGAAGGAGATGATTAATCACCTGCTTCATGCGTAAATCGTGAATAAACATTTTCTAAATTTGGTTTATGAATATTTGGTTTGATTAGCGGTTAATGATTATTGTTTGTTAGTATAACTATAAATATGTTTTTTGTGTTTATTTATCACACATTGAGCGTGAAAAGTTTAATACTCTGAAAAACATTTTTATTGTTGATTGTAACTATTTTGTATTTCAGTTAGGCTAGGCAATTGATATTTTGGTAGAACAACTAATTTTTCTCTTATCTTGCTGAATTTATATTATTTATGTTCTTTATTCTCAGATTGTTAATACTTGTGATTTTAACATAAATAAATTCAAGTTAGCATAGTATTTCTGTAAATATTAAGATAATTGAAGTTGTAGAGAATTTATTTTAAGGAGGACTTCAACAATAAAAATTAATCTATTTAATGCATAATGTCATTTAAAATATCATTTTTTTTATTACATGCTTTAACGCTTAATAATAATCACAATATCTAAAATAGGAAATTAATGCTAGATACATAAAACTTTTGAGTGTAATGATTTTTCTAAAAAAGTAGTATAATGTCAAACACATGGAAAATAAAAGAAAGCTTTTACTTTCCATACAAGTTTTCTTAGCTCTTAATGTTTTCCTTTTCCCCCTCTTTTTAGAACCAAACTTATAAGCTTAAGGGATAGGAGTTTTGAATTTATGACGTATTAATCATCACAATTTAATTAAGAACTTAATTAATTGACACATCAATTGCCTCAAATATTCCAACTGGTACATTAAATTTAAAGAGTTACCAAAAATTTCCTTTCTTTATATCTTTAATAATCTTATATAATTAATCAAACAACAATATTACATCTTCTCACATCCTCAAGAATTTGGATCCAACGTCATTATGCATTAGGTACTTGTTCTATTTCTCGGCATAGCCGCCGTAGTTACTTGTCAAATTAGGGTTTATTGAATTTAGGGTTCCTACATCAATTTACTTGTTGTAGGGGCCAAAGTCATCATTTGATCTAGTTGCTTTGCTATCTCACGAGTATTTTCATGCCTTCACTTGATTTCTGGTCACGGTGCAACTTTTGAAACTTTTCCCCTTACTCACTTTGAGTTATTTTTGTCAATCTAATATGTACTTACTAATTAGGATTGCGTCTCTAATATAATATAGTTCGCGTACGTATAGTTAAATAGTATAATCGAAAAACATTAAATATATCCGACTTTGCGGAGTCGTATGTTGACTTTCTGACCACCCAAATTTCTAAGAGAATCTTCTGTGTCTTTTATTGCTTTTCATTTATAAAAAGTTCATTAATTCATCATCGGTACGACATAAGATAATGTTTATTTGTGACCTTTTATGTTCATACTCACATCTACGACCATTTGCTTATATAATATTCTTCTAATAGTTGCTCATGGTCTTATCGCAAATTTTCATATCGTTTTCGTGTATTGGTAAATTGCGAGTACTTGGCTCTATTCTGCGCCGTTTATATAGATTTGTGGGACTTGAATCTGGAGAATGTTTCTCGTTGTGATTAAATTTTTGATTCTGTGCCTATTAGGTTGATTGTTGAGTCATGAGCGGAAACATTCAAGTCGATGATGCTCAACATGAAACTGGCAGTTCCAGCGGTTGTGGAGTTAGCATAGATAATTTACCAGAAAATGTGCTGGTTCACATCTTATCCCTCTTACCGATCAAAGATGCAGTGCGTACTAGTGTTTTATCCAAAGATTGGGAGCACAAGTGGACTTCAGTTTACTGTATAAACATAACGGATTTGCCGAAGCATGAGGCTAAGATCATTAACTGCGTCAACAGGATACTTCTTCAATCTCAGAGTATTCAAAGTTTTCATGTTTCACATCGCTTTAAGTATGTCTCAAGAAGGTTTACACCATGCTTAAAAACATGGATATCTACTCTATCAAGGCGTGGTATCCAGAGTATTGAAATATCTTCTGTAGTTGGCAGAGACTTTTCCATACCACCTTGTCTTTTCGACACTACTTCACTCACGAGTTTAAAGCTTAAGTTATCTTGTATTATGGAACTTCCTGTCACAGGTTATCTTTGTTACCTTAAATTCTTGTCCCTTAGCTCGGTTTGCTTACAGAATGAGCATGTCCCTAATACTGGCAAACTGCAACTTACGTTGCTAGTCGTAGAATCACTTGAACTAATAGAGTGTAAGTGGGGTCAAGTGAACTTTGTGGAAATCAACGCTCCTGCATTGACAACTTTTAACTATCATCATTGCCCTGCAAGTAAGGCAGATAACTTCCTTATCAAGATTTGTGGATCCACGCTTGGGAAGTTTCAAAGTGGTGGTGTTTCTTCACTCACTAGTTTAGATCTGAGTACATCATCAATTGTCGATGCAACTTTCAAGGATTTCAATCAGATATGTGAACACCCAATTATTGGAGGGAGCGGGTCGCATTCTCGAATATCGATCCATGAATTCTCAGGCTTGAAATATTTGGAACTTCAGGGTCGTATCGATAAGGTTCGTTTTTATAAACTTTTTTGTTTCCCCATTTTGCAATTGATTGATTATTGGCAGTTTAGGAATTATTCTACTCCTAACAATGATGCAAACATTTCTAGTATCTTTCCTATATCCTGGCAGTACCATTGAATGGTAAATGTGCATACTAATTTTAGTATCTTTCCAGCTGACAACTTAGATATCAAGCTCAGTTTGTGTTCATTTATTCAATGGAGTTCATTACTATAGAATGAGATAAAACTAATATAGGTCATGTGTTCCCAGTATAGCTTCTATTACGAGTTACCAACTTGAATATATAGACAGAGTATAATTACTTGAGAGATAGCATTTGAGTACAATTCAACGAATTTATATTTTACCCTATGTACGCGTGAGTCATTTTATGGAATAAAAACTATCTGAAGTCCAAGTTATAACTAAGACTAGTATAATAAACATAACGCTTCGAACTTGCAAATTTCATTGTTTTTAATACGATGCAGATTTGATTTTGGGTTCGATGTATAATTTTTTTTACATTCTTTTGCTTGTTTTTCTCAGCTTGACCACTTAAATAATTTCTGATTATCTTTTTTGTTGTTGAAGAATATATGAACGTCATCCTAGTCTTGCACTTGCTAAAAAATGAACTAACTATTCTTTCTCTGTGGTATATGCCAGTTTAAACCAGGAACTTCTCTTCCCAAGTTCGATAGGCTGCAAAAACTAGAACTGTGTATATTCTATAGTGTTGATGCTTTTGTTGAGTTACTTCAAATGGCACCAACTCTAAAACAACTCACCATAAATGAGGCAAGTTATAACATAAACTCCTTGTTGTCTTTCTTCGTTCTTAATAAGATTAGGTCCAAGTAGTTATTCGGTACTTTCTGTTTGTTTTCCAGCCTTTGGTGAAAGAAGCTGATTCAAAAGCTTTGGATTTTGATAAGGCTGAATTTGTGCCATCTTGTGTGGTGTCAAACCTAGCGGAGATCAAATTTTCTGACTTTATGTGCATAACGCGTGAACTTAATTTGGTAAAGTTTTTGCTGAAGAATTCTCTGAAACTTGAAAAAATCATAGTTTCTGTTCATTCCAAGCCACTGGGTTCAAAGGCTGATATCGAAGAAAAGCTGTCAAGCTATCCTAAAGGCTCGCCTTGCATCTCAGTGGTTGTAACTTAAGAGGTTTACGTTTCTCTCTCTTTAAAACTTTTGAATGTTCGTTTTTGTGTATTCTCTAGGCTCACTTATAATATCTAGCACATTGTCGTGTCATGTACTCTTAATTTTCTAAACTTAGAGTCAGCTCTGCAACTATTCGTGTTAGCATCACGTTCTCTGAAAGATAGTTGATATCTGGTTATTTCATTGTAACGTGAACCAAGTTTATATCTTGATTTATGTATACTTTATGAGTACCTTATGCTATTACACCTCAAATACATTTTACTGGAGATTATTTCAAAGAGAAAAAGTTGAAATATTGTTGAATCTTCTGAAGCTTGTTGAATTTCAATTGTTCGAACTAATTGTTGCCCTATTATGGACGTATCAACATAATGCTTCGACTCTTAATTATATTATACATCTCCTAATACATAGCTTCTAAATTGAAAAGTTCTTATGTTGTCCTTATTCCTTAAAAGGTATTGTTTCTTTGTTTCTTGTCGCATATTGACCATTTCTTGTGACAATATTCCAAACACTTGGGACAGAATTGTTTCATTTCATCCCACTCTATGCTTTTGGCTTCTTTGCTGCAGTGAAAGTAAGCGTAGCATGTTGGCGGTGTTCTTACTGTCCGTGGCCAAATGTTGTATACTTTATTTTCCCCCAATTTTTGTTCAAAGCATGGTAAGATGCTAAAATCTGATTGTGAAACTGAGAGAGAGAGATTGGTTTTCAAGATAGTTCTCATGTTTGTTTTTCTATTGTGCAAAAACCAGAGATGTTCTGGCATGCAATGCTTCCATTTGTATTGTTTTTCTTTGTCATGATTTTATATAAACTGCCTTATTTGCTCTTAACGGTGCTTATTATTGTCTTTCTATGGAAGTCTTCAAACTCGAGTTTTGTATACTGACCTTTTGGTTTTTTTCCTGATTCATACTGTTTTTTAAACTAAAAGGTTTGATTCAACAATATTAAACATGCACACAGGTCATGAATATCGTCCCTGTTCTATTCTACAAACATAAACAAAAAATTAACAAAATCAATCTTTGAGTAACATACCAAAGAACTATATTTACCGAGGAAAAAATACAAATAAATTTTATTTAACGAACAAAGTCAAAGCCAAACCTAAATACCTGTCGGTAGTACGCCACGCCCAATACGCCACAGAAGGATCTTGATTTTGGCACTTTTAGTTTCCAGATGAAGCACCAATCAGCATTAGCGACGTCACTACTTTCCCCACAAGAATTACCACGTCCAATTCCCCTTTCCATGATAAGATGATAGGCGGTACGGACTGAGAAGGATTCGTACAAAACCATCCTTCAACCGCGGACTTGGAGGGGTATAAGCTCAAAATTAATAAGGCCTCGGGATCCACTTATCACCCCGGATTTCGATAGCTCTTCCATACCAACTCTCCATCTATTGCCCTCCTCAATCACCTTCCTCGCGCTAGCTATGCATTTCCATGCATAAGATGCATGTGTATCGACTCTCACCTCAAGAAAGAAATTAGTTCAAAAATATCGTGCCTTGTACGTTCGTGCTATCAAAGAATCTGGGAACATAAGAATTCGCCAAGCTTGTTTCGCCAGCAAAGCTAGGTTGAAGGCCCGTAAATCCCGAAAACCCATACCCCTTGCTTTTTTACTCGAAAAAAGCTTGTCCTACGGAAGCCAATGAATACGTCACTTGTCCCTATCTTCTCACCAAAAAGTCTCTCGTCATAGATTCAAGCTCGCTAATTACACTTTCAGGGAATTTAAAGCCAAACCAAAATACCTAACCATGAAAAGAATGAACTATAAAGTGAGGAATATGTGCCCTTATGTATTGTATCTCATCTGGAGATAGTCAACTTTACCTGCATTGTTGACACAATGCATGAGCTGCTCAAATTGGCAAAGTTTTTCTTGAAGAATGCAGTTGAACTGAAGGAACTTTCTTTCTCTGCTTTGAACGGTCCCCATCTTCTCCGATTTTGAAGAATAAAATTACAGAAGAGTTGTCAACGCATCCTAAAGCTTCAACTTCTTTAACAATTGTCTTCACTTAGAAAATGTGAAAAGAGATGCATGGAGTGATAACAAAGTAGCTCACTAATGTTGCTTATTAGACTCCTTGTGGACGTATATTTACCTTGTTAAGCAGTGAAATTTTATCTTATATCAGAGCTTTGTTTCTAGCGTTTATGAAATCAAAATATCTGGGTAGAATAAAACTCAATGAGCAGTAGATGCATGCACATTTAAGTCAATATTAATGATAATTTAGGGGATACCATTACATTCATGTTGTACATGCTCGTTGGTATTAATTTTGTTGTTTCCGCTCTGGAGGTATTTTCATTGACATTCTCTCAGCGATTCTCCTCGCATAGCTTCATATAGAGACTGCAGTCACTGCACAATACAATTTTAGAGGACATAAGTCCTGTAGCGCGATTCTATAAGGGGGCGGGCGGGACCAATATATATTTGAAATTGAAAGGGCAATACTTAGTCCTAATCCCCAACCCGCCTCTCTAATGCAGGTACTCACCTACGTTACCCAAACCCGCTTTACCCGTTCCAAGCTAAAAATACCCAATTGTGACGAGTTTGGTGTGGGTACCCATTTTTTTTCGCCCATCCCTACTTTTGACATTTATCAATATTTTGATATGCTGTATTTATCTTATACATACGAAGTGATCGTTATATATCGGTAGAATTACACTTTCACCCCTAAGGTATGCGTTAATTACATAGACACCTACTCATTTGTAGTGTATATTTAATCTCACAGACAAACTTATATATGACGTTAGGTCTTAATACACATTATTTTAGTCAAACTTTTAAATGATGTGATAAGTAATTTAGTAAGACTTACGAATAGACACATTATTTTAGATGTTTATACATTTTTTAAAACAAAATAAATGAGAGGCGCAAATTAACATTAAACAAAATTTAACAAATTTTGGACATAAGTTAACCTTAAAGGGTGTTTGTGTAATTTTTCAAACATGAGGGGTGTTTGTGTAATACTCCCCCTTTATATAATTTGGTAGCTGAAGTGTCTCTCTCTCTCTCTCAAACTCCCGCGTCTCTTTCATTTCCCTTTCTCTCTCTAGGGTTTCTCAATTCTATTCTCTCCCAAGTTCGAATTGCATTTAAAAGAACAAAGTATTTTACACTAAATGCAGCAAAAGTGCAGAACTGGATACAATGGAACTGTAGAGAAAGTTCATTTGAAGGAACAGAGTTGCTTTGATTTGCAAATATTTTTAGGTACTATGTTCTTGTATCCTTCTTTAATTACCATATGATACAATTCAAAATATCATGATTTTAAAGTTAGTGGTCATGTCTAATGATCAATAGAAATCGAATCCGGTACATCTTTCACGCCACTTTATGTTGAAGTTGGTTGTTTCGTTGTCTCGAGTTGTTACTCTTTCGTCTGATACAATCACGAGTAGTTCATGTATCCAAATTTGATCACCAACTAGAATTTACTCAAAAGGTTCATGTACCCTCGATTAAATTGCAGCTAAAACTACATCCAATGCATCATGAGTTTACCGTCAACATATAAATCAAATAATCAATTCAAGAGAAAGCTAGTCTCATACGTCTCCCATGCCATCATCGTATACTAACGTTTGTTATTCATCTTCAATAGTTACTCTTTCATGTACTTGTATGATACTGGTCATCTTTGGACAATAGTTTACATAAAGTGTGCATGCAGAGAGAGTAACTTCTTGCACTCCACACCTAACCATTAATATTGGACAATAGTACTGAGTTTTGTGTCACCTGATGCTTTCTCCATACAATGATTGATTAAGAAACGCACACTTTCCCGCACTGAAATTATTGGCCTCTAACAATTACTTGGTGAAATTTCAGGTGGATTTGAGAAATTATGAGTACAGGCACTGGAATTAGTAGGATGCCAAGAAAGAAATCTCGAAAAACTGGTTGTACTGGAGTTGATCACATTAGTAATTTGCCAAATTGTGTTACATGTCACATTCTTTCTCGCCTACCCACGAAGGACACGGTGAGAACATCTATTTTGTCGAAAGATTGGGAATACAAGTGGACTTTTAGTAGCAACATTGAACTCGATGACAGAGAGACAGTTAATTGTAATGAAACTAACAAAGCTGCTTTTGCTAACTTTGTCGATAGAACACTTCTTCTGTCATGGAATTTGCAAAGTTTTCGCCTTTCGTGTAGACAGAAGTATGGCTTAATTCGCATGAAAACATGGATATCTGCTGTATTAAGTCGTAATGTTCATAGTTTATACATATATTATCCTTTCAACCTTCTATTAAGTCGTAACGGACACATAGTCTTGCCCTTCAACCTTCTAATTAGTTACTATTCTCTGAGAAAATTGGAATTGGACATTACTTACAGCACCCTTGGAGTTTCTGCCGAAATTTGTTTTCCTCTACTCACAGTTTTGAAACTAGAGGGTGTTAAGATTATGAATGAGCTTCGTATTTCTGATGTGGTGAAATTCTATCTCCCTGTCCTAGAAACATTAGAATTAAAGCACTGCGACTGGTTGAATGTGAAGTTTGTGGAAATCTATGCTCCTAAAATGATTAGATTCAAGACTGATTTTCCTTCTGGTGTGAATGACTACTCAATCAAGATTATTGGAGACAGCCTTGTGGACTTCTTGTGTATTGGTGGTTTGCCAGAAAATATTGTTCTATCTGGTGGATCAGAAATTGTTTATGCAGAACTGTATTATGTTTTTAAAGAAGATCTCTATCATTTAGACTGCGGAAGAAAAGTTCGAGAGTTACTGAACGGGTTCTTAAGTTTAAAAGAGTTGACATTATCAAATCATGCGGCAGAGGTTAGTTCATAACTATTTCTCCTTTTCAGAATAGATCTTTTCCTTTTGAAATTGACATCTATTTTGTTTGTGATCTTTGCCAAGGCAATTGCCTTATCAAAACCAGGACGTTCTCTTCCCAAGTATTATAAGATGGAAGAACTATTTATGTCTCATTTTCGTAATACTGAAGCATTACTTGAGTTACTCCACGCGGCACCATTTCTGAAGGGTATATGCTTATTCATCGCGAGCTAAGTTTTATTTCCCTTCCTTTGTGTTTTTTTTTTTTTTTTGAGTTTTCTTCTACTGAATGGGGATATGTTGTTAATCTATTCTTTCTTTTTTTCAGTCTGCAGATTGGAATGATCATGATTATGATGCAGAGGAGTATGTGCCGTCTTGTATTCTATCTCACTTGGAGAGAGTCACATTTTACCGTTGTGATGGGGAGATGGATGAAATAAATGAGATGAAGTTGGCAAAGTATATATTGAAGAATGCAGTAACACTAAAGAGGCTGCATCCTTCTAGCAATAAGATCGCTGAAGAGTTATCGACATATCCAAAAGCTTCAACTTGTTTAATCATTTCCTTTTGCACGGACAGCAGTTCCAACGAAAATTAACTTGCAAAAGAGGGGGAGTAGTTCGGCTGGGAACAATATGCAATGCCTCACAAGAAAGCACAGACCATGTACACTCATTTTGAGCAACACTTGAACCTATATCTGAAACATGAAGTTAAGTCACAATGGCAAGGAATATATCTGGTACCACTATTGTTAAGTTTCTACCAGTTAGAGAGGACTGCTTGAACTAGTTTATGTTTTTATGAATAGTTCTTGGTCTGCTGCTTTTTCTTATGGGGTGTCTTTCATATTTGACCAATCTTTAAATGTATCAGTCAATGTTAATTTCTTTTTATATTTAAATACGAATATTTATTCAGCAGGAAGGCAATAAATCAAGATTTATGGGGCTGGCTTTTTACACAGCCGGAGTAAAGAAATAGAATTAATGGATACAATGGATCATAAAAGTTGCTTTAAAAGTTACTAGGCAGAAAATCAATTGTGAAATATCTTGCGTTATTTTCGATATTCCAAAAGTCTTAAGTATCAACTGCTCATTTACTCAATGTATCTAAATTTAATTACCAAACAGAACTAATGTACTAGGTTCATGTATTCTTATTCGATTTGTTTCCCAGTATAGCTAAATCCAAATAGTTCTTGATTTTGCTACCATTGCGTATGTAAATCTAATTTTGTGCGATTTGCCCCTGATGTCGGACAAAAACTTAGACACATGTGCAAAATGAACGGTTGATCAACAACACAGGGGGCAAATCTCACAAAGATCAATAGGTTGTAGGACATTTCGCACATTTTTATAGGTTACGAAGTAAAGTGCTACAAACCCCATAGATTGGGGGGTTTGCTACAATTAACCCTTTTTTTTTCTTAAGTTCATTGTTTTTAACCAAAGTATATGTAAATATTAATGTCGAAGTAATGACATCGGCCATCGGATTAAACTTCAACTGACCGTAACAAGTAAGCATTCAAATGCTTGAACTCTTGAGATTTATTGTACAATATATAATCTTACAAATGTAAAATCTTTTCAAATTTTGATTCATGGTTAAGTCTATGAAATAATTTTGAAAATGAAGCGGTAGATGGAGTTAATTTTTCCTAATTAATTTTCCGTAAAAACCCAAAGTCATCCTAATTTAATTTCCAAGCAGGTTCTTTATGTAATTGTTGAATGACTAGATTTTAAAATACATGATTTTGCTTTCAACTTATAAATCTAATCATCTCTTTCATTCTTTTCCCATGCCATTTTGTATGTATCTCATTTAAATAATTCTGTCTTGTTTGCGGAATTTGAGACCGATTGGGAGTTCTTTTACGGAATCTTCAATTAGTTGGAGCTCAAAAGATTGGTAGGGTAAATGGTGGAGAACGTATAATATCTCAAATTTTGTCCCTCCTAACCTGCGAGAAACGCGGTGCAGACTAGTG
The DNA here is from genome assembly GCA_946800315.1 of Misopates orontium. Taxonomy (NCBI): domain Eukaryota; kingdom Viridiplantae; phylum Streptophyta; class Magnoliopsida; order Lamiales; family Plantaginaceae; genus Misopates; species Misopates orontium. The sequence goes on along the minus strand of OX326948.1, from coordinate 3,688,759 downwards.
TTTCTGTCGAAAGATTGGAACTACAAGTAGGCATTAACTTACAATCTTGACTTATGTAATAGAGAGCGGTGCTCAAATAGTACAATAAGTATAATTTTATGATATGCCCAATAACGTTTTCAGATGGGCCAACTAATGATAGAAGTCTCGTGACTAGTGGGCTTGAATGATTTCAGATTTAACCCAAGAAAAGAAGTATATATCGTGACAATGCGTTTGCTATGTTTTAGGGCGGGGACTAGGGAGTATTCAACTCTTTCACTTTATCTCTAGGGTACTTTTCTCTTAATTTTTGCACTACATGTGCGAGAGAACTGGATACATTGGAACTGTAGAGAAAGTTGCTTTGAACGAACAGATCAGTTGACGCCGTGAAAATAACTAACGAGAAAAGGTAACAACCCACATCACATATATAACATTCATGAGTTCATGTATATCCTATTTCGTTTTATAGTTGATATGTTCGTGTGTCCAAATTTAATTACGGTACAATTAAAATTCAAAAGAAATCATAATTTTACTCTCAGTAAATATTTTTAATGATCAATAGAAAATCGAATTTGATACACGATTCACGTCACTTTATGTTAAACTTGGTTGTTCGTTGTCTCAAGTTGTTACTCTTTCGTCTACCCAGTCTAATACGGGTACTCAAATGTGATGGTATTAGTGATTTTTCTTCATGCATTGCGATACTTTCTCCTTTAAGTGATTGATCAACAAAGAGACATAGTTCTGATTTCTGGTATTTTAAGGCCCCTAACACGTACTTTGTAAAGTTTCAGGTTGATTTGTGAAATAATGAGTACAAGCACTCAAATTTGTGGGAACCAACGGAAAAAATCTCGAGAAGCTGGCCGTCCTGAACTTGATTACATCAGTGATTTGCCCTATTGTGTTATGTCTCACATTCTTTCCTGCCTACCCACGAAGGACGCAGTGAGAACCTCAGTTTTGTCAAAAGATTGGAAATACAAGTGGACTTTTAGTTACAACATTGAACTTGACGAACGAGTGATATTTAATGATGATGAGAGTTTCACAGACACTTTCTCTAAGCTACCAGAAAGAAGTGCCGATTTTGCTAAGCTTGTCGATAGGACTCTTCTTCTATCTCAGAATTTGCAAAGTTTTCGTCTTTTTTGTTGGCTGAAGTATGACTTAATTCGCATGAAAACATGGGTATCTGCTGCATTAAGTCGAAATGTTCATAATTTATATATAAATTATACTAACGGGGGCATAAACTTGCCTTGCAACCTTCTTAAATGCTATTCTTTGAGAAAATTGGTACTGTTCATCACTCCCAGCACCCTTAAAGTTCCTGGCAAGATTTGTTTCCCTTACCTCACATTTTTGATGCTTCGTGGAGTTGAGATTCGGAATGAGGTTTTAAATTCTAATGTGGTGAAATTAAATTTTCCTGTCCTTGAAACATTTATGCTATTTAAATGCAAATGGTTGAATGTGAAGTTTGTGGAAATATATGCTCCTAAAATGACTACATTCACGTCTAGGACCTCTTACGATTCTGGTGTTAGTGACTATACATTCAATATTACTGGAGGCAGTCTTGTGAAGTTCGAGGCTTGTGGTGGTTTACCAGAAAATATTGTTCTATCTGGTGGATCAGAAGTTGTTTATGCGGATCTGGATGGTTGCTGTGGAGATGAGAGTCTTTATCGTTTGAAAAACGGTGGAATACATATTCGAAAGTTAATGAACCAATTCTTGAGTTTAAAAGAGTTGATATTATCATATCCTGTAGCAAGGGTTAGTCTTTAATGCTTTCCATTTTTCACAATAGGCTGTGATTTCGTTTTCTTTTTAATCGATTTCACTTTTGTCTGCTATCTTTTCCAAGGCTATTGCCCTTGCAAAACCAGGACTTTCTTTTCCCGAGTACTATAAGATGGAACGGCTAGTAATGGTTTCTTTTAGTAATACTGAAGTGTTACTTGAGTTACTTCACGCGATGCCGTTTCTGAAGTTTCTACTCTTATATGAGGTAAGCCAAGTTTTTGTTCTCTTTCGCTCTTTTTGGGTGTTCTTCTCCTGAATTGGGATATGTCCGGTTCATATTTTTTCAGATGAAAGATTGGGAAGATTATCATTATGATTATGATGCGGAGCAATATGTGCCGTCATGTGTATCTAACTTGGAGGAAGTAGAGTTTGACGGCTCTACTCATAAGAAGAAATTGGAAAAGTTTATTTTGAAGAATGCAATAAAACTGAAGAGGATGCATGTTGCTTCCAAGAAGATTGCGAGAAAATTGTCCACATATCCGAAAGCTTCAACTTGTTTGACCATTCTTGGCCCTTCGAAAATGTAGACCCCCTCCCCCTAACATTAGGTGTATTGGGATTCTAAAAGCTTCATGTTTAGAGATACCAATACATTGAAGTGTCGTAACGGGGTGCTATTTAGAGATGAGCCACCATGCGTTAAGAAGACGTTGGAGCTAATCAAAATAAGAACTTGGCTTTGGTGCAAGGCAAACATTTAGGGATTCATCCACTCTTTCTTTGAATGGAGTTCCATTCCCACTCTCTGTATTGTTTAGTTTAGCTTCTATTTTGTCTTTGAAGTTTTTTTGTACACTGTTACATTCTTTGCACTTCTCGTGCTTCATGTTGATTACTAAACTTCCTAATGATATTTGACATGGTTTGCCTGTATTCTACTTGTCTGTCAAGTGTTTGTCATTTGATGCAATTGAAAACAACACAACCAAAAAATGGTAGTCGCTTTTTTGTACTTCTCGTCAAGCACATTCCTTTGTAACGCATTATTCCCTACAAACACCTAACTGTGATTCAAATGTTAAACTGAGCTTTGAAAAATGATATGCCAAAAATATTAATATCTGACATTCTTTGCTGTCTACCCTCGAAAGGATGCGGTGAGAACATCAGTTTTTTTGAAAGATCGAAAATCCAAGGGGACATATATTTACGAAATTAAATTGATGGTGGAAAGACATTTATTAACAGGTGGACATGTACATCTATTTACATTGTAGCAACATTCTTAATAGAAAATTAGATCTGTTCCATTTCTCCATCACCTTTGAAGTTCTTGGCAAGATTTAGAATGAGGTTTTTAGTTCTGATGTATTGAAATCAAATTTCCCTATCCTCGGAATATTTATACTAATAAGATTCAAATGGTTATATGTGAAGTTTGTGGAAACCTATGCTTTTAAAATGACTATATTTGCATCTATGACACCCTTTTCTGCTCGTGCTAATGACTACTCATTCAAGATTGCCAGATGCAGTCTTCTGAAGTTTGAATCTTATGGTTGTTCATGAAGTTCTGTCATGTTTCAGTTTTCTCTATTAATTATAAATTGGCTGAATACAGATTCAGGAGCTATGAACGGGTTCGTAAGTTTAGAAGAGTTGGCATTATCAGATAATGTGGCAAAGGCGAGTTCTCAATTAATCTTCTTTTTCTTCACAATAGATAGTGATTCATTTTCTTTATAAATGGACTTATGTTTTTTGTGTTATCTTGCCAAGGCTATTGCTCTATCAAAACCAGCATATGCTCTTTCCAAGTATTACAAGATGGAATGGCTTGTAAAATATTCTTTTAGTACAGTTAAAGCATAACTCAGAGTTACTTCATGCGGTTCCATTTCTGAAATTTATAAGCCTAGTTTTCTTTTTCTCTTTCTTTTTTTTTTTTTACTGTTCTTCCACTAAATAGGGATATTTCTGTTTATCTTTCTAACCTAGAGAAAAGACACTAAAAAAAGATACTCATTAATTATTGTATTTGAGTATATATTTGAATTTTAGGATGATTACTCCTCTTAACATTCTTAACATTCTTAAATGATAACTCCTCTTAAATGATTGATGGGAATGGTTGTTCCACAAAAGCGGTACCTATTCGGTTGCTTCAGGCTATCAAGCTATGAAATCGGAGATGCAATATCCAATGGTGAATTTCTTCAAAGATTATTGGTCCATATTTGCATCGTTCAAAATGGTGTGTTTTGGTTGGAAATTGATTCATAACCGTGTTCCCACAAGGATTAGTTTGACAAGGAGAGGTATCACGCTCGTGAATGATGATAAGAGCGCAACAAGGATTAGTTTGACAAGGAGAGGTATCACGCTCGTGAATGATGATAAGAGCTGCGCTCTTTGCGGGTTATTTCAGGACGAATCGCACCTTTTCCTTGAGTGCAGGATTTCCTATGCCATTTGGATGGAATGCTACAACTGGATCGGTGTTTTCACAGTTATCTCCAACTCCCCAGTCACGCACTTTGGACAAAACGCAAGTCTGTTTCCAAGGAAGAAAGGGAGAAAATTCTGGAAAAGTATGTGGAGTGTGGTATTCTGGACTATCTAGCAACTTAGAATAAGAAGATTTTCAAAAATGAAGACGTTGATTTTTATAAGACCGTTGAACTTATTAAAGTTAGGCTTTGGTCTTGGATGAAGGCACACAATTACCCCTTCGTTTTTTCTTTTACAAATTTGTGTATCTCACCTTTGGATTGTTTTTGTTAATTTTGGCGAAACAGAGCTTCTCCGGTTTGATGTTTTCTTGCTCTGTGTACATTTGGGTTTGAGTACCCCTTGTACTCTTTAATAAAATTTGGCCCGATCAAAAAAATAAAAATAAAAATGACATGTGTATTCTTTTGTAAGAAAATTGTTGAAATAAAGTTATAGATCAATATTAAAGATTCTTTCTTAAATATTACTTTCATAATACACATTAATTAAGAAATTATTCTATACTTTGATATTAATTTACTCATAATTTACAATTACAATACGTATAACTGAACATATATAATAAAACTCTTAGAAGCGCGTACAACATCTCTATTTCTTATTACGTATTTTATATGTGGTTACGTATACTTCTTTTTTTTAAAATTTAGCTGTTAAATTAGGGTAACTTTTTGATATTGTTTTATAGTGTTAATTGTGTTTAAACCCCCAAACTATTGTGTCATTAGCAAAGTGCCCAAACCTATTAGAATGTGTGGATTGTTCTCTAATTATCTATCCAACATCTATATTTTGACGATGCTTTATTATTTTTGAAATAAGAAAAAACCAGTAAAACACTTATATCTATAAAAATTAATTCTTCATATGATTTTGCCCCCCCCCCCCCCCCTCCGGCCAGTCATGTTCTTGGCTCTGTCCCTGGTAGGAGCATTGACTTCAATAGACTTCACACCCGTATAAAGTACTAGAAACTCAATAGTACTTTCTTAGTAGCAGAAATTTCATCGTTCCATAGTTTAACCCTGTGATCAAGATGTAAGATCTCGAGGTTAGGAAAACCACTCTTCAAACGAGACATAATTAAAGTGGAGTTGAAAAAGGGTTTCAACGTTGTCCACGAACTACGACTATAAGTTCGTCAATAAAACTAACATAATGATGTCCTTTAGCAATTATCTTCAAATTCTGAATGTGGCACATTACAATAGGAAGTATTCATTTTCTCATGCGATGTGAGGCCAACATGTTGTGACTTTAAAACAATCGAAAACTTCTTATTCTCGAGTTTTTACTTAAATGACGTATCATATCCACGAACCTGACATAATCTTTATAGTGTACAGTTTACTGTTATCCTCATGACGAATGTCGTAGATGGAGGTCCACTTATGCTACCAATATTTAGACAAAAATAGACGTTCGTGTTGCATCTTTTATAAGTAGGCGGGAAGGAATGTAGCATACAACCCTATCACGAAAATTAGTGATCCGATCTTCACCACTTTCATTGATGGGGTCAAAACAATTATTTAGACACTTAATTCCTCAAAATATGACGAAAAAAACCTTTCAAAAATTAGGAGAAACACTGAAAGCGATGATTATAGAACTTTCTTTAAAGTATATATATAAGTACTTTAGGGCACATATAACATAAACAAATTCTTCATTATTTTCGATTTTGGGGAGTAAAGCTATTAGCGAGATGAAATAAGAAACAATATGGGAAATTAAAAAAGCTGAACTAATAAATAATTTAGGTAAATACTAATTTACCATGAATAAGCAGCCTTTACCTACCGCAATGAGTCGAGCCTTTTCTTTTCAGGCAACTAACCGTCTGTGGGTCATATTCTTCTCTCTCTAATTTATCTGTTTGCCTTTCTCTCTCTAGGGTTTTCCAAAAACTGCAACATGAGAGAAAGTTGCGTTTGAAGGATCAGAGTTTAGGCCGTGAAAGACTAAGAAGAAAAGGTAACGCAATTGAGATATATTTTGTTTTATTCATGGATCAAAGTATCGTTTCGACAGTACGTTTCGATTCTTTAAATCTTAGAAACTTTTCTCAATGTTTCGAGATCTTTTCCATATGTTTCGGAAATTTCGTAAAAATTGTGCGCACAATAGATGTAGAAAATATTGTATGTTTCTTTTCCACATAGTCAAAAATAGAAACATTTTGGTAGTTTTCGAGGAAAAGAAAAGAAACTTTGATCCATGGTTTTATTATCCTATGATTGATTGAGAAAGGCTGACAGTTTATTTGTAAAATTTCAGGTTGATCTGTGAAAGTATGAGTACAAGTACTCGAAAAATTGGCCGTACCCAAGTAGATTACATCAGTGGTTTGCCAGATTGTGTTATGTCTAACATTCTTTCTCGCCTACCCACGAGGGAGGCAGTGAGAACCTCGGTTTTGTCAAAAGATTGGAGATACAATTGGACTTTTAGTTACAACGTTGAACTTGACGAAAGAAATACTTTAGCCACTTTTGCTAAATTAAGAAGCGACAAATTTGCTAAGTTTGTCGATAGGACACTTCTTCTATCACGGAATTTGCAAAGTTTTGGTCTTTCGTGTCACCAAATGATGAACCATGAATTAATTCGCATGAAAACATGGATATCTGCCGCATTGAGTCGTAATATTCATAATTTAGAAATATATTATCCTAACGGGGGCATAGCCTTGCCTCGCACCCTTCTTAAATGCTATTCCCTGAGAAAGTTGGTACTGTCCATTACTCCCAGCACCCTTAGAGTTTCTGCCGAGATTTGTTTTCCTTACCTCACATTTTTGAAGCTTGATGGAGTTGAGATTCGGAATGAGGTTTTAAATTCTGATGTGCTGAAATTAAAATTCCCTGTGCTCGAAACATTTATGCTAACGGATTGCAAATGGTTGAGTGTAATGTTTGTGAAAATTGATGCTCCTAGAATGACTAGATTCAGTTCTAGGACCTATTATAATTCTGGTGTTAGTGAGTATACATTCGATATTACTGGAGGCAGTCTTGTGAAGTTTGAGGCGTATGGCGGTTTACCAGAAAATATTATTTTTTCTGGTGGATCAGAAGTTGTTTATGCGGATCTGGATGGTTGCTGTTCAGGAGTTGATATTTCTCATGTACTAAATGGTGGAATACATATTCGAGAGTTAATGAACAGATTCTTGAGTTTAAAAGAGTTGGCATTATCAAGACCTGTGGCAAAGGTTAGTCTTTAATTCTTTCTATTTTTCCAAATAGGCCGTGATTTCATTTTCTTTTTAAATTGACTTCACTTTTTCCTGTTTTCATCTTTGCCAAGGCTATTGCCCTAGCAAAATCAGGACTCTCTTTTCCCAAGTACTATCAGATGGAACGACTGGTAATGAATTCTTTTAGTAATCCTGAAGTGTTACTTGAGTTACTTCATGCGGCGCCATTTCTGAAGTTTCTACTCTTGTATGAGGTAAGCCTAGTTCTTGTTCTCTTTTTCTCTCTTTGGGTGTTTGTCCACTTACTTGGGATATCTCCCTTTCATATTTTTTCAGATGAAAGATTGGGAAGATTATGATTATGACGCAGAGGAATATGTCCCGTCATGTGTTGTATCTCACTTGGAGGAAGCAGAGTTTGACGGCTCTACTCAAAAGAAGAAATTGGAAAAGTTTATTTTGAAGAATGCTGTAAAACTGAGAAGGATGCATGTTGCTTCTGAGAAGATTGCAAAAGAATTGTCGACATATCCGAGCGCTTCAACTGGTGTAGCCTTTGTCAGCCCTTCAGATATGTAGAACCACCTCCTCCCTCTCCTCCAACATTAGGTGGATTGGGAATTTAAAAGCTTATTGTTGTTTACTAAACTTCATAATGATATGGTAGCTACTTCCATGACTAGATAAGACTGAATTGCGCTTATGGATATTCGTTTCAATGTACTTCGATCAGCAGCCGCCTTTTTTTTGTACTTCTTATTAAGCATATTCCTTTGTAACTCATTATTCCCTATAAACCATATACCTCTGTTTTAAATGTTAAATTGAACTTCCAAAAATGATAAGCAATTGTCTGTAGCTGATTGCTCTTAATGAGAATTAGACTGATATGTACAATTTAATACAGAGAATTAATAGATTCGCAATTTAAGTTGCTTCCCCCTGTTTATGGATTGCTTAATGCCTTTTTCAGCTAGATCCTGCATGCATTAATAAAGTCCATATTTAATTCACAACACATGATCTCTCCCTCTTTTTCATCAAATTTATTTATCTTGTGTGGCGGGTGTTTGCGTTAATCATACGTGGTTCAATTGAAACACAATTTGTATTATGTGTAATTTAAATCCAAAATTTTTTAGTATCACAACATGTATTAGTATGTCTTATCTTATATGTATTTTTAAAGTATTATTTTATCACATCGTCATGAATATGTATACATATACTCTTTTATTTTGTTAGTCCTTTGGTATTACAAGATGAAACGGCTAGTTATGTATTCTACTATTAAAGCATAACCCAGAGTTACGTCACGCGGTGCCATTTTTGGAGTTTATACTCTTATATGTGGTATGCCTAGATTTTTTTTCCTCTATTTTTGAGTGTTCTTCCACTAAATAGGGATATTTCGGTGTTTATTTTTGTCTTTGCTATCGTGTATTGTATCTCACTTCGGAGGTAGTAAATAAATACTGGGGAGATACATGAGATGAAAGTGGCAAAGTTTATATAGAAGAATGCAGTAAAATCGAAGAGTTAGAAGTTTCTTGTATATATCAAGAGTGGAAGAATTGTCACCCCCCTCGGAAATGTACAGCCCCGCGTAAAAAACTAATGATGTTCATTCCTAGGCTTCCTAATATTAATATTTGCTCTATCAAAGTCAGCAATGACATTTCATCTTTGTTTACCAGTGTCTTCTTTCCAACATTTATTTTACGAAATCAATATTGCCTGGTAGAACTTTCGAATTTAGAAGAGTCCCAAATCTAGAACTCAGCTAATTCCAGTGCTTTCAAGTTGATTAAGCTGAACTTGTCTTCGGATATTCGCATGATCATTACATTCAGTATCATACAGTTTTAGAGTGCTTGTACATATACATTTTTGAAACTCATTAACTGTTTTTAATTCTAGTATTTTAAGATATTAGTGTTCAAGTATTGATACTACTGATAGATCAACTTTCTTTTGACAATAATCCGAGTTAGACTCTTGAAAATTTGTTGGATAATTAGATTTTAAGAATTGAGGTAGTAGATTCCCAAGAATTTAGAGGGCAATAACAGGTTTCTTTTGGTTTGAACGGTGTACTGCGAACAACAGGAACGAGAATATACCGATTCTCTTTTTAGTACAAATATTTAATGTTCTTACTGACTTCATTCTTACCGACTCATTAATAGTTAGATGTCAAAATTTGTGAATCATAATAACATTTCCACGTATAGCGATGTTCTTAAATGATTGGATTGAAAAAATAGTTAGAAAGGTAGTATTAATAGAAATAATGGTTTTCGTCATTCCATGGCTGTAAGCACATGCTCTGTTTCTCTATATTTTCATTTTCTGCCGATGCAAGCGCCCTTAATTTGGACCCTTATGATACCTATGTTATGCATTTATAAAAAAACAGTATTAATTTCTGTATTCTGACGGTGATAATAAATTCAATTATGTGACCTAGGGTCATATTTCTTCACTAAATGTGCCGATGTAAAGCAGCAAAACTGGATACAGTTATGGAACTTAGGCAGTGAATACTAAGAGGAAAATGTAGTGCCACCTCACAGAAAGCGCATTGAGTTCATGTGTCCTAATTCAATAGAGAATTCTCCACTATTCATTAACTTCATGTATCCAGATTTAGTAACCAAGTGAATTTTAGGTACTATCCGGACTTGTTTAATCGCCACATTACTAAATTGAGTACGTCATGATTTTACATGCGTTATGTTTATCTAATGATCAATATAAATCTAGTCAGTACATAAATCTCTTGAACCATTGTACGTTAAAGTCTATTCTTCATCTTAAGTATTCATTCTTTCATCTACCCAACCTAGTATTGGTATGTTTACAATATATATGTTGCTGCAATTTCTATCAACTTATGCTTCTCCATGCTGTGATTCATTGACTAAGGGACATTGAGTTCCCACTGAAATTACAAGGCTATAACGTATGTTTCTCTCTGTCAAATGCCAGGTTGATTGGTGGAATTACAAGGCTATAACGTATGTTGATCAAATTCGTCGCTTATGTTGAATTCAGGTTGCTTCAGCCGATTGAAGCAGGGTAGAGGGAAGTCTATGTTAATTTCTTGAAGGACCGTGAGAATAATAAGATCAGATTATCAACAGTCGGTTTAACGGCTGCTGATTAAGAAACCTTTATTATTTAAACCGTGTTTACCTCTCTATATGTCGCACAAACTCTCCCATATGTATCAATCCCACAATGAGGGGTAGGGTGGTTTCCATTTTCATCACGAACTCGCCTGAGGGATGTAATGCAACGGATTTTTGGAAAACTATTCATGAGATATGGGAGAGTTTGTGATGTGTGTACCAGCAAAAAGAGACATGTGGGAAAGGCGCTTTGGGTTTCTGAGATTCAAAGAGGTTGAAGATATTAGGAATCTCGAAAAACAAATTGATGTGACTTGCAGGAGCTCAAACTAAGAGCAAATATTGCTAAATTTGCAAAATGAGCGACGGAATTAAGGTGAGATAGGAATTAAAAGAAACAAATCTGGGTGGAAAAAAAAAAACTAGAGGAGAGATATGCGGTAATAATGAAGGAAGGACAAGGACAGTTTGCTGAAGAGTTGCGCAAAAAGGATCTGAGAGATGGAAGCACGGTGAAATGGAGTGGGCTGGAGTATTTCACAGAGGAAGATAGCATGTGGCTCAGAGGAGCCTTTGTGGGATACATGAAGAGAATTGAGGACCTTGAAACTTTACAAGACAAAATGCATGAAGAAGGATTTTTGGCTATCGAAGTCACGAGCGTGGGCGACAGAATGTTCCCTTGTAACATCGAGCGAAGATGATGAGATTTCTGATTTCATCCTATTAAAGAATTTATGTAACGAAAAGGAGTTTAAACAAGGAGATGGTGAACAAAAGGTTGCTGATGGGCCTGACTTGGACCAAACTTGTCTACAGGGCCACAACTTTCATCCTAATGACCCAATCGCGAATGTAAACGAAGCTGGACCAGAGAAACCAGTTGATTCTGAAGAGGAAGGGCCAGAGTTAAAAGATAATGCTGACACAAATACTTGAGGAAAAAACAATGTACAATGGAGAATGAATAGAAGAAGCGGGGAAGCAAAACGAAAGTGCGAGACTAGCTCAAGAACAGAGTCTTAAAAATCCAAATTCTGAAACACACAATAGGGAGATTCCTAATGTTGCCTGTTGGATTCCTTTTGAATTGTATATGTGCCCTTGGTAAGCAAAGAAATTTTATCTTTATTCGAGTGTTGTTTCAATTTGGAAGTATCAGGCCTTGTCGGAGAGGTTTAATTCTTAATTATCGATCAACATATTCGGCACTCTCCACTTTTCGTTACTGGAGTATGATTAAACTAGAAATCTCAGGCCTCCATCAGTATTCTGTATCAATGACAATTAAAGCAGAATATAGTAAACTCCCAAGAAATTAGGCAGGACTAATCTGGTTCATGAGAACGTCGTGACTATGTTCTGAAACAAGCAGCCAAGAAACATTCACTCAGGCATCAGTTGTCCAGGTTCTTGTGCTAATTCAGCAAAAAAAAAAGTCAGGAAGATCTAGAAAATCAAATACATATGCAAATACTTGTAACATAACTATACAAACATCATAATACAACTTCGCAAAATCTACAAAAATGTATAAAACGAAGAAATGTAATTGAGAAAATCTAGAATCTCTACCAACTTTATATTTAAACTTCCTGTTAAACCTGAAAGAGTCAACAGTTGGGGAGATATTAACCCATGAGTACAAGTGAGAATACATAGTAATGGGTTTGACACGGCATGTTGATCCAAACCCTTATAAAGGCATTAGGTACATGAGTCATTTCCACTATACAACTCACGTTGCTTATTATTTTTTCAGTGTAGGACAACAAACACTTGATATTTATTTATTTTTTGATCAGCAAACACACTTGATATTCTAATACTTTCTTCAATTTCAGCTTTGAGGAAAATCATAATTACTTAAGTTATCACTTTCGATAGCAAAAAGTAGCATCAAATGTCGATAGAGAGTATGTGAAGAGATATTCTCGTATTCTAATGGGAAACTCTAAACAAAATAAACCATAACACATAAATCGAGATTGAACTTCAATCTAAAAAAAAAAATGGATATTTCGGGGAAAATGAATCAAACCCCCTTGTGGTTTGGAAAACTTACAAGAAACCTTGATCATGTGGTTTGTTAATTGCTTAAAATTCCCTCAAATCCCCTATTAAATTTAGATATTCTGCATAGGAGCCCTCTCTGTCCACCTCATAAGGAGAGGCTTGCACTTGATGTCGATGAAATTGTGCTTAGACTTTTGTGATATTTATCTTTGAAAAGTCTGTAATACCCCTTAATGTAGAACTCCTAATGGTTTGGAGAACCTACACGAAACCCTCACACGGTTTAAAAACTCTGCACGAAATTTCTCTTGTCGTTTTGAAAACCCATCACAAATTATTCCTTTTGATATATTTATACTTTTAAAAAATTATATTTTTTGAAATAGTGAAATAGGCGCAATTTAATTAACCACTTAAAAAAATTAACAGATTTATGTTAAAATTTGATTGAGGAAAGAGTGTGCAATATTTTTAATAAGAGGAGGAGTTTAACACAATAAAACAAATCACACGAGTTTTGTGCAAGTCTTTCAAACCACAAGAGGTTTTAGGTTGATTACCGAAAATTGTTTTCAAAAGAATATTTAAGTGTTTTAAGCTACATTGAAATTATTCATTCATTGATTGGTGTAATTTCCCTACTTCTTGATTAAAAGGTTAACTCATTTGGCATCGCACGAGAGTACCTCTTGTACTCTCTTTTCCCCTTCATTAATAAAATTTGCTTTTGCCGATAAAAAAAAAAATATTCATTCAAAAAGGTGGGGTGGGGTTGGGGGTGGGGGTGGGAGGAAGAAAATGTACCTTGGTTAAGTGACCTCAATCGATGTTAGAGTTGAGCTTTTAGGGAAAGTTGAGAGAAGACGCTGACTTTTAGTCTTTGGCATCAATTGTTCACACAAAACAGAGATGATCAGTTTCTCAAGATTTTCTACATTCTTCACAGACTTAGCAAGGCAAATTTGACCCATTGCGCCTCCAAACCCAATCAATTTTACAATCTTGAGGCTAGAAGCAACACTTGATGGAAAAGATTCCAATCCCTTGCACTTGTGATGATGCCAATTATTCTAAAAAAGAAAGTAAAAATAATTCACGGCTCACAAAAACTTTGGAAAAACTATAGAAAATAATTGTAGGAAGTTAGCTATTAACTTTGTTTGGAGCCTATGGCTTACCACATCTAATAAGAGTGATTTAAGACGCGTCACTTGAAGTAACTTTGTGATGATTTTTCCTTGGCACTGTGATACTTTACACACACCCAAATCTGACTTTTTCAAGTGATTTGATGCTGAAAATCAGTGTTTAAATTAATTTGATGTTGAGAATAGTTTGAATGTGAAATTAGTATTTGACTAGTTGTGGATTTAGTGTCTGCATTCAGTAAAGAAATATGTTGTCATGTTATTTTTCCTAAGACTTCCGTTCTTTCTGGATCTTTATATTACAGAAGTTTATTCTCAGCAGTTCATTACTTCACCTATTTAAATTTTGCTACCAAAAAAAATTTAGGTACTAGGTTCATGTCAATTAAATTACCATAAAACGATCGAAATTTAACTGATCATGATTTAATATTGTTATTTCTTCGTCTTATTTCTGATCATTAGACAAAATTACTGATTTTTCTATCACCTTATAGGGTTCCTCTTCATTAACCAAGGGGCATTGAGTTCTCACTGAAATTGTCAGGCTCTAACAGTTACTACTTGAAATTTCAGATTGATTGATGATATCATGGGTACGAGCACTCGAATTAGTAGGACATATTGTGAGAGATTCTGAAAAAACTGGTCATGTTGAACCTCGTGATCAAATCAGTGATTTACAAGATTGGGAGATATCTCACATTCTTTCCCGCCTAACCCATGGAGGATGCAATGAGAGCATCAGTTTTCGAATTGATAAATAATAATACTTATACTGATATTCGATACAAATCCAAAACATTAATCAAAACAATAGCATTGAATGGAAATAAACTACCTCTCTTCTTATAATAAGTTCAGTTTTCTCTCTAACCTAATTCTCGGTCAGCTCCGAATGATACTAAAGAATATGTTATATAGTAGTTACTGGTATATGCACAAAGAAGCAGCAAAAGGACTAATTGTTCAGGCATCACCTCTCCAAGATTGTGTCCCTTTTTCTGCAAAAATTAAGTCGTTAGTTGAAATATTAGTAATTCAAATCTATAGGCAACTGGAGAATACATGAATTTAAATCAATAAACTTCACCAAGTAACTTCCTTTCAACAAAGATTATCAATTTATGAAATCTAAAACCTTTGCAATTCAAGAGCTGAAATTTCCTCTGTTTAACCTTCATAAGCAGTAACGTTTGTCGCGTTTGGTTAACAAATTTATGTAGAATTTAGTGAAAATGTGAACTCGAGGTATTTGAAATTTCGATATTCCAGTTGGAAATTAATCAAATGATTAGAGCAAGTAGAAACACCTAATCACAATGGAAACTCCAATGTCACAATAACTCAGAAGAAATGGAAATGTGATCGTAACCTAAGAAAAAATTACTCATCGAGAAAGTGGAGTAAAGTGGAAAGATAGTGGGAGGTATAGAGCATACCTCGGTCCATTGACAAAAATTTCTGCACGAGTCGAGTTTCTATGGAAAGTCGACAGCAGCTGCCTGATTTCAATCTTTGACATCACTGGTTTATAACAAACAGAGACCAACAGGGTCTCAAGGTTTTCGACATTGTTTAACATAGACTTAGCAAGTTGAACTTGACACGTTGTGCCTCCGTATCCAACCAATTTTACAACCTTGAGGCTAGAAGCAATGCCAGATGGAAAATATTCCAATTCTTCGTAATCTTTATACTGGAAAAGAAAGAAAAAGTTTGAAACTAGATTCTAATGAAGTAATCCATTTTTCTCACGTCTATGGCTTACCACATAGAGGGAGAGCGATTCAAGAGACGGCATCACATGAAGTAACTTCAATAATAATTCATTGCCTATGTGATTGGAGATTTCAAGTCGCTTCAGCCGATTGAAGCAAAGCACAGAAATGTCTGATTCAGACTGTGTAAAAGCCTTGAAGACAACGAGAACAGATGATAAATAGTCAGGTCAAATAAAAGGACAAATCTGATAAGTTTCTACATAATGAGAGATGTAGAGACAATTAACCTTAACAATTTCCCTCGACAATTTTAAACACTCCAGAACTGGAAATCCTCTCACTATTGCGCGAGCTCTAAACCCAACAGGATTGCCTCCTTTGCAATTGGTAAAAACAGCATTAGAAACAGATGGTGCTCGGACAAAATAGTTATCTAGTAGGCCACCACAACTTTCAAACTTTTCAAGTTTAGCTCCATCAATCTTGATTGGATAATCATTGAGAAAATGTTCGTGTTGGCCCTCAACCAGAAATCTAGTCAGTGCAGGACTATTGATTTCGACGGACTTCACTCTTCGCCATTTGCAACATCTTAGTTCCAAATCTTCCAGAACGGGAAAATTTAGTACTAATTTGGCACTATCAGAAACTTCGTTGTGCAATAATTCAACTGCGTAACCAAGATATAAGATCTTGAGGTTAGAAAAACGATTCTTCACCAGATAGATAACTAACCTGCAGTTGAATAAGAGCTTCAACTCTGTCACTGACCTGCATTTTCGAAAAATATCATTAAGAATAACTGGGCCACAACATCGACGAACATTTATTTCAAGATTCTGAACTCCAGAAATCAAATCAGTACGCATCCATGTTTGCAAGTGAAAGTAAGACACCGATTTATGACACGTAAGGCGAAAACTTTTTATTCCCAAATTTAGAGTTGAATGAAGTGTTTTTTCCACCAAGGTAACGAAATTTTTTCTTTTTGTCTTCCAACTCAAAGATTTATTTCGATTCGTATCATCAAGTTCAATGTTGTCAATCAACGTGCACTTCTGTTTCCAATCTTTCGACGACAAAGATGTCCGCATGACATCCTTTGTTGGTAGGCGGGATAGAATGTGGTATACAACACTTTCGGGTAAATTACTGATCAGATCTTCACCACTTTCGTCCATTGTTTCGTAAATCAAGCTAAGGCGTCTAAAGAATTATTTGAACACTTCAACATATGAGTCAAAATCCTTAAACTTAACATAAACTACGAGGAAAATTGAAAGCAATGTGGAATATAAGAATCAGAAATCATCTTTCACATAATATATCACTGGAGTATGTGTAATTTACCCTGTTACAATTATTTCCGTCTTATATATTAGGAATAAAGTTAAGTTAATTTCCTTATATCACTAGAGTTCATATTGGAAACAAATTCTCCTAGTTTCATACTAGAATCTGGGTTATGCTTATCTCACAGAAATTTTATCCTTGCAGCCGTTATTAGTGGTGGAATTAATTTTAAACAAAAAATTCACGTGATATTCTAATATCTTCTCCAAAAGCTACACAATATCCTTCATCCTCTCCTACATTATTGAGATGAATGCCACGTGTCAGTTCTAATAAATATATAGAGCATAGAATAATTTCTTCCCTCTCTCTTCAAACTTACGATATTCTTTCCTCCTTTTTCTTCCAAATTAAATTCATTTCCTTTAAATTTTGGATCATCTGTTTTGCTAATTAGCATCCCTTAATTGTAGCAACTAATACTTCTATACAATTAATTCAGTAAGGAAATTTATTTCTCTCTCAATTAACTTTGATACATAAAAGTATCGTTCAACAATTATTTTGGCAAAATTTATTTTAATTAAAGTCTGATTAAGTCTTATTTAAAAATGTTGTACCAAATTATTCATTAGCTAGATTTCACTGTACATATACGATAAATATAATTAGACGACCATCTTAATGTAATCAACGGGAGATGCTTTATCTTTTTGTAAAAAAATGGGAGAGATAGAGTTCTCCTGTCGTTTTGCTGAAGTATGAAACCAAAGATCTTCTGATCAGGGGCGGATTTACGTATGAAACCAAATCTTTTCCTATTATAGTGGGTAAACAAAAAATAAAATAAACAGAAAAGGAGCCTAGTAAAATTTGTGAAGTTTACAAACTCTGATTATAGATAAACTTAGCAACAAAACCTTTAAACTACAAAAACTCCTATTATCTCCAACATCATAAACTTCACTCACTACGAATAAAGAAGGTAAATCAAGATATTGAAGTAATATACGTACTAATATTGCTGTTTACGAGCATATATTTTTACGATGTAATGCTTTTCACTTTCTGTCAATATGTTTTGTTACTTTGTGTAATTACTTCTATATTAAAGTATCATGTACTACTATAGTTTCACTAAAATAATATTTTTAATACTTTATATTAGTGTTATGTATTATAACTTGAATAATATTTTTGCACAAAGTTTTCTATTAAATTTGACTTTTGATATTGAAGAAAAAAAAAATTTATTCATTATGTTAGCCCACAACAGATTAATTAAATTCTTCAATACGCCCCCTGCATCTAATGCTTTCATTTTTTATTATTAACAGTAAGTAATGAAACTTAACGACTTTTTCACATCTTAGAAACTTAATGACTTTTTCACATCTTAGACGTTTCAAATTTTACATACCATAATAATTTTACTTATATTCAATATTACGGGAATATGGTTGAACAAGTAAATTGTTGATAGCAATAATAAGCCAAGTTGATAGTAATGGATACAAAACAACGAGACTGCATGCATGTTCTGGTGTCTACATGAGCATAAAAACCATCGAACATGAACTCTGATGAGTGATGAACATATAACATCTTAAATAAACCACACATTTGAATTATAGAAAATAGTTGCAGAAATCAATAACTTTATATAATCTACCTCGGAATATATCTTAACACTTTCCATTTTCATCACCAATCAAATGTTAAGCGAATTGTCAAAATTCTACGGATTAAATAGCTCAGAGAAATTGAAATCTTATAGAAAAGTTGATGCTGAGTAGGTTGCGAATATGTATACGAACAAGCAGCCAGGGATCATCCATTCAAGCATCGGCCGTCAAAATTCATGTCAATTCAAAAAAAAAAAAAAAAAAAAAACAAGTCAGGTAAATTTATAATTAAAATCTACAGGCAAGATACATGTAAGATAAGAAAATAAACATCATGAGACAACTTCACATAAGAACATTGTATAGACGGAAGAAATTTATTTGATAAATCCTAAAATCTCCCGAATTTGAAAACTCGACTTCCTCTGTTTCAGCTTTGTAACGAAAACCATAAACCATTTAGTTTTAAATATTAGTTTTCGTAAGTAGCAACAAATGTCAATTGAGTGTTTATGAATAAATATTCTCATATTCATATTGGAAACTACAAGATAACAGATAAAAGTAACACCTAACAGGAGATAAAACATCAATGTGACATGAACTCAAAACAAATGGCAGTATAGTCGACTACAAAGTACAAAGTATATGAGTAGTGTAAGCTAAGCTAAAAATAATCACTCAGGTAGGTGAATCGAGGGAGGAAGAGAGCATACGTATACCTTGGTTCAGTCACCTCAACTGATGCACGAGTTGAGCTTTTAGGAACAGTCGAGAGCAAGTCCTCGATTTCATTCTTTGGCATCAATGTTGTAAGACAGACACCAATAAACAATTTCTCGAGGTTTTCTACGCTCTTCAGCACAGACTTAGCAAAATCAATTTGACCCCTTCTGCTTCCAAACCCTACCAATTTCACGACCTTGAGGCGAGAAGCAATACCCGATGGAAAAGATTCCAGTCCCTCGTCATAGCCATACTAAAAAAGAAAATAAAAATTTGGAACTATGTATGAAAGTAATCTATGTGCATTTGCGTAAATGCCTTACCACATTTAGGAAGAGTGACTCAAGAGACGGCATCACTGGAAGCAATTTCGGCAGTATTTCATTGCTTATATTATCGCAAAATCCGAGTTGTTTCAACCGATTGAAGTTGGGCAGAGGAAAATGTGTGTTGTGCTTTGTAAGGACCTTGAAAATAGTAACATTGGGTGATCAATAGTCACTTCAATGTAAACAAAAGTCGCTAAAATTTTTAACAAACTCAAACCTCTCGAGATTGCCAAAGATGGATGCTTTTGAAGCAAAAGCAAGAAACATGCAATCATTATTAACTCTTGATCAAAAGACAAGAGAAGTGTTAGGGACTACTAACCTTACCAATTTCACTAGACAGTTCTAAACGTTCCAAAGCTGGAAATCCTTTCAATATTGCATAAGCTCGGAAAAGAGAAGTACCCCCTATGCGATTAGCAAGAAGTGCATCAGAAACTGATGGTGCCGTAAAAACAACATTCTCTAGTAAACCAACATAGCTTTGAAAGTTTTCAAGCTTCACTGCATTAATCTTGATTACATAATCGTTCTCCAAACCTTCACTTGGTCTCTCAGACACGAATCTAGTTACTGTTGGAGCGTTAATTTCGATAGAACTCACACGCTGCCATGCGCAACATCTTAATTCCAAATCTTCTAGAACAGGAAAATTAAATGCCACTTTTCCACTATCAGAAATTTCATCGTTCAATAGTTTAACCTCGCGACCAAGATATAAGATCTTGAGGCTGTGAAAACAATTCTTCATAAATGAAGTAGTTAAAGTGCATTCCAAATAGAGCGTCAACTCTATCAGTGACTTGCAGTTGTAAAGGTCGCTGGCAAAAGTAACGCCATGAGACAGAGCATATATCTCCAAAATCTGGACACCCCGCATCAAAACATCAGCTGTCCATCTTTTCAGGTGGGAGCCCAATTCTCTATCGCACAAGAGACGAAAACTCTTTATTCTCGACTTTTGAGTTAAACGGAGCGTTGTGTTCATGAAAGAAACGAAAGATTTAATCTTATTCTCCCCCAAAAAGTAACTAATTCTTTCATCAATTTCGATGTCGTAGATGGACGTCCACTTGTGTTCCCAGTCTTTGGACAAAACAGATGTTCGCACTGCATCCTTTGTGTGTAGACGGGACAGAATATGGCAAACGACACTATCAGGTAACTTACTTATCCGATCTTCGCCGCTTTCGTCCATGATTTGAGAAATCCACCTGAGGCGTCTAAAGAGTTCTTTGAACACTTCAATTCTTCAAAATATAGATCAAAATTCTTAAACTTTACGAATACATGGAGATAAAATTAAAAGTTTTATATAGTAAAAGAATATAAAGCCTCATGAGTTTCATAAAAGTACGTATAATCAGAAGTTTCATGAGCAAGCAGACGTTGAACAGGAGAACAGAAGTCCTGAACAGATTGGAAGTCTTTTTTTGAAAAGGGAGGGAGTTTAGATAGATTAAAATTTGGAGTTTGTAAATTAATTTGCTGTTGATCATTAGTCTTTACAGTTACTTGTGTAGTTTATTTTAATTAGAGATAATCAAGTGACACTCTATGTTTTAAATTGGACGTATTGAGGTAAACACTTTTTCTTCTTGTATTTATAGAAAGTGACAAATTAAGCGGTTAATTTGGATGTTTTCTCACGAAAAAGGTCAACTCATTTTTAGGATTTTATTTTTAATTAGATTTTAACTATATTAGTGTCACTGTAATTATTCCTATACAGTGGTTTTGGTTTTTTATAGAATAAAACTACAAGATTCCTTATGTAGTTATAGTTTGTACCGGAACACATTCTTTCTTGATCCGAACTCCCAAAGTTATTAGGAAATAGAAAAACAGGAGTTGGTAATCTCAATCCAAAACCATGAACCCATTTAAATCCCTTAATATTAAATATTAGTTTTTTTTGTTACAAATTAAATATTAGTTAGTTTGAGTTACAACTATTTATCATGGTTATACAGAATTGCCTACTGTTTGATACTTCAAAGTTCAAACAAATGTCTCATAATGCCAATTTATTCTAAAAGATCTAACTATAAATCAGAATCGCGTCGATCTTAATTATTTATTATTTAATACAAGTTAAAGTCAAGAAATAGAAAAAAAAAATGATTATGAAGAATAATCATATTTTGTAAAGTACTAAATGATTCAAACTAAACAAAATCAAAATTAAAGTATTTTTTTTAATCTCATAATTAAGTTGTATCTTAAATCAAAGTTAAATAATTAAGAATTTAGCCTTTTTATACAAAATAAATTACATTTTCTATCAAATCAATGGGTTTTTTTCAACTTTTGGTCCCTTAATGACTACTGACTCCATCTTTAGTCCTCTATTGAATTTTTTTTGCAACTTTTGTCCTCTAATTTGTCTCACAATTCATATTTGATCCCTTTTTTCCACCGAAATCGTCCTTTTTGGCCAAAAAAAACCACATGTTGTGCACGTAGTCACATGAAGGTTGTTTTCACGTGGCAAAGAAGTCACGATTCTGAAATCACACCCTCTTTTGTTGTTTTAAGGAAACACTTTTTCTATTAGTGGACTAAAGTTGCAAAAAAATTCAATATAGGACCAAAGATGAAATAAGTACTCGGACCATCGGACCAAAGTTGAAAAACACCCCAAATCAGTCCTTTTTAACTCTACAAAAAGTCGACTCTTTCTCGAGAAGCTTGTTATTTCCCGCCTTCACTCAATTTCTGCTCATATCACTTCAATTTGGGGATTTCTGAAAATTAGGGTTTTCTTCTCATAACAGGTAATTAACGCGTTGCTGTACTCCTGAGATGCACAAATTATTGTTAATCTGTGACTTTTATGTTTATATCCATTTCTACATGAACTGTTTGTTTGGTGTTTTAGTATAATCTGATCTCAATTTTTTCAAGATATTTTAACATCGTAGTTAAATGTGATTTTTTGGGACTATTTCGGTTCATACATGCCTAGAGATTTAACGATTTCACTGGAAGATTAGCTCTGTCTGCTTAATATTCTTCTCAGATTTTCACAATATTTTTAAATGTCTGAAAGTTTTCATTTTTTTTTCCATGTATCATGTGATTGTTGAAGTTATGAGCGGAAACATTCAAGTCTATGGCTCTCGGTGTAAGAAATCACGTCGAGAAACTGATAGTTCCAACGGAAGCATACTTAACATCAATGATTTACCCGAAAATGTGTTAATTCACATTATGTCCCTCTTACCGATGAAAGATGCAATGCGTACTAGCGTTTTGTCCAAAGAGTGGGAATACAAGTGGGCTTCTGTTTACCACGTAAACATTGATGATAAGCAGCGGTTTGTGCGCAGGCAGACAAAAAAGGCTGATTTCCTAAGCTTCGTTGACAGGACACTTCTTCATTGTCAGGATATTCAGAGTTTTCATCTTTTGTGTCGATATGTGTCTGACGGATCTCGCTTAAAGTCATGGATATCTCTCCTATCAAGGCGTAATGTTCAGAGTATTGATATGTTTTCTTTTAGTTGTAGTGGCTTTCCCTTACCACGTTGCCTCTTTGACAGTACTTCACTGACCAACTTAAAACTTGATTTGCCCTGTGTTTTCAAAGTTCCCATCAAGGATTATCTTTGTAACCTTAAGTTCTTGTTTCTTTCGTCGGTGCACTTTCAGAATGAGCATTTCTCTAGTACTGACCGACTGATATTGACGTTCCCAGTTTTGGAATCACTTGAACTAAAATTCTGTACGTGGGGTATCGTGAAGTTCGTGGAAATCAACTCTCCCTCATTGACCACTTTCATTTATATATCCTCTGGCTCTTTACCAAATGATTTCCTGATTAAGGTTGGTGGAGCAAAGCTTGAGAAGTTCCAAATTGGTGGTGTGCTTCTCGATAGTTTTGATCTCACTGCATCATCAGTTGTCGATGCAGCTATTCTCATTGGGAGATGTGATCATCCATTTGTTGGAGTCAGTGGATCGCATTCTCCATTATCAATCAAAGAATTTTCCGGATTGAAACATTTGAGACTCAGTGGTCGGATCAATAAGGTTCGTTTCCTTAACATCTCTCTGTTCATTGTACATTTACTAGAATATTGGTTGTTAAGGAATTCTCTTACACCTATTTTCTGGCTCTGCGACTGAATGGGAGAAGTGCATTGTCCATCCCGTGTGCCCTGTCCAAAATGTATCTGATTGATGAAGAGTTAGGTGCTTTTTTATTGAAGGGTTTGAAAATTGTAACTAGTAAATGCTAAAGATTCTTTATTGCAATTAACCTCTTATTTATTACATTAAAAGTAGGCCTATAAAGCTTCTAGGCTACCTAGGATATATTAGTTAATTTCTGCTATTAAGGAAAGATACCGATAATAGAAAATCGTACTCAGCTCAAGTTACCAAAAACTACATTAGTATTCCTAGTGGAATTTTGTTTATCCACAATGTATCATTCAGATTACTGTGAATATCAAGTTATCAGTTAATGACTCAGACATCATGTTCATATCTGTCCATGTCTTGAACGGGATAACACGAAGGTAGGGTCATCAAGTCATTTGCGAACAATATTAGGTTATTCACAAAGTTAGGATGATGGATAGAGAACATTCTGACTTTATATCTCCGTCTTCTATTTATAGTTGCTAAAATGTAATAGAGAATACATTAGTGTGAGAGAACAGAGAATAGCTCGGGAGCTGGCATTTGGATAAAATCCAACATATCTCTGCTGTATCCATGAGTAATTCTCGGAGATAAAACTATGGAGTAACTATCAGACGTCCAGTTTTAACCGAGACACGTGGATTAAGCATAACACTTTGCAACGACATAAATTGTTTGTCATGGTTTTTAAATTTGTTCAGATTCGGTTTTCGTGTGCCATCTCTAACTTTGTTATCTTTATTTTAGCTGATTTTCTTAGCTTGATTATATGAATCATTCCCACGTAACAGTAGGACTTAACTTTTTTCTTGTTCCCAAATATGTAACATCATCAAGTAAACTAAATATTTTTATCTGGTTGCTGCCAAGGTATATGCGCAGTTAAAACCAGGACTTTCTCTTCCCAGGTTTGATAGGCTGGAAAAACTCGAACTGTCACTGCGTGGTAGTATTGAAACTTTGCTAGAGTTGCTTCACATGGTGCCGAATCTTAAAAAACTCAGCCTACAGTTGGTAAGTTATAACACAAAGTATTCATTTCCCTTTGTGTAAAAACAACTGACTAGATAATTTGTCATCTCATTTCCTTGTGTTTCCTTGTTGCTTAATAAGATTGGGTACAAATGGTCATTTAGTTGTTTTCAATTTGTTTTCCAGCCTTTCCACAAAGATCATGATTGGGAAGATTACAATTATGATGAGGTGGGATCTGTGCCATCTTGTATCTTGTCCCACATAACAGAGATTAAGATTTTTGAATTTCGGGGCTCGGCGTCTCAATTTCATTTGGTAAAGTTTTTGTTGAAGAATACCGTGGAACTTGAAAAGGTCTCTGTTTCAGTTCATCGTAAGCCACTTATTCCAAAGGCTAAGATCGAAAAACTGTTGTCAACATATCTTAAAGACTCAACTTGCTTCTCAGTGGTGTTTAGATAAGAGGTTTACGACTCTCTCTCTCTCTCTCTCTCTCTCTCTGGTTGCATGTGTGCGTGGTCATGGGATGGGCATGAATCGTTGCATGTAGGAGTTTGTCCATATGTGTGAAGACATTTGAATGTTTGTGTCTACTTTTGCCACCAGGCTGCATATGACATCTAATATCCTTTCATCTCACTTTTTAGCTGCATTGAAAGTTTTGTCTTATTATTAGTGGAGCTTTGTACTTGTTTGACATTGGGTTAAGAGTGTATTTATATTGGTTGTTTCTCAATTCATGGTGGCTTCACCTTGTGAAAGATTTCTACATTTATGAACCAACGGATAGTCTCTTTCTATCTAGATATTTAGTGACCTTAGCATTCCAAAACACTAGAGATTTTTTATTACATAATTGTTTCGTTTCATCTCACTCCATGTATTGGCTTTTTTGCCGCGAAAAAATAATTCACAGCATTTTGCTATGTCGCCTCACTCTGCATATTGGCTTCTTTGCGGCAGAGAAAGTAGGCGCAATATTTGGCGGTGTTCACTGTCCTTGGCTATGTCTTGTACTTTTCCCCCACCTTTTGCTCAAAACATCTCAAGCTTTATATGGTGTTGTCTAACTCAATGGGGAAGTATAGTGAGATGCTTTAATCTCTTTGTAAAACAGAGAGAGATTGGTTCTCCAATAGTTAGTTGTCGTGTAGTTTTTCCTAATGAATTCTGAAACCGTAGATCTTTTGGCATCTAATGCTTCATTTCTTTAGTTAGCACTTAGTAATGAAACTTCGACTTTTTTCATATGTTATGGGTTTCAAGTTACATATCATCATATTTTTACTTATACTCATTATTACGGAGTATTATAGAACAAGTACATTATTGATAAAAATAATAAGCCAAGTTGATCGGAGACGAGTAATGAGTACAGAACAACGAGACTGCGCAACGCTCTCTGATGAACATAACATCTAAATCGAATTGCGCGTTTGAGTTATAGAAAATAAATGTATAAATCCATTAGCTCTATTAGCTACCTCATAATCTTGCACTTCCATTTTCCACCCCCATCAAATGTTACGATAACTGTCAAAATTCCACAGATCAAATATGCTCAGATTATTGTTGGAACGCTGTGCCGGGTAAATTGCTGAGTATGGAACTAAATAAGCAACTGAAGACCATATATATATTCAGGCATCAGCTAGTCCTCAAGTTAAGTTTATATGTTTAATTCTGCATAAGGACCAAGGTAAGCCAGTTAAAATTAGAAATTCAAATCCATAAGCAAATACATGTAGGATAATTAAATAAACATCATTATACAACTTCACATAATCAAGAAGAATGTGTATAGAAGGAAGAAATATTTAAATAAATTCTAAATCCTCCACAATTTTAAAGCTGACGTTCAATTATTTCAGCTTTCAAGCGAAAAATCGTAAACAGTTCAGTTTATCAAATTTCATGGTATAAAGCAGCAGCAAATGTTAACTGGAAGTCTATGACGTGATATTCTCATATGCAATAAGAAATTACAAGATTACAGAAAAATAACACCTGAATGGAAAAACAAAACTTCAATGCAACAAGAACTGAAATTAAAACAGATAGCAGTGTAATTAAAGAGTATTTAATAATTGTAGCTAAGCTAAAGATTATCATTCGGATAGGTAGATCGAGGGAGGAAGAGAGCGAACCTTGGTTAAGTGACCACAACTGATGCACGAGTCGAGCTTTTAGGAGAAGCCGATAGCAACTGCTCAATATCATTCCTTGGCATCACTGGTTTACACCAAACAGAAACAAGCAATTTCTCAAGGTTTTCGACATTCTTCAATATAGACTTAGCAAAATCAATTTGACCCCTTACGCCTCCAAACCCAATCAATTTCACAACCTTGAGGTGACACGCAATACCCGATGGAATGTATTCCAATTCCTTATCATTGTTATACTGAAAAAACAAAGTAAAACATCAGAACTACAACTGTGTGAAGTAATTTATTCGCTTTCACGTCAATGTCTTACCACATCTAGGAAGAGCGACTCAAGAGACGGCATCACTCGAAGTAGCTCCAACATTGCTCCATTATTTATTGTGTTGCACAATTCAAGTTGCTTCAGCCGCTTGAAGAGGGCAGGGGAAAGTTTGCATTGTGTTTTGTAAGGACCTTGAAAATTAATAACATTAGATGATCAGTAGTCAATTCATGATTGGCACAAGTCTAATAAGTTGCTAAAATACTCGATTGATCAAGAATTCTAGAGATGTGATGCTTTATGAAGCCTAGAAGAAACATCCAATTACTATATAGTATATACAGAACTATAAACTAAAAGAAAAAGGGTTCTTAGGTCTACTCACCTCAACAATTTTATCCGAGAGTGTTAAACGCTCCAAAACTGGAAATCCTTTCAATATCGCATGAGCTCGAAGAAGATCGGCACCTCCTATGCGGTTGGTAAGAACTGCATTAGAAACTGCTGGTGCATTGAAAACAACATTTTCTAGAAAAACAGAACAACTTTCAAAATTTTCAAGCTTTGCTGCATCAATCTTGATTACATAATCGTCCAACAAACTTTTCTGTGAGCCAGTAACCCGGAATCTAATCAATGCAGGAGCGTTTAGTTTTACATCTTTCACACCCTGCCAGCAACATCCTAGTTCCAATTCTTCCATAACAGGGAAACTGAGGACTACTTTATGACTAACAGAACTTTCGTCGTTTGATAGTTTAACCTCGTGACCAAGATCTAAGATCTTGAGGTTGGGAAAACAATTCTTCATAAGGGAAGTAACTAAAGTGCAGTCTAGATCGAGCCTCAACTTTGTCAATGACTTGCAACGAAAAAGGACATCGTCAAAAGTAACCTCCTTACCGTAATTAACATTTATTTCCAAATTCTCAACGCCTCGCCTTAAAACAGTAGGTGTCCATTTTTTCAGTTGGTGGGACTCCAACTCGCTGAAACACGCAAGGCTAAAGCTCTTTATTCTTGAGTTTCGAGTTAAGCAGAGTACTCCGTCAACAAATCTAACTAAAGATTCATTATCAACATGCTCCCATATCCAATACTCACTTAGATCATTATCAACATCAATGTTGTAAATAGACTTCCACTTGTGCTCCCAATCTTTGGACAAAACAAATGTCCGTACTGCATCTTTTGTAGGCAGGCGAGACAGAATGTGACATACAACACTATCTGGTAAATTACTAATCCGATCTTCACCGCTTTCGTCCATTAGTTTTTTGAAGAACTCGATGTGGGGTTACCTAAAGAATTCTTTGAACACTTACATCTTCAACTTACGAATTAAAATTGTTAAACCTTGTAGCAAATACTTGGAGAAAAATTAACAGCCCTATAGAGTGTAAAGTTCACGGGTTACCTTAATATATAATCAGAACTCGTCTTCCTGATAAATACTCTGAGAAGGAGCAAATAGATGTTGAACAGGAGAACAGAGTTTTTTTAATAGACTGATCAAAGTCTTTTAGCAAAAGGTGGAGATTATATAAGTGTGTATTTTATTATATAAGGAATAATGTTTGTCTTTGTTGAATAAGTTTCCTTATGTCTATAGAGTTCATATGTTGTCCAAAGTGTACTCTCTCCAAATCCCAACCGATTTTACCCCCCACTTTCCTTGTACGTCACTAGATTTTATATCAGAAACAAATTCTTCCTTGATTCACATATTACAGGTTTCAAAATTTACGATCCACAGAATTGTCACTTATATTTATTATGAATTTATGATGGAATATTTGAGAAAAAGTACTAAAACATTGATAACGATGATAAATCTCGTTGATATGACACGAGCGATGGATATGAAACAACAAGATAACACAATGCCGTCGACATGAGCATTAAAGGGTCGAACACAATCTCTGATTAACATAACATCTAAAAATGAAACTACACATTTAAATTATGGATAATAGTTGTTTAAATTAATAATTATATAAACTACCTCTTAATCTTACATTTTCACTTTTCATTGACAATCAAATAATAAGTTAACTATCAAAATTAGTTCCACATATGAAATATGCTCAGAATATTGTTGTCATAACAAAATGTTATGCTTAGTAAATTGCTGAGTATGTAACTAAAGAAGCAGCCAAAGACCATCCATTCATGCATCAGCCATCCAAGTTCACATGCTTAATTAACTGCATATATAAAAAAAGTATGTTAAAGTTAGAACTTAAATTCATAGACAAATATATGTAAGATAAGTAAATAAACATCATTATACAACTTAACATAATCAAGAAGAATGCATAGAAGGAAGAAATATTTAATAAATTCTAAATCCTCCGCGATTTTAAAGCTGAACTTTCCACTATTCAGCTTTCAAGCGAAAATCATAAACAGTTTACTTCATCACATTCTACCGTACAAAGTAGCTGCAAACGTCAACTGGAAGTGTATGAAGAGATATTCTCGCATTCCATCGAGAATTGCAAGATAAACAGCAAAAATAACACCTAACTGAAGAGAAAACTTCAATGTGCAAAACTGAAAACAAATGGCTGTGTAATCAAAGAGCATTTAAGTATTGTAAGCTATCAAAGTATCATTCAGATTTGTGGATCGAGGGAGGACAAGAACGTACCTAACTTCAGTGACCACAACCGATAACAAAGGTCCCTCGTAAGTGTACCTAAGTTCAGTGACCACAACTGATGCACGAGTCGAGCATCTAGGATAAGTTGAGAGCAAGTGCTCAATATAAATCTTTGTCAGCGATGGTGTACAAACAGCACAAACAAACAGTTTCTCAAGGTTTTCGGCATTCTTCAGTATAGACTCAGCAAAATGAATTGTATCCTTTGCGTTTCCATAGCCAACCAGTTTTACAACCTTGAGGCGAGAAGCAATAGCCGATGGAAAAGATTCCCATCGCTTACCATCGCTCAACTGAAAAAGAAAGTAAAAGTTTGGAACTAATATTGTATGAAGTAAAATATTTGCTTTCGTGTCAATGTTTTACCATATATAAGAGGAGCGACTCAAGAGATGGCATCACTTGAAGCAACTTCAATAGTGATCCGTAGTTTATTTTGCCACGCAGTTCAAATTGCTTAAGCCGGTTGAAACAGGGCAAAGGAAAGTCTGAGTTCGTAAGGACCTTGAAAATATAACGATAGGTGATCAATAGTCAATTCAAGGTAAGCACACGTCTATAAGTTTCTAAAATACTCGATTAATCAAGAATGTTAGAGATGCGATGCTTTATGAAGCCAAAAAGAAAATTCTAATTATGACATAGTATATACAGAACTATAAACAGAAAGAAAAGATAAGTATTTAGCTCTACTCACCTTAACAATTTCACCCGAGAGTCTTAAACGCTCCAAAGCTGGAAATCCTTTCAATATCGCATGAGCTCGAAGAAGATCAGCATCTCCTATACTATTGGTAAGAACTGCATTAGAAACCGATGGTGCAGTGAAAACAACATTCTCTAGAGACGAACCACCACAACTTTCAAATTTTTCAAGCTTTGCTCCATCAATCTTGATTAAATAATCGTCCAACGAACTTTTATATGAGCCAGTAAAGAATCTAATCAATGCAGGAGCGTTGATTTTGACAGATTTCACACCCTGCCAGTCACATTTTAGTTTCAAATCTTCCATAACAGGAAAATACAGCTCTACGTTGCCACTGCCAGAATTTTCATCGTTCAATAGTTTAACTTCGTAACCAAGATTCAAAATCTTGAGGTTGGGAAAACAATTCTTCATAAGTGAAGTAACTAAAGTGCAGTCTAGCTTGAGCTTCAACTTTGTCAACGACTTGCAACGAAAAAGACCTTCGTCAAAAGTAAACTTCTCAATGTAATGAGCGGTTATTTCCAAATTCTGAACGCCTCGCCTTAAAACAGTAGCTATCCATTCATTCAAGTCGTGGGAGTCCAATTCGCTGAAACACACAAGCCTAAAACTCTTTACTTGCGAGTTTCGAGTTAAACGGAGTACTCTGTCAACGAAGATATTGAAATATTCTCATTCTTCGCTACCCAATAATCATCTAGATCATTATCAATATCAATGTTGTAAATAGACTTCCACTTGTGCTCCCAATCTTTGGACAAAAGAGATGTTTTTATTGCTTCTTGTGTAGATAGGCGAGACAGAATGTGACTTACAACATCGTCTGGTAAATTACTAATCCGATCTTCACCGCTTTTGTCCATGTTTTTAGAATCCGACATGAGATTACATGAAGAATTCTTTGAATTAAAATTGTTAAACCTTGCAAAAGTACATGGAGAAAAATTAAAAGCCATATAGAGTACTATAAAGCTCACGGTTTACCTTAAAATATAATCAGAACTCTTGTTCCTGATAAATACTCTTGGAAGCACCAAGCAGATATAGAACAGGAAAACAGAGTTTTTTTTAACAGATAATTAAAAGTCTTTTAGCAAAAGGAGAGAGCTTATATATATATATATATACGTGTGTGTTATTTGATTTAGGAATAATGTTTTTTTATGCGGAACAAGTTTCCTTATGTCTATAGAGTTCTTATGGAAATCACTTCTTATTTAATCCAATCGGTGTTGTTAAAAGTGCATTCGACGATTTCTCACTTTCTTGAAATAATTAAAAGTGAAGGTCATCCCAAAAATGTAGGGAAAAATGCATCAAAATCTCCTAGTGATTTTGAAAA
Organism: Misopates orontium; assembly: GCA_946800315.1. NCBI lineage: Eukaryota > Viridiplantae > Streptophyta > Magnoliopsida > Lamiales > Plantaginaceae > Misopates > Misopates orontium. The sequence goes on along the minus strand of OX326948.1, from coordinate 3,657,020 downwards.
TTTGAATTAAACTCTTTTGTAGTTTGATAATTATCTCAAAGGTGATTTAAAACTCAGGCACAAAATCTCATCGTGGTTTCACAAACTGCAAAAAATTCCCTTTTTTTAGAGAGTGATATACACTAGCTCTATGCTTTATGTGAGAGTAAGCTTAATTTTTGGGTGATTTTTTCAATTAGCAATGTTAATTATATCTTTTAGAATTTTGATATAAAATTTCCTTGTGGTTCGGTGACGTGCACAAAACCCCCCATGTAAAATGGAATACCGATGTCCCCATTTTAATTTATTTATTATAAAAATAATATACAGGAGATAATTCCATTTTTTTCTTATAAAAAAATATCTTGAGTTTAAAAATTCTTAAAATAAATATTTTAAAGTAGTAGAAAATATATATTAATAAAATTGAAGTAAGGGTAATTTAGCCATTAAATTGGGAAAATTTAATAGAGTTACTTCAAATTTAATAGGAGGATTTGTGCCTAATATATGAAGTCACAAAGGGTGTTTTAGAAATTAACAAATAAGGGGGATTTTATGTAGGTTTTTGAAGCCTTGTATTGCCTTTGTTTAATGTATGTTGTTAACATCTAGTTACGAGTTTTTTTTTTCTTTTCACAAAACCCTTAGAAATCTCAGTTGTTTTCAGTTCATTAACTTTATTGCGTGTTTAATGTTTTAATTTCATTGAAAATTTAAAATCATATTTTGTTACGTAAAATCTAAGTTAATTTAGTTTATTATGTATATTTAAACTTGTATTAGTTCTTAATTCATGTTAAGTTGGACTAATATAGGGAATTCGAAGTTGGATTAAATTGAATTGAGCTAATAATTAAGTTACTAAAAATATGTTAAGCGACGTCATACCTTCGATGAATCAACAAAATGAAGCTGCTGCAAATTAAGGAAGCAGTCAGTGACTCAGTGAATTGCTAATCAGTCGCCTGCATGCAGTGTATATATATATATATATATATATATATATATATATATATATATATATATATATATATATATATATATATATATATATATATATATATGTGTGTATATATTTGTGTTCTTCTTAAAATTTGATAATGAAAGTTAGTTTGTATAAAGTTTTTTATTTCTCTCATATCTCACTGCGTCCAATTTTGTGGATTGGAAACAACCCATATATTTTTTTTCTGTCGACATTCCATTGTTACTGCTTTAGGCATGTGTTTCTTTTCTTTTTTTTTTTTACGAAACATTATTATCGACTAATTTTATGTTCAACCGCATTGCGATCTCCGATATGCCCATTTGTAGTTTGATTTAACTTTATTAAAGTCTAGAAATGAGAATCACATTATTGTTAATTATTTGTTACTAAGCTAAGTTTATAAAGTAACAAATATCTAAAATTTATAGCAAATGACTAAAACTTGAACAGTTCTATCTCCTAAAGTATTTAAGTATTTTCCAGAATAAGAATATACATATAAAAATGATTTAATTATGTCAATAACGCTACTATTACATAAAGAACCTAAATGGTTGTAAATGAAAATAAAAATTCAAGAACCCCACCATGTCACATTTTTCATAAACCACATAAATAAAATGTTCCACGTGGATGGTCACCATTACAGAAGATTTGGATGACTTGTGATCTCATTGGTCAGAAATCTATCCAACGCAATTCTTATCCTAGTTGTCTCCTTTCACAGCTCTGCTTTTGATTCTCCTCAGCACAAAACTGCCCTTTAAGTGCAAGCCCAACTCTTATGTTTGTTGCAGTATTGCTCTAGACTTTGTTATATATTCCAACTTTAGCATTACATAATCTAAGGAGGGAGATAGAGATATGGCTTCTACATCAGCAGCTGCATTGGTTAATGGCTTAGGATCTGCCTTCTTGTCTGGTGGCAAGAAGAGCCAGGCCTTGCTGTCTGCCCCACTTGCCGCGAAAGCCGGTGGTGCCGTCGCTCCCAAGAGGCTCGTTGTTGCGGCTGCTGCCCCTAAGAAGTCTTGGATCCCGGCCGTCAAGGGTGTTGGCGGTAACTTCATTGACCCCGAGTGGCTCGACGGATCGTAAGTCCCTTTTACAAGATAATATGGTACAATCAATTCGATTACTCTTCTTATGGTGGATAGTTGAGATGAAATCATGAGAAGTTCAAGATCATACTAGCTAAGACATGAAATTCTAATTGATGGATTGCAAGTTATTATTATTGACGATTGTATGAAATAATTTTTCTTGGCTCTTTTCAGTTTCATGTTTTCTTTAACTTTGTTCTTTTAACAAAATTATGAAATGCAGGCTCCCTGGCGACTTTGGTTTCGACCCTCTAGGCCTCGGAAAGGATCCAGCTTTCTTGAAATGGTACAGAGAGGCTGAGCTCATCCACGGGCGGTGGGCGATGGCGGCTGTCCTCGGCATCTTCGTCGGCCAGGCATATAGCGGCATCCCCTGGTTTGAGGCTGGTGCGGCCCCTGGTGCGGTGGCCCCATTCTCGTTCGGTACCCTCCTCGGGACTCAGCTACTCCTCATGGGGTGGGTGGAGAGCAAGAGATGGGTGGATTTTTTCAACCCCGAGTCTCAATCTGTCGAATGGGCCACCCCTTGGTCGAGAACTTCTGAGAATTTCGCCAATGCAACGGGCGAGCAAGGGTACCCTGGTGGGAAATTCTTTGATCCCTTGAGCTTGGCTGGAACTTTGAAGGATGGAGAATATATCCCTGATACCGAGAAGCTCGAAAGATTGAAGCTTGCTGAGATTAAGCATGCAAGGCTTGCAATGTTGGCCATGTTGATTTTCTATTTTGAAGCAGGGCAAGGGAAAACACCCCTTGGTGCTCTTGGTTTGTAAGGTTTTTAATTCTGGAAAAATGATGTGTAAAGTGACTGGGCTATGTAGAGAGTAAAATTCAGAGCTGGATTTATAAGTTTTCATGCTTTGAGTTACATCCAAGATGATTCAAAATTCTTTCCCGAAAACGTTTGCTGTATGTGTAATGTTACAAATTATAGTTGCACAATGAAACGAAAAACCTTGATTCTTGTAAGAGTTCAGGTATTCTTGTTGCATTATGGCTGAACATAGATTGAGAGAAATCTAAAAAACGTTTAAACAAACACCCATGAAAATGAAAAAGAACTGCTAGAGCAATTTTTAGCCACGTTTAAGTTCACACGGCTAACATAATCTTAATAAATAACAACAATCTACCCAAAAATCAGAAAACGGTATCACTGCCGTAAATGTTTGCTCAACAAACAAAAAATATGGCAACTATCACTCTTCACGTCCCATTGCCAACAAAAACTCACCCTCGCAGACCACTTCACCTCCAACATACGCCTTTCCTTCCATCTTTGCAATTCCAAAGCGTTTCTGAAGCTTGACAAGGGTCATTCTCATTACCAGGGTGTCTCCAGCAATAACCGGCTTCCTGAACCGTACTTTGTCAATCCCAGCAAAGAAAAAGTTGTCACGTGAATCCATTTCCGAATGTATAACCAAGCCACCGACCTGAGCAAGGGCCTAAAACCACAGTAACACATACATTACTTGGTGCATACGTAAAAGCTTCACGAAAGGAGTTTCACAATCTTAATGGTTGTATAAAACAGCAAGCTAGTGTGATCGGTGTTATTAGAGATGTTGAAACATCTACTAAAACACTTTAGTCCAATCAGGAGATAAACCTCACTCTCGATTTCTCCATCATTTATTTCCCAATAAACAATTTCATAATAACCAGGAGTTGTACCTAATAAGAAATTATCCATCTATATAAGAAAAATATATCAGCAAGGTTGGTCAACTTTAGAAAAGAAAACAATAAAATGATGAAAAACAAAGAGCAGATTGTTTTATTTTCCATGAATGGGCTACTGTCAGTAAAGAGGAGGGAGGAAATACAGGCAAACAAATTTTACGTTAGTTGGTTGTCCAGGAATAAAGACAATGCCTCTCTTTGCTTCAAGGAGCTGACTTTTCAGATGTCTCACTACATATTACCATGGCTAAAGAAATGACACAATATGATATTTTGAGTTTTCGGACTAGAGTATTCAAATAAAGCATGTCATTAAGCAGAGAGCCTTAACACTATGCAAGACATGATCCATGTTTCTCACACAGGCGACCCTTGACTAGGGAAATAGTCAGAGCTTAATATCAGATGCTGCAGCAACTAAAGGGAAAAACTCCAGTCAAATCTGCAACCTTCAACAGAATTCTAATGTCTTATTTGTAATCTGAAGCTCGTATTCTCTGCTCTAGGCTGTATAGAATTGATTTTAAAATTCAAGTCGTACATTAATTCACAAGAAAATTGCCGTTTCTGCCATCTACTTTCAGATTTGTGGAGCTTGTGTATAGTATTTTGATTTCTTTACTAGCGGACCATCCCATGAGATCAGATGATGAGGCTAATTTGCAGAAGCAGAATAAGTTATAGCATTCTTCCCATTACATTTATAATCTTCCAGTAACAACAAATTAGGTACTTCAATTTGATATACACAAGAAATATTTGAGTCTATATTAAGTCCAACATGTTTATGTGCATTCAGTGCTTCTAGATAATATAAAGAGAAAAATTGATTAACTGACAAACGACATGAGAAAAATGTCATCTATAGCAAACAAGATCCGGCATTGCAGTCTTACATGATCATCACTTAACAAACAGTTCTCTCTATATCATTAATATATATAATACAAACGTGTATATCCTTTTCTATAAATATGAAGCATTTAGTCGAGGTCTTTAACTATTTCAGTGTACGAAAAATGGAATAGATGTGCAAAAAGTTGTATTTCTATGAGTATCAGTCAAACAGCCGCTTAAAGAAATTGATGCAGATTGTATGAAAAAGTAGTGCAACAATTTTTTACTTTCGGGAATAACAAGAATGGTCAACACCAGGTTTAAATTATACCATTCCCTCAAAATTGTGAGTTGGGCATGCCATAGTCTTTACACTCTTTCAACATCCTCAACAGTGATGAATGTCTTCATTTACCCACTGATGAAGTTTGGTTCTTCACATAATCTATCTTTCCTAAAGGACACTTAATTGGCTCTGTAGGCAATGGGGCTAAAGATCGGTGTCAGTTCTAGCTATAAACGTACATACTCGGGTAATACAAATCTCTAAGTAATCACATACTAACTCACTAAAGCTTTTTTAACTAGCAATGATTCGAATTTGTGAGTACTACGGACTAAAAGCTCAGTTGAGGACACCAAAAAATTTATGTGCTTTAGATGACTCATAGGTTTTTCATCAACAAATGGGTTACGGAAAAGACTGATTCTTCAATGAAAGCGTCAAAGTTAAGAGTTAAATTGATTGATCCATTCAAGCTAGATGAAGTAAAAAAATTAAGCTTCATCAATTCTTTTCACGCAGTAAAGGAGTAGGTATGTTCTAACAGTAAAGACACAGCACATATTATGGATTTCTAGCTGGGAAGTTTGAAACACTCGTTCAGATACATATCATCAAGAATTGATCTATCATGGCTGCATTAACTTATAATATATTTCATGCATATACGAACCTCGATATATTTATGATTCGGTCATGAGAATCATTGCATTAGGTTAACCAGCTAAAATGTTGTCACTTCTTCAATTAGACAAGACTCTTATGTGGGTAACATGGGTATCTAAGAGAAATAAGGCCAAGCATAGTTAAAATACATATTCTTCGTGTCAATTACTAAACAAGGATCTAATGATTGGGAGTTCCTCACATAGTCAATTTGCTTCAAGCATCGCATATTTACATCAAATAAGTAACCAGTTCCCCGTCAGCCATGTCTATTGCACCATTATCTATCAAATCATGGATCATGAAAAAATGCCAAGTGCACTCTCTCATGAAGATCTTACATATAACATAAATTAATCGAGGTTGAACATCCTATACCAGTAAGTAATCGTGCAATTTGTGTGCGTATGAGATGCTATTTCAAAAAACTAAATATAATGTTCAAATTATGAATTCTTACGGTCGACTTCTTCATGCTGAAGCAATTAAGATGCTTAGCACATCAAGATTCCTTTGAATTCAAATATAACCGCTGCTTGTAAACAGCATGAAGCAGATGTAAAGGCCATTATTTTAGAATAAGACCCTCTAGTAACTAGTCACAAACTCAAAACACATACGACTGTAATTGCACGTCTGAAACAACCAATACACTAATTTGGTTCCGACGAAAACTAATGAGTGATATGCACAACAAGGAATTCGACTTGTTTACCTCAACCATGAGCACACCAGGCATGATTGGCCTCTCAGGAAAATGGCCCGGAAAGAAATTATCGTTAATCGTCACATTCTTGATGGCCACAACCGATTCACCGGGCTTATACTCAATCACTCTATCCACTAGCAAAAACGGATACCTTAAAAACACAACAAAACAAAACAACAACCCCAAATCAAAAACTCAAACCACATTGCCACAAAAAACTCCCAAATACGAAAATTCACAAACCGGTGGGGCAAAATCTGACGAATCTGATTAATGTCCATCACTGTTGGGAATGCAGGGTACTCTGTAAAAACACAAAAACCCACAAACCAAATCACTTTTTTTAAGCTAAACAAAACAAGAAATAAATAAAAAATGAAAACACTTACGCAATTCAATTGGGGTTTCAGCTGATGAGCTGCCATCGCCTGATTTAACAACAAAACTTTTGTGGGTTTTCTCCAAATTGGTCGAATAAAAATGGGATCTTGAGATAGTTTGAGTTCTCTTAGTAGAAAAAGAAAACGGCAAATTGGTCTCATGGGTTTGTTTTGAAATTGGAGAAGTGAGAGTAGTGGAGAAGAGAGATTGTGACAAAAATGTTGAAGCCATTGTTGTTGAGTGATTAACGAGGTTGTGCTAAGGTGTGAATGTTAAATGAAAGAATGAAGAAGCAATTTGATTTGTAAGAAGCTGTATTAAAAATATACAAATATTTTTTTCGACGGAGAAAACGAGAGACCTATGTTCCGTTCATGTGTGGCACCAACAACGTAGGTTTTTTTTGTTAACAAACAACAACGTAGGTTTGTTTGTTGGTTAATTGGACAAACAAAATTTAATTAGAGTACTAGTATAGGGTTAGTACTAAACGAGGACTCTGAGTTTGAGTTGAAAGTTATTTTAATAGATTAGTACAAAGGTATATTATTTTTGGACCAAATAATTTATGTAATATGAGATTTAGCGTGTTATATAAAAAAGTTGGAAGTTGTGGGGTAGAGAGGTAATTCTCTTATTCGTGTAACGCCCAGTAGAAGATTTTTGGGTTTTCGGCAATTTACACCCTGTGTTACGACAAATTGACAAATTAGCCCCGGTTAATAATAAATAGGTAAATTATTTCTTTGAGATTTCAAAGAGTTGCACACTATGTTGCACGCATACGGATACGGGATTCGGATACAACACGATACGGACACGGGAACACGGATTTTTTGGAAATTATAGGATACGATACGTGTAGGATACGTAGAATATTTTATACTAAGAATTTAATTATATAACAAATAATAATAAAATGAATGTCAATTAATAATTTAACTTCACTTACAAACAAATATATCTACATATTCAATTTCAAACACAGCAAAATTATGCAAGCAAACATAAAAAGATCCATAATCCATATAAACTCAAAGTACTAAAATGTAAAATTCAAAAATTACTTTCAAAAAACTCAAAGATACATTTTTCAATTTGTATGTTTGTTCTTCAATTAAAGAGAACTCATAGCCTTTTTTTCCTTTAACTTTTAGTGATATTTACAAAATGAAGTTCTAGTTACTTAATGTTACAAAATAACTCCAATAGATTTTAAAAAACTGACAAATTGCCCCTTAAAGCACGGATACGCGTATCGGATACGCGCCAAGGCGTATCCGATACGCGTATCCGAATTATTAAAATTAAATAAAAAAATTGGATATGCTACGTGGCGTATCCAATACGTATCTGGCGTGTATCGTATCCAATACGTATCCGACACTGAATTTTGTGATTTTTTCAAGTATCCGTGCATCATTAGGTTGCACACCATCTCCTTGTAATTTTCTTAGTGTGTCTTTTTTGTATTTAATGACCAAAATACTCTTGTTATTTCTAATATTTTCTTTTTTGTAACTTTTTCTTTAAGAAATATTAAGTAAAAGTATAAAAATTATTTAAAACATACATATTATGCGATCATAACTTTTTCTAAAAACTTATTTTTTATTTATGCATGTTTTAACAATATAAAGTGTTAAATCAAATATCTATATATTGTTTGAGAAAATGGGGTATAATTGACTTTTTGGGCCCACAAAAATATCTGTGCTCTCAAGTTTGAGCAAGTGAACTATATTTCCCCTTTTATAAAGGGGCAATTTGCCACTTCTTGAAATCACGGGGGGAGGGGTCATGTTTATTTTTCAAAGGGAGGTAATTTGCAGATTTGACATAATACGGAAAGGTAAATTGTCAAAACATCAAAGATTTTTACAAAATCAACAAAAATTTGCCCCTTTTATAAGATTTTGACATAAGTATAAAAGAAAGAAAAAAGGCCATCCTAATTCTCTTCTACCCCACACAACCCTTCTCCACATTCCTTTATGATGAATCATACTTCCCACGGGAAGTACACTCGCACAATGGTTCAATAGACGGCCCCTCGGTACGTGTTTTTATCGCCTAAACTATGCTTAATTACACTACTTAAATTAATTATACTAAACTTTCAACACTTATTATGCTAACTCTCACCACGTGTCTTCACCACAATTTACCACTTGTCTACACTAAAGCCTTCCACCTTACCCCCCACTTGTCACCCTTAGCCTTCAACACTTGTCTCTACCATAATGTTACACCTTACCACCCACTTGTCACCCTAAGCTCACAACACTTGCCTCCACCTCAAGCCTCCACACTACCTCCATGTGTTTTCCCTTTAAGCCTCCACCTATAACCCATCTTAACACTTGTCCCAACCCCTCTACCACTTGTCCCTCATGCACCATGGGAGAGCTCCTATATAAGGAGGCATCTACCCCCTCTTCTTAAGACAAGCCCGAGGCAAATACACTAACCCCCCTCTATACTAAGTTAGCTTAAGTCTTACAGCCTCTTCTCCCTTTTTTCCTCTCCCCCCCTCTTCTACACTAAGGGGGCACATTATTAGCTATAGTAGCACACACACACAATAACTACGTTGGTTTGATTCCCCTCGGGGATACGTAGTGCAGCTTCGGAATATATCCAGGTCCAGCCATAAATCACGCACACACCCATGTTTGTCGCAGGGACGAAGCCTCGCCAACGACTCCGCTCGACTCAACGCCGATCCGAGGTCGGGATTGACGTTCGAACAAAGCGGTGATGCGCATCGGACCCCCCCCAGAAAATTTGCGACGTCATCACTTTAAATTTTAGAAGTCGTATTATCATCAACGTGTCATATATTCAACGAAATTGATGATTAAACAATGATAGACAAATACAATCTAGAACTATTCGTTTACTACAGGTGGTTCACATCGTAACAAGTATCACAAATTCATACAAAATCAAGTCTAAGTTGAGGGAAAAAAGAATCAATTTGAGCACAAGCAAATGAAAGATCCCAGTCAAATCAAGTTTAACAAATTCATACAAAATCAAGTCTAAGTTGAGGGAAAAAAGAATCAAGTTGAGCAGAAGCAAATGAAAGATCCCAGTCAAATCAAGTTTAACAATTCAGTTCAATATCTTCTTTATAAAGAAATCATTCGACACTGAAAATATTTAACAAACCATTTTGACCCAGAAAATTCTCACCTGGCCAGTTTTATACATTGGACTTTAGTTGCTCTTTTGTAATTTTCTTATACCACTTGTACAAAAGCCCATCAGTGTATTCTGGCATTGGGCTTCCACTATAGCCATTTACTATAATACTCACCCTGATCCAAATGGGCACAATACTCCAATTACAGCATATTTGCATAACTTGATGGTGTTTTTGTATTATTTTTTTATATATTGGTTTATTATGCTACGATAGGTTAATACAAGAGGTAGATGAAGTTAGAACTCAGTCCGTCTATGTGAAATTCAGTGCTAGTGAATTGTGTTCATAATATAAAGTTTAGAAACGTAGAGATATTTTATTTTAATTTGAATAAAATGAATTGAGTTTTTCAATATCATATAACATGTTGCTCAACATTAAATATACCGCACGCAATGTGACACGCTTCTAAGTTTTTACGTTGATCACATTTACACTCCATGGAATTTTGTCTAGTCACATAAATCTTCTCCTTTGAAAAAGTACAGAATCACTCGTTGGGATTTGTGTATTATTGTTATGCAATTAGTAATTTAAATATAACTTATTATTGTACATGTACATGTACATTTACTACTACTACTATATTATTATTATTGTTATTATTGTTGTTGTTGGTGTTGTTGCTATTACTACTACTACTAAAATACTCTTGACCTGTTGGAAATGAACGATGATTTTGGGGAAATTGACCTGCTCTTCTTTAAGTTTGTCAATGTACGATTTTGCCCTCACTGTTTCTAATTATACTTTATATTCAGAAATCGCGTCATTGTCCATAATTTATATTGAAATTTAGTTTTAAGAATTATGAGAGTGTAACTTTTGCAAACGAGCTTGTTGAAAATTTGGGGTGTAAAGTGTTTTAAGGGGAAAAATGCATTAACCCCCTGTATTATAAAAATCATGCACAATACCCCTTTGTGATTGTTTTTTTTTTTCTTTTTCACGAAATTGCCTCGTTTATTGAAAAATCTTCTACCAAATCTCCCCATGCATCACACGAAATCCAAACGTATTTATTTTTTTACACTAAATCTGTTTGTGTTTTCAAGAATGATGCACCAAACCCCTTAATTAAATATGAATTGCCGATTTTACTGGGGTTTGATGCAAATTCCTTTTAGATGAGGGGATATGGTGCATTGTTTACATTAGTGGATTTTATGCATGTTTCTAATAACACACAGGGATTCCATGCAAAAAGAATAATACGAGGGATTTGGCACAGGATTTTTAAAAACAATCAAGAAGGTTGCGGTCAAAACGATGTTATATTGACGAGATATGCCAAATAATGAACGTTACGACTTTATGCAGTAGATATCCATGTCTTACTTGTGAACACGTTAAAGATGAAAACTTTGCACATTCTATACTAAAAAGAGTATTTCTTTCGACAAAGTTAACAAAAGTAGTTTTCTTACTCCTGAATTTTTAATCCTATTCCATCACAAACTTCTACTTTGTTTATGGATGCCCACTCGAATTTTTGATTTTTTGACAAAACTATTCACGAAACAGTGAGATATAACACAATGTGGTAAATTGTTGATATGATCATATTCGACATGATCAATTTTTTGATATTCCTCACGGAATCGTACAAGATTTGGAGTTTGTACTCGTAGTACCAATCATCCCGAACCTGACATTTGGTAGAGAAACGCATGTTGGAGCCTTATAATTTCAGTAGGCTCTCACTAGTGTCCATTTGTTAATGAATAACACAATGGATCAGGAAACATAAGGTAACAGAAACATTGTTGTCCGAAATCAGTGACAAAGACGAAGAAACCAACGTTAATAGGGTAAATAAGAGAGCAACTTCTGGAGATGAACAATCACCATTAGCAGTAAAGGGAAAAATCATCCATCCGAAAAGGACTGATCGTTTTTTCCTAAATTTGTGTCTGAACAGTGAGTTTATCTTTTTATCAAACCATGAGTTAAACTCCAGCAAGTTGTTTTTCTCAATTAAAAGGACACCAAATATAGGAAAACCGTGATTTTCGATATCGAACCAGATTTGGGAAACCCGTCAGTTCAACTTCACAAGATCAACAAAGTGCAGGTTCTCACATTTTCATAAGGAATTGTAATAATCAACAAAAATGCATATTACTCCTTTCTAAGTGACTACGATGGCTAAACGAGCTACAGCTCTCGGATATGTTCGTAACTCTTTTCTAATTTCAGTACGGCGTTCCTTTGTCCGCCATGAAGAGCGAGAGAGACGAAGGCGCATACTGTTTAGTTGTAATGCATTCTTCAAGAAAAACTTTACCAGTTTCAACTCATTCATCTTTCCAGAATACGAAGGAAAACGGACTTCCTCCAAGTGTGATACAACACAGGACGGAACATTTTCCTCAGCATCATCATAATCATTCAAATCTGACTGAAAAAAGGATAGACCAAAAAACCCATTATCAAAAAAGGAAAGGAAAAAGAAAACAACAGATGAAAATATCGGATCCGAGTAATTTATTAGTATGGAATGCAAAATTAGTTAGTAAGTAGTGTTTTCTTACCACATCTATGACTAGAAACTTCAGAAATGGCATCGCATGAAATAACTCAAATAATACTTCAGTAGTACCAAAACGATCTAAAGGACTACCGAGAGGATCCAAAGACAGTTTTTCCATCTTATAAAAGCTGGGTAGAGACAGTCCTAGTTTTGATAGAGCAATGGCCTTGCAAAACATCATAGAGAAATCAAACATCAGTTTCTTTTTAAAAGAAATTGAAAACAGGAGCCACAGTAATTAGAATATAGAGGGCTACATGAGAATGTTTATTCTAACATATTCAGTTATCACACATAATAAGAACTACCTTTGCCGCACATTCTGATAACTCCAGCTCTTTTAAATTTGGGAGTCCTTTTAATAACTTCCGAATTTGTAATCCACTCTTTTCAAATGAAGGAAGATCATATCTATGCATGGAATGTCTCAGAGCTGCATAAAGAACTTCTGATACGCAAGACAGAGTGAATTTTTGTGGTAAAAAATCGCCAAATGTCAGAAGACTCTCACCAAAGGTCTTGATTGGATAACCACCCGCAAAAGCATGCCATGGAGTCTCAGACCTGAATGTAGTCATTTTAGGAGCATAGACTTCGACGGACTTCACATACAACCAGTCGCATTTTTTTAGTATAAACGATTCTAGGTAGGGCTGTGCGTTTCGATTAAATCGAATCGATCAAATCAGCTAGGATCATTCGATTCTGGTTGTGGGAAAATGAGAATCAAAATCAAATCGTTTGAAACGATTCGATCCGATTTAAACTGAGCTGATTTTGACTCGATTTGATCCGATTTCGATTATGAGCCTTTTATTTATTGTATTTAATGTTGAAAAATTAAGCTATATAGCGCTTCGAATATAAATTTAAAACTAAAGAAAATTCGTATGAAACTGTACTACAAAAATAATGTACACTCTTTAATTCATCAATCATTGAAAATTCACAATTCAAAAGTGATACTTCTACTCAAGTCAACTTCATAAATTATAAAATAATAAACTCAAACATCATTAAATATAAGAGAAATAAGTCACACTTCAAAATTAATAAATATTCAAGACCACATTAAATTCATTATGTTCTATACATATATATTAAAAATAAAATATAGATTCGATCTTCGATTCGATTCGATGATCGACCCCTAAAATCGAAATCAAATCGAAGAGGGTTTTGATTTTTCTATGACAACCAAAAATCGGATCGAAAATTTGATTCGATTTTTAAATCGGATCATTCGATCGATTTCGAAACGATTCGATCGATTCGATTATGTTTGCACACCCCTAATTCTAGGACTGGGAAATTGAATTTCAGAAGATCGGAGTTCCGATTCTCATTCAAAATTTGAACTCCCCAAAGTTTCAAATATGTAAGGAAAGGAAGACAAATCGTGCCTCGAACTTCAAAGGTGCCTGAAGAAAGGCGCAGTTTCAATTTTCTCAAGGAGTAGCAATGGAGCAGGTCGCGAGGCAAGATGAATTCTGCGCATCGAGAAGCTATATCTAAGTAATAAAGATTTCGACTTAAAGCAGCAGATATCCATGTCTCTGTTTGACTAAAGTAATACTTGTCAACACAGGAAAGCGAAAAACTTTGCACATTCTGTGTTAGAGAGAGTGTCCTTTCCACAAAGTTAACAAAAGTAGCAATCTGACTCCTATTTTTCTTGTATTTTCCATCAGGAATTTCTATTATGTAGATAGATGTCCACTTGAATTTCCAATCTCTCGACAAAACAGATGTTCGCACTGCATACTTCGTAGGTAGATGGGAAAGAATTTGAGATATAGCACAATCGGGTAAATTGCTGATGTAATCGTGCTTGACGTGATTAGTTTTTTGAGATTCCTCACTTGGAAGCCTACTAATTTCACAGCTTGTACTCATGATTTCACCAACCAACCTGAACCTGACATTTGATAGAGAAACGCATGTCAGAGCCTCTTTTTTTTTTTTTTTCACAAGATCAATGAAGAAGACAAAGATACACAAACATTAGATTTCTTAATATTGCATTCTCGCCGTTCTTGAAACCATATAAGATTATTGTTCTTTCGGATCGAGTAGGTATAGGGGTGATCACATTAAATTAGTCTTAGAACAATAATATAGGACAATATATTGTTAAAAGATAACAATCTAATTATAAATCAAAGTACAATAAGATTGGCACATTTCACACTCACCTTTTTTAATACCAAAATTCACCTTAATTTTTTTTTTTTTTTGGTACTGTTATCATGTAAAAAATAAATAGCAAAACAGGAAACGGGCAAAATAATCCATCTCCAAGAATACAAAAAAGGTCAGCTCTAGTACTTTAACTAAATCTGTGTCAATATTAATCCATGAGTTGTATCTTTGATTAACATAATTACATCGATTACAGTCACAAATAATATAGGGAGAACTTGCAATTTACTTTTCTCTATTTCAAAACAATCACAAAGTACTCAAATTTTAATTCGTTTAATTGTAACTTGGAACTTACCCTGAATCTGGGATCATCAAAACGATGCAGTAATACGGATCATGAAGCAGGACTTCAGTGGCTCTTCAATGTTTCACAAAGAATACCCTAAAATTTAACGTAAAAACTAAGTGAATTATCAAACTCAATAAAAACAAAAAAGTATTAGTCGTCCCAAACAAAAAAAACCACAGTAAAAGTAAAACCCTAGCTGGAAAAAAATTCCTGGTTACACAAAAGAAAAAGTTCACCTCTAAAAATAATTGAAAATTATTTAATTATCTCCACATAAAACGGAAAAATGCCTTTTTTAACGTCAGAAAGATTGGAATAAATCTCAATCACCCTATTTAAGGTTAGAGCAAAACTGTTCATATCTATTAGGATATATCATTTTCAATGAAAGACAAATTTAGTGCATAACGTGTTAATTTGCACTATTAGCAACGGAAATATTATGTGTGTCATATAGGCCGAGCATAATTTGTTACTAGGAGAGCAATTTTTCTTTTTGAATAGTGTTGGTAAATATAACTTTTATTTTCTTGTTCTTTTTTTGTTGTAATTGTTTCTTGTTTCTCTATCTGGTGACCTAAGTACGTCGGAAAAATTGCATTTTTGATAACCTAACTTAGCACCATTTCTTTTTTCATACATTAACTTGGCAACTCACGATTTTGGTACCCCAGTTTGACATTTTTTTCTGTTATGATACTCTGGTTGCGACAGTTTCAAAATCTCGCCAAATGTTTTCCACATGGCACAAAATTTGGGGATTTTGACCCTGTCAAACTCCCAACTCCCCACTTGCCACCTTGGACGCCACGTGGAAAAATAAATAAAAGTTAACTCTTCAAATTAAAAATAAGAGAGAAAAATAACATAAACAAATAAAATTACAAAATGTTTAATAAAAAAGTTCTCATTTCAAGTTAATATAAACTAAATTTTTTATTTTTTTTGTAATATTGAATTTATGAAAATAGAAAAACTTTACTAAGATTATTTTTAAAATTTAGTTTATATTAACTTGAAATGAGAAAAAAAATTATATATTTTGTAATTTTATTTGTTTATGTTATTTTTTCGTTCTTATTTTTAATTTTAAGAATGAGATTTTGTTTATTTTTCCCACGTGGTTTCCAAGGTGGCAAGCGGGTGAGTTGGAAGTTTGACTGGGGTCAAAATTTCCAAATCTTGTGTCACAACTCACATGAAAATTTACGACAAGAATTTAGATTGCCGGCACCAGAGTACCGAAATTGAAAAAAAATGCCAAATCAGGGTACCAAAATCATGAGCTACTAAGTTAAGGTATGAAAAAAAAATGGTGTCAAGGTATCAAAATTGCAATTTTCCTAAAGTATGTCCAATATTCATATGTTGTATAGACATAGATATTCCAAATTTAACAAAATCAATCAACAACATCAATATTCGACAAAATTAATCACCAAAATTTCATTTTAATATAACTCGAATTCATGTGATAAACCAAAAAGAACAACAAAATTCAATATTTTTGACATAACCTATCATCAAATATAATAGACTCCCGCGTCTATACAACAACTTCAATACTCATGGACTTGCATCCAAACAAGAACCGTAGTTTGACTTAGAAGAATACGGCAGTCGGTGACCCTACTTATGAAAAGAAATTATATTATTTTAGAGTAAAAAGCTTCAACCCTTTCTTTAATGATTATTAATTAAACTGTAAGAACTAAATCGGAATATTTGACTTTTGCGTGCAAGTCAGCATTTACACAAATTTGCGTTGACAATGACAACAATAAAAGGGTGTTTGCAAGAGCTAGTTCACTACTTTTGCGTAAAGTCACTTTAAGTGATTTTTAACAAAAAGTCAGGAGTGTTTGCAAATATTTTTAAAGTATTAATTAAGTGTTTGCAAAAATTAATGAGAAGTGACTTTTCCTTTTAAAAACTTTTTAAAAATAGCATATTTTCAGCAGTTGGAGAAGCACCCCTGGAAATTTTTGCGGCTTGTGCATTTTCTGACTTTTTTTAAGACAAGCAGAAGCAAAAGTTACTGTCCCACACACTAAAATTGTGTTTTTGCGGCTGTAAAAGACAATAAGCACTTTTTATAAGCATTTGCTAACACCACCTAAATATTGCTCTAAACATATGACCACTCCTTGGAAAGAAATGGTAAAAAAATCTTCGAACTTGAAGATATACAGAATAATCTCACAAGGACAAGAAGATTTCAAAATATTTTCAGTACGAAAAATGTTTAATTATAAATCCAAAGAAGAGTATAAAAGGGATATTATTGTTTCTTCATATATATAATTTCAGCATTTGTTTAAGTCCAGAAGGAAACTATGTCATTTATAACCAATTTCGAGTGAGAATACTGCCATTCTATTTAACATTTAATTCTACGACAAGAATTCAAAAATCAGAACATTTGAGTGTAGTTGCAATATATTAATGCAATTTCTGAGAATACTTCAACTGAAACATTATAGAATTCAACAATGTAAGATACAAACAAGCATACAAAGTTGCGCAACACGAAATGTAGGTTCGTATATCTGAAGCACAATTTTAGTGCTAACTTTGGACTCCATACTAACCTTGCTAATTATTAAAGTACGTCATATTTCATAAGATTTATCGATAATAGACATTAAGCTTAATGTTCTACTCCTAGCTTGCACTTCCAGGATTGGACAAGTTGAAGCTTTTGGACATGTCCGTAACATTTTCGCAATTTCATGCCTTTCTTTCTCCGGCATTGATGTCATGGGACGAACCAACAGACGCTTCAGTTGTTCTGAATTCTTCAAGAACAACTTTACCAATTTTAGCTCATGCAACTTACCGGCAACACAGGTAAAAGTGACTTCTTCCAAGTAAGATACAATACAAGATGGTACAGATTCCTCGGCATCATAGTCATAGTCATTTAATTCTGACTGAAAATGATAAACCGAATTAGCAGATGCACATAAAAATAAAAGTGTAATTTATTAGGATGGAATGGGAAACTAATTAAGTAGCTGCGAACATTTGCTTACCACATCTATGACTAGCGACTTCAGATATGGCGCCGCGTGAAGCAACTCAAGCAATGCTTCGGTATAATATAAACAATTCAGAATTAGTCGTTCCATCTTGTAATACTTGGGAAGAAAAAGTCCTAGTTTTGGTAGGGAAATAGCCTGGGAAAACATCACACACAAACCACAAATCAAATTTATTTATTTTTTTACAGGAAAAAAAAAAAAAAAAAAAAAAACATCTTGCACGTGCTATGCACGTTTACACCAGTCTCGGTCCTGTCATAAGCGGGGCCCTGCCAAAGGAACTCTTCATCTACCAAACAGAATAAATTACAAAGCAAACAGAAGAAAAGTTTTATAAAGGGCAAATTAGTCTATGGACACACAATAAAGGTGGTGGAGAAAAACTTCCCCAATTCCTATATAGTAGTAATAAAATGAGAACAAGGGCTGAACTATTAGTTTCAGTTTTCAATGATACATAATATAGATAGCTGCCTAAGAACACTTATTTAAGTAAATACTTAGTGGCTATAAATTAATGAAGTGGGGTGAATGCGGGGATCATTGATACAGAATAAGATCTAACCTTTACCATACAATCTGATATCTTGAGTTCTTTTAAACTCGAGAATCCTTTCAATAACTTTTGAATTTGCAATCCATCATCTTCAAGTAGAAGAGGATCATCCTCTACATCACCATATGACACGTCCACATAAACGACTGGCGATCCAGATAGAACAAGGTATCCTACTGAAAGGGCACGAAATTCAAAACTCACGAGGTTGTCTCCAGTAATCTTGATTGAACAGTCATCCTGGGCAGGATCATATGGAGTCTCAATCCTGAAACTACTCATTTTAGGAGCATAGATCTCCACAAACTTTATATTTAACCATTTGCACCCACTTAGTACTAATGTTTCCAGGACTGGAAAATTGAATTCCACCGGATCAGAACTAGAATGCTCGTTCAAAATACCAACTAAGCTGAGTACTAAAGTGGTGAGGTAAGGGAAACCAATCTTTGCAGGAACTTTAAGGGTGCCCGGATTCCTCAGGTGTAATTTTTTCAGTGAGTTGCAACTAAGAAGGTTGGGAGCCAAGACGATTGTTGCATTACCGCAAGATATATGTAAACAATGAAGAGGACAACTTAATGCATCAGAAATCCATGTATTCATGCGAGTTGAGTCATACGTTCTCCAACAGCAAAGATGAAAACTTTGCAAATTCTGCGATGCAAGTGTCCTTTCAACAAAGTTGACAAAAGAAGCTTTCTTTCTCTCATTTTTAAATATATCTTTATCATCAAGTTCAATGCTGCAAATAGAAGTCCACTTGTTTTCCCAATCTTTGGACAAAATTGACGTTCTCACTGCGTCCTTTGTGGATAGGCGAGAAAGGATGTGAGATATAACACAATCTGGTAAGTTACTGAAGTAATCATGTCCGGCATGCTCAATTTTTTGAGATTTCTCACCTGGAATCCTACTAAATTCGGTGTTTGCACTCATAATTTCACCAATCAACTTGACATTGGACAGAGAAACATATATTAGAGCCTTGTAGTTTCAGTGGGAACTCAATGTCCCTTTGTTATAGAATCACATTATTGAGGAAGTAAAGGTCGTAGAAAACCAGTAATATTGCCCAAAATCAAAATAGAAGACGAGGAAACATCACGAGGAGATTGGGTAAATGGAAGGGTAGTACTATACTTGTATTACAATCAAATTAGATCATCAAATTACAGTAAGTTTGGCACATTGTTGTACTATATATCACCTATCTTAAAATCACTTTCACCTTAAGTTAATAAAGGGTATTAATGTTATTCAGAAATAAAAATAAAGGATCTAATTACAAACCCCTCAACCTATGAGGTCATGCGCAAGGTGCCCCATAACTTACAAAAAACAGAGAACAACCTCCTCAACCTATTGAAAAATGCGCAAACTCCCCCTTAGGTCATTGACTAGCCATTCGATTTGGACACATGTCTGCAATTTTGTCCTTTAGATTTAGCCTCGGGGATTTGCTCGTTTTTCAATAGATTAGGAGGACTTTCACATTTTTTTTAAATGTTAATGTGCACATTTGCAAAACACCATATAAGATAGGGAGTTAATAGGATTTACCCAAGAATAAAACATGAGATGAAAAGGCCAAAATAATCCATATCAAAAAGGGATAAAAGTGTCAAAACCCCTATACTATGCCCCCGATTGCACTTTTTCCCCTATTCTTTTTTTTTTTTTTTGGCAAGATGCCTCCTATACTATTAAAAGATAAGCATTTTGTCCCCCTGCAAATCCAACAGACAGTGGATCCGCGACTTTGAGGGCAAAGTGCTTATTTATCCATAGTATAGGGACAAGTTGCCAAAAAAAAAAAGGACATGGAGAAAAGTGCAGCAGGGGGTAGAGTACAGAGGGTTGACGCTTTTATCCCTATCAAAAATGAAAAAATGAGAGGTCAAATTTTCTTAATTAAATCTAATTCCAAACCGCTAACTTATCTTTATCAAGTAATGGATTCAACCCCAACAAGGCCGATGGACACCAGATCTGGAGAATCCGTTAGTTCAATTCCATAATTTACCTCAAATACAATTTCATATTTATTGAATTGCAAGTCTATGGGGAATAAATAGCAATATAATTACACAAGAAAACATGAAACTCACAAACACTATTGGGGGATCTTGGACATTTAATTTTCTTAATCCCTCGTCTCCTCTGTGCTCCGCTCTCCTCACCGATATATGCCTTCTATCTTGTACTATGCAGCGAGCGTGAATTAATAAGAATCACAAATGAAGAAGTCGTCGGTCATATTAAATATCGATAAATTGCGCCGTAAAAACTAAGTGAACTCTCAAACTGAATATAAACTAAACTATGTTGGCCGTCTAAGACGAAAAACATACTATATGTGAAACCCTAGCTAAAAAAAAATTTAAAAATTACAAAAGGCTCTTACATTAAAAATTTACTTCTGCCTCAATAAACTGAAAAATGCGATTTTGACCCCAAACCATTTATTACACGCAAACGTTGCATGATGACGTGGCCAAGAAAATCTGCCCTACCCAGTGGGCAATGTCTAGTGTCCAGTATCTACATGTCTTGCTATGTGGACCCACTGTTTCTATTTCTCTCAGTTTCTAATAACTTCCAATTATCTTGTGACATATGTTGTGGATCCCTTCAATTTTGATTTCCTTCTAAACCGTACTGTGGTTAAGCAAATCTGAGTATCGAAAAGGCAACGCTTCTCTTAAGCAAAAAATAAGGAAGATAAATATTTCAATTTCTTCCTCAAATTTTCACGCATGAACAGTCAGTTGAATAATCAAATTCTGAAGTTGAAATGATGAGATATTATTCATCAACCTTTTTAGATTAATGCCATACACCCAGAAATAAAAAAAAAATATTGTCACTTGAAGTTTTACATTCTGCCAAAGCGAATAATGCAATTTTTTCTAGCAATTCAATTTCACTCTATGTATTCTTCTGTTAGCTAGGCCTCACTGGTATTATTTTCATTGCGAGAATGTGACAATTTTATGAGCTGCTTCTTCTTTATCTATTTGCTTAAACATTTGTTAGAGTATATCGATCTCGAATGCAACATTTTCGATTTTACATGTTGTTAGTATTTGTATTTTGTAAATAGTTCAGGGGTTCTTTTGTAATTATGCTATGTTAGTTAGTTAGCTTATTAGTTAGCTTTCTATTTTAGTTTGTTAACAGCTTGTTAGTTAGTTGTTAACTTTTCCGTTTTGTATATAAACTCCTCTGTAGCTCTTTTCTCATTTGATCAATATATGGATTCATTTTGATGATTTATACTCTCTCTATAATCGTACACATGTTTTTCCATAGACTCAGTTTGTTGACAAAGTCTGATGGCCAATTTCTTATTAGTTGGTGTGTTAAATTACTTATTATTATGAATCTAATTAACTTACTAGTCGAACTTTTCTCCAGATGTTGTTTGCCTTATTTAACTTCTTGATGACTAATTACTTTCATATTTTGTCATTAATTATGTTGGCTCAACAATTTAACTTGGAGACCTTCTCGTTGTCATGATTTATGCCAAATAAGTATTGATGTTGGTGTCTTAATTTCATGCTATATATTTGCAGGGGGGGCAAGGATATTGTTTAGGTGGGCGAAATAATGTAGAAGATTTTTTTCATTAGCACATATAAGCATGCTTTTGATTGTTAACCCGTTGCAGTTTATTGTAGAAATTATAATTCATCATGAAACATAATTACGTTAAAAAACAAACACAAAGTTCCACAATTATATTTTGTAAAAGACGACTACCCCAGTGTACTCAAACTTTTATTCAATAAAGCCTTTGTTTATATATATATATATATATATATATATATAGACACGACAACCCCCTCCCCTCTTCTTTTTTCCCTACAGTAAAAGAATTTTTTCTTTTGCTTATTTCTCTTTCATGGTTTTTTTTTTCTTTTGGCTTAATTACATATAACATTATGAGCTAATCCGCGTATTCTTTCACGTGTTTTCGCTCTAGTATGTCTGCAAAAATTTCTTATTCCAAAATACTCGCTTGTGTACTTAAATAATATTTTAAAAGAAAAAATTTATCATATTAAGAAATATACAAACAAAATATTGTTAGAAATCATCACTTTCTTTATTTTATTTATTACTTGAAAAATATAAGATATAAAATTTGGAAAGTAGTATTATGTATTATAACTCAAGCGAGTTAAACAAATTTCAGCACAAAAAGCGAATCAAGCGAAAAAATCACAAAAGTCATTATATATTGCATTAATGTTTGAGATTATATGAAAAATATAATTAGAACTATATAACTATTTAGTGTTTTATATATATATATATATATATATATATATATATATATATATATATATATATATCGACACTTATAGAAGTACTTAATTTATATAATTATTATATATTCTACTATATATAGGGGAGGAGAGAGGTTGGGGTGGGGGCCTCACATTCCCCCCCCCCCCCCCCCCCCCCCCCCCCCCCCCCCTCCCTCCGCCCCTAGCTATACATATTTGTGTTGAATACAAGAAACTAGGAATTAATGAGATTGCAAAAGAAGGAAGAGAGACTAAGAAAAGAAGTCGATGGCCGAAGATGCTTTATTTGTAGTACACTACAAGAGCTAAATGTTTTCCCGTATTTTTTGGACTTCACCGACGCCTTCTGGCGGGAAAATATGTATAGACGGCTTCAGCAACATGTGGGGTTGTTTGAGCTGGTAACACTTACCCACTCTTTGGGCGCTACGTGGTTAAAGGGACCGGACGCGCTGAGAATATGTGTTCAACACCAACGCTATTTCAGATTCGGCGGGAATTCTCGAAAAGTGCAGAAACACAAAATTCGAAGCGTTGAAGCGTTTTTCCCAAATGCTTTGCTAAACATTACGTTTTTTTTTTCTTTTTTTTTGTAATTTGTTTTAGTTTATCTTGTTTCTACCTGCTAACCAAAATATGTCCAATATTTATAAGTTGGTACAAACATAGGATTTTTTTAACTTTGGTCCCTTAAGGAGTACCGACTCCATCTCTGGTCCTCTATTGAAATTTATACGCAACTTTGGTCCCCTAATTTGTCTCACGATCCATACTTGATCCTTTTCTTGTGACGAATCAATCTTTTTGCCCAAAAATTAGTCACGTGGTCGCCTGAGGGTTGTTTTTATGTGGGAAAGCAGTTGCAATTTTGAAATTGCACCCCCTTTTTGTTGTTTTAAATACATATTTTGCTCTATAAAAACTACAAAAGAGGGGTGCGATTCCAAAATGGCGACTTCTTTCTCACATGAGAATAACTCTCAGGCGACCACGTGCACGACACGTGACTTTATTCAAACAAAAAAGACGATTCTGACAAAAAATGATCAAGTATGAATTGTAAGACAAGTTAGGAGACCAAACAATTTTTTTCAATAGAGGACGAAAGTACTCATTGAGGGACCAACGTTGAAAAAAAAAACCTATAAACATAAACTACAAAATTTAACAAAAAAAATCACCAATCATCGACATTAGATAAAATTAATCACCAAAAACTTCATTTCTCAATTCATGCGATACCAAAATAAATAAATAAATGATATTTTTGACAAAACTTATGATCAAACATAATAAATTACAACTTCGATACTCGTTGAGTTGAGTTAGAATGAGAACCATACCTTAATTGAAAGGAAAACGACTGTCGACGAGTCTAGCTATTATATCCTTTTAGGTAAAAGCTCCAAACTTTCAACATATGTATAAGGTGTTCTACAATGTGCCTCTACTCTACAAAAAACGAATAAAAATTATTGCCCGTCAATGTATTAAAAAATCTGCAAAACGTCCCTCAAGATCTAATCCAAGAGACGAAAATGCAGTTGTGTGTCCAAGTCAAACGGTGGATCAGTGACTCATGGGGCATTTCGTTGAAAATTAAATAAGTTGAAGGGCTATTTTCTTTTTTTGTAGTTCAGCACGTTATGATAGGTCGGGAGGTTTGAAGCTTTTCACTCTTTCATATTGAAGATAATGGAAGTAAATGGTGAAAGGGAAGCCAACGAATCGGGAGTCTGGGGCAATGCACAGGCTTCAATCTGCACTGAGAGATAATCAGTTGAAAATTTGTTGTCCGACAATACAGAAATGACCAGCTGACATCCGTGCAGTCGACATTTTATCATCTTTTGTGACAAGCAAGTTGAGTTCCTGCTCCTTCTGCAGGAAAATGAGCTTATACAAGGACTCTAAAAGTCCAGAACTTCCCTCAGCTGTAACATACACCAAAGTACCTTAAATAACATGGTAACTGGAGTATCATGAAGTTCGTACTATTTTACCTAGAGGAATAGTATGATAAAAATGCACATAAACAGTCTAATGAATTTATACTATACGTACAGCGTAACGAAATGTCAATAGCAAATAAATTAACGAAAAGTGAGACTTTCTGAAGTCACCAAAAATAACTCCACCACTCCCAAGTTCTAAGTCCCCCCTAGTGGCAAATTCAATATATGATGAGCTTACATACTAATCATTTGGATATTTAAAGAATTCTCGGAGTCATTTAAGCCCTCTTTACAACTAATTGCTCGGTTGCGCACAGCTTATAGTGATACAGAATTAATGGATTATGTTTTACAAATTAAAAGAAGTGAAGGAAAGAACAAAGAAGTCAAAAATGAAAGCCAATGGCAGATCCAAATACATCATTGCTAAAATCCTTCACCATTCTAGTTTTCATCCAATTCTTTTGTCTAAGCATATAAAGTATAAGATAAGGTTTTCCAATTTCCATGAAGAACGGAAAACTTATTCTAAGCTTATGAACAAATTACCACATGAAATTACGCATTAATATAAGTAACTATGCATAAACTATGTTCCATGGATATGCTTCAGCTCCTGCAAAAACATTAGTTTTAGGAAACAATTTTAGAGCAGCAAGAATAGAAAACATTAAGACCGGAAAGTGAATAGTGGACAAACGAGAAATAAGCTGAAAACTTGATTTGATTGTTTATCAACCATTCAAATGAGGATTAACTAACTTGATGATGTAGGAAAACCATAAAATCTGCTTTCAGGATTCAAATTGGTGAGAAGCAAAATGCCAACAAATACCAGCAAAGCTCCCCGTGGAAGTTTGTCCACACTCCTGCCTTCATTTTGTCCCAAGTCCAGGCAGAATTAACCTTAAAGAAATTCCAATGGATGAAATTTCTGGTAAATAATGATAGGATATGCAGCAATATCCTAACATTAGATAAATAAACTGCACTGATGGTCTAAAATATCGAAACGTGAGTCTGCATGCATAAACTGTTTGTAAGTATTCTTCCAATTTGTAATGTACTCTTGACAAGCGAAGTGGGGTCATCCAATCACGATTGAAGGAGAAAAACCAGCAAAAATTATTGTTCAGAAGCGAATGTTACAGATTGTAATACATAAACATAAAGACTAAAGAATTCCTCGGAGGAAAAAATTCAAAAAAGTGCTAGAAGAAAGAGGTGGTCAAATTACGCAAAATTCCAAGAGTCGCACATGCTTATACTAATGATAATCACATTAACCAAAGTTCTAAGATAAAGTCTTACTAGAGTAGGAAATTATAACACAACACTGGAATTTGATATATGACAGAGTCACAACCAACTATAATGGGCGCAAAATTAAAAACTCCAGAATGACATTGATAGAATGAAGAAGAGCGACAAACATGACAATATTTGGAGCCGCAAGATATTAAAAACTGTAGAGTAAGTAAGAGAGACATGAGAAGATCGAGGATGAATTGCTACAAGAAGTAAAATCAACTATGGTTACACACACTACAGGAAGAAAAAAAAAAGTGATCGTTGCAGTTTCGGTGGACAAAGTGAGAAGATTTTGCAACGAAAAAAGCTTAAACAGGAAAAGTGGTGGACATCGTGGGAATCTTCAAAACTCTAAACTGTTGTTTGGTTGGATCAACAACTACCTAAATTTTGCTTTACTTACCAAACTCATCCTTAGATTTATTAATGGTATTTCAGTTTGTCAAAAATAAAAATGATATTGTAAAAAGATTGAAGTACTTTCCACTTTGTGAGCCAAAAACCTCTTCCAAAAAGTAATAAATGTCGCTTTCATCCATTTTAAGTTGGTGAAGAATCACCTAATCCTCCTTTTAAGAACTGAGTCTATCATTTGCACATTAAGCAGAGGTGAAACAGTATTAAATTACTAGGACATGAAAGTATCCTCCCATTAATTAGTAATCCTATCCAATGATCATGGAATTGGTTTACAGAATATCAGCCAAATTTAATAAGGATTAGAATCTCAAAATGAAAACGAATCATCTCAAGATATGAGTATCATTCTAGTTGGTCTTGCCTTCAGTTCAACATTTACTATATAACATATTGATTTCTAAGAGGCCACTAAATAATAACCATCATAAATAAACAAACAAATACTATCAAGTCTGTTCATTTAAGTAGGTTTGACAAAAAAAGAGAAACATGCAAAAGGTTTTGAAATAAAAGTTGAAGTTTATAGGTGTATATATCAACACACATATATACATAGCCAGCATTATCATGATAATATTCATCAGCAAAATATATTTAGAAATATGCATGGTATAACTAATATGTACAAGTATCTTGCCATATCATTTCCTATAATTACCATGAAATCCATATGTACTGTACCCTTGCGACATAGAAATGCCTGATAGTATAAAGACTAAAGCTCAGTCCTGTCACTTGAGCTTATCCACATTAGACGGCTGAACCTATGATTCTCATCAAAAATACAACAGATAACTTTTTTTCTGAAATGTGGCTGTGATGCATGTGTGTGTCTGAGAGGGTGAGATCAATACGGAAGAAACAATAACACATCAAACCTGGGCTCACAGTAGGACTACGTACTAAAATCAGAGATTCCAAAGCATTTTTGGGTACCACCTCTGTGATATTTCTCAAATCAGTTTACCACGACTAATAACCTATTTTTGATTCAATTGAACAAGTCAAAATCATGTCATGGTAAATGGGAACTTTTTCACCCATGACCAGAAGAGCTACTCAAATAAAGCACAGCTCAGACAATATATTTATTCACAATACACTCAAACTGATTTATCTCAGCAAAGAAAAAATTGCACATCCCTTAATCTTCTGCTTAATATTTGATATATTTTACTTATAAAATTCAAAGTCACATAAAAAAGATAAATAAGAGTAGTAAGAGTTAGCAAGCTAATGACAAAAGGTAATTTTCATTACTTTCCAAGTATATTGTGCAATTAGAACCAAAGGTTACATTTACGGAAAAAAAACAAACAGAAAAAACGGAGCTGAAAACCTGACCAGCAACTACACCAAGCAATACTAAGCACGCCTTTTGCTTAAACGCCAAGAATTCGGTTCGTGATATCTGTCATAAAGCGGTTCAATACGTTCTTGTCTCTTGCGCTTACTCATTTTAGTGGGATCCGACACCTTAAAGAATCTTGGCGCCAGTTCAACCAGCCACTTCGGATCTATCACAGTGACCTCACGCATATATTCTTTAGTAGTCATCACCAGTTCGTGGTAAATAACCCAATCAGGTTGCCGTTGGAATAATGCGCTGCTTGGATGGATGTACACTGGTTGATTCTCTACTATAGTTCTATAACCTTCTTGTGGATCCTTTCTTGATGCATGAAAAAAGAAACCAGCAGCTATAGCTTTCCGAATCTTTGCGAAATTCTTACCAGCACTCACGACATCCAGTTTATACCTGTTTAACAAAGTAGGGGTTAGAAACCAGTTTCTTAGGAAATTAAAATCCTAATAGCATCACAGTAAAAAAGAATCTCAATAAAACAAATTTAAGTCTTCCCGCACAGAGTCTTGTGATTGTTTAGAAGTGGATCAAGAGAGAACAAAGAAAACCAGCCACGGCATCAAATGTGAAACTATGCTTTTTTGTTTAAATGAAAAACAATTCCTAAAGGGAAATAAAATAAGAAATGTAGGTCAAGAAAAAGCAGTAACGCATTGAAGCTAATGCGGAACGAACACTGACTTTCGGCAACATATTGGAAACTTCAATTTTTGTGAACGAGTCAGGGGATTGTAACCTTCTTTTATGGCTATTCAACCAGAATACTTTTAACCCCAAAACCTGGCTGTCTAACTAACTCAATGTCAAGGTACGAAATCTACTTCAGTTTACTTCAAAACTATATCGTATTAATAAAGATTCGAGAACCAAACGACATAACTGAAAGTAGGAACCATTCAAGACAATTATAGAAAAAACGTACACAGGAAACTGACAAGAAGGCAGCATATAAAGAATTAGAATGACATACTTATCCATGATGGAGAGAAGCTGCTTCCTCACATCTTGTGCCCTCCTCAATGATCGGGACTGAACAAAATTCTCAAAGCACCATGGACCTGAGAAGTTTTTTGCTTTCCACGCTTCATAAACAGCAAGTAGCGTCAAATGGTCTCCTTCAGGCTGAAAGAACTTTGCCTTCTTCTGGTCTGCTTGGGCTTGCTTTTCCCTCGGTCGGTAAAAGATGTTTCCAGTCTGAATCATTGCAATGATGGTTAAAATCTCATCACTACAACCAAGATCGACACTGGCAAGAAGCATTTTGGAAAGTGGAGGGTCCAAAGGAAATTCTGCCATTTTCCTACCCAATTTCGTAAGGAGGCCCTCTTCATCCAGAGCTCCTAAACTGTATAACTGTTCCATGGCAGAAATGAGAGCTTGAGGCGATGGCGGGTCCATAAAATCAAAAGACAGCAGATCATTAATCCCCATAGCTTTCATAGTAAGAGTGGTGGTCCCAAGATTAATCCTCTGAATTTCTGGAATTGAAGTGGCAGACATCTCATTGTGGAATGCACTCTCTGTGTATAAGCGATAGCACTTTCCTGGTCCAGTACGCCCTGCCCGTCCAGCTCGTTGCTTTGCAGATGCTTGTGATATTGGAGTTATCACCAGTGAGTCAAGTCCCTGTTTTGGATTGTAGACATTTTGCTTTGCAAAGCCTGGATCAATAACATAAAATATGCCATCAATAGTCAAAGAAGCTTCAGCGATATTCGTGGCGACGACTACTTTTCTCTTTCCTGGAGGAGCAGGATCAAAAATCCTAGACTGCATTTCACTGGGTAGGGCACTGTACACAGGTAAAATAATCAGCTCCGGAACATTTTTACCCAATCCCTTCATGCGCTCATAGAGACACTGACATGCATAATCGATCTCCTCTTGACCAGTCAAGAACAGAAGTATATCACCTTCAGGTTCAGTCAAGTGAATCTGCATTACAGTAATCAACGAAGCGTCGAGGTAGTCACTCTCTGGCTGCTTCGTATATAGTATCTCTACAGGAAAAGTTCTACCAGGGATAGTGAAGATGTTGCAGTTAAAGAAATAACCAGAAAACTTCTCTGCATCCAAAGTAGCAGATGTGACAATCAAAC
Source organism: Misopates orontium (assembly GCA_946800315.1). NCBI lineage: Eukaryota > Viridiplantae > Streptophyta > Magnoliopsida > Lamiales > Plantaginaceae > Misopates > Misopates orontium. Next base: position 3,627,077 of record OX326948.1, on the reverse strand, counting down.
GTAGGTCGGGTCGGCGATTCACAAGTTGCTTCAATAGTCCAAAGAGGACATCAGTGTGAATTGTACGCTCATGAGCTTCATCAAGCATTATCACCGAGTATTGAGACAAATTTTCATCAATAAGAATCTCCCTCAGAAGCATACCATCAGTCATGTACTTGATCACAGTCTCCGGACCAGTACAATCCTCAAAACGAATTGCATATCCAACTTCTTCCCCTAGACGGCAACCAAATTCCTCAGCAACTCTCTTGGCAACAGACATTGCAGCCACCCTACGAGGCTGAGTACATCCTATTTTTCCCTTGGTTGTGTATCCTGCCTCAGCAAGATATTGTGTTACCTGCGTTGTTTTGCCTGACCCTGTCTCACCAATGACCACTAGGACCTGATTGTCATGGACAGCCTGAATCAGTTCATTCCTCAACTTGTAAATGGGTAAACTTTGTCTCTGGTCCTGAAGTGAAAGCTTGGATCTTTGTCCAAAAGTAAGAGCTTTACCATAAGCATCCTTCTTCCACTCTGGCATGTCATATGCAGACAAACCAACACCTCTCAATTCCTGAGCAAGATGCCTCTCACCTGATTCTGGCATTGGATCCTCCCAAGGCCGATTCAGATCCTTTGGAATGGAATCCAACATTGTCCTTTGTTGTTGTTCCCTAACTTCCCTCCTCTCCTTTATTAGGGCAGATTGAAGTGCAGCGGCACGACTCAGAGAACCCTCAGGATTCTTGAAAATCTTCACAGGAGACATGTCAACAGAGTATCGACTCTGCCCCTGTAAAAATGCAGGTTCATCGTCATTTAACTCAACCTCAAGCTCCTCTTCTGCGCCTTCCTCCTGATAAAGCAAACCATCTGCCTCTTCATCAAAAGTAGGATAATCCTTTATGCTCATAACGCCTGAAGCAATCAGTTGCTTAGCCTCCCATATCTCAGGCGAACTCATTCTCTTCAGTGGTCTTCGTGATGGCACAATATCGCTATCCTCAGTGATCCGGATCCCTGACAGACCAATCCTACTCCCCATCCCTCCTCCATCATTCCTAACCGACGGATTTGTTCTCAGACCCTCATCCTCCCCACTCCTCTTCAATGGCAACAAATCTCTGCCACTATTCTGATCCACATCCCTCATCGACAAACTTAATTTATTCCCACTAATCGAGATAACTTTAACGTAGACCTCCTGGTCCCTCTTCACTACATCCTTAGCATTCGATATCCTCCTAGTTGCCATCTGAGACACATGTACCAAACCCTCTTTACCTCTAAACTCATCAAGCTGAACAAAACACCCAGTGTCCATCACCCTCGAAACCCTGCCCTTATAGACTTCATACAATTCCAGCTCGTCGGATCGACTATTCTTATCCTTCCTCCTCTCCTGCCTCTCATCATCCCTCTCTTCCTCGTACCCATTCTTCCTATCCCCCTCATCTCTATTCCTGTCCCTACCCCTATCAGGTTGCCTTCGCCTATCATCGCCATAACCTTCCCTATCTCGATGTCTACCCATTTCCTCCCTGTCCCCATGTCTACCCCTTTCCTCCCTATCTCCACGTCTACTCCTCTCCTCCCTATCCCCATACTTATCACCCCTTCCCCTTCCCCCGTCTCTATCTCGATATCTCTCCACATCTCGATCCTCCCTCCTCCTCTCCCGTCTGCCACTATCCCTATCGTCTCTATACTCATCTCCATCATCCTCCTCCACATTTACTCTCCTCCGGGCTCTCGTTTCCTCCTCAATCTCCCTCTCCAACTCCTTTATCCTCTCTCTACCATCCTTGATCTTCAAAGCTCCAAACTTCTCGTCCTCCTCCTTCTTCGTCGGTTTCGACTTCCGCTTAGGCGGCAATATAGCATGAATTATAGTGAGAAGCGTCCGCACAAAGTAATCGGGCAGCTCAGCACCAGCTTCCTTCAATTGGTTATCAAATTCCTCCTCAGTTTCGCAATTGTGACCCATATCAGTTATGAACTCCGCCAAAACCTTGTTACCAGATCCCATATGGGACTCTAACTCCGTACATACCTTTGAGACTAATGACAAGTACTCCAATTTCTTCAAACCGTCGTCGTTTTTGCTATCTGCGCCCATTAAAACTTCGTACAATCGAACAACGGAACAATCAATCAAAACTGTGTGCAGTAATTAATTGTAGAACGAAGAAAACGGTGAATACGAGTGTCGATTCTGTGCGATTATCGTATCAAATCAATCACGAAGATGAAATTAGGGTTTCGTGGAAAAGAGGGATTAGGGTTTGAAATGGGATTTTGAAAGAAATCAATGGCGTACTAGTTAATTTGTTAATGTTATATATATATTTATCAGTAAATACGACGGTGACTATTAATCGTAAGTGAACATTCTATGCATTATAGTTTTATATCAAATGTATGTTTATTCAATTAAATGTTTTAATCTTTCTTCTACTTTTTAAAATTATTTATAAAATAATCAATACTATATTTTAGTTCCTACAGATCTAAAGAAATACTTTTTTAAAAGAATTTGATAAGAAAATGTATAATTAAATCACTCATCTAATCTTGTCAGCGAAAAATTACACTTGGGATAGAAAAATTACTATCCTTATCAATCTAATAAACCCGATATCTTTCTCCTCACTCCCTTGTTAATCTAATGAACCGCAGAGCAAACTTTCCTAATTCCTCACTGAGCGTCAATCCAAGCAATCCCCTAGTTCCCAAATAATTGCACCACATATTTGGTAGGACAAGCGTGAAAAGGTTGATGTCAAAAGCGTGAATTAAAGTTCCATTTCAATTGTATGTTTCGGTTCGCAATTTTTTAGAAATTTTTCGCAATGCTTTGACATGTTTTCAAAAATTCGTAAAACTTGTTGTTGCAATGAAAGTGAGAAACTAAATAATTATATATTTCGCTTTCATAGAATTAAAAAGAAAATGTTTTGATACTTCCGAAAAAGTATTTAGAGTTTTGACTTCATAGTCAAAATGGCACAACAAACCAATTTTCGACTCGTAAAACCTGTAAATAGTAAGGTCGCCGGTTCGATGGTCGGTCCAATTTTAAAAACACTGGGTTTAGGGGGGCGAGACCATGTGAAGAAATTCTCATAAAATATGAGTCGTTTTTGTTAATTTATTTTATTTTAAAAATGATAAACCATCTTGAAAACATAAATATTATCTTAATAAGATATTTAACATAATTAAAATTTTAAAAAGTTAATAATAGAATTATAGCTAATAACTTTTAAGAACTTTAAAAGAAAACTATATTAATATATAGGAAAAATATGTAAAATGAAATAGTGATATTGTATACATTCCTAGGATATTTATGTTAACTTAAACATCTACAAATCTATCTCATGCCTTAAGATGATATTAACTTAATAACTAGTTAATATATCAACTTATTGAAATTACTAGTGTTATACTAAAGAAATTATCTTTAACTTTAATCTTTAACTTTGTCTCAATTAATTTTCTAATCAAAAAATACATGTTTCATGTAAAAGAAATTAACAAAAAATTAGATCACCCTAAAGAAAAATTTACACTCAAATATTGTGTAAATAAATTTTAATAACTACATGAAAAAGAGTAAGAGAATTTTTACATAAAATTCATAAAGTAGTATCAGTGTTTTTAAAGGCGAGTTTGAGGCGCGCCTCTGGACGCGCCTCGGGGCAAAACGGCATGAAACTGCCTTGAGGCGGTGGTTTGGGGCGTTTTCTCCCAAAAGCGTACGCCTCGCTCTTTGAGGAGTACGCTCGAGGCGCGATTTTTACGCCCCAATCGCGCCTCGCCTCTATGCATGTACACTTCCATAAACACTGAGTAGTATAACAAATTCTGAATTAATTATATTATAAAATTAAACAATAGAATAGGTTATAAGAAGATAACAAAAACACTTTGAGTATAAAGTTGTATCATAATTTGAGATTCTGTATAATATTGTTTAGCAATATATATAAGTATTATATAAAAATATATGTATGTAAATATATTATTAAACATAGTATAATCAATATATATATATATATATATATATATATATATATATATATATATATATATATATATATATATATATATATATATATATATATATAATGTATATTAGACCTATGTGTAGAGGGCTGGGGAGGGGGAGGGGGGCATATGGGAGCCCCCGCCTCCCCCCCCCCGCCCCTCTTCCTTTGGCTCCGCCCTTACATATATATGATCAGTTAGATTAAGTTAGAACTAACTCCAGCTCATCGAATATTTTTCCATCTGCCAATGAATTTTAACGAAAACAAAATTGCACCGTGTGTTTTTCTAATTTTAGAAATGTACGTAGAGATATTACTATAATTAGAAAAAAATGTAAAGCGTAAACGAGCATACTATAACTTCATGACAATTTATGTGATGATACGTATATTTGAAGCACTATTTTAGCATTAATCAACTTAAGATAGCAGGAATTAACGAGACAAAATGAATTTGAGAAATGAAATCCGATAAAGATGATATTCGTTGCTAATGACGGTAGTACTTCACATGTAGTAATCAACAATAAGCTTCCCGTGTTCAAATTTTTAGGGTTAAATGAGGTGAAGCTCTAGGATATGTTGATAACTCTTCTGCAATTTTCTCGCGTTCTTCCACTGAGGTATATAACGAAAAGCACATACTCTTGAGTTGTAATGCATTCTTCAAGAAAAACTTAACCAATTTTAACTCATTCTTCGTCCCACGAAACCTGGAAAAAGTGACGCCCTCCAAGTGAGATACGATACAGGGCGGGACATATTCCGCATCATAATCATAATGATTCCAATTGATCTGAAAGGAAAGAAAAGATAAGATAGAGAGGTGGGCATATATTCTTCTTAATTAGTGGGAAATAGGGGAAATTGCATAAAACCCCCCCTGTGATTTTGAAAACCTGCACGAAACCCCCTTGTGGTTTGTTAATTGTCTAGAACTCCCTTGTGGTTTCATAAACCCTGCACAAAATCCCCAAACTTGCACAAAACCCCCTTGTGGTTTCAACAAATTTTGCACAGAACCCCCTTGTGGTTTTCATGAAAAGGGAATTTTGTGCAGAGTTTATGAAATCACAAAGGGGTTTTAGACAATTAACAAACCACAAGGGGGTTTCGTGCAGGTTTTCGAAACCACAAGGGGGTTTTAGGTTGATTCCGACGAAATACCAAAAACCACAAAAGGGGTAAAAAAAAAAAAAAAACAGGACGATATCGCGATCTAAGTAATTATTTAGGATGGAATGAACAATGAAATAGCAGCCAGCCAAACTTTGCTTACCATAACGTTCATGTGTAGAAACTTCAAATACGGCGCCGCGTGAAGTAGCTCAAGTAATGCTTCAGTATTACCAAAACAACTCAGAGCTAGACGTTTGAGCTTGTAATACTTGGGAAGAGAAAGTCCTCGTTTGGACTGGGCAATAGCCTTGACAAATTACACAACAAACAAAACAGAATAAGTCAATTTCAAGAAGAAAAAAATGAAAACAAGACCTTAGCTTTTCAGTTTTCAGTTTCAATTCTCACTGGTATAGGATATAAATGGCTGCATGAGAATACTTATTTATGTATATATATGCAATGAATATGAATTAGCGTAAAGTTGTGAATCTAGTAATCGAGACTAAGAACTACCTTTCCCACAAGACTTGATAACTCTAGATCTTCTAAACTCAATAGTCCTTTCAATAGCTTTCGAATTTGGAAACCACCCTTTTCAAGTAAACGAATATCATATATTTCACATCTATCTTCGAGAGCTGCAGAAACAACTGGTGATCCAGATATAACAACTTTTAATGCTAGGAAATCACAAAATTCGAACCTCAAAAGGTTGTTGTCTCCAATAATCTTGATTGAATAGTCATTTAACCCAACATCATACACTTCAGACGTGAAATTAGTCACTTTAGGAGAATAGATTTCCACAAACTTTACATTCAACCATTTGCATCTTATAAGATCGAATCTTTCCAGGACCGGAAAAATGGAATTTCACAAGATCAGGATCGGAACTTTCATTCAAAATCTGAACTCCCCTCAGAATTAAAGTTTTGAGGTGCGGAAAACATATCTGGGCCGGAACTTTAAAGGTGCAGCATTGGAAGGTCAAACGCAATTCTCTCAAGGAACAATATTTAAGCAGGTTTTGAGGCAAGACGATATCTGCGTATGGGTAATATATTCCCATAAAGTGAAGATTATGACTTAATGCAGCAGATATCAATGTCTTCACATGACCTGAGTCATGCTCTGTGACACATGCAAGACGAAAACTCTGCACATTCTGTGTTAGACGGAGTGTCTTCTCGACAAAGTTAACAAAACTAGTTTTTTTACTCTCATCTCTAGAACTCCCTCCATCACAAATTAGTATTTTGTTGATAGATGTCCACTTGAATTCCCAATCTCTCGACAAAACAGATGTCCTCACTGCATCCTTCGTGCTTAGACGTGAAAGAATGTGAGATATAACTCAATTTGGTAAATTACTGATGTGATCATGTTCGGCACAATTAGTTTTTCGAGATATTTCACATGGGGCCCTACTAATTTTGGAGCTCGTACCCATGATTTCGTCAACCAACCTGAACCTGACGTTTAACAAGGAAACATATGTTAGATGGTTTCGTCGGGAACTCAATGGCGTCTCTTTGTTGATGAATCACAAGCCAACTTTTTTCTACTACAATCATAATAAAATCATTAAAACTAGAATAACTTTGGCACATTGCACTCTCACCAATTCTCAAGCCAAAATTTACCTTAAATCTTCTGGTATCATTTTCATTTAAAAAATAAAGTATGAGAAAAGAGGGGCAAAATCATCCATCTACAAAAAATATATACAACAAAAGGACATGTCGAATTTAACTAAATCTGGGCATGAGTTCAACTCCAACAACTCGATTTTCCCAAGAAGATAGACACCATACATAAACTATCACACATAATTTTATCTTTGATGAACAAGTGCAGGTGTCAAGAGAGTCAATATTAATAAATTATAAGAAACAAGTATACATGACACTAACAAATGATTGATAAAACAATCACAAAGTCTTAATTGCAACTTTGAACGTACCCTGAATCCGTAACAAGGGGATCTACTGGGACCTAGTGGATGTTAATCACCTCCACATGATCACCCTCCTCTCCGATTTGCGCTCTTAAGTTGGTTAGCCGTCTAAGACGAATAACATAATAAAGTTAAACCCTAGTTCAACAATATTAAAATTTATAAAATAACTCGACAATTATTAAAAACCAATTGTTTGTAACTAAAACGTGTTTTGATCCCGTAAAATTTAACTTAGGGTCATTTAATTACCCTATTTAACCCATCCATACATGGCGGATCTATTCTAGGCTATGGTGGTTTCGATTTCGAGCTCATGAGATTTTTCTTGGCTAACTACTACTATTATATTTAATTCATGACAAAAAATATTTCATAGAAAGCTACTTCTACAATTTAACTTAATTATTGTCTGTCCATTGAGCGCAACCCTAAATTCTTCATATATCTAACATAACCCATGATTTTTCATAAAAAATAAAATCAATTAAGCACAACAAAATTTGTAAGCAAATTTCAGTTTGTCGACTTATCAATATCTCTTCCACCATAACACTACTCTGAAGAACTTGAATTGTGCTCTTCACTTACTCCAACATATTACAGGAAGTAGAAAAGTTGTAGGAAAAGATAATTACTTATAACTGTTTAGTAACACGAAAAATAGACCAAGTCAGAAGTCTGATGCTTTTCATATAACATTCAAAAATATAATTTTTATGTGCTCTACATTTCTTAGTTACTTACTTGAATCCAATCACTGAATACTACTATTAATAAAAATTGTAATCCATCTAAATCGTATCGTTGTTTTCTTGAGTTATAATGATTAAACTACTTATATATAATTTGCTTTTAACTTTGGTGTAATATATTATTTATATTTAATATTACTGTTATATATTATTATTATAGGTGGTAATTATAATGTAAATTCAAAGGCATAAAAGGGAATAAACTACGTACGTTACATTTGACATTTTCTTTAACATTCAAAAAGCCTTATTACAAATACATATAAACATAAATATATCATCAACTGAAAAACGACACAATCACATAAATTAACTCCATAATAATCTAATAAACCCGAAATCTTTCTCCTATCACTCGCTTGTTAATTAATTAATTAATTAATTGCAGAGCAAACTCTACGAATTTCACCATCATTCCCGGTCTTCACCTCAACATTGCTCATCTTCACCATGGACTTTCCAAATTCCACACTGAACGTCAGTCCAAGCAATCCCCTAATACCCAAATAGCGTTGCACCACAGTTTTTGTAGTATCGTCGGTCCATAGTTTTTGATCGGATTCAAGAATGCCTCGACCGTTTCTTAGGTTTGCGAAAAACGAGTTATCGAACCTGTTCTCGCTGCCATTGTCGAGCCCCACACGCCTCGAACCGTCGCCGTTTTGGGGACAAAGGTTTTGGAGTGTGGAAACGAATGACGGATCGATCGAAGGGTCCGCGCCACCGGTTGAAGTGAAGTTGTAGAGCCTATAGCTGAAGAACTGGCAAGCTGATGTTCCTATGGTGTGCCCTCCTGCAGAATTCATTTTCTTGCACGTCAGTGTAAATTAGGAAAAGTTGTTTACTCAATTTTTGCTCGTAATGTACTGCAACTAACGATCTAGATAAAAATATTCTATACAGCAGATGAGCACCAAGTATGCGTCAATGCACTCAAGTAACTTCTAATGACCGACTGTTATGCACTACATCATCATAAAACGATTACATGAAATAATTTCTGAGGACTTAGAACTCCAACATATACTAACTACATATAAATTCCGAATTTGTAAGTGACTCAAGAAATGCAAAATTCTATTTTATGTAAGAACTAATATTGATTTAAGTCACGTGAATAAGTCGCAAGCACATTATTGGTGTAGGATTAAATTTTAATCGATCAATTAATTGTTCGCAACTTTAATGTAAATAAAAGAGATAATATATTAACTATTTCATATATATCATGTGTGTTGTAAGAAAGACTCAGTTGGCTGCATGAAGTAATGCCTAGAGAAATTGTTGCGTCCATTCAAACAAATAGATGTAATTATATTTTAAGGTTCATGCTTACCAACAAGTGTGACAAGATCTTGAACGTTGAGACCCTTCGCTTCAAACTTCTGCCTTTGTGTAGCAACAGAATCAGTAAAACCTGGCAAATTAGAAGTATCACTTGCCAATGAAACCCGCCCATCTCGACGCCCCGTGGGCACAACCCAACCTGGTCCACCAGACTGCAATCGACATGAACAAGGCATAAATTAAAACTAGGGGAGAGGTTGAACATTTATAATACATATATATACACACATATAATATACATATTTATACACATAATATACATATATATATATATATATATAGGGGAGAGGTTGAACATTTATAATACATATATATACACACATATAATATACATATTTATACACATAATATATATATATATATATATATATATATATATATATATATATGTATATTCGCCTATTAGTATCGGAATATTAATTATTTCTCTTTCGTCCGAACTTTAATTCTAAATATGTTGAATTGTCACATTATTTAAAAGATTAAGAGCTCATAGAGAGGTTAAACATTTATTAATTTATATATCACGTACGTACCACCAACACCGAGTCACGTGCAGCGAGAGCAAGAATGTCAGCACAAGAGACGACGCCAGGGCATAAAGCCTCGAGTTGTTGCTTGGCATCATCTATCACTTCGTATCCTCTTAGCAAGAGATTTGGCCCCGCGGTTTTCTCGGTGTTGGCACCGTCTATAAGGATTGAGGCATCGCAACCCTGGACAAAGCAATCGTGGAAGTGCATCCTAAGCAAACCCGGTGCAATCGTCCGGTCTGAACTAAAATGCGAACGAACGGTGGATTGGACAATGGATTCGACACGAGGGCACGAGCGCGCGTAGAACCCCACCCGAGTGCCTTGGCCTAGTGACAATGTGATCGAACTTGTGAACAATAGAAAGAACGCGAAGAGAGCTTGATTAAAGTAAATCTCCATTGAATTTATGAGAATTTACTAGAGCGTATACTATAGAACAAAGACTAATTAATTAACGTTGTATGTCACAACGAAACAAGAGAATCGATATACCAATGATTGTGTTATAGTGCTTGATATTGTTGGTGGTGAAAATAAGAAGGGACGGAGGCATATTTATACCTGGAGAAAAGTGACATAAAGATGAAAGTGCGTTGAAAAAAATTAATCAAAGCCGTCTTATAGGAAATTTTGGTAAGTTTGTTGGTTTTGTGCAAAAAATTCAAAGGTTTGAGTGGGATAGATGAGCTGGGATGCAATTTGCATATTTTAGCTGCCTTCATGTTTTTCTGTCTTGTGGTTAAGAATAGCATGTTCTGCATGGTGTTATTTCACCCAATTTGAGAGGTATATGATTAACTAATATTAAGATAATTACTTTTTTTTCACCGCCATGCAGGGTAAAGCGCACTATTGGCTCTCTTTTCTTTGTTGTACAAACATTGACAGCTTAGTATTTCCAACCTTTTTGTCCTGATTAATTATTTTTAACATGTTTAGGTAGATGTGCTATTTAATTACTAATATATAGCAAATATTGAAGTCAAACCTTCAAGTAATCTCTATTTTGTGAGACTTACATTATAATTAACAAGCTATTGCTTATTTCAAATCCACTAATGTATAATTAATATTAATACTAATATTTTTGCCACGGTACTAATACAAGGCACTTATACGGAACCATATTATGTTACCTTATCATAAAGATATACAGATATAGAGCGGTTATTAAATTTTATACTACTCCCGCTGTCGAACATTAATTTACTATATCATTGTAACTTAAGTTGATCAGATCTTTTATGGTTGTTCAAAATATTCATTTACGTACTGATTGTCTCCTACGCATTATCCTGCCAACTCTCCCCCTTCACCAGATGAGAGACAAAGATCTGCTTTGACTATTAAAGGTTAATGATAAAATAAATAATTGAATGAGTTGATTTCAACTAGTTAACTCCTTTACTATGATTAATTAATCTTAGCTTCCAAGAAATTTCATGAATAATAAAACTTAGAAATGTTTGCATATTGGCCCGATGCATATCTTACCTACGCCTTATATGCGCTCCAACATAGAGAAAATTGACTTGAGTTTCGCATTATGCTTTTCACATAGGAATGCTAATTAATTAACATATTCTAGTAACTATTGGACTCATAGTGGATTATAAGTGGTACAACTTCAGAACTACAAGTTAACCACGTAATTAGCTATGTTCATGAAAATGTTTCCTTGTGATTGGTTAATTATGGTCCATCGCTCGTCCTCTACTACCACACGTTTTTTTATTGGTGAATCCCACGTCTGCAAATTATAACAGACATTCTTCATTCAGTAGATATGTATGAAGCAGTGCCCCAACATTATCCTATAGAAGACAATGAAAAGCCTTTTATTTGAAGATAAGATTTAGACTATGGACGTAAGGGATTTAATATTACATATTATATATATATATGTATGTATAATGTGCAAAAATTAGAATACACATGTCTATTTGATTCATACACAATTATGCTTAACATATTTAGTAAATAAAATAGCCCCCACACCGTTGATCATGATATGCATCTCAAATCTTCAATGACTAATTGCCGTCTTATACAATGCATCATCGTTAAATTTATTCCACGTAAGTGTAAATAAAGATCCATATAGTTATTTTTATCATTCATCATTTCGTGCATGGATTAAGAACTAGATCAACAGAAGTTAAATAGATATGATTGACATACCATTTTGCACATAAGATTTGTACTGCTTGTTATGGCATGACTCCCTAATATTTATTCTTCTTATTTTATTTTATTTTTATGCAATTTAGCTGAGTGACATACTTACATTTGATCTTGCTACGGGTCAACGGTTGTCGCATTCGGAAAGTTTGGTAAAGCGCGTAACAAGCACCAAGGCTTCTATCGTGTTTCTTTCAAGTCCAGCTTTAAAAAGTTTTAGTGAGTTGATTTAATCAAGTCAACGTTGACCACAAAATGCAAACTGCGAAAAGAACATGTCATGATATATATAAGAATAATTGTTTTTATGAATTCATCATCATATATATAAACTTTAAATGATAAAATATATCTTGATATGATAATAGTATGTCATGATACTGTGTTTTAAGTTACATAAACATGACATGATATTAATTTATTCATTTCATATAACATACAATATTATAACAACATACGTCTTTCACGATTTCAAACTATGCGTTGTTGACAACTACAATGCATTAAGGAACTATTATATGTGTCTTTAACGCTTTATAATCAGGAACAAAATAATTATTTTGTAATACTTTAAAATTATTTGAGACGTACGTATTAGTCTGTTGCTGACATATGTAAAGTATTATGGACCATTATATAATTATATCGATAACGTTGATTAATCGGCTATAGTCTACGTCAAATATTTGATTTAGCAACGAACAAGTTATACTTATACCTAATAACATAATTATTCGACACACTATAATTAATTTTACTTTCTTCAGTCGTTTGTTTAATCGATGGTTACCTTTAATATTATTTTAAATTTTTGATTTGGAAAAAATGAAATGTAAGTTAAATTAAAGCAACTTAATGTACGACTATTCTTAGTAATTTTGATATTGATCACAAATTTTTTAATTTTGAATTTAATTTTGATACTAATAATTAAATTGTTGTAATTAACATTATAGATATGACCATTTAGAAATAACAATTTTCATTTTCAAACTTGAATTAGTTACCACTAATTAAGTTTTGAAATATCAATCATATAGAGCGTGATTGTTTAGCTAATTAATCTGCATTATTAGGAGCAAGGTATATTATGGGACTAATTCTTGTTACAACTTTGACATTAATCCTGAAATTAACAATATTAAGTTTAAAATTCAAACCCCTGGATTTTATTAATTACCTAACTAGGGTTTTCAAATTACCATCATAAACTATGACAAGAAAAAATTGATTTATTGACTTGGAGGAGCATGAATGTAGGACTAAATTTTTATTAATTTTGATATTAATCATAAAATTATCAATAAATTTTTTGATTTTGATATTTGATCTCTTTTAAGTAGCTAATAATTTCAAGATAACCATAATAGATAAATTATCTTGCCATATTTATATTAATGGATCAAAATATCGTTTCGACAGTATGTTTCGATTCTTTAAATCTTAGAAACTTTTCTCAATGTTTTGAGATCTTTTCGATATGTTTCGGAAATTTCGTAAAAATTGTGCGCACAATAGATGTAGAAAATATTGTATGTTTCTTTTCCACATAGTCAAAAATAGAAACATTTCGGTAGTTTTCGAGGAAAAGAAAAGAAACTTTGATCCATGTTTATATTATCCAAAAAGTTAAAAATATTGATTTTAAGTTAATACTTGAATAATTTAAACTAACAACTAAAGTTCGAGATAACAAACATAAATAATGATCGTTTAAAATTTTATTCCGTATAATTTTGATAAACTTAATTATAATACCAATTCTTGTAACTTTGACTCACCAGTCACCGCAAACCATTGATAGTGATTCTGAAATTAATACTTATATAGTAATAATTAGTTAACGATTTAGAAACATAAATGGTCATGATTTGCATGAACTAAATTATCAGGGACGAGATACTTATTCTTAAAAGCTATTAGGGAAACTCTATTACTAAGAACTGATTGTTAACTTGTTGGTGATAGCATAAAAATTAGGAATAGAAGCTTGTCCATTAAAATTATTATAATATGCTAATTTGTTCCTAAAATCTATTAGAGAATACAGTTCTTTTGTAGATAGTCCAAATAATAGGGGTCTTTTGTTGCTAATAGTAAAAGTATCATGGACAACAAATTTGTTTGTTATCGTACAACGGGACAAGTACTAATAAGAACAACCAAGTTGGCGCTATTACTATATTATCATGAACAACTTAAATGTTCCCTGATAGTATTTTTTTTCTTGGGAGGGGGCGGAATAGTTAATGTATCACCGATTTATTTTCTTGCTAGCCAAAAAAAAAGTTGGAACCTCAAATTATGAGAGACAACTCTATTATCTCTAATTCGTCTTTCAAAGTTAACTTTTTTTATTGGCTCTAATAATTCATCTCGGGTACGTATTTCTTTTGTAGCATATAAGTTCACTTATTTCTAACAAAGGGTTTTTGGCAATTTACCTCCTTGTGTTATGTTAATTTGGCAAATTACCTTCCTGTAAAAAATAAATAAGCAAATTACCTCCCTGTGATTTTAAAAATTGGCACACCACCTCCTTGTAATTTTTTTAGTGTATTTTTTATACTTAATGACCAAAATACCCTTGTTATTTCTAATATTTTCTTTTCTTTAATTTCAAATTTGATTATAACCTTTCTTTAAAAGATTATAAGTAAAAGAATGAAAAATATTATAAAACATAGATATTACAAAATCATAGCTTATTTATAAATTTTAGTTTTAATTTTTGCATTTTTTAACAAGTTAAAATATTAAACCAAAAATTTACATAGTTTCTTTGAGAAATAAAGGGTATAATTATCTTTTTTAGCCTAAAAAACTATTCCCACTCTCAAATTTGAGCAATTGAACTACACCTCCCTATATAAGGAGGTAATTTGCCAAATCTTAAAATCACAAGGGGGTAATTTGCCTTTTTATTTTTCACAGGGAGGTAAATTGCCAAATTAACATAACACGGGGAGGTAAATTGCCAAATCCTCTCTAAGAAATAATGAAAAATTTAATAAACAGCGGTAGACGCAAGACAAGAAAATTAAATCAAAGTATTTAATTCGAGATGCCGTTAATTTTTTCTCTAATTCAAAATGATTGATCATATTACTAAATAAATGTCAATTTATTTAGTTTCTGTCAATTTATCATTTTCTTATTATTTTAATCATAGAAAAATCTTTGGTTTAATCGACCAAAGGAACGATGTATCAAGTGCACATCACCGATATAGTAGTTAATTAAAGTGTATCTCCAACAAGTCAATGCACGGACTCTTCACATATGATCTATATGTCAAATATAAACACAAACTACACAAACTATAGCACGAGGCCCTTGTACAAAATTTCTCTAGCTCACCATCCATTATATTGGTTTGGTTATTCATTTGGAGATCCTTAAAGTAATGAGAATTCTTAAAATTGAAGGCACTGTGACTACTAATCAAGGACAGATATGTATTGAAAGATTTGGTTTCGAATATATTTGGTGAAAAACAATCTCTAAATCAAAACTTAAATTCCTATAGCAACATGATTTTGAACAGATTATTCAGGACGATATGTACACTTGATTAAATTTAAGTTCCTAAAGTTACAACTTATATGATTGATACAATACAAGTAATAAATACGAATGACTACTCAATTTTTTTGTGTGTGAGCAACATTTGATGTAGTTTTCTCCGAGCTGTTGTTTCTTCCCTCTCTTACCACACTCCAAATCGAGACACTTTGTAGATTTTAACTATTTAGATGATACCAAGTTTATGAACCTTCAATAAACTTTGTGATATTAGCAGAAAAATTAATATATAGACCATTTTAGCATAAGACAACTACTAGTGTACTCTATGAACAACTTGGAGTAAATAAACTAAAACGAAAAACAGAAAGATAGGTTCTTAAAAACATGCAAACTCCCTTGGATTCTCAGCCGAGAGTTACAACCTAAATCCTCCAAAATTTCTTGTTTTCTTACACAAAGTAAACTTATAGCTGTCCTAGAATCCGTAAACGAATATTTAGAAATCCTCCATATTACAATCACTATAACTTCAAAATCCTGTAAAAGTTTCACTCACTTGACCTCCAATATGTCTTCCTCCAGTTTCTTCAGTTTCGTTCTTGTTATGGCCCTTACGATTCTACACCAACGGTCTGTTTCAGCAGACGATTCTGGCGGATACCATGGATACGAGAGGGACGCGCTTTTGGACCTCAAGAAAGGGTTCAACAATTCAGTTCTGAACAGCAATTGGACTGGCATCATGTGCTATATGAATGATCAACCTTATTGGCAGGGGATTCAATGTCTCAACGGTCGAGTCACTGCGATCATCTTGGAAAACATGGGACTAACTGGAGAAATCAAGACTTTCGCAATTGCGAATCTCACAGAGTTATCAACTCTCAGCTTGAAAAACAATTCAATATCTGGGAATTTGATGGACTTCACCAGTAACCAAAAGCTGAGGACAATCGACTTATCAAGCAACGATTTCCGTGGAGGAATCCCTGCATCTCTTCTAAGTGTCGATTTCCTCCAATCGCTTCAGCTTCAAGGAAACAACTTAAGTGGCCCAATCCTAGCTTTCAATCAACCAAGTTTAAAAACGTTCAACGTTTCGTACAACAATCTGTCGGGGCCAATACCAGAAACCGCAACTCTTCAATCTTTTGGTCTTTCCTCGTATGTTGGTAACGCAAATTTATGTGGCCCTCCAACCCCAACAATATGCAGTACAAGAAACAGTTTATCCGAATCAAACAGCGGAAACTCAGGCAAAAAAGATCATAGTCGTTCACTTTTCACAGCTGTTCTTGTCGTTGTTGATGCATTAGTAATAGTAATCATTCTGTTCCTCTTCATTATATACTACAAGAAATACAACAAGCTCAAACGAGAAATCAAGGAGAAAAACCTCCTACCAAAAGACGAAGAGCACGACAGCACGATTGTGGACAGGGCATCGGAAAGAAGAACTCCTGAAGCACAAAGGGGTAAGCTTGTGTTTGTGGATAATAACGCAACGAGATTTGAGCTCGATGATCTGTTGAAAGCATCAGCTGAAGGATTAGGCAAGGGAAATTTTGGGAATTGCTACAAGGCCATGCTCGAGGTTGGAGGAGCAATTGTCGTGAAGCGGTTGAGGGACTTGAAACCTTTGAGCAGTGAAGAGTTTTTGAGACAAGTGAAAGCCATTGCGGATCAGAAACACCCGAATTTGTTGCCTTTGATTGCTTATTACCATTCCAAGGATGAGAAGTTGTTCCTCTACAAATATGCAGAACATGGGAATGTATTCAATCGCCTTCACGGTAACTCTCATTCCCTCGATTCTTTCTCTTGTTTGGTTATAAGAATCTTGATCAAATTAGTGAATTGAATATTAGTAACTTGAAATCTGGACGAGTCCTAGTCCAAGACTTATGTCACAAACTGAGATAATAAATGTCTATACTTTCTACAAGATTAAGATTTTAGATGGGGTGATCTTTAGCATCAAAGTCAGCTACGAAGAGGTTTAGTCCGCAGATTGAAGTTTCTAAATATTTTTACCCAAAACACCGCAACATTTTCATTTTCTACTCGACAGAAACAGAACTCCAAATTGCAGTTACTATATTAAGGTTTTCGTAACATAACTTTAAAAAAATTAGGAAGCTTCGCATCTAAAGCATTACTCCATAGTTTAGTCAAGAAATCATCTAAGAGTTTTGACTTGTAAATGTGATAAACTATCTTAAAGTCTCTAATAACTCTGAAATCAAATCAAGTACTACCGTGTCGAGAGTACAAATGAGCATGAATTAAAGTTTCTAAACGTTTCGAAAAAAATGCCGAAGTGTTTCTTTTGACTTAGAGAAAGGGAAACAACTTAAGTCATTTTGCAACAACTCTTTCCGCATCTTTTCAAAAGAACTCTTAAAACTTAGCGAAAAATCTCTAATATTCAACTGATGGAAACATCACTCACAATCAAAACTTCAATTTATGTAGACTGCATAATTAACTCGTCTTAAACTTAAACTATGTTAGTAATATCAAATTCATACTTGGAAAAACTTGACAGGAGGAAGAGGAAACCGCGAGCGAGTACCCTTTCGATGGAGCTCCCGCCTAGTAGTCGCACGTGGCGTTGCACGTGCCCTGGTCCATCTACACCTCAACACCAGATCCCAAACCATCGCCCCACACGGCAATCTCAAATCCACAAACGTCCTCCTCAGCACCAACGATGAAGCCCTAATCTCCGACTATGGCTTCTGCTCCCTAATCGCCACTCCCATCGCCTCCCAACGCATGGTCTCGTACAAAACCCCCGAGTACCAATCACACAAACAGATCTCCAAAAAATCCGACGTTTGGAGCTACGGTTGCCTCCTTCTCGAGCTCCTAACGGGTCGGATCCCCGCCCATTCGGCTCCTGTAGGGATCAACGGCGTGGATCTTTGCTCGTGGGTGCATCGTGCAGTGAGGGAGGAATGGACGGCTGAGATCTTTGACACGGAGATCGCTGTGCAGAGGGGGGCGAATCAGGGCATGCTGAGGCTGATGCAGATTGCGATTAGGTGCTGCGATAAGTCGCCAGAGAAAAGGCCGGAGATGGGACAGGTTGCGGCGGAGGTGGAGGAGATAAAGGTCGTCGAGGATTCCGATGAGGATTATTCGATGTCGTCGTTTGACCGGTCATTGACCGATGATTCGGTTTCGGGGAGTTTGTCGATGGTGATTGTGGAAGAACAGAGGTGATGGTGATGACGACGACAACGGCGATGATGATAATTGCAATGTTTATGAAGAGTGATTCTGTTTTTGTAATTTGAAAGTTAGTTGCAGAGATTATGGCGCGAAAAAAACAACGGTTGTTCTTTTTGGCGTACGACTCACTGTTACTACAGATCTGTTCGAATTTGTATTATTTAATTTCAATTATAACAATAAATATTAATATAGGATTCTTCAATCTATTTTTCGGACAAAGGTGCATGTTACACTTTGTAGCCCAAACGTTAGTGATTGCATGGCATATGTAGTGAATTGCAAGTGGCATAGACGATCCGTTGTGTTCTTTTCCGTTTGGTAAGTACTATGAAGATAAAGATAAACTGAATTAAGATTTTCATGTTTTTTTCTTTTTATTTTTTGTCAA
Organism: Misopates orontium; assembly: GCA_946800315.1. Lineage (NCBI taxonomy): Eukaryota > Viridiplantae > Streptophyta > Magnoliopsida > Lamiales > Plantaginaceae > Misopates > Misopates orontium. The sequence continues at coordinate 3,607,980 of OX326948.1, read as the reverse complement.
TTTTGTATTGAGTTAAGTTCGCCCCATTTGAAATGCAATAAGAATGCTAATAATTTGTTTGGTGAGGAATTATTTTAGTTCTCTACCTCCTACTAGCATTTAAAAGCCAAGCTAACGACATTTTATCTCTCTATCTCCGTGTTATGAGAATTAAATATATTTTAAGTAAGGAAAATTACTCTTTTGTGATACAAAATAGGCAAATTATTCCATGTAATTAAAAAATTGCACAACACTCCCGTAATATTTGCATAAAAGAATGGGGTATTTTGTAGCATATAGAATACGCAAAGAGGTAACGTGGCTATTGACAAAACACAAGGGATTAATTTATCTATTTTATTTTCACAAAGGGGTAATGCGCTTGTTTTAATATAACATAACACCATGGTAATTTTTCTATTTGTTTATTACAAGGAGGTAATGTGGCTAATTCCTATGATATAAGGGGTATTGTGCCAGATCACCTTTAAGAGCCTATTCCTCGATATCCAAATTAAAAAGGAATTATATGGTGGATAGTTTCTAAGTATATACTTATTAATGCTAAATAATAGTTTTCTTAATTTTCATGCTCAATTAACAAGTTTAGACATTAGAAGCAAATCCAATTATTTTTATTGATAATTATCTAAACTTAAACTTTATATTGTGAAATAATTAATTAATATATTTTGAACATGTGACGTGATACAATGAACTCATCCAGACCATAGTCCAAATCCATCCAGATGAACCCACGGTTTTGGAGATTTATTTCATCCTCAACAGACAAACCAGTGGGCAATAAACAAATAATTCTTTTTTGTACCAAACAATTTTATGGTACCTCGGACATTAAAATATGGGAAGAAAAAGCCCAATTTTATGGATCCTTGAGGTGGTGGGAAAATCGAGTGGATAAATTAAGGGCAGTTATATTTCCACCCTCACCTGACTAGCTAACTCGACATTGACCCTTATGCCCTTGCGTAATGCCTAACTGCCAATTTCTCTTTGACCATTATACCTTATTTTATGAGAAGCATAAAAATGAGAATAAATTATTGCATATAAAAGGAGCTGAATATGGATAATTAAATGTAGTAGAGACAACAACATAGAATAATCAGAGAATAGTAAAAAAAAAAAAAAAAGGAATTAAAAGTGAATTATTCTCTTCACTGTGTAAGACCCGTTATATTTGACAAAACTATGAGTCCAAATTTTCTAAAACATTAACATTTTCGAGTATATAAGCACAAAATATAAGAGTATTTTTCACAACCTGCAAGAATATTATTTTAACAAATGTTCTGAAAATCGTGAAAAATTACTTTCTAATATTTTGCAAACCTAAATTAATATACAAGTCTAAACTTTGACTCAAGAACAAAACTTGATATAATAAACAAAAAACAACATTTCATTTTACATAAAATAGCAAAATTTCTTTTCAAGTAGTAAGTTTTTTCTTTGTCTTTTTTTTTTACCTATCAAGTTGGGATCACGTGATCATGAGGCAGCACAGATGAAGTAACCGACCAACGGTACCACAAATAGAGGAAAACAAATAGAAAACAATGTGACCCCAATTCCACTAGTTAGTCCGACCTTAGAATCAACTGAAAACCATCAAATTCTGTCCTCAACATGACCACTATAAATACCCCTCATATATCAACTCCCAAATCATCATCAAAAAACAAATTCTAAGTCTTCATATCATATCTACAATATCCTTTTTTATTTTTGCTCCAAGTTTCAGAACAAAAAATAATTAAGAACTATGGCCAAGAATATTAATGTAGCTGCTGAGAGATGCAATGTTGCTTCTCTTGACCACAAACTCGCCATTGCCAAACGTTGCTCCCATGGTACGTTAATACACACACGTATACATACATAATATATATATATATATATATATATATATATATATATTGGTTAATTACTTAATTATTAAATTATTTGTGATTAATGTATTTGCAGAAGGTGTGATGGCAGGAGCTAAAGCAGCGGTGGTTGCCACTATTGCAACTGCAATTCCAACTGTATATCTCTCTCTTAATTTCTTCTCCCTCTATTTTATTTTTCTCATGATGAACAAATATTTCGGCAAGGAATTTAATATTTACAAGAGCTTTTGCAGTCTATTTATACATGCATTTTTATTTCTAAAATTTGAAATATATAATATATTGCAGATGGCAACTGCAAGAATGGTGCCATGGGCAAGGGCCAACTTAAATCCAACTGCTCAAGCTCTCATAGTCTCCACTGGTCAGTACTGGTTTTGAAAAAAACTTATATGCATACAATAAATTAATTATAAAAAAACTTAAGGAAAATGTTCTAATGTTAATTATTCTAATGTTTTGTTTTTTTGTTGATAAAATGATAGTGGCTGGAATGGCTTATTTCATTGTGGCTGACAAGACAATACTGGCAACGGCACGTCGCAACTCCTTCGAGGGTCAAAAATATTGAAGCTTCAAGAACGAGTTTATTTGCAATATGTAGTACTCATCTTTCGATCTAATTAATTTCATAGAGGGGTAGGGGACTATTATGTAACACCCTCCAGTTTTAACCATTCTGCATATAACTAATAAAATTACTTTTGTTCGATCTTCTTGGAGCAAAAAAAAAAAAAAAAAAAAAAAGTTAAATTAAATAATCCCTCACATAAGGGAAAAGTAAATTACACAGAAAGGGCTCTAGGAGAAACAACCAGAGCGTGCAATTTAGTTACTTGTTACAACTTACATAGGAATTATATTGGGGAGTAATTAATGTGACCCAATGTACCGATACTACTAATATCAATAACATCGCAGAAAATATAAAAACCATAGACTAGGCGTTTATTGTACTTAGTTGCTTATAGAAAACTTCATATTTACTAGAAAACAAAAATGAAGACATGTAATTATGTTTTTGAAAAGTGGTAAAAAATACGTGAAATAAAACCAATTGCTACAAAAATGCTAATATGACGAACCGGTACCCATATGGCCCAATACATCCCAATGTTAAAAGAGCAAATGAGAATGGAAAATGAAGTGTTGATACTTGATAGCGAGTGAGTAATGAAAAATAGGGTTGTTCAAGACCCGCTCAACCCCCGGCCAAAATCCAACCCGTCTAATCCGCAACTTTTATGGTTTATTTTTTAAATTAATTCGTTTTGATTGAATAAATGGTAACCCGCAAAAGTTGGGTATGATCACATTTTTAACGACAATTCGCTCAAACTCGTCCGCGTACACGCTAATGAAAAATGTACACACTATTTTTTTGGAGTATCTGTAGTTTGGAATTTGGAGTGTTATGTTAACAGTGCAGTTATTAATTTATTAATAATTTAATAGTAACAATTTGATTTGATTATATAATTAACCATTCGCAAATAGATTATCATTCTTGGAAAGCAATAACTCAAAGTTTAACAAAAATAACTATTGTAAAATTGTTAAAACATATTTTTTTTATGAAATGATGACATAATATTAGAATTCATGTTTAACTTAGCTAAGTATTATTTTCATCAAAAAAGACTTAGCTAAGTATTAATATGCAATATTATTATCTAATCTTATTAATTATCTATGAAAGAAATTTAGCTAAATGGATTTGACTATTTTTTTTAAGTAAAAGAAGCAACAGGGCATAGAAGAAGATAAATCCGACCAAAAACCCTAACCGGAAAAATTAGCCGGCGGCGAGACTCTGGAGCCGGCGAGAAGAACTCTTCAAGCGCTCAGAGGCGCGCGTCACGTGCCGCCGGCGAAACGCCGCACGTGCCGCGCGCCTCCGTGCGCCTCCGTTCACCGAGCACCCGCAATTTCTGCTTCTAGTTCTGCAAATTCACCAAAAACCAATTCGTTTATGAGTCATTTTGATTATGCAAACAAGACTAACTATAACGCTCTTCATCAACTATCTTATGGATCTGTGTTGAGCGATGCTTCGTTTTTCAAAAGATCGTGTGTATTTGGACCACAAATTGTCTCTGTGAGACGTGGATTTGCTACAGAGACTGTTAATTCATCAATTGAGCTGAAAACAAACGAAGATATCGTCAGATTCAACATCGGTGATCAAAGAGACGGAGTACGATCTTCGGTTAAAGGAAACAAGTCAACAAAACAGGGCAAAATGTCGAAAAAGGCGAAACTAAACGAGCTCAGATTCTACAGATTGAAAGCGAAGAAGAAGATGAATTCACCAAATCCGGAAGTTCGAATGCGATACAAACTCGAAAAGGTGAAAATCTCGAACTTATGTTTGTTCGTAGATATTAACAATTTAGCTTCTTATTATGTGTTTTAAACTTTTTGTAATTAGGCGAAAAGAAAGGAGGAATGGTTGATTGAGAAATTGAGGAAATACGAGTTGCCTAAAGCGCCGCCCGAGACCTATGATCCCGAGATATTGACTGAAGAGGAGAGGTTTTATCTGAAGCGAACCGGTGAGAAAAAGAAGCATTACGTTCCGGTTGGTAGACGAGGAGTTTTTGGAGGCGTTGTGCTTAATATGCATCTTCATTGGAAAAAGCATGAGACGGTGAAAGTCGTGTGCAAGCCGTGCAGGCCGGGGCAAGTGCATCGTTATGCAGAGGAATTGGCTAGGTTGAGCAAAGGGATTGTTATTGATATAATGCCGAATGATATAATTATATTCTATCGAGGGAAGAATTATGTTCGACCTGATGTTATGTCGCCTCCAGATACTCTGTCAAAGGCAAAGGTATTAGCTTTGCTTGCGTGTTTAAAAATTGATGTACATCAGCCAAAATAGACTGTTCGAGTTGTTAATTTGGTTCATTACTTTCTGAATATTTATGTTGAGGCTTATGAGACTGCATTTCCGTTTGCAAGACTTAAGCTTGAATGCTCTTACGGTGCTTAATTTGGAAAATTAGTTATGAGGAACATGTGTGTGCATGATATTTGGTGGCAGAATGTGGCTCATGATTCTGTATCATTCTGAATGCAGGCTCTGGAGAAGTATCGTTATGAGCAGTCCTTAGAGCACACAAGTCAGTTCATTGAGAAGCTGGAGAATGAGTTGGATCAGTACCATGAACATCTTGCGCGGTATAAAAAAGAGAAGATTACGTAAGGCAGTCTAAGTTCTAATGATATTCTCCGAAACGAACTTCTTTTGTAAGTAGGCGAGTTATGAATAATGATAACTACACATTGATTAAGATATTTTTTTTATTGTTTACTCATCTTTCTTAGTATTTTCAGGTTTTTAAGATGTAAATTATCATGGCATTTCTCGAAATAGCACAATCTGGTGTTGAATATTGAAGGATTATAGCACTGGTTACTGTCTGTCAACTGTAAATTACGGTGGTTCTCTTACATGTTACCTTGATGAGGAATAGCTCTTCCCTCATGGTCCATCTCTCATTGTTCTGAGAAAGATGCCATCCCTGTATGTAATACTTATCCTTTAAAATCCTCTGTATTCACTTTATTTCTTCAAGCGAGCTATTAATTTTGATGCCTTATTTCATTGGTGTGCTGGAAAGACCAGCGTCATGTCTCAGTTCGTAATATGTCTAACATGAATCACTGTAAAAATCACTAATCATGTTTGATTCTGCGGCCAATCTAGCTTTTCCGTATTGTTGGAATCATGTAGGTTTTCTTGCCTAGCATCTCCACCTAGCCATATGAAAAAGAAAATGTACTAAATTGATAGAGGACAAAAAGTTCTTGTCCAGATTGGTTATATCCACCCCTGTATCGTGTACAATTTTGACGTCTTAAGATGGATGAGTGTAACAAAAGATCCCTTCAATAGCCACATATTTTTCTGGAGTTGTTATGAACGCTCTGTTGCTTATTTATGTAGGCAGTGAAAATGGAAAGAGAAGTTTTTTCAAGCTTCACTCAATGTGGGCATGCAAATTTGAAGGAACATATATAGCTTTTGATTTTGCTACAATTAAAAGGTAATTTTTGCTGTGATTTTCACCATATGGACTGAGCTATTGACCGAAGTAATTACTTGTAATGGCATTAGCAGTTACTGTAACCTTGTGTCTTGGTTTAGATATTGCTTTCGTGTGACGTTGTCTACTATGAAGTAAGGAATACTAATTCTTATAAATGTGTGGTAATTGGGCAAATAAACTTAGAAAGATATGTTTAGCAACTTCTATACGTGTCTGTTTGTATGTATGCGGCTCTGTTCGGAGGTTCAGAACCCTAGATCCTTTTATGTTCTTGTGGTGAGTGAGACCTATCATATTGTTTTTTTGAGAACATATTTATTTTTTTTATGTATCTTTTTGCAGGATTTTCCATGGCTCAATTCAATATGCTGGACGAATAAAATTATCAATAGCAGAAATCAAAACTTGTAAGCTTGATGGCATCTCGTTTGGTCCATGGTGCTGAATACTCAAGTTTATTCGTCATCGTCTTCTTATTCCCTGCCTATTGGTGTTGCTCAGTATGAGTACAAAATAGTGCAGATGAAATCCAGATGGAATTTTATTGCATTCCATTTTCGAGCATGGCTGCTTAAGGTGATATTTTCACCTTCCGCTGATAAAACTTTCATTTGTTGGAAGGCACTTTTTCTGTGGCTAGAGATGTGCGTAAGTGAAGCACGAAGGAGTTTATGAAGCTTCGCTGAGTAGCCTACTGGATTCACTCTCTTTGTCCTAGGCTGACAGGGTTGATTCACTCTCTTATGTTAGAAAAGCTCAAGTTTTTGTTTGTTACTATCAGGTTTATTTGATTTTTCGATTTTGTGATACTATGTTAGAAAAATGTTGGTCGTGCTAAAGATGCAAAGAAAACGTGGTAAGGAAGTTCTGCGTTTTAATGTGTTTGAACTTTGAACCCATAGCAGTTGAAGTTGTAGCCTTGCCAAATTTAATGATTTTTCCTTTTCGTGTGGGAGGAATCCTTAGGGTGTGCACTGACTAAATATGCGCCTTTTCAACAAATTTAATAGTTTGATTGCTTAAGCTAGTTAATCTTCAATTTGTGAATGCAAATTATTTTTCAATATTGATTTCATTGTTGTATTTCTTGACTCTTTAATGTCGTACACGACCAAGCGGATAAAAGCCTTTTGGATAAACCTCATTTCGTGGCTGATGCCACACCAATATCAACATGCACGTGCTATTAAAGTAGATTAACGTTATTATCGAGAGAGAGAGAGAGAGAGAGAGTTCCAGCGCTGTTTGTTTTTTTTTAGGAAGAATAGTAGATCAAATCGATCATGGACGTCATTCATGTATTTTGTGTCGGCAAATTGACCTCTCTTGCTGTGACCCTTATGATCAGCCCTTTCGGTCAAGGTGATGCGTGTGTTATGTAGGACCTGAATCCTTCGCTAGGTTCACTTTGAGTCAGTCTATGCTACAGCATGCTGTAATACAATCACATAGCTAACAACTTAAAACAATCACTTATAGTGTAGGGGGTAACGCACATTATTTTGACTCGACAATTTCAGAAGTTCGATCAATGGTGCCTCAAATCAATCGTCTTATAGTGCCATGCATAAATTCGATCTTGCAAACCTGGGGATCTCGCGTACAATATTTTGGTGCATATTGTACTAAAGAAAGGCTTTAAGGAGACTTAATTTAGTCTGATATATATTGTTTATTGGAACAACGAAGATATCCCGACAAACATAGTTACGTTAACATTTCTTGATTTTCAGTTTACTTGCAATTTGTTAATATTATAGTAACTAGAAAAAATCTGTTCATAACTTAAAAAGAGATTACAGATGCTTAACATTTGAATGGTTACAAACGAGATAACAGTAGAAAAAGTTATCTGTTTTTTTTTTCAGTTTCAAGAATGTGTTCATTAATGTCCAAACAGTATATATTATTCTTTGATTTTTAACGTCATAACTCTGCGTGATGAATGGTTGTTACAATCAGTTAAAGAATTGCAAGAATGGAAGTATGGAAGTACATATTAGATATTACACGCAATGTTTTTTCCTTATTACAATCTAGTCACATTCATGCATGCAGACCGACCACTCGTCCATGTCAGTGAAAGCAAAAAGGCTGCATTTATGCTTTTGGGGTTTGTCTTGTGCACAGCAGGGGGCACAACAGCCCCCACACACATGCACGCGGCCCCATGCGCATGGGGCCCGCGTGGGCCCCGCACATGTGTGAGAGGGGGCTGTTGTGCCCCCTGCTGTGCACAAGACAAACTCATGCTTTTGCTTCTGCTCTAACTCTGCTCCTCATACATCAATTTCTTCACAGTCCACTGCACAACTACAAGAGGGGGTCTTCTGCAATTTGCATATTTATCCGCCACGTGTCATTCATGTACCTATGTTTCACTTTTGCAGGTGAAAAATAAAATTGAGAAAGACAAAGTTTTCAATCCAGCACTTGTGTTGCTTTGATTCCCACCAATACTTGCTTCCATATTTCGTGTAAATCTTCTGGATATAGTTTTAATTTGTTATTATTTAGAGTAACAAATTAATATGAAATATGGGAGATTTATTAATTAAGATTAATTAGGTAAATTAACTAAAAAACCACTTCTAATTGAGCTGAATAGGGGTGGACACCAATAAGATATCCGTTGCATTCGGGGAACTAATTGTAGGTACTTGCTTGCATGTCCATTCATGTTCTATTCCCAATTTTGTAGGGTATCCTATAAGTATCGATAGCCAACCTTGTGGTTTTAAAGGTAGTACATAGCTTTTTATATTATTTTGGAAGATTTTTGAAAGTTTTGGACACAAATTTTCCTAGGTGTTCAAACGTCAAACCCAAATCAACCCGTGTTCTCAAAGAGAATTAGTGAATTACATAGGATTGTGACATTCAACATAGATTTTTCTTTCACGTCATATTATTACATGTTAGACATATAGTACATTATAGGAAGATTTTTCTTGCATAATAGGCAGTAAGTACTCCTACAAAATGGGGGTTTAGCACGAGTACTCGATCAGGTACAAGAAACGGGTGGTACCTACCTGAACTTGGACCCGATCCCAATCACACCTTATAATTCTGGGGTGGTGACGTTGAAGATCTACACATGTTGCCTACACCTAGTTTAGCAAGTGAAACGTTAAATAAGATACTTTGTGAAAAAACATAAAAGTAGATCAAGTTTATGGTAAACTTTGTAGTTAAAGTTGATATATGCATCAAGATTTATGGCAACAGTTGATATTTCATGTATTTGATATTATAATTCTTGACTAATGCGACACGTAATAACCATATGATTTCATGTGTGTGATCGGGTTTAAGAAATAATTTGTTATTACTTATTAGTATTGTATTCTTTAAATAATACTGCAAAACTTTACAGATTCTACAATAAGAGTTCAAAGTCACGTGAATTTTGAGACGTGACTAGACGGTGCAAGAGAATGGTTTTGAAATAAGAAAAAGGGAAAAAAGATCTGTCCTGGGAGAAGTACTTGACGCTGGGCCTGGGCGGTGGGCCGGTGCCCTGAACCTGCACTGCGCTTCACTCTTTTCTCTGAACTACAAAAAGGCTATATGTCCTTTGCTACTTTTACCCGTTGTAATTGTACAATTATTATACACAATGCGTTTATAGTTTTATATTACAAATTTACTATGATCCATTTATATAAGAGCCATATAGGATCTTTGTACTTACGATAACGTAGTACGAACTCTAAATTATTAAAAGGACTTCAAAGGTTAAAATATGTGTTGACACTCTATGCTCAATGCACATTATATGATACCTTAAATTACAAACTGCGACGGGGATTGATTCTTATGTGAGCATCTGTTTTAGTTCAAAATTGGAAAGAAGTGCAATATATATTTTATTTCATTGATAGCGATGTACCAATATTTTGGTACACATAATCATACAATACTTAGCGATCTCTAAACATCTTTTTGTGTGTCATCTATTATATACCTCATAATGTTCTTAATACTTCTAAGACTTTTTAGATCACAAGACTTGGAAGTTGGGTTGCAGCTCCACCTTCCGAGGCATATATTTTGTCAATGATAGAACCACCACGGTTCTCGATTCTTGCCTTCTCAGATTCACTAGTGATCCATTTGTATTGGACCAAGTACATTATCTAACCCACAAAGAAGCTATAGATATCATCTGTCATTAAGCTAAAATTTACATTACTCCCTTGACTTTTTCTCTTTTAGCCAAAATTTTCCTTTTTTAGACTTCCACGGTCTACTCTTAATGACTTAAGCACTCGAGTGATCTTAGTCGAAGACCTCCGATAAACCCACATGTCTTATGTAAGTGAACTAAGGATCTTTTGTCCGCATACCAAGTGGCCTGTCTTTTGTCTAACACATGGAATTTAGGTAGCAGACGAAAATGCAGTGCAAAAGATGATTTTATGTTGCAACTGAACCACTGCAAGACCAAGTGCCGATCTTGCATGATTTTGAGTTTTGGATGTATTTTGGGTCGGTTCATTTTTATTTTTAACAAATTTAGGCAATAGTTTTACCATTTTTCTAGTTTTAGTAATTTCAATTTTAGTTATATCTCTTTCCAAAAAAAATAGATTTCTTGGCGACAACTGTAAGTAGGTTTTAATTATTTATCGAACAGATCAAAATAGTTTTAAAATAATACACTACTGAGATGCTAAAAAGAAATTAATATTCAACGTGACTCAAAAAATTAAAACATTTTATCTAATATTTAACATATGAACATATATATTAATACCGAAACTTTGATCTTTCTAAGAAAGAAATACAAAAAACTCTTTTCATTCAAAAAAAAAAAAGAAGCTATTTCTAAGACAAGAATCCTTTATTAGTTTCTTTTTCTTTTTTTAAGAGAATCGTTTATTAGTTTCTTTTCCATAGTCATGCTATGTTTTAACATTGTTGGTCAAAACTTTCTCTTGGCTAGGGTAAGATATCTCAAGTTGTATGCATTATTTTGGTGATAAAAATTGTAAGTCAATTAGGTGAAATAGTAAAAAGGAATTACCCATTTTGTTATTATCCTTCATGATAAACCCTGTAAAGACAACTTGCTCAGTTTCCATCTATACATAGACAAACAAATCAAATACACACACACACACACATATATATATACCCTATAAAATAAACCTAGATCCAAGTCTTGGACCCTATTTCAGTCAAAATAAACCCCACAAAACACAAATTTACTGTTTCTTGTTCATCTGGGAATCATTCTTTCCTCCTTAGCTTCTCTTTGGTACTAAAAAGATTTGATCTTTTTTTTTTTTCTTTTTTTTTTTGAGATGATGACTGATAAAGATAGCCCTAAAAAACCCAATGTTAATAACAATAATAATAACAAGAAAAAGAAGAAAACAAAGAGGGGTGGTGCTAAGAGGAAAATGACCGTTGAACAAACTGTGGCTTACAGAGCCGTTAGTGAGTGGGTTTTCTTGGACCAATCGAATGGTTGTTCTTCGATGAATTTTGTTGATGGGTTTTTGGATGATTTTGGTGTGCAGTGGTATCAGCCTAAGGAGAAGCTTGTGTTTGAGTTTCATTGTCATACCACATGCAGTGATGGGTATTTGTCACCTACTAAACTTGTTGAGAGAGCTCATCAAAATGGGGTGAGCTTCTTTTGTTTTGAAATTTGAGTTCTTTTTGTTTAGTGGTTGTTTGCATGTTTTTTGTGTCTCATTTTGTGTATGACAAATCCATATGGTTGTGTTCATGAGTTTTTTGGTTGTTTTAGTGGTCAAAGATTGGATTTTTATTTTTAGTGAACATGTTATTTTGGATTGTTGTTTATTGAGCTCTGCCCATTTGGTCTAAAAGTTTTAGTTATCTTTCTAGGATTATTGATGAGTATGCTAATAGGTTGTGGAATTGTATTGTGAATTGATAGTAACTATATTCAAGGGAGGTTATCAAGTCCTTTTTGGATGTTAAGCTCATATGGTTACTGCTCAAAAATCCAATGACAAAAGTGGTGGATAAGCTTCCTACTTTGTATTTGTTATAAACCAAAATCCTCTTTTTGTATTACCAGGAGGTGTCTTTATGTTTCCTTTCCAAATCCAACTGTTTGTTTGATTGTGGCTATGTATTTGTCTTCTCAATTCAAGAAAAAGTAGTTGTACTTTGAAAAGGGTACAAAATTTTGTTATTTAGGCAGAAAGGTGATGGAAGTCGATGCGGTGACGACTAGTTATATTGGTTTTTATTGTTTATGGGCTTCACATGTGAGACAAATATCAGTGGCATGTTCATTGTGTATTAAACAGTTGTCTTCATGTGTTTGAACAGGATATTATGTATGAATGACAGTAAAGATCTGCTAATGAGCTTCTCTGTGCACGAAATTCTTGTGTGCTACTTCGTTACAGTATTAGTTATTAAGCTGTCTGGGGCCATAAAAAATGAACTCTTCTCCACATGTTTTCGTCTATTACCAGCGTCTGTTTTATAGAATATTTAGCACGATTCTTAGCAAACTTCTCTTTAACTGGATCATTGACATGGAAAGAACAAATATTCGTAGGTTTGACTTGATACAGAACGTTTAAGAATTTGGTAATACTGTAATATTTTGTTGCCTTACTATGTCATAGTTCTGCAGCTGGCTTATCTGAATAGTGAAATAGCTATAAGAACCTGTTGGTGTACTCTGCTTATGTTGCTTAGGTTTAAAGAGGACCACCTCGCTGGATTATCACGAAGACTTAAAGATTCGGTTATTTTGTCACACATATATTTAGTCTCTTTTTTAACCTCTGGGCCATATTGGGAAGCACAAAGAATAAAGAGAGAAAGTGACAAAGGCTCGATTTAGTTGTGTAGTCCTGCCAAAGCTAAATAGTTTTAGTAAATGGTGTCTTAAAGATTTTATATTGGCAGGATCAAATCCTCCTTTGTCCCTTTCTTCTCACAGTTTAGTTCATAGTCCTGAACTTACCAAGTTGCATTTCTTTAGCTCATTTTCTATTCTCATCACAAAATAATCAGAACTGGTACCTTTTTCTTATGAGATCTCATACAGTAGGGTTGAAAGAGTTTGAATGTTTGAGGTATGTCCATAACAGGTGAAAGTCCTTGCTTTGACAGACCATGATACGATGTCCGGAGTACCCGAGGCCGTAGAAGCAGGTCGCAGATTTGGCATCAAAATCATTCCTGGTGTTGAAATCAGTACAATTTTCTACTCAAGGTTCTTCCCTGCCTTTGGTTCACATTTTCTGTTTTAACATATCGGCTAATTGGCTTAGTTTGAATTCCATAGAAGTAAATTGGAGACCCTTGACACTATCTCGTAATCTAAAGTTATAGCTTGTCATTCTTTCCTCTTTCCATTTATTTTCCGTGTAGTTTTTTTGTGCTCATTTATCACTTCTTGATTTGGCCACGCTCGTAATCTAACATGAACAATATTCAGAAATCCTCTTTTTATATTCACAATGAACTTCTTGATGTTTCGTAAACTGATGGGCAGAGGGGACTCAGGTCCAGAAGAACCTGTTCACATCCTAGCATACTACAGCAGTTGTGGGCCAAAAGAAGCTGTGGCATTAGAGAAGTTTTTAGGCGATATCAGAGAAGGGCGCTTCCTACGTGCCAAGAACATTGTCTTGAAGCTGAGCAAACTAAAATTGCCTGTTAAATGGGAGAATGTTACAAAAATTGCCGGGAAAGGTGTTGCTCCTGGACGGCTACATATTGCTCGTGCTATGCTTGAAGCTGGCCATGTGGAAAATTTGAAACAGGCTTTTGCCCGTTATCTTTATGATGGTGGACCTGCTTACTCCACGTAATATTATTTACATAGCTAAATTAGTTTCTTCGCTAAATTGGGAACTATCTTGTTGGTGAAAAATGGATAAGTAGCTGCCCTTTTTTTATATGGATAATTAACTATTTGTGACTTGTATATTGCAGGGGAAGTGAGCCTGTTGCTGAGGAAGCGGTGCAGTTCATACGTGCAACAGGAGGTGTTGCAGTATTAGCACATCCATGGGCACTTAAAAATCCTGGTGCTATAATCAGAAGACTGAAGGAAGCGGGCTTACACGGCCTAGAGGCTTATAGAAGTGATGGAAAACTATCATGTAAGATGTCTATTTCTTTTTGTTTTGGTATTTGGAAGACCATGTTGATAGATGTTTTTCAATCGGTTTTGCTTGTTGTTTGCAAAAAGCAAATGGGGCTTTTTGGTCACCCCATACGCAAAAAGACAGAAGACCGAAAATGTCGTCAATGATTTTTTGCCGCACCTTCATTGCCTATCATGATTTGATATGATCAGCTCTTTTAATCTTTAAGAAAACTTTGCAAATTTCCTTTCGGTGGTATGTCTATGGTGGAGTATTTTCATAGGTGTTGATAGTGTTTCTACGTGCATTTGCTGGATTCTTGTAACAACATTGTGATTATGTATTGATCGACTGTGCCTATGCATGCAGTGTACAGTGATTATGCCGATTCTCACAATCTTTTGAAACTCGGAGGATCTGATTATCACGGTAGAGGGGGACAGCATGAGTCTGATGTGGGAAGTACAAATGTTCCCATGCCAGCTGTGCATGAATTCCTGAAAGTAGCTCGACCAATCTGGTTTAGTGCCATCCAAGACATCCTGAAAAACTACATCAAAGATCCCTCAGAGTCGAACTTTCAGAACATTATGAGATTCTCAAAGGTGAAGGTTTCCATAACAAGTTCACCTTTAAGCAGCCCCGTCGACTTCATCAACCAATCTTTGTCATCATGGTTGTCGAAAGAAGAAAGAGAAAATACAGACTTTGAGGCCATCAAGTTGGAGCTTGCCGGCTTGTCAGTTGCCGGAAGAGAGTTAGAGGTCCTTGAAGAGAGTAAATAGATTGTTATGGTCATCTTTTTTTCTTCTTTTTCCTCCCATACATCAAAAGGTGAAGAGAAAGATATAGTTTCTAGAAGCAATTGTATTTTCATAATTGGTCTCTTTTTATAAATGGATATATTTATCTAATCCAATTGTGCCTTTGACATATGTCTAACAGATCTTTTATTGGAGTTATATGTGAGGGCTAGCATTTTTGGTCACAGGGCAGTGTTGAATATTGATTTATATCGTCATTTTTAGACGTAATATTTGGCACCTAAATCCCTTTCAATTTACTAATGTCTAGTTTAATTTTATTGCGTCTGGTTTGTCATGCGTTTGATAAGTCTCATGAAGGATGATTAGCAATGAATTGCAATTTCATTACTAAAATCATGCATATCTTCAAAAAGTTTCAGTTCATTTTGGATTCCCTATGCTGTGTACTTGAGATGGAAGGTTGATTCAGATAGATTCATTCAACATCTCTTATGTCAATCTTAACTATATTAACAAATATTTGGACATGTTGAAATTAATGGATAATTTAAGTTTTCATCCTTCGTACTTCTTTTTTGATGAACCAAGTACAAGGTTTTTTGTGGAGAACTCTTGTGATTTTAATAATCTCACTTCATTTTTGTTACATCTGGACTGCAAATGAAAACAGCCCATTACTTACATCCATTACGCCACTGATTATCCCTAATGAACAAAACTGCATCTCAATTTAATTTAAAATTTACCTGTTATAAACCTAAAGATTACGCCATTTATACCCAGATAAATATAGCAGAATCTTATGTTGTAATGATGCCAAAATGGAATTTCTTTAGAGCAGTACCAGCAACATGACACGATAACAAACCATGATCACTCAGCAGCAGGGTTTTCAAAATAACATGCTCATAGCATCAAATCAAGCTCGTTACATGTTTTAAAGTTAAAATACAAGTCTGCATTCTCGACTCGTCGGATCAGTGAGTTCTCATTGGCTATGTGCATCTGAAATTGAGAGTCTAAAGCACATATTGTGAAATACCCGTGCTTCTGGCCTTGGATGCCACTTGCTCCTGTTCCTCGTTCCATTGCGAGTTTAGCCTTCATCCTAATTTCCCAATTTCAAATTTCTTCCTTATTGCCTTTTGACCATGGTAAACGAAGGAATCCACTATTCCAGCAACAGTAAAAACACCTGAAAAAAAGGAGAGCATGAAATAGGGGAGCTAAAATAAAAAACAAACACATTGAACCCCCACTCCTAAAAGAAAAGCTATATCTCATGTCTTATGTACATCTCTTTCTTTGTTATGCATCAAAAAACGAAAAAGAGCATGAATAATTATTCTCAGGTCAGCCTGAAATTTCAGTAACAGATGACATAGTACTTTCACACTATTGAAATTGCACGATGTAACAACATTGATACCTCCGACTATGGCGCATATATGTGTAAGGAAGTGCAAGAATGATGCATGCTCCTCTGTGAAAGTCACCTGTAACAAGCAAACACGTTATAATATAAATTCATACTAGATATTGTGCTCATCTTACAGAACCAGTGTTTCAAAAAATGCATATTCAAGAAAGACTTCCAAGACTTTCAAACACATTACATTAGATAGCGCATAGGGTTGGCATACAATTTGTCATGACAAGTTATCTTTCCAAATTATCTAGAAGGCTATTTGACAACTTCTACATAAGCAAACAAGACTAACCTTTATTGGTGAAAGGTCATAAAAGAAGAAAACTCCAGGAACCGATCTGAACTGGTCCGTTTCGGCACTCTTGTAATGCTCAGTTACTGAGAACTGTATATGAGAGATAGTGTTGTAACATGTGAATGACAAGCATAATTACTGAACGTGATCGAGTCTTAAGTACCTGGTTCGACTGAATCGTATGTCCCCTGATATTAGTGTATATGGTTGGAACAACCTGCAAAAGTCATCCAAACAATTACAAACGCCTGCTTATAGAACTTTTGGAACACACAATAAGCACTGAAAAAACAAAGGATCAAGGCAGATGAGCCATAAAAACTGACACAACCAAGGCAGGTGACAGGGTCGCCAAACCAGGAATTAATGGTAATGACATTAAGTAAAGAGCAACATTAAAGAAGGGGCATCTCCCTCTATGAGGAGGACGATACAAGAAAATAAGAAAAAGAGAACCACATGCAATTTCCGGAAAAACCTAATCTTGGGCTACCGTATTTGTACTTTGTAATTGCAGGTGGTCAAAATAACTTTCTTGGTGAAGGAACAACCCTGGTGGGTTTTATTATGAAGTAGGATTTTCTGCAGCATTACTATCATGAATAAACCCCATCAGTATTTTCCCCTTCACCTAAATTTTTTGAGCACCTGCAATCATGAAACATGCAGTCCGACAGAAGAGTAAGATTCTCTCATAAAATCGATCGCAGAGCCCTTTTTCCTAATTTTCTATGAACTACTTACTCCTACAGAGAGGCTCCTTGTCTAACATTACTGTACCCACTTATATCATTTCCATTAGGCTAATGCCGAAGTTTACCCGTTTTTGTGTCTAATCACATGTTGGACCACAGTTCAACAGTGCATTGATACAGTCTAACAGGAAGGGAAATAGACTGAACAAAGACATGACATGCTGACAATTTTAAAAACTCTAAAGGTAAAATGACCTGAAAAACAGAGGGGAAACAGGTTGTCCATGAAGATGAGTAAAAAAGGAATATGGTGACATTTGCTAAGAAATTAATCTATTTCCCACTTGCCCGTCGACAACACTAAAGCAACCATCCACATCATTTTTCAACACCAAGCCGATTTTCTCATAGCAATCTCAGACATAAATAAAGGTAATGTCACTTCTGATTGGTGAACACAAAGGGCTCATAAATAGTTTGCTCCATTACACTAACAGGTTAACATATAACAAGGATCCTCCATAAGCACCAGAGTTGGTGTCGTGTGTGTGAGAGAGAGAGAGCGGGGGGGTGGGGGTGGGGGATGGGGGATTAGTGACATGAATAGGAAGACTTGACAAGTACCTTGATAAAATACTGATATATTCCATTTGGCGATTTTTGCACCCACTGACTCCTGAAAGCCAGAGAAAAACTTATCAAGACTAAAAAAGAAAAACAGAGAAAATGTTTCTGATTCACCCGTTTCTCAAAAAAAGACTTCACTAATTTGATGAGGGTTCCTTGAGAGTCCTTTTTCTCAATATTATACAACTATACGAAAATGATATGAACCCACAAGGTTCAACACATGGATGTCCAGAACGAATTATGGTCATCACCAGCAAAAAGTACAAGATAAGGATAAAACTGTTGAAAACTTCAAGAACAGAAGAATTTGCAGAGAGATTACCCGTCCAATGGATTTAGAATTCCAGGAATAGACTCTCCAAATGTCAATTTGTTGATTGTGTGGGTTATCTGCATGTCATAGAAGAAAATATGAATAGAAGATTGGCGAGAGAGAGAGAGAGAGAGGTTACAAATACAATAATCTGAAATGAGGAATTTTAACAATTTCTTACATTATAACTTTCTGTTTGTAAAGCCAGCAACTCGAGCAGATTGACATTTTGGTGAAAACTTTTACCAGTAGCAAAATGAAAATTTCCAGCCACTTTGTTAACCTCTAAAGATCCGTGTATATTACATCCTTCACCCTCCTCCGCTTTCACTTTTTCAACAAAACCTTCTCGTTTGCACTAAATATCAATAATAAATCTTATGAGAAAAGAGCAATTATTTAAGCATAACAAATAAGAACCGGTCAGAATGCACGGAAGTTGTGTTTTTGTTTCTTTGGTTCTCAAAATGGCATTTGAACATATTCCCTCACTATACACATGAAGCATTTGCAACCTACTCTAGCCGATATTCATGGAAAGAAAAGCATAGTTCACCAAATAAATAATTACTGGTCACGCAGAGTAAAGCATTGTGCATAACGTCTTTCCGGGAAAACAAAATATCAAAAAGTGAATGGCCGATAAGCTTCCCGGCATAACTCTTAACTATTTTATGAATAGCTAATTAGCATATTTCTGGTGTGCTCAAGCGTTCTTAATTAGGAACGCTTTGCAATATAACCCCCACCTCCCCACCCCCAATGTCCTGCAGCTGGCGTGGATATATTCCTTAGAATGTCAGAACAAGAGTTTAGCAGCGACTGTGTCTGCAAGAGCTAGTTAAATATAAAATTTTAATCAAAAGCCTAACAGCAAAAGTTATAATCCCTAGGCAAATACAACTGCTCATCATTTGCAACAAACACTGCACAAAAGAAGAGCGACAAAAACATAAAAACTTGAAGAGCACTCTATTGATAGAACAACTACATCCAGACGTTAATAGATACACACAACCAAATATATTTTTAGATACATACTTGCTTCCATGTATTAAAAGTTGTTGGCAAAAGACAAGTATTAGGAATCCTGAATTAGGCATTAACCATAGCATCCATAGCATGTGATTGCTCCTAACAACGCTGCAAATTACCACATAATTGTTTCAAGTGATACCAAACTAGACAAATAACACTGTGATTAAAGTCTATTGGAGAAGAATATTATAAGTAAAATCAACCGGTTGTTGCAACTCATTGTCTGTCACACTCTTGGGCAGTCAATGATCAGATACACATATTGCAATGAGATGGTTGGTAGCATATATATGAATTTTTCAAATATTTAATCTCACTTTAACACATATTTGACAATCATTATGAAGGTTCTAGTGGCATATTTTCATTTTTAGAGTGTAAATCATGTAACAGGAACCTAAATGCATTTCAGCAGTAGCCCTGATTCAATTCAAACATCTCCTATTATTATATGATACAATCTAATAATCTATATAACATGTTTGGGTGTGTGTGTTTGGCTTGCACTAAAGAGGACAATTACAAATCAGGAGCCTTCTTGAGGAGGTAGGGACTAGAAGTCCATTTTCACTCTGATCCACATCCTAGCGAAGTCTCAGCTGATTATAATTAACTGAAGTTACCAAGCACTTTGAAGAGGCCATCATAGTGGGCAGCATACACACCATAGTATAACTAAGACCATGGACCTCCAATCAACAAAGCTAACAACAATTAAGCACTCAAAAACTGATGTCACGAGGTAAAAGTCTTTACTATCCTAGAATAGGTATGTAACTGTTACCAAAATTTATTCAAGGCAGGTACATGCGATTAACTTATACATCTGAAGATCACTCAGAACAAACTAAAACGGAAAACGGTAATATGTATGCCGTAGCCCTGCAAGTTGAGTATTGATTAAGGAAGGCCATTCAATGAATAAGTATAACGCAGGACCATTTCATTGTGCCATTTGAGGGATTAGAACCGTAAGTTTAAAGCACTTCGTTAAAACTCTTAGTCAAATAACTTTTAGCAGATTCATCTGATTACTCAATGAAGACATAAATAAAGGAAAAAAAAAGTGTATATGATACTTTATGTCCCATTAACCTGATCAATCAAATCTGTATTTGTTATTCCCCAGCCTCTCTTTCGATATGCTTCACGAACTTCTTCACATGTATTACAACATTCTTCATCAGACTGCATATAAAAACAGATAGCACTAATTAACAGACACAGCATATAAAACAAAAGAATCACACGACACCAGATTTGAAATGAACTGAGACAAGGAAAGACGTATTTGTAAAAGAAAAAAAAAGGAGAGTTAGAGATTGGCCTCAAAAACAGTCCACATATCGATCTACTCTAGTCTGAGAAACGTAGGACTAAGAACAACAATGACCCAAGAACTAATTTTCAGTTTCAAGGAAACCTTATTTTAAGGATTATTTCTGAAACAAACTAGTTAATAGTTTGTTTTAAAAGAAGCAATATCTTTTAACAGAACAAAATTATAATCTGACAAAATGAGCAATAAATGCTTGCAAAAAAGTGAAAATTTTCATAATGCTTTCAGTTGCGAGAAATCCCTTGAAAAACATGCATGATTACAAACATGCCCCATAGCCAATGCCCAACCCTTCCAGACGCAAGTGAAGCAGAACCCAAAATTATCAGACAGAAAAAGAGAATCACTCATGAAACATGAATTTTTGTGCTCACAGAAAACGAATTTCAGTTCTCCCCTTTTTAGTGCACCATTATCTACACAACTATATGCTAAATGAATCATGAACAAGAAAATGTGACGGTGATAGATGCAAGGGAACAATACACTTAAAATATTCATTGATGTCTAGAGTTTCCTTCTCTCTTTTGTTTCCAAGTAGTCTACACAATTAAGGTTTTGCAAACGCCTATCAAATGTTCGCAAATCATTGGTTAAAGATGATCACAAAAGTATATAAATGAAAAGCATCCATCGTATCTGGTTAAATTTGTTGACGCTCATATGGTGTATCATCAAAACGAATATGTCCACGACATTTAATCCCATAGTAGATTGTCCTATTTATAGTAAGGCAGTTGAAATGCAAACAACCCATAAAACAAGACACTTAAAAAGACAGCAATACCGATTCTGCACCAAAACATGATCCACAGTATGTCTCATTGTGCTCAAGCCTACCACCATGTCTCTGTAAAGGCTTCTCAATCTGAAATAAATAGATTAAAAAATGGAGTGAGAGAGAGAGAGAGAGAGAGAGAGCAGAGCAGAGGATTCACAAAAGAGCATTTGATCAATTGAAGATTCCGACCTAATTTAAAAAATTTACATGACACGGTTAATAAGTATGCTATTTGTCTTGCTATTTTACCTGTACTACATATAGGCTAACTAATATACGAATCTTCTAAAAGAAGAGGCAGCTAAAGCCATATAAAACACTATTAATCAGATGCATTGAAATGAAATAAACGATTTTATATAAACCTAAGCATCAAAGGCCTAAATGATCAACGGAAGGGAGTGCTCTTTACATTGCATTATCATGCATACTGTGGAAAGCCTGCTCTCATAAGCATTAATTTCACTGCATATCAGGCTAGGCCAGAGGAATGTTCATACCAATGCCCATTAGTATCCTGCATGAGTTACGAACTAGCAATGCATATAATGCTACATGCCTTCAGGAGGTCATCGACATGGGACGAGAGAACATTTTATCCTCCAGGTGGGTATAAGGACCACTAAACATATAATGTGGCAATTCTTTGCATTTCATTAACAGTTCCAGGTCTCCAACTATATAGTATATTATAAGTCAGGAGAGGCGGTTTAAGTATCACAGTTTATTTATTACATTCCCATTCATGTGTTATCGTTCAGCAACTTCCAATAAAGGTCTCACTTGCCCATAATCAAAAGCAAATGGAAGTGCCACACTTGTGGTCCAAGAATATAATAAGGGGGAAATATTTTAATCCTAATTGGTCACTAAAAGTACAATGCAGATGAATATCGTATAGAATAGAAACAGAGAACAATCAAGTCAAACAGACCTTTGGTGCACCAATTCCTTCTTGCTTCACTTCTATCACATTGCCGTGAGAATCGATTCTTTTCTTGAATATATCATGTCTCTGAAAGTTTAAAGATGTACAAGATACAAAATACATCAGACATGATATAGATATGAAACACGGTCGTGATAATTGTTTGCAGTACAAACAATAACTGAAGCAGCAAGCCTGTCTCAATAAGCAAAATTTGTGAACCAACGAAAACCAATAGAAAGAGTGAAATGCATTACATACTATGTCCATATGCCGCTCTCCACTGATATCCATGGCATCAAGACTCAGCAATGAACATGGAACGCCAGGAAAAGTGACATCAAACTGTGAATTAAGATGCAGAAATGGTAAAAGTGACGTCAAAATGCATTTAATATAGACGTGCATATGTAAATCTCCTTAATTACTCGAAACTAATTAGAACCAAGGAACAATGCATCACTAACTAATCTATGGGAGATACACTTTTCACAACAGGTGAAGACAGTAATTCAATGGCCAAATTTGGGGTCACTACACTACATAAAAGATTAAGATTCAGATCTACATATTCATAAATTTGAGCTAGGAGCTTGTATCATAAATTATAAGACAAGCGAAAGGTCATTTTGTTGAGAACAATAGGGTTAGTTTAAACAGCCAAGGTCTAGAAGGTATCTCTTTTCAATTTTAGAAGCGTGATGGGAGTTATTATAATTTAACCAAACATTAGGGTGTGTCCCAATCAAATATGGAAGTTTAACACTTCTTTCATGTCCAAAGGAAGACAGCAATCTTACATTGATGCGCAATTGCCCTCCCCTAGAAGTGTCTACCACAAGCTTCGTGTCTGTGACTGTGTGAAGGTATAATCCTGCAATTTTAGAGGCAAATGAGTACGATATCGGAGTTTAAGTAGAAAGCAAAAGAAGATATTACAAGAACCATGGAAGCTAACATTCTCAGAGTATAGAAACACACAATTATGGTTGTATGATCACTTATATCGAACACTATGCCAGCAAAATCCAATAATTCAAAGGACAAACAACAGATCAATCTTTACACAGACACACGCAGACACACAGATAAGAAAAGGCATAAAAAGATCAGTCATATTATGTAGAGGCATGCATGGACAAATTGATCACTTACATAATCCAGAAAATCATTTCCTAAGGCATGCAAATAAACTTCAGTTCATCAATCTGGCGGTTCATAGACTATGGAGATCCATAGACAACACTGAAATTGTGGAAGAAACAGATTGCATACTGAACTCAGAGCGGAAACGTACAAATCGACCACATATGAGAGTCAAATAATATTCTCAAAACATGCAAATAAACTTCAATTCATCAATCCTACGGTTCATAAACTACAGAGATCTGTCCAAAAAACTGAAATTGGCGGAAGATTAGAGATTAGATACTGAAATCGAAGTGAAAATGCATTATTAACCGCATACGAGAATGAATAATATCATTACTTAATGCATGCAATTAAACTTCAATTCATCAATCGTACAGTTCATATAGTATAGAGATCCATATAAAAAATGAAAAAAATGCACCGAACTCGGATAGGAAATGTACAAATTGACCACATATGAGAATCAATAAATCATTTCTTAAGGCAAGCAATTGAACTTCAATCCATCGATCCTATGGTAAATAGACTAAACCCGAAACTGTCGGAAGAACAGAGATTACATACTGAACTCAGAAATGAAATGCACAATTGACCACATATGACAATCAAAAAACAAAAAAAAAAAAAAAATCATTTCTCAGGCCTTGCAATTAAACATCAATTCATCAATCCTACAGCTCATATACTACAGAGATCCACAAAAACAATCAAAATCGCACTCAACACGGACAGTAAATACACAAACTCACCACACACGAGAATCAACAAAATCAAATCCTCAAATCACGCAATTAAACTTCAATTCATCAATCCTACAGCAAACAAACAACACAGATCCATCAAAAACATTCAAAATCACAGAATTACATACTGAACTCCGAGATGAACAGCAGCGCAATCACGATCGAAGAAACGAGGGTGATAACACCGCCAGATAGAGTGCGGCTGAAGAAATCCTCGTTGATTTTCGGATAAGCGTCCAAATTACGCACCTTATTGTAGAATCTATCCATTGAAATCAAAATACTACGTAACAATAATTTGACCTAATTTATAATTTACTACAGCCAGCCTCTTCGCAAAACCACAAATCTTTGTGAAATTGGGAGATTTTGATCCCAGATTCGACCAAAGAAAAGAGACGCGATTTGCAACAAATCGGCCGGCGATCGGAGAAGATAAAAGTGTTTGAGGTTTTGACTATTTGTTGAAGTTTTTATTTCAACCCGTGTTTTTCGTTTTTGGAAGGGCGAAAAACGGGTGAGGCAAGTCATGAAACAAGGGGATTATTTTAATTAGGTTATTATTGTTTAACTAAATTTTACCTAAATTTTTTGTGATTATTAAAAATTTATGTATTGAAAATATGGTGTTAAGTTTGGAATATTATATATTGTAATTGTGTTTTGAAATAGTTTAACATTTTTTTTTTAATTATAAAATATGTAGGATCTTAAGATGAAAAACGTGGGATCTTTCTAGGAGATTTGCAATCACTCGATGCAAAAGGAGATCTTAAGCAAATCTAAATAGGTTATTTTCATAAACTCTTGCAA
The DNA here is from genome assembly GCA_946800315.1 of Misopates orontium. Taxonomy (NCBI): domain Eukaryota; kingdom Viridiplantae; phylum Streptophyta; class Magnoliopsida; order Lamiales; family Plantaginaceae; genus Misopates; species Misopates orontium. The sequence goes on along the minus strand of OX326948.1, from coordinate 3,583,005 downwards.
ACACTATTTTTAGTATTATAACTTTACAAATGACTTTACAATAATCATGTATTCAACAAAATGAATTCATTTGGGTGTTTTTCTTATTACAATGTAACTTAAAATATTTCTTAACACAAATTGTCCCCATATCATGTAACTAGTTTAGATTTATGCCATGGTTAATTATATAATTGGTTTATTTGTTTCGTCAATCATGGAACAATACCCCGAGTAGAGAAGAGGTCTCTAGTCTTTATCGAGTTAGAAAAACTATATAAGAAAGTATGAAGAGAAATAATATGATAAACTTTCGTGAAAAAGAGTCTCTCTTAAGAGTATCAACATAATTAAAGATACATATAAAAATACGGGGTAATGCAGTACTAGGCAACCTCATATTCCAACAACCAGATGAAATGAAAGGGCACTACAAGAATTTTGTCTAACAATAAGAAAATGGTTATAAGACATGTTTTGCTACATTGCTCGGAATGTTTTGCTTCTAAAATAACACCACGCCTATATGAGCGCGATTGAAATGCACATGTTACATTGAATGTACAACAACACGAGAGAGATAAGGTGAAATAAAGACCTTTGCAATAGATTATGTGTGGCGCTTGTTGATGAAAAGATGCAAAAATATTCACGTGCAATGGTTTCGTAATTCCGATCTACAACAAAGATGTGTAGAAGCACTTATACAACACATTAGGGGTCTCGATCTCTGATAAATAGATAAAGCATGAAGATGACCGAAAAAATAGATGAAAGCCGTACAAAATGAAGCCTAAATATAGGCGTTCTACTAAATTGAAACCAATAAAATCGAAGAAATTTGTGTATTTGACATCTAATTCTCGTTTGAGTATATACGGCCTTTACGATATACTTGAGATTACAAGCTTTATTGTTGTATTGTAACATAGAATATCAAAACAAATATTAAAGCACAACATATGAATTTCAAAAAAAGAGGCACAAATTTCTTCTATTATGTTAGAACTTAGACAAAGTTTCAATTTTAGTATTAGGGTACCACTTTTGCACGAACTTTACCTTTCTTATATGTGCTAGTATCAAAAGAGAAACCTCACGTCTTATGCCTCTTGGGCAAAATATTCGTATGCGCTTGTGCAAGGCGCAAATAATCATAACCATTGAAAATTCGAAATAAATTAAATGTAAAGAATGCTAAAAATGAAACCAACATCTTAATACCCGCAAACCGAACGATTAACTTTTCAACATTCATGTTCACAACCTTTTTCTAGGCATATGTGTAATTCTACAAATCAACACCCTCAATGATTATTCCGTTATTCGCTCTTTGCCCAATATATAACACTATACGAGATGGTGAATAGATTTTAGATAACTAAACATACAATCCTCACAAGTACCCACGCTTTGCCCAGTATATGGTTAGACAGACTAAACATACTATCATTACACAGAGGACATTCAAGCTACACTGTGGAAAGAAGAATAGAACAAAGTCAAAGGTCAAATTTGAAATAATTTTCGATCCATTATCTGCTCCAGAGTTAGAATTTTACGGAAACATGGGGACTGGTACGGCAATAAGAGAGCAACAAATAACTGAACTTGTGAAAATTATATAGCTTATTGATGCAAACTTTTGTCAGATTGAAATTTTAAGATCATCAAAAACAAGAAACTAAGGTATAAGGTATCTTCGGAAACATATATAAGCCTGCATGGTGAAGGTCACTTATGTACATGAGACACTGAGCTTCAACTCTGGAATCGAAACATCTGTACCCAGCGATCAGACGTTCTTCCCTATTTCACTAACAGTTTCTTGATGAGTAACCATATCCTCAGCCATTACTATCTGTTCACCACAAGAACATAATCCCATCAAGAGAAAGCATGCACGTTATTTGCAAGAGTCGGTACTCGGAATTGCATCAAAAGCTTACTAGGTTAGGTGACTTCGACGAGTCTTTGCCAGGTACGGTAGAAGACTCCGAAGGCCTGTGAAACAATAAGTGTGCTATCGAACGGTCTATAGGATTTGTGTCCGTTTCCATGTCCATAAAACTGGTACACCTACAATTGAAGTCGTCGTAGAAAATCAACATTCATAATGATCAAGAACAAACCCAGTAAATTTTGCAGCTTACTGCATGATTTACTAGCAAAGATTTGCGAATTGCAAAAAGGAAAGAAAAGGGAAAAAAGATTAGCAGATCTGGAAAAAGGTCATACTTTCCTTCCGCTGTCAGTACTCCAGTAACGTCTCTTTCATCTCCATAACCTCCGTCCAAGTCCGCAAGGTTTTGTCTTTGCTCAGCACTCCATGCCAGACGGTACAAACTGTCCCTTATGCATAACTTTGTTCTCAAATCCAACTGATCCAATAATGTGAAATGCAATCAGTTATGGTCCGTTTCAGTTTGCTGCTATTAAGTAAGAAGAGAACATGAACTTCACAACATGTCCACATAGCTGAAACTGTAACCAGAGATGCTCAAATTGTGAAACTCTAGACATTACTCATCCCTTTCCATTTTATTTTTTTTCCCTAGGAGACTAATGATAAGAGATTTTGACTAAATTACAAAAAAACGATAATCGTATATGCATAACCTCAATTTTGAATGGAAACCACTGCCTCCAGGATATTAACACTGACATTGATATGTATAGGGTGAAGTTGCATCTAACTACCCAAAAGCATTTGATTAAGAAATGGGGATAGTTAAATCTAGAGCAATTAAGATCTAGGAGCCTTTCATATGGTATAATTACAGAAGCACTTCAAAAACTTTCAGATAGATGAAGGCCTAAGGGGTTTATTGGTAATATTTATCAAACTTTAGGCGTGTGTATATGTCACAATTCCAAATCTAGGAGAGCCTATCTGTACTGCTCTTATAAATTTCAAGTGTTGTTCCTGCGATTAATCAAACAGTATGGAGTAAGTAGACCAAATATCAGTAAAATAAAATTTCAAGAAAATGTCACTTTATACAACATTTACATGGAAAATATAAAATTAGCATGCAATAAATAAACTTAAATTGAGGCGGGACGCTGTTGAGAATCCATGAACCAAGAAAAGTCAAGGTCAGAGCAACAAAACCATCGTCCTCCATATAAACTATGGAAACCAAGAAAGTTTACCAGTAATTTATAAAGAGTTAATCTGTCCTTCATAAGAATAATGCAGTTAAATTTGAAAAAGAAAAGGGAAGTTATATGCAGATACAATAGCACAGCTGAAGATCAAACACAAAAAGTTAGTTTGGAAACGGATGAACTTGTAATATTACATAAAATACCAAAGCAAGTTCTTAAAGTGTTGAGAGAGAAGTCATACATGGCCCATAACAAGCTGAAGCTTGAGAATATTAGCAGCTTCTAGTGAAATATCATCTCCTGAACTCGTTGTTGAGCCATCTTGTACGTTAGACGAACCTAGTTTCTCTGGAACCATCGGCCCGACTCCTTCAACATCCATAGGATTCTCATGTTCATCTCCAGTGAAGTGGACCGGTTTTCCTACCGAGACAGGATCAGACATGGAGGCCTGCACCGGCATATTTGCACTTCTTATGTTATTATTCACAGAATATTGTGTACCTAAACGACTAGGTAGCTTTTCTCTTTGTTCACTACCAGCTAGAGTAGTCAATTGACTGGATGCCTGGGAGGAATCCCTAGGCGAAGCCTCAGATTTGACAGCAGATGATGGTGTATTTACCACAGTAGGATCAGATAAACGACAGTTATCCGAATAGACATAAGAGATGGGATTCTGTGAATAACCATGATCTACAACCGAGCCTTGCCCCTGCTGTTTTGCTTGCATGGATGGAAGAGCCTGGTGAGAGATTGCCCCAGAAGATTGCTGTATGACTTCATTCTCCAGATTATTTTTGAAACTCAGGCTACCATTTCCAAAGTAACATTCTTCTCTTTTCCCTATGGACTGATTTTGTGGCTTAAATGGCTTTTTGTGCTCATTGATCTGCCAAACATATCATTGAAAATTTAATTATGGTCATTCTGTTTCACATACCAAAAGTTTCTAGCACATTCAAAATAGACATGCATAAAAGAGAATTAAAACTAAAAGCGCTCTTAAGATTGTGCACTATGCAACAAGTTCTGCTCTCCAAAGGCCTGTTCTTCAGATAAACTAGCATACTGAAGTATCTATTTTATGATAAGAGGAATAATAACCAGATTACTGTTTGTTAGGCATAGAAACAACAGTTGAAGATTTTCTAGAGTCCAATCCATCCGGATGGTTCTTAAGTGGCTGGCCTGTATTCCATCTCTCATAAACTTACCTCAGAGTTGAACAATGTTCCAGTTTACTACTGTATAAGTTTTACACGTCATAAAAGAAGAGAAAGTATAGAAACATATTCTCTAACCTGTTCTTTAGGGGTAAACCCATCAATGCCATCACCAATAGCAGGTCCATTCCCAAAAGATGCATAAGGATCAGAAGTCTGGGACATCCAAGAACTATTTTCGTACATAAACGGTCCACTTGTCAGGTCGGAATCACTGGCAGAGAAGCTTTTCAAGGAGTCCTGGTTTTCTGAAATATTTTGCACAGGTTTTGGCTCAGGACTTGGAAACTTAAAATCTGAGTTCATTATATCTCCAGACCCTCCGGCATTACCTGCAGATGGAAACCAATTCAGATCGTCCTCTTTACTGGAACCCGGGCCAAATTCTGCATCACAACTCCTGAAAGACAAGATTTATGAGCAAACGCATTATAAGAACAGAACGTGCACAGAAAAAAACTGTTTAAGCATTACCTTAGCAACCTGTCAACAGCTCCAAAGCTTCCCATTTCTGGCCAATCATAGAACAAAAAATTGCTAGAATTTTTGTCTTCAGTATTCTCAAAGAAATCAAGGTTACTGCCTGTGTAACCCATATCACCAAGAGGATAATTGAAAGTGTTGTCATCAACTGGGGTCATTTTGTTACTGATAATTGTATCGTCGGCACATAACTCGCTGCCATTTGGGTCTGTGTTATTGCTTTTGAACCCATGGCATGATGACCTGGTACTATCAGAAGCTAAACTAGATACTTCTTTAATTGAGTTGCTGTCAGATGAAGTAGAAAACACACCATTAGGTGTATTGGTCAAAGAATCTTTCTCCAACATTGTGTTTCTTCTTTTATTTAGAGTTTCAATTTTCCCCTTTTCACTTCTCTGGTCGACATATCTATCAGCAGATCCATCTCCAGTATTACTTGTGATACTAGTTAGTTCAAGGCAAGGTTTCTTGAGGCTACCCCCCAAAACGTATTGATTGTCACCACTCTGAAGACCTGGATAGGGCACTATATGGTCATCATTTCGGCAAAACTCATCCCATACAGCGTCTTCAAACTGGAAGATCAATTAGAATTTTTTAGCTCAAAAAACTGCATATAGTACTTCCACAAAAAAAATCATTGAACCATGTAGAAAAAATAAACTAATGAGTGATGTACACAAGCCAATCACACTATCTGTCAACTTAACACCCAAACAACATTGACCTTTACAAAACTAGCAGAAATATGATATGCAAGAAAATAGTTCCTTCTCAAACCCCTGACATGTTAACAGTTCTTCTCAAACGCCTGACATGGTTATTCTTAAAACGTATCTTCTTTTCCAATAGTATCCCCAAACTCAAAAGCACAGCAATATGTGCTGTTGCAAGCACTAAAACCTTCAAAAACCAGATTGAATCCAATTGTTTAATATTAAAATTCCTTGTCATATGGAAGGACTATTGTTTATTGAACCTCTAGTGCACATAATTTGTATTTCTCTCGAGAGGTTTTCTAACAAGATAAGCTCAAGAGAGATCAACTTAGAGATGTTATGCAACAAAGATAGAATTCTGGTCTCCCCTCTTAGTCCAACCCTTGTATCTTTCTCAAAATAAATTATCAGAAGGCAATTATGTTAACGCTAGGGACAGACAAAGAAAAGGATATACTAAGGTAACCAGAGCTCTGTGACACTCCCTCTTATATTTGGATTTAACTTCAGAACATTAATAAATACGCAAAACATATTTTTCACAAATCAGGTTCCTCTTCAAGTAAGTACCCCTAAAGATACACTCGAAAAATAGTAGCTTGAAATGAAATGGAATCAAGATATAGCAACAAAAACCATTAAAAACAATTTTTAGCAAGATCAAACAAGAAGGGACATACATCATATGCGCAGAAATCTGACATTCCTTCAAGTATTCACCCTGGACTCAAACTATAGGCAGCTGTCTTCATATTTATATCCAAAAATCCTTCTCACACTTGCCGAATACACCAAAGAAACAAACAAATTAAAAAAGAATTAGAAGCTAATCGCAGAAAAACTACCGCGAAAACACTGTCTATAGAATACAACAGTTCACACAAAAGGAACAATTAACTCAACTCTTCACACCACGGAAATTAAAGTTTCGATTCCGTCGTATATTTCAGTCAGTTAACCATTAAAAACTTTTAGCAAATCTTTTCATATCTTATCACAATATTCTGGAAACAAAAAAATCATGAAAATAGTTGTTGCACTTGAACTTAAAAAGTATCAAAAAGTTTCGTTTCCACCAAGTCAAAACCAAAACCGCGAATACACGTAGAAACTTCGGTCCACGATTTACACAAAGCAAATGAAACTTGCACATCGAAACAGATTAGGTCTCAAAATTATCATCATCTTCAATACATAAAAATAGTTGAAAATGTCAAAAACTTAGATCTGTTTCATTTTCAACTCAAACTTTCACCAAAACAGATTCATTCACCTTCACAAAACACAAACCTCAACAACACAAATAAACACAAACTATAAGCAACTAATTTTTACAACGATAAACTCACCTGAAAAATCAATCAATCAATCGACAAAAAACAATTAATCAGAAACGAAACTCACAACTTCACGAGCAGCTCGAAAAACCTAGCTCAAGTTCTTCAAAAAGCCCCAAATCTAGCAGATTCAGTAGAGAGAGAAAGTGTAGAGAGAGAGAGAGAGTTGATTGTGAAGTGAAAAAATGTTTGATTGTTGGGATCAATAATTATAAATAGTTTAATTAGGCGAAAATAATTAGTGGTCTCAAAGCACCGCCACGTGGCAATGCGGATCAATATTGAGGCGGGCAGAGTCGGGCGGGGTATCAAAACTCGTGGACGAGAGCGCGCGTTGAGTAACCGATCTCTTTCTGTTCTCTGATTGGCGGATGCATTTTCAAGCTGCTGGTTGACTGACACGTGGCGGTAAAAATTGTCGACTGGGCTTGTTTTGTGGGAATTGGGCTTTGGCAGGTTTGCTGGAATTGGGTTGGATTTTATTTTATATTTTTGTTGAGGGCGACGGTTTTTGTCTTAGGAGGAAGTATGTATATGGGGAATTTTGTATTTTTGGTCCCCTAAGTTGGCACATTTGTAAAATTGGTCCCCTAACTTTTTTAACGGTAATTATAGTCCTCTAATTTGACACGAGTTTCAGTTTTGGTCCTCCGGGCTTAATTCCGGCAATTCTTGCCGGAAAACTCAATTTTTTATTTTTTATTTTCGTTTTAATTTATGTCCTTCACAAGCTTATTACATAGAGCATTGTCGCAGCCATTGGACAAAGAGATCAATCCATTTCAAGCGATCAATGGTTTCGTCGGAAGTTTACATGTGGAAAATATTGGCAATGTCGATTATGAGGTAACCCAGAAAGTTGGAGGTCTGTCACTTGGCAATGTGTTCGACCAACTTCATGTTCTTGTTATTGCATTGGGAACAATTTAATTAAAAAGGATAACTGCATTTACATCTCTTGAGGTATAGCCGAAGAGATGACATAAATTAAAACGAAAATAAAAAATAAAAAATTGAGTTTTCCGGCAAGAATTGCCGGAATTAAGCCCGGAGGACCAAAACTGAAACTCGTGTCAAATTAGAGGACTATAATTGCCGTTAAAAAAGTTAGGGGGCCAATTTTACAAATGTGCCAACTTAGGAGACCAAAAATACAAAATTCCCCTATAGTATATTATTTACTGAGAAAAGAATAAAATATTTAAAATTGATTTGTTTGTTTGTTTGTTTTAGTGTAACAGACAGAGGTAAGGTTTTAGTTATATTTGGTTACGTGACAAGAACACAGATTATATTAGTGTTATCTCATGTTGTATCATTGAGAAAAAGTTGATGTATACCCTTTTCATGGAATAACTCTAATGATTTTGTGGGAAGTTTTTTATTTATTTTATTTTATATTATTATTCCTCAAGGACTTTGAAGATGTACGAGAAATGATAGATTTCGTATCAAATTTTAAATGACATTAGTTTTATACTAATTAGAAATATATATGAAATAAATTTGCAATTCTAACAAAAAAGGGCGTCGGTACAATGTATACTAATATATAATAGTCCTGCATGTAAATACGTTGGTACACCAACAAGGTTTTTAAGTTTCAATTGTCACCATATCATTTAAGTTACTATTGAATTTTAAATTACGATTTTCAAATTTAATATTATAATTTAAGTTACGTCATAACAACTACATTATATTATGTGCCTAACACTTCATTTTCTATATTATGTCATTCCGAAATTTGTCTCGTAATGTGTTTTTCAAAGGACCATGTATATATCATGATAATTTCTATGTCAAGTATCTTTAGTCCTCTCATTTTAGATAGTAAATTGCACGGTGTTGGAAGTCTTTACTAACTTGTCACTACGTGTATTTCAGAAAAATCATTTAAATGGCATTATCGATCCATGATAAGTAGATATACTTAACTTATTTAATAGTTTACACGTATAAATCTATATTTTAAAATGTAAAACAATCGTGTCATATTCGACAATTTTATATGGCCGCGAGTACGGAGTGTCATAGTATTCGTTGCTAGTGGTTAATATAATATGCGCATGAAATTCAAGTTAAACGGTAAAGTAAACTCACTAACATAACTTTTCTCATTAAAACAGATAGGACACATGAAGTTAAAACATTGGACCCCATATGTGATGTTGCATCAACTTAATTGCAATTATGTGACTTAATGGAACTCACCATTATCAAATTGACTACGCCTCCCTTGAAAATCTAATTAGTTATAATCAATCTCAAATCCAAATCTTTAACTAACTTGTATTAAGTACTTTAAACCATCAATTTATCACATCCACATCGCACACTAAAGGGCGCAGCCATTTTTTGTTGCTTGATTCCTGTGAGTCAAAAGACTATTTTACTGTTTAATGAAAGTCTTGGACATTATTAATCTTGGTTTCGTTTTTGTTACGCAATCTTGTCTGTGGTTATGTAACATCTGTATGGTTTACTTGTCTTATTATTCAGAGCAAATATCCTAATGACAGAGCAAATTTTAGTAAACTCCCACTTTTATCCTTTATATAATTTTTTATTTTTTTTCATTCCTAAATTTGTATCCATAATCAAAGGAGCTACTCCATGATTCTTGGCAATATTGCATATATAAAGCAATAACCGTATTAACATGCAACCAAATCAGATCTACAATATTTTTCCAACATATGATATCGCATTTTACTGTGTGAACTTAAATGAATCTTTGGTTATTATTTTAAATAAACCAATTATAGAAGAAAAAAATAAATTTTGACTTGAAAGTAATGGAATTAATAATTGAAGTCAGTCCAAATTACTAGACGGCTATACATTCTTTAAACTAATAAATTTTCTAAAAGAAATAAAATAATGGATTTAGAAATGTTTCCAGTAAATATAATTAAAACAATAAGATATACACTATAAGAGGTATATCATCTTAATACATGAAAAAGGGGGAAAAGCTTCAGTAATTAATACTTGTTTCATAGATTAAAAATCGTGATTGTTTATAAGTTATAAAAAATATTGAGTATCAAATGACAAAAGGTGAAATTTACTTGTGATTATTAATATGCATACTTATATATTCATTCTCAAACAATGTGGCATAGATTTCAATATGCTCTCTTACATACAACTCAAAATGATCATCCAATTATATTATGCGACTTAGGTTGCAGACAGAACACTGTAGTAATTAATTATATGCAAAACCCGATATACATTCACAACCAAGGTGACACAGCTAGATTTAGAATTCAAACAAAACAAGGACGTTTGATACATCTGTTTAGTTTCTGTATTGGATTCTTCTCCATTTTTTTTCCAATTAAAAGACTTCCAAATTTAGCTATTTCACTAATAAAATGATCACTAATCAGCATGCTTTTCTATAATCTCCATCAGTCCCGCTTAATTAACTATATATATAAACGAGTTCAAACTTCAAACAGTCTATGCAATTGATTTTATAAAAATAGATCGAATGGTTGCTTGTGGACTAGTAATCTGGAAATTTGTGGACTAGAGGAAACTAGTACATAACATGTACCCCGACAAGCAACCACAACTTCTATCGCTTAACTAATTACCATAGCGAAAACAATCTTTACTTTTTATAACTAGTAAAATTAATCTTTTATCTCAAGTCTGCATGCGGTTGTGGTATTCTGTTAATAACTTGCAAATGTGATCATTTATTTTTAATTGTTAACATTTTATATCATTTTATTTAGCCTTAGTCCTTAATATACTTTTAGCCTTCAGATTATAAAGAACTCTTAAAAAAAGGTTTGTATATATTCAAGTGGTGATTCCTTTTTTAAAAAATTAGATAAAAAAAAATAGTACGTGTTTGCATGAAGATCGGAATCAATTTATAGAATAAATTAAAAAAGTAAAATTGAAGAAAAATGATGTAATTTGCTGACAATTAAATAGAAGGGGTTATATTTGCAAGTCATGAAACAAAATGACTAAAATTGCAGACTACCTAGAGATAAATGACTAATTTTGTAAGCTATAAAAGGTAAAAACTATATTTGCTTTTGCCTTAAAGTTAAATGGCAAAATTTGCAATTTGTCTGTAGATTATTAATATACAAAAACTAGATTCATCTTCAAACACCGCGAGTTCTGAAATAGATTTTAACACGTATCGTCAACACGAACAATAACTAATTAAATACTATCATGTACATAAGATCACCAACTCAATATTATATATCTTGAGTTAAATTTCAACTAAAGTACCTCATATTCATTCTCAATCAAATATGAGATAAATTTCAAAAAACAACATTTGATTCATTACATTTACATCTCTTCGGTTTGTTGGCGCGCAGCTCTTGGGTATTTACCGACTGAAGATGTTTTACGACGAAAGGGTTTTCATCTTGCCTCGGTTTGTAGATTTTGCAATATCAATGGTGAAACGATAGATCATATTTTTGTCCAGTGTCCATTTGCTTCAGCCATTTGGAAAGCCTCTCACGTGTTTTTGGCCACCGAATTCGGGCATCGAGTTCAATTTCGGATCTTTTATCGGATGTGGCGATGGTTCAGCTCAACTCCCAAATTCGGGCCTTTGTGGACTGTGGCAATTTCTTCAAGCATTTGGTTGTTGTGGCGTACTCGAAATGCTTGCACTTTTGAAAATAACACTCCAAATATTGACGTCTTTTTTAAACAGATTTGGCGTTGTATTAAGGAGGTCGATTTCTTCAAGGTTGGTACATCGAATTCCCTCGATGATCTTAGAATCCTTCGCTTGTTCGGCATGTCCATTATACCCAGGAAAGCACCACATATTGTTCCAGTTGTCTGGCACCCACCACTTGCAGCCTGGATCAAGTGCAACACCGACGGCTGTGCACACGACTCACCCAGGATTGGTGGAGCGGGTGGGATTTTCAGGAATTCACGGGGACTACCTCATGGAACATTTGCGGTTCACATTGATTCAACGTTTGCTTTTGAAGCAGAAACCACAATGGTGATTTGTGCAATTAATAAAGCTAAGGAGCTGGATTGGAAATACATATGGTTAGAGAGCGATTCGATGTATGTTGTTAACTTGTTGAATACCAAGTCGGAAAGAGTGCCTTGGAAACTCAGGAGTTGTTGGTCAAATTGCTTGCAATTCGTGTCATCTATTAATTTTCGGGCCTCTCACAAATTCCGGGAAGGAAATAAAGTTGCAGATGCTTAAGCCGAGTACGGAGCCCGCCATTCTGGATCACATTGGTGGTCGTCTTTTGTCCATCTTTTGTTTTAGATTTTGTTAATAATGACTATTGTGGTAGAGAGAGTTACAGATTCTGCTGACTCTTGGTTTCGAACTCATGCTTGTATTCCTTTTTTCATTATTATATATATATATGAGTCTCGGTTATTGTTAAGCCCTCCGGAGTTGCCAACCTAGTTGGGATCTCAGGCGGCTTTTGGCTGCCGACACTCCATCTTTCACTCAAGAAAAAAAACAAAAAAACATGATTATTAAATGTATATAATTATATACATATATATAGATTTATCATATATATATATATGCATACGCATATGTATATATATCATATCTAAATGTTCAATAATTATCAATTAAGATATAATTCAATAACCTTTAATATACATGAAATGATATAGATATAAATTTCTAGAATAAAAAAAATAAAATTGTCTTTTTCCAGAAACACCCTTCATAACGAATTCATCGAGAGGGTTCATTTCATTTCAGGGGTTTTTACTGCAGTCTCTCTCTCTCTCAAGACGATGATCGATCACTGATTTTCTTCATCATCGATCTATTCTTCAGTGTTATCGATCTTCTGGTACGATCAATTTATCTTAATCGCCTCAATTTCAGTCTCTGTTGATTTTAACTTGTGTTTCAGATTAGGTTTGTGATATTTTGTTTTGTGCGTCTTCATGAATGAAGTTGATTTCGAATTTCAAATTAGGTTTGTTATACTTTGTTTTGTGCGTCTTCATGATCTAATGTTATGATGAAGTCGATTTCGAATTTCAAGATTAAGTTTGTTATATTTTGTTCTATTCATGATCTTATGTTGTGCTGAAGTTTATTTCAAACTTGTGTGTCAGATTAAGTTTGCGTTCTACTATGGCACTCCGGCGGCACTTCAATTTAGGGAGGCGTTTAAAGGTTTGTGTATTTTAAGCACTTTAATTCCAGTTTTGTTTTCTTTGTATAATTTTTCTGTCTTTTGGCATTTTCAATCGTCAGCACCGGTGGAGCTCACCGAACCAGAATCCGACACCGTGGTGAATGTTGTGAATCACCATTATATGCACTATATGGTCCTCCAGTTCAACTGCAAAAACATGATACCGGACATATACTTCAAAATGCAAATATTTTTTAGATGTAAATATTTTGTTAGTCATGTTTTTTGAGAATTATTTGTAATCTTTTTTCAACCTCTGTAGGTCTCCGTGAATGTCGATGTCGAGCCACAAAATTTCAATCCGTCTTCCAGCAGCGCTCTGCATAGAGAACTTTATGGGAGAGGCCTTCAGACAAGGGTTATGTGGAACAAGCCACTGTAGGTCTCGAGGCTCTGCAATATTATACCACAGGATCTGTGTCTGTGACTTTTAAGAGGTTTGATTACAGCCTTGACCTGAAGAAATTCCGAAGCTTGCGGAGGTTCACTGTGCCTGAGGTATTTGTCCAATTTATTTAACTTAGATTGTTTAAAGGATGTTATACTTATTGTCTTTGTCTTTGTAGCTTCCAGATCATATTCACCCGCAAACTTTAAAATTTGGTCGAAAGATAAGAGAGCGATAAACCAACAAAGCAGCATCCACATCAGGACATCTCACCTCAAATTTCATCCCCACTTTTTTCGGTTCAAAAAATATTGAATATGCTTAGAGCATAGTTGATTTTCTTTGGTTTGTTTCGGCGTCGTTTCAAAATATGTTTAGTGAATATGGGACAATTTTCAAAATTAATATTGATGTTATTTGATTTATCTTTTGAGTTGTGAAATATTTATTGTAAACTTTATTTAGAGGTGTCGAGAAGCTAAATTATAATTTAACCGTTATCTGAACCAGTGTTTTAAAAAACTTGCCCCAGGGCTCGCCCGAGGCTCGTCTCGGGTCATTTTGACCTTAGAATGCCCTGAGGCAGCTCGTTGAGGCTTAACTTTAATGGGGCTTACGCCTCGTAATTTAGGTCATACATCCAGAGGCAAAGGTTTGCCTTGTGCGCCTCAAGGAGCTAGTGTCCCTAACAAGCCATGTTCTCACAAACTCAAAGGTTGCTAAAAGTTAAATAAGACAAGGAATGATGTGCAAAATCTTGTATGTAGTGATTGAAAGTAACTTTTGTTGTTTACAGTGACTCCAAACACCCTTTATACAAGGTCGCCTCCTCAATGGACGATGGAGATCAACTCAATCTAGTGACTACTATTTCGCATCTAAAAGGTTCTAAGGGGTGTTCATGGTTCAGTTAATCGGACCAATGGTTCGGTTTTTAAAGAAGACAAATTTTTGATTGGCCTAAAAACGTTAACCGATAACCAAACCAATGATGCAGTTCGGTTTTTCGGTTTTAACTCATTGGTTCGGTTACGATTACGAGTTAACCACTGAACCGATTCTCTACTTTACATAAACCAAAAAAAAATACAATTTACAACTAAAATCATTAAAATTTGTTGCCTAAACACTTTTACTCAGTTTAACTTTGTAGTATTGTTGTTGCCCTTTTTTTCTTTTTCTTCAACCAATTATTGAATTTAACGAAATTATTATTCTGGTTGATAGGATGATTAATTTATCGTGAAAAATTCGGAAAAAGTAATTGTAGTTGACAAAAATAAAATTACGTTGTTTAAAGTCATGAAGACTTCATCATTTTTCTTTAAAATGAAAATATTACTTAATAACAAATTACATCCTTGCACATATTAAAAAAAGAAAGCAGTGCATATAGGTTTTGTAGTGTTTCTACCTCTTCTCTGTTACAAAGTAAATAAACTAAGGCACATAAAAGTTAAAGGCCCATAAAAATTAAAGGCCAAAAAACAAATAATCGGTTTTCGGTTAACCATTGGTTAAGTAGGTTCGGTTATACAAAAACTTGAATTATTTCTATGCCAAAATGTCAAAACCGAAAACCTAACCAATCAATCGCTTTCGATTATAGTTTGAACCAACATCTCGGTTTTAAGTTCGGTTTTCAGTTTTAACCAAACCGTGAACACCCCTATGCCCGGTGCACCAACTTGTCCAGTATTTTTTGCATGAGACACGCGGGACGACTTATTACGCCTTTAAAAGAATAATTAAGGATTACTTTGTCTATTTCATTCTAAATTTTATCTGTAATTGTGCATGAAAAAGTAATATTAATTACAAGTATACTGAGAGTTATTTGATATTCATATTCAATATTTAATAAATTTTAAATTCATCTTCTTCTTATTATATATATTTTAATCATAATAACTAAGTTGATGATTTTCTTTTAGGTTTTCTTTTAATTATTTATTTAGTATCTTATATTTCACTTCTATATATAGTTATCAATTAATTTTATCGTATGTTGAATTTATTAAGGGTTTATGAAAATATCTTTATGCAAGTTATATAACATGTAAAGTAAAATATATCCATAATCTTTTTGTGTTTCTTATAACCTAATATAGATACAAATAGTTCTTTATAATTTTTTATCTTAGCCTTTTATTATAAATATATATTGAAAAACATGAAATATTCAAATATTATGGGGCTTACGCCCTACGCCTGCCTTGCCTCTAGTCCATGAAACGCCCCGCCTTACGCTCAACGCCTTTTAAAACAGTGATCTGAACGTTGGAATATTGGCAGGAGAAAATAAGTTGGTGTACGGATAGAGTTGGGTGATAAATAATTAAAAATGATATATACATATATGTGTCTATAAATGACAAATCTATGTGTGTTTATATATCTATTATTAATATAAACAAACAGGTTTTGTGTTGTACAAATAAAGTGTTTTTCAAATTTGCCCCTATTTAATCATCTAAATTTAGTTTCTAAGAACCTAATATTGTAATTATTTTAGTACACCACAACACCGATCTTTTAACTACCCAAATATTTGTAACCATCATCCAAAACCACCTCCTAAAATTTATTTAGGGAGATTGATTCAATTAGAGTATCACGTTCACCACCTCTTTCCTAATTAAACAAATTCAAAATTTTAAACTTCTTCATCTTCTTCTTATTTCTTATTTGTTTTTCTCCACAAACTACCTCTTTTTACAGCTTTTACCATGATTTTTTTTGGCAATAGAGTAAATCAACCCTACTTAATCTATTAATTACAAGCCCATTTTTAATACCTAAGAACACATTGCACGCGGTCCGCGCGTGCACACAATGGCTAGTATAATAAATAATAATGATGTTTAGATGTGATAGAGATTTACAAATTACTTTTGAGAGACAACACAAAATATTTTTGCACTTTGAAACTGGGACTCAAACAACAACCAACATACAAGCAAACAGAATCAATTAGTTATCCAAAACATAGTACGCATCATTTTACTAAAGAATATTTATACAATGCAGTATTAATATATTGTGAAGCAAAAATTCCATTTGTAGCTAGATATACTGTACATGAAAAGCAATCTGATGCCTAAAAAGTTCCAGCACTACAACCCACACGACCGTGCATGTAACAAAATTCTTTCCAGAACTTTTTGTGTATCGTGCTAAAAGTCCGTTTATAAAATTTAAATAAAATCAAATTGGATTTACCAATACTAAGCTAATAATTCTCACCACTTAATTTGAGCATCAACACTTGCCTTTGAAACTAATAGCCCTATTAAAAATAGCCTCTTCGCATGGCAAAATAATCCCACCTTGTCCACTAAATCCATGAACTTCTGCAGCCTCTTCTAGAAGCTTTTGAAACTCAAGATTCTTCAGACAAGAAATAGGAATCTCGAATCTCTTCTCTTCTTCTCCGACATAAACAACTATGTGCCCCTTCTTTGTCCTAACAATACTCTTCTTCTTCTTTTCTTCTGAAGATGCAACTCTGAAGCTAGCCATTTTCTTCAACTTTACAATGAAGAAAAAACCAGTGATTTTGTACATATAGAAGGTATTTTACTGTATTTGCTTGAAGTGGTGAGAGTAGATGATTAGATTTTGCATCTGCCTATGTATATTTATAGGAGTTTTGAGAAGAGTTCGTTGCACTTTTACAATAGTGGTTCTTAGTTGATAGTACTAGTTAGCCAAGCTGAAAATGTTGACAACGTGCCATAAATGTTGAAGTACTTGGTTAGTTTACTTTAGTATATTTGGAGTAAATTGCAAAACCTACCCCATATATGTGTTGTTTCTAATATATAAACAATCCTCTGCACAGTTTTTATTAACAAATACCCCTGTGTGATTAACTTTAGCAAATACCCTTACTATGTTCAAACTAAAGTATATATTTCATGAATTATTACTTGTTAGATCTGTAAAATAATTATTTTCATAAAGTTTTTAAAAGATTCCAAAAAAATACATAACAATTATAGAAAGCTTAATTTAATTGAATGAACGGACAATTAGTATGCAGATTTTATAACAATCATCGGTAGTTATTCACGTATTCAACTAATAAATATAACGTCATGTCTTCTTTTACTAGATTTTAATTACATGGTGGTATTTGCTAATAAAACTACACAAGGGGTTATTTGCCAATTGAGAATAATGCAGGGGTAATCATTTGCAATTTATTCATATGGGGTTTAATGTGTACTAAGGGCATGCATGATATGTCACCTCGATTGGTCCAACGCGCTATTTAATTTAATTTTACGTGTTTGTGTCTGAGATCTATTGATCGAAAACGAAAACCACGTGCTTCAAGGAAATAAAGATATTACAAGAATGGAGAAGCAAATTAAATTCAATGTCTAAGTTCAAAACTTTATTAATTTTTGCTAATTAAAGCCAACTTTTCACTGTACACCACGAAAATAGTTTGAATCCCCTATATGAAAATAAACATGACACATATATAAGCTTCTTCATGTTACTATTGGCTGTGTACATAGAATATAGGATATATATCAAAATTAAATTGCGGTGCCAAACAATTGAAGTGACTGAACATGGTGTAATGAATGACTTTTCTATATATGCAATTAATTTTGTAAAAATAGATAGGAGTTGTGGTTGCTTGTTGGGGTACATCTTATGTACTTGTTTCGTCATGGCCACAAATTAATTTCAAGATATCACATGCATGCAAAACAGGAAATATTTACACATATGTGGAAGCATTAAACTAAAGGCTTTTTTTACCGGTTGATATTTGTCGATCAGTCATTTCGAAGATATTTGAGCTATTAATGGCTGATATTAATTGATTCAATGAGAAAGGCTGTTTGAACTCGTGTCCAACAGTTCTGCGGGACTGATGGGGTTGAAAACAAATTAAGAATGGAAAAAAACTAGTATAGATGTAATATACTGAATTTAGTTTCCAGATGGTTTGTGAGGCGATGTTATAGAAATTAGGGTCCTCCTATTTCAATTCTCGTAAAAGGTCTTATTAGAGCGAGAAGGAGAAATCATAAATATACAAAAGTCCTACTTCATTCTCAAGCGAGATGCGAGACATATTAATTTCAACTAAGCATCTTCTTAGTACACTTGAAATACTCCAGGAAAAAAATAATAATTTGGAATGAAGACCAAGTGCAGTTGGGAATTGGAGTTGAGTCTCATTCAAATGAGAAGCAACTTAATTAATTTGGGTCTTATTTAGTGAGCCCAAAGATTTAATTAAGTGCATGATAATTGCTTTAGTGAGAAAGTAAATGAGACTTGTTCTATATAGAATAATAAACATTACTCCTAATGCATGTATATATTAAAATAATGTGTTGAGAGAAGTGTAATGATTTGTTGAAGATGATTTTTTTTTTATATATGCAATTAATTTTATAAAAATAGATATAAGTGTGGTTGCTTGTCGGGGTACATCTTACTTACGCACTGGTTTCCTCTTGGCCACAAATTCAGGAAATTTTTGCACATAATTGTTAGCTGTGTGGGAGCATTAAAAGGCTTATTTACTGGTTGATATTTATAGATCAGTCATTTCCAAAATATTTGAGCAATTAATGGATGATATCGATTCTCGAAATGAATACACTGTTTCAACTCGTGCATATGTACAGTTATGAATTTAAGGACTAATGACGATCACAGCAGGACATGTTGATAAGTGATCAACTAATTATAGTGGAATAGCTAAATTTGGAAGTCTTTGAATTGGCGAGCATGGAGAAAAATCTAGAATAGAAACGGAAGAGATGTGAATGTAATGAATCAAAGGTTGTTTTTTGAAATTTATCACGTATTGATTGGGAATTAATAGAAGGTATTGTTGAAATTTAATCCAAGATAATATTGAGCTTGTGAGTCGTGACACAATCTATTTGATAGTATCCACTATCCAGTTATCATTCAGGTAATCTACACGTGATGAGATGTGCGGAGATGTATTTCACGTTATTTAGAGATGAAACTAGTTTTTGTCTATTAATAATTTAATAACAAATTCAAAATTTGCCATTTAACTGTTAGGCAATTGTCAAAACGGTTCTTACTTTTTATAACTTACAAAACTAGTCATTTATCCCAAGGTAGTCTGCAATTTTAGTCATTTTATTTTATGAGTTGCAAATATAATCATTTCTCTTCAATTGTTAACAATTTAAATCATTTTTTTTTTCAGTTCTGCTTTTTAATTATTTTATAAATTGATTCTAATCTTCATGTAAGCACGTACTATTTTTATATATTTTTTTAAAAGAAATCACCACTACTTGAATATAATCAATTTTTGAGAAAATGATTAATTATTTGGAGGCTGAAAGTATATATATTAAGGACTGAAACTAAATTCAATGATATAAATTATTAACAGTTAAAGATAAATGATTATATTTGCAAGTTATTAACAAAAGACCGCAACTGCAGACTTGAAAATAAAGGATTGCAAGTTCTAAAAAGTAAAGATTGTTTTTCGCAATTATAAGTTAAGTGATATATAGAAGTTGTGGTTGCTTGTTGGGGTACATCTATGTACTAGTTTCCTCTAGCCCACAAATTCAAGACATCACATGCAAAGCAAGAAAGATTTACACAAAATTGTGGCTGTGTGAAAGCATTGAAAGGCTAGCTTTTCTTTTTACTGGTTAATATTTATCGATCAGTCATTTCGAAAAATATTTTAGCAACTAATGGATGATACTGATTCATGAAGTTAATAGACTGTTTAAAGAAAGGTCCATGCTGATTAGTGGAATAGCTAAATTTGGAAGTCTTTTTGCATAAACTCAAGAGATGTAATGTAATGTACGTCACAGTGATTGTGAATGTATATGAGGTTTTGCATATAATTAATAACTCAAGACAGTGTCTGGTCTGCAATATAATTTACATAATAGAATTTGATGGTCATTATGACTTATATGTGAGGGAGCGTACTAAAGTCTGTCGCACATCGTTCGAGAATGGATATAAGTTTATGTATATTAATAATCTCAAGTAAATTTCACTTTTTGTCATTTGACTTTTGGCAAGTTACAAAAATAGTCCTCATTTTTTATAATTTGCACAGTTGATCCTTTATCTCGAGGTAGCTCGCAGTTTTATTCATTTTCTACAATTTTAGTCTTTTATACAAATATAATCCTTTTTCTTTGATTGCTAGCTATTTATGTCATTTTTCTTCAATTATAGTTCTTAACTTATTTTAGGAATTAACATCAACCTCCCAACAAGCAGCAAGTATTAATCTTTTTTATTCTAAAACTTAACAAAAGAAATCATCTGTTAATATATGGAAAAAATTTAAAGAACTACTTATTTGATGGCTAAAATTAAGGAAGAAAAAAATTAAAGAAAAAATCTAAATTGCTAAGGTACAATAATGACTATATTTGCAGGTTAGAGATAAAGGACCAAAATTATAGAAAAAAAGTTAAAATTGCTGAATCTAAAGATTGTTTCTGCAACCAGCCTAAAATTAAGAGACTAATTTTACACATTGTCCGACTATTTTCATATGAAACTTTATTCATATTTGGCTTTACATCATCGTCATCAACAGTGTATTATTTTCAAGTATCATTTCAAAGATTTGACAAGAGGATCGACATTTCTTTTCATTTTCATGTCGGCATCTATATAAAGTCCATACACATTTTTTATGCTTTTGTTCTTCCAAATCCCAACTAAGATCTTTTTATGAATGTGCGTGCCTTAGCAAGACAACAAGCAAACTTATTGTTTTTTCATAACGCATTTGCATTTAATCGTAATATATATGTAATGTGCTAAACCTCGTACCCGTTACATTACATGTCAGACACTAGGACTATGGTAAATACGAAGGGGGTGAAGTGTGAACTAACGAAGGCGATTTTTTTTTTATTTTTTTTTTTAAATAATAGACTTGCGAGTTGCGACTAGTGATTTTACAAAAAATGTGAACCTTACATTTTATTATTTTCAAATCTTGTGGTTTGAAGTCAAGCAACTGACGAGCAAGTACTATACATTAGATAATTTCGAAGAGATGTAAGTAAGTACATGAAACTCGAGCGATAGACGTGTTCCTTGATTTATTTTCATAATCTCATGTTTAATGACATTGATTATATAGTATCCCACAAATTTATTGTAAAAAATACGAAACAACCACTTTGATGGTAGGTGGTTGGCTATATATATATATACACACCAATGTTGTTTAAACCTGACTGGACCGGCCGGTCCAACCGGTTGGACCGGAATCCGGCCCCTTGTCCGGACACCGGTCGAACCGGTTCAACCTGTAAGACCAATGGTTCGATGTCCGGTCCTGTTTTAAAAACATCGATATACACATGATGAGGGTCTCCATTTGTACACGAATATGTACATAACACATACACCATCTTGGAGTAATTGGAAGACCCTATCAATTTCAATAACGCTTCAATTTCAAATTTAGTCAAAGGTTGGATGTAACAAAGTCCTTTTATTTTATTTCTTAAGCATTTTTATTGTTATAGCTTAAGATATATTTTTATTCTAACAAGACAGTCCTAAATGGTGATGTGCTAATCGAAAAAGATATTTTACTATGTTGTTGGATATCAACTAAATAACAAAATATTTTTCAATTGTGAAATCTATCCAAGCTCTGAGTAGTACGTAAAACAAGATGAATACTATTTCCAAGATTTGGAGATTGTATTCTACATTTGAAAACATTTCGTAGTAGAAAAGTTCCACCAAAACAAAAACAAGGATACGATCATCTCTCTATATATATATTTAGGATCCCCAAAATGGGACGTGAGAGTTTTTTTTTCATTCGGCTCAAGTAGGAACCACCCAAAAAAAAAAAAAAAAAAAAAAGTTCTCACTATTAAATTTTATTTGACCTTTATCCGAATTAAAAATTTAAAGAAAAATTATTCACATAAAGAAGCACACACGAACTTCAATTGAAAATGCAAAACACGTACTTTCCACTAAAGATATTAGTTTTGGCAACTCATTAATAAAAATAAATCATATTAAGATATTAAGCTTCAAACGTTTAAAAAGAAACCATAGTTCCACAACACTTCTAATCCACATTAAACTTTGCGCAAAAAGTTCAGTAATATAATTAGTTAGATTACAAAAAGATCACCTTATAAAATGAAACCCATTAGGGGGTAACATTGATTATTAAAAATTAAAATCAATTGAACCGGGGTGAATTCAGTGGACTAAATTGAGTTATCTATAATAAAAAAAATGCAGCACGCACTGTAAAAGTTTCCTCGTGATGCGCTAGCTTCTGATTTGTATCACGAATGTCGTCTGAGAACATTCCTATAATCGAAAAGTTGAAAGTAGAAAGGAACCATTGTATCCAATCAACATATGGATTGGTGTAACTTAACACATGTAAAAGCTTTTGAACTTTTCAAAACTTTTCTTGAGATCCATATAAAACAGACCAGTTCACTATGTTACTATGAAATATTTAGAACATATGTACCCTCTAAACGACCTTACTAACGTGAGATGCGGATACTATTTACAAGAATCTCGAGCTCATTCATAAATAATGTGGAATAATTTTCAACACGCCTCCTCATATACAGATCAGAAAGATTGTTAGTGAATTAATTCACAAACTCAACATTATCTTGATTATGTTCTGATAATATGTAGAAATTTTGGAACTCCAGAGATTCTCATAAAAGGCTTCGAGGGACTTAAATTTTAATATGCAGCCTTCTAGAGAAACCTAAGATGGTTCTAAATTCTAAAATGCCCCTAGATTTTCTCTAAAAGTCCTTATACGAGAATTGAGTGAAAAACTTGACACTTGAATAAAGATTTGAAAGACCAATCATATTTTTCCTAAAACCATTTTGCTCTTCCATGATATATATTTGAAAGTTCTAATCTACTTGCACATTTGACTAGTGCACAATGTTAAAAATCACCTCGCCAAAAAAGACAACATTTAATAAAGAGACATAAATCAATACAATGCTGGAACAAAAAAGGCTTCTGCCTATGTACATAATACAAATCATAAGTCCAGGATCCCATAATTAATGAAACACAAGTTTCTTCAAAGGTACATAGACAACATGAAAAAACAATACTACACAGCAACTTTGTGTTTCAACAGAGTAGAAGCACAGTTGCCTATCTTTGCACTCTTAACGAGCGTTATAACAAAATGTTTATGATCAAAATTTGACCAGAGATATGAATCTCTAACAAGCACAACTTGATGAACCAGGATACAAATAATAATGTCGCAGACGGACAACGGAGGAATCGGCTTAGAACAACAACAAATTCATCGAAGGAAGATTGCACATCACCTCCTCAGAAGCTTGTGAGAGAATATCCTCTTGGCGTACGGGCTATTGCGCGAGACCGCCTTGTAGGATTCGATTGCATCGACCAAAGAATCATGGATGGGACCCTGATTTCAGTAGCAAGTAACATGAATATCTTCAGTAAAAGATCGAATTCTAATGATTTGCCAAAAAACCAAACCAAATGGTTATTATCAATGGACCGTCGTATATCATACCTCAGAAGCCCGGAGAGCCGTCTGAACAACATAATTTGCATGTGGATCCTGAAGCAACTGCTCAAAGTATGTAGCAGAGAGCAACTCATGGATGATTTTGGACCGGATGTCGTCGTTGCATACCACAAGACATTTTTCGACCACATGGCTGCTGAACTTCTGCGTGGAGAGATGCACATAATTGCCCTCAAACTGAGATGTCAACTTGGACGTTTCAGAGGGGATTTTAAGCTCCAAAATAAACTGAACAACATAATTTCTGCATGCAAAAAATTGATTTCAGTGACAGGATATATAGTAACAAAAGGTACAGAAAACTTTAAGGCTCGAGAAACGCGGTCGAGAGAGCCTAAAAGTAATATCTGTGAAAAGCACAACAGCAAGTTTAACAAAAGAAAAGAAAAACATAAATAACCCAACTATTACAACACTACCTAACTTTTTGTCCAGATACAAGTAGAAATGAAATAGATGAGCATTGTTAGTCACAAAAATTTAAGAATTTGTCTCTCCTTGGGTTGGTATCATAAACCTTTTATTTGTTAATAACTAGACTGGAGCGCAAGAATGAGGTAATGAAGCTTTGAAGTACAAACTTCAGCTTGTTACGAGAAAAGATTTCTGAATTTGTGAATAATAAACATAAATTCAATCAGGAAGTTAAATGCCAAGAAATAAACTATGGTTTTGGTATGATTAGTATGTCACATGTACTAAATATTTCATACTTGAAATGCAGAAGATTGATGTATCAGCAAGAACTCTGAGAAACTATACCAGCAAAAGCTCAGACCAAATAATGAAATCAGTAGTGTGTGTGTGTGTGTGTGTGTGTGTGCTTGTATATAAATAGTCAGGTTACCCAAATGCATCTTGTGCAAGCAGAAGTCCATTTGCTGAAATCTGTGCAACCAGATTTTCTCGATGCTCTCCAGTTGAGTGGCTGATACAACGTTGAAGAACACAGCATCCATGCTGATGCGTCGCAATATCAACACAGTATTTCGCAGCAGCGACAAAAATGAACTGCAAATGCAATATTATATTGTGTGATAAAAGTTGGAACCTCAAGACGCAAAATAAGAAAACTATGTGCCCTGTGATGAAGGAAAGATGTGCTACTGAATTTCTTTTGGTTGGCCAACTGAGTATGGCTTCTCCACCAAATTAACCACGTGAGTTCTTGGAAACCATATTGATAGAAGGCAAAATAATTTGTTACAAGTATTTCCCTTAGATATTTGACCGCCGGCTCAGTCCCTTAAAACACTAAGCAAGAGCACCCAAAAAATATCAAATCGATGAAAACTAGAATAACTAGAGCACACGGAGACCATGTTCATGGATTTCAAGATGTTGCTATGTATGTGGTATGTGCGACGTTACAAGGAAATACAGTTGCTTGCCAAATCAGACCAAGTGTTTCCAGGCTTGCAGTCTTTTCATGTGAAAATTTATGACATCTTTGTCAAATTTCGTGAGAAGATTCAGGATGATTAATAACACCCCATTTCAATCATTAATCATTTTGTGATTAGTGGAGATCAAAGGAACTCTGAAAAGAAAGAGGGGTGTAGAGTTAATACTAATTGTATAGAAATTGCAGTTTTTTGGTGTAATTGAAAGGTAATATATAGAGAGATAACAATCGTGCAATTGGAACACAATGCAATAATCGTGCTACAACCGTGCACAAGTTTGAAAACTGAACTGACTGAACAGCATAGATATAGAAAGACATTATGCCAAAGGAAAAATGAAATAAGTGATAAAACAAAATATGGCACGATAGGCATTTATAACAAGACGGAATGTTAAGAACATAGGCAATGTGGTAAACGATCAACAGATGAAACTGATCCCTTTCAACTCAAGAAAGATTTACAAGAAGAGCACTTACTTTACTATCCTCATTGCTAAAGCATTGCAAGCACCGCTGGACGACATGATTACCGTTTAAGTCTTTGATGAGAGCTAGAAATCCCGGTTCAAGGGCTGCAATAGCCAGAGAAATCTGCTGCCTGGTTTTAAGCGTCTCAATCAACTTCTGCACCACCCGAGTGCTGATACCAACAGAATAAAACTTTAGCCATACCTAGACGATAAAGAAACAAAGTAAAATATGATAAACATACCCATGAGTATTCAAAGAGATCCTAACGAGCTCCCCTGGCTCTTCGGTCACCCTGAGCAATATGTGCATTCTCTGTTCTTCATTGCACACTTCCAACAATTTTTGCATAAGATAATTCCCAAATGGATTCATCATGAGTTCAACTACATGGTCAATTATCTCATTGAATATCAGCTGCACATCTTGAGAAGTTCCTTCATCGAACATCCTCTGCAAGAATCGACAACCATGTTGATCCTTAGCTATGTGATATATGTATCCTTGAGCTTCTGCAAGGGAGCTATACATTGATGGTGGGGAGAACACTGCATCCATATGGAGACGACCATCTAACTGTGACCTCTTCTCTTGAGGCTTAACGACATATCTCTCATGATGAAAACCTTTAGGATTTTGCCCCCTCGAACGCGCATACGCTCTGTTCATTCCATAGTTAATACCTTCCCCATGAATAATCAAACCATCTTCGCTAGGATAGGCTTGAGGAGCCCTAACACGCAACGGCACTTTGTTCCTTCCATTAGGCAATGGGGGCTGATAATGAAGTAAAGCTTCTTCGTTATAAAGAGGCATCAGCCTAGCCAATTGAACTAAATTAGGCGAATAAAAACCATCACTAGCTTCAACCATATTCATCCCATTCTGCTGTGCATAAAACAAATTATCACCAGTCGAAGGCCTATTTGATGCCGAGTACAAATCTGATGCCGCGATTCCCATTGGGAAATTTTGGTTGGCCAACACATTCGTTCCGTAAAATTGAGGACTTAAAGCAGAGTTACTGAAATTGGACCTCGAAAGCAATCCATTACCAACTCTCTGATCATTCTGCATTTCTACCAACGCGGAATCGACGTCTCCCCCAAAATTAATAGGCCCTTCAGGAACAGATAAGTTAAATCCTCCACAATTGGAAAAATCCCTCCTATAGTTATCAGACGCTCCGTACGCCCCGAAATTCATCCGAATATTCTCGTTTGGAGACGGATCACAAGACCTCACACCGTTTTGTGATACAGAAACACCCTCTTGCTCACCACTAATGTACATCTTACTAAAATTCCTAGACAAATTAAAGTCATCAACCAATCTACTCCCATTACCACTACCTTTCTTTAAATCCAACATCATTCGATTCCCAGATACCGATCGGGGAGGGGATTGTGACCCAACGGAGAACAAACTCGAAGAACATCCATCAGATTGTAAAGAAGATGCACATGCAATATTCTTATGCTTAAAGAACTCATCACCATACATACCATGGCCATTGTTGGCCTTTTGAGTCACACATGATGCATGAGCATGATGATGACCATGATCAACAACATTATTATTATGATGTTGATGTTGATGATGGGCATTGGTAAGTGTGGGATGAAGACTCAATGATGATGTTGCATGTGGGATCTCACCTAATAACATTTCTAATTCCTCATCATCCTTCATGTTTTCTTACACTCTTCCTCAAAATCTTCACTTTTTTTTCTCAAACACACACAATAAACAGAGAATACTAATAAAACAACAACACAAGATTATCACAACAATAAAAGAATAATCAAAATACCCACATCAAGAACTGATCAAAATAATTAAAGATTGCACCTTTTTAGCATCTGGGGTCGAACAAATAAATCCTAATGATTCCATTTTAGTTTTCATTTCAAAGAGATTTGATTTTTTTTTTTTTGCTCTGTTTCAGCTCATTTGGGGGCTTTTTTTTTTCAAAATCATTTTGTGGGTATAGAGAGAGAGTTGGTGAAGCATGCAAAAGATGTATGGATGATGCTCTGTAATATGTTATACAACATATATATACATATACACTGGTGAGGTCTCACGCCATTAAAGCTGTAGAAAAAGCAACAGAAAACTCTCTCTCTCTCTCTCTAACTCTTTGCTCTACAAAAACCCCACATATATAGGAGTGAGAGAAAATAATAAAACGTGTATTTATTTATTTATTTATTTATTGAGTTAATGACATGTGCAAGAACTTTTTCATTTAATCAAACGTTGTATCTAGTACTTTATGGTGTTTTTAATGAATAGATAATATTTTGAAATAGAAAGGTGATTTTTTTTGTAACTTTTTTGAGTTATAGATTTTGATTTATATTTAAAACAACTTAAGGAAAATTGTGTGTCACATGTCGCAAATCTAACGAAGACGGAGAATATATCACGCTATTTGTGCAAGTAAGATTTGAATAGTTAAACATATCTTAACAAACATACTAATTTATCTCCACTTTTAACGGTCAAATTTTAGATTCTTTTTACTAGAATTATTGTGAAAGTTTGAAAACATCCTCCATAAATATTGTGTTCACAATTGTATGATACATTTAGCATCGTAGTATTAAACCACTTAGTCTAATTATCAATGCTTAAAAAAGGTAAAAAAAAAAAAAAAGAGTACAAATGAATAAGTGAGTTTTATAGGTGCATTTCTTGATTGTCAAGTACGTTCTGAAAAGTGTAGCTAATGTTAATCATTTCATAAGTTTATATAAATTGAAAAATAAACTAAAAGGAATGTGAAATTATGGAGTTGATGGACCATATCATACATGTCACAATCCAATAGTCATTTTCGATAGGACATTATGGTATTGTCAGGTCATGCAGAATCCATAAATGGTTTGGTGTTAAAGAGCTTTGTAACATGTAAAAACCAGACATACCATGCTTTGTGTTTTTATTACTTTGCTTTCTGTTTTTGGATAGAAAGAGTGGTGGTAAGAAAAAATGAAGGCTTGCTCACAATGTGAATGTGAGAAGAACCTCCAATTGTAACATTTGAAGGCTTGTTTTAGTATTCAATTATGAGGGTAGATTAGACTGGCGTCACGCGTTTAGGTGTAACTTATTTTGTTTTTTAGTATGGAATGCAAGAAACTCATTGAATATTTTGTCGTTACATATAAAATCTGACTGTTGAATGTGTGAAAAGACGCCTTTACAGCGTGATATCTACTTTATATTGTTGTAATTAGCTGAGAAATTTTCATTTTTTTAGTTACATACTCGAAAAATGTTTCAGAGTTGTTTAATTATGTGGGTAGATTAGACAATCGTCACGCATTTAGGTGCAACTTATTTTGTTTTTTAGTATAGAATTCAAGAAACGCATTGAATATTATGTCGTTACATATAAAATCTGACTGTTGAATATGTGAAAAGGCGTGGGAGGATGTCATGAATAACAACTTTACACGAGGCATCTACTTTATATTGTTGTAAGTCTCAATCGAGAATTCTTTTTTTTTTTTGAGTTATATCATCGAAAAATATTTGAGAGTTTGTTTAATTATGCGGGTAAATTAACTATCTTCAAACGTTTATGTGCAACATATTTTATTTTCTAGTAAAGAATACGAGAATTGAATATTTTGTCGTTACGTATAAAA
Source organism: Misopates orontium (assembly GCA_946800315.1). Lineage (NCBI taxonomy): Eukaryota > Viridiplantae > Streptophyta > Magnoliopsida > Lamiales > Plantaginaceae > Misopates > Misopates orontium. Next base: position 3,553,421 of record OX326948.1, on the reverse strand, counting down.
TCTAACTTTAAATTTGTGAAAAGTTGTGGGGGGATATCATGCACGACAACTTTACACGTGGCATATATTCTAAATTTGAGTCTTTTGTTGAGAATTTTTATACTTTATATTGTTTGTAAGTCTTTATTGAGAAATTTTCATATTTTTTGAGCTACACTCAGAAAAATATTTCAGAGTTGTTTCATTATGATGGTAGATTGACTACCGTTACACCTTTAGGTGCAACATATTTTGTTTTTCAGTAAAAAAGGCAAGAAACGAATTAAATGTATTGTCGTTACTTACAAAATCCGACTTTTATGTTTTTGAAAGGGCGTGGGAGGATGTAATGCACGGTGACTTTACATGCGGCATCGGTTCTATAATTTAAGTCTTTTGTTGAGAATTTATCTTTCTTTATTTTTTTTTAATATTTCGGGGCTGTTAAATAAAAAGGCAAACATAAACTAGTTACCTCAAAGGGAAGGTAAAGGCGGGGATTTAGTCACCATAATAAGATAAGTGTGTATACTTAAATTTTTAAATATTTGTTAAAGAAAAATATTTAATGCATGGTACTAAGACTGCGTTATATGTGCGATAAAAAATCCTCGTCTCTTGGGTTGATAGTATTCATCACATCTATTACCTTGACCAACAACTCGATATCAATCATTTTGTGTTTCTCTTTTCAATAACATAACAACATGGTTTCCTTCGCAAGAGACATATGTTCTTTAAAAAAATCAAAACAAGATGGTAATAAAGCCAGATATTTATAATTTATACATTTAGATAACAAATTGCAGAAGTTTAAATTATAGTTATGAGCTTATTGACAGAGAAAACACGCGTAAATGTTTTGCTTGATGTGTGAAAGATTATGTTGTGAACTTGTGATGTTGTACTTACTGTAGATAATCATTTTCAAATTTAAATCGAAATTTGTCTAAAATGGTTTAGAGCAATTTCTACTCTAACGAGTGCTAATCGACTGTCAAATAATATTACATCTAATCGTGGATGTAATTATAAAAAATTAGGGTCTGGCATGATAGATTGATATATAGTTACGCTTGCCCAAAAGGGTAACCTCACTCGTGATAAAAATATTTGTAATTGAACTGCATGAGAAAAAGTGATAGATAACTTTGTTGCTACCAATCCATTAGTTTCTAATGCTGTTCGTACCAATTACGATGTTTTTACCAATTACAAAGGAGATGCTACTCTTGAATTTAGAGCTCATATGCAATACTTAAAGGCTAGAAGAATGGTGGAAAGAATAACCTAATGTACATCTTACTAAAATTCCTAGACAAATTAAAATCATCAACCAATCTACTCCCATTACCACTAGCTTTTCTTTATAGCCAACACCATTCTATTCCCAGATACCGAATCGGGAGGGGATTGTGACCCAACAGAGAACAAGCTTGAAGAACATCCATCAGATTGTAAAGAAGATGCACATGTAACATCTGAGGCATGTTTAGTATTCAATTACGAGGGTAGATTAGACTGTCGTCACGCGTTTAGGTGCAACTTATTTTAGTATGGAATTCAAGAAACTCATTGAATATTTTGTCGTTACATATAAAATTTGACTGTTGAATATGTGAAAAGATGTCTTTGCACGTGATATCTACTTGCTATTGTTGTAAGTCTTAATTGGGAAATTTTCATTTATTTAGTTACATACTCAAAAATAATTCACAGTTGTTTGATTGCGAGGGTAGATTAGACTATTGTCACGCGTTTAGGTGCAACTTATTTTGTTTTTTAGTATAGAATTCAAGAAACGCATTGAATATTTTGTCGTTACATATAAAATCTGACTGTTGAATATGTGAAAAGGCGGGGAGGATGACATGAACGATAACTTTACACATGGTATCTATTTTATATTGTTGCAACTCTTTATTGAGAAAAATATTTCAGAGTTGTTCAATATGAGGGTAGATTAGACTCTCGTCACACGTTTAGGTGCAACAAATTATTTTTCACTAAAGAATTGAGAAACGCATTGAATGTTTTGTCGTTACATATAAAATCTGACTTTTTTTTTTTAAATTTGTGAAAGGGCGTGGGAGGATGTCATGCACGACAACTTTACACGTGGCATCTATTCTATATTTTAAGTCGTTTGTTGAGAATTTATCTACTTTATATTGTTGTACGTCTTTGTTGAGAAGTTTTCACTTTTTTTAGTTACATAGTCAAAAATTATTTCAAAGTAGTTTAATTATGAGGGTAAATTAGACCATCGTCACACGTTTAGGTGCAACATTTTTTTTTTCTTCAGTAAAGAATTCGAGAAACGAATTAAATGTTTTGTCATTACTTATAAAATCTGAATTTTAAATTTGTGAAAGGGCGTGGGTGATGTCATGCACCACTTTACACGTGGCATCTATTCTAAAATTTTGTTGAGAATTTATCTTTCTTTTTTTGAAAATACTTCGGGGTTGTTAAATAAAAAGGCAAACATAATCTAGTTACCTCAAAGGGAAGATATAGTCAAATTGACAAATTTAACCAAAATAAGGTAAGTGTGTAAATTTAAATTTAAATTAATTGTTAAGGCAAAATATCTCATTGTATTAAGACTGCGTTTTATCTGCGAAAAAAAAATCCGCGTCTTTTGGGTTGATTTAGTATTCACGATAGCTCTTACCTTGACCAACAACTCGATCTCCATCATTTTGGACTTTCTTTTTTCAATAACACAATAAGATCATGGTTTCCATCACAAGACATAAGAGCCTGATAAAATAAATAAATAAATAAATAAAATAAAACAAGATGTTACGTAATAAAGTTTAGTCAGACAAAATTATTTACGTACGAACTAAATTCAACTTGAACTCTTTTGTAACTCAAGTATCCACTGCCCAAAAAAATTATGTTGAAAACTAATAAACATAGTTAATAAGGAAACCATTATGTGAAATATAACACTACTAAAACAAGATTTAAAGTTAGTCAAACTTGAAGAAACACTTGTTTCAATGTTTACTCAAATATAGAAATCTTAGGCATGCAAGAAAAGTATCATGCCCACTTAACGTGCTTTTCTTTATCAGGGAAGGAATTAGTTGTATGGGTACATGGTTTTTTAGCCTTTAATATCCATGCACGAAACTTCACTTGACTTTCTTGCATTTGATCAAGAATATGCATCGTCTTTAGGGCAAACAACTTGAAGTGTGTATATACTTTACCGTTATAACTCATAAAAAGGTCTTAGATAAACTTATAATTAATTATATTTAATAAGTATTATAACCACTTTTAAGCTTTTGGACTAGTGTTTAAATAATTAAAGAACTTGGTAAGAAACACAAAACATTGATTTTGAAATAGTTGCGGCTCGTTTAGAAAAACGAATGAGATTAGGCCTGTTATAGTTCACTGTTCAAGCATGAATTTTGATGGTAAATTTAATCTTTTATCTTATTGTTTGCCCTTCCATTTTGTTGGGCCTGTATTAACCGTCGTATCTTGGATATTTTGTTTGGTCCAAAATTTATGTGAAGTCATTATTCGTTAGCTGATTTCTAAGTTGCCCACCTATGACAAGACCTAGTAGCCTAGTATATAACGGGTTTGTACGACTTCAAGAGGCCTGAACTTAGATTAAAAATAAGATTTCAATCGGTCTGTTATAATGAAATAATGTTACGCAAAGAACCCTATTCCTTTATGTCATAACTTATAAGCAACTCGTTTGTACCTTATTTATTAACCTAAAATTCGTAGCATTTAACCCCTCAACCTATTTAAAAACGTGGAAAGTGTTTTTGATCAACTTTTTGGCGGAATATTTTCGCCGAAAAGTTTACTTTTTGTCGAATTTTGAAGCTCAAACACAGAGCCATGGTTCATTTCGGTTTAACCTTCATTTCTATAAAATTCTTCTTTCTCCTTCAGTTTTTTGCTATATATTTCTTATTTTTAAAACCCCGATTTTTTGTTAATTAATTTTCAAATCATAATTTCCGGAATTGAGCCAAAAAAAAATAAAAAAATAGGACTACTTAAAAAATTCCACAAAAATAAGTGTAGGAACAAAATACAACAATAAGTTTTGCTAACATTGAAACACAAGATATTATATTTGTAAGCTACACAAAGGAAAAAAAAAATCTATATTGAGATTCTTTTTTTTTTTTTTTTTTTTTTTTTAAATTATGGACTATGTAAAGATAAGAAACTATACATTTATAAAACGCTACTACAGAAGTAACGAGTTTCACCAACAAACACGCTTTTAAGCCGTATGCTAAACAATTTAATAATTTCAGCGCCAGCGAGAATCAGAACAGAAAAAGACAATGGAGGAGAGAGAACAGGGAAAAAAAGGTAGCGAGAGATGGACGGCTGCGATCGGCAATCTGACGGAGATGTCATCGAATCTCGACTCTCTACAGAAGCTCCTCATCAGAAAAGCGGTCTACGTCGACGATGAGACCTTCGCCAAAGCTTCTCTCACGTCCGAACAAGCTCGCACTATCAAGGTACTGTTACTGTTTTTTTTCAATTGATTAGCTCTAAGTCTTGTTAAAAATCGGATTTGTCGATTGTTTTTGTAGTGAATTGCAGTATCAGAGGCTGTAGAGTGTTGATCGGAGTTATTTTAATGTTATTGAGAAAATTGCGTTGTATTAACTGTTGAGTTTTGACTCAGATTCTATAGCAATGAGTAGCGGTTATTTTGCCGTGAATTAGATTATAAGAGGTCGGAGAATATTGATAGGTGGTATTGAATGTTGTTGATGAGATTGTGTTGTTAAAGTTGTTGAATTTTGACTCAGATTCTAGAGCAAAGAGTAGCGATTATTTTGTAGTGAATTGCAGTATTAGAGGCCGTAGAGTATCGATAGGAGGTATTGAATGTTGTTGAGGAGATTGTGTCGTATTAACTGTTGAATTTGACTCGGATTCTAGAGCAAAGAGTAGCGATTATTTTGTCATGAACTTACAGTATTAGAGGCCGTAGAATATTGATTGGGGGTTTTGAATGTTGTTGAGGAGACTGTGTTGTTAAAATTGTTGAATTTTGACTCAGATTCTGGAGCAGAGAGTAGCGACTTTAGAGAGAGAGCTTGATGCTGCTATTTCGGCTGCGGCACGTGCGCGTACCGATAAACGGCAGGCTGAGGCTGCGCAAAAAGCTGCTGAATTGCGAGCGCTGGAAATTACTAAAGAACTCGAGAACACCACAAGTATGTTCCTTAGTTTCCTTATTGTGACTAAATCATTAAGTATATACTTCTTATGAGTAAAATCTTTGATATTAATTGGTTATCGGATTGTGATTTATAGTACGCCAAATTTGTTTGATAAACATGCAACTCTCATGTGGGGTTGGCGAATAATTGCTAGTAGTGTGCAAAAAAGTCTTGAATGCCAAGTACAGGTATTTTACCTGCATTACTTTCAGTGAAAGATGAGCGTCTATAGCTAAGCAAAAGAGAATGGAATCTAACCCATAATGTTTGTATGGAATTAGATACTATGTATTGTTCCCTTATTGTGTTGATTCCAAGGCATGCCATTCTTGTGATTCCATCACAAGCAATGCAATATTGCATATGGAAGTGAGTAGAGTCTAAGCTCATAAAAATTGCTATCGTTCCCAGTTGCGGTTCTGCTAGTGGTGCTATCATATTTTCCCTTTTCTTTCTTGTTGGCTTCAGTGAATCCCTCCATAGATATATCAGCTGCTTGATCTTTCTCGTTGTTGCTCACATCTGCACTTAAGTTATCGTTTCAGAGATGGAGACCAAGTTCACTTAGCATTGCTATGCTTTCTTCATAGATCATTAAATATAAGCTCTCTTTTACCTTGCTGCGACCTGCATATTTGTCCTAGTCCTTATCCCAAGCTTGTGCTTAGCTAAAACAAAGAAATACGCCATGCCTAGTGGTCTTTTTTTCACTGAAAAATTGATACTGACATAGACATAGTATTGTCCTGACCATGTGTGACTTTGAATGCAACAGAATACGCAATGTGAAATCCTGAATAACTGAATGCATATTAGAGTCTAGGAAACAAGACGGATGTAAACAGTTTTTCTCAGATGCTAGTGTGTGTTGGGCACGATACTTGACTTATAGAATTACCTTCTACTGTCGAGTGGATACTAATTCTTTTCTCTTGCAGAAGTATTTGAACTTCATATGGAAGAGTTGCGTGCAAAGCAAGAAGAGATCAATAAGCGGGATAAAGAGATAAAACTTCTAGAGGCTATAATACAAACACTTGGTGGCAGAGAATCACTCTCGGCAAGAAGCTAAATCCTTTCTTGTAAGTTTCTTTTGTAAATCAGAGCGGAAATTTATGTAAATGTGAATCTCGGTGTAATGGATGCAATCACATTATCAAATTCTTTAAGTGCTTTTCATTCACTTAAAGTTGTATTGCAGGATCATTTTGTAATTTGCTCGAATGTCATTGTGTTCTTGGGTATAATTGGTATATATCAACGGGCTTTCTTTTGGCATGGTTGTCGCATATCCTACTTAAATTTGTAACTTGTTAGATAATTTGATGTTGAAATTACGCCCTTGTGGCAATCGTTTCAGAAGTTGAAAGTAAAAATGTAGTTCTTCATTTTGTCCCAGTTTTGCAGATTGTTGGCAGTTCTTCGATTATCATTGAAATCACCTTCATTATATTCTGATTCCTAAACAAAACCAAGCCCTATATGATCAAGGATGAAAGCACAAGTTACACATAACTTTCTTGACTTGCTTTGTTTGCCTTGCAATTTACATTTGCAATAAACTAGCCTTTTACCAGCTAATTATGTGAAGTTAAAGCATTTTCTTCAGTTATTATAATAACCTGATGGCACAATTTGGGAAACTAAGTATGATTGTCCAACTTACAAGTACAAGTTATTTAATCAGATTGGTGAATGTTTCAACATTTCAATGCTAATTGACTCCAGCTAAACAAGGGGATTGGTTGGTCTAATTGAATAAATAAGTCTAAGAAAACTAAAAAAGATTTGTTTGGTCTACAGTTCTTACAAAACTGGACAAAGGATTTACTAATCGGTGAAACGATAAGAAAACTGCCCGGCAAGGATCGTCTATGCTGTTTTTTTGCTCCATATTGTGCGTTATATTTAGTTGTGAATTGTGATTATGACACATTAATTGCGTCTTAATATATAAAAGATGAGTGGTTATATGTCATGGTACAAAGTTACATAGAAAATCATTGTGAAAAACCGATTATTTTCTTAGCTTTAGGTGAAACTCATAAGTAATTTCTGAAATGAAAAGTGGGTTTCATAAGTATATTACTCAAAAAATATGAGCTGGAAAAGGAAAAATTATATTACACAATATTGAACACGATATTTTAGTACAGCCAAAATTGTGTTAGTTGTGTGAATGGTTGCTATATAATTAAGAGAAGATTAGTGTCTTAAATTAAAGAAATATTACAATTTTGATTGTATAATAGTTGCATGAAATTTATTTTAAAAAAAGTAGTTGCGTGGAATTATCTATACTAATATACAAAGGAATTGATATTAGACACTTTGTGACACCAAAATTTTGATTTCCAAGTTTGAGCTTATAATTTATGTTTTACTATCACATTTTATTATTAATTCTTCTATTTAACCTTGCAATTTAAATTAAATCAAATTACTTATACCATTTACTAAGAATGATGATTTAATTTTCCTGTAATTCATACTCCCCTTAATGTTCTTTACATTCTACTTCAATTGTAGTGATTCACTATTTCACTAATTAAAACTTTTTCCATCTACTCAAATCTTTTTTCTTGTTTTTTATTTTTATTTTTTATTTCTTTTAAATTTTATTTTTTCTCACACTTGAATATGGCATATAGCAATGTATGTTATATAAAAGTAATGTCCGCGTGTCCCAGTTTCTAGATTTAAAAAAAAATATGATTTCTCAAGTTTACATGGTTGAATAACCAAAAGATATCATCATAAGATAATATAAAAACGATTAAATCATACACGACTCTTTTTTTTTTTTTTCTTTTCTTTTTGTGTTTGAGTTAGGATATATAAGTGACCACATCAATATCATATAAAATATTAAAACTCACCAAAAATAATTAAAATTGCAAAAAAGTAGATTACTATCACAGATTTCAAAGCCCCGTACCCCCACCGCCGTAGACTCTCTCTCTCTTCTCTCTCTCTAACACACACACAAATACGCAGACAGAGATTATCTCGCCGTTGGCCTAAATCCAGCTCACAAGCTCTGAAAAAATGGCGGAAGGATCATCGCGCGGCGACCGGAAGCGTTCGTTCGTCGAAGATGACGACTCCAATAAACAGCCTCCGTAATTTCTCCGTTTTTTCCCTTCCTTTAATCCGTACATTAGGTTTACATGTATATATATATATACGCGCGTGTGTGTGTGTGTATATATCTATGAATCTAGTAGTTAATTGAAGTTCTTAACCTAATTTTACCTCTCGCGATTGCTTGCCTAGGGTTTATGCGAAATATGAATGTGTATGTGTGCTTCGAATTCTCTTGTAAATTGTTGCAATCGATTTGAAATTGTATTTTCTGCCTAAAGGAATCTGGAATTATTCAATTAGATAGTAGGAATATTCCTATATTCATGAAAATTTAGGACGGCGATTAAATTTGGCGGTCTGTTTTAAATAAATTGACCGAAAACTAGATGAACTTTGTGGTTTTCTACCGTGATTTTACGTATGGCGTTGCTTGCGTAGGGTTTATGCGAAGTATGAATGTGTGTGCATGCTTGGAATATCTTGTAGTTATTGCTATCGATTTGAAATTGTATTTTCTGTCGTAAGGAATCTGGAATAATTCAATTAGATAGTAGGAGTGTTCCTATTTTCATGAAAATTTAGGAAGACGATTAAATTTGGCAGTCTGCTTTATATATTTGACCAAAAACTAGATGAACTTGTGGTTTTCTAACGTGATTTTACGTATGACGTTGCTTGCGTAGGGTTTATGCAGAAATATAAATGTGTATGCATGTTTAAAATATCTTGTAACTGTTGCAATTAATTTAAAATTGTATCTCATGTCGAGAGAAAACTGGAACAGTTCAATTAGATAGTAAGAATATTCGTACGTATGTGAAGATTTAGGAGGGCGATGAAAACTTGGCATTCCGCTTTAGCTATTGACCTAAAACTAGATTGACTTGTGGTTTTGAGCTTAATTTTCGTTCTGGTTTCGGATTGGTGCAGAGAGAAAAGGGTTCGGTTTCCGAAAGGCAAGAAAGTTAAAATGGGTGACTATGTGATGGAGCCAGGTGCTGAAGAGGTTATTCCTGGCTGGAAGGATCCTCGCCTTGTTGCTAAAGAGCGCTCAATGCGGCGGAATAAGATTACTGCCGAACTTCTTGGTGACGACAATGAGAAATTAACCGACATTAAAGTTGCAGAAGTACAATACAAGGTATGGTTCTGTTATAACTTGTACATGGTCATTTTTTATGACTAAGACTAGTGTTCTATGAATGGCTTTGGACCTTTTGTGCTGGTCTACTTTGTTCTGTGTTTTCTGTCTCATACACGTCTGTTACTTATCTTTTTTGTTTACAAAAGGATGATTGGACTAATCGTTGACAGGAAAATGAAACTTTTGTTGAAGAAGGTATTGCTATGGATCCCTTCAATCTGGAGAAAGAGAGGGAAGAAGGATACTTTGATGAAAATGGAAATTACGTTGAATATGTGAACCGAAATGAGATAAAGGTACTGAAATTATATTAGTGGAAACTTTGCTTTATTACATTATTGATACGTGTATCGCTCTTTTCCAATTGTAGGATGCATGGCTTGATAGTGTTGATGTTGCTCAAAAGTATGTCGGGAAGATGCCTGTTATCCCAAATTATGATGAAAAGCCTCAAGACCTTACAACTGAAGAGCTCGCAGAAATTAATAGACGGATTGCTGATGTTCTTGAACCTGGAGAAACGGTGAGCTTATATCCGGATGCCATCTTAATTTTGTGCATTTATTATGTCATTTTAGTTACAGACCCTGAAATGTCTTTGGTTTCTTTTTCTTTCTTTCCCTCAACAAGATGGTCTATTGTTCAATTAAGTTTTCTGTTGTCTGAAATGCTGCCCACTTTCATGCAAATTAAAGCATCGTCGATCAGTAGTTGCTGAATAAACCCCACTGGCTGCTTCCTTGCAGGTTTTGCGAGCTTTGAAGAGGTTAAAGGGATCATCAAATGACAAGAAGCAAAAAATGTCTGGAGAAACGAAACAGCTCTTTGACCAGCTAACTGAAGATGCATCGAAATTGATGGATAATGGAGACTACAGTTGAGTTTGTTCTTTGTCTTTTGTGCGTAATCTTGGAGTAGCATAGTTTTCCATCCTGTTATTTATGTCTTTATTTGTTTTACAGATGTGTATGAAGAAAAGCAAGAGAGTTTTGAGCGTGAAGCAGGTTTGTTCCGTTGCCTATTCATTTCCATGCACATTTCACGGCCAACTTTTCTTCTCTCCTTAATAATCTTCTGGCATATGTCTATTTTAATTGTTTGGGTCTTGAATCTTCTGGCATATGTCTATTTTAATTGTTTGGGTCAAAACTAATGATACTTAAGATGATTAATCTATCTGTTATTTTTAAGTACCTGAATGAATTTTAGCATTTTTCTCGGATCCTTGCAGTATTCAGATACTTAAAATTTGTTAAAGTATAATATGGACTGGCAGTAGATCTATTTTTTCAAATTTGGGCCCTTTTTAGTCTTTCAGTCTTTGGTACATACACATTAGTAAATTCCTTTTTTTTTTTTTTTTTTTTTCCTGTCTTGTTGTTTTTTCTCAACTAACAACGAGAAGCAAGCGAACTGAGAGTTTGCTGTGAATATGTGTCGTGTCGTGTTTGACTAGATAACAATTCGTTAATGGCAGAAGTCATCTTTCTTATCAAGTGATATAGCATCCTGCCTGGCATAATCCTGAATAATTCAGTTTTTCTGTTGATTTATTCCTTCTGTAATTATTTGCAGCGGGATATGAGAAGTTAGTTAAAACGAGGAATAATCCCGAAGAGGCTTTTGACATGTTTGGAGATGATGATGATGATGGAGCTGCAGCTAATCCAACTTCTAATGGGAGTGGATCTGTTTCTGTCCAGCCCTCTGAGAGTATGATTAAACTTTGTCTTTTGAAGCATCTAGTCAGAAAATTAAGCTATATTCCATAACTAACTACTTTTCTGAATTGCAGGTGGAGACCCGCTGAATGATTATGTATACGACGACTCTTCTGGGTATGCATTTATCTATTGGCTTATATTTTTCTATGCAATTCTAAATTTACTCTTTCAATTATTACTAGTTTGAATTTCTTGTTGCTTATTTCAATACAAAATCGTCGCGGTGTACTTAATTGGAGTTGTCCTAGTTCTAAGAGCTGAAACTAGAGGCCTTTTAGCACATGACACCTACTATTATTTCTTAGATCACCATAAGTAACTATCTGATTAAAGTATGAACAGCTATATTTCACGGCAGAGAATTTAACTGTATCTAGTTATGCAGTGGAAGCGGGCTACTTTCCTTCAAAAAGTTGTTGTTTTACCTTGGGAGTCACGACAAGATACAAGACTTCAACTTCAAAGTTTTGCCTTCATAATGCACAGAGTGGGAAAATTATAGTTTTGCTCTAATTCTTGTATTCCTTTCGTTTTTTTGTTCAGGTATTACTACAGCAGCAGTTTAGGTTACTACTACGATCCTTCTTCGGGGTACTACTGCTCTGCAGCGTCTGGGAAATGGTAAAGACCCTTAACATCTAAGTTTTCTGCTTTTCGCAGTTTTTCTAGCATACTGCTTACTTTCTCTCTCTGTTTTACAACAGTCAGTCAGTGCTTCACTTGCTAATGTTTTGCGTTAGTTGGCATGTCTTATTATTTGTATAACAAGATTCCCAGCATGTTACTTCTGAGATCGATTCAGGCCACTGACATCATTATTTCAGTTTGAATGGGTAGTATATTCTGCTATCTAGGTAATTCAAATAATTGTGTTTGTGTGTCTTGCATATCGCGTGTAAGATGATTGTAGTGAAATTCTGATACGAGTGATACTTAACCAGCTTCTTTGTTACTGCATGAAGGTACCTCTACAATGAAGCAACAAAGACATATGATGAGGTGCAGCAGGATACAAGTGCAGCCGATGCTAACACGACATGATGCAAATGTCCTTTGACTTGAGAGAATTTATGACTGATAGAGTTGTGTAAACAATAGAATCTGGTTTGGCGAAAATTTGCACTGGGAAGAGGTTGGATATTAGTAATGCCTCCTCCTAACTGGTATCATGAGGGCTCGACTATTTGTTGTGGATGGAGAAGCAAAAAGATAGATAAGATTCAATGATCTACAAATAGTAGAATGTGTTTATTCTAATTTTCGTTTATTCCCCTATTGGGGAGTTGATTTGACGTTAGGTCAACTTGAAAGTAGATTCTTTGTGCGCGTTTTGAGATGACAAAAGTTCTTTGAAACTACTGCTACAAAGCAAGATACGGTTTTACGTAATGCTGCTATTATGATGGTAATAAATTTGATCTGATTTACCAAGAAGGTCTAGGTTCGAGTCCGTATAGCCCTAGCACTAAAATTATAATTTAAAGTGAATTGACATAATATTAACAGATAAATCTACCATGTAGATGCATATTGAGGAAGGTTTAAATAGAATAAACATAGGAGAGATTGCTTGTACCAAAACTATAGCTTGAGATGGATTATTTTGTTATTTAATAGTGGTATCCGGAAGGAAGTCACCGCAATATGTTTTCAGATTATAACCTATGAACTCGTAAGTAATTTATCTTAGCAATGAAACTAGAGTTGAACAAATGAAAGGGAAACAAAGTAAGCACACGTCCTAAGGCACATATCAAGCCTCGTGCCACTCTCGTCGCTTGTCCCTCTCCGTATAAAATAATTTTTGCCGTTGCATATATCTAGTAACTGTCGACCCTCTCCGTACAAAATAATTCTTGTCGTTGCATATATACCATAACTATCCTCCCACAATGTTATCACCTATGAGTCTGCTTAAGACAAAATATAAGACTATTCATCATGGCAAAGTTTTTTGCAAGTTCTTCTTATGCCAGTCATAATCGTCTGGCACCATTATCTGAAAAGAAGAGTCTTACCCACTGTTTTTATAACCGGATCAGTCGGTCGAACCGGTTCAACCTGTGACCGGGTCCTTATCCTAATGATTACCATTTTTGCAATACAGTTTAAAGAAAACCACCACAGTTCACTCGAAAAGCTTTCATTTCTACTAGTTAAATATGAGTTGTCCCTCCTCAGTCATCTATTTTGGGTCCTAAATTGAACAAGCAAGCATAAGAAGATCTATGAAAACCTTTTACAACATGTATTAAAGAGGCACGCCTACCTAATTTTTTTTTTCAACATTCGTATTTTAAGTGCTTGACTTGCTACCAGAAAATAACGTTCCAAATATAACATAACAAAGAAATACCTCCATCCCTAAATCGTAATTTCCTCCATCAAATGTCATCACTTATACGTTTATTATATAAATCAAATTTAGAAAATCCAATAATTTAAGTAACACATTCAATTAACTAATTTTTTTTTTGATGAATCATTCAATTAACGAATTGATATACTTCATGCAATAAAAAGCACTCTTAGCCCTTAGCTATTATCCACAAATCATTATTTTCTTTCCATTAGAGCTCGTGACTTTTACGAATCCTGTCAATAGCAAAAAAAATTGAACACACACACAAAAGAAAAGTCCAAGCCCAGGTGGCACTTCACCCACAGCGTGCGTTAGATTCACACTCAAAAAAAAAAAAAAAAGTCCGTTTGCATTTATTTTCACAACACCCACACTGTGTATGTATCTTCATCATCATCAATCGGAGAAAAAAAATATCCGTTGTTGTTGATTGTTGCTAAATCTATGTCCATGTATACGCTCACATAGAGAACAAAAATACGCGTATACGTATATATATACATATATATTGACGGATGACGGAGGATGGATCGGAGAGATCGAACGGAGGATTGGCCTCCATGGACTCGATGGAGTCGCGCTGGGTGTATCAGGACCAGGACGGCGGCTCGGAGATCGGCGACGGCGGAGACGATTCGCCGCAGCTGCGAGATTCCGACGACGATGATAATATGGAGCAGAGGCTGATTCGTACGGGACCGAGGATCGATTCGTTCGATGTTGAGGCTCTAGAAGTTCCTGGCGCTCAGAGGAATCATTATGAGGTGATTTTTGTTGAAATTAGGTTTAGGTTTTGTTCTTAATTTTGCGATTATGCTGCGCATTTTTGGAGTGTTTTCGGTTTTGGACGGTTTGTAGGTGTTTCGATGGTGCAATTTAGGTTTAGTTCTGGTCCGATGAACAGCTAGGAGGATTATACCTAATTCAGTGTTGTGATTACTTCTTTGATGCGTCGTTTTGGTTCTTCTACGTTGCACAGCAGTAGGTTGAGGCGTAATTGATGTCGTAGACGGCGTTTTGATGTTTGAAATGTATTTGGATGTGTAAAACCCTATCCGCCATGTATAGTTGTGGAATTCAGAAGTAGTGGATTAATATGTTAGTGTTGGTATTTTGATTCTGGAGATATAACGGAATTCTCAATATTAATGTTAGTTATAGTTTGAGGCTTGATGTTTGAAATGGATTTGAATGTCTAAAACCCTCTATGTAGTCGAGCGGACCACTGTATATACTTACGTAATATAGAAGTGGTGGAATATATAATACATTGCTGGTATTTTGATTCTGAAATTAGGTTACTTCTGTTCCAAATTCACAATCATGCCATGCATTTGGAGTATTTTAGAACTTTCAGCAATTTAATCAATGTTATAATCTACTTCTTTGAGGTTCAGTATTTTGTCTCTGCTAGATGGTGTTTTGATATTTGAAATGGATTTGGATGTCTAGAGGCCTCTCACTAGTCCAGCAAACCACAAGTAGTGGAATTCAGAAGTAGTGGAATGTATATTAGTGTTCGTATTTTGATTCTTAAAATGTAATTGCAGGAAGTCACCCTCGGCAGGAGTATCTTACTCGCCTTTCAGACACTTGGGATTGTATTTGGTGATGTTGGCACCAGTCCGTTGTATACCTTTAGTGTGATGTTCAGCAAAGCTCCAGTTACTAATAATGAAGAAGTTGTTGGTGCATTGTCCTTAGTCTTGTATACATTAATTCTGGTTCCACTGATCAAATATGTTCTTATTGTTCTTTGGGCGAATGACGATGGTGAAGGTATATCATTGTTTCAGTTTTTGCTTGCACTATACCTGCACATTATCAGCTTATGCAAGTAATGCATTTTCAAAACTTTGTAAATGAGTCTGTGTTTGGTGTACAATTGCTGCAGGTGGTACATTTGCGCTGTACTCGTTGATCTGCCGGCATGCTAAAGTTAGTCTTCTGCCCGATCAACTTCCATCAGATGCTCGTATATCGAGCTTCAGGCTTAAGGTGCCATCAGCTGAACTGGAGAGGTCATTGAAAATAAAGGAAAGACTTGAAGCTTCTCTGACTTTGAAAAAACTACTTCTGATGTTAGTTCTTGCTGGTACTTCTATGGTGATAGCTGATGGTGTTGTAACACCTGCTATGTCAGGTGCTTTTTAGCTGAATAATTTTTCATTTCAGTATTTCTGGAGGATTTAGTGCTTTGGTAGTCAAGGAAGGAAGAATATGGTGATATGTGCATTTCTTAGAAATGTTTTTTACTCTTTTGAAGTTGAGAGCAGTCCTGTCTATTTTTTGCAGTGATATCTGCTGTTGGCGGCTTGAAGGTTGGAGTTTCTTGGATAAATCAAGGTGATTATTTTTCTTCCGAAGTCGATAAAGCAAAGAATGCATTAAGGAGTGTGTTCTTTTGTTTCTCAGTTGCCCAACTCTTTTGCTGTCGGTGGAAATTCCCCTTAACGGTTAAATAGTGTCGTATCAAAACTTCAATTTTCTGATTCTGATGATTTGTTATTTAAAACTGAAATTTAATGGGGAATATGGGTTTCACCTCTAAATCAGCTGGAGATTTTACACTGACAAATTAATTTTGATGACCTTTAAATTTATGAGGGCCATTGTCGATTCTCTATTTGCCCAAGAGTAGCTTTGAGATGGACTGTGATTGATTTGAGTGATGTAAGAGGATTCCACGCTAATATGAGAAAAGGATTTATTGAGTTGAGAATTGATTCAATGAAGTACCAATCTTTATATAGCAATCTTTGTTATACAATGTGTCTTGGAGATTATTAAACATGTCGCTGGCGATGAAAATTTAGATTGTTTTCCGGGTAATATTTCGGCATTTACATGCTTTATGTAATGTATCTGAGTGGCACTAAATGGACTTATGACCTTGTTATCTCCCTTCAGTTTTTGGGTGATTGTAAAGAATATTGTTGCTATTCATGTGTGAGAATTTACCTTTGTTATGAAGCGTTCTTGCAGAGCAATTCTTTTAAATATAAATCACTGACACAGAGATTGTTCATTATACAGTTTTGAAAGACCATAGTTTCATACTCTTTTGAGCTTGTCCCTTATGTTGCACCATTAGTTGTCCTACAGTTTGTATTCAATTTGGCTAATATAACCCCGCCAACAAAAGCGTTCCCAAAGTCACCAGTATTATCTAGGTCTTCTTCTTTGAGTTCTTTAACTGCAAACAGAGTGCAGTCTGCAACTTTGTATGACAGAGGTATGCTTCTCTGAATTGCAGATCACGTGGTGATGATCTCGATTGCGTGTCTTATAATTTTGTTCAGTGTACAGAGGTATGGTACAAGTAAAGTCGGGCTTGTAGTTGGGCCAGCATTGTTTATATGGTTTTGTTCTCTTGGGGGCATCGGCATATACAACCTTATGAAATATGATACTAGCGTTCTGCGAGCCTTTAACCCAATTCATATCTATTATTTCTTCAAGCGCAACTCAACGAAGGCTTGGTATTCCCTTGGGGGCTGTCTTCTTTGTGCAACAGGTAAATTTTGAAGTATGATTTGTTCCTTATTTCTTTTCCAAACTTTGAAAAGGCGCTTGAAAACTCATTGAGTCATTAATTTGTGTCCTCTATTCCGTACTCTACGTGGAATAGGATTTTCTTTTGGGTGAGCTGAAGTTTGATGTCTTTGTGACTGCATGCTCTATGTTAAATTGTTTCTTGCCTCCTTACCTCTCCCCCCCCCCCCCCCCCCGATTTTTCGTGCTACCTTGGACAGGATAATTGATTTATTCATGTAGAAACTAGATCTTTCCATTGATTTGCCACATGCTTATGCATGTAAATATACAACTTCACCGGTGTATGAACTTGGCCATAAATTGTTCGATGGAATTGTAATAGCAAGCTATGGAAGGTGGAGTTTCAACATGCTTATACATGTAATATAAAACGTCACCGTTCTCCCCCTGATTTTTCTGTATGGTTTTAGTTTGCTACTCTATCTCGTCTAAGGTGGCTTTTCATGGAACCCTCTTTCTTTGAATTAATTCAAATATCTTCAGTTGTGTTCCTGAAAGAGTTGCCAACCAAATTTCAAGACCCAAAAGTGAAGTATCTTAAGTAAACAGTTGGTTTCTTTACTATTGGCAGAGTCCTGTAAAATTTACCCGGACCTAAACTTACAGATATATGTCTAAACTGAAAACCAGTTTTTATTCTTCCGTGATATTTAATGTCTTGGCATTGCTAATCAATGATAAAGTTTTCAGTTCATCAGAACTCCTATAATCTCGGCTGTCATCATCTTTAACATGTTCTTTTATTATTATCCGTAAGATTTCATTGATTGCAATCTGACTGTCGGTCATTTAATTCAGGTTCTGAGGCAATGTTTGCAGATCTTTGCTATTTTCCCGTGAGATCAGTGCAGGTAAGCACTAAGCAGTGAGCTGCTTTCATCTTCCTTCTGTTAGTTTGTGCTTGTTAAATAGAAAGTTGTTCCATATCTTTCAGAAGTCTTAAGCTTTCTTCGGACTGACTTATATTGGTGTTGGCAGCTTACCTTTGTGTTTCTTGTATTACCTTGCCTTCTACTGGGTTACCTGGGTCAAGCTGCTTATCTTATGGAGAACCATGCTGATACCACACAGGCGTTCTTCTCCTCTATTCCAGGTAAGATAGTTGCTCTGATTTAGAAGAGATTGATAGCATATTTTAATCATCTTTTTATTGCCTGTTAATTCTTTGCTCCATTCAAGCTTCCATGTTTACTGCAAAGTGTTATCAGACTGCTAATGCTTTTATTGACCTGGATTTTAGTTATTCTAAAGAAGTACGAGGGCAAAAGGGAATAGTAATGACAATTTTGGTGTGTTCTTTGTGATCTTCTGCAGGTGGAGCTTTTTGGCCTGTATTCATCATCGCTAATGTAGCTGCATTGATTGCTAGTAGGGCCATGACTACAGCTACTTTCTCTTGTATCAAACAATCCACAGCACTTGGATGCTTTCCTCGTCTTAAAATTATACATACCTCGAGAAAGTTCATGGGACAAATTTATATTCCAGTCATGAACTGGTTTCTGCTGGCTCTAACATTGGTGTTAGTCTGCAACATCTCAAGTATTTACGAGATCGGAAATGCATATGGTAATTCCCTATATGACTTTCTTTGAAGTTTTGATTTGCTAGCTATGAACCTGTTTGCTTGGACGTACAATCCCTTCCATATTTATAAATTTAAGAGTTCTCACATGGATCTCGAGAAGGGCTTTGGGTAGGTGTATCATGTTTTTTCAACATAGAAAAATGGAATTGCTCCATCCCAAAAGTGTTTCTGGCAGATTTTCCATTCAAATTAAAATTACGTGAGCCAAAATAAAGCTCATCACATGTCTCTGCTCCCATTTTCTTTACTACTCTAGTCAATATCTGGGGAAAGTTACAGTTGATTTGAAATGTTATCTCTTGCTTCTTGACCATTCACGTTCGATCTGATAATTATCCCTGATAATCTAATATGAATTAAGATATATTTAATCTTAGCTATATTGCGTAGCTTATTAATATCCGTGTAATTTAAAATGCATTTTGAAGTTACATTTAAGCTTAGCAATATTGCTTAGCTAATTAATAAACTAAAATCAGTAACTAAACTTTTGTGTCAACTTCCCACTCTACTTCATCACCCACCATCACCACCTAATGTCACCACCATCTCATTTAGTGGTAGCTGCCGCTTATGTTGGTGGCATCGTGATTCTTAGTATACCAAAAAAGATCTAGGGAAAGCTCTTCGTTGGTCTGATTTTGACTTTTTTGACAGGCATTGCTGAACTTGGAGTTATGATGATGACTACAGTACTAGTGACTCTTGTGATGCTTCTTATATGGCAGATAAATATCATCATAGTAATTAGTTTTGCTATCATTTTCCTGGGATTGGAGCTTACCTTCTTTTCTTCAGTTTTATGGAGTGTGGGGGACGGAAGTTGGATAATACTGGTGTTTGCCATTGTCATATTTCTAATAATGTACATTTGGAACTACGGGAGCAAACTTAAGTATGAAACAGAGGTAAAACAAAAGATGTCGATGGACTTGCTGCGACAACTGGGTTCCAACCTTGGAACTGTTAGAGCTCCCGGTATTGGTTTGATTTATAATGAGCTAGCAAAGGGGGTGCCAGCTATATTTGGGCATTTCCTTACAACTCTGCCTGCTGTGCATTCAATGATCATATTCGTATGCATTAAGTATGTTCCCGTGTCAGTTGTGCCTCAAAGCGAAAGGTTTCTCTTTAGGCGGGTCTGCCCAAGGAACTACCACATATTTCGTTGTGTTGCCAGGTAACATATTCTTAGTGATAAATCCTGTCTTATCTTCAGCAATAAATTCATATGTAACTTATTATAGTAGCAAGATAGACTTTTGCTTATTTTCTTTTTTGATTTTTGCAATAGCACCTTATGGGGTATGCATGACCTTCTTCTTGCCTGTGCAATATAGAAAAATAAATGCTACTGGATATGATAATCAATTCCTTCTTGACTTATATTGCATCTCATGCACACAGTCTGACCTAATTTCTCACGTAAAAGGCTTGAATTCGTTCAATTTGAAAAATTACGATCCGTAACTGATAAGCACCCCTTTGATATGAATTGTAAGGTAATTAACTTTGATTACAGTGAAACAAATGGCTCTTACTCTTTACCATGTATCATTCTAATTGGTTAACTGAGCCACCCTTCTGGTGTTACTGCTCTTCTTTCACATCCTGATTGTTTGGTGGGCTTACTGTGAGTATGGAATCAATCGGATGAGAAAATTTTGCATTTGAGTGGTAGAATAGTCTCAGATTAATTTTTTTTTTCTTTTTTTTTTTTTGTGGGGGGGTAATAGCTAGTTGATAATGACTTGCGCTGGTTTTGAGATTTATTGGCATTTAATGCTTGTTTAACTCTCTGCTATCAACAGATATGGGTACAAGGATGTTCGTAAAGAAAACCACCAGACCTTTGAGCAGTTGCTGATTGAGAGTCTTGAGAAGTTCATCCGCAGGGAAGCTCAGGAAAGGTCACTAGAGAGTGACGGTGACGAGGACTCTGATTCTGGAGAGGAGAAATCTTTCTCTAGGCTTCTAGTCGCTCCCAATGGGAGTGTTTATTCCCTCGGCATCCCTCTTCTGGCTGAGTTTAAGGACACGAACAAATTTATTTCAGAAGCCAGCACGTCAGAAGAGAAGAAGTCAGAGCCATCTACAGATCAAATTATTATTGATG
Organism: Misopates orontium; assembly: GCA_946800315.1. Lineage (NCBI taxonomy): Eukaryota > Viridiplantae > Streptophyta > Magnoliopsida > Lamiales > Plantaginaceae > Misopates > Misopates orontium. The sequence continues at coordinate 3,532,629 of OX326948.1, read as the reverse complement.
ACGAGCAAAGTCTTGAGAAGGAGCTATCTTTCATACACAAGGCAAAAGAGTCTGGAGTTGTTTATCTTCTTGGTCACGGAGATATTAGGGCAAGGAAAGATTCTTGGTTTATTAAGAAACTTGTCATTAATTACTTTTATGCTTTCTTGAGAAAGAATTGCAGGAGGGGGACGGCAAATCTGAGTGTTCCACACTCACATCTCATACAGGTCGGCATGACTTACATGGTATGAAGTTATGTGTTGTGTTGAAAAGATTTTCAGTTAGACAGCAAATGCTGGTTACAATTTGGCTGTCGAACGAGCTCAAACAGTAAGGTTTTTGCTGGCATGCCTCAAGGTTGCAAACTCCCAGGATTTATGTAGTTTGTATTTGGTCCAATTGATATTAGGGCTCCTTAAATGCTATAACTGGAGAATTTTTGTAGGGTTTGGTTCCTCTATTTGATCACTTATGGACTACTATGACAATGGGTGGAAATATTGTAATTAACATGTCAATACCTTGCAATTTTTGACTGTAATTCTTTCCAAGGAGTTTGCTTATATGGACATTTTAAAAAATTCATATCTCATTCTGATACTGCATCTCATATCTCACGGCATTTGGGACGAAAAAGTAGCGCGAGTAATCTGCTTGCTTCATTATGTACTTTTAAGCAAGAAAGATAAATTTTCAAAATTCGACATTTGTCTCAGAGGCATAGAACTTTGATTCATAGCAGTGTGCATCTCAACGAACATCTGATAGCATTCTGGATAATTATTAAAATATATTTGCATATAGAAAGAAAGGCATTAAAGTAAAAACCTCGCAAAACTAACTATGAAATAACATCTAGCTGAAAATAGGCATTTATACTTCGAAGGATGGTAATGACATACACCTAGACGCAAAATTGTTCGCAGTTCCAATGGCGTAACAGAAAGAGGATACATGATTTAGATTACAGAAGTTGGCTGAACGAGCCGCATGAGTCAGATTACAACCTAAATGAAGCAATTCACCTTGAAAGGCAATAGAGCTTAAGGCAACCACTGTTTACTCTGATGGTCTGCTCTTACAAAAGCTAATAATGCATTAATCCTACCAGAGAATGGAAGTATAGTTGACTTGTATTTTTGAAACAAATTCCCTCCACGGCTCAACTCAAATTTGCGTAACAGGATATATATGCCTGCTTTATAACAAGTCCGCCACTTGGCCACTGGTAGATGAAGAAAAAGTTATGCTATGGTCATTACTTCAGAACTGATTCATTTAATCAAAAACAGAGATGAAAGTGACCTCAAAGGTAAAAGAACAATACCAAGAAGGATAACGGTTGTTACAAGAATCCATTGCATCCTATGATTGTATAACTCCGTCAGTAGCTCCCTCGTCTGCCAATTAAATTAAAGCCATGTGTAAGTTATATCGAGGCCAAAAGAAAATCCATCTAGTTTTAATTGCTACTGCACCACTAGATCTAACTGAAAAACAAGGATGATCAAGGATTCCCAGCAATCCTAAACAAAGGCCATGAAACTCACATCTTGGAATAAATACTAATGAAAAGAACAACAATCATCATCGATTGTCAGAAGGGTAATAATTGCATAATTACAAGCAGTAGCATAAAGAGCGCCCAAAACAAACGAAGCATCAAGTAGAAAGTATAAATTGCTGACCTTTAAGGTTAGATTGGAAACCACAACTAGTCAAATGCTTTGCAAGAGCCTCTCCTACATCTTTTTGCCAATTGGTGGCTACCTTGGCTTCAGACACGGGCCATATAGTTGCTGACTTACTTGCGAGATTCACACTGGCTGATGAAACCTGAGACTGTTTATAACTCATACCATTACTCATTACGTCGTATTTTTCAGAGGAAAAACCGCAAGCATATCATTAGACATAGCAACTAGAAAAATCAACTCCAAGAATGATATAGGTTGGGCTATGCATACAAGCCAATTATACTGTTGCCGAAACATTTTGGCGCTTTTTTTCCTTTCTTTTCATTAGTAGGTCCATTACAAAACCAATTGCTCCACATTTCACGATCTGGAAGTTGGAAAGAGCAATCTTTCATAAGGCTCCGCCGTCATTCAAGAACAAACTATTACATACAGCCGATGTATATGCGTTTAGTACAAGAAGCTCATGAGATTGTAGAGTTTTCTTAACTATAAAGTAGTAAATATTCTATGTTGTCACCCGAGTTGTGTATTGTCAAAGTTTAACCATATACGGTGCACCACATCACATGCTTCGACTGTATCCAATAATAATTAATTTCAAGATCATCAACTCACATTTCCACCGCAAACTTTTTTTCTTTATTTTTCCGTTTCGTGTGTCCATTTCCTCTCCCCTTTTTGTGTTTCAAATAGTGATTACAACTTAATGAACACCAAGAACTGACTAATTACAAGGCAAAAACAAAATCAAACAATTTCAATTAAAGTACTAATAAAGATTGCAAATTGCAACATACTTGAGTCTCTAAAATCCTCTTGACACTGGACACACATCCTTCACACATCATCCCCTGCAGCAACACCAAACTCAACAAATTCTTCTAAATATAACATTAACCAATTAATATATCTTCTGCAAAATCAATTAATAAACAAAACTACTAGTAACAAAATTAAAACTTGTTTGATAAAGCTGCTGATGTATTAGTTCACCTCAACATCAAGAACTATTACATCACAACTTAAAGGTGAAGCAGCTCCATCTGCAACAGCACTCAGCTTGACATAGCCCGCACCAAATCCCAATCGGGTCGGGTCATCGGAGCTCCGAACCCGAACCGCCCCGAAACGAATTTGGCGGCTGAATTGAGTGGTGGTTAGAGGGGGAAGACGCGAATAATTGAGAAAGTTGGAGGACGAAATTGTAAATGAGACCATTAATCCTGCTGCTGACTCCATGTTTAAAGCTCTCTCAGTAATCTGTATTCTATAATGTCTATATGTTTCGATTATTACAAGAATGCCCCTTTAAGGTTTAAATAGTTGCGTAATCAGTCGCTTGAAGTCAAATAGATCAACTAATTCTTACATGAATTAATTATAATTTAAGTTTCTTTTTTCCTCAAAAACGTTTTTATTTTTAACTTTATGAAAACGTAACACGCAAGTATTTTCTATCTATAATGCAATAACAATATTTACGGATTTTCTAAAATATATATAATATCTCGAAATATTACGAAAAGTTTATAATATTTAGCACATGAAAACATACTGCCGAAACGAAACTTTGATCAATGCACGCATTTGAGCTTAAGGGATATACTTGTAGTAGGTCATATGGTAATTAAGGGGTCTTGTTAATTGGAAAACAATATATCTGCACTATATTCACTTTTTCTTAATCGTTTTTCATTTAACTATCTCAGCTTCGAGTATTTGAACTAGACAAAACAATTTCGTGATTTTGACCAATGACCTCTCTTATATAATTAGTTATATGAAATCGTATTTTCGTTCTAATATTTAACCCCAAAAAACTTGCTAAGATAAATATCATCACTTCTATTCCGTGTCACTGGAGAACTAATTTCCCTCGAGAGTTTTAGTTACTCTCCACATTTCTTTAGACAACAATGTAATAATATTACCCCACCTTTTAATATATATTTTTTCTTTTTACAAAGATAATAAGATTCAGAAAAGTAATAAACATTCTATCCATAACATGATATATAGATTGCTAAACTTGTAATATATGGAAATTTTATTATTCTTTATAGTTAAATTAAACTACTTATTCACTCACAATTAAACATAAAACATAAGTTAAAGAAAACTCTTTTCGTATGTAAGTTTCATATATCGGCCTCTTCAAAAAAAAAATTGACTAAATAGCAAAGCTTCAACTTCTTTTAGTCATATCGGTCAAGCCATTGCAATTGAAAATAATAATTATAAAGGTAACTACATAGCAGTTGCATAAGATTTATGTGGTTCAAGCCATTAAATCAGGAATAAATTATGTCCCAGAAAATGATTTATTTATCATCTGATGATTTTCAAATTAAAAATCTCATTAAGCTAAAATATGGTTCTGTTAAAAAATGCAAATTTTAAGTATCTTATGCATTAATAATGATCTATTAAATATACAAGTATAAAGATTTTAATAAACTAAATATAAATAAACCGATGGTACGTTCTCTGGTTCTGTTCCTTTCCTAGATGTTGTTCTTTTGGCTATTAGAATTTAAGTTCCCCTTAAAGCAATCTAGTCTAAGTTAAGTCACAAGACACAAATAGTAGAAACTTAATCATAAAAAACACTATGAAACATTAAGTACAATAGAAAAAGAAATAATTGGAAACAAAGTAACTAAGAATTTAAAAAAAAATCCCTAACTAAATTCCTCGAGGCATGCATGAAAAATATTACTCTTGAAGAGTACAAAATCCCCTGACTTTTGTGATGAAATCAGGAGCTTTAAACTGCGTAAATGCTTTAGTGAAGCAATCATCTGACATGCCCGAAACTATTCTGCAACACGCGCCACCAACAGATACTTTTTTCCCAAAAAATGATCTGATCAGGTCACTTACACAACCATCCACGTTTATCAGAGCCTTTGGGCAGTCCGACGGGTCGACGATCTTCGGTGGTGGCTTGTTTTGATCATCGGCAAGTGGTGGTGGTGGTGGATTATGACGTGGCGGTGCTCGTGGTGGATTGCGGTGGCGCGGTGGCGGTGGTGGTGGATTGTGGTGTACTGGCGGTGGTGGATTGCGATGGACTGGCGGTGGTGGTGGCGGATTATGGTGGCTTGGCGGGGGCGAATGTGGTGGATTGTGTCGGGTTGGCGGGGGAGAACGAGGTGGTTTGGGATGTTTCGGTGGGTGTTTAGGGTGGTGTGGTGGTGGGTTATGGTGGCGATGTGGCGGTGGTGGTGGAGGCGGAGGCTGCCACCACCACGGAGGGATACGCCACCACGGGAACGGCGGCCAGTACCAACCTTGTGGTGATGCTTGGGTTTTTTCTACAACATCTTGTACTTCATTATTGGCAGAAGTTAAGCCTAACATGCAAATAAGCAATGCCAATATGAAAATCTTGTTTTTCTCCATTGTGAGTATTGGTTAGCAATTGAAAAGAAATTGTGTTAGATTGTGGTTTATAGAGCCTAATAAGAGATGAAGATATTCAATTTGTGATTCATGCAAATCTTATACTATGAGATGATGATCAAGTAACAAATCCTTTAATGTGATTGAATGTTAAGTAGTTGACATGAAATTGAGTTCTTACTTAGTTAAAAGTGTTGGAGATTAAGAAATAGATTCTTAAGAGTTATCTACAATATGAAAAGATCTCTAATATTTTGAGTTTGATGTAGTATATATTTTCTTCTCAATTTGTGGCGGTTTTACTGCATTTTAATACTATAATTAATTTTAGCAAATTGTTGATACACATCAATCCATGTATTACGGCACGTCGAGGGCTTGTACTCGTGTAGTATTTAAAAGCACGGATCGGAGAGCAACTCGTGATATTTTAAGTTGATACACATATACTAAAACTCTTGTGCTATGTTTTAAACAATTTTTACATTTACATCCCCTTAAAATTAAACATATAAATATAACAAATACATTATATATATATATATATATATATATATATATATATATATATATATATATATATATATATATATATATATATATATATATATATATATATATATATATATATAAATGCTTTCCTCACCGTAAGGAATAAGGATACAGTGGGTTCTTAAGCATAGTTTTTCAAAGCGTAGAAACAGGCAACTCATGGGTAAAATCTTCCTTATTTTCCAATTAATGATGTTACTTTTTATTTGCCGGACCACTAAAAGGTCTATTTTGATAACTTATTTTTCAATTTGCATAAAATATTACAACTCTTATTTATTTGTCTTGGGCGATTGCAAAAATTATTATGTTACAACAATATTTTCGTATTTCTATTCTTTTAACAGTCGGGGGTTTAAAAGTAGCTATGCAGTTGTTGTTTCTACTACTATTACTACTACTACTACTACTATTATTATTATTATTATTATTATTATTATTATTATTATTATTATTATTATTATTATTATTATTATTATTATTATTATTATTATTATTATTATTATTATTATTATTATTATTAGTTAGTGTTAGAATTTCAATCGATATTTAGTTTGGATAGCAAAATCCAAGGTCAATTCCGGAATCTTATTTTGGACCACAAATTCATACAACAAAAGTACAAGACAACCCATACAATTGCTAACTTGGCTTAATCGCTTTTCTATTTAAAATTTTATTAATTTTTCTTATGTTTTTTATGTTAAATAAACAAAAAGATTATAAATACGTACTTTTTTTTGATAAAAAATATTTCCATCTTAAAGAGATAAGGAAAGTACTTCAAAAATTTTCATCTCATTTTTTTGGTATACTTAAAAGTAAATGTATTGCAAAATTAATCTATTCTTGTGTTTTAGTTTATGCAAGAAAAGTGTCTCGTGATTCATAGTTTATAACTTCATTTAAAAACAAGTCCACGTTAAATTAATGAAGATAACTAATTTATAACAGATGAATATTGTTTCTCTGCATAAAATACTGCTGATTCATTACTTAGAAATCTTGGACTGCTTCTCTACGATTTTTTGTCAGTTTAGAATGTTCGATTTGAGGAGGAAAATAAAATAAGTGTCATTGTCAAAGAAAAAAGAAAAAAAAACTAAAAATAAGCCAGATAACAAGTATTAATTCAAGTACGGCTGTAAAGATAGCAAGTTAAAATGGGTTGACCGACTCTACTTGATTAAATTGACTTTGTCAATGCCTACTTGTGTATAAAAATAATTGTACATGTAGCAGCCCCAAATTTAGTAGTGTCAAATGTCAATGATCATTCTCCTAATCCACCATAAAATGTCTCGAATATCAATTATCACTCTCCTATTAACTAGAGTAGTCTGTAGAGTTTTATGCCTTTCAATCTTTTCTCTGTTTTAAAAATAAATAAATAATCAAACAATTACTCGAATAAATCAATGAGAAGATCCCTAAATATATCTATTTACTAGCTTTCATCGGATGCAGTGTAATTATATATGGTCACCTACGCTATTAATTATATTTGATTTGGATTTGAATATATAAATTTGTCACACTATTCGAATAGTTAGAAAATATATTTTGAAATTTTAATAAATGGACAATATAAAATTAAAGTGTCTTGATATTTGAATAATTACACATTGTCGCTTGAAGTTTGAAAAAACATTACATATCGGCCTCTTATTTTAATATTTTTACTCTATAATGTGGCAAGTAAAATATTCAAATTTTTGAAAAAGAATTTGTAATTAGATTAATCCGTGTAAATATAATTTCACCGAATCTTTTAACCTTAAACTGCACTTCTACCTAAGACTGACAAATAAGATGATGATGATAATTATGAGATACGACTCCAAAACCTCAAATACCACAAAAAATTATATTTGAACACGTTTTTCCGGGTCTCAAGCTCAATTCGATAAACTACATATGAACAGATAACAAAAAAAAAAAAAAAAAAAAAAAAATATGAACAGATAAGTTGGTCATGAAAATAAGATTTTGCTGAGCTTAATACGTGTGCCAAGGGTCTTGAATCTTGATGTATAGTCTTCCTTCTCAATGATGTTGGTTGTTTGTACTATCACAGTGGGAGACCCTATTTTTCAGATTTCGAAAGTGTAAAGTGCAAATCTCATTCAATGCCATTGGTTACAAGGAGAGTGTCATATAGTATAAGTGTATAACCTCTTACTACTATGACATTGTAGGTTGTATAAAAGACTCTTATCATTATAGACGATGTGCATCAAACGACTATGACATTGTAAGTTGTGTAAAAGACTGTTATGACCATAAACAATATGCATCATATATGTGTCGATCGTCATCCACAACTGTCCTAGTAGTCAATACATTAGAATAAGATTCTACTAAACTCGGTCCTTGTGTGAAGGGTTTGAGTCACACGAGTTGGTGTTTATTAATATGTTGACATACCATTTCATAAAATGATGTCGATTGCGAGGGGGTTGACAAGGAGGTCGTAATTATTAGTACGACCATTTCTGAGAGACCCCTATTCCCCAGATTTTGACGGTGTGTAGTGCCACAAATCTCCTTCAATACTATTTGGTTACAAGAGGATGCAGATATAATATAAACTCGTAACTCTTTACGATCCCGACATATTAGTTGTGTAAAAGACTGATGTGTTTCCGTACTACCCAAGATGTCGTTTAATATATGTTATCAATGACGCGTCTCGATTCTATCTCCTTTCAGTTATATATATGTAAAAAAGCAAAAATACAGGTCATCAAAGTATTTACAAACACTTAAAGTAACTTATCAATTCCCTTTAACAGTTGTTTTTTTCTTTTAACAAAAGTTCAAAAACAATTGACAGTGGTAAAAACTAAAAAAAGCAATTAAAAGGTACAAGCAAAACTCCCAGTTAAAAGAACAAAAAGTGAGAAGTACAAGGGGCTGACCTGAAAATCTTGGTCCCCTCACAAGATGATCAAATCAGAAGCTTGTTGATGAAAAATACAAAAACCCCTTGTTGTTCTTGAGCAACCTGAAACTCAAGAACCAGCACACAGCTGTAAAACAAACAAAATAAAACAAACAGTGCCTTTTGACTGCCTGTAAAAAACTTTATTTTATACTATACACACTACAAAACAATTTATATACAAAAGAATATTACATATATTTTTATATGTATGTGTATATACTTAAACAAGTAAGAAAGTCAATGAATTGAGGCCTTTTGGCAGCCATTCTTGCCGGCACAACAGCGAATTTATTTGCCCCTCTTTTAGAAAAAAACCATAACCCCTATTTATTATTTATTACAACTTCTTTTTTCATTGAAAAAAAATTCTATCTTTTTCTCTGATCTGGACTATTTTTGATAGGAGCTTCTTTGAGGATCAATTTAGCATAAAGGGTTTTCAAAGATTTTATCTTTTTTAAGTTTTGTAGAATATCGCTGTTCTAGTTCTTGATTTTGCTGAGGTGTGGATCGGTGAGTTGACATTTTTTGGGATATGCCCAGATTGTGATTTTGTGTTTTTCACTTGATTCTTGAAAATTTAAAGTCAAAGCCTTGATTGTGTTGTTTGGTTTTGATTTTGTTATTGATGATGATCAGGGTTTTTTTATTTCATCAGGTTGTGGATTTTAAGTCTTGAGTAGCTATAAGGTAGATGTTGATTTGGAGAGGAGGGTGAGGTGTTTTGAGACATATGGATAACTTGTGCTGTTTCAAATCTGTTTACTCACAGGTGAGTTTTGTTCTCTTCATGAACTTTTTTGTAAGTGTACTTTTTGCCTTGGTAAGTTTTTGTTTCAATTGGTCAAGGAGGTAACTAGGATGGTAAAATTGAGTTTGCTATGGGGTTTGCTGTTGCCTGTGAATTGGTAGTTTCTCATTTGCGAGTTCGTGTTCGTTCATGTATCTGTCAAGCGTTTTTCTCTGGATTTTGGGGTCTGGTTGAATCATACGTTCTGTGTGGCATGTAGCAAGGAAGGAAAAGCGTGTGCATGTTTTTAGCGGCACCGATAGAGTTGAGGGTTTGTATTTGTGCCAGGAATTGATGTAGATGATTGTTTTTAGGTGTCCGCAGGGGTGGCACGTTATATTTAGGGATAGGCAGTGAGTAAAGTGACACGTTACAATGTCGAGGTTGGCACAATCTGAAATGAAATTCTGGCAATACGGTTTTTGATTGCTTTTGTTTGAGTCAGATATGTCTTGGTATTTCAGTTAGTAACCATTTTGATAACTGTTCTATATGATTTTATGACAACATTTATTTTTTGCATCTTCGTCTTTGTTTACTATCATTGCTATCAGTATATCTGTTTTTGGCTACTTTAACTCATTGGGGGGTCGCGCAGGAACTGGAAAGAATGACAGTCATTTGAAATTGCTGATTCTATATTCCCGACTTGTAGTTTCTCCGATAATCTTGTTGTCAAGTCTTTTCTTTTCCTTTAGCTTTCAGGGGGACCTGCGTCATGTGGCTCTGGCAAGGGAAGAAGCCATCAGGGGTCTGTAAAATATGGATTCAGTTTACTGAAAGGAAAGGCAAATCATCCGATGGAGGATTTCTATGTTGCTAAGTTTGTACAGGTTCACGGTCATGAGGTCGGGCTATTTGCTATATACGATGGGCATCTGGGTGATACTGTACCAGCTTATTTGCAAAAGAATTTGTTTACCAATATCTTAAAGGAGGTTAGTTGCTACGTGGAAGGTTTAAGTGATGGGCACTTCTATTTGTTTTCTGAGAGTTACTAGATAATCTTATTGGTGGAATGGTGTCTCTTTGGTTTAGCTCAGAAATATAACCCTTAAAGCTGAATATGAGCAGCCTGTATGACTTCTTGAACAAGCTAAATGAGCCTTGAAAATTTATGTCGGTGCTATGTGTTTCTGTGCTTGGCTATCAGATTCTCCGCAATTAAAGCCAAAGGTTTTTGTTTATTTTTTCTTTACTAGTTCAGTTGTCTGCATTAATAGCAGAAAGCGACAAAAGGATATCCAGAAAATACCAAAAACGCCTTACAGAATCACACCCATCATTCCACAAGGGAAGGATTAGATTTCTTTGCCTTGCCATTTGTTCACTCACTCGCTTATTGACTGAAATTTCCTATAAATGCATGAGATGTTCTCTGACTCCGGTTTAAGGGAAGTTGCGGAAGGATGAAAACATAGGAACTTGTCAAAAAATGCTTCGGGAAATTGTCTAAACTCTCGCAACGAATCAGTCTGGATAGCGTGTACCCATGGTTTTACTCAAGGACAATGTACAAACTCATAATATTCATAAAATTGATTGCTATATCGTAAGTTGAATAATATTTAATTCTTTAAAAAGTTAATATTTCATAATTATATTTCTAGTTTGTTCTTTGCCCCAAAAGGAAAAAAAACAGCATCATGCTTACGCATTTCCAGTCTATGCTAAACAGGCTTGCAATGTTGTGAAAATGCGACATGAAGTCAAGTTTTTACTGCGTTCTTTATGTTAAAGGGAATGTTGCTTTCCGTAACTGTCTACTCCACAATCCCTCTCTCTCATCCTCTCTTCTATTTTTCTTTGTTGTGAATTAGCTTGAATGAACACGTTTAGATGATTTCAGGAGGACTTTTGGACCGACCCTGGCAGGTCTATTGCTAAATCATATGAGAGAACCGATCAGGCTATTCTCTCGCACAATCCTGACCTAGGAAGAGGTGGGTCAACCGCCGTCACTGCTATTCTTATAAACGGTCGACAGTTGTGGGTGGCCAATGTTGGAGACTCACGAGGAGTACTTTCGAGAAGCGGGCAGGCTATTCAGATGACTGTTGATCACGAGCCTAACACCGAACGGAGTAGCATTGAAAATAAAGGTGGATTTGTCTCAAACATGCCAGGTATTGCCATCTAACTATGATTTTTATCGGGTATCAGTTCTTACGTTTTATTTCTTGATGCTGAAATGTTTATACTCTAGCTAGCCGACGTGTCTGCTTGGCAGTGATTGTATTGAAACAGCCTATATTCGTCGTTTCTCCTGGATTGTTGTTATTTCATCTGTTGTAAAATGTTATTTGGCTCTCAGATGCTTATCTTGTTAAAAATCTGTTATTGAATCGGAGTTGTTATAATGCTATTTACTTCAAGCAGTTGCCACCACCTGCGAATATTATGGGGTCTAATATCTGAGTTTTTAAGTACAAAGTTCAAAAAATTTCACTATAATGTTTTGAACAAGCAAACTCGAGCATGCATTCACAAACTTAGGGTCTGTATAGTATTTTGACTGTGTAAATTATGATGAAGATGATTGCATAAAATAGTTCAGCAAGTTATCCAGGGAAGTTCTGCTATGCCATGATGTCTTGCATTTTATATTTACTCCTAACATGACTGAAAAACTAACTCCAGTGGGGGATATATTAGCTAAACCAAGCTATGGCATCTTTAGGATTACATGTTCAATTAAAAGATGTCGAGATACGAAGTCAAGTTTCTGGCAGTCATACAAGTCCTATGAACTTTTGTATAGAAGTGCACAGAAAAGAAGACATGTGTTCCTGGAAACTTTGTTATTTTGTACAAGCTAAAAGGCTTTTATTGTGGCTGCTTGAATTGAAAAGTTTATGCTTTGGTAATCTATACAACACTGCATCTACAAGAAGCACGAGAGTCTTGGAAATTCTTTATTCGAAAGCTATTTCTCAGTTTTTGTCGCCAAAATTTTCTGACCAATTTATTTATTTAGCCATATATTTGATTTCTATTATTTGATGATTGTGTGGAGTGAAAATCTGTCTTAAACTGCTTGATATAGTTCCTACTTATCGGTTGAAGTTGCATACTTGACCATGTAACTTTCTCACTAACCTCCATTCACCCCCCTGGCCACCATAAAGGGAAAAACAAAGAAAAAGTGGGGTGCAAAGCCAAAATCCGCCAGAAAGAACTCGCTGTGGAATTCCTTTGTCTTGAAAAGTGTATAGTGAGAACTCATTGAGGGCAGGGAAAAGAAAAAATAATAATTTTATTGATGTTCACCTCAGTTACTGGTTCTAATATATGTGTTTAATTATGGAAGTTTGAGAAAAACTTAATGGTAGAGAAAGATGTCAAGAATCATGATGAGTTGCATATATGAAAAGAGACATCTAATAAGGCACGTGATATTATGGTTGCTGATAACTCTTTAAGATAATTACCTTATCTACTTTGGTTCTCTAGATTGTAATGGCTGTCTTAACTTTTCATACGGGATGATTTGCTCTGTCAATGTAATCTGCTTCTTGTAATTACTTTTCAAATTCATAACCATGCGTAGTGTGGAAAGACATAATTTTCAGTTTTTAAAGTGTAGTCGCTGCATAAAACCTTTATATCCATCTTTACCAGGAGATGTTGCCAGAGTGAATGGCCAACTGGCTGTTTCTCGCGCTTTTGGAGATAAGAACTTGAAGACACACTTAAGATCCGACCCTGATGTCACAAATGCTGAGATTGACGCGGAGACTGATCTATTGATTCTTGCTAGTGACGGTGTATGGAAGGTTTTTCCTCTCCCTTTACAGAGTCATTGTATGCTATTTTTGAATAATTATGTTTACGCCCCTAAAATTTAGTCTAGTAACAGAAATCTCCCTTACTGTCTGTTATAGAATCATTCCTTAAAATTTCGGAAAACATAACAGATCAGCCCCCTATTTTTTATTGTTGGAAGATCTTACGTCTAGGGGTGTAGATGTAATAACCCTTTTTTTTTGCCCTTATGGATTATAACAAAATGAACTCCGCACCCCACCCCCACCTATTCCAGGTAATGTCAAACCAAGAAGCTGTAGATATCGCAAAAAAGATCAAGGACCCCCAGAAAGCAGCCAAGCAAGTAGCGCTGGAAGCCGTTTACAGAGAGAGCAAGGATGACATCTCCTGCATTGTCGTCCGATTCTAAGTGGTAAAAAAAAACAATCTTACCGTCGTATATTCAGATGCGACAATATGATAGGTCACAGATGTTCAATATTGCACAGAAATTTAGCCGAAGTATGCAAACGGGTGTTTTTTGCCCGCCCTCTGTAATGTTTAGTATCAAAGCTTTTGTAATGTGATTTACTATTGCTGGATTTGTTCTTTGTGTAGATTTTCGCTATTGTGTTCTTTGTAATTTGCATGAAGATATCAGAGTTTGGGTTGTTTTTATATACATTGGTTTGGTGTAAAAACTCAAAAGGGAGATAATTAGATAAGCTTTCAATGATGTATACAAGGTGCAGCCATTTGCCCGTGGCAAGTGAGCGATTTCAAGCTAAGGATTTAATTTACATCTAACTGTCAAATAATTTGATTAATAAGAATACACATAGACATGTATAGCTATGACAATATGACATTTTCAATTTTCATATTCGACATGTAATAAATGTTAATTATAAGGAAGTCTATGGAAAGTATTTAGACCTTAATTGTAGTTCTGGGGTATTCTTTGTCTTTTTAACTTTTTATTTTTGAACGAAGTTTTAAAATTTATGACTATTTTCTTTAATACATTGATATATTATACGGATCATCATAATAGATTCTTGCCATTTAATCCGTGGCAGATGCTTCCAACCATTTGACCCTGGATTTAATTAGAGTAACTTGTTTGATGTTAGCCCGAATTACCCTGTCCACGTACCAATAATACGGGGCTAATTTGGGCAACCATAGACGCCCTCTTGCATTTAGGATATGTTTGAAAACCACTTTATAGCCTATATTAGGAATGTTTGTGCAATGTTAATTCAACCTAATATGTTGTTTGAAATTCAAGTTTCAATCTACTGTCGAACCTATTGAAACCATCCATCCTGGATTATGGCCCTTTTATAATCCTTCAAATGTGGGCATCTTAGCCAATTTTATAATATGTAAATGATGTAATATACTTATAATAAGAGTTAATCTTTAGTTGCAATCCGACGTAACATATTTTATTTATGAGTAGTTAATACTTTTCCTTGCTTTCAACAATATTTTAAAATTATTATTCTGGATATGCAACAATATTTGCTGAATAATAGTCATGACGACCTTGGACAAGAAGAAAAGAGCTGCGCGCTTGATCCACACGCGCTATGCTACACTTGGCAAGATTCTCTCACCACAACATTTTACTTTCTCTCTCCTTAAACCCTTCTCTCTCTCTAAAACCTTCGTCTCGATGTTTTTCCACAACGCAAATGCTCCTTGACTTTCAAAATTCGCCGACTATTCAAACTTCAACACCAATCGATCATTTGATTTTCATTCATTATTATTATTTGTGAAAATGTCTAAATTATCGAAGCTAAACGCATCGAATAATCCGAAAGTGTGGGTGATGATCGGCGTCGGAATCGCCGGAGTTTTAATCCTCGCCGAGGTTCAACGGCGTCGTATCAAAGCTAAAAGCGCCGTGAAGGAAGATTTTGGAGCGTTTATCGAGCGATTTGAGCTGCTTCCGTTTCCTCAGCCTCCGCCGCCCGCCGCCCGCCTGCCGCTCACTGGCCTCACATTCGCCGTTAACGACAAGTATATATTTTGTGTTGTTATTGATTTTGTGTTGTTATGTTTGTTTGAGTTGCTTGTTTTTGAGGTTGATTCTGATGGTGAATTGAGCTTTTTGGTTGAGTTGTGTTTGTTTTGGCTTTTTGTGAGTAGAGTCGTTTGATTGAGTAGTGTTTTTTGGAGGATTGTTTTTTCGGAGGGGTGAAAGGTTCGATATGCGGTGCGGAGTGTCTTTTCCGGATTATTGAAACTCGTGGTTTTTGATATTGATCGTATTGTTGAGTGACGTTTATGTGTGAGTCTTTTGAGAAACGTTGTGCTGCAATATTAATGTGAGAGGCGTAGTCAATCTTAGATTCGCGGTTTAGGGAAAACTTGGATTGGTACGTAATGTACTTCTATGAAGATTGTGTCTTGTGATTCCACGTGAAGGTTTGGCATCTAAAGGTTTGTTGTTCAAACGAACTCATTGACATGTGTTTCTTTTTGTAGCATTGATGTCAAGGGCTATGTGACGGGATATGGAAGTGCAGATTGGAAGAGGACACACGAGGCAGCAGGCAAAACGGCTATAGTGGTGACCACGATGCTGAAAAACGGTGCTACCTGCGTGGGGAAGACTGTCATGGATGAGCTTGGTTTCGGGTATTTCACTCTGCCTGAAATTAACTTTTAAAGTTAGACTCTTTTTGATTTTATGTGATCAGACAATGAGAAATCGAAATGAATCTCTGTTAGTTTGGGATATATAAAAAGGTTGCACTACATCTACCATGCTTTTATAGTTTATATTCTGCTTGTGATCAAGCTAAAAGAGTTTGTATTTTTCTTTTTTGTTTTGATGGTTGGGAGGTAGAGGGTGTGGTTGACTATTGTTATCCTAGGCATTTGAGGTGGTGTGGTTTAAGTAGATATACTGATTGTTATTTTGGAATGTTAATTACAGGATATTAGGGGAAAATAGAAGTTATGGAACTCCTACCAACCCACAAAAGCCATCTCATGTTCCTGGAGGCTCATCTAGTGGATCAGCTGTTGCCGTTGCTGCGCAGCTCATAGATTTTGCACTTGGTATGGTATATTTTTCACATTAATTATAAAAACTCAGGTGCCTGAAATTCATGGGGGTCGCATTTTATTATGAAATACCTACCATTTTTCAGTCAAGATCAACCACTGTCTGGAAAGTTCCTCACAACACTAAATCAAAAATAACAATAATAATAATAATAATAATAATAATAATAATAATAATAATAATAATAATTATTATTATTATTATTATTATTATTATTATTATTATTATTATTATTATTATTATTATTATTATCATGTTTCTGATCATTTGAGAAAAAAATTGTTGATACCATTGTTTAATTTTCAATGGATTCTATCTTGCTGTTGTCACTTATTTGGACCGTATTGTTTGGGCATAATGATAGTTTTCCTTTCTGAATCTTATTACACAGACTTTGATGGGATATTAGCTTCTACAATGTATACTGTGTTTCTCAGTTGCACTTTCCAATGTTGCATTCTTATTCTGAAAATTGAAACTGTAGGTACTGATGCAATTGGTTGTATAAGAGTACCAGCAGCGTTCTGCGGCATCCTTGGATTCAGACCATCTCATGGGATTCTGTCAACTATTGGTGTTTTGCCAAACTCACAAAGTTTAGATACCGTAGGTATGCGACATGCTGCAACTTGCTATTTCAACATATTTATTAGTTGCGTCTTTTCTGAATGCTAAACTTGTTAACTAACTCAATCGGAATTTACTATAAATATTAGTACACACTTGGTCTTCTTTCTTTTGGAGAATATCAATGTTGATCATATCTGATGTCTGAAGTGATCTGTAAATTTATTCAGAAGATATATCGAGTTTTAGAAAGAATGTCACTTTTCATGGATATGTCTTCTTGGTCACGCTACTGACTACTTATCTATATTTCTTTAAGAGCATAGTCTGTCCGTCACAAAAGATAATTTACTTTTTGGCCCATTATTAATGATGATGCTGCTTCAGGTTGTTTGGCATCTGATCCATCAGTTTTGCATCGTGCTGGAAATGCTCTGCTTCAATTAAATTCATTGGAGCCCAGAAGACCGCGGCGCTTAATTATAGCTGATGATCTTTTCCAGCTATCTAAGGTTCCCATGCAGAAGACTGTCTACGTTGTAAGCAAGGCAGTGGAGAAATTGTCTGGCTGTAAGTTTAAATAATTCCTCTACCCGTGATCTCGCTTGATTTTGAAATCATCTCGGATAACTATTTATCCATAATCTCCTGATAAAGTTACATTTTTTTGTTTAAATTTGTAATTGAAGTTTATGTAGTGCTCCTTCCACGTGTCTTCTTTATCTGCAGACCAGGCTCCGAAGCATATGAATTTTGGGCAGTACATTGCTTCAAGTGTCCCCAGTCTTAAAGTCTTTCGTGATGATTCCACAAACCAGCAAAATGGAATGTCTACCTTAAAAGCACTGTCTTCTGTGATGCTTTTACTACAAAGGTAGAAGAAAAATGCTTGAAAATTCTTGCTTCATTAGTCTGAATCATTTGGATATTAATAAAGATACACTATTTATTTGTGATTCCTGGATTTTGCAATATCTTCAGCTGCTATTTAGTCAATTATATTTATTTTAGATCCCATGACTTCCATCATGAGATTGTGTGAAGTAACTTACTTATTTCCTACTGTGGATGGAAGATTCTGGAAATCAAATGTGATTTT
This sequence comes from Misopates orontium, assembly GCA_946800315.1. Lineage (NCBI taxonomy): Eukaryota > Viridiplantae > Streptophyta > Magnoliopsida > Lamiales > Plantaginaceae > Misopates > Misopates orontium. The sequence goes on along the minus strand of OX326948.1, from coordinate 3,514,755 downwards.
TAACATTTTTCAGTTAGTGGCCTTTCTTTTTTTCCTTTCTGACCAGCCCGTTTGCTTTACAGATACGAGTTCAGAACAAATCATGAAGAGTGGATTAAATCAGTCAAACCTAAATTAAGTCCTGATGTCTCTAATAGAGTTTGGGCAGCAATAAAGACAACACAAGAAAATATCAAAGGTCTATATAAAGTTAGAATGGAAATGCGAGCTGCTTTACAAAGTCTCTTGAAGGTACGTATCAGGTTGGACTCGTAGTTCTCTTTTTCTCCATCTTATGACTGGTGGTGATTGCGCTAAACCTAATGGGTGGCATTCCTCTGTTGATTTTTGAAGGATGATGGGATATTAGTTATTCCTACAGTGGGAGATCCTCCACTCAAACTGAATTCAAAGAGAAGTGTCCCAGCTGAATTTTATGACAGAATATATGCTTTGTTAAGCATTGCAAATATGTCTGGAGGTTGTCAGGTAATTTAGATCGATAATTCTTATCCATATAACCAACTAAAGAAAGAAGTTAAACATTCCGATCTATTTCTTTCTTCCATCTCATTTTCATACTCATAGATATCTTTTTTCCCTCTGGTCCTCAGGTTGCCATTCCATTTGGAAAACATGATGACTGTCCAATTTCTGTATCTTTCATTGCATCGCATGGAACTGATAAGTTCCTACTTGATACTGTCTTGGATATGCATTCATCTCTTCAAGAGGAAGTCGGCATCGTTTCTAGTTCCTCACTATTGCCGGATACCAATGGTAGCATGGATGCAGCTGAACTTCTGAAAGAAAAGGTGAGTTTCTTTGAGAATTTATTTTTCTTTGAATAATTAAAGTTCCAGTTTCTTTGAACTTTGTTGTTTCTTTGTCCCGTGATATGGGTCAGAATTCAATCAAATGGTGCGTGCATAAACTATTTGTTTGAATGGAATCTCAGTTCGTTATGCTCATGCTTATTTGTTTTAACTTATAGGGAGATTGATGGAATCTCTCTTCTTCTAATATCCCGGTCTCTATCAGAGAGGATCCATGGTCTGTGGATCTCTAAGTTGAAATACTTGATTTATAGTTAAGTTCAATATATCCCATGGTAGTTCACTGGTACTTTTTCCTGGTATATGAGGATAATCTTCTGACTATATTTCCATCTGACCTTTTCCTTTCCAACTGCAGTGTAGTGTATGATTGATAGTCTTGTGTCTAGATGTATTCTACTGGTTCCTCAGTGTATTACTTATTACTTTGACAAGATCTTAATCATTGTATGTGTTTTACAGGGGAATGCTGCATATAAAGGAAAACAGTGGAATAAGGCTGTAAGTTACTACACGGAGGCGGCAAAATTGAACAATACCAATGCAACTTATTATTCCAACAGGGCAGCTGCATACTTGGAGTTGGGATGGTCTGATACATTCTATATACTTCTCAATGTAGTCATTTTGTGAAATAATTACAAAGACTCTAAATTCTGATGAGTTGCTATCGTATGCAGTTTCCAACAAGCTGAAGAGGACTGCAGTAAAGCAATATCTCTCGATAAAAGGGTGAGAGGAGCTTGTTATATTTTTTGTTCATAGTATGATTTTCTTTTGTTTATGTTTTCTAGTCTCATGGTATTACTTTCTCCTCTAATGTTGCGCCTCAAGTGAAGTGGAAGTGTGCACTTTTCCTTTTTTCCAGATAAATGGACAACTCTTATAATACTTTCATTTACTCGATTCACATGTGCTTCATGAATGTCAAAGGACCCATGTGACAGTCGTGATAGCAATCCACATTAGCTGACTGAAACATAATCCTCTTTTGAAGTGTGGAATTAATTTTATTGACACTGAAGTTGCGAGTCTCTGACTAATTGTGGTTTCATGGCCTAATTTGAGACCGATGTATTTTTTTGCACAACTTAATTAGAAGTAAATCAAAATCTCATGTTAATATATCTGGAAATTGATGCCTAATCACATGAAAGAATGGCCTTAAGCTTTGGAGTTTCAAGTGAATTGTAACCTAGTTGATAGCATTGCTGCATATTTTTAATCTCTATTTCCAATTATTTCTCTTTCCCAGAGCACAAAAAAATAATAAAAAATAAAAAAGAAACAGCACAAAAGCATGTAGAAGAACCAATTTGCTCATATTGTCTGAGACTTTCTCCTCCACTGCAGAGTGTGAAGGCCTATTTGAGACGAGGAACAGCTAAGGAATCACTGCTTTTCTACAAAGAGGCTCTTCAAGGTCAGCAACCAGTCGCAGCATATTGCTTTTGCATGACGAGCATATGTTCTTGTTTTCAGTTTTCATCCCATGTCATTTTTATATTTTTAATCAGCCTGTCTCCAGAAATCCAATTGGGATATTGTTGCAAGTATCTCCCACTACATTTGTAGACGTAATTGAATTGATTGTTCCTCGTAAATTTAGTTAAACTAGAAAATGGACAAAATAGGACTTATGCAATCCTTAGTGCAATCCTTTTGAAACATTTTTGAATGGTTTCACAAGCTTTATGCTCTTTGATACAAAGTTAAGTATGTTGCATGAGGAACCCAACTCTTATTAAAATCATGATAAAGTTTTGGGTTACTCGGTTGTGTAAGAAATAGTACCTGGCTTCTCTATTTAATTTCTCTTTGCCTGAGATTCTGTTGTTCCATGTATGTCACTTGGGACAATTTTGGATCGAGGTCCGCTGGACATGTTATACGTCCTGTCTTTACATAATCTATACACTAGCGATGTGATCAGCAAATTCTGACATGACCTCTGATAATTGTATATTCACATTTTTTCTGTATTTTGATCTTCATGTATTCTTGTAAAATACTGTTATTTTCTTTGTCTCTCATTTTTGTTGGATGACTGGCAGATTTCAAGCACGCATTAGTTCTTGAACCACAGAACAAGGTTGCCAGTCTGGCTGAAAGAAGACTAAGGAAATTGATTAGTTGAGGTACTTCTGCTAGTTCATCTGCTTACAGGTGGAAACTTTTGGAGACGCGGAACAAGAAATAACTGTTTATACGCAGACTCGTTGAGTGAAACTCGTGGAGTTCATAGTGTACAAAACTGCAAATGCATTAACATTTGCTCGGCAATGGTAATGAAATTGGTTTTCAGCCTTTTGGTCTGAGATTTGTATGTATATGTAATCATCCTACTTCAGTTAAATACTTGAAATGGTGATCTTGATTTTGCCAGCTTAGTTTCTTCATACTGAGGTTTGTGTGCCACAATATTTGTCATTTTCTCTTGGATTTTAAATTATAACGTGTTTTACTTCAGCTGCACCATAATTTATCAATTTCAGAACTGGTGGCTGTTGAGTAGCATAGTTTAATTGATAAAGTTAACAACTTTAGTACAGTCAACAGTGATCTTTGCAGATTGTAATTGAGAAAATGAAACATATGCGCATAGTAATTAGTAAGTTATGTGCAGTTTTGCACCACGTAAAATGTAAGATAATGATAATACTGCAAATTCAATTATGTTACAAGTTCACTTCTTAATAAAAAGATAATAAAAGAATAGTACGCGTTGGCGCGAGAAAAAGGGAGCAAAAAACTCAAACGAAAAAGATAAAGATAAAAACACATCAATACGTGGAATTTCCGAATTTAAACCATCAATTACGGAAAAAATAAAGCAAAACACACGTTTGTAATATTCCTATAAATAAACATCCGATAAAACACAACTTTGATCATATCTCTGCCTCAAAATTAGAAAACCCCATGAATATTATTATTTCCTCAAAAGTTCCTCTCATTCTCATACACCAATGCCTCCCCCCTCAAATCCCCTTTCCTAGTATAACCAATCGCCACATAACAAACATTCCATAAAACAGCCCCAAACCAAACCACATCACATTCACATGTAAATCATCGTCTTCCATACTATGTAACTTTATCCTCCCAAGGTAAACAAGAACCATCTAATTTTTCAATCCTGATCAAGGATCAAAGTTTCGATTCTGGCGTATGTTTTATGCTGAATATTAGAAGCTTTGGTGAATTTTCAAGTTTCTTTCTGACATACTTCAGAAAGATCATGCAAAATTGAAAATAGTTATTGCAATAAACTCGGGAGATACTTTTATGTTTTGTTTCCAAAGAAACGAAAACTACAACATAAATGTACTTTTCCAAGAAATGTTTCCAATCTCATGGATAATTTCGTTACGTTTTCTCGAAAGCATAAACGTTTCCATTTAAGACTCTTGCATAAACTAATTTACATTAGAGCATTTTTCACATGTATCGTAACTATAGTTTCACGTCGAAAAGATCTCGCAATGTTGCAAAAAACTTCTAATATTTATCAAACATTTCCACTTTTGACTCTGCTAAACGATCTACATTGGAGTATTTTTCACATGTATTGTAACAATAATTTCACGTCGAAAAGATCTCGCAATATTGCGAAAAACTTCCAATATTCAGCGAATGGAAACATACATAAAAATCCAAATTTTTCGATCTTTGAAATTAATATTTCTCATTTCCCATTCAACATCAATGACAATAACCATCCATCTTCTCTAATTCTCCAGGTGAATCGACCTTGAGAGACATTACCAACACCAACAATGACGAAACGCCTGAGCGTGACCGGCTCTGCCGACTGGCTCTACCGGAGCTTCTTCTGCTACTCCGGTCTCAAATCCGTCAAAACCGACTTCCACGACGACAACACCACCACCACCACCACCACCATGCACTGCTGGATCCCCAAAACACACAAACCAAACAAACCAAATCTCCTCTTAATCCATGGATTTGGCGCCAACGCCATGTGGCAATACGGCGAGCTCCTCCCTCACCTCATCCCCAAGTTCAACGTCTACGTGCCCGATCTCCTATTCTTCGGAGACTCGTCCACGTGGCGATCGGAGCGCGACGAGCACTTTCAGGCACAGTGCCTAATGCGCCTGATGGCGGCGCATGGCGTGAGGAGGATGAGTTTAATGGGGATCAGTTATGGAGGGTTTGTCGGGTACAGCATGGCGGCAATGTACCCCGAAAACGTGGAGAGAGTGGTGTTGTGCTGTTCGGGCGTTTGTGTGGAGGAGAAGGATCTGAGGGAGGGGCTGTTTGAGGTGAAGGATCTCGAGGAGGCTGCCAGCATTTTGATGCCGCAGACGCCCGATAAGCTGAGGGAGTTGTTGAAGTTTGCGTTCGCGAAGCCAATTAAAGGCGTGCCGTCGTATTTTCTGTCGGATTACATTGATGTGAGTGGTTACGTTTTGCGAGTTTGAGCTTTTAGACGAGACGATGATTTTGACGTTTTTGCGAGTTTGATGTGAACAGGTTTTCTGCCACGACCAAGTCCAGGAGAAGAAGGAACTTATTCAAGCTTTAATCAAAGACAGACAGATTAGTAAGATTCCAAGAATTGTACAGGTTTGTACCATCTACATAATTTATTTCCAAAAATTTGGATTATGATATACATGAGCTGAATTATCTGACAAAATTATCATAATTTGGTTATGAATAGCCCACATTGTTAATTTGGGGAGATCAGGACAAGGTGTTTCCAGTGGAATTAGGACACAGACTCAAATGGTAAGAAAAACTCGTCTTCTGAGGAAGTTTTGTAGTCGACACTTTTGTCGTTGTAACTTACTGTTTTTCATCTAAAACTCGCACGACACAGTATCGGATATTGGTTATTCTTCAATAACTTCTTTGGTTTATAAGACACGCCATGTATCATATGCGAGAACTAAAAGTAAAATAGAGTTATGAATACCGTGTCTAATACACATCGAGGACATGTACGGTCGTGTCTAATGAATTCTGAAGATTATCGACCCTTTATACATGCAGGCACATCGGAGATAATGCACGATTGGTAGTGATAAAAGACGCGGGACATGCAGTGAACATTGAAAAGCCAAAGGAATTCGCCAAACACTTGAAATCGTTTCTTGTTGGTAACAACTCTGTTCACCATTCGTCTCGTCATCATCACAAACACCATCGCTTCTGGGGAAGCAGTTTCATTCACCCCTCGAATTGATCGAAACAAAATGAATGTGTGTTGTTTAGTACTACTACTGCTGTATATTACCATTCTTTCATTTCCAAGTTCCAAGTGAAATTGAATGAAATCTTTAATTCTTTCAACAATATCTCCCATATTTCAAAAATTACAAGTATGAAAATATTGTTATTTTTTTAGATGGAGGCGATTTTGTAATTTTTGGAAAATGAGGGATGGTGTTGTAATTATATAAGTTTAAGAGTTACATAGTAACTCTATATGTATGCTTTTATATAAGTTTTATTACTTAGCTTAAGTGTACAGATTCAGGGTTAATTTCCTGTATAAATGTATGTAATGAATTGAATTCTTTGAATTCTAAGATTGTTAGGATCATATATCATGTATGAGACTCAAAATAGAGAATTGGCTTTATGATGATGACAGGAGATTAAGATGATGTTTGTAAACTTATAAAAAGACTTAAGTTGACATTATGCTTGAACAAGTACTTTTGGGGTGTATGCAAATCTAGCGTGGTTTGGCATTTTTTTTAATTTAAAAATCATTACAATCTTCAAGGGAGTATGGCCATATTTTTTACTTTCGATAGCAATTTATAAATAAAATAACTTAAATTCTCCGGCTTGTAGATGATTTCTCAAACATTTCAGTGTTTCTTAAACGGACCAATCATAAAATCAAGGATTTTATTTTTTTATTGATTTTATTGGCTTAACCGACTAACTACTAGTCCAACCAGTTTGACATCGATATTTTACAATAATAAGTACATTTTTTTTTTTTTGTCAAAATGAATCTATAAACAAATAGAATACGTGTTAGAAAAAGTAGTTGTTTCAGCATTAATTAATATTTAAGAAAATCTTAAAAAACATCGAGAGTCAACAATCTTAAAATAAACTCACAAAATTTTGAGCAAATTAGTAACAACCCCCCCAGCAATCTCCCTCTCGCAAGATGCCGTTTATGACCTCGTGAAGTACTTAAATTTTGGATATTCCAGCACTTCATGTCAGAATCCCTTAGCTAAGATAGCCCACACCCTACTCAAGGGCTATCTTAAAAATATACGTGGCCTAGGTCCAATCCGGGCTCATTACTTTATTCTCTCGTTCTATTAAGAGGTCTTCAACTTTTGTGGTGTCTGACCTAGCCAACCCGTTTCAATTCCTATCGATTTGTGGCGGGATTTTTACTTTGCCCATGTCTAGTGGGACTGTCTACATAATTGTACCGGCTTCAAAATCTACCCCAATCTATCTTCTCGTTCCATTTTTCTATTCCATCCCCAAAGGCGAGAGAAAATTCTTGTTAGGTGATCAACACCCCTCTTCTAGGTAGTAGAAGGACAAATTATTACTAGTCAAGCCTCATGTGGGGTCCTTGGTTGATTGGGGTTCCTTACCGGATTAGTTGAAGCCCACACCGAACCTAATGTGAATGCCTCCAAGACTCTTCTTGAAGTGATTAAGGACGAGGAGGCCTATAAGGGCTCGTGCAACACAAGAAAGCTCGTTAACAAGTCATCCTTTCATGTTGAGGTGTCTTCAGAGAAGCACATGTCTCGTAGTCTCATCTTTGGAGGATCTTATGGACGATGTCTTCTTCAATAAGTTTTCCCTTGATTGTACTTTTTAACCTTCTTGCACTTCGACTTTACTTTTCATTGACCTTTGTTGCGTGTCAAGGGATCTAGTGGACAAGATTGTGAAGGAAAATATGACTTCCCTACCATTCCTAAGGGGGTGGAGGGCTTGTCTATTGTGTTCCTCGACAAAAGAGTCCTTGAGGGCGAGCAATCCTTTAGATTTTTGGGCATCCAATTTCCTCGACATTTTTGGATAGTTAGCTATTGTGTTCTAAAGTCTATCTCCCGAAAGAGAGGGTTCAGGAAGCGAGAGGACATCCTTGCCCCCGAAATCTACTTCAACAACATTGGCGACAAGGGAGGATGATAACATTGTAATCTCCTTTTGAACCCTAGCGTAAGTTGTGTAAAAGACTATAATGTCCCCGCAAATCCAAAGGGTCTATTCTATTTACTATCAATTGAATATATTGAAATAAATAAGTATAATGATGAATTTTTAATACATGAAGTCACCGTGTGAAATTCATCTCTTTCAATTGTGACGGGTACCAATAATTTGCATGTGAAAGGGACTGCGCATTGGTAGCCACGCCACTCATTTCCTCCTACTCCACCAACGTTGTTTTAATTTCTACGGTCCAAATCTCAAAACTACCATACCTACATTTCATTATTGCCTTTACCTAAACAAACAACAGTTTTGTCTTTTTATGAAAACTGCACTTCATCCGCCCTTTCTTCTTTGGAATCATTAAGCATATGCTTGTATACATGAAGAACAATTTATGAATACATAAAAAACATTCATAACTTTAATCATCATTAAGCATATGCTTCTACCCCAAAACATCCACAAATAGAAAGATAAAAAGATCCCTTTGTGTTTTACTGCAAATTGCAAAATAAGAAAAACACCCTGTAAATGACAAAATATCTCTTGTAACTCAAAAAACAGGCGAAAAATCTCCTCTTTCTTTCTATCTACACATAGGAGGAGAATTTTATTACCTATTTTTCAATCTTTGACCAGAAAATCTTCTTGCAATTAATGCAAAACTCGTAAAAAAAGAAACTTCCATTTCTTTTCAACAAAGCAACTTTTTGCAACTTACAATAAATAGGGCCTTTTGCCCTTTTTTATTTTCTTACAACAAATTGTAAAATTTGCTATAAATCTCTGTTCCTGAGAAAAAACAAAACAGAGGAGGCAAAATAAAAGAATAAAATGGAAAGTTTATCACCCACCATAGCTCCACTTCTCATTCGCAATTTGTTAACATCAATTTTTATTCACCTCCACAAAACCCTAATTTACTTCTCACAAAAAAACGAACTCCTTCACCTCCTCTCATCGTTCATCACATCATCGTTTCTATTTTTCCTCCGCCTGCTCCCTTCTCTGTTCCCCTCATTAGAAGAATCCCCAAATTACCCCTCGAACCCTAATAAATTCCAAATTTACCCCTCCGCCGGCGCCGGCGCCGGCGGAGGCTCCGGCGTCGCCAGATCGCTGTCGCAGCTGTTGCAGATCATGAACGACGTGCCGGTGAGCTCGCGCAAGTACGACGTCGTTCGATCGTTGGTCGAAACCCTAATTAACGAGAATTTGAAAGATGGCGATTCGAGATTGAGGGAGGTTAACTGCGCCGTGTTGTCGGCGGCTTTTGATCGGTCGCTGAGCCGGCTCGAGGCGGTGATGGTGCGGGGCGGTGGTGGACACGTGGCGGCGAGTGAGTTTGGTTACAATAGGGTGGGTAGGTTGGTGAGGTACTGTGGGTGGGTGATGTGGCAGTACGCGATGAAGCCGGTGGGTGAGCCGAGCTGGGGCGGCGGCTCGGGTGAGAAGCTGGCGGCTGAGGTGTTGTGGGTGGCTGAGAAGATGAGGGAGTGTGGGTGTGTGGATGAGGCGGTGGTGAAGTGGGCCGAGGCGCGGAGTTTGGGATGGGTTGGGCTGGGGGCTGAGCCCAGGTTACAGGGGAACCTGGTGAAGGTCTCAGGTAAAAAGGACATTTTTGTCTTTGACATTGTTTCGTTGTTGTTTATATTGTTTGTGTTTAGCCGTGGATCAAAATTTTCGATTTGGATATATGTGTTTTGATGTGCGAGATATTAGAAATGTTTCGTAATTTGTTGAGGAGCTTTTGGATATGTTTCGGAAACTACGTAAAATTTGTACTTTTTCAACTAAATTGAAAATACTATAAGTTTTGTTTTGTTCGAAGTCTGAGAACAAAAATATTTTTGAGGAAACATATGAAAATTTTGATTTGTGTTTTTAAAACACTCACTAAGGTATTCAATGCATCATTCCCAATTTATTTACGTGTAAAAAGCGTCAAACATGTATACCTCATTTGGCCAAGTGTCTTCTATCTTTTTTCAAAAGCGATATTTGCTCCAATAACTTATTAGAAAATGTGCAGTTTGCCGTCTGGTCAACTTTATGTCAACTTTTTACGGAATATTCTCCATTTTATGGCAGATCCCTCAATATATTCTATCAGATTTGACGGAATATGTCACATTTTATAGAATATTCTCTATTGAATGGCATCTCTAACTGGGAACACCAAATCACACATTTTAATAGGTTGAAGGCACGTGTTTCTTTTTAAAATGATAGGGCACTTTGCGAAATGGGATGTATTGAAGTAGTTTGATGTTTTTACCTTCTATTTATTGTGCATAGGTAGTTATAATTGTTCATAGAACACTGCACATCTCCAAGTACGGTGTCTCATTTTTACATCTGAATCCAGTAGTGCAGCGAGATTATTGCCTACTTGAATATTGTATAAAAGACACTGTCTTGTGCAAAGCTTTGAATTCGAAATCGAATTTTAATTTTTAGTCATGTGATGAAGGTATTAATATATTGCACGTGCACTTTATACATCACATGATATCATATCTAAAACTGCCTGTATTGACTAATTGAGACCAAATCTTAATCAAATAAAAATAAAAATTAAGAGGGGGCCATGATAAGTAATATATGATTTGTTTTTAAAGGAGCAATGTCCTTAATTTGGTATTAATTTGCTTGCACCTATGCTGTACGTGATGCACGTTTTTTTTTTTTTTTTTATTTTATTTTATATATAGAACTAATCATAGCTAGTTATTGTAACCAAATAACATAGTGTCTAGCATTCAATATCTCTTCAAAATGAGTGACATTTTGACTAATTAAATTATGTAATGCTTCATTTATCTAACTACTTGTGCCTAATTTGTGCAGCATTTTTGATCAAGCAAGCAAAAGAAATGGGAGAAAAAGAAGCAAGAACCACAGGACCTTCAGATCATGCACGAGAAATAAAGATGAAAATGCTCATGTCATGGCTGCCGCTCCTCTGCCGCGCGAGCAACGGTACTGACGCGCCAATTCTGAGCATGATGCAGAGGGCGGAGTTGGAGACGATAGTAGAAGAGATGATAGGGACGCTAGAGGAAGATGAGCAGGAGCAAGTGCTATCACTTTGGCTCCACCACTTCACGTACTGCTCCACCTCCGACTGGCCTAACCTCCGCACGTGCTACACCCAGTGGTTTGATGCCGCGCGCAGGACGCTCCTCCTACCTGCCGCTCCTGCCGTTGCTTCGATTAAGTATAAGGATAAGTAGTGAGATTATAGTTGCAAGGATGTGATAGGAATAGGTGGAGTTGGGGGATTATACATGTACATATATATGTGTGTATATTGGATGATCAAACTCTTTTTAAAGAGAATAGAAAGTTCATAATTAAGTTAAAAGAGACAAAAGTCAACTTTAAGTCACAAGTCAAGCAGGATTGAGATCTATTAAGGTGTCATAGAGAAAAGAAATAAATGTTTAGGAATCTAAATAGCAATTTAAATCACATGATTTGTAACTATTATTGATACTTTAGTTTGGATGGAGTGGATCGTTTATACTATTTCGTGTATCTAAGTTTCTTGCATAAATGTTAAATTATTAGTAAATTGCCAAACATCACTTCTTGCTGGAAGTGCCGTTTTGTCGTGTCAATCTGTTTTTCGGGAATATCTTGGCTATGCATAAGGATAGAAGCACTTTCCTTCACATGGATAGCCAAGATATTATTCTGTTTTTCACCCTCCAAATATTCTTTCTTTTGTTAATAATTATGTTCTAAATATGTTTTCTTTAAGCGTTTAGTTCAACTACGTGATCAATGTCTATTTAACCCCTCCTCTTGCTTACAAAAGGAACAAAAAAAATTCGCTGTAATCAATTTTATTGCAACAAATCAGTTAAAAAAATTATATTACAACTTACAAGCTAATTGAACTTCTACTATCAAAAGAAAATCAACTTTTTGTACTTAATTTTCATTATATTTGAACATTTAACAATTTGAAGACAAAACATTAGTTTAGAGAATTGGATTGAGGATTTTGAATGAACCAACTACAAAATTTGCGATTCTTGGCCATGAAAGCTGTTTCCGCCATTTTCAAGCTCGCTTAGAGGTATTTTTTCAATTATTAGTATATGTGAATTCTAAGTGTTCGATAAAAATCGCTGTGTGATTGAAATCTCCTCTTATGTTGATTCACTTGTAGAAATGCACGGTACGTCCAAATAGAAATATATACAGTCTGCTTAAATGTTAATACATGTATATTTATTTCTGCTGCATTATTATACATTGGAGGAACCTATCCTGGAAATTCCATCCCATGGAGCTACCGTAGTAACTCACATTTATTCTAAATGAACTAACAAACCTTCTTAGATTTTTTACATAGCAAACTTTCTCGAGTAAATGTCAAACCTCTCGGTTGAGGACAGTTGTGGCTCCTGCAGACATGGCAACAGGGAAAAGATTAAAGTTAAATACGGTCGGCTGCAAAGTTTCAGAAATTCGAATACGCACCAAAGCTAATTAAGATGATATAGAGCATTGTTAAATTCTCCAATGACATAATGAGTAGCCATTGTAGTGAACATGATGTTCTTAGTGTGAGGTGAGTTTCTACGTTGGAGAAATCCCTTTTGGCCACTCAATTTCATACTCAGTTTTGATAATGCTTTAAATCAAATTCTGAGTTGGATGGATTGATGTTCAACTTGTTTAACGCGAATGTGCTGAGAGCTTTATCCTGTCCTAAAAGTAGGTCGACAGAAAACTATGGTGTCGAAGCCTGACTGCTCTTAATTGCAATTGTCGCATCTAATCCTGGTGAAGCCTTGTTGATGATTCCATAGCATATTTTCCCTGCATGCTTTTCCTATATTTTCCATCAAATTGACCTGATATAGGGTTAAAGTTTTGTTTCTTCCGTACGTTCTATTAATGTCATGACACGACAGAAGAGTTTGCAACATTAGAGTTTACAGGGACACTATACTAATGACATACTTAGCGGTTGGACGAGAGTTAAGACTTTCTCTTATACTTTGCTCTTGAGGGCGAGAAATTTGTTGGTGAACGCAATTTGTTCCCGAGTTTAGATATTATTGAAAAATATAGTATTATTATTTTGCCCGAAATCCATAATACTATATGAAACATTTTAAAGCTTAACCCAAAAAACGCAGAGAGTGAAGTCCCATAGGAGATCCTTTGTGCAGAGTTGCGTGATACCTGTGTCAACTCCGGTGTCAGTACTTTTTTAACCAGAGATCCAATAAATCCCTTTTGTACACCGCGAATCGTGCGCCGCATAGCATGTATTAATTGTCCATATGTTAATCCAGGCTCGTCCTGTACGGATTGGATAAAGCTGTATGTCATGGCACCAGTTGCTGTATCGCCAGAAAGAGCCTGCACATGTATTAAGCAGTAATTATAACTAGTTTTCCGGGAGAAGTGAACATCCATCCTGTAATTAATCTATGATCTCCTATCTTGTCCTCTTCCAAGTTGGAGATTTCAAAGGTCAATTATCAAACTTATTATTGAGAATTCCGATTACTCACCGCAACAAGAAAATGTCTTACTTGATAGAAAACTCCACACACAAATATTGTTCTAAAATATTACATAATGGTTGTTGGATACTGTAATGGTTGTTGCATGGAACTACTGAAATCCTTTCTGCTCGTGAGAGTTGAAGTGACGGTGCAATACAATCTTTGCAATAGTCTTTTAGAAGGTGAAAAGGCTTATATACGGCATGGAGGAAAAAGAGATGAATTACTTACTGTAGTATCTACTGAGATTTGATGATCATCACAGGAGCTGAAGGATATGGCTACTCCGCCACTGGTGCCTGTATAAACAGACGAATGTGAACCTTGATCTTCCCACAAATAATATCCGTCCCTGCAACAAAAAGAAGACAGTGAATCGTTCTTATTTCAAATCAGAGTGTGGCTAATCATAATACATACCTGTTTATTCTGCATACAAATGGTAAATCAAGAATAGTTCCACTGTGGCATGCATCAACTATAGCGTGAAGTTTAACTCCTTTTGTCAGTGGTCTCACAATGGTTGCATTGAGCTCATCATCCACTATTGATCCCTCAGTCTGATGATCAACTGGCCATAATATTTCATCATGGCCATCTACTTCATCTCTGTTGAAGTCAGGTTGTTGTGAACCGTGGCCTGAGTAGTAAAATACCAACGAGTCCCCTGATTTACATCCTTGAACCAGCCACCGCAAAGCCTTTCTGATGTTATTCTTTGTTGGGATCAAGTGTGGGTTTGACTGGTCCTCTGCATGTTGGTCAGACAATCTATCAGAAGTTAGAACAACAGAAATTTCTTATCTGGTTTCGGTGAAGATTTGTTAAAACTTTATTTCTGCAGGGAGAAATTAAAAGGCTGATTTAATACTCTCTTACCGGTTAGGATAAGTATGGAGTCGCTAGGAAACCCAAGCTTCTGTGTGAGAAAATATCTCATACACTTGACATCATTGACACTCCCATGTAGCCTGTATTTCTGGCCATAGTAACTAACTCCACATAGCAATGCTCGCTTCGGACCATGAGCTGTACTAGGAACTGGTGATGCTGAGGGTCCAGCCATTTTTGGGTAATACCCATAACTCGGCGTCCCTGCCTTACAGCATCTATTCCCTGTCTCTGCCATTGTATTGCTTGGAGATTTGTGGAACATATCCTTGATCTTCCTTGTTGCATGGTGAATTGAGTTGTGGGCATGGCTTAACGTATCACTATGTTGAACCTGGAAGGTACTGTGACGTGGTGGCGAGTGTGAGGTACTTTTGTAGTGAGACACCGTTATATACTCTCCACAATGATGGCATCTCATTGTGTTACTTGGCATGTATGCACTTCTTGGTGATCATGTCCGATATAAGGACGTTGAAGTAACAGAGATATAAGCACGGAAGAAAGCGTGTCATAGTTGTCTTTTGGAATATAAAGCTTTTTTTCCACTTGGAGAAGAGAGCTGAGAATCAGATTCGCTCCTTTCCCCTAAGTGGGTGATCTTTATTTTGGATGGTAATAGAATATTTTGGTTCTCCTGTCTGTTTAAACACATGCTTCAATCGACACCTATAGATGATTCAGTTCTTGAATTGCCAGTAATGGATGATTCGTGCTTGAAATGTCGCTGCTTAGTGATTCGGTGCTTGAAATGGCACTGATAAAAGAACCGATGCTTGAAATGGCACTGATATTAGTTTATGGTTTGATACTTAATTTGACAAATGCTCAGATGCGAAGCAAGTTATATAGTGGCACGAACAATTTGAGATATTGATTCCTTTTCTTTTTCTTTTCTGGTGTGTCTAGGTGTGTATGAGGAGAGAGGAATTAAACGACACGTATGTTCATCTCTTGAATCGTTCTACCAGTTATAATTACGAGCTTTGTGCGACGATTGGTTAGCAGCTGAAGGACCAGAAGGTAACAGCTCCATGCTTGCCATGTCTCTAGTCTCTACTCTCTAGTGAAGAATAATTGCATGGCAATAGCCAAATTAGTAATGCTAAGTGGAGTAGATTTTTATCACCAAGTGGCAAAGATAAAGGAGATCCTATAACTTGAAAATAACTATGTAAACCACATCTAATGCTTTAGCTAATGCTTTGGATTTCGAGTACCATCATATCATTCACTGAAAATCTAATTGCTTAAGAATTATAGTTGAAACCATTTGGAATGAATAGGATTTTATACTGGAAAGGCAAATATTGTAAATTAAATAAAACATAGATTTTGTATCATCAACCTTTGACATTAGTAATTGTTGTTATGCATGTCATTTGTGGCTTACTAACAAAATAAACTTCATCTTTAGAGATATTCGATAATGGTAAAGCTCTTTGTGTATCAACATTGGTGTGGAACTGATTCTTTTGACCCTTCTTATATCATATTCTAAATTGTGGGCCTAGGCCATTAACCATCTATGGAAGAAAAAAAGAACACTCATGATCATCAGGCATAATTCTCAGTTTTGGTGCTTTGTTTAACTATATTAAAGAAAGTATGTTCTAATTCTTTAGAATCTTAGCACAGCTATCTCTTTTGTTTAATGTAAATGTGGGTTAGTTTTCGTTTTTGTTATCAAATCCAACATTACCTTTTGCGCTCAACCTGACAGGAAAAATTTATAGATGCAGGGGTTGACTTTTTTTTTTTATCATAAATATCTAAGGATGCGAATGGACCATGTGAAATTAAAGTTATACTTCGAGTTTGTAGTAGTTTGATCTTATTTCTTTTTACCATATAAAAAATTTGGTTTTCCTCATTTTCTCACACATATTGTTGAGTAATCCAAGTTATTAGCACATTTAATCTTGGTTTATTCCAATTTGTTAGCTGCATGTAGGAATTTGGGAGAACATTAACCAGAGAATTATTGATTTACTGGGAGGAAAACCCGAATGTGTTAACCACTCTCAGTTATGAATGTTTTTCTGCCGTTTCCAGGCTCTCGTAGGGCTTTTTTACTTCTCAATATATGCAAGTTCTTAGTGTTTGATGAAATTGCGGTTTTACTCGAAGTTTCTTCTGATACTCATTCTCATGTAGAAATGTATGCTCCTGATAAAAATTAAATGTGAACACGTTAATATGTTTCTGCTGTCTTTTGCATTGGAAGGGACGTAGTGTGGAGATTCTAACCCGTCAAGCCATAGTCACTCACATTTGTTCTAAAGGCACTAATAAACCTTCTTAAGTTTTAGTAGAGCAAACTTTCTGGAGTAAATGCCGGACCTCTCGGTAGAGGACAATGGAGGTTTCTGCAGAAATGGCAACTGGGCAAAGGATATTTAAAGTTCAGTTTACCTCAACAGTAAAGTTGTAGAAAATTGAATGGTGATCAGAGTTAATTAGGACGATACTATCAGTGCATCCAAAACTTTCCAGTGGCAGCTCTCGTTGTAAAGATGATGGTCCTTTTTTTTGTTTTTACTGTTATCATCTAATCAAAGATGAACTTGGATATTGGAACTTAACTTCTTTTCTGTTGTTCATGATTGTAGAGAAACTTCAGCCTATTTCATTACTTCTGTTTTTCTTGATTAGTGAGAGGTGAGTGTCTACGTTGGTGAAATCCGTGTCTTTTTTATTTTGTTTTCTACTCGATATTGAATGATTTTCAATTGAGAGCTGAATTGGTCGCATTGGTGGTTAACTTGTTTAAACCAATTGCATGATGTTGAGAGCTCAATCCTGTCCCCAGAATAGGTTGATAGAAAACATGGTAACCAGAGCCTAAATGCTCTTGAAATGATGTTATTCATTGCGGTTGCCGCACCTAATCTTGATTTTCACCTTGGTGATGATTCCGCCGTAACATATTTCCCCTACATGCTTTTCCTACATCTTCCATCAAGACGACCCGATATAGGGTTATAGTCTTGTTTCTTCAGTACGTTTTACGAATCTCATAAAACAACAGAAGTTTGGAAAAGCTGAAGTTCATGGGGACACGCTACAAATTGCATAATTTGAGGGTGCACAGGAGTTTACTCTTACTCTTATACTTTGCTTGAATGGTGAGAAATTTCCTTAACCACTATAATTTGTTCCCGAGTTCAGATATTATAGAAAAATAAGCCCGTATTAGTATTTTGCTCGAAATGTATATACCATACCGAGCATTTTGAAGATCAATTCAAAAATGCAGACGCAAAGTCCCACAGAAGATCCTTTGTGCAGAGTTGCATGATTACCTGTGTTAACTCTGGTGTCAATACCTTTTTTACAAGAGACCCCATAAATCTTTTTGGTACTCGAATCCTGCGACGCATAGCATTTATAAACTGTCAATTATGCTAATCCAGGCTCGTCATGTGGTGTGTGGGAGGAGAGAGAAATTAAACATCACAAATCTCATCTCTTGAATCATTCTACCAGATGAGATTATAGCATTCATCTAGATATAATGAAATCTTTTGTACACCGAAACTGAAAATAATTGTAGTAGATGGTTATATAAAACATAGATTTTGTATCAACTTTGACGTAACTATCATGCGGCGCATTATTGGTGGTTTATCTACAAAGAAATACTATTTGTAGAGATCTTTCGATAGAGGTAAAGATTTTTATAGCGCCAACTCCAACATTGTTGTAAAACTTGTTCCTTTGACATTTCTGATTTCATATTCTAGATTGTGGGTCTAGGCCATTAGCCATCTCCAGGAAAGAAAAAAAGAGAGATGATTATTAGGCATAATTTTCAGTTTCGGTGCTGTATTCAGTTCAAGTTTAATCTAATCTTTAGAAGTTTTGCACAGCTCTCTTTAATATAAGTATGTCTTCGTTTTAGTTTCGGTATCAAATCCAGCATATTACCTTTTGTGTGCTCAATCTGACAGGATAGCTTATTTCAGTTTGATCTTATTCATCTGCAGGCTGTCAAAATTTTGTTTTTCTCATTATTCCCAATATACTTGAGCATTAATCCAGTTGACAAAGTATCTAGCTATGCATTCTCTTTTCTTTTAAGTTATTATCACATTTGAATCTTGATTTCAACTTATTTGCTGCAAGTTTCCATCATAGTTGATACATAGAAAAAGTTGGATGAAGCATTATTGCCTTCCTCGATGTATTGTATCATTACAACACTGATTATTGGTCTTTGAGATACAAAAGTACACACAAAAGTCTACCACAACTTCAAGGAATATAACCTTGGAGCTTTATATAGAACATGGATTTGCTTAAGCCAGCAGACAAATGCTCATGATTTATTTGAAAAGACTAAGCCACTTATATTAGTTGCTTCTTATTCGCAGAATCGCAGCACACAATCAACTCCAGAGATGACCACACTTTATAAAACAAACTTCTTTGTGTGAATATCAAACTTGTGAGAAGTGGACAGTTGAGGTTCCTGCACAATACAATAAGTACCTGTTATCTCCTATAAATAAGATACTCATCAATTTATCCAATAAAGACAAAGCGAGATGTTAATTTGTGAGATACAATATCATGAGTTAACAATTATACAAAAGACATGAGTTAATAATTTGTGAGATACAATATAATTATTTCGGTTATTTATTAGATGCATGAATTAGGATAAACGTACTGTTTATGTTTGGATCTCTTGGCATTGATTTGTTACTAAGCTTCATTTTAGGCGTGGCATGCTATTAAATTTAATTTACGTGCTTCTAAAGAACTAATTTATGTGGAAGGCCATATTTGCTTTTGTCTAAAACTTTCAATTCTTTGAATAGACAATACTTTGTTGTGCTTGTAGATTTTACCAAAGATACCTGTTTTAAATGGGATTCCATGCTGTTCAAGCCCACTTCACTTCGTGCTGCGCCTATGCGTTCATGCATGGACATAAGTAAACGCCCATAAGTTAATTTTGGTTCTTGTTCCATAGTTTGGACAAAGCTGTAAGTTAGGGCACCTTGTGCAGCACCTGTAAAAGCCTGCACAAACAGTTAAAAATTGATATTTACCATCTTTGATGTTCGACTCCATACGACTCACATACTTTCACTGTAAGCCTGCTGCTACTGTTATCATGGATATTACATATTTGATGCGATAAAGTCAAGTAAAGAGATCGGTGAAGTAGTTGAAGGGGACTTGCCAAAATGGAGTTCAATGTTATATTTTAGTTGATGATGCTTTTTGAATTCCTGATGTCTATCATGAAAGATAAAACCAATTAACTCCTGATTCTTAGTTTCGTTTAGTTAAGAGATATTTGTTAATCTGGGAGGAAGGAAAGAATACACCAACCGTTGTATCTCCAGAGTTTTGATGATCTTCACAGGCGCTAATAGAGATGGCCAATCCTCCACTGGTACCTTTGAATGAATTTTTAACACGGTGATCGTCCCATTTGTAGTATCCGTCCCTGATTGATAAGATGAGCCAATTTACTTGATAAATAGTTTTTGCGATTGCGAACAGTTTTTAAGTTTATATGTCTGACCTGGTAACTCTGCAAACATTTGTAAGATCCAAAAAGGTGCCACTGAAGCAGGTGTCTATGATAGCATGCAGTTTTGCGTCTTTGGGCAGCGGCCTAACTATGGTGGCATTAATTTCATCATCCAGAATCTTTCCCTCGAATTCGTAGTCCAGGGGCAATAAGCATTCATCATATCCATCAAGCTCGTCTCCATCTTGGTCTTTCATTTGTGAGCCATGGCCAGAATAGAAAAACACCAAGGAGTCCCCTGGCTGACATCCTTGGATGAGCCAACGCATCGCAGCTCTGATATTTTGCTTTGTTGGAATGCGGCTTCTGTCCTCTTCCTCTGCAGTATACGGTAAAGGTGAAGAGCTAGCAAAATACAGTATAAGTTCATAATTTATGCAATTGGCCAGGTCGTACCTGTGAGCACTAAGATGGATGACATTGGAAACCCCATCCTTTCGATCAGAAGTTTTTTCATCAACATCACATCGTTGATGCTTCCGTTGAGGGCTTGTTTGTGTCCCTTGTAGAGAATGCCGCATAAAACAGCTCTTTTACGTCCATGTGCAGCTGGAGGACGTAAAGGTTGCGGTACTTGATACATATTACCACCGTTCATTGACGGGTAAGATGTAAGACCTGGACGGACGGCGTTGATCATGTAAGGATTTCTGGACATTAAATTGACCATACCATTTACTGCAGATTGGCGGAAGCCAGTGTAGTTTCCGAGGACTGGTGTAAAGCCACCGCATGAAGGGCAGCTGAGGGATTGTACTCCTAATGGCACCAATGCCAGCACCCCACACCACCTGCACTTAAGTTGCGTAGCCATGTTTTTCCGACTATTCTTGGCGGTTGAGAGTTACCAGGTACCATTTATATTAGTTTGCTGCTGAAGAAGATTCTGTTTTATCACAATTTGGCAATTATCTGTAACATTATTCTTTGGTGGAGTGGTGTTTAGAGAATTAGATTCTAAAGTTTGATTTCTTTCACATGGTGGATTAAGTAGTTTTTCGGCAGAATTGGGTTTTTAATGGTATAAAGTTTTGTTGATTCATTTCTATCAATGACTAGTTCAAAGTGCCAAGAAAGTTTTAATGTCATAGTTTTTGCAATCTTCTCATGTGGCTTTGACCTGATAACTCTGGCATGGAATAAAGACATCTTATCATCTTTACACTGATGTAGGATTTTTGTTGTATCATTTTGAAGAGTAAAAAATTAACTCTAAAGTTTCTTTGTTTATCTGTGTTATTAGAGAAAGTTTGGGTTGAAAAAGATTGTTTTATGAAATGTAAATTATAAATTGGCTGAAGGCTAGTTTTAACTTTTAGGTTGTAAAAGTAGAGTTTCTGATGATGTTTGTAGTGTGTATTTACACAGAAAATGTGGGAAAATGCATAAACACCCTTGTTTTAGATAACATGCATTGAACCTCCTCATGTTATTATTATTATTTTTTCTTTGCACAAAATTCCCTCGCATTTTCAAAAACCTATGCCCCTTATTAAATATGAACTGTCAATTTTACCCTTTCAATAAGAGAGGGTTTTGTGCCTATTTTAATAACATGAGGGTGTATGATGCATACTTTTTTGATAATAGAAGGGAGTTTTGTGTAAGTTTCTAATAGCACGAGGGGATTTGGACAAGTTTCAGGAAACATGGGGTTATAATAACCGGAGGTGGATTTGTAGGAGGGTTTTTGAGAGCACAATGGAATGGGATTCAGTAAAGAACGAAAAAATAACACGAGGGAGTTTAGTGCAAGGCTTGGAGAACACGAGGGGATAAAAGTTTAGTCCAAGAAACCAAACACTTTTATTTTATAAAGTGGATAAAAACGCTTAAAAAAGGTAAACGTTTATGAAACAAAATACGGTTAAGTTTCTTGAAATTTAATCATTTCTAGAAAACTGAATATGTTTTGCCTTCCATGGACAATGAATCTGCTTCAAATTCTCTTAATCAGACATGAATTTTAATTTTTATATAAAGAGGCTATTAGATATCAGTAATATATTAAAGAAACACCCTGTATCTTAAGATCATCACTTAGTATTATGTCTAGAGTTGGTTGTTCTGCCATTAATTAAAGCCTGACTTGTTAATACTTTAAAGGGATAATATCACTCACACCCCCTGAGGTTTGGTGTAATATCAGTAACACCCCCTGAGGTTTCAATAATATCAGTGACACCCCCTGAGGTTTGATTTTCAGGGGGTGTCACTTATAAAATGACACTTGTACCCTTTAGTTTCATATTACCTAAAACTTCTCAAAAATAACGACACAAGTACCCTTTATTGTCAAATAATAAAATCAACTAAGAATATCGTTGATCATCTTGCATAAATTAAAACAATTTCTATATTTAATAATAAGAAGACAAAAGAAAGTCCTTTGTAACCCTAGTCACTTGTTTTCAAAATTTTAAGATTATGTGGCCCTTTCCTTAGTATGAAATATATTACCGAAACTCCAGGAATGACTCTATATAATACGTCAAGAATATAAAGTTAACATCATTATAAACAATTATTATATCTACAAAAATAGTTTCATAGTTATGAATTAAAACAAATTAATTTTGACTGTGATACGTAGTATTCAAATCAAAATATAATTTTTTTTTTTTACTAATAACATAACTAAGATTTTTAATTTAACAAGAAAACAAACGATTTACTAAAATGTAAAGAACAACAAAAAAACAAAAAAGTACTCGTGTCTTTTAATTATATTATTGTTTGAATTTATTTGAACAATAAAGGGTACTTGTGAAGGGTATTTTGTAATTTAAATTAAAGGGTACAAGTGTCATTTTATAAGTGACACCCCCCTGAAAATCAAACCTCAGGGGGTGTCACTGATATTATTGAAACCTCAGGGGGTGTTACTGATATTACACCAAACCTCAGGGGGTGTGAGTGATATTATCCCTACTTTAAAATAGAAAACGCAAGTAAAATATGTGACAGTGAGACATGTAAGGTTTAAAATAATTTCAAGTTATAACATATTATAAATGTTTTCTCATAGTAGATTAGTTGCTGTGAGAAAAAAAGTATATGAAGGTACATTTTTTTTAATTTTATTGAATACAATTCATGCCTAATTTTTCAAAATTTTCCCAAATCTGAATCTGGCACGTGAAACTTATTCTTTTTATCATAACTTGATACCAGTTGTTTCTAATTTTGTTAAGAAACAACCATATTTATGCTTCCAGGATTTTCTTTATGCGAATCTAGTCTGTGAAACTTTATTCTATTTATCATAAGTACTATTGAAATTCGTCTTGGTAAGATATTTAGCACAATTTGAAGAGTGGGATGCCCTTTTCCTTAGTTGAAATTTTTGGCTAACTATTAAATATGTGCACATGTTCTATAATAGTATGTTTGACATAAAGTAGAATATCAATGATATGGAGTTATTCTAGAATTTGCATATTCTACTGATTAGTGGAAACCTTTATAGATTCTTTAAGTTGGAAGTTTTACTATATTAAAACTCATGTGGCATGACAAAAAAGGAATTACTTGATAATTCTTGTAGACCCCTCCACTAATTGGTAGATCTTGACGGGTTAATTTAGCTTACTCTCTACGTGGGACTGGCCAAAACACGAGAAATTATTTTATGCAACCGCTGCAGCATGACATGATGTATACAGTCGGTTATTCGTGTAGATACATAGTTGGGATGAGGTTATCTTCGCTTATAATCTAGGAAAATATTTAATTTGATTCATTGGTTGCACCATATCGTCAATGCAATCAATGCAGTGGTTGTATAAAATATTTGATTTGGATGATTGTTCTCGGGCTCAAGAGTTCTTGGGAGCCCCTAACATTTCCAGAATAACCGGAGAATCCTTGTGCTGTTGAATTAAATCAAAGAGGCATCTTGTTAGTTCAAGATTACGACTTCCACCATGTTGATAGGATGTTGAACATTGTGCAAGTTCTATCGTCTACCTCAAAAACAGCTTTATTCCTTATTGAGCAAAATCCGAGATTCGGAGAGAGGGTGCTGTCTTTGGGTAGGAGAAGAAAAAGAATTTCGTTTACCTTCTGGGCGATGGTGACCATTGTTTACTTTTATCATTTTCGTGATCACCTATTCCTACAATATTTGATGTGAATTACACGTCAAATAGCTATGTTTCGGGTGGTACATAAACGGTTCTACTTTGCTGGTACCTCCGTACTAGAGTTGCTTAATGGTTTTTGACGTCTTGTTGCAAAATTCGCGTTGAAATATCTCAGCAAGTCTTATTCGTCCACTGATGCACGGATGCCTCGCAAGGTTGGAGGATTTTATCTCTTCTTTTGAAAGAAAAAAATCCGTCACATCGTGTCAAGTTGGAGAAGTTGAACCAAAACACGACGAGACATGGAAGGGCACATTGTCGCTGCCTGGCCTTAGGTAAACCAGGGCTCGTCGCTAAGTTTCAATTAAATAGGAAAAATACATTTGCATCGTTGGAGATTGGTACAATTAAAGAAACACTCTTTACTATTTGGATAAATATACAAAACCCCCCTTATTTGTTCACATTTTTATAGCTTCAAAAATGTCTCTGCAATTCAAATTTTAGCGAGTTAGTAAATCAAACTCTAGGTGCCTTGTTTTGAGTTACCTGGAAAATTCTTTTTGTGATGCAGATTTTTGTTAGTGGATCCTTTTAGTAAATCCAGTGGCCTTATTCTTAAAGGCATCAATCTTTTCAAGAGAATCAGAAACTGCAGAGCCGAAAGAAGAGTTTTCAGCCACATTATAGTTAATATGTGTTAGTTGCTATGTTTTAGAATTGTAGCCAGAGTCAAGTTTATTTTATTTTGAATAAATCAATGCTTTGTTTCCT
Source organism: Misopates orontium (assembly GCA_946800315.1). Lineage (NCBI taxonomy): Eukaryota > Viridiplantae > Streptophyta > Magnoliopsida > Lamiales > Plantaginaceae > Misopates > Misopates orontium. The sequence continues at coordinate 3,489,920 of OX326948.1, read as the reverse complement.
AGCTTTTAGGAAGTTGTTATTTTTCAGCAGATCAGATAGAATCTTAGCTGAATTGTAGGAGTATGGAGTTAGTGGTTAGTTTATCTCTATCTATTTATTGTAATGTTGACAGCACGTAGAAGTATGGAGATTTCAGCATTTAGTCTTCTTCTTTCCTCTTTTTTGTACTTCTAATTTCTTACTTTCAGCAAGTAAAATTATTGGTGCACTGAAATTATAGTTAATATGGTCCTAAAAACAGCTGAACTCTATCAAATTTTCTTGACAAAAGTATCACTGAAAATAACTTGAAAACTAAATGCCATGCATATTTTGTAAACATAATTATCTATTTATGTATCATACTTTACCAATCCCACTAAAAATTTCTACCAAGTGAAAATGTCGTCAAAATCACAAGCCGCGTCTAAGATGCTAACTTGAAGGCCTCTGGGTCGTCATATAGTTCCTCCAAAGTCTCGGCAAAGATGTCAACTCTTGCCTTCACATATTTATACTTTCTTTGTGTTATCAAAACCTTTAATATATATTCGTGATTCGTGAACTTATGATCCTTCGAGATAATTCATGGTATCTGCAAATAAGCAAACATTGAGCAGTTCATATTGATGTAACATGGTTTAAAAACAAAAATTTTAAGACGATTTCAATTAAAGTATCTGTTTTCCATGACCTTAATTAGATTACACTGTTTTATAGAGTACGTATATTAAAGCGTAAGATTTTAGACTTTCATAGCGCTAAACAAATTTGAGAATGTACTTTTTATCTCTTCTAACTTTAGTATCTGCTGCGGATTCTCTTGTTTAAATAATATATTTTATTTATAGATAAGATCATTTTCTTTACATTATATCCGTTAAATGTCTATCTTATAACCTGTTCAGAATTATTCTATTTACATGTGAACAGTTGAAAGGAAAAAGGACTATATACCAAAAAATAAAAATAAAAAGAGTTGTCCGACCTACCGGATTCGAACCAGTGACCTAAGGATTTCAGCAAACATACTACAGTCCTCCGCTCTACCAACTGAGCTAAGGTCGGATTGTTGTGTTAGCTTTCACAAAAATATATTATTTCTTATATGATTCTTAACCTAACGAGTACAACTATCGGACATATTTTTTCTTGTCATGCATGAAATTGTAAGAACTCCCGTTTGTAAACCGAATAGCATGTGTAACTTTAGATTAAAGTTTTGGTTTTAATGTATTTTTAAGTTCTTAAATATTAAATGCAAAAAATAAGTTTGGGTTTGAATATATGTTTCAGTTCATTAATATTTAAAACTTTTTGCAGTGCATGGGAGTTTTTCAACATATTTTAAGAAATTTGAGAATGTTATTGTTAGCACAAACAAATATTTTCGTTTCCGTGAAGTCAAAAATAGAATCATTTCATTATATTTCAATTAAAATTTTAAGGACGTTAATCCATTGTCAAACTTCAAAGAGTCCTGTAATTAATTTCTTATTCATTGCAACTGTGTCTGTATGTCTACCATGTTGCCATGATGTATTTGCATTTCTGCAGGAAGCAGTGCAATAACAACCTCACTACGGGTACAAAATAACATAAAATAGCAGTAGAGAATCTTGCAGAAGGCCTAAGCTTCAAGATATCAAACGGCATAACCAAGATTCTAGTGTTGAATTCTATCTAATCCATTCAGTGACATAAACTGTAATACATATCATGAAAAACACACAAAGAATGGTGGATGAGTTTCGATTTGCATGTTAAGCGAACCAAGATAACATTTTACGCGACCGAGTTAAACAACTAACTAGACGGGATTCTCCAGAAATCCTAAAAAGACAAGAAATTACGATTCAGATTTCCAATATCAGATACTCTACATCTAATTTCAGGAATCTGTTACATTGCACTATACAACACCTGAGCAGCTTCAGCTTATCTCCTTGAAGAACTAATGGCTATTCTATGAATCTCGCGAGCACAACTTATGCTTGAACTTCATGGGATGACTACTTTTTACATGCAGCTGATCTCAAAAATCCCTATTGCATTGGACCTAATCTACTTGATTTGATTCTGTAAATTAGAGATTCTGCAGCATTGCACAAGCCTTTTCTCCCAACCAATCTCACCCCAAAATTGTTATTCAACACCTCTATTCGTCTTGCATCTTCTTCCACATTACTCAGCTCAATCGCATGCTTCCTCTGAATCAAACCATAAAGATCTGGGAGACCAGAGCCCAATTTCTCACCCCCGAGTGCAACTCTTAACAAAGCATTAGATTCAGCATCAGTTGAATGTGGATCATACAAAACAGAAAAGCTACCAAATGTAAGGTCAGGGGTCTCAAACAGTGAGTCCACATCGATGTTTTCATAATTAACGGGAGTCACATTTTGAGATGGAGGAGAGGACCTCCTTCTAGCCACCCTCATTATATTAGCAGCCTCTCTCATCCCACTGAGAAAAGCTCCGTGCATTGTGGCTGGATAAAGTCTGTTAGTGGCTTCTCCAGCAAAGAAAACTCGATCAGCAACGGTCTCCGCAAGAATATCATAGTCATCTCCCGAAGCACCAACCGCAACATAAGAATAGGATCCATATGAGAACTGATCTTGACCCCATCGAGTACAAATCGCCTGAAGTGGATTTGGAACTGCAATTCCTTTTGGGCTGAAGATACTTTTCAAAATCTCCAAAACTCTATTGACGGATTCTACAGGGGACATCTTTTCAAATTTGAGAGCAGCATCTCCCGCCACAAGTGCAATTAGAAGCGGTCCACCAGCTACTGCAGAATAACTATAAAACAAAAAAAATTCGCCTCTCATTTTAGGATCATCAGTCAAATGCCCAAACGTATCAATTTCTCCGCCCCAAAAATCATACGAAAACAAAATGGCAACTTTATTTAATAACCCAAATCCTAATCTATCAATTGCTTCTTTCTTCTGTTGAGGAAGCTCAGGTACAAACTCGATCGATCCTTTCTTTAGCACCCCTAACGGGACCGTGCAAAGCACCACATCACTTCGGTATTCTTGTCCTCCAGCATAAACCAAAACTCCATCACTTCCATACCTCACGCTCTCCACCGGATGGTTGTAAAAGATAGGAAGGTCCTCCGCCAAAGCCTTAACCAGCCTCCCATTCCCTCCAGGTATAAAACAATGATCTCCACCCATTTCATACGGATCATCTTGATCCCAAAAAGCCATAGACAAGTTCGACATCATCGTCGCATTCGCATACTCTAGATTCGCCAAATGCCAATCCAACAACATCCGCTCCAACGGCTCCTCAGCCACTTTATACACAAGCCTAAACGCCTCCAAAGCCGTTCCTAGCGAAACGTCCACACTCCTAACCTCCTCCATGATCCCCTGCCTAAGCTTACAAACCCTATCCAACAACTTATTAAACGAAACCTCCACTTTCGAATCAACATCCGAGTTAACCATTCTCCCATTCGGCAAATACAACGGACAAATGTCCCTCACCTTATGAAGCAGATAACCAAGCTGCCGCGCCAAAACCCCCAACGGATTACCATTAATCCCCGTCAAAACACTCCCACCCAGATCCGCAGCACCCACAACACTCCCATCACTCCCGCTCATCTTCTTCGTCCTCACTCTCCCTCCGGGCCGTTCCCTCCCCTCGAGCACAATAACCTTAAACCCCAAAAAGATCAACTGCCTAGCAGCAACTAACCCCGACAACCCCGCACCAATCACAATCACGCTCTCCTTCTCCTTTGGCATTCCATCAAACACCTTTGTCTTCACCTCCTTTATCGCCGGCGCGACCCCAAAATTAATATACCCATGATGCAGTAAGAAATTATACGCCGAGCTCACGAGATTCTTATGCTCCGCACGTATCGATTCCAGCGCGTGATCCCTCGTCAGCCAAACATCGACGTTCGACCTCCACCTCGACAGAATATGATTCCTCACAATAATGTAGTTCGCCTGCTCGGCCCCGCCAACTCTCGACACCACGTTGGCCTCGATTTCTTCCTCGGTGAGAGAATCGACGGGGAATCCGACGGAGATTGCGATGAGGGCTTCGATGTCGACTTCCTTCGAGAGGTCGGAATTGTTGCCCCTGCGGCGGCGCTGATGGGCGGAGGGCGAGTCCGGCAGGTCGGGTACGGCGGCGAATGAGGGTTTGGGGTGGGGCCGGAGAACGCGGAGGCGAGAGGAGGAGGAGATCATGTCGGTGAAGATTTTCTTGCGACGGCGTCGTTTTTTGCGGGGCTGGATTTGGGGGTCCGGGTCGGGTTGTTGGGTGGGGGTGGGATCGGTGATTTCCATGGGTGGGTGAGGGGTTGACGGGTCGGGTACGGAGGCATTGTTGTCGGCGGTGGAGGATTCGGGTGGTGGATCGGTGGTTGATTCCATGGATTTGCAGGGAGGAGAAGAGTTGTTAGGGTTAGGGTTTTAGATACGCAATGTGAAAACATATAGTACTATTCTTTTTTCAGCTTTATTTGTTATTATTAAATGATTTAAGGAATGGTAATAAAATACACAGTCTGATCACACGTTTTTCTAGGTTGTAAGTGCAAATTGTTCATTTTTCAACTCAATTATGTCATATAATATTCAATATTAATGATTTTAAAATAATTCAAAAAAAAAAGTTTATGATCTTTCAAAAGATGGTTGTGGACTTTGGTGAAGAAGGAGGTCCATCGTCCACATTAAGTATATCGACATAATAATCCACCATATGTATGAAAATGTGTGGCAAAAGTTGTTCAAACTTGTGGTGATTTGACAAGCGTTTTTCATATTACATTCAAAATTATCTTTGAGTTCATTTTTGTTTGTTATTGTCATATATGAAATGACTTGAGTTATTCAAGACCACGTACCTAAGTATACATAGTTTGCAGATGATATTGTCATAATTGGTGAGACGAGGATATGCGTCGATGCAAGTTCCAGCTACGATGACATACTTCGTAATTTCGAGATCTTTGATTGAGTTGAATCAAAATAGAGTTATTCTCGAGAACAAATTTTGTAAACAAAGAATCTCTGATCCTAATGTTATAACACAGGATGGAAACAAGATATCGAGAAGCACATAGTTTCAGTACATAGACTGTATACTCCAAAAGGATAGATGACTAGATAGTGATGTCAAAGATTATGTTCAAGTTGGCTAAATGAAATAAAAAAAGGCGCTACAATATGTTTTTGGTATTGTAGCTTTACTTTAAAACTAAAAGGAATATTCTATTGAATTGTCATACACGCCTAATTGTAAAGCATTAAATGTTGGCTATTGAGCATCATCATCATGCATATAAGACGAGTGTAGCTGAATCCACATGTGATATTGGATATGTGGTAGCACGACAAAAAAAGGGTCATAAATTAAGACAAGCACAACAAATTAGACATAACATCAATCAACGAGAAGATGCGAGAAAGTCGTTTACTATAGTTCAATCATGTGCAACAAAGATCCATAGAAGCACCAATATGATGTAAGGAGACCTTGATCCAAGACAAAAACAAACGGCGACCAGAGAAACTTGAATGAATTCCAACAAAAAGCTAGACATAAAGTTTATAAGCTTAAAATGAAGACATTCTACTAAATAGGAACGAGTGGATAGTAAAACCTCATATTTCCTACCCGACATGATTCTCATTTGGTTCATGTAGTTTATTTTAAGTAATTGAGAACATAGTCTTAATTGTTGTTAGTTCCTTAATATTTAACAACATGGATCAAAGTTTCTTTTCTTTTCTTTTCCACGAAAAGTATCGAAACGTTTCCATTTTTTACTTTATGGAAGGAAAACATATAATATTTTCTACTTCTATTGTAGCAACCATTTTTACGAAACATATCGAAAAGATCACGAAACATTGCGAAAAGTTTCTAATATTTAGCATACCAAAACACTTTATCGAAACGAAATCTTGATCCATGTTTAACAAACACATGTAATGTAAAAGAAAATCCTGCCAATAAGCGAAGGATTTTTCTTGAAAATTATTGTTCTCTTAAATTGATAATATTAAAGATATATCTATTATTCAAGTTTATCATAAATCCTTGTCATGAATTATCCAATTCTCTTTATTATTGTTATTACAAAAGAAACGAAAGGAAATGGATGTGTCTACGTGTGGTGTCATAATTCATAAACTATAGTCCCTCAAAACTACTCCAGTCCAAATCCTTAATCCACAACTCGTCCAATCTTATGTGGTCTGAAATCCACCTGTCACTCTCACAATCCTACTTGGCAAACCACCACCCCGCCACCCCTGAATATTCAGTAGCTCAATTGTACCAAACAAACTGTTAATCTGAAGGAACAAGAAGACAGTGAAGTGATGAGTACTGCTACAGCTTCATTATCACCACCAACTCTATTCCGCAACAACAATCCATGCTGCAACCAAACATGGTCCACCAAAATCTCCCTCCCTCCGGCCACCAACCCCGCCGGCCGGACCTCATTCACCACCAGGGCCGCCGCCTCACCCACCGGAAAATCCAAGAAACGGAAGAACAATCAGATCAAAAAGATGGACACTAGTCAACAACAAGATGATGATAAAAAAACATCACCATCACCATCACCACCTCAAGAAGATGGGGAGTTATCCCCTGCAGCTACGACAACTACCTCTGTTACGGCGATCAAGAACCGGCTCGACGAGGTGAACCCGGTGGGATTGGGGAGGAAGTCGAGGCAGATTTTTGACGAGGTGTGGAGGAAGTTTTCCGGGTTGGGACAGATTTCGAGGACCACGAGGACGGACGACGATGAGGCCGCGCTTTTGATTAGGGAAGGTGGGCCGATGTGCGAGTTTGCGGTGCCTGGAGCGCAGAATACTACGGTGCTTGTAGTGGGGGCGACTAGCCGAGTTGGTCGCATTGTGGTGCGGAAGCTTATGCTCAGAGGCTACACTGTTAAGGTAGTTTTCTTTTCCTTTGATTATTGAATTGTCGTCTCGTCTAAAAGTTGAAGCTTTTGTAGAGATTAGACGTCCAGGCTGCATTGTTTTCTGCTACGATCGAGACGTGATATTTATTGATAAATGAATGACTTTCGGATGGTTGAGAACACTAGACCTCTTTTTGATCTGGATTGATCATATTGAATTGCGGCGTTGTCCAAAAATTTGGGCTTTTATAGAGATTCGACATTAAATTGTTGCATCAAATAGGGGGTATTTGCTAATTTTAATTTCACAGGAAGTATTTGCTAATAAAAACTTTGTAGGGGCTATGCCAATTTGAAATAACACAAGGGCGGTTTTTGTAAATAAACTTCAATTTCGACGATAATAGTTCCATAAGCATCAAGTAGTTATGGTAGATAGAATTTTGGTATCAGTTTTGCGTGCAGATCAATTAAGAGTATGAGGGGGATTATTTTGCTAGCTTTTGAATTCCACGTGGTATTTGCTAATAAAAATTACGCAGGAGTTTTTTGCCAATTGAAATAATACAAGGGTGGTTTTTGCAATGTACTCTTACTTTCATGTAATGTATAATATCGAGAACATTTACTAGAATTGGTGTAATTTAGAGCTGATTGTTTGAGGAATTTGATTGATTCTATGATCAGGCTTTAGTAAGGCAAGCTGACAAAGAAGTGGTGGATATGCTTCCGACGTCTGTGCAAATAGTAACAGGGGATGTTGGTGAGCCTTCCACTCTAAAAGCTGCCATTGAGGGCTGCAACAAAATCATCTATTGTGCCACAGCTCGTTCATCTATCACTGGTGATCTGTACAGAGTCGATCACATCGGAGTTTATAATCTCACCAAAGCCTTTCAGGTTTGGAATATCATGTTTTATATACGTTGTGTCGCATAATCAGTGTAAATGATCTTATATTTCATATTTGTTTTATCCAACTTGTAGGACTACAATAATCAGCTTGCCCAACTAAGAGCTGGAAAAAGTAGCAAAAGCAAGCTATTAATCGCAAAATTCAAGTCTCAAGATGCAATGAATGGATGGGAAGTCCGTCGAGGTACTTATTTCCAGGACGTAGTCGCTTCTAAGTATGATGGAGGAATGGATGCTAAGTTTGAGTTTACTGAGGAAGGAAATGCAGAGTTCTCAGGTATTTTAGTGAAAATCAGATCAATGTTAAACTAGACAAGAAGTCTAGAACTATAGGATTCATGAAAATACTTCGTCTATTTGTTCTTTATTGTGCTAATTTTGACCTTTTCTTCAAACAAACAGGATATGTTTTCACAAGAGGAGGCTATGTTGAACTATCAAAGAGACTTTCACTTCCTCTTGGCAGTACCCTTGACAGGTATAGCGTATTTAAAAAAGCAATCTTCCATGATACTCATTATTAATCGAAGTCGTCGTTAAGATATATGAGTCGTCTGATGGTCATGTTGTGATGTTTAGGTACGAGGGTCTCGTGTTCTCTGTTGGTGGGAATGGGAGATCTTATGTAATAATTCTCGAAGCTGGTCCTTTGGCAGACACTTCACAGAGTAAAATGTACTTTGCCAGAATTAGCACAAAAATTGGTTTTTGCAGGGTGAGTTATTATACTGTGAAGTGTTAAAAAAAGTACTATCTTTGTGGACGAACCGACTTACTTTTAATCCTTGTACTATTTACTCGTTTTTCTCATGTATAATTGCATACAAGTAGTAGTTGCACTTTGGTAATTCTGACTCACGTTTATACTTTTGCCAGGTGCGAGTACCATTTTCATCTTTTAGAGCCGTCAATCCAGAAGATCCACCACTGGATCCATTCCTCGTGCATACCTTGACTATCCGCTTTGAGCCAAGACGACAGGTTTGCTTCAAATTGTTGTAGTTCTAATTCTACTCGCTATTGAGTTATTTACCGTTCGACCAAACTAAGGAATGTGTAATATATATTACTGTATCTTAGAAATAGAAATGTCGAAAGCTTCTGATCATAATGCCACGTTGGTCTTGATTTAATAAATGTTCACTCTTTCGGATTCAGAAACCTACAGAAACAGGACCTGTTGGGGGAAAACAAGACTTGAGAAGCTTCCAGTTGATTTTTGAATATATCAAAGCTTTGCCGGTAATGATTTTTATACATCTTCTTAATGCAAAGAATTGTTTTTTACTGGAAACATCCATTTTTTATTTAAAGCCATGTTCACATTTTCATTCTCATGAAGCACAATATATTCTTTATGCTTTCTGTTCATAATCCTTATGAGAACGCGGATGTATCGAACACGTTTTCCTCTTCCGAATTTTTTCAAATCTTAAAACTTGTATGCTGTATTCTTATCATTACAGACTGGGCAAGAAACAGATTTTATCTTAGTTTCGTGTACGGGATCAGGAATAGAGCCTACTCGAAGAGAGCAAGTTTTGAAGGCTAAGAAGGTTCCTCTTTTTTTCACATCCCTTGCTTTATATCAAACTTCCTAATTTCCCAACTCATTTTGTTTACTAATCTTTGTAGGCCGGTGAAGATTCACTAAGAAGATCTGGCCTTGGATACACAATTATTCGCCCTGGACCCCTAGTGGTAAATATGTTTGAACATAATTGAGCTTATAATCCAATCAAGTTATAAAAACATTAAACAAGATTGTGTTTTGGCAGGAAGAACCTGGCGGCCAACGAGCTCTAATTTTTGACCAAGGGAACCGGATATCTCAGGTGAGAATCATGTTAATATGTCTTGGTTCTTATTCAACGTTATGCCTGTGGTTTAGCAACTATACATTTGTTATATGCAGGGAATAAGCTGCGCAGACGTAGCTGATATATGCGTAAAAGCATTACACGACTCAACTGCAAGAAACAAGAGCTTCGATGTGAGTATTTGATCATTGTAATAATAAAAACAGAAAGATGTGCAACTCGAACTAATCTCTGTTTTGACTGACTAGGTATGTTACGAGTATGTAGCCGAACCTGGGAAAGAGCTTTACGAGCTGGTAAGAGACGATTCATTACCTAATAACTTTTATCCTCATTTATTAATTTTCATTCTTAGTTTCGTATTGTAGTTCTGAAAACAACGTTACATTTACGTGTGTGTGATCTTGTTTTCATAGGTTGCTCATTTGCCTGACAAAGCAAATAACTATCTAACACCAGCTCTTTCAGTTCTTGAGAAAAACACCTGATGAATCTGCAGTCGGCGTATCATCGGTACTTAAATTTTTCTTCTCGGGTTTCTTTTTTTGTCCAAAGAAAGGTAAATGTTGTAATATAGGGTATAGATTTATTCTTCATTGAACTTTATACTTCTCTGTATATGTTCTGATTGCTCAAGCAAAGTGTATGAGCGGCTACTGAAGATGTGTATCAATACATGAGCTCTATGTCTTTCTAAGTATGATGTATGTATATTATGATGATGTTGCAAATAAAATTGTTATGCGAAAAATAGTACAGAACTTATTACGCATTTGACATACTACATTTTGATTCTGAAACAATATTATACAATTTGTGCAGTAGGTTCACGACGGCTCAATCTTGATGGTTCTGTTATGTAACATGTATCATAGGCTTAAATTGAAATTGGCCCTGAAATAATAGAAAAATAGTTACTGGCCCAAGGTCACATCTTTTATATTGGACGAATCTCAACGAACACAGATTTTAATTATCACTAAAGTCAAGCTGTTATATTTTGTGGAAGGAATCATTTTTCAACTAGGGGAACCGGAATTGGAAGCATGGATCAAAGTTTGCAAACGTTTCTTTAAAAAATGAAATCTTTTTGTTTTTAACACTACAAAAATAAAGCATATTTTTTTTTGTAATCTCAAAAAAATGTCAAAAGTCCTCAATAATTGCAAAATGCTTAAAAAATGAAGAAAAAAAAACATATAATGGGGTGAGAGAGGCTCGAACTCTCGACCTCAGGATCACTCAACTTAGCTATGAGACCTACGCGCTAGCCAACTGCGCCACCACCCCTTGATGTTATCCTGTCGCCATTAGTAAATTATATTGTTAATTTGGGATAAAATCATTAAACCGCTTATACTATTCCTCGATTGCATTTTGCCCCTGTCCTTTTATTTTTTGCGACTTGCCTCCTATACTATGGATAAATAACATTTTGCCCCTGAGTTCAAATTCAATGGCGGAAAATAGTGACATGTGTCCATATCCAACGGTGAAAAAATGACTCGGGGGCAAAGTGCTTATTTATACATAATACAAGGGATAAGTTGCAAAAATTAAAAAAATAAGGGACAAAATGTAATATAAGGTAAAGTATAGGGGTTTAACGTTTTTATCCCAATTAATTTTCCAAAGAAAAATTTGTCCTAAAGAATTACATGTCCATTTAATACTTGCTTAGTCAAACCATGTTTCCACTATCTATTCAAAACTTTCATTGATTCACTTGTGGTGTTGTTCGGTAAACTTCAACTCATGTTATTGGACTGGGCCCAGTTTCATGATATAGTACCCCGTCAAAAGTCATAATCAAACCTGCGGAAAATGAAATGAGATGCACGGACGGGAGAGGGACGAAACAATTTTGCACGTGCTTGTTATAACATAACGCATGAGTCATGACTAAATACTGGTCAAAAGTAGGTTAATTAGCCTCACAAAAAAAAATGGCATTGTCCCTCATAGTTTTATCTTTTTTGGACGCGTTTGCTTTCCTTTTCTCTATATGGCATAATTAAGAGTGGTCGTAATATACATTTCAGATGTATAATTAATAGATCATTTGGATTTGTTGATTCATTTTTCAATGGGGCGATACTTAAATGGACTTTTGGTGTGTTGGTTTGTTGTATTAGATGTAAATAAGAGGTAAATACCAACTTCACCCCTAAAACCTCCATTGGAATTGAGAGACATCTGCAAAGATTCGAAAATGCTTCAAAGCTCTATGTAATGGACAAATTCACACACCACTCAATGTTAACACAAACCAGCAAAAATTGACATGTCTCTCTCTCTCTCTCTCTCTCTCAAGTCATAGTACTCCCGTGTATGACTTTATATATATTCCTTGTACTACTCTAATATATCATTTCGTGTACATGTGTTGACACTTGACATATAACCACGTATTTTTTCTTGCATTATGGAAAATCACACATGTTGTCAACATAATTATGTAGCACATGAAGTAGCTTAACAAACAAAATGTAGTACTTTTTTTTTTTGTTAAGAAAAAAAAAAATCTAGTACATGAAGTGATAAAAAGATCCACATCAGGACACATTGGACGACCTCAAGGAATATATTTATTATATGGTGTATTTTTGTAGTAGTATATGAGATTCTCCTTGGTCAAATAAAATACATTTTTAAAGAATAAGACAAAGATTTTTAAAAAAACCTACTTAGTAAATGCTAACAACAACAAAGCATATGCACTAATAAAAGGTATCAATTAAGAATAATCTCATTAATTCTCCAAATTCTTGTACGAAGTCCCACCAACCTTTCTTTTTCCACTCCACCGTCTTCATCCTATCATTTCTTTCCTTTTAAAGTGATACTCGATGAACTGTTAGGTTCTTCACCAGTTAATTCTTTCTCGATATAAAAATTCTTTGAATTTAAGAAAGTTGTCGTGTTTTATATATATATATATATATATATATATATATATATATATATATATATATATATATATATATATATATATATATATATATATATATATATATTTGTTTAATAACTTCTGCAATCTCTAAGATAAAATAAAATGATCAATAAGTTTAATCAATTAATCAAGAATGGTAATTAGCTTGATTTCCATACATTTTAATCGTATGCGTTTTGGAGTGAAAATATACTTTTCGACCATTTTTCAAGACTAATTCATTACTTTTACTAATACGTAATGCACAATATGCAATACATATGTTTTTATAGCCTCACATATATGCATGGATTAAAGTTCTGTTGTATGTTTCGATCATCTAAATATTAGAAATATTTCGTAATTATTCGGAAGCTTTTCAACATTCAAAAACTTCGTAAAAGTTATAGTTGTAATAAAATTGAAAACTACTTGTATGTTTCGTTTCGACAAAGTGAAAAACAAAAACGTTTTGTTGGTTTTCAAGGAAAATTTTGATTCATGCATATATATGTTTCCCAGGAGACACCATTCAAAGTTAATCCGAACACATACTAATTTTCTTTTCACTCTAAAGTCAGGGAAAACTAACATCTTTTCTCATCAAAAAATAGAAAATCCAAACAAACCCCGAGTCTTACTTATTATTTATCTCAAAATATATTAAATATGCTAAATATTGCAACTTAATTTAAAAAACTCCGCGAAAGTCATGTATCATGGCCACAATAATTCATTATTATCTGAAGTTACTTAAACCCCATGCATCTTCTAGAAATGACAATTGTAGTTACTTGTAAGCTATGATGCACGGACACGGATACGACACGATACGAACACGACGACACAGATTTTTTAAAATTACAAGACACGACACGGCCGTAACACGGCTGTATTTTTTATATTAAAATATAGAAGACATCATCATAATCTGCACAAATAATATTATTACGTTCAAATATAGAACAAATCAAACAAATTTACACTCAAAACCAAGTAACCAACTACTACAAGTTCAATTAATAGTTATTAAAGTTTAAGTCATAAATTTCAAGCATTAAATACAAAGGTATATACACAAATCAAATGATAAAACAAAGTGTTATATAATACTCAAATAAAATATTTAAATAGGCTATTAGTGCCACGCCTCGACGAAAGAACGAATATTTTTTGTCTGTCCTTGTTGTTTGCGCAAAGAGAAACACAGTAGGCTTATTCGTGAGATTTGATTGGGAAAAAAGTTATCATTTATGCATTTTTGCTATTTAATTATTTAACTTTTAAAGTTTAATGTTAAATTCTTCTAATATCTTTATCTATATATTTTAAGAAAGTTAAATTTTAACCATAAATAAAAATAAAAAATTACAAAATCAGCTCAAAATGTGTCAAGACGTGTCGGACACGTCCTTAGAACGAGTCCGACACGTTGTTCCTTTTCTTTTTCTTTTATTTTTATTAAGACACGCCACATGACATATTCGACACGTGTCGGAGGAGTGTCGGTGTCAATGTCGTGTCGAAGTGTCGGACACCGTATAAAATAAATTTTCGAAGTGTCAGTGCACCATAGCTTGTAAGTAGTAACACGTGACTTCGATGGAAGTTCATGCATGTACCTCATAAGTTTTGTTTTACTTGTACGTGAATGTTTCGTTAAATTAAGATCTCAATTGAAAATTAAGGGTATCACGTCAGGACGAATACGACCTAGCTGCTATATTTGACAGAACAGTACTAGTACCAATTTTGGCTACTTCTAGCTCATATAATTACTTAGATTGAGATCACGAAAAAATGCCTCCACAGTTTCAGCATACATTTACTTCTGCATTTATACAAGACACATCTACAGTGGTAGGTGGCATGGATCAAAATTTCGATTTTTCGACAAATTTTGGTAACACGATATTATAAATTCTTCGTCACCAAATTTTGGAAGAATTTCAAGATTTTTCGGAAATGGAAAAACTATTGCGACAATTATGAACTTAAAAAATATCTCGTTTCGACTGAGGCAAAAATAAGAGCGTTTTAATATATTTCGTAGAAATATTTAGAATTTTGACCTGGAGATAACCAAAGTATTAATTATTGAATTAAGACAGCAAATTCTCGAAAGTACAGTTGATGTCTTGGATTAAATTTTTTTTTTTAATATTCGTATGCTTCAACAACTTCTCCATTATTGACTATTAATTTAGTATTATTATCATGGGGCAGAAAGTGAGATTTTGGATTCCGTGTTTTATTTTATGGTCTGAATGCGAAAGAAGATGGAGACAGATCCGTTGAAGGGTAGTTGAGGATGCCAAAGTCCACCTAACTCCTACAATATAATTCATCAAAAAAAAAACTCCTACAATATAAGGCATTTTCGTAGTAGCTTATGAATCTTGGTAGTTGAAGTAGAATAAATTGCAAAAAAGTGCCCATGTGAAAATCAGAATTAGCAATAATTAAATCTTTTTGGTAATTTTCATTAGCAAATATCCTTCTAAAGTTTTTAAAATTAACAAGTACCTCTAATTAATTACTCCATTTAATTGATTGACACATTCTAATTAAAACTGATAGCTAAACTTGGTTTTAATGTACTTATGTGATGCATAAAGGGCTAATATTTATTTTTTAAAATGAATTTCATATAATTTTTTTGAAATTGAAAAACAAAGCATTACTTTTAAGATATGTAAAAGTAAAGATACGATATTGATTATTTTCATTATGTTTTTAAGGGATTTCAAAGAATCTGAAAAGTATTATAATGTTTAGTTGAATAAAAACCCATTTTAATATAAAACTTAAATACATAAAACTGTTACCAACTAGTTCAATCAACTTATAATATAACAATCTGGGGTATTTGTTAACTTTTAAATTTCACAGAGAGTATTTGCTAATAAAAAGTTGTAGAAGGGGTTATTTGCCAAGAGTAAAGAGGTAGCTTTTGCAATTAACTCGTTTATAGTCATGTATTTGTCAGTTTACTTGTTTCTTGTGTTCTCTTTAGTCTCTCTCTTACACACGCATATATTCTCTCAACTCTCAAGCAAACAATTCAAAGGCCGTGGACCAAATAATCCGCAACAAATATAGTGTCATACGTATATCATGTATTTTGGAGATTAAACGTTTGGAATAATTTTGACAAATGCAGCAAGTTGGCATTTTACATCGGCCGGCATTTGTTTGAAAATTTTAAATTATAAAAGTACGTATAGGTGTAGTAGAGTATCAAATTATTCGAAAAGAAAAATAACGGAGTTATTGAAACTTACGATTTTGAAACCTAGTCAAACTCGACTGTTAAATACATAGAAGTAGAACTATAGCACTCGTTAATATAGGAAGGAAACACAAGAATAGATTTTCTAGTTTTCCTTTTGGTGATGGAAAAGTAGATAGTGTGTTTCCTTAGATATATACATATATATTATATTAACGATATAATTTCTAATGTTATATTCTCTTAGTTCCATAAAGTTTCCAACAGAAATGCTGATGACAATCTGTTTATATATTTCTGACTTTTAATCAGTGCTAATGTAATTGTCCCAAATCCAAATATAGTATTTGCTTTTATTGGTAATAATTGATGACATGAGCAATTTAGACGGTCTTGGCGTTCTGAGGTTATCCATTGTTAAGAGAGTTTACTAAAAGGTGATTTTATTTATGTCTTTGGAGTAAAAATTGAATTTGAAGCTTTTACAAATTTAACTTTACAAAAACTTAATTATATCTTTCAAGAAATTAAGAAGAAAAATGGAATGAAAGTATAAGCTAAGAGCCTAAGATTAACCTCGAAAGTCCAACTCGACTCCTCGGACTTAATAAATGCACCACTTCAAATACCCTTTGGAAAGTTGTACAAGATTTGATTCGATCAGTTAAATTAATCATTATTAAATTATAAGATCGTTTCTTTATGTAATAACCATGTTGACTTCGATACATTTACAACTAACAAGATAGGTCACAGCCAAGAAAAACTAGAATATTATATTTTTCAAGAAGAAAATGAGAATGTTATAATAAGAGAAAGGTACCGTAACGCGCATGCGGGGAAGGGGGCATGCAAATGATTTGCTAGGGGCCGCCATGTAACGAAAAAGAGAGGTCAAATAATGCCAAACAAATTATATTTGCAATAAGTGTTGCACCAAATAACTTACACATTTTGGTCACACAATTTGTCATTGATCTATGTTTATGGTTTTTAATTTCCAAAACAAAAAAAAAAAAAAACATACACATTTCCCATATAAACTTAATCAAAACAATACAAAATGACAAACTGTGGAAAATAACACACTTCCTTCATAACTTCAGTTTTATGTCTTGCATTTCTATTTTTACTAGTTCTTGAGAAGAATCTCATTGATCAAATACTCCAAGTTGTGATGAGAAGAACCACCCTTCTTAGCAGCATACTGCGCTTTATCTTTCCATTCCAACGCTTTCTTCCTCATCGCTTTCCCTTTCTCTCCCTCCATCAATATCTTCACCAACTCCGCCACTTTATCCCTCGCAACCTCGCCTTCAATCTCCAATCCCATGTCCCAATCGGTGCATGCATACCGACAATTAGTTTGTTGCTCCGCGAAAAACGGCCAACAAATCATAGGCACGCCTTCGGATATCCCCTCGATAGTCGAGTTCCATCCAGAGTGCGTCAAGAATCCACCCACCGAAGGATGGGCCAATACTTGTTCTTGAGAGCACCATCCCACCATCATTGCTCGCCCTTCGACTTCCTTTGAGTACTCCTCGGGCAAAATTGCGGATTCTCCACTAACCAAATCCGGTCTAATGATCCACAAAAAGTATTGGTCGCTATTAGCCAAGCCCCATGCGAACTCCAATAGTTGTTTAGGCGACAACACCGTGATACTTCCAAAGTTCACGTAAAGCACGGAATTTGGCGCTCTCTCGTTGAGCCACGCGATGCACGCATCGTCTTCCTTCCACAAGCTTGAGCCTATTGATTTTATCTCAGGCTTTTCGATTTCCTTCTCCAACAATTGGAGTGGGCCTATGGTGGAAACATGATCAAATTTTTGCCTAAGGGCATTCAATACGTCATTCTCCAAATCGTCGAACGTGTTGATTAGTACAGCCTTGGCACGAGACGCATTTTTGGTCTGCAAAATGTTGTAGTTCACCATGATATCATTAGGATCAGTTGTTCGAATGAAACTAGGAAAATCTCTGAGCCTGATGTTCTTCATCCCTGGCACCCAGTCTAGTTCGGTGTCAAGATGGCCATTAGTTATTTGGCTTTCATCTGCAATAAAAAAAAACAAGGAATAAAACATTAAGAGCTAATCACATATATTACATATATCTCCTTTTGTTAAATTATTACATGAAGGAATATTAACCTCAGTAAAAGTAGATTAATACACAAATTACTCTACGTAATTTTGAAAGGTTAAAATGACCACAATACCTTAAATAAATAGTATTTTTATTATTGTTTCTATAATTTAAAGCTAAAGAAAAAAGAAATATTATACAAGATAAGGGTAAGTAAAAAATTATTTTCGGATTAAAATCGGTTCAATTACTGTCTACTGACTTTGGTAGGTGAGTTATACTTCCGTAGAAGTGTAGATATCGTGCAAAACTTATGAAAATACATAAATGAATTAATTGCTCTACTCTTTTTTCATGGGAGGCTAACTTGCAAGTACATCTTAAACACATACAGGACTGAAATTTATCAAAAGTGGCCATCAACGTCGTACCATGTTTATCATAGATCACTTATGTTGTCTTAAATCTTAATTGCAATCCGCATTTTTTTCCTAATTTTAATCCTTCGATCAAAAAATCGGGTTTAAGTTTGGCCGGACAACTAAAAAAAATACTAAATGTAAGACCAAAACTGAATCAGGACAACACAAATGACAAGAAATAGACAAAGTACAACTTATAATACCTATTCTGATATCGATATGCCAAAAAAAACCAAACTTACATTAAACTTATCAATAATAGCTAGCCCAACATTATATTAAAAAACAACATTACAAAAATAACCAATTATTACCTTCAAGTGGAAACAATCCTCGATTTACAAGCTCCACATAGTTACAATATCCCATGAAGCCACAAGCACTAGTAGTAAAAAAC
This sequence comes from Misopates orontium, assembly GCA_946800315.1. Taxonomy (NCBI): domain Eukaryota; kingdom Viridiplantae; phylum Streptophyta; class Magnoliopsida; order Lamiales; family Plantaginaceae; genus Misopates; species Misopates orontium. The sequence goes on along the minus strand of OX326948.1, from coordinate 3,471,202 downwards.
ACCACCTCAGGAATATTCAGCTTCTCAGCCGCATCGAGCGTAAAACTCATGACACCATCCGACACGATACAGCTAACGTTCGGACAATCCGAAGATTCGTTGAGACTTTTAATGAGGTCCAAAAACGGAGGCAAACCGTTTTTATCTAACGAATCGCATAGTTGAGGTATGTCTTGCGTTGCGTCTTTGTCGGATAGCGGGAGGCCATCGGGTATGGTTTTGAACTGAAAATCTTTAAGACCGGATACGGATTCGGGGCCACGGGCACGAACTAGACGGTTGTGATTGAATTCGGTGTTGACGAATGTGATGAAGAAGCCTCTTGAGTTTAATATTTTGGCTAGTTTTAGGATGGGAGCTATGTGGCCTTGTGCGGGGTATGGGATTAATACGGCATGAGGCTTCATTTTTTGGTTTTGGTTAAATTAGAAAGTGATGTGATCAAGTGTTTTTTTGGAGTTTGGTGTGTTTGGGAAGGCTCAATGGAGTGGTATAAATAGAAAGGAAGTGAGTGGAGAAATTTGCAAGAACCACCCTTGTGTTTATCTTTAATTGACAAGTAGTTCTTGGTAAAATTTTATTTGAACTTTTTTTTTGGTAGGCTACGAGGGCCTCAAAGGATTCAGGATTAATCCTTGTTTGCGGTTTGTGAGTGGTGTTGACCCGAGGGGATTTTGTGTAAGCTGAGGGATTAAACACAAGATGTCCTGCTTAATAGATCACCTCACGCATGATCAAACTCAATAGGTACTTATACTGTTGAGCTAATCATTCAAGTAGGAAATTTTATGAAATTTAGAAACTAGCAAATCTCCGATTACGCTTAATTGATCTGCATTTTGTGGCAACACTGTATTTGTTAATAGTATTTATAATGTAGCATGGATATCCTCTTTTAAAAAAAATCGGAAATTAAAAGCTTTTAGATCTCTAAACAAATATAGGGTACTCATTAATTGTTTGATTGATATTTTAAAGAATGTCCAAAAGAACCTCAACAAATTATAAGTAACTTAATTTGTAATATTATATATATAGATACACATTTAATATAAAATCTAACATACAAAAATGGTTAGTTATAGGTAAACGCGTCATGTATTAATTTCCGAATTTCATGGGAGTACATATTGGCTAATTAATTAACATTTCGTAGGGACTTATGGGAAAATTGAAAACAATACGGGGATGGTTTCGGCGATTTGTTTGAAACAAACAATATTATAATCGGCAAGTTGAAATAGAATTTGTTATTGTATAAGGTTGAAAACTGCATTACGATGAGGAATTCACGTTCATATAGTTAAGACTAAGCTTTGTATATTGTTAGTTGCATATCAGTTTGTGGGCGGCATGAATATTTTATGTTTGCTATAGTTTGAGGATGATGTATGGGAGTTGATTAGGTCAGGTCAATGAATATGGGCAGTTGAATATCATTTAAGAAATTTCTATCCGATTGCAGGAAAGTTTAGAGTTTCATTACATGTCCCAATGCAAGATGTAAAACAATAGGAGAATTAAATGCAAAATTAGTCCCTTAATTTTAAGATTTTGCAATATATAGTCTTTGCTTTTATAACTTGTAAAATATAAGAGTTCTTTGCTTTCACATAATTTAGCCTAATTTCTGTTATAACTTGCAAATATTGTCTTTCATCTTTAGTCGTTAGTAATTTACATCATCTCTTTTTCAATTTTAATTCTTCAGTTATTTCTTGTGAATTGTTTTAACTTTTAAGCATCTAATGAGCAATTTGTTAGATTCTTTCTCTATATTTTCAAGTGGTTAATTAATCTTTTATTTTTTTAGAATGTTAGATATAAATATTCAAATTGCTTCCTTGAACACTGAAGTCAATTCATAAAAAGAATGTATATAAGAACAAATATTAAAAAAATGACATAAATTGCTAATAATGGAAGATAAAGGATTACATCCGAAAGTTATAAGATAAAAAGGACTAAAATTACAGAAAATGGCTAATAGTAATAAGTTTACTGGTACGTCTCATATATAAATGAGAGTCAAGTCAGTTCTATTCTAGGCGTGGATGGAGATCATGTTTCGAGATTACGGGCATTATTATTTCTTTCCGCATTTCGATAATGTTATCCAGTTAATTTGGCAAAATTTCTAAATTAATGTAATACCGTAACAGCCAAGTAGATTTTTCAGATATATATAGGAAAAACATTACAGAACAAACTTAATTAGGTCCCTCTTAATGGAGGCCGCTCTTAACATTGTTACAAACCTGACCAAAATTCAAATACTTAACTGCATCTTTAATGCATTAGTTAAAATATATGAATCGATTTGTATTAAGAATAAGACAACCAAAACGTTCAAGAATTTTTTAGAGCTCGTAGATAGTAAAAAGGGAGACACACACACTTGTGTAAGTAGTAAAAAAATGTGGTAGATAAATAGGCTAAATTTTTCATTTGATTTTCAAAGAGGCAAAAATATCCCTATTATTTCTTCTATTATATATCACGGTTGTTCCTATCGTTTAGGCAAAAGACAATGATTGTTTAAAAAAAAATAATACTAGAGTTTTTGGTCTATTACGTATATATGACACTGGCAAATAACCCCAGATGTAATTGTAACAAAGTAAACGCTCATCTCTTCACAGACGGAACATAATATGTATAATAATATATAGTGGATGATCATTAATGATATGATCCTTTATTAATAATAAAAAGTCAAAACACCTCAAATTCCTTAATGTGGACGTGATAACGCAATTTGTCATTAATGGAGTTAACAAAGGCTGCGATGTCGACAGAATAAATAAAGAATAGCACAACATTATTTATACTAAAGATTGAAGGGTAGGTGAGACTTGAGAGTCTAGGTGGATCCTAGTCCAACTTCTGAAAAGTGTTTTTTTCTCAATTGGCGCTTCTTTGTAATGATGATTTATCCGTCTCCTTAATTTTATTTAGACATTTGTTTTTATGCACTAATGCCTACCTGCAAAATTTGAATACTATTTTATACTAGCTAGCTAGTTGCATAATACTGCATAAGGAAATTGTGTGTGTAAGTTGTAACTAACATCAATGTGCATCACGGATTACTTACATGTGTGGTAATTTTATTGGTAGGATATATAGCTACGTTGACATACCATTAAAGTTGAACACAATAGAATGAGACCTAAATTGATGTAGTGTATAATTTTCTTTCTTGCCAGCCTATCTAAATAAAATATGCATTAACATTAGATGAGGAAGTGAACCAAATGAAAGAAAAATAAACGTCAAGATAGTAAAAACAGAAAATGATAGATATGATCAGGTTTCTACCATTACGGGTATAAGATTTCTGCATAGGTGCAATTGAAAATTTGAGGATAAATTTAAAATAAGAAATTAGTGTAAAAATGTTGTAAAACGATTTTAATATATAGAAAACAATATAAATGACAACGAGAAAGTTGTCAAATGGCATAAAAGTGTTTAGTTAGATTCATGAATCGAACAAATAAACAAACATGTCTATTTCTGATCAAATAGTTTATTGTCAAATTTTACTCAAGTTTACATACTTGTGTAATACTACTTAAGGTCAAAAGTAAAATTACTAAGTATCGGATACAATACACTATGATTTTTTGAAATATTTGTATATCATACTTATTTAGTTAATTATTCCCTGTCAACTCTATCATGCATGAAGGCACATAATTGAGGTCCGACTTGATCTTCTATCTTCTCCCCATTACTGGTGGAAGTATCTTTCATTAGCACTGACTAATATTTAATGGTAATCTAAACATGACATCTAAATAAGTATGCTAAGGCCCACGGAGAATATAATAATCAACCTGTCCATATTATAAAGAAAATGGGAGCAATAATAGATCTTACTAACTTGGTACTATCTTACAATGAAATATTTAACTAGATATCAAATCTTAAAAGACAATGATGCTGAAACGAAAAATTGATGAGCTGCTCCAAGTTTAGGAAATTAACACTATACAATGCGACTAGCTGTTCACAGATTTTAGAAGTAAGCCTACCTCCAAACTTACAACTAATATTGTATATATATGTTGTTAATCGAGAACAAAATTATAGACATTGTACGAGCAACAAACAAATGCCAACAGTGTTTACAAAGAAAAATTCTTGCCTGGCCGGGCTAGGTACGTACGTTGTGGCCAAAATTCAATGACATTTATGAAATAAAATAATAAATGATACTTTATAGAAACCTAATACACCATTCTTCAATCCTCTCCAACAAGAAGACAAACCCAGGAAAAGAAAAAAAATAATTTATCCAATTCTTTTTTCTTTTTCTGTATTTCTCATTATTATTATTTCTTACAACCCATCGTGACGCTTGCTAGGAGATCATTCGGCTAAGTTTCAAATTCGTGTCTATATGTTGATTTTTGTTCTTCTCGCAATGACTATAATAATTGTGGTTCTGAAGACGTTGGTTTTTTTTTTTCCCACTTATATGATAGAGTGTGATGGAGATCAAGATTCCATGTTTGATCTTGCAACAATAATCGGTTTTATTTTCCATGAGTTGTTAAATTAAAGGCACACAATGAATCAGTTTTATTCATCAATTACTCTTGTTAAAAGAAAAATAACTCCAGTCAATTATCTATAAAAAATCCTAGAATTGAATTTATCATTTTATATCTTTCTATATAGGAAAAAAAAATCATTTTTTATGTGGTTAAATTAAGGGTGACAAACTGGATTTGGATCCAGATCCGTGGATCCAACCGGATCCCTTGCAAATATTCCATTGTTACAACCCAAATTCCTTGATGTGGACGTGATTTGTCATTTGTCATTTGTGGAGTTTAATAAAGGCTGCGATATTGACACAATAAAGAATAGCACAATATGATCAAAATTTTCCCAATTGGCGCTATTTTCTTGGTAATGATGATTTGTGTGATGTACATTCAGTGTCCATCTCCTAATTAATTTTAGTTAGACGTTTGAATTGATCCACTTATGTCATCGAATAATAGCAATGTTTAGTTTAGACTCATAAATAGTCAATATTTAATGTAACAATAAGCTACCTCAGCAAGACAATGAGGCTGTTAATTAATATCAAGCTACCTCAGCAAGACAATAAGCAAAACCAAATAGCAAATGAGGCTGTTGATATCATCAAGTAATGACAAGAAAATAGAAACAGAAGATCTCTGGTTTCAACACATTAGCAAAACTAATTGTCCTAAAACCAATCTCTCTCAAAGTTCAATAGAGAGACTAAAACATCTCACCATGCCTGCCTCAATTGAATTATATTAACCATTAGTAATAAAGCTTGAGATACTTTGAGCAGAAACTGGGCAGAACCATACAAAATATAGCCGAGGACGGGAAGAATGCCGCTCGCCAGCTCCTACTTTCTGCGCAGCAAAGAAGCGAATACAGGGAGTGAGATGAAATGCGACAATTCTGTCCCAACTCCGGAAAAATATCGAGTGTTTTGGAATTGTAACTGAATCGTCTAAGTTAGACGGGTTACAATATTATTTGGTTCATAAATGTCGAATTATGCCACAAGAAGTCAGTATGCAACAAGAAACAAAGAAAACAATACCTTTTGAACCCAATGTCATTGAAATACAAAGCTATACTGAGAAAACTTATACGAACTTTTCAATTTAAAAGCTCTGTACCAGGAAGTTCACAGTTAAGAAAGAGTAGCACCATTAAGTTAAACAGTTAATTGAAGGAACTGTTGAACTTTAAAAAGCTTCAAAGATTTAAGAAGATTCAACAGTACTCTAACTTTCAAGGGCTCTTTTCTGAACTGATTTCGACCAAAATGCAATTGTCGTATAATAACACAAAAGTAGTACTAAAGGGTACACAAATCAAGATATAAACTTGGTACTGTCTTATAATTAACATAACTAGATATCAATCTTCAAACACCATGATGCTAACAATATAACAGAAGAGATGCCTCTTAAGTATGGAAAACTAAGAGTATATAAGGCGACAAGTGGTTCATAGATATTAGAAGTGACCCCAATATCCAGTCAACAATAAGTAGTGACAACACCTAAACTTGCTTATTTTCTTTCAATCCACGACGTACAATGGCCACGTGTTCAGAATTGAGGGGGAGAGTACAAAGAACAGCAATTGAGGGAAAATCTTCATAGATGTATATGAGAAAGCAAACGGAGATGTACCACAAAAGTTGCTTATATCTACTATTGATAAGTGCTTAAAGGCCACTCTTTTTCACTGATGTAGTCAGTATTTATTCACTAAAACTCTTGCAAAGATGGAAGCCGAACTAGGATCTTGGTAATGTCGTAGATAAATAGAAAAGAACTGTGACTAATTGTTTGTGGTGAGAATCAATGTGAAATACTACAGCAAATTCTGGATCACAATAGGGTTGCGTCAAGAGTTGGAAATACATGAATTCATGAAATGTACCTAATTATGGAAGGTTTCGCTGCATAAATTCGATTAGACACAGGGATGAAGATTCCAAAACTTTCATTAAATTTAAGCCGGGAAGCAAAACGACAGGATATCAAATATCGTTACCAGCATGGGGGAAAATGAGGAAATAAACACTCCAACGTCTTCACACACACGCGCACACACACACACACACACAGAGAGAGAGAGATGTATACCTCTTAAGTAAACACCACTGAGATGCTAGTTGAGCCTTTAAGATACGTCGACAGCAGCTTTTTGATATCAGCCTTTGGAATCATTGGCCGAGAAAAGACAACTTTCTCAAGTTTCATAGAATTTTTCAGCAAAAACTTTACCCAATGAAGTTCACGCGTCGTGCCCAAAAAGTTAGAAGATTCGATCTCTGTTAGGTGAGACAACATACAAGATGGCACAGATCCAACCTCGACAAAATTGAAATCTTCTGAATCAAGCTCACCCCGAAAAAACTGGAAAACAAATTGAAAAGTATTGAATACTTTGTGGAGACAGATTTTATGGAAAAGTTGTTTTTAACACAAGAGTTAACTGAAACTTTGTGTTATGACTTACCAAATGTATGATGAGTTTCTCTAGAGTTGGCACCATGTGAAGTAAGTCTAGCAAAACTTGAAAATGAGTACCAGATATAGTCAGTTCAAGTTTTTGCAGCTTATCAAACTTGGGAAGAGGAAGTCCTGGTTTTAACTCGGCATATACCTTGGTAGTTACCACAGATAATGAATAGTTAGTATGTTTCATAGCAAGAATAAAATGAATTTCATATAATCTTAAACACCAAAATAGGTAACCAGCAATGATACAAGTAATTACGTTGAAACAAGTAAAAGAATGGCCAAAAATGTTAAAGATGCCACCGAAAATCATATATTTATCAAATCAAAAAACTATGACTTCAATATTTACAAATTGTCTACACATGTTATGTTTTTATTATTAGTCTCAACTACAACTAGGACATTAGACAGTTTACTCCAAAAAAAGACTCATGCATACATAGGGTAAAAGCCAAAATATGTTGAATTGCAATCTAATGCTCCATTGAAGGAATGAGAAAAAAAAAAAAACTAAACATGGTTCTAAGTCATTAACTGAAACATGAATTTTCATACAGTAAGTTAATGATACATCAAGCTCTTCATGAACAAAATTCGTGTAAGAATACTAACATAATTCGTATTAACTTGAGCCAAAACCATGCTAAAGACAAAAGATACTTAAGTATCACATTTAGCCTTTCTATCTTCTAGAAGCACTATATTTAAAAGTCTCCTTTGTACGTAATAGCTAAAAGATTAGAATACGAAGATTTTTGGCATCTACAAGGTCTAACTTTCAAACGCTTGAACGACAAAACAATTAACTTTCAATCTGATACTTTTGGATGAGGCGCATGAAGTGTACATGCACATATTCCATTCATTGGCAGTGCCAGAAAATAGAAAAGATACTAGAATAATTAGCTTCGCTCTTAGGCGGAAAATTATTCCTAAACTACCGATATCTTGCGATTAGATAAATCAAGAAACACAAAAGTGTGGAAGAAACCAACCTTAGTGATATGACCTATGAGTGTCAAATATTTCAACCCTGATAATTCTTTGAATGATAATTGAGAATGCGAATCACTCTCTCTCCTGACACATCTCCAAGTGAGACTAATAGTTGCATTGACAACTGATGACGAACTCAAATCAAAATTAGTGAGTTGCACGCCACAAATTGCAAATGTCTCAAGCATGGCTCCACAAATCTTGATTAGGAAATCATTTCTCGGACGTTTTTGGGTATAGCATATGAAACTGGTCAATGCAGGAGAGTTGATTTCCACAAACTCCAAATTATGCTCCCAAGTACAATATGTTAGTACCAGTGATTCTAAGACTGGGAACCTCAATTGCAATCGGCCATCATTAGAGAAACACTCATTCTGGAAGTGAACATACGAAAGAGACAGCAACTTAAGGTTACAAAGATAATCTTTGATAGGAACTCTCATGATACAGAGCAAATCAAGTTTTAAACTGGTCAATGAAGTGATGTTAAAAAGGCAACTTGGTAAGAAAAAGCCCTTGTCATTGCGTGAAGATATATCAATACTCCGAACACTACGCCATGATAGAGAAGATATCCATGATTTTAAGCGACGTGGGTCGTACCACTTGTCCACATCTTAGATGAAAACTTTGAATATTCGGAGAAAGAAGAAGTATCCTATCAACAGTGTTGATGAAATTAGCCTTCTTCGTCTTCCTACACCCCAATTCATGCCGCTCATCTATGTCTATACGATAAACAGAAGTCCACCTGTATTCCCAATCTTTGGACAAAACACTTGTACGCATCACATCTTTCATTGGTAAGAGGGACAAGATATGAATTATCAGATTCTCCGGTAAATCGTTTATGCTAACTCCACTATCGTTGGAGCTTTCAGTTTCTGGCTGCGAGTTCTTATACCGAGCGCCATAGACTTGAATGATTCCGCTCATAACTTCAGCAATCACCTACTAGTTGCAAAAGCTGGAAATCTAATTACAATTGAGATAGAGCCGAAGATTAAAATTAATCATGATGTTATAATATTGTGAAAATTTGTAATGATCAGATTATTAGAAGAATACCAAACAAAAAAGTAGTAAACATGAATATAAACATAAATTAATTTCATTGATTAACGATAATCAACGTGTGTAATATCTTAGCGATGAATTTACCTGTTATGAGATTCGAAATTCCCCAAATTGATTGAAGTGAGACAGACTTAGCAGCTTGAAGGGGAATATAAACAGAATTTGAGTGGAGGCGGGAAACTAATGAAAATGACAAATCTGCCCCGGAACAAGTTACTCTAGTTGGGCTTGGGGCCTTGGGCTTTTAAATTCCATGATCCCTGAATTGGGACTGGGCCCTGAAATGGATCAACAAATAGATGAGATGGCATGTAAATCGTAAAGTTAACTCTTACGGATTCACTATCCCCATTGAATTAAGTTTTATTCATCAATTCATTTTGTTAAAAGAAAAAGAACCCCAGTCAATTACCTATAAAAAGTTCCAGAATTGAATTCATCATGTTATATCTTTCTACATAGAAAAAAAAAATCATTTTTTATGTGGTTAAATTAAGGGTGACAAAATGGATCTGGATCCAGTGGATCCAACCGGATCCGTTGCAAATATTCAATTTATTATTGTTACAACTCAAATTCCTTGATGGGACCTGATTTGTTATTTGTCATTTATGGAGTTTAATAAAGGCTGCGATATTGACACAATAAAAAATAGCACAATATGATGATGATCAAAATTTTCCCAATTGGCGCTTTTTTTCTTGGTAATGATGATTTATGTGATGTACATTCAGTGTCCATCTCCTAAATTTTAGGTAGACATTTGAATTAATCCACTAATGCCTGCAAAATTTGAATACTACTACACTAGCAACTCAATGCATGAAGGGGCCTGCGTAATTAACATGTATCACCGTGTTAATTAGGATTTCACCCGAAGTTGTATACATGAATCGTATTTAACAATAATATAAAAACAACATACGATCTTGCAAACTGGCACATGAGACACTTAAATGAGTAGGGTGTGTAGACTTTTTCTTGGGAGCACATCTTAAGGATAAGGAATTGAGTCCAATAAAAGAAAAACAAAAGTGGAGATAGTAAAAGTAGCAAGTAATAGTAATGCCATTTGCAGTTACGGATATGAGATTTCTGCAATTATCGACGTAATTGAAATTTTGAGGGCAAATTTCGAAATCAATAATTAGTGTAAAATATTGAAAAATGACTTCTTTTGTTTCTTTCTATACAGTAGTATCAGATGAAAATGTCAAAGACAATGGCATCGAATAATATCAATGTTTAGTTTAGACTCATAAATAGTCATTATTTAATGTAACAATAAGCTACCTCAGCAAGACAATAAGCAAAACCAAATAGCAAATGAGGCTGTTGATATCATCAAGTAATGACAAGAAAATAGAAACAGAAGATCTCTGGTTTCAACACATTAGCAAAACTAATTGTCCTAAAACCAATCTCTCTCACAGTTTAATGGAGAGACTAAAACATCTCACCATGAATTATATTAACCATTAGTAATAAAGCTTGAGATGCTTTGAGCAGAAACTGGGCAGAACCATAGAAGATATAGCCGAGGACGGGACGAATGCAGCTCCTACTTTCTCTGCAGCAAAGAAGCAAATACATAAGAGTGAGATGAAGTGAAACGATTCTGTCCTAACTCCGTAAACATATCAAGCGATTTGGAATTGTAAAGTCATTGAATCGTCTAAGTTAGACGACACAAGTTACGATAATATTTGGTTCATAAATAGAGAACTGTGCACAAGGAGAAGTCAGTATGCAACAAGAAACAAAGAAATCAATACCTTTTGAACCCAATGTCATTAAAATACAAAGCTATACAGAGAAAATCTATACGAACTTTTCAGTTTGAAAGCTCTGTGAGAGTGGAAGCAATAAGTTACAGGGGAACAGTTTATTCAAGGAATTATTGATAGCTAAATAGCTTCAAACATTTCAGAAGAATCAACATATATTTTTTTTTTTTTTTAATTTTCAAGGGCTCTTTTCCGAAATGATTTCTACCAAAATGCAATTGCGGTATAATAGCATAAAAGTACTAATATAGGATATGTAAATCGAGATATAAACTTGGTTTTACCTAAAAATGAAATAAGTAGATAACAAGTGTTCAAAGAACATGATCATGCAAAACATAAATAGTTGAAGAGCTGCTCTAAGATTGGATAATTAGCAGTATGTAAGGCGACTAACGGTTCACAGATATTCGAACTAGGCCTATCTTCGATATCAAGTCAATAGTAAGTAGTGACAATACCTAAACTTGCTTATTTTGTTTCAAGCCATAAGACACTTGTTTCGAACTCAGGGGGAGGATACAAAGAACATCAATCGAGAGAAAATCTTCATAGATGTATGACAGAAGCAAAAAGAGATGGACCACAAGTTCTTTTTCAATCTACCCTTAATTTAGTGCTTAAAGGACACTCTTTCTCACTGTAATAGTCACAATTTATGCACCAAAACTCTCGTCAAAGATGGAACCAAATTAGGATCTTTGCTAATGTCATAGATGTATAGAAGAGAACTCTGACTAATTGACAATGGTGAGGACCAATGGGAAATAATATACTAAAATCTGGATCACAATTGGGTCGTACTAAGTGTTGATAATATAGGAAATCCCGATATGCATACCTAACTATGGAGAGTTTCACAACATTAACTCGATTAGACACACAGGGATATTGTAGCTAAGAAGTGAGATGACTGGATATCATATATAATTAGCAGCTATGGGGATGCAGAAACAGACATTCAAATATATCTTGAGAGAGAGAGAGAGAGACGTAAACCTCTTAAGTAAACACGACTGAGATGCAAGGTGAGGCTTTAGGATAGGTTGACAATATTCTTTTGATACTACCCTCTGGAATCAGTGGTTGGCAGTAGACAGAAACAATGACTTTCTCAAGTTTCACAGAAGTCTTCAAGAAAAACTTCACCAAATGAAGTTCATGCTTTGTGCCCGAGAAGTTTCTAAATTTGATCGCTGCTAGGTGAGACAACATACAACATGGCACAGATCCAACCTCGTCAAAATTGAAAACTTCTGAATCAGAATCAGAATCTCTCTGCAAAGACTGGAAAACAATCTGAGTAACTACTTGAACCCAGTCTTATAAGAATGACGAAAGATAACAAGATAGAGATGGCATATTTTCTACACAGTTGTTTTTACCGAGGAGTAAATGGAGACTTTGTGTTATAACTTACCCCAAATATGACGAGTTGTTCTAGAGTTGGCGCCATGTGAAGTAACTCCAGAAAACCTTCAATAGTACACCAGACAGACAATTCTAGTTTTTGCAGCATATCAAACCTCGGAAGAGGAACTCCCGGTTTTAACTCGGCATATACCTTGGCAGTTACCACAAATAAAGAATAATTAGTTCATTTGATAGCAAGACTGAGATGATGCTTACACACTCTTAAGTCTTAAAGAAAAACAAGTAAAAGAATGACAACAAAAGTTACAGATCGAACCGAGAATTAAATCTGCATCAAAAAAAAAAAAAAAAAACCTGGGACATTTATAAGTTCCAAGGATTAATGATTATTCTACTAGTCTCAGTTAGAACTTGGACATCAGATAGTATATTCCAGAAAAACAAACTCAAGCATGAATAGGATAAAGCAGAAATACGTTGAACTGTAATGAATTGCTAGATCTCCAATAGTTGCACTCGCGCTATATATTCAAGTTGGAAACTGGTAATAGATGCTCTACTGGGATTTTGGTTTGGATTGTTATCTATCCAGGATCCTTGTTTATTTATTGTTACCAAAGAACGTAAGTATGACCCTATCTTTGTATTATCTTGTTCTCCATTAAAGGAATGAAACATAAACATAGTATGGTATCTGAGTCATTAACTGAAAGGATATTAAAACTAGGATGGGACATTTACCATTCAGCCGCAACGGCTGAAAATAGAAAAAAAATACCTAAACTATTTGCATCACTATCAAGTGCAAAATAATTCCTTAACTATCAATAATCAATCAATTATACGACGGAGAAACAGAAAAGTGTCGAAAAAACCAACCTTAGTGATATTACCATGAAGTCTCAAATATTTCAAACTTGAGAATTCTTTGATTGATATTCGAGAAGGCAACCCGGTCACTCCAACAAATGGATGTTCACCAACCCTACTTGAAGTCGTGATATCTGCATAGACAACTGATGATGCACTCAGATCAAAATGATTGAGTTGAACACCAAAAATTTGAAACTTCTCAAGCTTGGATCCATAAATCTTGATTAGAAATCATCTTCCTGAACTTCATGGGAATAACAACTGAAATCGATCAATGCAGGAGCGTTAATTTCTACAAGATTCACTTTACCCCACGTACACCACCTTAGTTCAAGTGATTCTTGGACTGGGGAGGTCAATTGCAGTCGACCACTACTAGAGAAACACTCCTCTTGGAAGCGAACCGAGCTAAGAGTCAAGAATTTAAGGTTAGAAAAATATACAGGAACCTTCATGAAACAGGGAATTTCAAGTTTTAATCTTGTCAACGAAGTGCTGTCAAAAAGGCATCTTGGTAAGCACCTCCCCAAAGGCTTGAAGATATTTCAATAGTCTGAACGCTACTACGCCTTGATAGAGAAGATATCCATGCTTTTAAGCGAGTTGGGTCGTCCATGTCCTTGCATGAAAGACGAAAACTCTGAATATTATGAGAAAGACGAAGTATCCTATCGACAAAGTTGGGGAAATTAGCTTTCTCTATCTGCCTGAGCACAAGCTGCTTATCATCAATTTCTATATGACAAAGACAAGTCCACCTGTATTCCCACTCTTTGGACAAAACACTAGTACGCACCGCATCTTTCATCGGTAAGAGGGACATTACGTGAATTAACACATTTTCTGGTAAATCATTAATGCTAACTACTCCACAACTGTTGGAACTATCAACTTCTAGCCGCGACTTCTTCTTACACCGAGCTCCATGGCCTTGAATGTTTCTGCTCATAACTTCAACAATCACCTGCAAAATCACATTTTCGTTGGAAGACAAGAAAATTCTCCAGATCATCTTGAAACTATAATTACCTTAAGAAGCAAATATTAAAAATAACAAACTAAATCAATTTGTAAAACAAATAATATATATGACATAAATATATACAAAAAGATGATCAACCTTCATTTTGTTTATATACTACATGAAAAAGAGCTAGAGATAATTAAGAAAAACTATACAAAGTAGAATAACATGTTATTACAAATAAATCATACACCAAGTCACCAATTAGCGGCCATACGCCTCTGACTAGTTATAAACATTAAATTTCACAGGTAAGAATAAAAGCAATAGGTCATGTATTTAATAACTCAAATTGAACGAGCCTATTTTTCATCAAAAATTGAAGGAAGATTTGCACAGCTTGTTTGAGGGGGAAAAGGAGGTTCAAGGTATATATGTATTGTAAACACAAATATATAGAGCAGGAACTTAAATGACGAATTCGCCCCGACATTAATGTGCATGTATTCATAAGCGTTGTTACAATATTTTGGGATTCTTGTTGAAGTTACTTAAAAATATAAACAAAAATATTAATGCGGTACTTTTTGTTTCTATAAATCTAGAAAATAATGTTTTGTCAAGACTTTTGATATTAAAAAAAAGTAAATGTAAAATTTTGTTTGGAAAATATTAGTTCTTTACGAATCAATTAAATACAATAAAAGTTGAAGTTTGTTATTAGTTTTAGTAATTAAATAAGTGATTAGGGTCGTTTTTGCCAATATTTTAATTTGACAAAGAGGTTTTAAGTTTTAACTAATAAAAATAACACAAGAGGTTATTTCCCAATTTAATACGAGTAGTTTTTGCAATTACCCTGCAAGAGAACCCATATGAGTTATTTATTTTAGTTTTTCAATGGTAGCGTCTCATACCGCTTTCATGTATTATATATGATGTGTATCACGTGTCTATATATACTCGTTGGTTGTCCTTTTTTTCTGCCCAATAAAAACAACAATAATATGTGTTGACCTTATATTTAAATAGTACACATTATTGTAGCTAAATGGGATAAATAATAATCATTTATAAAGGTTCGCACACGCAGTAAGCGAAAGAATTGTGGTGAATTTATTAAGACACGTTTCTGAGAATTCAAACACGAGTTTTAGGACTTTCAAGTTACAATAAGCACTTAACATCATGTAATGAGAAAAATAATAGAAATGGAAGCATTGGCTAAACAACAGTTTCAAAGACCAATCTCTCTCACAGTTTTATAAGGAGACTAACCATGTTTCCCCCCATTGAATTAGATTAACACCAACTAAATCTTTAGATACTTTGAACAAAATAAAGAAAATTATACAGCATTTAGCCGAGCCGAGGACAGTCAGAACACACGAAAATGCCGCGCATACTTTCTCTGCAGCAAAGAAGCCAAATACATAGAGTGAGATGCACTAAAACAATTCTCTCCCAAAACATAAAAAACTGTTTGGAATTCGGTCACAAGGAGAAGACGGTATGCGAGAAGGAAAAAAGAAAACGATACATTTTAAGAACTAACGACAATATAAGAAACTCACAGTTTGGAAGCTTTGTATCAGGAAACTTATAATTAATAATCCAAGCATAATGATCATAACAGAGGAAAGTTCAAGGAAGATTCAACAATATTTCAATTTCTTTAAGGAATTTGGAATGATCTCAACCGAAATGAAATTGCGGTATAATAGCATAAAAGTACTAATAAAGGATACATAAATCAAGAAATAAACTTAACTCTACCTTATAATGAAGTAACTAAATATCAGATCTTCAAAGAACATGATGCTAACACAAATAATTTAAGAGCTGCTCTAAATTTAGAAATTAAAAGTATGTAACGCGCTATACTGTATATAGATATTAGAAGTAATCCTATCCCCGGCCATTATCCAGTACAATAAGTAGTGACAACACCTAACTTGTTTATTTTCTTTCAGTCCATAGCATAGAAGAGTAAAGTGTTCTGAATAGAAGGGGAGAGTACAAAGAACACGAATTGAGAAAAAAATCTTCGTAGATGTATATCAGAACAAAGAGAGAGATACCACAAAAATTGTTTTTGTCTACCCTTAATAAGTGCTTAATGCCTACTACGCAGCAAAAGTCTCGTCAAAGATGGAAGCCGAATTAAGATCTTTGGTAATGTCTCAGATATATATAAGAGAACTGTGACTAATTGACTGCAGTGTGAAAAATGCTAAAGTAAATTCTGGATCACAACTGGGTTGCATCAAGAGTTGATAATATAGGAAGGCACGATATGTATACCTAACTATGGATGGTTTCACTACATAAACTCGATTAGACAAGGGATTAAGATTTCAAAACTTTCAATAAAGTGTAGCTAAGAAGTGAGATAACAACAGATCTAATATCATTACCAGCCTGAGTGAAGATGCAGTAATAAACATTCAAGAGAGAGAGACGTAAACCTCATAAGTAAACACCACTGAGATGCAAGTTGAGCTTTCAAAATTTGTTGAGAGTTGCATTTTGATATCAGCCTCTGATATCCGTGGATTAGAAAAGACGAATTTCTCAAGTTTTGCAGAATTCCTCAACAAAAACTTTACCAAATGCAGTTCATGAGTCGTGCCCCAAAATTCAGAAAACTTGATCTCTGATAGGTGAGACAACATACAAGATGGCATAGACTCGATCTCGTCAAAATTAAAATATTCTGAATCATCATCTTCCTGGAGAGACTGGAAAACAAATAAAAAAGTACTGAATAACTTCTTATACCGAATTTTAATAAGCATGAAAAAGACAAATAGAAAATGACAGATTTTTTAGACAATTGTCTTTAAACATGAGTAAATGGAGACTTTTGTGTTAACTTACCTCGACAATGATAAGTTGTTTTAGGGCTGGCGCCATGTGAAGTAACTCTAGAAAACCTTCAATACTACCGCATATCGATATTTCTAGTTTTTGTAGCCTATAAAACCTGGGAAGAGGAAGTCCTGGTTTTAACTGGGCATATGCCTTGGTAGTTATCACAGATGAAGAAGAGTTAGTTTATATCATAGCAAGACTAAGATGATGTTTATACGTTCTTAAACAACAAAAGAAGTAATCGACAGTGATGGAAGTATGAAGCTGAGAAAAACAAGTAAAAGACGACGCAAGAAGTTACAGATGGAACACAAAATTTTAATCTGCATAAAGTTAAAAGAACAAAGACTTCAACATTTACAAGCTGTTCCATGTATTGAGTTTATTCTACAAGTCTCAGTTGAAACTTAGCCATAAGATAGTTAATTAGCTTTATGCCAAAAAAGGACTCGTGAACGCATATGATAAAGCAGAAATAAGTTGAATTGAAATCAAATGCTAGCTCTCCAGTAATTATTTGTTGTTTCACTAATACTCTCTATGCAAGTTAGAAGCTGGTGACAGAAGCTATACTGGGATTTCAGGTAGGCTTTTTATCTATGAGTAATTTTTATTCATTTTTTATCGTTTATCATGGTTGCAAAATGAACGTATGGCCCTATCTTTGCATTATTTCATTCTTCTATAAGCTCATGAAGGAAAGAAACACCAACTAAGCTTGGTGTCTTAGTCATCAATTGACACTTGAATTTTCACACGGTAAATAGATGATACATTGAGCTCTTCACGAACAAAATCCGTGTAAGATTGTAATTCCTGTTAACTTGAGCCAAGGACGTGTTTCTATATCAGGGTATTTTGTCTTTAACAGAAAGATAGTTAAAAATCACAGCTATCATTTCTGCTTTCTAGAAGCATTACAAGCTAAAAGGTTTCAATAATAAGTCTTTTGTCAGTTATACAAATAACTTTCAAATTCTTGAACGATAAAGCCCCTAACTCTTCATCAATCTGATGATACTTTTAGATGGGGCACGGGAAGTGGACAATGCAAACAACGGCAATCCCAAGAAATAGAAAAGATACTAAAAATTATTTGCATCACTATCAAGTGAAAAATGATTCCTAACTACCAATAATCTAGCAATTATAGAAAGGAGAAGCCGAAAGTGTCAGAAGAAACCAACCTTAGTAATCTCACCAGAAAGTCTCAAGTATCTCAAACCTGAGAATTCTTTGATTGAAATCCGAGAATGCGACTCACCGACTCCAATAAATGGATGTTCACATATCCCAGTGAAATGGTCAATAGCTGCATAGACAACTGACGAAGCACTCAGATCAAAATTGTCTAGTAGAATTCTACCAATTTGAAACGTCTCAAGCATGGCTCCACAAATCTTGATTAGAAAATCCTTTTCAACTTTAGTGGAATAATAACCGAAAGTGGTCAACACTGGAGAGCTGATTTCGACAAACTTCACGTTAGCCCAAGTACAAAATCTCAGTTCAAGTGATTCTAGGACAGGGAACATCATTATCAATCGGTCAGTATTAGAGAAATGTTCAGCCCGGAAGTGAACGGATGAAAGAAACAGCAATTTCAGGTTAGAAAAATAATCCCCGGGAGGAAACTTTATGATGCAGGACATCTTGAGTTTTAGCCTGGTCAACGAAGTGATGCCAAAAACGCAACTCGGTAAGAAAAAATTCAAGTGAGTATCCGAAGATATTTCAATACTCTGAACCTCACGCCTCGATAGATAAGATATCCATGTTTTTAAGCGACATGTGTCGCACACTTGGCGGCCAGACACGAGACGGAAACTTTGAATATTCAGAGAATGAAGAAGTATCCTGTCAACCAAGTTGTGGAAATCATCCTCCGATGACGGCCTGCACGGGAATTGGTGACCACCATCAATATTTATATGACAAATGGAAGCCCACCTGTATTCCCACTCTTTGGACAAAACACTAGTACGCAACGCATCCTTCATCGGTAAAAGAGACAATATGTGAGTTATCACATTTTCTGGTAAATCATCAATGCTGATTCCTCGACTATCGATTTGTCGCCGTGATTTCTTGTTTCTAACGCCATAGACTTGGATGTTTCCATTCATAACGCCAACAACGATCACCTAAAAGACGAAAAATCCAAAAATCTAATCACAATTTTAGCTAAATCATTAAAAATGAATAGAAACAGATCTGAAAACTCACAGTTAGTTATGATGTGTTAAAATATTGTGCAAAACTAGTGATCAAATTACTAGAAGTAGAATACCAAACCAAAAGTTGTAAACATGAACATATATAAAAACATAAAAAGTAAAAACAGATCAACAATGATTTTTTAATGTAAAATCTCGGGAGTTTAGCAGAATCATTACCTGTTATGAGAAGAAAACCTAATTTTAAGAGTTCACCAAAAACGAATATAAATAAAACCCTCGTTATGACCAGAAGTTATGTGGAGGCGGGAAAATAATGAAAATCTCAAATGACAATTTTGCCCCTAAACAAGTATAATAAGAGCCCTGAAATGACAAGCGAACTCTTTGCTAATAGGTATTGCTTCCATATGGATCAAAATTTTTGTTTTCACAGTATGTTTCGGCACGCCTAATTATATTAGAAACGTTTCGAGATCTTTTCGATATGTTTCGCAAAATTTGCAAAAATCGTTGTTGCAATAGACGTAGAAAATGCTTCTATGTTTCGTTTTATAAAGTCAAATATCGTAAGGTTTCGGTAAATTTTGCAAAAAATAATAGAAACTTTGATATCCATGATTGCTTCTCGCTTCAATGTTGTAAAATTGTTTGATATGGAGGATTAGTTGGTATTTTTTGTATCCCTGTTCTCCGCGCTGAAGAATGTAAGAAAACCTTGAGGAATGTTTGTCTCGTTTTGTTATGGACCATCGATGCCAAAGATTGAAATAGAGCGCCAACTTTTGACATTTCCTAGAAGCTCGACTCGTGGATCGATCGTGGTCACAAGACCAAGGTACGTTCTTTTCCACCCCAACCTTCCTATCTCACTAAGTCATTTTAGGTTAGCTTACAAAAAGGGTATACTCTCTTCGATCACATTTCATTTTTCTTGAGTTGTTGTAACGTTGAAGTTTCATGTTCGTCTAGGTGTTATTATTTGTTGTTATCATGTGATTTTTCAATGCAAAGGTGAGAATATCTCACTATGTACTTTGAGTTGACATTTTACTAAATTCTTTTGTAAAGTTTTTGTTGCCACTTTTGCAATCGAAGGTGATAGACTTTAACAGTTTATGAATTTCCATGGAAGCTGAAATGTAGAGAAGTTTAACTATTAAATTGCAAAGACTCTTCTTGAATACATTTTTCAGTCAAGTTTGTTACATTATCATTTATGTATTCTCCCTTGTCCTATAGATTTGATATCTAATCTTGGAACTGACTTAGTTTAGCAGAAAGAATGCGCATACTTCGTGGCCTCTTTAACACCACTCTTAGCTGATTGAATTGTAGCTTTGATTTAAAAAAATTGAGTACAGTTATTGTGGAACCAAAACGCAAATACTTGAATATATGTCACCTTTATACAAGCTAATTAATAACTATTTACACGCAACGGTGTTGTTCTGATTAATATTTTGGACTACTATTTTGAATATCAGTAAAACATTGTGATTCAAAAGTTCTGAAACCCAAGAATGTAAAAAAGACAGCATGAAGGTTTGAGCAAATGGTGTGATGAATTTGGTACTTAGAATTTACAAAATGCTCTTCAGAATTTTTCAACATAAAGAACACAAGATTATGGACTGTTTTCACTACTTGAAAGATAAAGTTCAGATTTCAAAACAGAGAGAGGGTTCATTTCCTAAGTGACATTAATGGTTACACAAGTTGAGGCTGCAGGATATGCGAACAACTCCTCCGTGATTTCATCATTTGATATGCGTGGATCGCTAACAACAAAGAGACAAATTCTCTTCAGTTGTAGTGCATTCCTCAAGAAAAACTTTGCCAATTTCAACTCATTGATCTTCCCACGAAACCCTCTCAAACTGACTTCCTCCACCGCACTACATGATGGGACGTACTCATCGTCATACGGCATGTTCAGGTCCAATTTTCTCAAAGAATAGCAATTACGAAGGTTGCGGGGCAAGACTATGCCTTCCGTTTCAACACAAAATATTTGTAAACAATGAATAGCACGACTCAGTGCAACAGATATCCATGTTTTCAAGCGATCTACGTTGTACCTTTTATTCAAAGAAAGACGAAAACTTTGTACACTTTGTGAAAAAAAAAGTGTTCTTTCAACAAAGTTAGTAAAAGTGGTTTTGTTATTTTTTTTAAATGTATGTGAATCGTCAAGTTCTATGTTGTACATAGAAGTCCACTTGTATTCCCAGTCTTTCGACAAAACTGAGGTTCTAACTGTATCTTTTGTGGGCAGACGCGAAAGAATGTGAGATATAGCCCAATCTGGCAAATCATTGATGCTTGATCGTCCAGGACAGCCAGTCTTTTGTGATTTCATAACTGGGACCTGACTGTTGTAAGTGCTTGTACTCACCAATCAACCTAAAATTTTAACTATTAGTGCCGTATCTGTGGGAACTCAATGCCCCTTTGTCAATGAATCATTGAATGGAAGAAGCATAAGCTGATAAAAAAAAAGAACAAGTAATGTAGCTCTTCACTGATTATTAAATTTATATATCGACAGTGAAACCATGATTCACTAAGTTTGATTATGTGGTAACTCAATAAGGATACTTGAAAAGTAAAATTAACACTAATTTAGTTGTTTGGTGATTAATCTAGAATACATGAACTCAATGGACTGTGGAGAATTAGACTTTTGAGGTTTCAAGTAAAATTAATGGAGCCCGTGAAAACAAATGCACGATAACTTTCAGCTGGATTAGGATACATCAACTCAATGTGCGTTCTATCAGTGGCACTTGTCTTTCTTCTTAATTTTCATGGTTCTAACTCTCATCATCCAAAACAAATTTCTCTGAAATTCTATCATATCCAGTTCTGCCGTTGAATGCAAAACCAAAGCACCATATGACCATATGTGCTTGGTGTTGGTTCAATCTTATACACCGTAAGGAACAATTGGTTTTTTAAATGTATCACAATCTCTTTGGAACATTAAGGTAAATTATACATCCCGTAATCAACTCACTCGTTGAAAGTCTGAAGCACGCTTTTTTAGTGGAAATCTCGATTCATTTCTCTCCCACTTACCAAAATGGTCTCGATCAATTAAGTATGCTAAATAATACGTTTTTTAGATAATCAAAGTTGAAGTTTGTGCTTTTATAAAAATGCATTTCAGTCATATGATAGTGACACCTATCATATGACTGAAATTTTAGTCATTCCCTAAATGTGCAGCTAAAAACTCTATAATATTTTAATGTACACATTGTTGAGAAATTGATTGTAATCAATCCTTAAATGTGCAACTAAAAAGTATGTGAACAGTTATTTCATAAATTTTATCAAAATAATATATACGAAACATAAAAATAACCTTTTCATAATAAAGAGAAAGTACCTAATTTAGTATTTACATAAAGGTGAATGTGATCTTACTGTCAATATATCAATGTAATAATCAATAAAAGGTAGTTGAATGCATTCATCTTTTGCGCCATTTTATGTTCACGTTGATTGATCATCTTTGGTAGTTACGCTTTCATTTTTAATTCTGTTATTTCATCTTCTTCTTTTACTTCACCGATCTCAGACTGTATCACTGGTTTTTCTAGCACCTTATGCGTCTTCGACTCAGTGTTTCATAGAGTTCCCACTTAATTATATGTTTGTAACAATATCTTTGTCAAATATCAGGGCAATTGGTGAAATTATGAGTACAAGCACTCAAGTTAGTAGAGTGAAGGGGAAGAAATCTAAAAAATTGGGTCGTTCTGCACGATCAAGCATCACTGATTGCCAGATTGGGCTGTATCTCACATTCTGTCTCTTCTACCCACAAAGGATGCAGTGAAAACCTCAGTTTTGTCAAAAGCTTGGGATACAAGTGGACCTTTATTTACAAAATAGAACTTGATGATAGGAGGACTTGTAAAAATAATAGTAAGAAAGCTACTTTTGCTAACTTTGTTGAAAGGACACTTTATTTTTCACGGAATATAGAAAGTTTTCATCTTACATGTTTTAGGAAGTATGACTTAGATCGCATGAAAGCATGGATATCTGCTGCATTAAGTCATGATGTTCACTATTTACAAATACTTTATCGTGAAGGATGCATAGTCTTGCCCCGCAACCTTCTTAATTGCTATTCCCTGAGAAAATTGGACTTGAACAATTCTTTAGCATTATGGGACAGTGACTTTTTTTTTGATCAAGCAAGAATTTATTAGTAAAAAGAAGCACAAGGGGTGTTTCAACCCCTTACAGAAAACAAAAACGACAAGCAATCCAAATAAAAAACAACACGTGCCATCAAGTAACAACTCCGTTGAAAATTACCAGATTTGCGCTTAATTTCTATTGATCATGACTTTTGATCTGATCTTATTATTTCCAAGGCTCTTATTAAATCAAAAGTAAACTTTACTTTATCACACTTCAATCGGCTGAAGCAACTAGAATTCAAGATACCATATTACTATGAACTAATGTTAATGAGGTTATTTCAAGCGATGCTGTCTCTTGAATCACTCTCCCTCAACGCAGTAAGCCATCTAATCGAAAGCAAGTTAATAGCTTACTTTACAATTTTGGTTTAAGTTTTACTTTCTTTTTCAGTATAGTAGTCGTTGTAACAACTACTGTGAGGATATGAATCTTTGCCAATTGGTATCGCTCCTCGCCTTAATTAAGGTTGTAAAATTGGTTGGTTTTGGAGGCTTAGCGGGTGAAATTCGTCTTTCTATGTCCGTGTTGAAGCATGAGAAAACCTTGATGTTTGTTGTAGACCATCAATTCCAAAGATTAATATTGAATGCTGACTTCCAAATTTCCTTAAAAGCTCAATCGCGCATGTGGTCACTGGACAAAGGTATGCTTCCAGTCTCCTCTATCCACCTGATCACTCCACCCCACTCGTCTCAACATGTCTTTTTAGCTCAATTTACAATACGAGTATACTTTCTTTGATCACGCTGCATTCTTTTGAGTTGCTCTGATGCCGAAGTTTCATGTTTGTTTAGGTGTTTTTATTTGCTGTTATCGTGTGATTTCTAATATCTCCTTATGTATTTTGACTTGACATTTTATTAACATATTTTTGTATACTTTACGCTGCCACTTTTGCCACCGAAGGTGATACACTCGAATCGCTTATGAATTTCCATGAAGTATGAAATGTTGGAAAGTTTGGCTATTAAATTGCAGCGTCGCTCTAGATTTTCCCTGATGCCTATAGATTCCCTATAGATTTGATATTCTACTGCTTGACCTAATTTAATTTATGCAGAAATCGCGAGTAAACTTGACCGGGTCATTAGATTATAACATTTTGGAATATGAAACTGAACCTATAATTAGAAGAAGAGAGGTAGTTTGTCGAAGACATGTTAAAAAAGTTGTGTAGCGTTATTGTGAACAAGTGTTAGATGTCACCTTTTTAAAACTATGCAATGGAATAAGCTTGCTATTCAATGTTGTTGTTTCTGATTAACAATTGAAAGTACTATTTTCCATATCGGTACAAGAATTATGATAGACAAATAATGAGATGTAAATAATTCAGTAAGAAGGTTTGTTCAACGGTAGGCTTTGGTAGTTTTACAAAATGATCTTCAAAGAATTTTGACACAAAGACAATAAGATTATAGACTATTTTCTGTACTTGAAAGATAGCTTCCGGTAGCACAGCCGAGACAGCGACGGGTTGAAATGTTAAAACAGAGAACGGATATATTTCCTAAAGGGCAATAATGTTTACGCAAGTTGAAGCTGTAGGATATGTGGACAACTCTTCTGTCATTTCATTCTTTGGTATCCTTGGCTGGCGACAAAGAGATAGACAAACTCTCTTCAGTTGTATTGCATTCTTCAAGAAAAATCTGGCCATTCTCATCTCATTTATCTCCCCACCAAACCCTTTAAAATTGACTTCCTCCACTAGAATACATGATGGGATGTAGTCGTTATCATAGTCATAATCGCTCCAACCTGCCTGAAAAATACAAATAGCTATTAAATGTAATTCGCCCAAAAAACATAAAATGTTAAAGGAAGGAATCAAGTTCCGACTAATTTGTTGCAATCTGCTACATGAATACTTAAAAGGTAGTTTTGGCTTACCACATATATGACTAGAAACTTCAGAGAGGGCGCAACATCAAGTAAATGGAATAATGCTTCAACAGTACAAAAAGGATGGAGAACTAATCGTTCCATGTCAGAATATATCGGAAGAGAAAGTCCTAGTCTTGATTGCAGAATAGCCTTGTAAAGATCACAGACAAAACAAGAGTTATCTTTTAGAAAATTGCAAGAAAGGGCCAAATTCGGCCAATCAAGTGACTAATGTAGAGACTCACCAAATCAAGAAAAAGAGAAAAAGAACTAACCCGTGCTACAAGACCTGATAACTCCAATTCTTGTAAGCTTAGGAATCCGTTCAATAGCTTTCTAATTCGATGTCCATTCTTTTCAAGTAAATGACGATCATTACTTCCATAATTACTCTCCAGATCTGCATGAACAACTTTGTATCCAGATAAAATAGTTTTTTCTAGTGAACCACCACGACATTTATACCTCAGAAAACTGTTTCCCATAATTCTGATTGTATAATCACTCAGACCAGAATCATATCGGGTTTCACACTCAAAACTACTCAATTTAGGAGCATAAATTTCTACAAATATAACAGTCAACCATTTGCATCTTTTCAGTCCAAGTGTTTCCAGGACTGGCAACTTGAATTTCACTACACCAAAAGTAGAAAGCTCATTCGAAATCTTCACTTCCTCAAGGCGCAAAGTTGTGAGATGAAGAAAACAAATCTCAGCCGGAATTTTAAAGGTGCAGGGCATGTAGAGGTCCAAATTCTCAGGGAATAGCAATTAAGAAGGTTGCGCGGCAAGACCATGCTTGCTTCTAAACAATATATTTTTAAATGATGAACATCACGACTTAATGCAACTAATATCCATGTTTTCATGCGATCTAAGTCGTACTTATTATAGCATGAAAGAGAAAGACTTTGTAAGCTCTTCACTTGTAACAGTGTTCGTTCGACAAAGTTAGCAAAAGTATCTATTATACTAAACAATTTATCATCAAGTTCAATGTCGTGAATTAAAATCCACTCGTATTCCCATTCTTTGGACAAAACTGAAGTTCTAACTGCATCTTTAATCGGTAGACGCGAAAGAATGTGAGATATTGCCGGATCTGGCAACGTACTGAGGCTTAATGGTTCACGAGGGCTAGTTTTTTGAGATTTCTTGCATGGGACTCGACTGCTGTGAGTTCTCGTACTCATAATTTCACCAATCAACCATTGATTTTTACAAGGTACCTATTAGTACAGACAATTCAGAATGTTAGATATTAGTTTTCATCAATTAAATATATTTAATCCATCTACACAAAAACGCAGATTGCAAGTAACCAAATAAATCACCATTTCAACCAACGCGACTCACCAAATTAATTTTTCAAATTTTTTCCAATGAACTAACTTCCTATACATTTTTTTTTTAATTTTTTATATATATATATCAAGTGCTACAGACTTGAATGTTTCCTTGTCTATCACCTGATAGAAAAACTTAAAACCTAGTTACATTTTTTGTTAAATCATCAAATGTACCATAGATAAATCCACAAAAACAAAATCGCTGGAATTACCAAAAAAGAAAAACAAAAACAAAATCGCTGGATGAAAATATTAATGGAAATAGAGCAAGAAAAACACATTTATGGTCAGGCCAACAACAAGCACTAGAAGAAAATTAAACAGTCGTATACATGAGATCCTAAAATCACAGATATATATATAATGAAACAACAGGTTATATATATATATATGTACATATATATATATATATGTACATATATATATATATATGTACAGATATATATATATGTATATATATATATATATATGTACACATATATATATATATGTGTATATATATATATATATATATATATATATATATATATATATATATATATATATATATATATATATATATATATATTTAAATGTCAAAGACTCGTCACCTGTTACAAGAGGAGCACTGATTTTCAGACAGCCTTAAAATTCGCAATATGACTTTGGTTTGAGCAGAAATGGGGTGTAGGCGGAAAAATACTGAGGTGACTGGTGATACATATATATATATATAAGCAACTAGCTAAAATGACAGACTTACCCTGCAGTAACTAGTAAATTACCGATTTCTCGCCGATCAAAAAAAAAAAAATTAAAAAATTACCGATTTCTCAATTAGCCCTAGATTTGTGCATATTAACTTGGCACGGCCATTTATCATCTTATATTGGAATTTGTAAATTGAAGCAAGCCCCACAACTTTTGTGGTGTGTTGCAATATGCCTCTAAATTTTAAAAAATATGCGAATGGCCCCCTGATACAAAATCTATTGATGCACAAATGTTTCCAAAGTGAACGTGGATCAAGGACTAAGAGGATAGTTTACACATTTTTCTGTGGGACGCATTTGACACATTTTGAAAGGTTAGGTGGCACATCATAAAGGACCCATAAGTTGGGGGTTTACTGAAATTTACCCAAATTCGGATATAAGACGATAAATAGCGAGACAAGAAACTTTTGCCTGTTGCGTTGAGCTTGAACTAGATACAAAATCAGTCCGTAATTGTGGATATAATTATGTAATTCTGGGCATTATGCGCATTCAATTCATGTCCTACAAAGGGAAATCAGTTAGAGGTTGATCAACTTAACGATGATAAGCGCGTTTCAATAGAAGAGTCAAAGAGCAGTAATTACGTGTTGCATGTGTCTTGAATCAAAGACAATAATTGATTTGTCGTGACACATTGTCGGAATGCCACTACACATTCTCTAAAATATTGTAAGTCATAGTTAATACCAACAGAAAAAACGTCAAGAATTTAGCAAAATAAATAATTATCTTTAGCTGCGGATGCATTCACCTTCACCAACAAATTATCACTTATATATATTCTTCGTTGTTAAATTATGTTACCAAGGGAAATATAATTTCACCAACAAAAACTTTTGTTACTATGTATTTGCCAAATTCTTTAAGTCTATTATGCTCTTTAGCATAAAATTTTGTTTCATAAACAATATGAGTTAATTTTTAATATTGTTCCAACTCACTACTGTAATGCTTTCTAGTAAAATAAAAATTCCAAACAGGTGACTTTAGGTTTCACGAGGGTTCTCATGTATCAAAATCGAGAATACATCTATCATGTCGGATCATTAATAGACTCAACTTAAGTTGGATTTAATTAGTTCAATTCAATATGAGGATCGGAATAGATATTTAACTATCCATTTGTATCACATGAATCCCCCAACAGATCGATAAATATATTCAGTACGAATCTGTAGTATGAACTCAAATTGAATTGGTTAAATTAATCAATATTCCAAATTGTTTCACCCACAAATACCCCTACCCTTACCCCTACCCCCAACGTTATCCCACCCTTACCCTGCTCATCCTACATCTAATTAAACCACCAAAGAAACTCATAGATTACACTTAATTCACTAAAATCAACATATACTACACACCAAACAAGCAGTACGCCTAAATCACCTAACACCTATGAAACAAAAACCACATTTTTAGATATTCACCTAAAAAATACAGAACAACCTTAAACACACACACTAGACCTTAATCACCTTAAATCTAAAAAAAGACCTGAATCAATTAATAAATATATACTAGACATAAATCACCTAATAAAATACACATTACACCTAAATCACCTAAAAGAATACACTTGTTTAGAAACACAAACTACACCTAAATTAGCTATAAAGAATTGCACAAGAAAGATACACAATGCACGTCAAATATGTAGTAAACAGATAACACGCACTGCACAAAAATGACCCAAAAGAACACTAATACACCAAAATACGCACTACATCTAAAAAGGACGTTGAATCAAAATTAGTTAGAGAAAAATGCACAAAACAACTAATTAAATCAGCTAATAACAAACACTCCATCTAAAAGCATATTACACCTAAATTACTTAAAAGAAACATTGCATTGTAATCTTTTCAAACACACACAGTACACTTAGAATACGCGACGCATAAACTGCCTAAAAAAGCATTAACTACAAGCCCTTGATTTTCTCGTCCTTAGTGACATGAACTTGTACATTGTAGGTTGTTTTGTTAGTGTCAAGCATCATTAAAAACTTTAAGTAGAATTCCTTGTTGTTAATATAGTCTCAATGCTAATTATCTAATTAACATTACTATTGGAAAGGTGTGAGTGTGACACTACAACAGTTTATAGTTGATTATTTAAGAAAACCAAATTAAAACATTCATTTATATATCTGAATGAATCAAGTGAGAATGACAGAATATTGGCAACTAGAAAAATTTACCCTTTTATATTCTAGAATATGATATTAAATAAATTAAATTATTTTAACAATTTTTTCTCATATGATATTCAAAAATAAATTTCACATGCATTTTATATTATGTATTATTAGAAACTATTTAAGAATTCGGAGCATGTTTATTTAAGGTAAATATAACTAAATAATGGATGAAACTATAAGATCCTTATGCATATATTTTGAAAATATGGAATACACAATAGATACTAACATTTATAAATATATATTGCGATGTTTTAAAATCTTATTATATATAACTAAACATATTTGTATATAATATATAAATATAATTTTCGACATTAATTTCCCCCTCTTTGTTGTATAATGGGCTCGGCGCTGGACCTGATTTTGTTTAATACGTACACTTTTGCACTGTGTACTTCTTATTTGTTCAATTAATATAAATACTTTTACCTTCATGTTCTGATTATATTTCCTTCACTTACAACATGCGAGCATATTTTTTTTAAGTAGAACCTGGGGTTGTTGGCCTAAGTAGAAGTTCAAATTTACTCCTAGGACCAACTACTCTGCGACTCATAACCTAGCTAGCTACCTGGGCACTAAATCAAGATTGATATCTGGTTTGTATAATATTTTGTTTTGCTTGTAAATATTTGTTGTGTAGAGAGATTCCCCTTTTTTCGACCGATCACTTTAATGAATAAAGCCAATTGCATCGAAACAAAAAGAGGCGCCCAGAAAGAGGCGCCCAGAATACTTCAAACAGTAAAAGATGTTTATGTAATTGGACCAAACCTCGAGGAGCCCTCCTAGTATTTTTCTTTTAATATTTAAACACTTTCTGCTTTCTATACTATTATTTTAATGATTGCTTTCTTTACGTATTAAAACCATACGATAAAAATGTGCGATATGGATCGAGGTTTGCTGCAATTAAGTTTATTAGATATGTTGTCACTACAAGAAAATAAGTTACCAAATGTGTACTGTGTTCCTCGATTTCTTCTAAATTTTGTTCCGATTTTCCTTTCTGATAAGCAACAATCATTTTTTAATTTTCTAATTCAGGTTTCTCCGACGTCTTCTATGATTTATCATTCTGCTAAGCAATACTGGTTCACCGGAGAGGTGAGTTCCAGTGTTCTTCCTAGGAAAACTTATTCTGGAATATGAAATCAATGAGATATATTTCTAATGACAGAAGCTAGCGCTCAATTACTTTGTCCCGTCTAACCACAAAGGCAATGCAGACATCCATTTAGTCCAAAGATTGGGGGCATAAGTTTTACACGTCTATTTATAACATTTAACTTTATGATAGAAGTACATCTTTGCATGAGAAGATAAAGAATAAAAATTTCATTACCGTGGTAGAGAGAGTACATAATTTAACACAAAATTCGAAAATAAAGAGTTTTTGCCTATTGTGTTCTATAAGATTGGACTCCCCATTCCTGAAAACATGCAAAGATTTCATTTTAATGCGGCAGATTCGAAATTTTGAGATAAACACTTACCAATGTGGGAGCAACACTTTCGTCATAGGTTTATACAACTACAAATCATTGACAAAGTTGAAGCGCATCTTGGAATGCACTTTATTTATTTCCTTTATGAGGATTGTTTTCCCGACCTCAAGGTCTTACATCTTAGTCGATGGGTTAAACTGTTGAGCGACTAAGTTTCTAATAATGGCAAAGCATTATTGAAATCTCTTAAAGTTGTCTTTTCATTCTGTTTATTGTTTTGTAAATAATAGTTGCATGTATCGTGGCTTGACTTCATAAAGAGGCCTTCTTTAGCATTCTGGGATACTGAGTATGTTAGAAAACTAACAGACTTTGTTTAATTTCAACTGATTTTGACAATTGATCTGATCTTTACTTATTTTCTGCTGAACCAAAGCATACATTCCTTTGCCATACGTCAATCGGCTGAACCAACTAGAGTTCAGCAATAACATACACTATGAAGTACGAGTATATTATCTTTGATCACATTGCATTTCTTTTGAGTTTCTCTGATGTTGGAGTTTCATGTTTGTTTAGGTGTTATTATTTGCTGTTATCGTATGATTTCCAATATCTTTTTCTGTACTTTGAGTTGACATGTTATTAACTTTTTTGTAATTTGTGCTGCCAGTTTGGCAACCGAAGGTGATAGACTGCAACAGCTTATAATTTCCATGAAGTATGAAATGTAGGAAAGTTTAGCTATTAAATGGCACAGGCTCTAGACAAATTATGAAACTCGATCAATGTCAAAAACTAGGCATGATTATCAACAGTTATCTATACTTGAAAGATAGAGTTGAAAATTCAAAACAGAGAAAGGGTACATTTCCTAAGTAATAATGTTTACGCAAGTTGAAGTTGAAGGATATGCAGACAACTCTTCCGTGATTTCATTTTTTGGTATCCTTGGATGGCGACGAAGAGATAGACAAACTCTCTTCAGTTGTATCGCATTCTTCAAGAAAAATTTGGCTAATCTCAATTCATTTATCTCTCCACCAAACCCCTTGAAAATTACTTCCTCCAATAAAATACATGTTGGGATGTAGTCATTATCGTAGTCATAATCGGTCCAACCAGCCTGAAAAATACAAATAAAAAATATCACTATTAAGAGGAAGTTCTTTTAAGCAATTCCCTACAAAAATAAAAATTATAGGAAGGAAAATATAAAGTTCCAAGTAATTTGTTGAAATCTGATATGTGAACATTTAAACGGTAGTTTGGCTTACCACATATATGACTAAAAATTTCAGAGACCGCGCGAAATAAAGCAAATGGCATAATGCTTCAACAGTACCAAAAGCATGAAGAACTAGTCGTTCCATGTCACGAAATCTGGGAAGAGAAAGACCTAGTCTTGCTCGCATAATAGCCTTGCAAAGATCATAGAGAAAACAAGAGTCAGTACTTTTAAGAAAATTGAAAGAAATGGCCAAATTAGGCCAATCAAGAGACTGTGTAGAGACTCACCATACCAAGCAAAAGAACTGTCTAATGTGAACAAGAGAATAAGAACTAACCTGTGCTACAAAACCTGATAACTCCAATTCTTGTAAACTTTGGAATCCGTTCAAGAGCTTTCGAATTCTATGTCCATTTTTTTCAAGTAAATGAAGGTCATTACTTCCAAAGTTGCTACGCAGATCTGCATAAACAACTTTGTATCCAGATAGAAGAATATTTTCTACTAAACCACCACGAGATTTATAGCTCACAAAACTGTCTCCCATAATCTTGATTGAATATTCACTCACACCAGAATCGGATGGGGTCTCAGCCTCAAAACTAGTCAGTTTAGGAGCATAAATTTCTACAATCATAACATTCAGCCATTTGCACCTTATTAGTCCAAGTGTTTCCAGGATTGGCAGCTTGAATTTCACTACATCAAGAGTAGAAAGCTCATTTGAAATCTCCACTCCCTCAAGACGCAAAGTAGTGAGTTGAAGAAAACGAGTCTCAGCAGGAACTTTAAAGGTGCAGGGCATGTTTAGCTCCAGACTTCTCAGGGAACAGCAATTAAGAAGGTTGCGAGGTAACACTATGCGTGCTTCTAGACAAAATACTTTTAAATTTTGAACACCACGACTTAATGCAACTAATATCCATGTTTTCATGCGATCTAAGTCGTACTTATTATAGCATGAAAGAGAAAGACTTTGTAAGCTCTTCACTTGTAACAGTGTTCGTTCGACAAAGTTAGCAAAAGTATCTATTATACTAGACAATTTATCATCAAGTTCAATGTCGTGAATTAAAATCCACTTGTATTCCCATTCTTTGGACAAAACTGAAGTTCTAACTGCATCTTTAATCGGTAGACGCGAAAGAATGTGAGATATTGCCGGATCTGGCAACATACTGAGGCTTAATGGTTCACGAGGGCTAGTTTTTTGAGATTTCTTGCATGGGACTCCACTGCTGTGAGTTCTCGTACTCATAATTTCACCAATCAACCTGTGATTTTACAAGGTACCTATTAGTACAGACAATAAAGAATGTTAGATATTAGTTTTCATCAATTAAATATATTTAATCCATCTACACAAAAACGTAGATTGCAAGTAACCAAATAAATCACCATTTCAACCAACGCGACTCACCAAATTAATTTTTCAAATTTTGTCCAATGAACTAACTTCCTATACATTTTTTTAAATTTTTTTTATATATGTATCAAGTGCTACAGACTTGAATGTTTCCTTGACTATCACCTGATGGAAAAACTTAAAACCTAGTTACATTTTTTGTTAAATCTTCAAATGTACAAAAGAGAAATCCACCAAAACAAAATTGCTGGAATTACCAAAAAAAAAAAAAGTAAAACAAAATCGCTGGATGAAAATATTAATGGAAATAGAGCAAGAAAAACTCATTTATGGTCAGGCCAACAACAAGCACTAGAAGAAAATTAAGTAAACAGTCGTGTACATGAGATCCTAAAATCACAGATAAAATGTCAAAGACTCGTCACCTGTTACAAGAGGAGCTGTGCACTGATTTTCAGACAGCCTTAAAATTCGCAATATGACTTAGGTTTGAGCAGAAATGGGGTGTAGGCGGAAAAATACTGAGGTGACTGGTGATACATATATATATAAGCAACTAGCTAAAATGACAGACTTACCCTGCAGTAACTAGTAAATTACCGATTTCTCAAGTAGCCCTAGATTTGTGCATATTAATTTGGCACGGCCATTTATCATCTTATATTGGAATTTGTAAATTGAAGCAAGCCCCACAACTTTTGTGGTGTGTTGCAATATGCCTCTAAATTTTTTAAAATATGCGAATGGCCCCCTGATACAAAATCTATTGATGCACAAATGTTTCCAAAGTGAACGTGGATCAAGGACTAAGAGGATAGTTTACACATTTTTCTGTGGGACGCATTTGACACATTTTGAAAGGTTAGGTGGCACATCATAAAGGACCCATAAGTTGGGGGTTTACTGAAATTTACCCAAATTCGGATATAAGACGATAAATAGCGAGACAAGAAACTTTTGCCTGTTGCGTTGAGCTTGAACTAGATACAAAATCAGTCCGTAATTGTGGATATAATTATGTAATTCTAGGCATTATGCGCATTCAATTCATGTCCTACAAAGGGAAATCAGTTAGAGGTTGATCAACTTAACGATGATAAGCGCGTTTCAACAGAAGAGTCAAAGAGCAGTAATTACGTGTTGCATGTGGCTTGAATCAAAGACAATAATTGATTTGTCGTGACACATTGTCGGAATGCCACTACAGATTCTCTAAAATATTGTAACTCATAATTATACCAACATAAAAAAACGTCAAGAATTTAGCAAAATTATCTTTAGTTGCGGATGCATTCACCTTCACCAACAAATTATCACTTATATATATTCTTCGTTGTTAAATTATGTTACCAAGGGAAATATAATTTCACCAACAAAAACTTTTGTTACTATGTATTTGCCAAATTCTTTAAGTCTATTATGCTCTTTAGCATAAAATTTTGTTTCATAAACAATATGAGTTAATTTTTAATATTTTCCAACTCACTACTGTTAATGCTTTCTAGTAAAATAAAAAATTCCAAACAGGTGACTTTAGGTTTCACGAGGGTTCTCGTGTATCAAAATCGAGAATACATCTATCATGTTATCATTAATAGACTCAACTTAAATTGGATTCAATCAATTCAATTCAATATGAGGATCGGAATAGATATTTAACTATCCATTTGTATCACATGAATCCACCAACAGATCGATAAATATATTCACTACAAATCTGTAGTATGAACTCAAATTGAATTGGTTAAATTAATCAATATTCCAAATTGTTTCATCCGCACATACCCCTACCCCCAACGTTATCCCACCCTTACCCTGCTCATCCTACATCTAATTAAATCACCTAAGAAACTCATAGATTACACTTAATTCACTCAAATCTACATACACTACACACCAAACAAGCAGTACGCCTAAATCACCTAACACCAATGAAACAAAAATCACATTTTCACATATTCACCTAAAAAATACAGAACAACCTTAAACACACACACTAGACCTAAATCACCTTTAATCTAAAAAAGGACCTGAATCACCTAATAAATACATACTAGACATAAATCACCTAATAAAATACACATTACACCTAAATCACCTAAAAGAATAGACTAGTTTAGAAACACAAACTACACCTAAATTAGCTATAAAAAAGAATTGCACAAGAAAGATACACTATACACGTGAAGTACGTAGTAAACAGATAATACACACTGCACAAAAATGACCCAAAAGAACACTAATACACCAAAATACACACTACATCTAAAAACGACGTTGAATCAAAATTGGCTAGAGAAAAATGCACAAAACAACTAATTAAATCACCTAATAACAAACAATCCATCTAAAAGCATATTCCACCTGAATTACTTAAAAAAAAAAAAACATTGCGTTGAAATTATTTCAAACACACACATTATACTTAGAATACGCGACGCATAAACTGCCTAAAAAAGCATTAACTACAAGACCTTGACTTTCTCTTCCTTAGTGACATGAACTTGTACATTGTAGGTTGTTTTGTTAGTTTCAAGCAACATTAAAAAGTTTAAGTAGAATTCCTTGTTGTTAATATAGTCTCAATGCTAATTATCTAATAAACATTACTAATTGGGAAGGTGTGAGTGTGACACTATAACAGTTTATAGTTGATTATTTAAGAAAACCAAATTTAACCATTCATTTATATATCTGAATGAATCAAGTGAGAATGACAGAATATTGGCAACTAGAAAAATTTACCCTTTTATATTCTAGAATATGATATTGAATAAATTAAATTATTTTAACAATTTCTTCCCATATGATATTAAAAAATAAATTTCAGATGCATTTTATATTATGTATTATTAGAAACTATTTAAGAATTCGGAGCATGTTTATTTAAAGCAAATATAATTGAATAATGGATGAAACTATAAGATCCTTATGCATATATTTTGGAAATATGGAATACACAATAGATACTAATATTTATAAATATATATTGCCATGTTTTAAAATCTTATTATATATAACTAAACATATTTGTATATAATATATAAATATAATTTTCAACATTAATTTCCCCCCACTTTGTTGTATTATGGGCTCGGCGCTGGACCTGATTTTGTTTAATACGTACACTTTTGCACTGTGTATTTTTTATTTGTTCAATTAATATAAATACTTTTACTTTCATGTTCTGATTATGTTTCCTTCACTTACAACATGCGAGCATATATTTTTAAGTAAGAAAATCAATAACGACATAGTTATGAATTTTTTCTTTTGAGTAAAATGTATTAAGTCCTTTTGATGTAAGGGGTTGAAGCACCCCTTGTGCTTCTTTTTGTTTCTAATTTGCAGTAGCAACATCAGAGCCTGTAAAACTATCTCCCCCGAGTCCGAGTGTAGCATACTTTCTACTCAACCTCTAATTGTTTTATTTTTGAAATTCGTAAAATCTGGGCTTGTTGGCCTAAGTAGAAGTTCAAATTTACTCCTAGGACCAATTACTCTGCGACTCATAACCTAGCTAGCTACTGGGCACTAAATCAAGATTGATATCTGGTTTGTATAATATTTTGTTTTGCTTGTAAATATTTGTTGTGAAGAGAGATTCCCCTTTTTTCGACCGACCGCTTTAATGAATAAAGCCAATTGCATCGAAACAAAAAGAGGCACCCAGAATACTTCAAACAGTAAAAGATGTTTATGTAATTGGACCAAACCTTGAGGAGCCCTCCTAGTATTTTTCTTTTAATATTTAAACACTTTCTGCTTTCTATACTATTATTTTAATGATTTCTTTCTTTACGTATTAAAAACATACGATAACAATGTGCGATATGGATCCAAGTTTGGTGCAATTAAGTTTATTAGATATGTTGTCACTACAAGAAAATAAGTTACCAAATGTGTGTACTGTGTTCCTCGATTTCTTCTAAATTTTATTCCGATTTTCCTTTCTGATAAGCAACAATCATTTTTCAATTTTCTAATTCAGGTTTCTCCGATGTCTTCTATGATTTATCATTCTGCTAAGCAATACTGGTTCACCGGAGAGGTGAGTTCCAGTGTTCTTCCTAGGAAAACTTATTCTGGAATATGAAATCAATGAGATATATCTCTAATGACAGAAGCTATAGCGCTCAATTACTTTGTCCCGTCTAACCACAAAGGCAATGCAGACATCTATTTTGTCCAAAGATTGGGGGCATAAGTTATACACGTCTATTTATAACATTTAACTTTATGATAGAAGTACATCTTTGCATGAGAAGATAAAGAATAAAACTTTCATTACCTTGGTAGAGAGAGTACATAATTTAACACAAAATTCGAAAATAAAGAGTTTTTGCCTTTTGTGTTCTATATGATTGGACTCCCAATACCTGAAAACATGCAAAGATTCCGTTTTTATGCGGCAGATTCAAAATTTTGAGATAAACACTTACCAATGTGGGAGCAACACTTTCGTCATAGGTCTATACAACTACAAATCATTGACAAAGTTGAAGCGCATCTCGGAATGCACTTTATTTATTTCCCTTATGAGGATTGTTTTCCCGACCTCAAGGTCTTACATCTTGGTCGATGGGTTAAACTGTTGAACGACTAAGTTTCAAATAATGGCAAAGCATTATTGAATTTCCTATTCTGGAAGAACTGGAACGAAGGCGTTGTGTATGGCGGCATGTGAAGTTTGTTGAAATCAATGCACCTGCACTGATCAGATTTCTGGCTGAAAGCGGAATAGATAATCAAGATAATGTGATCAAGTTTGATGGAGCAAAAATTGAATTTTTTTAAAATTGTGGTGGTTCACAAGATAACTTTGTTGTTACTACAGTATCAGTTATTAATGCAATTGTTAACAGTCACGAAGTTCTACCTAATTTGATAGGATGCTCTATGCTTGTAATTCAAGCTCGTGAAATTTTGAGTACTCTAAAAGTTGTCTTTTCATTCTGTTTATTGTTTTGTAAATAATAGTTGCATGTATCGTGGTTTGGCTTCATAAAGAGGACTTCTTTAGCATTCTGGGACACTGAGTATGTTAGAAAACTAACAGACTTTGTTTAATTTCAACTGATTATGACAATTGATCTGATCTTTACTTATTTTCTGCTGAACCAAAGCATACATTCCATTGCCATACGTCAATCGGCTGAACCAACTAGAGTTCAGCAATAACATACAATATGAAGTACGAGTATATTATCTTTGATCACATTGCATTTCTTTTGAGTTTCTCTGATGTTGAAGTTTCATGTTTGTTTAGGTGTTATTATTTGCTGTCATCGTGTGATTTCCAATATCTTTTTCTGTACTTTGAGTTGACATGTTATTAACTTTTGTGTAATTTGTGCTGCCAGTTTGGCAATCCAAGGTGATAGACTCCAACAGCTTATAATTTCCATGAAGTATGAAATGTAGGAAAGTTTAGCTATTAAATGGCACAGGCTCTAGACAAATTATGAAACTCGATCAATGTAAAAAACTAGGCATGATTATCAACAGTTATCTATACTTGAAAGATAGAGTTGAAAATTCAAAACAGAGAAAGGGTACATTTCCTAAGTAATAATGTTTACGCAAGTTGAAGTTGAAGGATATGCGGACAACTCTTCCGTGATTTCATTTTTTGGTATCCTTGGATGGCGACGAAGAGATAGACAAACTCTCTTCAGTTGTATCGCATTCTTCAAGAAGAATTTGGCTAGTCTGAATTCATTTATCTCTCCACCAAACCCCTTAAAAATTACTTCCTCCAATAAAATACATGTTGGGATGTAGTCATTATCGTAGTCATAATCGGTCCAACCAGCCTGAAAAATACAAATAAAAAAATATCAGTATTAAGAGGAAGTTCTTTTAAGCAATTCCCTCCAAAAATAAAAATTATGGGAAGGAAAATATAAAGTTCCAAGTAATTTGTTGAAATCTGATATGTGAACATTTAAAGGGTAGTTTTGGCTTACCACATGTATAACTAGAAATTTCAGAGACCGCGCGAAACAAAGCAAATGGCATAGCGCTTCAACAGTACCAAAAGCATGAAGAACTAGTCGTTCCATGTCACGGAATCTGGGAAGAGAAAGACCTAGTCTTGCTCGCATAATAGCCTTGCAAAGATCATAGACAAAACAAGAGTCAGTACTTTTAAGAAAATTGAAAGAAATGGCCAAATTAGGCCAATCAAGAGACTGTGTAGAGACTCACCATACCAAGCAAAAGAACTGTCTAATGTGAACAAGAGAATAAGAACTAACCTGTGCTACAAAACCTGATAACTCCAATTCTTGTAAACTTTGGAATCCGTTCAAGAGCTTTCGGATTCTATGTCCATTTTTTTCAAGTAAATGAAGGTCATTACTTCCAAAGTTGCTACGCAGATCTGCATAAACAACTTTGTATCCAGATAGAAGAATATTTTCTACTAAACCACCACGAGATTTATAGCTCACAAAACTG
Source organism: Misopates orontium (assembly GCA_946800315.1). Taxonomy (NCBI): domain Eukaryota; kingdom Viridiplantae; phylum Streptophyta; class Magnoliopsida; order Lamiales; family Plantaginaceae; genus Misopates; species Misopates orontium. Next base: position 3,431,101 of record OX326948.1, on the reverse strand, counting down.
TCTCCCATAATCTTGATTGAATATTCACTCACACCAGAATCGGATGGGGTCTCAGCCTCAAAACTAGTCAGTTTAGGAGCATAAATTTCTACGATCATAACATTCAGCCATTTGCACCTTATTAGTCCAAGTGTTTCCAGGACTGGCAGCTTGAATTTTACTACATCAAGAGTAGAAAGCTCATTTGAAATCTCCACTCCCTCAAGACGCAAAGTAGTGAGTTGAAGAAAACGAGTCTCAGCAGGAACTTTAAAGGTGCAGGGCATGTTTAGCTCCAGACTTCTCAGGGAACAGCAATTAAGAAGGTTGCGAGGTAACACTATGCGTGCTTCTAGACAAAATACTTTTAAATTATGAACACCACGACTTAATGCAACTAATATCCATGTTTTCATACGATCTAAGTCGTAGCTCTTATCACATGAAAGAGAAAGACTTTGTACACTCTCTACCTGAAAAAGCATCCTTTCGACAAAGTTAGTAAAAGTTGCTTCCTTACTCCTTTTAGCCGACATTCTATCATCAAGTTCAATGTCGTGAATTAAAATCCACTTGTATTCCCATTCTTTCGACAAAACTGAAGTTCTCACTGCATCTTTTATGGGTAGATGCGAAAGAATGTGAGAGAGAGCCAAATCTGGCAAACTACTGAGGCTTAATGGTTCATTTCGAGATTTCTTACATGGGACAGTTCTGCTGTGAGTGCTCGTACTCATGATTTCACCAATCAACCTGAAATTTTATAAGGTAAGTATTAGTGCAGACGGGAAATAATGTCAGTTATTAATTTTAATCAATTAAATACACTAAATCCATCTACACAAAAAGTGTATATTACGGCGAGCCAAAGAAATCACCATTTCAAGAAAGCGGACTAATCTAATTAACTTTTCAATATTTGTCCAATAAACTGACTTTCATTCCAAACATTTTTTATATCATGTCATAGACTCGAATGTAACCTCAAGGATCATCTGATATATGGAACAGATCGTTAAACTTTTTGTTAAATCATGAAATGTACAAAAGACACATCCTCCAGAACCTAATCGTTGGATAAATACATTAATGGAAATGGAGCAAGAAAATCACATTTATGATCAGGCCAACAACAAGAACTAAAATGAAATGAAGTATACATGAGATCCAAAACATAAATTTCACAGATAACAAAACAACATGTTATGTATGTAAAATGAAAGAGACTCGTTACCTGTCAAGAGAAGAGCCCTGTTTTTCAGACAGCCTTAAAATTTGCGATGTGACTTTGGTTTGAGCAGAATGGAGTGGAGGCCGATAAATACTGAGGTGACTGGTGATATATATAAGAAACTAGCTGAAATGACAAACTTACCCCTTGATTTGTGCGTATTAAAATTGCCACAGCTATTTATCACCTTATTATACTTGAATTTGGGTAATTTGCAGCAAACTCCCTAATCTTTGTGGTCAGCTGCAATGTGTCTCCTAACTTTTCAAAATGGGCGAATTGCCCATGATGCCAAATCTAACGATTCATAAATGTGTCCCAAAAATGGCAGTGGATCAAGGACTTATGAGGTAGTTTCGACATTTTTCAACAGATTGAGGAACATTTCACGATGTGTGACGGAGCTTATAGGTCGGGGGATTTACTGCATGCAATGTACCCATATTCAAATATAAGACGATAAATAGCGAGACATGAGCTTTTTCCTTTTTAGTTGAGCTTGAACAAGTAATATACAAACAACCCATAATTGTGGATAAAATTATATAATTGTGAGTATTATGCACATTCATGTCCTACAAGGGGAAACCAATTTAGGGTTGATCAAACTAACGCTGATGAGCGTGCAACAACGGAAGAGGCAAATAGCATTAACTACGCGTTGCATGTAACTTGAAATAAAATAATAATTGGTTTGTCGTGACACTGTCGGAATACCACAATGGAGTTTCTTAAATATTGTAATTCGTAATTAATACCAACATCGAAAAAATGGTCAAGAAAAGAAGCAAAATAAATAATTATCTCTAGTTCCGATTACATTCACCACATTTAGCAACAAATTATCGTAAATATATCGTCTTTGTTGAATTATGTTACCAAAGGAAATATAACTTTCACCAACAAAAACTTGCGTTACTATTCAAAATTACTACTATTAATGCTTTTTAATAATTTATTTTCCAGACGTGTGATACGTTACGTTACGTTACGTGCTCGATTAAAACCAAATTAAGCAATTTTTGGCGCCAGAGGACTGAAATTGATAATTTTTGCCAAGTTACAAGACTAATCTGAGGTGGTGTCAAGTTAGAGGACCATTTGCTAATTGAAGCTAATTTAGAGGACTAAAATTGAATATTTCCCCTATCCCACCCTTACCCTCCCTTCCCTTGCTCATCCCACACCTAATTAAAACAATATAGTCATATCACCTCAAAAACAAACTCTTCACCACAATCACCTAAAAAAACTCACAAGCTACACCTAATTCACCTAAATCAACATACACTACGTGCCACACAAGCAATACGCTCAAATCACGTAATACATACGACACAAAACGCACACTACAAGATCTTCACCTAAAAAATACAGAACTAACTTAAAAATATACATAGACCTAAATCACCTAATAAAATATACACTACACCTAAATCACCTAATGAATAATACACTGCACTAGAAACGACACTAGACCTAAAGTATCTTAAAAATATATTTTGCACAAGAAAGATTCACTATACACGCCAAATACATAATAAACATTAAATACTCACTGCACCAACATGACCCAAAAGAACACTAGCACACCAAGATACAAACTACATTTCGAAAGGACTTTGAATCAAAATTACCTAAAATAATGCATATAATTGTTAAAGATACATTTTATATAATTTCGATTATACACCTTTACACACACACACACACTATATATATATATATATATATATATATATATATATATATATATATATATATATATATATATATATAAAACTATGACATCCAACAATTAAAAAAGCAATTCAACATAGATAACAATATGGACATATTAAATCGAGCGAACTATTAAAGATGCATTTTATATAATTTCTTATTGAAACTATGTAGAATTTTGAGCATGTACCATAAACTCATCTTTTCACTAATAAACTAGGGAAAAGCTTATAATTGAATTATATATAAGGTCATACTGAAATATTACATAACTTATAAAATACTCCATATAATTGTAATCGTTTTTCATTTGAACCGCTAACTTAAAATATTACTTTTTTAGTTTCTATTGAATCACTTTCATAAGTAACAAAAGTAAGACATGCTTCTATGGGAAGAAGAAAAAAAAAATCTAGTTTATGTTAAAAAGACAAACATTCATGTAGATATTTAATACGATTATGCTGTTGCGACAATTACATAAATAAGCTTATTTAGAAATTGATATTATTCTTGTGTTGGTGGGAACAAGAAAATCTTGATTTATTCATATTTTTCATTTTTTTTTTTCTTTTAAGCTTATCACATTGAATGTTTGAAGATATGGAACCCGACATCAATATTTTCTAGGCATATTTGGCCAACACATCGAAGCTACGGAGTTTTTTAAAATCAGATGTTGTTGCTCGGCTGAAGATTTTCGGATTTTAAAAGTCTTTAATATGGCTACTACACCACACCGAGCACCGGAAATTATTCCAGTGACTTGGCATCCCCCTCTTATTACCTGTTGAAATGCAATACAGATGGTTGCTCCCTGGCACTTCGGGTATTGGCGGAGCGGGAGTGATTTTTCGATATGCTCGGGGATTCACAATGGGCACTTTTGCTTCGCATCTTGGTGAGAATTTTGCGTATGAGGCAGAAATGTGGGGTTGTTATATTTGCTATGGAAAAGGCTAAGGAGCGGGGTTGGAATCAGATATGGCTAGAAAGTGACTCTACGTATGTTGGTAACCTGATTACAAATAACTCAAATAAAGTTCCATCGGCGCTCAAAAGCAGATGGATTTCTTGCTTCCATTACATTTCGGATCTAACATATTTTTCAAAAATGAAACAGACCGGCGGGTGCTCTTGCTTCGTTTGGTGCACGTCAGAGCGGGGACCATTGGTGGCCACCTCACCCGCCTTTATTAGTAGTTTTGTTTACAATGATATTTATAACAGGACCAACTACAGTTTTTGTTGAACGTTTTTCTCTTTTCTTTTATTAATAAGTTTGAGTTTTGGGGATAGCGCCTAAGAGGTGCTAAGGTGTTGGGATTTCTCACGCTTCATTCCCGTCCTCCATTTCACGGGAAAAATAAATTAACATTGAGTGTTGTTTTTCTGAACCCAAATTCATATGCTTGATTAAATATTAGATATTTCTGCTTTATACAAGCACACAACGGAATAATATTGCTAATAATTGCTATCCGTTTGATCAATAGTTAGGGCACGTTTGGCTTGCAAGTTGGTGGTGTGCCATAATCAATATGTTTTTTGGAAAAACATATTTAATATATATATATATATATATATATATATATATATATATATATATATATATATATATATATATATATATATATATATATATATAGGGATTAAAAACAAACTAGGTTTATAAAATATTTATAAATCAATGACAAAGGGTTGAGTACCCCTTGTACTCATTTGTTTTAATACATTTTCTTTGTCTTACCAAAAAAAAAAAAAAAAAATCAATAACAAAGATAATCTATGGCCCTTAATAAGAAATAACTTGTCTACTTTTAAAGTCTACTACTTAAAATTCGCCTAGCGCCAACTAAAATTAAGACATATGATTTAATTTTTTGACAATAAAATAAAATAAAGTTTTTAAAATGCATATTTAATTATTTTATGTTTATTACATGATAGAGTTGGCATAAAATATAGATTGTAGTTCATTAATTGATGAATTCACTCTATGAAGCAGCGTATGACACAAATTTGGTATGTAATTAACGCTTATATTGTATTAAACATAATATATTTTTTGACGTAGTTTTTTATTGATTTCTTTGGTTAATTTATTCTTTAGTCTAGCCCCCCGCATATAAAATTCCTGGATACAGCCCTGAGTGACTATGTTCGAAAATTACTAGGTTTTATGCTTAATTTGTATTGATCATGACTTTTGATCTGGTCTTATTATTTTCAAGGCTCTTACTAAATCAAAATTAGTTAACTTTACTTTGTCACACTTCAATCGGCTGAAGCAACTAGAATTCAAGATACCATATACTATGAACTAATGTTAATGAGGTTATTTCAAGTGATGCTGTCTCTTGAATCGCTCTCCCTCAACGCGGTAAGCCATATAATCGAAAGCAAGATAATAACTTACTTTACAATTTTGGTTTAAGTTTTACTTTCTTTTTCAGTATAGTAGTCGTTGTAACAACTATTGTGAGGATATGAATCTTTGCCAATTGGTATTGCTTCTCGCCTTAATTAAAGTTGAAAAACTGGTTGGTTTTGGAGGCTTAGCGGGTGAAATTCGTCTTTCTATGTCCGTGTTGAAGCATGAGAAAACCTTGATGTTTGTTGTAGACCTTCAATTCTAAATATTGAAACTGAATGCCGACTTCCGAATTTCCTTAAAAGCTCAATCGCGCATCGGTCATGGTAGATTGTGGTCACTTGACAAAGGTATGCTTCCAGTCTCCTCTATCCACCTCACTCCACCCCACTCGTCTCAACATGTCTTTTTAGCTCAATTTACAATACAAGTATACTTTCTTTGATCACGCTGCATTCTTTTGAGTTGCTCTGATGCTGAAGTTTCATGTTTGTTTAGGTGTTTTTATTTGCTTTTATCGTGTGATTTCTAATATCTCCTTATGTATTTTGACTTGACATTTTATTAACATATTTTTGTATACTTTGCGCTGCCACGTTTGCCACCGAAGGTGACACACTCGAACCGCTTATGAATTTCCATGAAGTATGAAATGTAGGAAAGTTTGGCTATTAAATTGCAGCGTCGCTCTAGATTTTCCCTGATGCCTATAGATTGCCTATAGATTTGATATTCTACTGCTTGACCTAATTTAATTTATGCAGAAATCGCGAGTAAACTTGACCGGGTCATTAGATTTTAACATTTTGAAATATGAAACTGAACCTATAATTAGAAGAAGAGAGGTAGTTTGTCGAAGACATGTTAAAAAAGTTGTGTAGCGTTATTGTGAACAAGTGTTAGATGTCACCTTTTTAAAACTATGCAATGGAATAAGCTTGCTATTCAATGTTGTTGTTTCTGATTAACAATTGAAAGTACTATTTTCCATATCGGTACAAGAATTATGATAGACAAATAATGAGATGTAAATAATTCAGTAAGAAGGTTTGTTCAACGGTAGGCTTTGGTAGTTTTACAAAATGATCTTCAAAGAATTTTGACACAAAGACAATAAGATTATAGACTATTTTCTGTACTTGAAAGATAGCTTCCGGTAGCACAGCCGAGACAGCGACGGGTTGAAATGTTAAGACACAGAAAGTATATATTTCCTAAGGGGCAATAATATTTACGCAAGTTGAAGCTGTAGGATATGTGGACAACTCTTCTGTCATTTCATTCTTTGGTATCCTTGGCTGGCGACAAAGAGATAGACAAACTCTCTTCAGTTGTATTGCATTCTTCAAGAAAAATTTGGCCATTCTCATCTCATTTATCTCCCCACCAAACCCTTTAAAATTGACTTCCTCCACTAGAGTACATGATGGGATGTAGTCGTTATCATAGTCATAATCGCTCCAACCTGCCTGAAAAATACAAATAGCTATTAAATGTAATTCGCCCAAAAAACATAAAATGTTAAAGGAAGGAATCAAGTTCCGACTAATTTTTTGCAATCTGCTACATGAATACTTAAAAGGTAGTTTTGGCTTACCACATATATGACTAGAAACTTCAGAGAGGGCGCAACATCAAGTAAATGGAATAATGCTTCAACAGTACAAAAAGGATGGAGAACTAATCGTTCCATGTCAGAATATATCGGAAGAGAAAGTCCTAGTCTTGATTGCAGAATAGCCTTGTAAAGATCACAGACAAAACAAGAGTTATCTTTTAGAAAATTGCAAGAAAGGGCCAAATTCGGCCAATCAAGTGACTAATGTAGAGACTCACCAAATAAAGAAAAAGAGAAAAAGAACTAACCCGTGCTACAAGACCTGATAACTCCAATTCTTGTAAGCTTTGGAATCCGTTCAATAGCTTTCTAATTCAATGTCCATTCTTTTCAAGTAAATGACGATCATTACTTCCATAATTACTCTCCAGATCTGCATGAACAACTTTGTATCCAGATAAAATAGTTTTTTCTAGTGAACCACCACGACATTTATACCTCAGAAAACTGTTTCCCATAATTCTGATTGTATAATCACTCAGACCAGAATCATATCGGGTTTCACACTCAAAACTACTCAATTTAGGAGCATAAATTTCTACAAATATAACAGTCAACCATTTGCATCTTTTCAGTCCAAGTGTTTCCAGGACTGGCAACTTGAATTTCACTACACCAAAAGTAGAAAGCTCATTCGAAATCTTCACTTCCTCAAGGCGCAAAGTTGTGAGATGAAGAAAACAAATCTCAGCCGGAATTTTAAAGGTGCAGGGCATGTAGAGGTCCAAACTTCTCAGGGAATAGCAATTAAGAAGGTTGCGTGGCAAGACCATGCTTGCTTCTAGACAATATATTTTTAAATGATGAACATCACGACTTAATGCAACTAATATCCATGTTTTCATGCGATCTAAGTCGTACTTATTATAGCATGAAAGAGAAAGACTTTGTAAGCTCTTCACTTGTAACAGTGTTCGTTCGACAAAGTTAGCAAAAGTATCTATTATGCTAGACAATTTATCATCAAGTTCAATGTCGTGAATTAAAATCCACTTGTATTCCCATTCTTTGGACAAAACTGAAGTTCTAACTGCATCTTTAATCGGTAGACGCGAAAGAATGTGAGATATTGCCGGATCTGGCAACATACTGAGGCTTAATGGTTCACGAGGGCTAGTTTTTTGAGATTTCTTGCATGGGACTCCACTGCTGTGAGTTCTCGTACTCATAATTTCACCAATCAACCTGTGATTTTACAAGGTTCCTATTAGTACAGACAATAAAGAATGTTAGATATTAGTTTTCATCAATTAAATATATTTAATCCATCTACACAAAAACGTAGATTGCAAGTAACCAAATAAATCACCATTTCAACCAACGCGACTCACCAAATTAATTTTTCAAATTTTGTCCAATGAACTAACTTCCTATACATTTTTTTTTAAACTTTTTTATATATATATCAAGTGCTACAGACTTGAATGTTTCCTTGACTATCACCTGATGGAAAAACTTAAAACCTAGTTACATTTTTTGTTTAATCATCAAATGTACAAAAGAGAAATCCACCAAAAAATAAATCGCTGGAATTACCAAAAAAAAAAAAAAGAAAAACAAAATCGCTGGATGAAAATATTAATGGAAATAGAGCAAGAAAAACACATTTATGGTCAGGCCAACAACAAGCACTAGAAGAAAATTAAGTAAACAGTCGTATACATGAGATCCTAAAATCACAGATAAAATGTCAAAGACTCGTCACCTGTTACAAGAGGAGCTGTGCACTGATTTTCAGACAGCCTTAAAATTCGCAATATGACTTAGGTTTGAGCAGAAATGGGGTGTAGGCGGAAAAATACTGAGGTGACTGGTGATACATATATATATAAGCAACTAGCTAAAATGACAGACTTACCCTGCAGTAACTAGTAAATTACTGATTTCTCAAGTAGCCCTAGATTTCTGCATATTTTTGAATTTGTGTAAATTGAAGCAAGCCCCACAACCTTTGTGGTCTGTTGCAATATGCCTCTAAATTTTTCAAAATATGCGAATGGCCCCCTGATACAAAATCTATTGATGCACAAATGTTTCCAAAGTGAACGTGGATCAAGGACTAAGAGGATAGTTTACACATTTTTCTGTGGGATGCATTTGACACATTTTGAAAGGTTAGGTGGCACATCATAAAGGACCCATAAGTTGGGGGTTTACTGAAATTTACCCAAATTCGGATATAAGACGATAAATAGCGAGACAAGAAACTTTTGCCTGTTGCGTTGAGCTTGAACTAGATACAAAATCAGTCCGTAATTGTGGATATAATTATGTAATTCTGGGCATTATGCGCATTCAATTCATGTCCTACAAAGGGAAATCAGTTAGAGGTTGATCAACTTAACGATGATAAGCGCGTTTCAACAGAAGAGTCAAAGAGCAGTAATTACGTGTTGCATGTGGCTTGAATCAAAGACAATAATTGATTTGTCGTGACACATTGTCGGAATGCCACTACACATTCTCTAAAATATTGTAACTCATAATTATACCAACATAAAAAAACGTCAAGAATTTAGCAAAATTATCTTTAGTTGCGGATGCATTCACCTTCACCAACAAATTATCACTTATATATATTCTTCGTTGTTAAATTATGTTACCAAGGGAAATATAATTTCACCAACAAATACTTTTGTTACTATGTATTTGCCAAATTCTTTAAGTCTATTATGCTCTTTAGCATAAAATTTTGTTTCATAAACAATATGAGTTAATTTTTAATATTGTTCCAACTCACTACTGTTAATGCTTTCTAGTAAAATAAAAATTCCAAACAGGTGACTTTAGGTTTCACGAGGGTTCTCATGTATCAAAATCGAGAATACATCTATCATGTTGGATCATTAATAGACTCAACTTAAATTGGATTTAATTAGTTCAATTCAATATGAGGATCGGAATAGATATTTAACTATCCATTTGTATCCCATGAATCCGCCAACAGATCGATAAATATATTCAGTACGAATCTGTAGTATGAACTCAAATTGAATTGGTTAAATTAATCAATATTCCAAATTGTTTCACCCACACATACCCCTACCCTTACCCCCTACCCCCAACGTTATCCCACCCTTACCCTGCTCATCCTACATCTAATTAAACCACCTAAGAAACTCATAGATTACACTTAATTCACTAAAATCAACATATACTACACACCAAACAAGCAGTACGCCTAAATCACCTAACACCTATGAAACAAAAACCACATTTTTAGATATACACCTAAAAAATACAGAACAAACTTAAACACACACACTAGACCTAAATCACCTTAAATCTAAAAAAAGACCTGAATCAATTAATAAATATATACTAGACATGAATCACCTAATAAAATACACATTACACCTAAATCACCTAAAAGAATACACTAGTTTAGAAACACAAACTACACCTAAATTAGCTATAAAGAATTGCACAAGAAAGATACACTATGCACGTCAAATACGTAGCAAACAGATAATACGCACTGCACAAAAATGACCCAAAAGAACACTAATACACCAAAATACGCACTACATCTAAAAAGGACATTGAATAAAAATTACCTAGAGAAAAATGCACAAAGCAACTAATTAAATCACCTAATAACAAACACTCCATCTAAAAGCATATTACACCTAAATTACTTAAAAGAAACATTGCATTGAAATCTTTTCAAACACAAACAGTACACTTAGAATACGCGACGCATAAACTGCCTAAAAAAGCATTAACTACAAGCCCTCGATTTTCTCGTCCTTAGTGCATGAACTTGTACATTGTAGGTTGTTTTGTTAGTGTCAAGCAACATTAAAAACTTTAAGTAGAATTCCTTGTTGTTAATATCGTCTCAATGCTAATTATCTAATTAAGATTACTATTGGGAAGGTGTGAGTGTGACACTACAACAGTTTATAGTTGATTATTTAAGAAAACCAAATTAAAACATTCATTTATATATCTGAATGAATCAAGTGAGAATGACAGAATATTGGCAACTAGAAAAATTTACCCTTTTATATTCTAGAATATGATATTAAATATATTAAATTATTTTAACAATTTTTTCCTATATGATATTAAAAAATAAATTTTAGATGCATTTTATATTATGCATTATTAGAAACTATTTAAGAATTCGGAGCATGTTTATTTAAGGTAAATATAACTAAATAATGGATGAAACTATAAGATCCTTATGCATATATTTTGAAAATATGGAATACACAATAGATACTAACATTTATAAATATATATTGCCATGTTTTAAAATCTTATTATATATAACTATACATATTTGTATATAATATATAAATATAACTTTCGACATTAATTTCCCCATCTTTGTTGTATTCTGGGCTCGGCGCTGGACCTGATTTTGTTTAATACGTACACTTTTGCACTGTGTACTTTTTATTTGTTCAATTAATATAAATACTTTTACTTTCATGTTCTGATTATATTTCCTTCACTTACAACATGCGAGCATATTTTTTTTAAGTAGAACCTGGGCTTGTTGGCCTAAGTAGAAGTTCAAATTTACTCCTAGGACCAACTACTCTGCGACTCATAACCTAGCTAGCTACCTGGGCACTAAATCAAGATTGATATCTGGTTTGTATAATATTTTGTTTTGCTTGTAAATATTTGTTGTGTAGAGAGATTCCCCTTTTTCGACCGATCACTTTAATGAATAAAGCCGATTGCATCGAAACAAAAAGAGGCGCCCAGAATACTTCAAACAGTAAAAGATGTTTATGTAATTGGACCAAACCTTGAGGAGCCCTCCTAGTATTTTTCTTTCAATATTTAAACACTTTCTGCTTTCTATACTATTATTTTAATGATAGCTTTCTTTACGTATTAAAAACATACGATAAAAATGTGCGATATGGATCGAGGTTTGCTGCAATTAAGTTTATTAGATATGTTGTCACTACAAGAAAATAAGTTACCAAATGTGTGTACTGTGTTCCTCGATTTCTTCTAAATTTTATTCCGATTTTCCTTTCTGATAAGCAACAATCATTTTTCAATTTTCTAATTCAGGTTTCTCTGACGTCTTCTATGATTTATCATTCTGCTAAGCAATACTGGTTCACCGGAGAGGTGAGTTCCAGTGTTCTTCCTAGGAAAACTTATTCTGGAATATGAAATCAATGAGATATATTTCTAATGACAGAAGCTAGCGTTCAATTACTTTGTCCCGTCTAACCACAAAGGCAATGCAGACATCCATTTAGTCCAAAGATTGGGGGCATAAGTTGTACACGTCTATTTATTACATTTAACTTTATGATAGAAGTACATCTTTGCATGAGAAGATAAAGAATAAAAATCTCATTACCTTGGTAGAGAGAGTACATAATTTAACACAAAATTCGAAAATAAAGAGTTTTTGCCTATTGTGTTCTATAAGATTGGACTCCCCATACCTGAAAACATGCAAAGATTTCATTTTAATGCGGCAGATTCAAAATTTTGAGATAAACACTTACCAATGTGGGAGCAACACTTTCGTCATAGGTTTATACAACTACAAATCATTGACAAAGTTGAAGCGCATCTTGGAATGCACTTTATTTATTTCCCTTATGAGGATTGTTTTCCCGACCTCAAGGTCTTACATCTTGGTCGATGGGTTAAACTGTTGAGCGACTAAGTTTCTAATAATGGCAAAGCATTATTGAAAACTCTAAAAGTTGTCTTTTCATTCTGTTTATTGTTTTGTAAATAATAGTTGCATGTATCGTGGCTTGGCTTCATAAAGAGGCCTTCTTTAGCATTCTGGGACACTGAGTATGTTAGAAAACTAACAGACTTTGTTTAATTTCAACTGATTATGACAATTGATCTGATCTTTACTTATTTTCTGCTGAACCAAAGCATACATTCCTTTGCCATACGTCAATCGGCTGAACCAACTAGAGCTCAGCAATAACATACACTATGAAGTACGAGTATATTATCTTTGATCACATTGCATTTCTTTTGAGTTTCTCTGATGTTGGAGTTTCATGTTTGTTTAGGTGTTATTATTTCCTGTTATCGTATGATTTCCAATATCTTTTTCTGTACTTTGAGTTGACATGTTATTAACTTTTTTGTAATTTGTGCTGCCAGTTTGGCAACCGAAGGTGATAGACTCCAACAGCTTATAATTTCCATGAAGTATGAAATGTAGGAAAGTTTAGCTATTAAATGGCACAGGCTCTAGACAAATTATGAAACTCGATCAATGTAAAAAACTAGGCATGATTATCAACAGTTATCTATACTTGAAAGATAGAGTTGAAAATTCAAAACAGAGAAAGGTCACATTTCCTAAGTAATAATGTTTACGCAAGTTGAAGTTGAAGGATATGCAGACAACTCTTCCGTGATTTCATTTTTTGGTATCCTTGGATGGCGACGAAGAGATAGACAAACTCTCTTCAGTTGCATCGCATTCTTCAAGAAAAATTTGGCTAATCTCAATTCATTTATCTCTCCACCAAACCCCTTAAAAATTACTTCCTCCAATAAAATACATGTTGGGATGTAGTCATTATCGTAGTCATAATCGGTCCAACCAGCCTGAAAAATACAAATAAAAAATATCAGTATTAAGAGGAAGTTCTTTTAAGCAATTCCCTCCAAAAATAAAAATTATAGGAAGGAAAATATAAAGTTCCAAGTAATTTGTTGAAATCTGATATGTGAACATTTAAACGGTAGTTTTGGCTTACCACATATATGACTAAAAATTTCAGAGACCGCGCGAAATAAAGCAAATGGCATAATGCTTCAACAGTACCAAAAGCATGAAGAAGTAGTCGTTCCATGTCACGGAATCTGGGAAGAGAAAGACCTAGTTTAGCTCGCATAATAGCCTTGCAAAGATCATAGACAAAACAAGAGTCAGTACTTTTAAGAAAATTGAAAGAAATGGCCAAATTAGGCCAATCAAGAGACTGTGTAGAGACTCACCATACCAAGCAAAAGAACTGTCTAATGTGAACAAGAGAATAAGAACTAACCTGTGCTACAAAACCTGATAACTCCAATTCTTGTAAACTTTGGAATCCGTTCAAGAGCTTTCGGATTCTATGTCCATTTTTTTCAAGTAAATGAAGGTCATTACTTCCAAAGTTGCTACGCAGATCTGCATAAACAACTTTGTATCCAGATAGAAGAATATTTTCTACTAAACCACCACGAGATTTATAGCTCACAAAACTGTCTCCCATAATCTTGATTGAATATTCACTCACACCAGAATTGGATGGGGTCTCAGCCTCAAAACTAGTCAGTTTAGGAGCATAAATTTCTACGATCATAACATTCAGCCATTTGCACCTTATTAGTCCAAGTGTTTCCAGGACTGGCAGCTTGAATTTTACTACATCAAGAGTAGAAAGCTCATTTGAAATCTCCACTCCCTCAAGACGCAAAGTAGTGAGTTGAAGAAAACGAGTCTCAGCAGGAACTTTAAAGGTGCAGGGCATGTTTAGCTCCAGACTTCTCAGGGAACAGCAATTAAGAAGGTTGCGAGGTAACACTATGCGTGCTTCTAGACAAAATACTTTTAAATTATGAACACCACGACTTAATGCAACTAATATCCATGTTTTCATACGATCTAAGTCGTAGCTCTTATCACATGAAAGAGAAAGACTTTGTACACTCTCTACCTGAAAAAGCATCCTTTCGACAAAGTTAGTAAAAGTTGCTTCCTTACTCCTTTTAGCCGACATTCTATCATCAAGTTCAATGTCGTGAATTAAAATCCACTTGTATTCCCATTCTTTCGACAAAACTGAAGTTCTCACTGCATCTTTTATGGGTAGATGCGAAAGAATGTGAGAGAGAGCCAAATCTGGCAAACTACTGAGGCTTAATGGTTCATTTCGAGATTTCTTACATGGGACAGTTCTGCTGTGAGTGCTCGTACTCATGATTTCACCAATCAACCTGAAATTTTATAAGGTAAGTATTAGTGCAGACGGGAAATAATGTCAGTTATTAATTTTAATCAATTAAATACACTAAATCCATCTACACAAAAAGTGTATATTACGGCGAGCCAAAGAAATCACCATTTCAAGAAAGCGGACTAATCTAATTAACTTTTCAATATTTGTCCAATAAACTGACTTTCATTCCAAACATTTTTTATATCATGTCATAGACTCGAATGTAACCTCAAGGATCATCTGATATATGGAACAGATCGTTAAACTTTTTGTTAAATCATGAAATGTACAAAAGACACATCCTCCAGAACCTAATCGTTGGATAAATACATTAATGGAAATGGAGCAAGAAAATCACATTTATGATCAGGCCAACAACAAGAACTAAAATGAAATGAAGTATACATGAGATCCAAAACATAAATTTCACAGATAACAAAACAACATGTTATGTATGTAAAATGAAAGAGACTCGTTACCTGTCAAGAGAAGAGCCCTGTTTTTCAGACAGCCTTAAAATTTGCGATGTGACTTTGGTTTGAGCAGAATGGAGTGGAGGCCGATAAATACTGAGGTGACTGGTGATATATATAAGAAACTAGCTGAAATGACAAACTTACCCCTTGATTTGTGCGTATTAAAATTGCCACAGCTATTTATCACCTTATTATACTTGAATTTGGGTAATTTGCAGCAAACTCCCTAATCTTTGTGGTCAGCTGCAATGTGTCTCCTAACTTTTCAAAATGGGCGAATTGCCCATGATGCCAAATCTAACGATTCATAAATGTGTCCCAAAAATGGCAGTGGATCAAGGACTTATGAGGTAGTTTCGACATTTTCCAACAGATTGAGGAGCATTTCACGATGTGTGACGGAGCTTATAGGTCGGGGGATTTACTGCATGCAATGTACCCATATTCAAATATAAGACGATAAATAGCGAGACATGAGCTTTTTCCTTTTTAGTTGAGCTTGAACAAGTAATATACAAACAACCCATAATTGTGGATAAAATTATATAATTGTGAGTATTATGCACATTCATGTCCTACAAGGGGAAACCAATTTAGGGTTGATCAAACTAACGCTGATGAACGTGCAACAATGGAAGAGGCAAATAGCATTAATTACACGTTGCATGTAACTTGAAATAAAAATAATAATTGGTTTGTCGTGACACTGTCGGAATACCACAATGGAGTTTCTTAAATATTGTAATTCGTAATTAATACCAACAACGAAAAAATGGTCAAGAAAAGAAGCAAAATAAATAACTATTTTAGTTCCTATTACATTCACCACATTTAGCAACAAATTATCGTAAATATATCGTCTTTGTCGAATTATGTTACCAAAGGAAATATAACTTTCACCAACAAAAACTTGCGTTACTATTCAAAATTACTACTATGAATGCTTTTTAATAATTTATTTTATTATTCAAAATTACTACTATTAATGCTTTTTAAAAATTTATTTTCTAGACGTGTGATACTTTACATTGCGTGCTCGATTATAACCAAATTAAGTAACTTTCGGCGCCAGAGGACTGAAGTGGAAATGTTTTTGCCAAGGTACAAGACTAATTTGAGGTGGTGTCAAGTTAGAGGACCATTTGCTAATTGAAGCTAATTTAGAGGACTAAAATTGAATTTTTCCCCTATCCCACCCTTACCCTCGCTTCCCATGCTCATCCCACACCTAATTAAAACAATATAGTCATATCACCTCAAAAACAAGCTCTTCACCACAATCACCAAAAAAAACTCACAGACTACACCTAATTCACCTAAATCAACATACACTACGTGCCACACAAGCAATACGTTCAAATCACGTAACACATACAACACAAAACACACACTACAAAATCTTCGCCTAAAAAATACATCACTAATTTAAAAATATACATAGACCTAAATCACCTAATAAAATACACACTACACCTAAATCACCTAATAAAATACACACTACACCTAAATCACCTAAATACACTGCACTAGAAACACACACTAGACCTAAAGTATCTTAAACATATATTTTGCACAAGAAAGATACACCATACACCCCAAATATATAATATACATTAAATACTCACTGCACCAACATGACCCAAAAGAACACTAACACACCAAGATACAAACTACATTTGGAAAGGACGTTGAATCAAAATTACCTAAAAAAATGCATATAATTGTTAAAGATACATTTTATATAATTTCGATTATACACCTTTACATATACATACATACATATATATATATATATATATATATATATATATATATATGCATATATATATATATATGTATATATGTATTATACAACATAGATACATGCATTAAATACATATATATTATACATATATAACTATAACATCCAACAATTAAAAAAGCAATTCAACATAGATAACAATATGGACATATTAAATCGAGCGAACTATTAAAGATGCATTTTATATAATTTCTTATTGAAACTATGTAGAATTTTGAGCATGTACCATGAACTCATCTTTTCACTAATAAACTAGGGAAAAGCTTATAATTGAATTAAATATAAGGTCATACGGAAATATTACATAACTTATAAAATACTCCGTATAATTGTAATCTTTTTTCATTTGAACCGCTAACTTAAAATATTACTTTTTTAGTTTCGATTGAATCACTTTCATAAGTAACAAAAGTAAGACATGCTTCTATGGGAAGAAGAAAAAATATATATATATAGTTTATGTTAAAAAGACAAACAAGCATGTATATATTTAATACGATTATGTTGTTGCGACAATTAAATAACTAAGCTTATTTAGAAATTGGTATAATTCTTGTGTTGGTGGGAACAAGAAAATCTTGAATTACTCATATTTGTCATTTTTTTTCCTTTAAACTTATCACACTGAATGTTTGAAGATATGGAACCCGGCATCAATATTTTCTTGAGGCATATTTGGCGCCACATCAAAGCTACGGAGTTTTTTAAAATCAGATGTTGTTGCTTGGCTGAAGATTTTCGGATTGAAAAGTCTTTAATATGGCTACTACACCACACCGAGCACCGGAAATTATTCCAGTGACTTGGCATCCCCCTCTTATTACCTGCTGAAATGCAATATAGATGGTTGCTCGCATGGCACTTCAGGTATTGGCAGAGCGGGAGTGATTTTTCGATATGCTCGGAGATTCACAATGAGCACTTTTACTTTGCATCTTGGTGAGACTTTTGCCTATGAGGCAGAAATGTGGGGTTGTTATATTTGCTATGGAGAAGGCTAAGGAGCGGGGTTGGAATCAGATATGGCTAGAAAGTGACTCTACGTATGTTGTTATTAATATATATAACTTATTTATTAAGTTTCTATTTTTCGTAATATTTTAAATAGTTGTTAGTACCGTTAGTTAACGGCTTTCCACTTACGGAAAGTTTTTGTTTTGTTCATACCGTTATGTATATATAGCTGATAGTTGTGTATTTTTCCTTCATTCGCTTCCGTTAAACAACAGAGAGATCAATTCTCTCTCAATCGTCAATACACATTTTCAATTTCGATTCAGTTTCTTCACATGGTATCATTCACCGTGACGATCCAATTCCGCTGATTCTTACTCTGATCTATTGTTCTGCGAATTCATTGTGTGAATACGATCTGCGAGTTCTTTTGAATTCAATTTTTTTTAGTGTTTATATGCGTTTTTCTTCGAATTTGTGCGATTGCGAATTCGATCGGATTATATTTCTCCGCTTTAGTTGATCTTTGCATATCAGGCATTATTATCTCTTTTGATCGGTCGAATTTTGTTGTTTTGATCAAAATTTGATTTTTGCGTTGGTTTGTTGATTGCTCTGTTGTTGATATTTTGCTTACACTGAACATATCTTGTTGATTCTCTGGATAAAATGTCTGTTCCTGTGAAAAATCCGAGTGATGATTCTTCATCAGTTTATTTTTTGGGAAATTTGTCTTCCATTGGTTCTTGTATTGTGGGTGACATGTTTAATGGAGATAACTACATATCTTGGACACAAGCTATTGAGATGGCGTTGAAAGTTCAAAACAAGATTAAGTTCATAGATGGTACTCTACCTATGCCAACTGAGACAGATTATATGGAACAGATTAGTTGGATAAGGGCTGATCAATTGGTTCTTTCTTGGATCTTAAACTCTGTGCCTAAAGACATAAGACATGGTTTGTTGTATTTCAAAACAGCTAGAGAGGCTTGGTTAGAGATCAAGACAAGATATGATAGGTCAGATGGTTCTAAGGTGTTCTATCTGCACAGGTCTTTGGCTAACATCTCTCAGGGTAATTTGAGTATTACTGGTTTTTACAACACTTTCAGAAGCATGTGGGATGAATATGTGACTCAAAGACCCATAGTGGTTTGTGTTTGTGGTAAATGTGTTTGTGAGGTAAATAAACAAATTGTTGATCTTAAACAATCTGATTGTGTGTTAACTTTTTTGGTGGAGTTGAATGACTCCTACTCTGCTATTAGAAGTCAGATATTAGTGAACTCCCCTATTCCATCTTTATCAAAAGTTTATTCTATGCTTTAGCAAGAAGAACATCAGAGAGGTCTTCATCATGTTGTGCCTCCTTCTACTGCTGATCCTTTGGCTATGTTCACTAGAAATACTTCTGAGAAACCAGCTTGTAATTTCAAGAATGAGGGACAAAATCAAGGACAGAATAAGTATTCCAAGAATAAGGATAAAAAGAAGCTAAAATGCACTCATTGTGGGTTCAATGGACATACAGTTGACAGGTGTTTTCAACTGATAGGATATCCCCTGGTTGGGATGGGCCTACTGGTAAGAGAAATCCTTCCAATTCATCTGCTAACATGGTGTCTACTGCTGAAGACTCACAGGTGTATGCTGATCCTAACAAAGAACTGATTGACAAACTCTTTGCATATGCTAAGATTCAAAGAGCTTCAACTCCTGCTGATGATTCTGGAGTTGTTGCTAAATGGTTTGTTGCAACAGCAAGCACTGGTAAAACTTTAAATTTAAAGCATTGTATGTATGTTTCTAAATTGCATAGTCATAGTAGGCCATGGATTCTCGATAGTGAGGCTACAGATCACATGATATGTGATAAGAGTCTATTTGATCAATATTCTAACTCTGTTCATGTGTCTATTGCTTTGCCTAATGACAAACATACTTCTGCTATTTTGGTTGGTACTGTGCAAATTCATGATAAATTGGTATTGCATAATGCTTTATTGGTACCAGATTTCACTTTTAATCTGGTTTCTGTGAGTAAGTTAACAAAAAATTAATAACTTGACTCTTACTTTTTCATCCTCTGGTTGTGTGTTGCAGGACACATCCACGAGAAGGATGATTGGTTTTGCTAGAATGATTAAAGATCTGTATGTGCTTGATTTGTCTGTATTTGATATGAACATTTCCTGTAATAAGAACATTCATTGTAATTCTGCTTCTATTTCTTTTGTAAATTTGCAGAATATTTGGCATTCTAGGCTTGGACATACTTCTTTTCAGAAGATGTCATGTATTTCTGGCATTCCTCATAATAAATGTAATAAAGACTTGCCCTGTGACATTTGCCATATTGCTAAACAGAAGAGATTAAGTTTCAATTCTCAAACTCCTATTACTTTGTCTAAGTTTGAGATGATTCACTTTGATGTATAGGGGCCTTTCTCCACTGTTTCATATGAAGGTTTTAGGTACTTCTTGACTATAGTTGATGACTATTCTAGGTGTACTTGGGTTTACTTTATGAAACAAAAGTCTGAGGTTCACACTTTGTTACATCAGTTTTATACTCTTATTGAAAATCAGTTCTCTATTAGAATCAAAATCATTAGAACTAATAATGGTACATGATTTATAATGAAAGGTTTTTATGATAAACTTGGCATTGTTCACCAAACTAGCTGTGTGGAGACACCACAGCAGAATGGCTTGGTAGAGAGAAAACATCAGCACATTCTTCAGGTTGCTCGAGCTTTAAAATTTCAATCTAATATGCCTTTGAAATATTGGACAAATTGTGTTGCCACTGCTGCATTCATTATAAACAGATTACCTTCTGTGGTTTTGAGAAATAAATGTCCTTTTGAGTTATTGTTTGATCGGCTCCCTGATTATTCTATCCTTCAAGTGTTTGGTTGTCTTTGTTTTGCATCTACTCTCACTGCTCAAAGACATAAATTTGATCCTAGAGCTCAGAAATGTGTGTTTATTGGTTATCCAAATGGAACTAAAGGATACTTGTTATTAAACTTGACTACTAATAAAGTTTTTATATCAAGAGATGTGGTGTTTTATGAAACAAAATTTCCTTTTATGGATGTTACTAACAAAGTACAGGTGAGAAAAGATATTGCATCTGCTACAAATCCTTTTGTAGTCATTCAAGCTCAAAATAGATCAGTAGCTCCAGTTCAACATGATACACCAGCTCCAGTTCTTGATCAGGACATTCTTTCTGAAACTCAAACTTCACTTGTTCCTTATCATTCTGATCTGGATGACTCAGAAATTCAAGAAGTTACTCATGCATCTTCAGACAACTCAAGTAACTTTGACTTTATTCCTGACTCTATTCTTGTTTCTGATGTTCATGATATTGTTTTACCTCATCTATCTGATACTAATGTTGTTCTTGAGGTTATGCATAATGATATTTATCCTGATTCAAATGCTACTGGTGATACTTTACCTGTTACTGCTACTAGAAAATCAACAAGAAGTTCTACTCTTCCTGCTTATTTACAGGCATATGACTATAAATTGCCTTCATCTTTGCATAAGTCTAATTCCGTTATAAAGTTCACTACTAGTTATCATATTGAGAAATATGTGTGTACTGATAATCTAGTTGGTTCTCATAAAGCTTTTACTGTTTCCATTACACAAGTTGTAGAGCATAAGACTTACAATCAAGCTAAGAAATCTAAAGAATGGCAAGATGCTATGAGAAAAGAGATTGAAGCCTTAGAAAAGACTAACACTTGGGTTCTAACTGATCTGCCTCCTAACCATAATTGCATAGGTTGCAAATGGGTCTATAAGATCAAACATAAAGCTGATGGATCTATAGGAAGGTACAAAGCTAGGCTTGTTGCAAAGGGTTATACACAGGAAGAGGGGTTAGATTACTTTGATACTTTCTCCCCTGTAGCAAAATTAACCACTGTCAGGGTTCTTTTAGCTATAGCAGCTTCTAACAATTGGCATTTGCATCAGTTAGATATTAATAATGCATTCTTACATGGTGACTTAGATGAAGAGATATACATGTCTTTACCTATTGGTTATTGTACTCAAGGTGAAACCAAGGTTTGTCTATTAAAGAAAAGTCTTTATGGACTTAAACAAGCATCTAGACAATGGTACACCAAGTTGACATCTTTCTTACTCTCTCTGGGATACACTCAGACTATTTCTGATTGCTCTCTCTTTACTAAACACCATGACACATCTTTTACTGCTCTATGTGTTTATGTGGATGATGTTATTCTCACATGAAATGATCTCAATGAGATCAATCAAATAAAACAGCAACTTGACAGAAAGTTTACCATTAAGGATCTTGGTAAACTGAAATATATTTTGGGTATTGAAATTGCTCGAAGTTCAAAAGGAATTACTCAGTGTCAAAGAAAGTATGCGCTTGATTTACTTAATGATGCAGGTTACTTAGGTTGCAAGCCCTGCAACACACCCATGGATAGCTCCACAAAACTTCAGACAACAGATTATGCTTACCTTGAAGATGCCACAATCTATAGAAGATTGGTTGGAAAGATGTTGTACTTAACTATTACTAGACCTGATTTAAGCTATAGTATTCAATGTTTAACTCAGTTCATGTCTAAACCAACACAAACACACCTAGTAGCAGCTCAAAAGGTATTAAGGTTTCTCAAAACCAATCCAGGTAAAGGACTCTTTTATCCTAACCAAACTGAAACTGATCTCAAGGCTTTTTGTGACAGTGATTGGGCTACCTGTCCAGAGACAAGAAGGAGTGTTGCTGGATATGCAATCTATTTAGGAGACTCTCTCATATCCTAGAAAGCAAAGAAGCAGCCCACTGTGAGCCGTTCTTCAATCAAAGCTGAATACAGAGCAGTAGCCACAACCACTTGTGAGCTAGTTTGGCTGAAACAACTTCTAAGTGATCTTCACATCAATCAAACAAAGATCCCTTTGATCTATACTGACAACAAGAGTGCATTTTGTATAGCAAATAACCTTGTTCATCATGAGAAGACAAAACATATACAGATTGACTGCCATTTTGTTCGAGAGAAGGTTCAACAAAAGCTACTCAAAGTTGTTCACATTTCAAATGAACATCAAATTGCAGATATTCTCACAAAGCCTCTCTCCCTTATGCCTTTTACCAGAATGTCTTCCAAGATGGGCATTGTTGATATGCATGCCCCTCATGAGGGGGGGGGGGGTGTTAAGATATATAACTTATTTATTAAGTTTCTATTTTTAGTAATATTTTAAATAGTTGTTAGTACCATTAGTTAACGGCTTTCCACTTACGGAAAGTTTCTATTTTGTTCATAACCGTTATGTATATATAACTGATAGTTGTGTATTTTTCATTCATCGCTTCCGTTCTAATTTGTAAACAACAGAGAGATCAATTCTCTCTCAATCGTCAATACACATTTTCAATTTCGATTCAGTTTCTTCACATTTGTTAACCTGATTACAAATAACTCAAATAAAGTTCCATGGGCGCGCAAAAGCAGATGGATTTCTTGCTTCCATTACATTTCGGATCTCACATATTTTTCAAAATGAAACAGACCGGCGGGTGCTCTTGCTTCGTTTGTTGCACGTCAGAGCGGGGACCATTGGTGGCCACCTCACCTGCCTTTATTAGTAGTTTTGTTTAAAATGGTATTTATAACAGGACCAACTACATTTTTTGTTGAACGTTTTTCTCTTTTCTTTTATCAATAAATTTGAGTTTTGGGGATAGCGCCTAAGAGGTGTTAACCTAGTTGGGATTTCTCATGCTTCATTCCCGTCCTCCATTTCACGGAAAAAAAAACATTGAGTGTTGTTTTTCTGAACCCAAATTCATATGCTTGATTAAATATTAGATTTCTCCTTTATACAGGCACACAACGGAATAATATTGCTAATAATTGCTTTCCGTTTGATCAATAGTTAGGTCACGTTTGGCTTGCCAGTAGGTGGTGTGCCATAATCAATCTGTTGTAGGACATTAAACCATGTAAACCAAGATTCATAAAGGGCAAAGGGCTCATTTCTTATGCCCCGATAATGCAGTAATTTGAACAGGATATCAACGTCTTTAAGACGCACCACCCACATGAATGTATCGTCTTTCTCATTTTTTCTGGATTATTGAACACTAACTGATCAAATGGGAAAAACATCGATCCTCACAGTTATTTTTGGAACTTCCCTAATTAGTCGTGCTCCCTATCCCTAATTCTTTTTCTCTTGCAGGTTTTTCAGCATCAAATGAAGCACACTGGTTAGCAAAATTATTCCTCAAGTTATTAGTTAAACTTTTGCAGAATTAATCTTGTAACCATATGAATGATTAGTATAACTTGGTTGGTGCCGCTACTAATTAATCTTCATATCACATTCAACTGGCTATAGATCTTTTCAGTTTAATCATCTGAATTGGTAATAATGGTTTGAATCTGTGTTGGGCATCTTCGTAGAAAAACTTATTCTGCATTATTTAGCAACTTATGTTGTAATGTTTGGCGATATGCTATTGAATTGGGATTCTGGTGTATGAAATCATTGAGATATACTTCTAACGACAGAAGCTAGCTCTCAATTATTTGTCCCATCTACCCATAAAGGCAAAGATTGGGAAGATAATGGATGTCTATTTATAACATTTAACTTTATGATAGAAGTATATCTTTGCATGAGAAGATAAAGAATTAAACTTTTGTTACCTTCGTAGACAGTACTTCATTTAACACAAAGTTCGAGAAACAAGAGTTTTTGCCTTTTGTGTTCTATAAGATTGGACTCCCAATACCTGAAAACATGCACAGATTCCATTTTAATGTGCCAGATTCTAAATTCTGAGATAAAGTGTTGTGAATTAACCAATCTCAAACCAAAGAATGATCGCATTGTGAGCCTTTTCAAGCATCATCTTCTTCGCATTCTCATCCATTTTTTTGTCAATGGATGATTCATCTAACGCATCAAGAAGAGCTTGTTGAACTAAGAGTACTCTCATCTTTACACGCCACAATCCAAAATCGTTTTGACCTGTAAACTTCTCCACATCGAAGTTTGCATACGTCGTGGTTTGATCTCCACGGTCACCGCACCATAAACACATACCAATATTGGAGCAACACTTTCGAGATCGGTCTATACAACTACAAGTCATTGACAAAGTTGAAGCTCATCTCAGAATGCACTTTATGTACTTCCCTTATGAAGAATCTTTTTCCCGTCCTCAAGATCTTATATCTTGGTCGATGGGTTAAACTATTGAATGGCTAAGTTTCTAATAATGGAGAAGTATAATTGAATTTTCTGTTATGGAAGAACTGGAACTAAGACGTTGCATATGGCAGCATGTGAAGTTTGTTGATATCAATGCGCCTGCACTGATTAGATTTCTGGCAGAAAGCGGAATAGATAATCAAGATACTCTGATCAAGTTTAATGGAGCAACACTTGATAATTTTGTAAATTGTGGTGGTTCACTAGATAACTTTGTTGTTACTACAGTATCAGTTATTAATTCAGTTGTTAACAGTCAAGAAGTTCTTCCTAATTTGATAATTGATAGGACGCTCTATTCTCGGAATGCAAGCTCGTGAAATCTTGAGAGGATTCTCAGCTTTGTGGTATTTAAGACTGTCAAACGCAGTTGTTGTGGTTAGTAGTCTAAAAATTTTTCTTTTCTTTCTGTTATTTGTTTGTAAATAATAATTGCATATATCATGGTTTGTCATCATAAAGAGATCTTCTGTAGCATTCTGCGACTGTATGTAAGAAAACTAACATATTGTGATTAATTTGAACCGATTATGACAATTGATATTATTTTTATTATTTTAAGGCCCTTACTTAAAATCAAAAGCAAACATTCTTTTTGCCATACTTCAATCGGCTGAACCAACTAGAGTTTAGCAATAACATACACCATGAAGTACGTTAATAAAGGTTATTTCAATCAATGCCTTCTCTCGAATCACTCTTCAACATGGTAAGCCACAGACAGGAAAGCAAGTTAATAGCTTACTTCATACAATTGTGGTTCAAAGTTTACTTTCTTTTTCAGTAGTAGTCGTTGTATTGCCAATGGATACTGTTTCACGTCTCAATTTCTGGCTATGTCCCTGTTGAAGCATGCTGAGAACCTTGTGGAACTATTTGTCTTTGTTTGTTATAGACCCTCTATGCCAAAGATTGAAATTTAGTGCAGACTGAATTTTCCTAAAAAAGCTCGATTCGTGCATCGATCATGGTCACTGGACAAAGGTATGCTGCCATCCTCCCTCTATCCATCCCTCTCCACACCACCCGTCTCAGTGTGTCTTTCTGGTTTAGCTTAAAATACAAGTATATTTTATTTGATCACATTGCATTTCTTTTGAGTTGCTCTGATGTTGAAGTTTCATGTTGGTTTAGGTGATATTATTTGTTTTTATCGTATGATTTCCAATATCTCTTTATGTACTTTGAGTTGACATTTTATTAACTTATTTTTCTGTACTTTGTGCTGCCAGTTTGGCAACTGAAGGTGATACACTCCAACAGCTTATGAATTTCCATGAAGGTTGAAATGTAGGAAAGTTTAGCTCTCGCTCTAGACAAATTATGAAACTCGATAAATGTAAAATAGTCGGCATGATTATGAACTGTTTCCGATACTCAAAAGATAGAAGTGAAAATTCAAAACAGAGACATTTCCTAAGTAATAATGTCTACGCAAGTTGAAGCTGAAGGATAAGCGGATAACTCTTCTCTGATTTCTTTTTTTGGTATCCTTGGACGGCGACAAATAGATAGACGAACTCTCTTCAGTTGTTTCGCATTCTTCAAGAAAAATTTGGCTAATCTCAACTCATTTATCTCTCCAGCAAATCCTTTAAGATTGACTTCCTCCAATAGAATACATGATGGGATGAAGTCATTATCATAGTCATAATCGCTCCAACCAAACTGAAAAATACAAGAAAATATCACTATTAAGAAAATATCACAAATAAAATAAAAAACAAAGCAAGGAAAATATAAAGTTCCAAGTAATTTGTTAAAATCTGATATGTGAACATTTAAAAGGTAGTTTTGGCTTACCACATATATGACTAGAAACTTCAAAGATGGCGACACATGAAGCATATGGCATAATGCTTCAACAGTACCAAAAGCATAGAGAGTTAGTCGTTCCATGTCACGGTATCTGGGAAGAGAAAGTCCTAGTCTTGCTTGCATAATAGCCTTGCAAAGATCATAGACAAAATAAGAGTTAGTTTTTAGAAAATTGAAAGAAAGGGCCAAATTATGCCAGTCAAGCGATTATGTAGAGACTCGCCAAATCAAGAAAAAGGAATTGCCTAAACAATAATCTAATGAGAAAAAAGATAATTAGAACTAACCTGTGCCACAAGACCTGATAACGCCAATTCTTGTAAACTTTGGAATCCATTCAATAGCTTTCGAATTCGATGTCCATTATTTTCAAGTAATTGAAGATCATTACTTCCATAACTACTCTCCAGGTCTGCATAAACAACTTTGTATCCAGATAGAATAATATTTTCTAGTAAACCACCACTAGATTTATACCTCACAATATTGTCCCCGATAATCTTGACTGAATATTCACTCATATCAGAATCATTTGGGGTCTCAACCTCAAAGGTAGCCATTTTAGGAGCATAAATTTCTACAAACATAACACTCAACCATTTGCATCTTATTAGTCGAAGTGTTTCCAGGACTGGCAACTTAAATTTCACCACATCAAAAGTAGAAAGCTCATTTGAAATCTCCACATCCTGAAGACGCAAAAGTGCGAGTTGAAGAAAACAAATCTCAGTTGGAATTTTGAAGGTGCAGGGCATGGACAGATCCAAACTTCTCAGGGAATAGCAATTGAGAAGGTTGCGCGGCAAGACTATGCTTGCTCCTATACAGTATACTCTTAAATTGCGAACATTACGAGTTAATGCGACTAATATCCATGTTTTCATGCGATCTAAGTCGTACTTCTTATAACATGATAGAGAAAGACTTTGTACACTCTCTACCTGAAGAAGTATCCTTTCGACAAAGTTAGCGAAAGTAGCTTTCTTACTCTTTTTATCATGAAGTTCAATATTGTCAATTAGAATCCACTTGTATTCCCAATCTTTCGATAGAACTGAAGTTCTCACTGCATCTTTTATGGGTAGACGCGAAAGAATGTGAGACACAGCCCAATCCGGCAAATTGCTAAGGCTTAGTGGTTCATCTCGAGATTTCTTACATGGGACACGACTGTTGTTACTGCTCGTACTCATAATTTCACCGATCAACCTGAGATTTTACAAGGTATCCATTAGTACAAATAGGAAACAATGTGAGATATTCGTTTTCATCAATTAAATATACTTAATCCATCAACCCAAAATGTAGATTACAAGAAACCAAAAAATCATCTTTTCAACAAAAGCGATTCACCACATTAATTTTTCAAACCAACAAACTAACTTTCTTTCCCGAAATCTTTTATAGCATGCCATAGACTCGAATCTAACCTCAATGACCACCTGATATATGGAAAACTTAAAACCTTGTCACATTTTTTGTTAAATCATGAAATGTACAAAAGAGACATTCTGCAGAACTAAATAGCTGGATAAAAATATTAGTGGAAATGGAGCAAGAAAATCACAATATTGATGGTCAGGCCAATAACAAAGACCAGAAGAAAATTAAGTAAACAGTTGTATACATGAGAATTGAGATCCTGAACATAAAATTCACAGATAAGCAAACAACAGGTTATTTATGTAAAATGACAGAGACTTTTTACCTGTTACGTACAGAAGAGATCTGTTTTTCAGACAGCCTTAAAAATTCGTAATATCAATTTTGTTTTAGCAGAAATGGAGTGGAGGCCGAAAAATACTGAGGTGACTGCTGATATATATAATAAACAACTACCTGAAATGACACACTTACCCCTGAGGGACTAGTAAATGACTGATTTCTTTAGTAGCCCTCGATTTGTGCATATTAATTTGCCACATCTATTTATCATATTATATTTGAATTTGGGTATATTGAAGCAACCCCCTCCACCTTTGCAGTCCGTCACAATGTACCCACTAACCTTTCAAAATGTGTGTATTACCCCCAATGTCAAATCTAACGAACAAAAAGATGCAGAAATGTATCCAAAATAAACGGTAGATCAAGGACTCGTGAAGTAAATTGTACATTTTTTCAATAGATTCGAGAACAATTTGCACATTTTGAAAATTTAGGAGCACATTGCAACAGAAGCCATAGGTTGGGGGGTTTAATGAAATTTACCCATATTCAAATATAAGACGATATATAGCGAGATATGAAAATTTTGCATGTGTACGTAGTTGAACTTGAACTAGTAAATATACAAATTAAGCCATAATTACGGATATAATTATATGATTGTGAGTATTATGCACATTCATGTCCTTCAACGGGAAACCGATTTGGGGTTGATTAAATTAACGATCATAAACAAACTTCAACGAAATAGGCAAAGGGCATTAATTACGTGTTGCATGTGTCTTGAAATAAAAATAATAATTGATTTGTTGTGACACTGTCTGAATTCCATAACGAATTTCCTGTAACATAGTGTACTTCGTAATTAGTACCAACCGAAATAACAGTCAAAATTTAGCAAGAAATAATTATCTAGTTGCGATTACGTTCATCACATTCGCTAACAAATTATCAGGGATATTCGACATTATTAAATTGTGTGGGTCGGAATAGATATTTAACTATTCATCTTTATCGCATGAATCCACCGACAGATCGGTGATAGATTAACTACAAATTCGTTTGTATGAACTCAAATGAAATTAGTTAAATTAATGAATACCACCCTTACCCTATCTTACCCTTCTCAACCCACACCTAAAACAATATAGTGAAATCACCTCAAAAACACACTCTGCACCGGAATCATCTAACCAACTCACATATTACACCTAATTCACCTAATTTAGCATACACTACACACCAAACAAGTACTAATCCTAAATCAACTAACACATACAACACAAAAAACACACATTACAAGATGTTCACATACAAATACAAAACTAACTTAAAAACACACATTATACCTAAATCACCTAATAAAAAAGTGTATAATACACCAAAATCACCTAAAAGAATACACTACACTAGAAACACATACTACACCTAAATTATCTAAAAAACTATTTTGCACAAGAAATATACACTACATGTCAAATACATAGAAAACATAAAACACATCTTGCACCAAGATGACCCAAAAGAACACTAATACACCAAAATACACACTACATCTAAAAAAGATGTTAAACTAAAATCACCTAAGAGAAGTGCACACTGCAACTAATAAAATCACCTAGAAGAACTAATTTACCTAAAAAACATACAACACCTAAACCACGACAAACCAACAAAAACATTAATCCTAAAACACCTAAAAAGCACACAATACACCTAAAATATACAACACTTAAATCACCTAAAATATACGCATATCATGAAAATCCATTATTGAGATCACATGAAACACACACACTAAATACACCTATAATACGCACCACATGTGAATTACCTAAAAAAACATTAACTAAAAGCCTTTAATTTTCACTTCCTTAACGACATTAACTTGTACATTGTAGTTGTTAGTTAGAGTCCAACAATATTAACAAGTTAAGAATATTTTTTTCAGAGCTTATGAAAACACAAAGGTGTTCTAGACATTTATCAAACCATAAGGGATTTTCGTGTAGATTTTTGAAACTAAGGGGGATTTATAAGCAGTTTTCCCCTAAACTCCCTTGTGGTTACCTAAAATGAGATTTTTTGTGCAAAGAATATGATAGCATAAGAGAATTTTCTATAATTATCAAAACCAAAAGGGTGTTTCGTGTAGGTTTTCAAAACCGCACGAGAGTTTTAGCTTGACATCCTATTTTGTCCAATAAACCAGCTCTCTGTCCAACAAATTACTATAACAAGTGATAGAGACTTAGAATGTTCTTCAATGATCACCTCATAGATGGAAAAACTAAAATCTAATACATTTTTTTTTTTGGATTAGTTGTAGCAAACCTCCAACCTATGAGTCATTTGCACTTCACCTCCTAACCTATGTAAATGTGCGATTTGCTCCTCGATTATTGATCAACCTTTCATTTTGGCTTGATATACCCCAAAACCCCATGTGGTATCTCAAACCCGCACAAAACCCCCCCTTGTCATCTCATATACTCACCATAAAATCTTTTTTTATGAAACCACAAGAGGGCTTTGTACATAGTTTTATAAAATCATGAGTTGATTTCAGATAATTAACAAACCACAGAGGGGTTTTGTGCAGGTTTCCCGACCCACATGAGGAGTTTTGGGTTGACATTCCCCGAAAAATGAACGGTTGATCAATAATTCAAGGAGTAAATCAAATAAAAATCAATATGTTGGGGGTCATATTGCGCATTTTTATAAGTTAAAGGGTCAAGTACAAATGTACCCATAAATTGGGGGTTGCTGCAATTAGTTCTTGTTTTTTTTTTGGTCAGTCGCAATCACCCTCTATCGTTTGGGGTGCTTTGCAAAGTGCCCCCTAACGTTTCAAAAATAGCACTTTGCCCCCTGGCGTTTGTAATTTCTCCTAAGTCCTTGATCTTGATCTACTGTTCATTTTTGCCATGTGGCTATATATCTTTCCATCCATTGGATTTGGCATCAGGGGGCAAATCGCACATTTTTCAAACGTAAAGGGGCAAAGTGCTCTTTTTGAAACGTTATGGGCACTTTGCAAAACACCTTAAATGTTAAGAGGCAAAACGCAATTAACCTTTTTTTTAAAGCCTTTAAATGTACATGGATAATTATGAAGCAAATGCGAAAATTCACATTTCTCCTTGATGTTAATATATTACTTAATATTTTATCAGGTCGACAAAGTCCTAGAAGAAAATTAAGCAAATAGCGGGTAAACATAAAATTCCAGATAATAAAACAATAGGTTACGTATGTAACTAAAATTTCAGGAGTACAGAGACGCGTTGCCTGTTAAGACAATAGTTTGACTTAAATGCAGAAATTGAGTAAGGCCGAAAATACCTTGACAGGATAGTGAACACAAAATACGAATTTGCCCCAATGTAACTTTGTAAATTACTGGCTTCTCTAGTATGAGACGTGTAGGACTAGGACAGGCCTTTTGGTAATTTAGTCAGTCTTTTGCGCATTAATTTAAAAACAAAGTCTCGTTTCAATGAGGCATGTAATTAAGTAAATACGATAGTAAATATGCATAGTGATTTCGTGAATTATAATGACTAGCTACCATACGCTTATATATAATTAACACTCCCTTTTTTTGTTGTAGATTTTAATAAAATAAATTGACAAAATGAAATATATTATTTGAAGTATCAAATAGTTATTGGACAATATTGTGAAACTTGATATTATCATTTAAAACATAAAAGCAATTATACACACACAAAAAAAAATAAGGAAGAAAAAGATAACTGTACGTGCATCTCATGAACTTTAGAAAAAGTATCAATGAGCGACTTGATGGATCTTTTTTGTTTGATTGTACCGATTATGATTGTGATTTGTTATCGGACTCAACTTCTACTTACCAAGCTAAATTGAAAAATTAACAGAACAATATCTTAGACCATCTTTCAGTTATTTCCTAGTTTCTTTAGGAGTTCGATTTAATGAACAATTGGTTTCCATTATGAACTCCATAAGATACAAAGAATGAAGGAAACTTGTAGCTTTATTCCACATAACCGAAATTAAAACAATTGCTATATATGCATACACATGTCTGCAATTCTATAGTAATTTTATCGATCACAATCTTCAATTTTCATCAAGCTTCCACCTTTTGCCAAAAAGACTTCCAATCTATTGAAGACTGTTTTCCTTGTTCATCATCTACTTGCACCTTCCATAAGTATTTTATCTGGAAGAATAGTGTGATTATGTAAGGGTTTTAATTTTTTGCCAAGTTCTTGCAAAGTTTAAGGATTCTAATTCATATTTTGAAGTGTTCAAAGATTTCTTCGGACGCCTCTTGGCTGATTTCTGAAATCATGGATGAAGGTGGAGAAGATAGGATCAGTAATTTACCTGAAAGCGTCGTAAGCCACATTCTGTCCTGCTTACCCACAAAGGATGCTGTGAGAACATCTATTTTGTCTAAAGATTGGGAAAACAAGTGGACGTCTATTTACAACATTCAACTCGATGATAGAAGAACATCTTTGCGTGGGAAAGTAAAGAATAAAACTTTCGTTAGCTTCGTAGAGAGAGTACTTCATTCAACTCGAAATTCGAGAATAAAGAGTTTTCGCCTTTCGTGCTCTATAAGGTTGAATTCCGAAAAACTGAAAACATTCATAGGTTCGGTTTCAATGCGCGGCGTTCAGAATTTTGAGATAAACACTTATCTGTGTCGGGGCAACACTTTTGTCGATTGCTTATACAACTGTAGATCATTGACAACGTTGAAGCTAAATTCCGATTGCACTTTAGTTACTTCCCTAATGAAGAATGGTTTTCCCAACCTAAAGATCTTATATATTGGTTACATGGTTAGCCTATTGAACGATGAAATTCCTAATAGTAGCGAAGTATTATTGAATTTCCCTGTTTTGGAAGAACTGGAACTAAGATGTGCATGGCATGCTGTGAACTCTGTTGAAATCAAAGCTCCTAAACTAATTAGATTCTTGGCTGAGGGCCCAACATATAGCACACGAAATGATTACCGAGTCAAGATCGATGGTGCAAAGCTTGAAATATTTGAAAGTTGTGGTGGTTTGCTCGATGACTACTTTATCACTGCACCATCAGTTTTGAAGGCAGTTCTTACCAGCTCTGGTGGTGTATTCACTACGTCAGTTGCTACCACTCTTGGATCTCGAGCTCGTACGGTATTGAAAGGATTTCCTGCTTTGGAGCATTTAAAACTATCGCGTGAAATTGTTAAGGTTAGTTCTTTGTGTTTAGGTTTTCGCAAATATTATTTGCATATTTCTTAAGTTCACCCCATAAACCTCATTGTGTAGCATTGTTGGGCAGTGAGTATATTTTAATATTTTCCGATCTGAATTTAACTGATTTTTGATCATCTGATCTTATTATTTTCAAGCCCCTTATAGAATCAAAACTCGACTTTCCTCTGCCCTGCTTTAATCACCTGAAGCAACTAGAATTCAGCAATAAAATATGCGAGGATGTATCGCTGATGATGTTGCTGTTGATGGACTTACTTAAAGTCATGCCCGTTCTTGAATCGCTCTCCCTCTATGTGGTAAGCCGTAGACAAGGAAGCAAATTAATAGCTTAATTCATACAACTGTTGTTCAAAGTTTTACTTTCACTTTTCAGCATCAATGCCATAACGGATACAACATGGGATTGGAACTTATTCCTTCAGGAATTTTTTCTCGCCTCAAGATCGTAAAATTGGTTGGCTTTGGCAGTTTAAAGGGTCAATTTCAACTTGCTGAGTTTGTGCTGAAGAATGCAGAAAACCTTGAGACGTTGTTTGTCTCTGTGTGTTATAGAGCATTGTTGCCAAAGATAATGATCAGGAACCTGCTCTCGACTTCTCCTAGAAGCTCGACTCGTGCAAGAATTGTGGTCGATAGACCAAGGTATACTCGTCTTCCTCGGTCTTTCCACCCACCCCACCTTCCTGATGAGTATTTTCAACATAGATTACAATTAGTTTTTCTTCTTAGATCACGCTGCATATCTTTCGCGTTACAGCTTACAACTGATGCTAAAGTCATATGTTAACGTAGGTAATTTATTGACTTTGAGTAAAATTTCACTAAATCCATAGTCGAGTATACATAACCTTTAACAGCTACTGAATTTCCATGAAAGCCGAAATAGAGGAAAATTTAGTGATTAGATTTCTACGTTTTTAGATTTCAGTCAAGTGTGTCGAATTAGCTTTGGTGTATTCTCCGTTGGCCTACATATTTGAATTTCTAATATTTGAACTGATTTATATTATGCAGACGCAAGCGAACACGGACGGACGGACGAGGCCTGAACATTTAGTCCTTAGGCTGCTTATTTGTGCACATCCTAACTGCTCTGTAACATTTTCTTTAATACCATTCTCAGCTGGACAATTGAATAGTAGAAATTTGTTGGAAGAAGATAAGTACTTTCCTGGAGATCAATATATACAATTGAGTATTGTTATTTTGGAGACAAAGGCAAATGCTTAATCTAATGTCAGTATATTATTCTTATACAAGCGTGCATTGGCAAATAAGATTGTCGTTCATCCATTACGCTCTAATTCGTAATTTATTTCCATTCCATGTCTGGTGTTTGAGTAATTTCCCAAACATGAGGGGCTGTTCGTGTAATTAACCTATACCTCAGGGGGTGTTTGTGTGATTCTCCCTTAAAAATATCAGAAGTATAACTTTTAAACGTTGAGCATCTTAAAACTAGATGTTGAATAAAATCTAGAACTAACATCAGACACTCAAAATCTGATCAAGTATATGTAAGTTCCGAATACATGTCGAAAGGAATTAAACTAAACAATGTTAGACTTTTTCATTTCACCAGGTCTCGCTCTTCTAAGAGGCAAACACATATAAACAAGTTGAAGCCTTAGGATACGTACATATTTTCTCTGCAATTTCTTCCTTCGGGATCGAATACTCATCATCATAGAAGATAAAAAGTTTCTGCAATTTTACTGCATTCTTCAATAAATACTTCAACAGTGTGAATTCAGGTGCCTTGCCGCGAAAGGACTTAAATATGACTTCTGTAAGGTGAGATTCGATACAAGATGGAACGTAATCCTCAGCATCGTAGTTACAATCGCTCCAACCTATCTGAAAAGATGAATAAGATATATCTTTAAGTGTTAGATCAACCAGAAAAAGGAAAAGGACAAAAAGATAGGTGTTACTCCTAATTGTTATGCGGAAAAGGGCACTACAAATATGTCGTACGCAAAGAACACAAAATGGTATAGAAGATTCACTCTCCTATGATATAGGAGTTATTGTAGCTTACCGTATGCACGGTTAAACATTTCAGAGAAGGGGCCGAGTGAAGTAACTTAAGCAATGCCCCTGCATAACCCGAAATGACCAGTTTCTTCAAATTGTTAAAGCTAGGAAGACTATGTCCCACCTGTTTCGATCGGGCAATGGCCTTGGTAGAGATCATGGAGAAACAGAAATGAATTTCAGAAACCAAAATCATGTGATTAATTATGCGATTATTATTCTACAATGCTTGATGAAATAAGACCTAACCTTTGCCGCAAAATATGACAGCACCAAATGCTCTAAACTTGTGAATTCCTTCAATAGCTTTCGGAAACGTAACCCACTCTTTTCAAGTAAATGAATATCATATTTCTCACCGCTATTTTCCAGAGCAGCGAACTGAACCTTCGATCCACCAGATAGAACAATGTTTTCTGGTAAACCACCATAGGATCCGAACCCCAAAAGACTGTCTCCAGTGATCTTGATTGAATAGTCATTCACTACAGCGTCATCTGGGGTATCAGATATAAAACCATTCATTTTGGGAGCATAAATTTTCACACGCTTCACGTTCGACCATTTGCATCTTATTAGTGTTAACTTTTCCAGGACTGGGAAATCAAACACCACCAAATTGGTAGTAGAATCTTCATTCAGAATCTCAACTTCTTCAAAATGCAAAGTTGTGAGGGAACCAAAATAAATCTTCTCAGGAACTTTGAGAATGCAGGGCAACACCAGTTCCAAGTTTTCCAGAAAATTGCAATTGAGAAGCTTGCGCCCCGGCAAGATGAGTCCAGCTTCACCATAAAATATTTTCAGACTACGTAATTTGCGCCTTAACACAGAAAATATCCACATCGTCATTTGACTTATGCCATGCTTTTCACGACACTCAAGATGAAAGCTTGCAATATCCTCGGTAAGAATAAGCAACCTTTCCACAAATTTAACAAAACCTGTTTCTGTAGTCATCTTCTTCGAGAAACGCTCTCTATCATTTATGTTAATTTTGGAAATTGATGTCCACTTGTATTCCCAATCTTTGCATAAAACGCTAGTCCGCACTGCATCCTTCGTGGGTAGACGGGACAAAATACAAGATATAATGGGGTCGGGTAAATTGTCAATGTGATGATCCCCACCATTCTCACGACCAATTCTTCGAGAATTTTTCCTTGGGTTCCTATCAACTCGAGTGCCAGAACTCATTATTCCACAAGCAACCTGAAATTCCATCGGAGAATAATACGTAATCATGACCATTCGATATGGGATCAAATGCCCCTCTTTTATAGTACCAGCATTAGAGTAAAATCTTAAAATGGCATGGAAAACGAATGAAGATGTTATACCATCACAGTGTTGATAAGAACAGTGCATTGAAAGCAAGATCATGCATCTTTATATCAAGCCATTCACTAACTAAATTAAAAATACACGAAGCTACTTCGCTATCACAATTAGATACATGAATCCAAAGAAATGTTAAATAGACTTGCATTATTTCAAGGAGAATCCTTGAAAAAGTATAAGTTTTAGAAAATACGTAATATGTTTCTCAGCGAAATTAGGCTTTGTTTGGTTTGAGTTAGGAAAAATCTCTCATGATAAAAATCACCAATAATAATGTTATTATGGATCAAAGTTTCAGTTAAGATGTATGTTTCGATGCTAGATTTCTTAAATGTTATACAAAGTTTCAATATGTTTTGGAATAATCGTACAAATTGTTGTTACAATAGAACTTGAAAATACTACTATATATGTTCACTTCGGTAAAGCGGAAAACAGAAAATGTATCATAACTTTCCGGAGAAACAGTTAGAAATTTTGATACATGAATGTTAATTATCAAAAATGTAGTAACTAGTTTGGTTTAACCACAGAAAAAAATTCACATTATCGCTATTGAACAGTAATATGTGGATGATTGCATTGATATGATGCCGTTTCAAATAGACGAAAGCCCAAGTAACCTATACCTTCCTCTAAAACAAATTCTGTGCCCATAAATCAAAATGCTGTTATGAACTCATGAGCATATATTAAAGTTCAATTCAGTAATTAGTATTTGTGTGCGTGGTGTATTTTCCTTAGAAAAAAGTAATTGTGAGTGAAAAACTAACCTGGAATGGAGGAGGATATGAAACTAGCTAGGGCACGAAATTGAGGAGTCTGATGATTTCTCTAATTTGTGATTGCAAATTACTTGAGGGAAAGAAAGGGGGGGTTTCGTGTTTAGGAAAAATTATTTAATGCAATAGTTGCATTATTTACGGGGTGCAACCAACAGATAAGATGATATTATTTTATTAAATATTAGACGATAATCTTCCTCAACCTGGATTCATCACGTAATCGTTGCATGGAATAATTTCTTCATGTTTATATAGAAAAGAAAGGATTGTAGCATAATCTATGATGCGCAGATACTTTAAAAAATCACGCGAACCGGTATCTGATACTTATTGGATACTATACTCATCAGATACTCCTCGATACGTATCGGACGCGCCACATGGCGTATTCAATCATTTTCGACACAACATAACCCCTATTATATATTAAAATTTAGTAACATAAAATTCAGAATATGAGACTTGCAATCTTCTATATTAGATATAATTCTCTTAATTTAGGTCAGGAGAGCGTTTTTCACCTTTAAATAAATTTATTATTTCATTATTCTTCTTTAATGTTCCTTATATTAATTAGGAGTCATATAATGTTCATTTTTATTTAAATTTTAAAATAAAATGCTAAAAGTTAAACTTATCTATTCTAATTATATGGTGCATATAAATTTATTATATAATAAATAAACGTATCCATGTCGTACCGTATCCCTACATTTTTACAAAATTCGTGTCCACGTTCTGTACCGTACCCGTGTCTCTGTATTCGTGTCCATACAACATAGAGCGTAATTCACCATGAAGAACAAAATATACATGGGTCATTTTGGTAATTGTTCCCTTCAGCTAGTTTTATGAATTTCCTCGAGGTAATGTTATTTTATACACCATTTCATAAATTAATAAATAATTTTTTATTACATTATAATTATAATAAAATTCCGAATGATATATACAAAGATTTGGCCTAACCACATAGGAAAAGGATAAAGATGGATCTTTAATTTCTCTATGACCCTTCTAATTAATGCTCAATTAATGGTTTATTCACTTCTTTAAATTCCTGAATTTATGCTTATTCCTAAAAAACATATCATATTCATTTTTCTCTATACTTTTTCCTTCAATACCAGAATTAGCAAATCCATTATCTGTTAGAAATCCAAACCAGGAATTGACGTAGAGGATGGAAGTAACTAATTTACCACAACATTATGGAGAGATACGTTCGTCCGCATACCCTAATCAGCAAACTCAACATTGTCCTATATATATAAGTGGGTAATTCATTATTGAGTATTAAGTATTAACTAATCTGTACTAATATATACAAAAGTGCCATTTGTGTCACCAAACTTTAGATTTTCAAGTTTAATTTTATAATTCATATTTCACTATTTCATCTTATTATTAATTTTTCAATTTGACCCTACGATTTAAGTTCAATAAAATTAACTATACCGTTTACTAAGAAGGATACTTTAGTTTCCTTATAATTCATATTCTTTCAATGGGAATTACTTTTATTTCTATTTTATTCTAATTATGATGATTCACTCTCCCATTAATCTAAACTATTTCCATCCAGGCAATTCATTTTTCTTGCCTTTTTTCCAGATTTTATTTTTTTCTTCATACTTGAATATGAACATTTATCTATATATAAAGAAAGAGGTATTTGTGACACCAAACTTTTGATTTCCAAGTTTAACCTCATAATTAATGTTCCACTATGACATATTATTATTAATTTCCTAATTTGACCCTACAATTTAAACTGGTTGAAATTAACTACATCATTTACTAAGAAGAATGATTTAGTTTCCCTATAATTCATATTCTTTCCACGAAAATTACACTTCCTTCCATTTTAATCCAATTATGATGATTCATTCTCCCACTAATTCAAACTATTTCCATCAACGCAAATCTTTTTTCTTGCACTTAATCGATTATATTTTATATTTTTTAAACAATATAAAATATAAAACCAAAAGATATACAATTTTTTTCAAGAAAAAATGGTATAAATGTGTTTATTTGTCCAAAATAATATTCTCTCATGTTTTGTAGAGTGAACTACACCTCCTTGCATAGGAGGGTATTTGCCACTTTCTGAAAATCATAGGTAGGTAATTTACCTATTTATTATTCACGAGATGTAATTTGTCAATTTACCAATAATACAGGTTATATTGCCAAAACATCTTTTTCTTTTTCCTCCCTTTTGAAAACAACATTCATCATCATGCGAGAAAGAGAGCTACATAAAGAGATCTTTTCAGGAAAAAAAATATATATAGAACTTAGATTATGAGAATTTTGTTGTGAACACACAAAAGGCCCCCCCATTTTTTTAGGCATCTGAAGCCACCGAAAGTTTGATGGAAATTAGCCACGCCTTTAGGCTTTAACGTGCGAAAGTGGAATCTTATGCTTATCTCTCCCACGAGTGTGGAATAGAATCATTATCGTGTGATCGTGAAAAACCCGACATCT
Organism: Misopates orontium; assembly: GCA_946800315.1. Classification (NCBI taxonomy): domain Eukaryota; kingdom Viridiplantae; phylum Streptophyta; class Magnoliopsida; order Lamiales; family Plantaginaceae; genus Misopates; species Misopates orontium. The sequence goes on along the minus strand of OX326948.1, from coordinate 3,390,292 downwards.
GTTAGATAATTACTAATGATTTTTTTTCTCACTTTAAATCATTCACCTTAATTAATTTGGTTTTGGTGGAGAGCTACTTGTCAAAATTTGGGAGATAGTTGTTTTAGCGGAGTAGTTGGAAATTGAAAACGAGGCAATGGGCACAATGTATTGTTGTTGGATTTTCTTACCCTAATCTATTATCGATGTAGTGATTTGTTTGTCATGTGTACTTTCTTTCTTCTGACTAAAATTGTTCACGTAAGTAATTAAACTGAAATGTATGTGGAGCTTAAAAAGTAAGTAGATATATGAAATAAAATCTAGTTCCAATTGGTATACCGTATACCCCGAACGGGCATCTATGAGCTAGAAGTCAACATTTCATATAATAGCTTTAATCTCGGATGCGTTTTTAAGATGGACACGGTTTCCTATTTGACTTTGCTCCTCACGAATTTTGTACCTACTTTGTTTTCTATTGATAACAATGGAATAAGTTCCATGATGCGACAGTATCATTAAATGCCCCATCGCTTTTGCCACAAAATTTGTGAAAAGTTGTAACTAACCGTTCCATGATATCTGTTTCTTCATGGAAATTTTGTCCTCGCAACTTTTGAATAAATCTTACAGCATTCTTAGACCTTGATGACAAATTAAAGATAGAGTATAATTTTGCGACATCTCGTAAAAAGATAATACAGTAAGCAATGCGTTTAATAGAAGTTGTCTAGTAAGTAGTAAGAATCTATTTGAGTGTAATTTATTTCACTGATAAATATCCACTTCAATTGTGATAATTTATTGACCTATAATGTATATATATTATGTAAGTCTATAATTGACCTATTCCAGTGACTTATGTAGGAATTTGAACTCAAAAGTCTATCGACTTTCATAGAACTAATTGTAAGAAAGCGCAAATCCGCAGACCAAACCAATCATAATGCCACCCTACAAATTAGCCTTTTTCATAATCTAAAAAGTGATTATGCGGCGGGGTTAATTTTGGCGGAAAGTGTTCGTGCAAAAGCAACGCCAATTTATGGTGGGGTTTGCAGAACTTTAAAATACTAATAGCTCTTCTTCTTTTTTGGGTTTTAGTTGTATTAGTAAACTTTGAAAAAAGGTCAGAATTTAATTTTGTTCAATTTAAGTAAGTTCTAGACTTCATCAATAAGCTTCTATTACTAAGTTAGTTAAAAATACATCACAACATATTCAGAAATTATATATACATGAGTTTCCTATGACCTTTTAAATATTTTTTTCCAAACATTCTTTATTTAAGACTTGAAGTTATTTTTGAGTTCTAGTTTAAATTATGAGCTTCTTTATTTAGTAATTAAGGATGGCTAATACCACCTCAATTTATCTTAATTTGTCAAAAGAAAATTTTAATAGCGTTTAGTAAATGTCCAAATAGCTACTTAATGTTAGAAAAGATTGTTTGAGGTGTTTGGAGTATTTTAAAAATTACTTATAATCTTACAATTATTTCTTATTAATATAAGTAAAAGCAAAAAAAAAAAAAAAAAACATATTTTAAAAGCATTTGCACTTGAGACTTGAGAGTGCTTTTGCCTGCAGAGAGGGCGCATGTCTAATTGCAGAGATGACACTTGTGTAATTGCTTGATAGATAGATGATTTGGAGGTTGTAGTATTGAGCTCGAAGTTGCACTACGAAGTGTGCAGCGTATTCAACTGAGTGTCAGATATATCCTTTCTATTTCAATCGTGTCTAGTGTATAGTAGTATTTAAGTGATTATGTTGCCTTCACCGAAGTAGAGTAAGTTTATAAAGGTTGATGGATTCGTACATGTGTTATGTATTGCTTGTCAAGTATTAGTCTTGACATCATATTGATGAAGCGAAAGAGCCAGTTACTTGTGCTAGTTAGACGCGTTAACTTTCAAAATTTATTAATGTCTCATTAATGATGTCTAGAACAAGAGTCGTATAGCAGGTATTCATAATTGCTCGGGTCCTTAATAGTTTGCATAACGAGTTCCAGAGCTATGACAACACTTCAGTGTCTTTATGACACTTGAAGATTGTTTGAGCACGAATGGAGGTCGTACACGAGAGCTGTGACTTATGTTGACCCACAACAATGATCGAAAATAGAGTACACGTAATATTTGTTTTCATTACTAATTTCAGAAACCTTACAAATGGCAATGGTTAGTTGCATCTCGCTCCTATATTTTAATTATTATGTTAATTTCTCCCAAACTTTAGGGATTTCTCCTTCCATTTGGGACCTTGCTCCTTTAGACAAAAATACACAAGACAATGATGGGAATTGGGAACAACTAAAATTGCTCATAGGAGCTCAACATTAATAGTCTATTCATATAAACCACCTTTAAATGCTTGTTCTCTTTAGTTTAAAGTAGTTTTAAATGATTTTATACTGCATTTAGTATCACACCTAGGAGTATTTCTTTTATGCCTCTTTTTCTTTTCTCATGATGCATTTTCTTATATGATTTTGTCAATAAAACTAAAGTATTGATGACAAAGATTTTATCACCACTCCACTCCCCACCGAGTCCCCAAATTTATTACACCCTCCCTAGTTCCCAAAACTCCCAAATTTCAAAAAACCGCAGAAAAAACAGACACCTCATCTCACCTCTCATCTCCACGTGTCCCACTTTCCCCATTATACCCCTCCCCCCCCCCCCCCCCCCCCCCACCACCTCCATTAATATCCCATATCACACTCTCCCACTAAAAAACACACACACAACAACAACAATGAACACATTAGTACTATCATTCTGCATGCTCTTCTCTCTCCTCCTCGCCGCCGGCGAGTCCGCCAAGATTCCGGCGCCGGCGCCGGCGGTGGACTGCTCGACCCTCGTCATGGAAATGGCGGACTGTTTATCCTACGTGTCCGCCGGAGGAACGGCGAGTAAACCGGAGGACACGTGTTGCTCGGGACTTAAGACTGTGCTCAAGACAAACGCGGAGTGTCTTTGTGAGGCGTTCAGAAACAGCGCGCAGTTGGGAATTACGCTTGATATGAACAAGGCCTTGAATTTGCCCTCGGCTTGCCACGTGTCCGCTCCTTCAGTTAGCAACTGTGGATGTGAGTTTTTTTTTTTGTTATTTATGTTGTTTTCGTAGATTTTTTGTTTTCGGTGATGCATTAAAATATAAGAAACTTTTCGCAACGTTTCGTGATATTCTGGTATGTTTCAGAAAACTAGTTGAAATTTAGTGTTGCGATTGGCGTGAAAAATAAGTGTATGTTTTATGTTCACTGGCTCATATGTTTTATTACTTCTGTGCTGAAAATTGTTAATACTAATGTTTGATTTTTTTTTTTTTTTTTTTTTTTTTTGGACAGTGAAAGTTGGGACTGGTGCTGCTCCAGGTATGTACAGATCTCTTAACCGTTTTAGAGATTTTTGGCAATAATTGTGTCTGCACCCCCGAGGTTTGGGTTAATTACGGGCATCTCCCTAAGCGTTCGAGTAAATATAGAGAAACCTCAAATTGTTAAAATACGAGATCTTTTTGTGACACCTTCAAACTTCGAGGGGTGTCTTATTAATTATCTGGACCTCGAGAGGTGTTTGTTTAATTATTGAAAAAGTAGGGGCTGTTTCTGTAAATAGGTGAAATTATGGGGGTGTAAGTGTAATTATGCAAGTGGTGTGTTGTGGTTTTTTAATTGTAATGGTTGTTTCTGTAATTAGGTGAAACTTCCGGGGAATATTGAGAAGTATTTCCTTAGAGTTTTAGGAATAATTACTTCTGACAGTCGATTTTCGCAAATTTCCCTTAATGTTCAAGTAATTGCAGAAGGACCCATTAAGTTTTAAAAATGTAAGTATGCAAGGTCTATTTGTAACAGGTTCGAATTCCAACGGGTGTTGGTTCAATTATTTAAACCCCGAGAGGTGTTTACATAATTACTGAAATAATATGGGGAGTTTCTCTAGTTAGGTGAAACTTAGGGCGGTGTAAGTGTAAATATGTCAAAATCTTATGAAGTATTTTCTTATATTCCTTTGGATATACGTGTTGGTCTAGTATAACTTGGCCAAATTGCTTCTCTAAGCACGTGTCCTCTGTTGGAACCAAAATCGAGTTTAAAATATGACATTTTGTCCCTCTTTCCTTTTATGTGTGGGTGCGCACTTTGAGTGAATATCACACGAGTAAACAACATTAAACATTTTGCCACGTACAACTTATTGGAGAAATACAAAGATGTTTAGTCTCAGAATGTTCTCGGTATTTTTTTGATAATCTCCACAAAAAAAAAAAAAATTTCTAACTTTGTTGTTATTCACTCTTATTTCATGATTATCATCAGTTATCGTCAATGCATTCATCAAAATCAAATATACGTCGCATGCAAAGGTTTGGGTTTTACTAGAGAGTTATTGTAGTATTTGTTAACAAAGAACTATATATACATGGTATTTCGTTGCAAATTTACTCATTAATTACGTGATGAGCGTTGGATATTCTTTTTTTAATATCAATTTTTGGTTTAGGGTAGTTTATTTTCTTTCGCGCTTACTTTATACATTTTAATCTTGGCAGTCCTGGGATAATTTTTTTGAACCAATTCAGTGTGATTGTCTAGGTGTTTCGCTCATAATACATGTAGTATTTGTGACATCCAAATAAACTTGTTCCACGCATCTTTGAATGTGGTAGTGCTACATGATAGACACATAAATTTGAGTCAATTATCTGATTTAGCTCTATTTGTTTAGTTTACCTTGAAACTCATATATATATGCAACATAATCCTAACATGGTCTTATATATGCTACAGGTATGTCCCCACTGGCAGCAGCATCTCCTAGCTCAATTGCAGGTGCTCCAAGCATTGGTGCTAATGCAGTCGCTCCAGCACCCGCTCCGGGTAGCTCCATGGGTTCCTCTTCAGTCACTACCGCCTCAACTGAATTGCTCGTTCTTACCACGTTTGTTGCTCTAGTTTTCGCTTTGATCTGAGGGCATATCACGATCGATGTTTTTGGAGAGGCGAACGATCTTAGTCATGTTTGTTAATTAGTTGGATTAGATGTATTTAAGCCTATTTGATTAGTATGGGAGTTATGAGACATTCTATTGTATCGACGGTTGGTTTTATGGTTTCATATGTCTACGTTATTATTATACTTCACGGCAAAAACAAAAAAAAAAAAAAAAAAAAAAAAAAAAAAAAAAAAGGAAAAGACAATGGTGGCTTGCAGTGAGGTAAGCTTAGTTTAGAGAAAGTCACAAAAAATTTAAATCAATGGTTTTTACTAGAAACTCTGATTAGAATTATTCTAAACTGTAACTTCAAAGAAGGAAGTTAGATGAATAATGTCATCCTAATTCCTAAGAGTAAAAAGGAAAAAAGAAAATTGCCCTGCATGTTGAGACTATTTTCGAAAGATTAATGTGGAACTTATTTTGTGGAAGGGGTCGGAATATTTCTTAAATACAACTAATACGCGTAGAAATTAGAAAGTTTCATGTACCAGGTTAGAGAATTAGCTAAATATTAAATTGATTGTGCATCTAAATTAATTTTAGAACGGCAAAAAGCTGTTCATCTATGTCTAGTACGTTTTGCACACCTTCTTAGTCATATTGACTTTACATCTAAAATATTAGAGAAATAGACGAAATATTAGATCTACGAGGGGAACTAGTAAAAAAAAAAAAAATATATTAAATATATTGATTACTGGAAAAGATTGTTTTTTCTCCCTTAGTTAGTTTTCAATATTAAAATGAATCCGAAGAGTGCAAAGACTCCTATTAGTATTACAACTCTTTCCAAGTTATAGTCCTATTAGAATTTGGAAAATTCTTTCCCAGTAAGGCTAATATTTATTCTGTTTAGTACTGTTTAAATATAAATACAATCATGTATTGGATTAACGATGAATGAATTAACGGCAACAAGTTAAGATTTTCATTGATCGAATAATATTTCATTATTCATGAAGATGTTGTTCTGTGTACGATCAATCATTCGATGGTTTAATAGTTTGTCATATATATTAAAATCCCCCCGCTCTAGCCCTGTAGTAAATTCGAAGATATTGAGCATAGACGACACCGAGGAAGATGATCAGGACCAATCCCCGGAGAATTCCGAAACATGGAACGGTCTCCCTGATGTTGCCATAAAGAAGATTTTCGAAAAAATTAATGTATATGATCGAACGCGTATGAGGTTAGTATCCAAGTTATGGAATCGGATGATGCACAGGGCGGACATCCCCGCAGCTCTCGAGGCACCGTGGCTGATCAGCTCCAAGGATACATGTTCGAAGCCCCATATCTTTCTGACTGAAATCAAAATAGGACCCCCGAACGGAACACTTTACACGTTCAAATTGCCTAAGTTTTATGATGATGACGATGTTCCAGCTGGTGGTTGCTTGTGCGGGACTTCGAATGGGTGGTTGGTGATAGCCGCGGGTCCGGATCTTAAACCCGACATGTTCTTGTGGAACCCGTTATCTGGCACTATCCAAAAACTCCCTCCTTTGTCCACCATTCCGTTTTTATATGGGTTAAGACCAAAACTAGATGACTTACCTAGCTTCGTCGCGCGTGTGGAAGTTTTTCCGCAGGATTGCGTAGTTGCAGTTGTTTTTTCGGATCCCTGGGGCGATAAAGAAGATTGCTTGGCACTGTGCACACCACGGGAAAGTAGATGGAGCATAATGAAAGGCAACAACTACTACTTATATGACGATATCTTGCACCATGACGGAAAGCTTTACGCTTTAGCACGAATAGATGATGATGACGACGATGACGATGATGATGACGACGACGGCGACGATGATGATGATGATGACGACGACGATGATAGTAGTGATGATGAGGATGATGAGGACGACGACGACGATGAGAAGGAGGAGGACGAGGAGAAGAAGAAGATAATAAAATCGAAGTACAGTATTTGTTTGTCGTCCAGATCCAAGTATTTTGAAGTAGAAATTTGTGTATTGCGCCTCAAGTACAAGTTAAATTCTCAAAAGCGAACCAAATATGATGAAGATGAATCGATTAGTCGTATGTTCAACATAACGCACGCCAATGAATACCACGAGCACTTGGTGGAGTACTCAACTCCAGGAAAATTGATGGTTGTAACCGCAATATTTGATTCATATAAGTACAATAGCAACGGCGATGGCCCTGTTGAATCATTCACATGCGATAAAACTAGCCTATTCGAGGTGCGAATGGTTGAAAAAACTTGGGAGAGACTTAGTAGTATAGGGGAGCACATCCTGTTCGTTTCTAGCACAGGTTCTTTATGTATCCCAACCTCTGCTCGGGGACAGCTCCCAATCACGGATTCCATAGTTTTTTCGACTGATGATGCTCAAGGGTTTGTCGGAGACCAACAGAACCACGTTGTTGCACGTGAGATTGGCCACTTCAATCTGCAGCAAAACCACGGCTTGCCTCAAGCGCAATATCTCAAATTTCCTGTGCGCTCCAAAACTGGTTGGTTAAAGCCTAAACTCTTTTAAAGAGAAGGCTTGTGAACTAGTAATAAGTTCTGTTTGTGTTGGTTTCTCTTCAGATTGAAGGTCTATTCATTAGCATATTGATAGGTTTATTCTTAGGAGTCGAGATTCATTTATCTAATTTTTCAGCACCTGGTTCCAATTTATTCATAACGTTTTTACATTTTTCTGTCAAAGTCAATTTTGTTTACACTGCAACATTAATTTGTTTTATCTTTTGCAAAGCAGATATTCGTCTCATGGAATAGGATTTATTATATTGCCAGTTTTTAATGAAGAATATGGTTAAAGAAAAATACATGTCACGAATTGCTCTTAGTTTGCAGGGAATATGTCTAGAAAAAAGTTTTGGCACCAAGTCCCGGATCCAGAGAGATAATACCACATGCAAAATAAATTTATAAGTAATTTAAAATTTTACAAATCCTTAGCCATGAGTACTTAACTTGAACGGCTTATAGCCTATGTCGTGTGGGTAAAAACTCCCCAAAAACGAAAGCGCTCGAATGCATGCTGTTTACATTGAGCCAAAACAATACGCATTCATGTTATACAAAACATTAATAGCTTGATGGAATTTCTTTTATGTTATTTATTAATGTTAATAAACTCTTCGTAATTTTTCAACAGGCATCAAAATCCCCCAATCTATATCGTATTTTACCGGTTGCTACCTAACACTAATCTTTCCTAATTATTGCAAATTGCCTCTTAACTTTCTGCATAATCTTTTAGTCAGATTTTAAAGCACGAACATGGGGTTCATCTCAATTCCACTAGAAGGCCTTTTTTTTCTTTAATTAATTTATATTGAAATTAGGGTTTAATATTTAATTAACAAGAATTATGGTTTGAAACTTAAGAAATATATATATATATATATATATATAGCATACATTGAAGGATAATGAGCAAGTTTTATTGGAATTCGGATAAATGTTGTTAATTAGGGTATATATAATCCTGAGTTGGCGAGGTCTCACAGCATTTCTAATGAACTGGGTAAAAAAAATCTTAGTCTTACATTGTTTTTCTCGTATATGATTTTTCTTATCGTATTACAACGACGCACCACAAAGCTACTATAAAACTAGAAACTCTCCATAAATTTTCTTGAGTTATAACAGTTAAAATACATATATACCACAAAGTTACAATATAAAAACTCTATACAAATCTTCTTGAGTTAGCAGTTCATCGAGAACTTTAGGCCAAATATATTAAAGCATAAAGAAGGCTCTAATACTGAAATTGGCTTAAATTAATATTGGATTCCAGGGGTTTTTCATCGCCTTTGTCAACAAAGAGTTCAATCACAACCAAGGAAAATCGCAGAGTTGATTAGATCTTGAACCAGTGGTGAATAAACTTTTTTGATCACAATGGTGATAATAAGAAAACCACTATTGCGTGAGGCTTCATGTTGCTTTAATTTGGCCTACAGCTGTTAAGAAAATGTGAACTCGATAAAAGTTTATATGTAGTCGCATTTCAAATTTATTTCATTTATTCACTTTATAGTAGTTTTGTGGAATTGAAAATTAATGGCTGGAGTTGCTAACAGTTAATAATAGAACCTAAAGTTAGAACAACTGCATGTTTAATGTTTATCAATATCATGAATGTATAACGTCCCCTTTGTCCCTTTTATGGGCCTGCGTACGTATTAGGCAGCTGTGCCACACTTCTGGAAATTGTCCTTTTCGGCAATGTGATGGTTTAATGTAATTCTTGTTTTTCTTTTTGTTTTTTATAATGTTTATTCGACAAAATATATGGTAAGTTGTTTGTTTGGTTGAAATTCTTAGTTTAAACTCCAACGCAGAGATTCATGCGGAGATGGACCTGTTTTAATAACCATAGTCGTGCGTGCCTGTGGCAGATTTATCTCTTAAACCGATAGCCTAACCATCACATTCCTACTTATTATTCTTCGGAAAAAGAAAGTGAGTTCTCGAGAGAGGACAAAGCCATGACAAAAGGTGCTTCAATTGGAAGTGGTCAAAAGACCAACCGAAGGTTCACAAACTAGTGTTGAGAGAGATCAAGTTGTCCCCACAAATGTAGTATTTAGTATTGTTTAAAGTCCACCGATTGAAATTGTCTTTTATCTTTAGAAAAATTGTTTGATCTGGATGTGGCCTTGTGAATTATGTCGAAGATTGATCCATCTGGTGTTTTCTCCCACGCTTTTGCATGCATGGTTCATGTTTGAAAGTTAAAACTGCGCAAATTCGTTAAAAACAAATAGTTCAACAAATAACACAATAAACAATTGACAATTTCCAGAAATAGGGCAAAGGTTCCATCATCACCTCGCCCGCAAGAAAAAACATAAATTCGTGGTAGACGAAAAACGAAAACTTTTTCTAACTTTAGGTGCAATTTATTGAATGTAAGTAACTCTATGAAAAGGGGAGAATCTGCGATTTTGCCTGAAGAGTACTCGAAAGAAGTTGAAGGGCGGGCGATATTGGTGCACTGGTGCTCGCAAGAGCAAGTAATGGCCCATCCTTCCGTGGGTGGATTCTTGACACATTCTGGTTGGAACTCGAGTACTATCAAGGTATTTCAGAAGGCGTTCCTATGATTTGTTGGCCTTTTTTTTTTTGCTAACCAATTAGAGAAAAATTGTCAGTATGCATGCACGGAGTGGGAGATCGGAAGGGAGATTGAAGACGAGGTACGAGGGATAAAGTGGCGGGTTTGGTGAAAGTATTGACGGAGAAGGAGAATAGGGGAGAGCGATGAGGGAAAAGACCTTAAGAGTGGAAAGATAAGGCTCATTTGGCTTCTAAGCCTGGTGGTTCTTCCCATTACGATTTGGACCATTTGATTGATGACATTCTTCTATGAACTAGCAATAACAGTATTGTCTATTTTCATTTAGATATAAAATTTAAAATAAAAAGTTACAATGGACAGCTTGTTTATTTTTTTAGCATGACCAATTTAATCAAAGTTTTCGTGGAGCACATTTTTAATCTACGTACCATGAGATTGGGATTTACAAAATTACAGATACTTGTGATACGCAAGCATGGTATAAAAAAAACATTAATAGCTTGTTTGAACTTTCGTATATGTTATTGATAATATTAGTGACACTCAACAAGTTTTCAATGGGTAAAAAGTATGAAATTCCCCAACCTATGCCCTATTAGACTACTCACCCCATAACATAGTGTTTTTTCGCAAGTAACCCCCAACCTTCCCTAGTTGTCCTGGTCAACTTTCCGCAGGTAAGTCCTTCTCACAAGAATTTGAAGCGCAAAGATGAGGCTCGGCTTCATAAAAATCTCTCTTTCCCTCTTCAAATTTCTCTCAATTCCCGAAATTAAGATTTGAAAATCAATTATTAAAAAATGGAAAATAAGAAACATATAAAAAAAATTGAAGGATGGGGTTAAATAGAGATGAGCTCCATGTTTACGTTTCAAATTCCGGCAAAAAGTTTGACCAACATTATGCTCTTTTTTTGACTTAATTAGGTATTAGTTGTAACCTTTTAAGCATAATGTGACAAGTTGTAAAATGGGCTAGATATAGGTCGAGGTTTGGTGTGTTTCACACACTTTCGCTCCTCAAAGTATATTGGGTTGTGGAACCCGAAGTACCTAATATAAAGAGTGAAAAATCATGACTTGGCGGGGGTTCTGTATTCCTTCTAAAAGCTGGGTAAACAAATTTATGTCTTTTATTATTCTTTTGTATATAATTTTTTGTTATCGCATTGCTGCATAACACAAAGCAACTATAAAATTAGAAACACTCATACAAATTTTCTTGGAGTTCACAACTAATCGATAACTTTAGGCCAAATTTATTAGAGCAAAATGAAGGCTCCAATGCTGAAATTGGCTTAAATATGGCATTTCAGGAGTTCTTTCATCACTTTCGTCAACTCAGAGTTCAATATCAAGTTCACAACCAGAGAAACCGCAGAGTTGAATTATCTCGAACTGGAAATCATCAATCACCCTTATTGATTCCCGCTCTCTCACACGCACGAACCGGTTGTGATTGAACTTTGTGTTCACGATGGTGATAATAAAGAACACCAATATTGCATTCTTTAATTTGGCCTAAAGCTGTATAACTGTGATTTTGATAAATGTTTTAGTTTATACGTAATCCTTTTTCAAACTTATTGACTGGTTGTGCTTTATAGTGGTTTGTGGAATTAAAAATTAGCGTTTGGTAACAGTCATTAACAGAACCTAAAGTTAGAACAACTGCATGTTGAATGTTTTCCTATAGTGTGTCCTCGTTGTCCCTTTTATGGGCCTGCTTATTAGGCAGCTGTGCCACACTTCTGGATATTGTCCTTTTCGATGATGCGATTGTATAATGTATTTTTTGTTTTCTTTTTGTTCTTTATAAGTTTTATTTTACGAAATATATGGTACGTTGGTTTGGTTGGACTTCAAAGTCTAAACTCTAACGCAAAGATTCATGTGGAGATGTAGCTGCTTTCTAACTATAGCTGTACATGGTCCTGCGGCAACTTTCTCTCGTAAACCCATGGCCTAAGTACTACTTCAGACACCGGTCGCCTCCGTTATCAAACCTGCTAGAAAAAAGGCATTAACTTTAGTTTATAACTTTGCCAAAACACATTTAATTACCATGAAACCTAAGAGCAAAGTTATAAGTTCGTTGAACTCGTTGCAGCGAACTCACTTTATTACTTAATGTATTACGGTAATTTGAACAATTAAAGATAAAGTACATCAAATTCAAAACTAAAAACTTGCTTTATATAGAAAACTTCGAACATTGGACGAACAGGAGGTTCACAAACAACTTGAGAGAAAGATTAAGTTGTGCTACAGCATGAAGTAGTTAGTAATTAGTATTGTTTAAAGTCCAAAATTGTCCATTTTCTTTAGAAAAGTTGTTTGATCTGGACATGGCCCCATGGATTATGTCAAAGACTGAACCGCGTTATAATCCTAGTATCCTCGTCATGCTTTCGCATGTATGGTTTGTGTTTGAAAGTTAAAACTGAACGATTTATTTAAAAACGATCAACATGCAGTTTTTCAATTTTAGGCAGTTGGACCCTTATTTAAAAGCAATTGACAATATCCAGAAATAAGGGTCCAACTGCCTAAAAATGAGCAAAGGGTCACCATCACCTGGAATAGCGCCAGGAACAATATGCATCCGTGGTTTGGCAAAAATTAAAAACTTGTTCTAACTTTAGGTGCAATTTATTGAATGTAAGTAACTGTATGAAATTTCAATCCCCCAAAGCCACTATAAAATGCTTGCAATAAAGAATAAACTCAGAACATCTTTTGAGTTTGCAGTTAATTATTAATAATTACATAGATAGGCCAAATTACTAAAGCAAAATGAAGGCTCATGCAGTGATGCTTCCTTACCCCGTACAAGGGCACATAAACCCTATGCTGAAATTAGCCAAAGTATTGCATTCAAGAGGTTTCTTCATCACCTTCGTTAACACGGAATTCAATCACCATCGCCTAGTGCGTGCGAGAGGCCCAGAGTCTGTTAAAAGTCTTGACGGTTTTCAGTTCAAAACCATACCTGATGGACTCCCTCCATCTGATAAGTTGGACGCAACGCAAGACATACCTCAACTATGTGATTCTCTTCAAAAGAATGGTTTGCCTCCTTTTTTGGACCTCATTACAAATATTAATGATTCACCGGACTGTCCGAATGTTACCTGCATAGCGATTGATGGGGCCATGAGTTTCGCTCATGATGCGGCCGAGGTGTTCAAAATTCCCGCTGTGTACTTTTGGCCAGCTAGTGCTTGTGCATTCATGGGATTTTGCAATTATGAGGAGCTTGTGACTCGAGGATTGTTTCCACTTAAAGGTATGTCTTTCCAGTTTCGTTTCTTGCTGTTTAGAAGATTATGTTTGATAAGTTTGATGTATTATCCCCTGTTTTCTTCTGTTTTCTTGCAGATGAAAGTCAAATAACTAATGGCTATCTTGATACCAAGCTAGACTGGGTGCCGGGGATGAAGAACATTAGGCTCAGAGATCTTCCAAGTTTCATCCGAACGACTGATCCCGACGATATCATGGTGAACTTCATGATTTTTACGACTAAGAACGCGTCTCGTGCCAAGGCTGTGGTAGTCAACACATTCGATGATTTGGAGAACGAAGTATTGGAGGCTCTACGTAAACAATTTGGCCATGTTTTTTCCATAGGCCCACTCCAATTGATGGAGAAGGCTTTTGAAAGACCTGAGGTAAAATCAATAGGCTCAAGCTTGTGGAAAGAAGACAACGCGTGCATCACCTGGCTCAACGACAGGGAGCCGAATTCTGTGCTGTACGTGAACTTTGGAAGCATCACAGTGTTGTCACCTCGACAACTATTGGAGTTTGCATGGGGCCTAGCAAATAGCAACCATTACTTTCTGTGGATCATAAGGCCAGATTTGGTAAGTGGAGAATCTGCTATTCTGCCCGAAGAGTACTCAAAAGAAGTCGAAGGGCGGGCGATGATGGTGCAATGGTGCTCTCAAGAGCAAGTATTGGCCCATCCTTCAGTGGGTGGATTCTTGACGCATTCTGGCTGGAACTCGACTATCGAAGGGATATCAGAAGGAGTTCCTATGATTTGTTGGCCCTTTTTTGCTGACCAACAAACGAATTGTCGGTATGCATGCACGGAGTGGGAGATTGGAATGGAGATTGAAGGCGAGGTTACGAGGGATAAAGTGGCGGATTTGGTGAAAGTATTGATGGAGGAGGAGAAGGGGAGAGCGATGAGGAAAAAGGCCTTGGAATGGAAAGATAAGGCTCAGTTAGCTTTTAAGCATGGTGGTTCGTCCCATCAAAATTTGGCGTATTTAATTAATGACATTCTTCTTAAGAACTAAAACCAACTTTATTGATTTCCCAATAAAAATGAATGCTCTATATATCACCCAAACAACTTTATCTGAATCATTTTGTTGGGTGATATTTTTGCTGAATTTAGTGAGCATAATACTTGTTGATAAATAAATTGTACGAAACATCAACAAACACAAGGACGTCACATGTAATAAAGAAACTACAAAAGTGTTGTTTTGCATTTGTAGCTTTTAACTAGGAATAATATTTCTCTGTTCCTGATGTCAATTGGATTAGTTCAAGTCATGTATCCTACTTAATTTATCTATTTTTTACCAATGCCGACAAAATCAATATAAAAAGAGGAAAGGAATTGCATTGTCATACCTCTTTGTTCAAACCTATACCAATTCATGGTACCAGAATTATCCATCTACAAGTATAAGAACAACGCAGGTTATCATACCACACATAAGTGCAAATAAAATGGAGTTTTCACTTCAATCCAACAAGCCTCATGCAGTGTGCATCCCATTTCCAACACAAGGTCACATAAATCCTATGTTCAAATTAGCCACACTTCTCCACCACAAAGGCTTCCACATTACTTTTGTCAACACTGAGTACAACCACAACCGCCTCCTCCGGTCCCGAGGCCCAACTGCCCTTGACGGCCTGCCCGACTTTCGGTATGAAACAATCCCCGATGGTCTCTCTTCCACGGACACGGATGCCACCCAGGACGTTGCGTCGCTCTTCTTTGCGACAAAAGAGAATTGCCTAGCGCCCTTCCGCCAGCTACTAGCAAAGCTTAATGCTTCTTCAACAGAAGAAACTAATCCCAAAGTTACCTGCATAGTTTCTGATGCGATAATGACGTTTTCCATCACGGCTGCCGGTGAAATTGGCGTCCCGGTTGTGTGTTTTCGGACTACTACCGCTTGCAGCTACTTGTGCAATAAACATATACCCCAACTCATACAGAAAGGGCTTCTACCACTTAAAGGTATCCCCTTTTGACCTTTGTTAGAGACTTAATAATGTGAAAATAAAAAGCGTGTTTATCATCATATAGAATACTATATGTTCACTTGAAGGTGTCATTGTACAACTTCTGTTAGATATTAGAGTGAAGATGTAAGTTTTGTACCACACATGCATACAGCTAATGCAAGATTTTCTTTGTCATGACTGATAAGGACAGACAAAAGGGGCTGTTTTTGGACTACAGTAACATACATCCAAATAGTACTTGTCGGAATCACATGTTTATCATCAAAATAGCAGATTATGATTCACTTTCTCCATTCATTAGTTACCAATGAAGCTCCTATAGTTACCTTGTTCTTTTCCGATTTTGCTCTGAATTTTTGAACAGATTCGACTTGTTTAACAAACGGGTACTTGGACACTGCCGTGGACTGCATCCCAGCTCTGAAAAACATACGAATCCGCGAACTCCCAACCTTCGTTCGAACAACAGACATAAACGATCCGATGATGAATTTCGTTCTTGGAGAAACAGAAAGAGCCTCACGAGCGTCAGCCATGATTTTCAACACTTTCGACGCACTAGAGGCTGATGCATTGGCAGCCCTCCAACCCATATGCCCTCCGGTTTACGCCATTGGCCCGGTGCATTTGCATGCCAAGTATCTCCCAGAAAACAGCCTCAGAGACATGGGATCCAGCCTTTGGAAGGAAGAATCACAATGCCTCCATTGGCTTGACAGTAAAAAGCCCAACTCGGTAAAAGCTTCATCTTCTAAAAAATAGTGAAAATTACATTATCCAACGTCTATCTTGGTACATCTATATAGAATTACAACATTTTTCGATAAAATTATATACAAGCTTCGATTCGGACAACATTAACTCTTTACGAATCAAACAAGTACACCAAAAAAATCAAGTCTTTACAATCAAGAACTACTTGCCAATTTTCAAATTTCACAAAAGAAAAACACTTACTAACAAAAAATAACACACATTAGTTACTTACCCATTAGAAATAAAACAAAGAGGTGGTGTATCATGCATGCAATCGCTCAAGTTAACATAAACTACTTAACTCAAACATTTCGTCGAACAGGTGGTGTACATAAACTTCGGCAGCATCACCACACTAACCCACCAACAGCTCACCGAATTCGCATTCGGCCTCGCCAACAGCGACAAAAACTTCCTCTGGGTCCTCCGATCAGACTCAAAATCACTACCATCAAACTTCATCGCACAAGCTCAAAACAGAGCCTTTATAGCAGAATGGTGCAATCAAGAACAAGTTTTGAACCACCCTTCAACGGCGGCGTTTTTAACGCACTGCGGGTGGAACTCGATGATCGAGAGCGTTACGAGCGGGGTTCCGATGATTTGTTGGCCTGTTTTTGCTGATCAGCAGATTAATTGCAGGTTTGCGTGCTTGGAGTGGGGTGTGGGTGTGGAGATTGGTGGGGAGGTGAAGAGAGAGGAAGTGGAGAGGGTAGTGAGAGAAGTGGTTGGTGGTGGTGGTGGTGGGGTGGGAGAGAGGGCGGGGGAGTGGAAGAGGAAGGCTGAGGAGGGTGTGGGTGTGGGTGGGTCGAGTTGGTTGAGTTTGGAGAGATTGGTTATGGAGGTGTTGGGAGCCAAAGGTTGATAGATGATCAATTAGAGTTTCGATTTTGATGTATTGTTTCGATTTTTTCAAGATTCTATTTTCGTAGAGATTTTCGATATGTTTCGAAAATTTTGTAAAAATTGTAATAAAATTGAAACGTTATGGAGGTATTGGGAGGCAAAGGTTGATGGCATGTGAAATGTGGATTCAAGTTTCAATTTTGACGTATGTTTCGATTTTTTTTAAAATATTAGAGATGTTTCGTAATCTTGTAGAGAGTGTTTTTGATATGATTCGGAAATTTAGTAAAAAATGTCATTGTAGTAAAACTGAAAATTACATTTAGGTTTTGTTTCGACAACTTAAAAGACGATAATGTTTTAGTAATTTTTGAGAAAATTTATGAAGATTGAATTGTGCATTTGGAAAAGATGCCCTTCTGTGTTTTATTTCACAACATATTGCACTAGTTTAATTTTTTTGAAAATATGGTCTTATTAATAATTTAATTGTCTTTTATTATCCAGTGCTAAAGAAAATTACAATTTGGAGTTTGACATGTGGTGCAAGTCAAACACTCCAAACATAAGTTCTGAAAGAATTTTAAGCCGGAGGTTGTAAACTATTCGTGCCTGCTTATGTGGTGGGGGTGTGAATATAGACCTCATCGTACTTGCATGGTGGCCTGGAATGACTAAGAGGGATAGCTCACCATCGACTAATCGGCAAAGGATAGCTCACACCTTAACTAACAGACAAAGGAGTCTAGTCGAAAGAGTAAAGGTTATTTTAAATGATGTTGTAATGATGGCTATTAGGATAGACTTTATAGAAATACTCTGACCCAAGATGTTTAGGTCGTATGATATGTTAGAGTTCATTCAAGGATTGGAAGTGATTGATTCTTATGAGATATAGTCCTATCTAGCAAATTAAGCTCAACTTTAGAGGTGGAATTAGTGTGAACTGGACCACGGCACGACTTGAGAACTTGTGAAGGACTCTTCTTTTAACACCGAAGTGTCAAGCGCGTTTGATAAGCTGGATATGGGATTAGCATCGTGAGGGGTTATCCATATTCCTTTCAAGCAAGCCAATATGTGATTATAATGTGAAACGTTAGTTATGAGGCATGCATGAAGACATTATTATTTGGTAAGATGATAATTGATGACGAGTAAACATAAACCGTTATACAAAGATGTCAGATTGTTATGGGTGTTTTGTGAAAATTCTTATAATGACCTCACTTTGAGGGAGAAATGCGGTTTTCCTATCATTTATCATATCTGCACTTTTGTTAATTATTTTGAGAGAAAATCCATTTTACATTAGTGACAAAAATCATATGCTGCAAAAAAATTGAACAAGCAATCGAGTCCCGTTGTGCGCTAGTGACACACTCCTGGAAATGTGTATACCTTATATTAAAATTTAAAACCGTATAAGTGTTTTCTATGGGCTAGCTAATTTAGGGCCCTCTAGACTTCAATATGGATTAAATTTGTACATGAACTTTTTTAACTAGCGGCAAAAGATTAATAATTCCCCGAAGCAATGGCCTTCGCAATATCTTCATTTCCCAAGTTAAAACAATCAGAAGCTTTAAAGGGGAAAACAATTAAAGCCCATTTCGAGGTCACATTTAAGAAGAAAATATGCAGACATGATTAGTAGAGTAAGTGCATAGTTGGAATAAAATTATTAAGATCTTACTATCCTAGACTTTTAAACAATTAGAATATTTATTGTTGGTTGCACACTTCGTGGCCGTGTAATACATGTAATAGTGTATGGAATATTCTTCAGTTGATCTTTTTTTTTTCTTTTTTTTTTAAAAGCAGAATAATTCTTCAGTTGTAAAGCCCAAATAGGTCTCTGTCAAAAAAACTGGTCTTTTAGCAAAATTATTTATTGGGCAGGAAGTATGTGTGGTACTTGTGTATTCTCTGGTAATAAGAATGAACCCAAAATTCCGCCCTATCTTGGATCGCGGCCCACTTATACGCTAGTGGCTAGCGGCCCATGAGTTTTATGTTCCTTTAATGGGCTCAAAGTCATGGGCTTCTAACCACCTTTTGTGGAACCAAAATAAATATTTTATAGCAATTTTCACATTGTCATCTTTGAAAATTCTGTCCGAAAGAAGGTAATAACTCTGCAATTGAAATTTAGACACACAGAAATTTCATTTAAAACTTAAGAGATGGTGTAATTTGATTCGGTTTCGAAGTGAGTTACATAAATCTCAATTTTAGCCTTGATAAGCTCTTATGGTTTCTCAAATCTCAAAATTACTATTAATGGGCCTACCAGGTGAGAGATTATTTCGTACAACTATTGCACCAAAACACGGTGCAGCTAAATCGGTGTTGATGTAAATTTGTGGTTGCGATGGAATTTTGGAAAAGTTAACCCTCATATAATTAAGAAAATACTTTTATTTTGGTAGTTAGTACTTAGTTGCACAATATGTCGCTCATGCAAAAGTTGCATAATATAATTTTTATGACAAGATTCCGTTCAATTACTAAAATATTGAAGTGTTACATTTCTGAGGCTTGTAGAGTGAAATCCAAGTCTCTCTCTTGGTGTATGATTGTAAATTCCATATGAAGTGGTTGAGATCAACAATTATGTCATTGTCATATTGTCTAATAAAACAATTAATCATACAAATAATATAAAATAGCCATACAAATTTAGTAGGTCATTTTAAAGAAATCAGTCAAGTTGTTATATACAACAAACACCAACTGCAATTTTGAACCAGTGACGTCTTAATTAGTTTGATGAAAATCCTAAACCTTTGCTAGCTGTCTGAATATCCTTTAGCATATTATTATTCAAACTAACGGACTAACTCGTGTAGTATAACCTCTAGCTTTTGAAAATGATGACGAGTGTCACTCGATACACGTACTCCACAGCTGTAGATGTCACTATTCTTCATATTGGAAAATATAGCTTTAAACTTCGATAATGTTTTTTTAAACACCCGTGCTAAGAAATAGACCACTCAGCCGCCAACTTGTTAGTTTCACATTAATATTTTACGGAAGTAGCTGAATTTTCAACCGAATACTTTTATATTGGAATTATTATAACTGTATTCGAATAACTATGAATTATAATAATTAATAATTGTAGATTATAATATAACATATCATGGTTACATGGTTGTTTTGGTAACAAAGGATTTATCCCTATTATAACCTCTTTTGCTTTATGGAATATAATTCATTACTATAAGGGCACATTTGAAATCTCTAATCGTAATATGCAATGGATTAGTATATGATCGGTGAGAGCGCGGATTCATTACATTGTTACATTGTTTGATCCGCAATGCTACATGGGAGATCCAATCGCCGTACTCAACTTATATATTTTCTTTGGCTCGTTATATTGCAAGTTTGCAACTCAAGAACTAGGTCATGTTATAAGTAAAACTACATCCATATTCCTATTATAAGTTGAGCTATTGTGTTTGGGTTGATTATTAAGCTATCCACTTATAAATCGATCTCATTTGCATAGCTTAAACGCAAAAATCATGCACCTACGAGAAGATAATTTTGCACTATAGATAAAAATACAAAGGCGGTATTTTTGCATGTATTACGTACAAGGGGTGAGTGTTATCAGTTCTCCCCTTTGAATTGGTTTGTTATCCTTACATCCTATGGTTTCGATTGTTCAATTATTTTTAATATTTCCATGCTCACGTGCGATAGAGACATGAGGTGCATGCACGGTTATATCAGTGACCAATCATTTGTTTGGTTTGCAAATTAAGTCAAATCAAACAAAGACTAAACACCCACCACAATTATTTGAGTTGTGCTTAATGTTTTAAACAATAACGACAAGACCAATTTGGGCTTTGGGAGGTTGGGGGGGTATACATCACATCTTTGATTTTAGAGCTCATAATGCATTGTAGTTTCTACAAACGTCTCATTCAATTCTCTAGGGATGGCATTGGCATTTATGAGTCATGTTTAAATGCATGCTTGGAATCTTTTGCTGGTCAATTAACCATCACCAAACCCTATTTGTCCATCGCTTCTTTTGTTTTCTCAATGTCTCTTTCGTAGTGGGGTAAAACTTGGTGTGTTGAGTATATCCCCAGATCAAATCCATTATTACATAATTTGGTTAGTAATGATAGGGAGAAAATGCAATTCTTTTGTATTGGGTAATTGTGGTATTGTCTTGTTTTTATTACTAAGTTGATCACCTATGATATAAATTTTGAGAGATTCATATGATCGGCCGGGTAGCTTTAATTTTTTAATGTGCCCGACCACAAATTAAAATATATATTATAAACAATCCATTAGGTTGAATTAATATGTTGCAAACACCCGAACATATGCTATCAATCGTTTCTTGCATATTCATGGAAAAAAAAAAAAAAAAGAAGAAGCCATATTCATGCTACAATCGTTTCTAAACGTGGCATGATTCGCACTATACATGTTATAGGTTTGGTTTCTTGAAAATTATGTTATACAAAAAGATATCAAGAAAATTTAGATTTGCAATACCTGTGGGTATTAAATTTCATTGATTTTATGTAACAAACATGTCATGAGGCACGTCTACATAAATTAAGAAAAAAATATTCGTTGGACACTCGTTAGGATGACGTGTCAGATATATGTTTTTCTAAAGTTTAATCACGAGGAAAAATTAGAATATAAATCAAGGTTAAAAGGGAGTACATCAAAATCTTGATTAATATATTATCTATTTTGCTCTCTCCTTAGATCCATAACTAAACTTAATTATCCATTTTAATCCTATTTAATTACATCCAATTAACTTTCCTTGCTCCCAAATATTCCATGTTGAATGTTTTTTGTTTTTTTTTTTTGATAAGTCATGTTGAATTGGTGTTTCTGTTGTGTGGTGTGCTTGGGGATAATTCTTCATAACTTTCTACAATGGCAATATGTCAAATAAAGTTAGAAATTTACGTCGAGGTATTTACGCAAAGTAAAATACACATGTATATCGTTCATTATTGTCCATTATATATAGCTTGACAATTAAACTATTGTTAAGATTTGAACCCCCTCACTTTTCTCTAAAAGGCCTTATTAGAGGGTGAGGGGGAACTCACTTATATACAGAAGCCCAGAAGTATTCCCAAGCAACGTGGGATAGAATTCAAGACGCCCCCTCACGTGTAGGCCGGAATGAGCATCGGAATCTAACACGTGGGTTCTTAGGCAAACCCAACATTGACTTGGGCAGAAGTGGCTCTGATACCATGTTAAGAGTTGAACCCCCTCATTTCCCCCTAAAAGGCCTTATTAGAGCGTGAGGGGGAACTCACTTATAAACAGAAGCCCAGAAGTATTCCCAAGCAATGTGGATAGAAGTCAAGAACTATCGAGTACTCAATGATGACAGGAGTAACATGTTAAAGTTCTGTTAATTACCTTATGCCGACTTAAGCATTTGTTGACAATGATATTTAATAGTAGTTAATTCCTTGCTCACTTCTTCTGGCCGACTTAAATAGTTAAATATTTCATAAGTATGTAACTGAATTGCAGTTGCAATTTAAATTGGCGATGATACGAGCTTTATCTGAGATCCACCAAGTCAAAATAATATATTAGCAATACAATAAATCATCCGGGTGAACTATTTATAGTAAGAACTTAATTATATATATATGTAACATTGAGATAAAATTTGATACACTTCATTCGAGAGACTATTAGGTGCGCTATTAAACCAGTATCTTTCATTATTTTTAATGAGTTGAATTCCAATTGTATTGCTATACACAAGTAGACTATTTGTATTATTATGCAGTACAACCCTGATTCAATTTTATATAAACTATTTATAATACATCAACAGAATTGAATTGCGACTGTCAGAAAATTAAAAGTGTAAAATAAATCCAATTAAGTTCCGCCACCCAACATCATGTTACTTTGAGATCCAGTTAAATTCTTAATTCGTAACTTGAATTCTTCAAAAGCCTAAATTAATAGAAGAAACGTTTTTGACTTTTATACTTTCATTTATATTAATGGGCATTGGATAAGACTGGTAGTAACTATAAAAAAATAATAGTGGCTCAGAGTTGTTATTTGATCGCTCTTGAGTAGTGTACAATAATTGTTGGTCGCTACTTGTGATTTCTTAGGACTAGGTCACGTCTGAATTAATGGGTAATTTACAAGGCCACACGCTTCACAGAAGTGTGTCAGCGTATGTACTGTCAACCGTGTGCATAAAATAAGATTTTTTGCATCGATCAAATCCTATATTTTTTAGGGATAATTACGGCTACACCCCCTGAGGTTTGGTGTAATTACACATACCACCCCTGAGGTTTGCATCAACCTTACAATAAAGTCCCTCTATTGAATATATGGATGAAAACTTCCAATTTTACCCTTGTTCCATTTCAATTGATATTATACAAAGTTTGAGTAGGTTTTATTATATAAAGTAAATAGTATTTTTTAAAATTCCACGAATACCTTTATAAATATCAACATAAAAATTATATTGTTAAAAAATACTAAAACTAAAAAGTATATTTTTTAATAGAAACACACATCTATTTAATTAATTCATTTATTTAAATTTAATTATAAATGTTTAAAAAATCATAATATTATTTTAATGTTTACTAATTATAGTTTCTTCTAATAATATAAAATAAAAGAATACAATATGCTTAGAACTCCTCATTCATCTCAATAAAAAATGTACAAAAGAATGAAGCAAACATAGGTTTCTTGATTTGCAAATTTAATAATATTTTAATATCAAATTTATTACAAAACTAAAAGAAAAAAGAAAGGAGAAAAAATGAGAGCTCATCAAACCAAAAAGAGAAAATAAAAACCAATTAGCCTTTTGTAATTAATTTAGATTCTCTAACAAAATTAATGAAGGGCATTATTGTCTTTTACATGGCATAAGTTAGTTACACGGGAGGTGAGTGTAATACCTCAGGGGTGGTGTCTGTAATTACACCAAACCTCAGGGGGTGTAGCTGTAATTATCCCTATTTTTTATAGGTATACTAAAAATGTTAAGTTAAATCTATAATCTTAATTATGTAATGTAATAAATCTTATAATAATATTTACTCTATCAAAAGTTTAAATTTATAAAGAGATTAAATATTTCTATCTTCTATACATTCTTATGTACGAAGACCTCTTGTTTTCTCACAAACAAACTATAACTCTTTTTATTATGTTTGGCATGTATATTTTATTAGTAGATAATACTAAATAGCGAACTAGTACTACTAAAATATCAAGCTCTAGAATTGAAAGTTCAACCTCAACCTCAACCTAATTTACAGATTTCAATTAATTATCATGGCCGAGTCGTCGGTCAGAACATTGTAAGTGGTTGATCTAGCATCTTAACAACTTGAACTTAAGCTTGCGTGATGTTTAATGATTAGAGTATCAAGTTGCCAAGAGAACAAATTAAATGCACTCCCTTAATTTTTAATTAATACAAACTATCGAGTAAGGAAAAAATAAGATAAGAAGAAGAAGCAAAATAGGAGTTATGGCATGTTGAAGACATCACATGATCTCTACAATATTATTAATTTTTTCCGTCCTAATTTTAAATATTTATTGATCAATAAAGATCAAACTTGACTCAGATCTTACTGCCAGCTTTCATCAAGTTATCTTGGAATTTAATTACTAGTTATTCATTAAGTGCATTAATCAAATCAAACAAATAATGATAGAAATTTAAAAGGTACAAAAACTCGTCATGTACTTACTTCGACCTCCAAAAATATAAAACAATTCACTTACGTCAAACGCCTTCTAAAACATACGCATCAACGCTAATGCATCATTTTCACTCTGTTCCGATTTAGAAGTATTGACCATTTCCAAATATTAGTTACATATGTCTACTCTTTGATTTGTGAAGAAGGTTACGCCACACTCCACAGCTCTAAAGTGACTATATTAATTTCTACATATTTTCACATGATAAGGGCCAATTTTTAAATTGACGTGTATCCATCATCTTGTCTATTTATAATTGACTTAAGGTGACCGACTTGTCACAAACAATTATGCTTATGGACTGAGATTAGCTCATCAAAAATTCCACGTAGAAATTTAACCGCTTTTCACTTTTATGCATGCCCTTGAATCATTGTGACAAGAGATGTAATCTTTTATAATTTTTAGAACGTATGATTAACTGCGCAGATATAGAGCTTACTACCTTCTAACCAATTAGTCTATTTGGATAAGGTTGTATACAATAAGGTGATTAGTGTCAAATGATTGGAGACTTGGAGGTCATATTTTCTTCACTGGATTATTAAAAATTTGTAATATATCTCTACGTCACAACGGATCATATATATATATATTGATGATAAAAAATTAGAATAAATCTTAAACTAAAGAAAACATTTTATTATTTAATTGTAGATTCAGTTTCTCAACTTTTTTATTTCTTCATCTTCTCATTATGTTACCAAAACATTGTTAAGTAAATAAGGTTTACATTAATATGCAGTCATTTTTATAAAAATGGGTGAAACTTTTTGTACTATTGTCTAACATACATACAAATTTCTTTTTAAAAGGCAACTTTTAGAAACTCCTAGATTTGATGCAGAACGAATGTGATATGTCGACCTCAATTATTGTGCATATATAATAATTGTGTTAAGACTCTTATCATCAGCCAAAAGATCAAAGAGTACTGAATTTGTTCATGTTTATTGACCACGACATTTTGCCTGCTCTATGTGTTCAGACTTGATTCATGCTCTTTGGCACTTTTTATAAGGCCTAGGAATTAAATAGACCAAATCACTCGTACAATTGAAGCAACCCAGAAACTGACCCGCAATTTCCATCCACACTATCCATAAAAAGGGCGTGGATTTGGCCCCAAGAAATCACATGTGCCAAAAAGTTTTCTCCAATTTTTATTACTTTATGTCACGTGTAATAATTATTATAAGATAAATATTTAATTCTTTATTTTTTCAACTATTTACCAAAGCTTGTAACACATTTAAAAAGATTATGTACTTTTCAGATTTATGTCGCGTGTTACAAGATAAATATTTGATCTTTTTATTTTTTTTAATCGGTTTACGTACGATTATTAAAGTGGTATATAGTTTTGCACAAAAGAATTTGACCGATTTTAATCTGAGAAGAAACTATTGAAACAAATTATGCACAAACACTACAAACTTTATAACTTTCACCGATTGTTCAATATTCATATTAATTGGAAACACGCGGCTATATTAATCGTGTGTCCAATTGTTTTATAGAAGTTGATCCCTAGCAAGATGCGAATGGATTTCTTTTCCTTTTCCATTCTAATTAGTCCTTTTTATATTCAGATGCAAATATTCTATTGTTGTTTTGAACTTTTTATAATATCTTTTTTCCAAGGGTATAATACATTAGTACATTCGTAACGGCCTGAGCCGATGGTCTTCTGGAAGCAGCGCTCGCGACCTACATTCATTATGCAAAGTCTTAGAATACTTTTTTTGTATAAAAATACAATTAACAAACCGAGTGATTAGAAGCAAAAAGAAATCAAAAGAAAAAGAATAGTACATGAAAAGAAGAACTAGAGTGTTACTAATGATGATTGATTCAAACACAATTGAACGTAACTCAACACGCTGTAATTTGTAACAATTGAACGAATTTAAATCCCGCATAATATACATTAGTAATGTCTGATGTACTAACCCGACAAAGATAGACATAAATTAAAAGCATAAGCCTTTAGTTATCAACTTTTGAAATGAATTATTAAAATAGTATCATGTAAGATTATAGATCCCATTTTATAATATATTTCACAAAAATAGGAAACATTTTGCTTTACTAAGGAAAGAAAAACAGTTTTTATGCATTGCTAAGTTTATTCCAACAACAATTTTCTTTCCAAAAAAAATATTGAACTTTGTGAATCTGATTTAATATGTAGTTGACTACACCAAAATTTCAACTTTGATTGGGATATCTACCTAAAGCCCCTGTAGTTTTGAAGACCCGCACAAAACCCTTTTGTGATTTGTAAATTGTCTACAAACCTCTTGTGGTTTCATAAACTCTGCATAAAATCTATTTCATTAAGTTTCATAAAACTTTATTAGTTATTTTATTAGGTGACTAAATTGCCCTCACTTCATTATTCATAAATAAATTTTTCAAAATTTTTTAAAAAATATTTCATATTTCTTTTCAAACATAATTGTTTTGGATTTATAAGATAATATAAGAATAAATATATAATTTATGTTTATAATAAATAAATTATAATAGGGAATTCGTGGAGTATTTTTCAAACCATATGTAGGTTTTGTGCAAGTTCCCAAATCACATGGGGTTTTATGCTAAAGTTTTAAAGGATAAAATTGACATTTTAAAGAGAAAAGATTACACAAAAATTAAGCATACTCTCACATAGAAACACTCTAACGGAGTTGGACGGTAAGAGGAGTTCATGTAGAATTTCTAAAATCACAAGAAGGTTTTAGATAATTGTCAAACCACAAGAAGTTTGGTGCAAATATTGAAACCATTAGGGTTTTATGCATTTTTTTTCTACTATTATGCTTATAGTTTTTATCTTATTATGTATTAACAATATATAATGCAAAAATATATTAAAACCGTGATAGCAGATAGTCTAAACACCACGTCCACCGACTAAAAAGTGGTCTCTCTATGTATAATGAACACAAACCAAAATATGTAACGGGAGACAGTCGGCACCGCCCCAATGTTCGACTGGCGTGTTAAATATGCAGTTTGCTAAATTCCAACCCCTTTTTTCCTAAACCACTCTATTTGCTTTGTCTTTTGGTCAACTATGGCCTCAAACAAACGCAACACCACCAAAGGCACTAAATTGGGCTGGTGAATTTTATTAAAGTTTCTAATAAATTATGTAGGGATAATAATTTTATTCCAACATGTTGCATGCACTAATCATTAGTAAATCTATTAAATGATAAGTTATTTATAAATAGAGTAATCAAGAAACATCGAGTGGCGTGTTTGGTAAGAGGATTATGTATATAAGTGATAATTATTAATGACACGAAGTAGTATAAGATATCTTTGTCAAAAAAAAAAAGTAGTATAAGATATGTTATTTCAGAAACACTCACAAGAATATAAAAATATTGTAGATATATCTCATGCTTTTTGATGTTTCTTATAGCTTCTAGAGTGCCTACAGATAAAGGTCTCCAAAATTACTTTGAAGAGGTGTAGGTGCATTGATTAATTTTTGATAATGCATATCACACTATTAGTTGGTGTATAAGCAAGATGATTCCTTATACAATTCTCTCGTCCCTAAGATCACTACAGAGGTCTATTTCAAAAAAAAAAAAAAAAAAAATCACTTCAGAGGATTTATTGTAATAAAACCACTCCGCATAATCATAAGTACGAAAGTAGTATATATTCTCCTAAATTAATCTACCCCTCACCATTATTACGTAAAAATAGTGCAATAGCAGATTATCATGGGTGTTGTCTAGGATAACACATGACTAGCCCCTTCATGATATGTCTAGAAAGAACTCGAGCTTATATATAAAATTTGCAACAACAAATGACAGTTGATCATAACATTACTATCAAACACTTCAACAAATTTTAGACTCGCATCAACTACAAAAAAAATATATTTTGTGGTGTAGAAGTAAAAAAAAAAAGTAATAAAATAATTATGGGTAAGACTGTGCTAAGACATTCTAATATATAGAACTTCCTCCACTGAGTGTTGGAAAGATTAAAATCCTTCATTTTAAAAATTGTGGATGTATTTATTGTTAGGACCAAAAATCGAGCCTTGAGTCTAAATGAAATAAACAATAATATGTATGAGACTACATCTTGTCTAACAACCTTAAAGCACTATGCCAATTAAGCATTTTTTACACAAACAACTCACTTTATATATTTCTTTTTTTTTTTTTGTATTTAAGAGAATATTGCACGCTAAACCGTTCTAAAACCTTAAAGTACTTCAACCGGCTTATATTAATTTAACCCAACCATACATATGTCGAAAGCCTTGGTACAAAACTGTCCGCATAATTATGGACTTTGATCATTGCGAACTATTTAGTACTAAAATACTAGTAGAAAAGGTAGAGAACCACTGCCATTGGGGTTTGCAGCAAGCCATTGAAATTCAAACCTCTCCATTAAAAATGATGTCATCATTGAAAAACTCCAGATGTGGGCCCACTCTCC
The DNA here is from genome assembly GCA_946800315.1 of Misopates orontium. Lineage (NCBI taxonomy): Eukaryota > Viridiplantae > Streptophyta > Magnoliopsida > Lamiales > Plantaginaceae > Misopates > Misopates orontium. The sequence continues at coordinate 3,361,068 of OX326948.1, read as the reverse complement.
ACACCTCGAATGCTGCAGCAAGCCTCAAACCTAAGCACTCTTTTTGGGCCACTGCACATCTACCAACTCCCCCACACAAATAAAAAAAATTAATTTAGCTACATTTTATTCAAAAATTTAAATAAAATTAGCTACATAGGCTCACCAGTGGTCCTATGTCTATATTTTCTTTTCGTGCAGATAAACATCCTATGAATAGTAATTAAGTATGTCGACTAAGCAAAAATATTATGATGTCAGAGAAAAAATATTTCATCATTGCGGTTCTTATGACTGTACGGTGCGCAACAGATGGCATTTTTGGACAAGTAGGGGCTGCCTGCGCCTCACAAAAGCCTATTACACGTAGCCTAGCTACCGACCTAAAATTATCCTGTGAAAAAAAGTTACTTTATATTAATAATTATTATTGTTACACACATTTTCTAGGGCAAATCACAACTACACCGATTTGAAGTTTAGTATATTACAAAAAGTTTACAAAATTATAAACTAGTACTATCATAGATTAGATAATTAATTACAAACTAATTAATAGGTAAGAAATGTAAAGAGCTGTTTTAGTGTTAGTTTTCAATTTATTTAAAATATCTCGTTTACATTGATCTAGAAATTTTAAAATAATATTTACAAACTTTGTCTAACATTGGATGTACATTCCGGTTGTGTTTTAAGGAGTGTTATTTTTTGGAGAAGTCGCTGTAGTTATTATCCCTTTCTATAATTGTCAGCTACGTAAATGGCTTATTTATATTTCTGGTTTTATAGATAACTCATGCCAAATTAATTTAACTACGTGTAATTACATGAATTTAGATAATTTTCATTAATTGTGACTTGTAAGTGGGCAAATTGAGATACTGTGAAATCGGGCAAAATATTAAAAGCCCTCACTACTATAATTACGAATACAGCTGTCAGTCAAAAATGGTGAACTAACTTAAAGGTCTTTAAGCTCAAGGACTGATGACTTTTAAGACACTACCCCGATTCAAATTAATTAGTACACACTCCACTTGTGCCGCGTTTATGAACCAATAACTATTCTGATTAATAATTTTTAAAAGCATCTCAATATCTCTAATTTTGCTTAATTTTGAACAGAAATCCGTTAAGACCTCACATCACCCTCGATTTAATCCTTTTTTCTTTTCAAAACAAAATCCACCACGCCTCTAGTCATTCTAGCGTGCACCATTTATAATATTCTATTGCAACTAAATTTCTAATTTTACAAAACACACATAGAATTTAATTTGATGACAGAAAAAAAAAAATAGACAGTTTTTTGCAATAATTAGTGATCCATAATATCGAAACTGGTCCATACATATATTCACCGTGTTCTAAAAGCTCAAACCGTGTAACAAGAAGTCACAAAAAGAGCCATAACGTACACACACAAAAGATATATCTACACCATAACGCACATAAAAATCAGCAGCATATCCCATGATTCCACGTCATCATCTACATGCCACGTCACCCTCCAGCCTGTAAACACCTAGCACCTCATCAATTGAGTCACGCCACGTGTCCCCTCGATGTTGACACTCCTCTCCTCACAGCTGTTCCCCCAAATCCCCACATATAAATAGCCCTCAACACTTCTCTCAAATCTCACACTTCTTCTCACACAACACACACCAAAAGCTCAAAATCAAATTATATAAATATTAGAAATGGTCTCTAAAATGACTATTGTACCCCTCCTACTCTTGTTCATCTTCGTATCTTCATCATCAGCTGCTCTAGTGCAACAACAGCCGTTGATTCTAAAATATCACAACGGCGTCGTTTTAAAAGGCGCAATCACCGTTAATCTAATCTGGTACGGCAAATTCACCCCAATCCAACGGTCAATAATCGTCGATTTCATCCAATCCCTCAACTCCCCACAAAAATCCCCAAAAAGCCCCTCAGTCAACTCATGGTGGAAGACCACAGAAAATTACAAAGTTGGCCCTGGTGCACCTACGCTCGTCGTAGGCAAACAGTTCCTCGACGAAAACTACTCACTCGGCAAAAACCTCAAAAACTCTCATTTAATCTACCTAGCCGCACGTGGAGGACACACTAACGGCGTAGTTAACGTCGTCTTAACGGCGAAAGACGTTTTGGTGAACGGGTTCTGCATGAACAAGTGCGGGTCTCACGGGTCGACCCGTGGAGCGACCCGGTTCGCATACGGGTGGGTCGGGAATGCAGAGACCCAGTGTCCGGGCTACTGCGCCTGGCCGTTTCATCAGCCTCTGTACGGACCGCAAACGGCGCCGTTAGTTGCGCCTAACGGAGACGTTGGAGTTGACGGGATGGTGATTAATTTGGCGGCTATTTTGGCGGGTACGGTTACTAACCCGTTTAACAACGGGTATTTTCAGGGTCCGGCTACGGCTCCGTTAGAGGCTGTTACGGCTTGTAGTGGGGTGTTCGGGTCGGGTGCGTACCCGGGTTATGCGGGTAGTGTGTTGACGGATCGGGTCAGTGGGGCGAGTTACAATGCGTACGGGGTTAATGGGAGGAAGTACTTGTTGCCGGCTATGTGGGACCCAAAGACCTCTCAGTGTTCGACACTTGTTTGAGAAATATGAGACAGGAATTTGGGACTTAGAACTATGTTTCGTGTGTGAATATATGAAATTATATGAAGTGAATTTTGCATTGTATAAAAAACTACTATGGAGATTTTTACAAATTGTACGTGTGTGTATGTGATTATATGCTTTAGACGTGATTTTTTTAATTTTATTTTTTGACAATTAACATGATGGTTGATTGACCATAAAATGGCCAAACATGCATGAACTTGAACATGACTCGAAATAATTGTGACATCCTAAGAAAATGGGAGGCCTTGTCGTAACTTTTAAAAACTTAAGCACAACTCAAATAATTGGCCAACTTAAGTCGCAACTCAAATAATTGGTTACTTGTATAGTGTATATATGGATGCACCGGTCACTGTCGCACGTGTGCACGAATTAAATTCGAATTGAATAATCGGAACCGTAGGATGAGTTCTTACTGTACTAAAGATCGATCAAATCGAGACCATATTTTCTTGGAGATCTAGTTAAATTCTTAAATGGTAACTTGAATTCTTCAGACGCGTAAATTAATAGAGGAAACATTGGACTTTGTATGCTTTCATTTATTTTAATTGATGGCATTGAATGATCTGGTAGCATTAACAATTACCAAATAATAGTGGCTCAGAGTTATTATAAAGCCCTATTATTTGCTTTCTTCTTCAGTAATGTACAACCATTTTCGGTCGCTAAAGTTTTGATTTTTAAGGACCACGTGCCGTTTGGTCATGTTGGAAACTTGGATGAGACAATTGCGCAATGCCACACGCTTTAGGTATATAATAAAAGATGTTAATAAATTTTTTAGTCTTGAACATGTTATGTAATCATCCAACGAGGTGTAAGGCTCCCAAATTTTTTTGCATCATCATAGAGAAATTTAAAATCTATAAATACACACGATTAACTAAAACAATAATCTAGACCACATCATGAAAAAAGAAAATCAGATTCTCACAATTACTATAATTTTCCGTATGTGGACAATATTCGCTATTCATCCAAGAGATTTTTAATTTGCCAAATACACATATGGAAACATCAGTACTCTACCTACAAGTCAACACACCAATGTTTACAAAAACTTGTGATCTCCAAACGAAATTGGCTAAAAACACTTAAAAGACAGTTCCTGAGATGTACTCTTTGTAATTTAAGATGCAAGTTCGGAGAAGAAAAGGAAAGAAACTTTATTTTATTAATGTTCTTTATGTTTGTTCATTTAATCCTGCCTATAAATTACTAACCATTAGAAAGTATTTTGCTTCCTTGTTAGAATTTTAAATGATGATTTTTATTTTATTTTTTAAATTCGTCTCTTCTTGTTATGATGAATTTAACTATATATATCTCACTCATTATCCAGCGTTTGTGGATTTCTTTTATTGTTTAATAAATATTTTAAACCTTAGACTTTCTTGTACGTAACTATTAAACAAAATTTGCAATATTTGTATCAAACTTAAATAGTTTTCTTTGAAAAAGAGTGATTGATCTTCCTTTATACTATTTGTAGTTTGTAATATCTCAAATAGTTTTTAAAATCTTCCAAATATATCTTAATTTATAATTTTTGTATGTTTTCTGTTTATTAATAATGTTAATATGTCTATCATAAAATTTTAGATATCATAACTTTGAGGCTAACGCCAACTTCTACAAAGATAAATAACAACGTCCTCCACCTTTTAAGACATTACTCAACAGTCTATTCCATTCGATTCAGAAGAATTGACTAATTCCAAATATTAATACATTGGCCTACTTTTTGATTTGGGAAAAAGGGTACGCAAAACCTCTCAAATTATTAATTTCTAAGTATTTTTCACGTGATTATAACCAACTAATAAATTGACTTGCATCCATCATCTTGTCCGTTTATAATTGACTTAAAGATGACTTATCACGAACAATTATGCATATGGCCTGAAGTTAACTGATCAAAATTCTATGTAGAAAATTGGAACTAACCGCGTCACGTTTTTATGACGTAGAAGTTAGAACCATTGGGACTAAAGATGTAATATTGTTTTCAACTTTAATGACTATGATTTAACTGTGCTGATTCTTCAAAAAAAAAAAAAAAAAGATTTAACTGTACTGAAATGGACATGCTACCTCAAACTAATTAGTCTATTTGGATAAGGTCGTATATAACGAAGTCATTAGGGGACTCAAATTATTGGAGACTTGGAGGTCAGATTCTCTTCACGGAATTATTGAAAATCTGTATATGACCTCTACGTCACAACATATCATGATAAAGTATATATTAATGCTAAAATATTAGATTAAATTATCAACTAACATAACTTATTATACATCTTCAAAAGATAACTGGAAAATTATACATATGATACATAAATAATCTTCATTGTCTTATGTGTTGCGAAAGGAGCTCAACTAAAATATCTTGTTAATTAATCTGCAGTTAATAAGTGGCGGAAAAAGGTTAAATTAGTGTTCTTCGTGATACTGAAACTATATATGTAATTCAAGATTCTTTTTTTCTTTTTTGCAACTGCTAGTTATATATATATATGTATATATATATGTATATATATATATATATGTATATATATATGAGTAGTTAAGTAGTTTTTGAACACTATAAGTGATTTGTGTAATTTTACCTACAATTCAGAGATAGTTTGTTTGATTTATTTATTTGTGTTGCCGCATATATATGTTTGTTGTGTAAAATATATATTGAAAACGCATCTTATTATTTGTAAACTATAAGTACTATATACAGATGCTTAATTCTTAGATTTCATCCCCTCAAATATGTTTCCAAATAATAGTTCAATATAATTGCTTCACATTAGTTATACTCAGTCTCTAACTAAAAATATATAAATATATAATTCTCGTACAGTAGGTTATCGTCTAGCAATAATTCAAATTCATTTAAAAATGCAACTTTTAGAAACTCCTAGTTAGATTTAAGAAGGACAATTATGATATGTGGACCTGATTTATTGTGCATAATAATTGAATTAAGACTCCTATCATCAGCCAAAAGGCTAAAGACTAAAGACTTAAGAGTACTGTATTTGTTTTTGTTCTTGTTCTTGTTTATTGACAACGACATTTTGCCTGCTAGATCTGTAAGTTCAAACATGAAGGATTCATGTCATGCTTTTTTGGAACTATTTTCCTTTTCGTCGAGGCCTTGGAATTAACAAAAATCAATCGTATGATTGAAGGCAAACTCGAAATGCACCAGAAACTTACACCATATGTTAATAACCACACTATAAGGTAAACATTATATTTTTTATTTTTTTTATCTATTCGTCAATGTATTAAGATCTCAACATAAGTTACGTATATATGACGTAAAATTAGTAGTGACATAAAGAGTGGTACTGAATTTAGCACAAAAAGAGTTTAGACTATTAGACTTATAGGAAAGTCACAATGATTCTCATTTAAATTGAATTTAGAAAAACATTTGGATATTGATTTTTTTATTTTATTGCAAAGTTTGGATAACAAATCCACATATATTGTGTCCATAATATCGACAAATTATGTTCAAATAGAGCAAGCACAAACAATGTATACTTTTTTTCTTCATAATTTAGGTCCCAACTCTTGATTTTAAACTCCAAATCATTAGACATCATTTTCTATTTATGTCAAAGAGCCGTGAAGTCCACATCTATGCCACCAAATTTAAGTTATGATCCATCAATCGAACACTATGATTTATGCTGTCAATAGACATCTTTAGTTTTCATGAATGTATCTCAGCGGACGTGTTTGAACCTAGTTCATAACTAATATGTGACCAAGAAGGTCTGAATAAATTCTTCTTCAAAGGGTGGAGGTGGGTCAATTTTAGATTTTATTTACATCTTTATAGATTTGAAATGGTGTTTTGTCTTTCTGGCTCCAGTCTGTTGACTTTGATCAATAGCTTCCTGCACCAATTGACGATTTGAATAAGTGTTAGATCCATTCGTATATCCTTAGTTATTCTCCGGATTTGTGCTCTACCTCTCGTAACGAGGAACCTTCCAACTCGTCTTATGATATAGACCTTTGATCCCCAAATATGATTCGTCCATCCATCATCGCCTTTCCGAAATTTTTAGGGCGATATATGCCTAATTTAGAGATCCACATAGCCTTTATTTGGAACACTCGGGGGTCGAACCTTCCCTTATAATTTGGTAGGCGAGGCGGGTTGTTTATTCTCGTTCAGGCCTTCAAGATTATAAATGTCTTCCGCAATTTCAGTTTAGAATTTTATCATGATAGATAATTCATCTTATAAGCTTTTTGTATGTAAAACCTTGGTACGTTTTCAAAGACTAATCATTTTATGCAATCAATTCAATTATTGTGACACTACACAATTGGAATAGAATTCTATAAAATTCAAGTACAGTGTTATTATATGAAGTGATTCTTTGGACAGTGGGCTCAATCATCTATGGGCCCCATAGCAAAGAAAACAACTAAAGTTTAAAATAGGAGCTGCCCCTCTCGGCCTAATAGAAGGCCTTTTGGGGCCCTTACTTTGAAATGATATTTGAATCGCAATCCTCCTCTTATTATCAATTTTTCGTTTTGCTCTGTTCACAAGTTAAAAGAAAATAAAAATAAATTTACCAAATTTCAGACAAAATTCTTCTTCAAAGACAGTTCATCTCTTACTCTTTCAACCTTATTGGTGAATAACTTTCTAGTTTTTATACATATAATTCTGATTTAACCTTTTTTAATAAAAGTAGATGTTGAGCACTTTTTATATATAAATAAGTAAATAAAATATGTGATGGAACCATACTTATCCCCCTAGATCACGATAAGGAAGAATCTCACCAAAGCTTATTATTCCCCCGTGACCCCAGCAATATTTAAATATTTTCCTCCGAACCTTTGCAGTAACCCCAAATCACCAACATATTCACAAAAACAAAGCAATCCTCTCAATTTTAAATAAAAACTCATTAACTAATACTCACTTTAACCAAAACACCCATTCTTATTATATCTCGTTCCATATTTTTAACATAAGATAATCACAAAGAGAATATACACGTCACACAAAAAGACAAACCTCAAAACCCCAACCCTTCCTTTAAACCCTCACACGCCTCCCCATATTTACACGCGTACACCGCATGCACCGGATTCCCCCTCCCTTCCTTAATCTTCTCCTTAATCATTTCATTACATCCTTAATCTCCTCAAACAAGTGTCGAACACTGAGACGTCTTTGGGTCCCACATAGCAGGCAACAAGTACTTCCTCCCATTAACCCCGTACGCATTGTAACTCGCCCCACTGACCCGATCCGTCAACACACTACCCGCATAACCCGGGTACGCACCCGACCCGAACACCCCACTACAAGCCGTAACGGCCTCTAACGGAGCCGTAGCCGGACCCTGAAAATACCCGTTATTAAACGGGTTAGTAACCGTACCCGCCAAAATAGCCGCCAAATTAATCACCATCCCGTCAACTCCAACGTCTCCGTTAGGCGCAACTAACGGCGCCGTTTGCGGTCCGTACAGAGGCTGATGAAACGGCCAGGCGCAGTAGCCCGGACACTGGGTCTCTGCATTCCCGACCCACCCGTATGCGAACCGGGTCGCTCCACGGGTCGACCCGTGTGACCCGCACTTGTTCATGCAGAACCCGTTGACCAGAACGTCTTTCGCCGTTAAGACGACGTTAATTACGCCGTTAGTGTGTCCTCCACGTGCGGCTAGGTAGATTAAATGAGAGTTTTTGAGGTTTTTGCCGAGCGAGTAATTTTCGTCGAGGAACTGTTTGCCTACAACGAGCGTAGGTGCACCAGGGCCAACTTTGTAATTTTCTGTGGTCTTCCACCATGAGTTGACTGAGGGGCTTTTTGGGGATTTTTGTGGGGAGTTGAGGGATTGGATGAAATCGACGATTATTGACCGTTGGATTGGGGTGAATTTGCCGTACCAGATTAGATTAACGGTGATTGCGCCTTTTAAAACGACGCCGTTGTGGTATTTTAGAATCAACGGCTGTTGTTGCACTAGAGCAGCTGATGATGAAGATACGAAGATGAACAAGAGTAGGAGGGGTACAATAGTCATTTTAGAGACCATTTCTACTTTTTGTATAATTTGATTTTGAGCTTTTGGTGTGTGTTGTGTGAGAAGAAGTGTGAGATTTGAGAGAAGTGTTGAGGGCTATTTATATGTGGGGATTTGGGGGAACAGCTGTGAGGAGAGGAGTGTCAACATCGAGGGGACACGTGGCGTGACGCAATTGATGAGGTGCTAGGTGTTTACAGGCTGGCGGGTGACGTGGCATGGAGATGGTGACGTGGAAATATGGGAAATGCTGCTGATTTTGATGTGCGTTATGGTGTATGTATATCTTTTGTGTGTGTACGTTATGGCGCTTTATGTGATTTTATTGTTACACGGTTTAAGCTTTAGAACATAGTGGATATTTGCATGGACCAGTTTCCTCTTGTTATTTTTATTTTTTTTTTGTCGCAGAATTAATTTTTTGTAATAGAAAACTATAAATGGTGCACGATAGAATGACTAGAGGCGTGGTGGATTTAGTTTTGAAAAGATTCTGATGTGAGGTCTGAGCTAATTTCTTTTCAAAATTAAGCAAAACTAGAGAATAATTAAAGATACTGAGATATATTAAAAAAGAAAATACTAATCATAATAGTTATTGGTTCATAAACGCGCACAAGTTGAGTGTGTACTTATTAATTTGAATTGGGGTAGTGACTTAAAAGTCATCAGTCTTTGAGCTTAAACACCTTTAAATTAGTTCACCTTGTTTGACTGACAGCTGTATATGTAGTAATTATAGTAGTGCGATCTTTAAATATATTGCACGATTTCTTAATTTGCCCACATACAAGATACAACAAGTGACAATGAAGGAGAAGAAAATAATCTTTTTTATTTATATATGACATAGTTAAATAATCTGGCAAGAGTTATCTATAAAACGAGAAATATGAAGAGCCATTTATGTAGCTGACAAATATAGAAAGCTATAATTATATCTACGACCTCTAGAGTTTGGTGTTACTACAATAACATATCTTGATATTTAGAAAAATTACAGAGACCTCCCAAAAACTAACAGCTGTCGAAACATGAATAGAATTATTTAAATGTTCTATATAAATATAAAAGAAACATCTTAAATAAGTTTAACTAACCACACATGGTCACAATAAGTCAATTTACCTCATACATATTAATTTATTCATAAATTTACTATCTAAAGGTAAAACAATTTTATTATTGTACTTTCGGGTTTTTTAAAATTTCAAAATTTCATTAAGGTTATTGTAATTCTATTAAATTTGAGGAGGTGTAATTTTAATTAAAAGGGTCCCTTGCAATTGTCCCTTATAAAAGTATATATATGAACTAATAAAAAAAAATAACTAAAGTAACTTTTTTCACAAGATAATAAAAGGACAGCACCAAAGCTACGCGTAATAGGCTTATGTGACGCGTAGGCAGCCCCTACATGCCCAAAATGACATCTGTTACCTATGGTACAGTCAAAAGAACCACAATGATGAATATTTTTTCTGACATCATAATATGTTTTTTTGCCTAATCGACCTACTTAAATACTATACATTGCACTATTGCAGTAATAGTAATAATAAATTTATTACCATAAGAAAAGAAAATATGGGGGCGGGACCACTGGTGAGCCTGTGTAGCTAATTTTATTTAATTTAAATTGAATAAAAAGATGTAGATAATTTATATATTTAATTTGTGTGGTGAGTTGGTAGATGTGTAGTGGCCCAAAAGCAGTGCTTAGGTTTGAGGCTTGTTGCAGAATTCGAGGTATGGGTAGTGGGCCTACATCTGGACTTTATCAATGATGACATCAATTTTGTTGGAGGTTTGAATTTCAATATTGGCTTGTTGCAAACCCCAATGGAAATGGTTCTCCACTTTTACTTGCTACTTTAGCATTAAAATGGTTTACATTTACAATAATATATAAAAGTTCACCATGATGCGCATAGTTTTTTTATATTTGGAGTGTTATTTTTATACAATAGAATAATGTGTTTATTTCAGATAATACATGGAGTAAATAAATGCATGTCATCCTGAAATTAATTATAGAAACATTTGAATATTCACATATTGAAAAAAACACTCTAGAAGCTTTAAGAAAATCAAAAAGCATGAGATAATGTCTGAAGATTATTTTTAAACTTTATTGAGCATTTATCTAATTACATTTTTCATACTTGTTCTATGTAGTCCTCTTACCAAACAAACCACTCAATGGAGCTTGATTACTCTACTTAGAAATAGTATTTCATACGATAGAATTATTAATGATGAGTGCATTGCAACATGATTGTATAAAATTACTATGCCCATATAATTTGTTTAATAACTTGAATAGAATTATAATAAAACTCCACCTGTCAAAGTTTGTGGCTTTGGTGTTGTGGCGTTTGTTTGAGGCCATAGTAGACCAAAAGACAAAGCAAATAGATTGGTTTTGAGAAAATTTAGCAAACATATGGAACACGCCAGTCGAATATGGGACGGTGCGGACTTGCCTCCCGTTTCATATTTGCTTTTAGAAGACCACTTTTGGCCGCGGAAAATATTTGTGATCAAACAAGATACTTATTAGTCTTGCACATATATTAAAAGTTTCGGAAAATAAAAGAACAGTTGTTGTAGTGAGCTTAAAAAATCTTTAATTTTTTTGAACTTCTTCAAAAATAAAGAAAGATTGACCAATAGCCTTACGTGACACTATTTTGAATTATTCATTCGAAATTTAGACTGTTAATAGTTTATACCTTTGAAATAGCAATTTTAAAAGTTTAGAGCGAAACAAAAGGGAACAGAAAAAAGTGACACCCGAACATGGTTAGAGTAAGAAGGAGAAATGAAAAGAATTACATGAATTCGCATCTTGCTGGGGAACAACTTCTAAAAAATATTTGGATTATAGATAAGGGATAAAAGCGGTAAACTCCCTATACTATAGGGGTGTAGCGATTTGCTCCATGAACTGTTTTTTTTTTGCAACAAGCCCCATGTACTATGGATAAATAAGCACTTTGCCCCCTCCACTATTGACTTGAAAAAATAATTTGCCTCTGATTGAATTTCCGGCCATTTTTCGCCGGAATTTGAAACGTGAACATGATGGTTCATCACTATTTAACCTCAAATTCAATAAAATACCTTTTTTTTTTCACTTCGATTATTGTTATATTTTCTGAATTTCCAAACCCTAAATATGGATAATTTAAACTAAGGTTTGAAAATTAAGAAAATATAACAAGAATCGAAGTGAAAAAGAGGCATTTTATTGAATTTGAGGTTAAATAGTAATGAACCCCTGTGTTCACGATTCAAATTCCGGCAAAAATTGGCCGGAAGTTCGACCAGGGGCAAAAAGTCTTGTTTCAGGGGGCAAATCGCTACACCCCTATAGTATATGGGGTTTGATGCTTTTCTCCCTATAGATAATACAAAAGGATGTTTTTTGACAATTAAAAATAACCGTATATTTGCAATTAATTTGAATACCGAATTTTTGATCAAGGTTATCATAAACTGTGTTCATAACTTGCTCAAGTAGTCTCGTTACGTGAGAGGAAAAAGGAAGAAAGATGAGAGATATAGCAACAAAAAGATGATTTTGCACATTCTAGTGCATTCAACAATCAAACATGGATCAAAATCCAGTATCACCTCGATAACTTCTAACCAAATCAGTATCAGACTTACAACAATTTGTTGCAATATTGTGAAGAACTTTGTACCTCTTTGACATTTTTAAGATTCATTATCTTTATTAGACTCATGACATTAACATATCATCATAGTTCAAAAGCATAGTTTCATGCTCAATAGTAGCTAATGGCAAAAACCATTCGACAACTTTGAGGAGGACATATTGAGTTCTGATCCAATTCTTCTCCTTCGAAGGCGCTCAGCAACTACAAAAGCAAGTTCTAGAGACTGAGAGGCATTGAGCCGCGGATCACAATGAGTGTGATAGCGTAAGCTCAGATCGTTGTAAGTGATTGTCTGCGATCCTCCAACGCATTCCGTAACATTTTGCCCTGTCATCTCCAAGTGCAGACCTCCAGGATAGCTTCCTTCTTGATCATGTACATCAAAGAAACATTCAACTTCAGCCTGCCAAGACATTAACTTTTAGTCGTTTAATCAGATAAAATTGTACGAGCAAATTGATCATGGGATGACAGAATACTCGTGGTTGCAACTAATGCACCTAAAATAGTAACAGAAAAAAAAGTAGAAATATACCACGATTGCATCAAAAGCACGAGTCTTTAGTCCACAAGGAGCTTTGATGGTGTTTCCGTGCATAGGGTCACTGACCCAAGTGACAATTTGACCTGCTTCGCGAACAGCCCTTATCAAATAAGGAAGTTTCACTCTCATAATCTCAGCTCCCATTCGTGTGATCACCGTTATTCTTCCAGGTCTATTTTCAGGATTCAGAATATCGATCAGCTTCACTAACTCATTTGGATCAATCTTATCACTAACCTGCATCACGAGCCAAATTTGATGACCTCTATTATCAAAATACAACATCGAGTTAAAGCTTTGAAAGAACAAACTTATTTTTCACGCGTATATTTGAAGGATATGTAAATAAATTAGGAAAACTACGAATACATAGACCAGAATGATTAAGTCCGAGAAATACTATGTGCAGACTAGCTACAATATGTCATTCTTATCCAACCTCTTCAGATTAAGTAATCTTTAAGGTTAGGCGAATTACATTATGTCATGAATTACATGCTAGCTCGATGGAGTCTAATAGCACTACACCATCTTGATGGGCTATGAAACGACCCCTAACATTATTAAAGGGTGTTAGCTAATCACATGAAAGGTAATTTTTGATGCACCTTGATTCCCAGAGGGTTGGAAATTCCTCTCAAGAACTCAACATGAGCACCGTCTAATTGTCTTGTTCGCTCCCCAAGCCAAAGCATGTGAGCAGAACAGTCGTAATACAAACCAGAATTCGAGTCCTCTCGAGTAAGTGTTTGTTCATAAGGCAAAAGTAAACACTCATGTGATGTCCAGAACTCTGTCTTGGTCATGACTGGGTGATCAGCTGTAAGACCACACGCTCCCATGAAGCCAAGCGCCTCATCGACTCCGTTAGCCATTTCGCGGTACCTTTTCCAAAGATAGTAACATTAAAGAAACGTCTTCAATTAAATCATTTGCCAAAATAGTTAGAGTAGTGGAAACCTTACTTTTGGAAAATCTATACAAAAATATAAATGTCAAGTCTCTCTACAGTTTAAAGCTTTAGATTAAACGACGATACAAAAATAGTTCAATGTTCGATTTCCACCATTACCATTTATCAAAATATGGCACGAGCCAGATATTAAAAAAAGAAAATACACAAAAATTACAGCATACATGTGATTGGGCTTGTCAGAAAATCTATATTAAAATATACGAAGTGAAAGGCGTCAACCTATATCGTATACCCAATTTTGCAAAATGACCCTTATCATTTCAGAAAGAGAAACTTGCCCCCAACCTAATAAAAATGTGAAGTTTGATCCCTAGTCAATTTTCCGTCAACTTATGACAGAATATTTCGTCCAAGATGCCATCCACCATGGAGTATTCCATCAAATGTGGCATATATATCCGTCAACTTTGACAAAATATTCCGTAAAATATGTCATTAAATGAGGAATACTCAGTCAAAAGTACACGGAAAGTTGATGCCAAATGACACATTTTTGAATAAGTTTGGTGCAAAGTTTCTCTTTTTGAAACGACATGGGCCACTTTGCGAAACAGGATATACTATAAAAGGTTTGGCGCTTTTAGATGAGTCGGCATTTGAATACTTACCTATCGCCCTGCTCACTTTGTTCAATGAAATCAAGATGCCACTTGCTGACCCTCTGCATGGCGGCATATCCTCCTGTAGCAAGTGCCCTAAGCAGATTCATTGTAGCAACAGATTGTGTATAGGCCTTACTCATTCTCCGGGGGTCTGGAATTCGTGATTTTTCGTTGAATGCGTGCCCGTTAATAGCGTCGCCACGGTAAATTGGCAGCGTCGCACCATCCTTCTCTTCATAAGGTCCAGACCTTGGCTTAGCAAATTGCCCAGCTATTCTTCCCACCTATAACAAACATAAAAAAAAAAGTGTCACAGATAAGTAATTACTTAAAGTGACGAGTCGCCACATTAGATATATATGACTATTTTCGGTCACTTTGAATCACGGGCCGCATATGGACCTCATATAAGTTAAACCCCAAGAAACCGCTTCATGGCGTTTTGAGGTCAAATTAGTCTGAGCGAGTGTTTAACGACACTAATTTATTCATACTTGCTAACAAGCTCCTGGCTCTAAAAATTAAAAAAATTGCAAGAAATAAATAGAAAAAAAAAAGTAATAAAAGACCTTAATAACAGGCATCTGACCACCAAACATCAACACAACACTCATCTGCAAGAGCACCCTGAAAGTATCTCTGATATTATTAGCACTAAACTCCTTAAAACTCTCAGCACAATCGCCACCCATCATAAGAAACGCGTTCCCAAGAGCAGCCTGTCCGAGTCTCTCCTTGAGGCTGCGAGCCTCACCAGCGAAAACAATTGGAGGGAAAGATTCGAGTGTGTTTAAAACTGTTTCGAGCACATTTTCATCAGAATAGTCTGGAAGTTGCGACGCTTTTTTCGATTTCCAGCTCTCGATGGTCCATTCTTTCGATGTGTGATCCGTAGACATCTTGATGCTCGACACTTTTTTGTTAAACCAAAAAAGTGTGAAATGTTAAGAACTTAACTAAGGAGAAAAACATTAAAACTGAAATACTGATAGGGTCACCTATGGCAGGCAATTAATATTAGCTTATTCAGTTGCTGTGCATGCAGATTGCATACGTTTTGTACGATGTCTGATGTGCAATTCTGTTTATTGAACGGTTGTGCTTATGTCACAGTCCGTTACGGAAACGGTTGTGCTTATGTCATAGTCCGTTATGCTGGTTGTGCTTATGTCGTAGTTGTAAGCTTACAGACTCCCAAGTTGTTCTATCATTATAGGATTGAAATCTAGATTTTGTTCCTGAGACGCCATATTAGCAAACTACGAAGACGACGTCTACCAAAACCTATATTAGCTTACTTAATAATCTCTAAATACTATGATTTTAATTTGCTCAAAATAATTCATCTGCAAAGTTAGACTTCCAAAATGTAGCCAAATTTATTAGTTAAAAAGCATTTAGATGAACTATTATGAAGTTTTCGAAATTGTTTAAAATTCAGAACTAACATATAATCTCCTGAAGTCCACAATTCGTGTAGAGAGCTATTCATAATCAAGAAACTGGAGCAAAAATGATCAAATACACATCTTAAATTTATAAAGATGTGAATAAACTCTATAAAGTGACCACGTATATTCTAAGTTTTAACATATGAGATGCTCAAAATCTTTAAGACCTCACCTCCACCCCCTAAAAGAAGAATTTATTCGGACATTCGTGCGCACACATTTGCTATGAACTATGTTCAAACACATCTGCTCAGATACATTCATGAAAACTAAGGATGTCTATTGACAATACAAATTAGAATGTTCGATTGATGGATTTAGCAACAAAAATATGGTTCTCCGCATCAGTAGAAGAACTACAAGATCTTGCAATGCCATGGAAAACTTTGGACCTCCTCGAAATTTTTAAGATTTCATCATCTTTTATTGGACTGACATTAACATCACAAAAACTCAACCACCAAATCGCATAAATAGGATAACATACTATTATAACTCAAAACATAATTTTCATGCTCGACAGTAGTTAATCTAAAGGCAAAAAGCTCTCTATAGCTTAAAAGGAAAGATCGAGGTGCGATCTGATTCTTCTCCTTCGAAGGCGCTCAGCAATTATAAAAGCAAGCTCTAGAGATTGAGAAGCATTGAGCCTTGGATCACAATGAGTGTGATAGCGTGAGCTCAAATCATTGTAAGTGATAGTCCGAGATCCTCCGACACATTCGGTTACATTTTGCCCAGTCATCTCCAAGTGCACACCTCCAGGGTAACTACCTTCTTGATCATGTACGTCAAAGAATGATTTCACTTCAGCCTGCAAGTACGTAAAAAGTTTATCAGCTCAAACTCGACGAGCAAATTGATCAAGGGGACTTTAGGCATTTTTATTAGAAATTATCTACAAAAGCAAAAAAAACCCGGAAGTTTTGACATTTTGAGGAGCAAATATTAAGGTAACATAAAATTTGCTCTTTTAGCAGCTCTATCTGAAATTTAACAGGGCAATAGTATGTTTCTCTTCAACAAGGAGAGAAACAAAATTTTCCTAAATAAATCTTTGGAGCAACTTATGCAGCTAAAGGAAGAAAAAGAAGTTAGAAATATACCATGATTGCATCAAAGGCACGGGTCTTTAGTCCACAAGGAGCTTTTATGGTGTTTCCGTGCATAGGGTCACTGACCCAAGTGACAATTTGACCTGCTCGGCGAACAGCCCTAATCAGAGAAGGAAGTTTCACTCTCATGTTCTCAGCACCCATTCTGGTGATCACCGTTATCCTTCCAGGTTTATTTTCAGGATTTAAAATATCAATGAGCTTCACTAACTCATTTGGATCCATCTTATCACTAACCTGCATCAAAAGCCAAATTAGATGACCTCTGTTACCAATACAAACAGAACCATAAGCTGAATCTCTGAAACAAAACACTTAGTATCACGCATATTTTTGCAGGATATTTCAACAAAATATGGATACAGATATGAACATGTAAAACAAGAGGTTGTATGGTAAACATCATTACGTCCAAATTATAAAAGGTGCAGACAACAATATGTCATTTGTCTTATAAGAGGGGCGTTTGGGAAGTCTTACTATAACCCAATCTCGATAAATTATGTAATCCGCCAAGGGTTGGCAGATTATATTAGCCATGAACTAACGGCAGTCTGGAAATGCCATAATAGTGATCGCTGGTGTAAGACTACATAATATGAAGATATTTAAGGCTATCAAATGGCTCCTAACATGATAAAGAGTTTTAGTTATCACATGAAAGGTAATAGTCTGGGCACCTTGATTCCCAGAGGATTGGAAACTCCTCTTAAAAACTCAACATGGGCACCATCCAATTGCCGTGTTCGTTCCCCAACCCAGAGCATGTGAGCTGAGCAGTCATAATACAAACCAGAAGTCGAGTCTTCTCTGGTAAGTACTTGTTCATAAGGCAAAAGTAAGCACTCGTGTGAAGTCCAGAACTCTGTAGTGGTCATGATCGGGTGGTCAGCCGTAAGGCCACAGGCATCCATGAAGCCGAGAGCCTCGTCAACCCGGTTAGCTAGTTCGCGGTACCTTTACCAAAGATGTCAACAATAAGAAGTTTCTTCAGTGAAAATCGTAAGAAATAGTTAGAATAGGGGAAACTAGCAGATGGCTTACCTATCGCCCTGCTCACTCTGTTCGGTAAAATCAAGATTCCATTGGGTGACCCTCTGCATAGCAGCATAACCTCCAGTAGCAAAAGCCCTCAGCAAATTCAATGTAGCCACAGATTGTGTATAGGCCTTAATCATTCTTTCTGGATCTGGAATTCGTGATTTTTCATCAAAAGCATCCCCGTTAATATTGTCGCCACGATAACTTGGTAGCTTCACGCCATCCTTCTCTTCAAAATCACCCGATCTTGGCTTAGCAAATTGCCCCGCCATTCTCCCCACCTAAAGAACATAGTTCAAGATTGAAATGGTAAATAAACAAATCCAATTTGGTAATCATTCAAACAAGTTTCACAAATTAATACTAGAGCCAAAGTAAGATAATCAAACTTTAATGGGCAAAGATAATAAACCATCAATATACAACCTAATGGACTTAACCTTTATTAGCCTCAGAATAATGTAAACAGAACCGGGATAGTCATATTGTGGAATCAATAAGTTGCTAGCAATGCTCATAGCGGTTCCTACAAATAGCCTCTCTATCAGCAAGATAATCCTTGGATGAAAGTATAACCTATATGTCACCAATTCTTTTTAAACATTTTTCATGAGTTCAATGAGTCCCATGAATCAGGGATAGTTATATCATCTAAGATTAACAGACTGAAAGAAAGCC
This sequence comes from Misopates orontium, assembly GCA_946800315.1. Lineage (NCBI taxonomy): Eukaryota > Viridiplantae > Streptophyta > Magnoliopsida > Lamiales > Plantaginaceae > Misopates > Misopates orontium. Next base: position 3,342,295 of record OX326948.1, on the reverse strand, counting down.
GAATGCTGTTTTCTCCTCAAATAACCTACAATTCACCACTCCAACTAATCCAACACCTACTTTGGCATTTCAGAGATAATCACTTGGAAATAAATCAACGAAAAACAGCCACTTGAAACATTAAGATACAAATCAACGAAAGAAATCTCAATCAACAACAATCGTATACGACAAAGTCAAAAGTCAGCCTTTCTTCATCTCTCACTCTGTATGTGTCTGTCATACGTGCTTCACGTACAATCAGCAAAGATGTAAACTTTACAGCTGCTCTAATCATTTCGCAATCAACAAACTCGCAAATTGCGAGCTAACTGCATCCAAACACAACCAAAACTAAAACAACAACCATCTACCCAATTTCCCCCCCATAAAAATCAAGTCTTTAATCCATAACAAACTCCTTATGGAAAACAAATTTACCAAACATTGGAGACATAGAACAGATCTTAACATACAAATCAACGAAAGAAATCTCAATTGACAACAATTGTATACGACAAGGTCATATGTTAGCCTTCCTTCATGTTTCACTCTGTATGTGTCTCTCTTCATTTGTGTTTCACAGACAGTCAGCAAAGATGTAAAACTTTACACCTCTCCTAATTGTATCCCAATCCACAAATTCGCAAATTATGACAAAAACCTAATCTAAAATGCAACTAAAACAAAAATAACATAACCATCAACCCAACTTTCCCCATAAAAATCAAGTGCTTAATCCATAATAACACTCCTCATAACAAAAACAAATTTACTGTTCCTCTAATCATATCCCAATTTCGCAAATTACGTGGTAATGTAATCCAAATGCAACTAAAACTATAAAAACAGAACCAACAACCAAAATTCTCCCCATAAAAATCAAGTCTTTGATCCATAACAAAACTCCTCACCAAAAAAACATATTTTCTATTGTTCTAATCATATTCCAATCAACAAATTCGGAAATTACACGGTAAATGTCACCCAAACACAACTAAAACAACTAAACCATCAACCCAATCTCCCCACATAAAAATCAAGTCTTTAATCTATAACAACACAAATGCCTCATCTAAAAACAAACTTACTGTTGTTCTAATCATATCCCAAGCAACAAATTACGCCGTAAATCCAATCCAAATGCAACTAAAAACTAATAACAACAGAACCATCAACCCAATTTCCCATAAAAAGCAACCCTCATCGAGAAAAACCAAAACATCAGAAGACATTATCAAAACAGACCTCAATAACAGGCATCTGACCAACAAACATCAACACAACAGCCAACTTCAACAGCACTCTAACTCTATGTAAGTTTGTTCATATGTGCTTCACATAACTCAGCAAAGATGCAAACTTTATACCTGTTCTAGCATATCCCAATCAACAAATTCGCAAAATTACGCGGTAAGTGTCACCCAAACACAAACACAACCAAAACTAAAACACCCCAAATCTCCCCACATAAAAATCAAATCTTTAATCCAAAACAACAAAAACCCTCATCAAAAAACAGAAACATTATCAAAACAGACCTTAATAACAGGCATTTGACCACCAAACATCAATACAACACTCATCTGCAGCAGCACCCTAAAAGTATCCCTGATATTATTAGCACTAAACTCCTTAAAACTCTCAGCACAATCACCACCCATCAACAAGAACGCATTGCCCAGAGCCGCCTGTGCTAGCCTCTCCTCTAAGCTACGAGCTTCACCTGCAAATACAATTGGCGGGAAAGATTCGAGGGTTTTTAAGACATCATCGAGCACTTTCTTGTCAGGGTATTCTGGGATTTGAAGGGCCTTTTTTGATCTCCAGCTGGAGATTGTCCAAGATTTTGGTGATGTTGTAATGGGATTTGAGGATTTAACGGCTGAGATTGGTTTTGGCGATATGGGTTTGAAGGGGAGGAGGGGGGTGGTGGGAGTGGGGGTGGTGGTGGGGTGGTGGAGGAAGGTGGTTGTGAGAGCCATTGATTTTGTCTGCATTTTTTTTTTGTTTTGGTGATTTGTTTTGGTTTGTTTTTTGTTTGTGTGTGTTTTGATGATTTTGGGTGTGAGAACTGAGGAGCAGATTTGGAGAGAGAAGAAGTGGCAGAGAGAGAAGAAATGTTGCAGTGAGATATTTTATATGTAGTTTTTTTTTTTGTTAAATTGGAAAATATGTAGTTAGTTCCATGGTGGCGCGATTTTTGCCATATTTCTTTTTATTGTTATTTAAAAGTTATTATCAGATTTTTTTTTTTTTGATGAAAATTATTATTATTATTATTATTATCAGATTTTACCTTTTTGGTTTTATACTTTTTATACCAATTGCTAAAATCATGTGGGGTGGTCCTTATCTATATTACACGTCACGTGATCTATTATTATGTAAAATCCAGAGTGATGATTTTGCTTAATTCTTTAATTAATATAGTTTTCGGGTTGGATATTTATATTTTTATATAAGACATTGAGATGAAATTAAGGCGGACTTATAGATATAGTGATATAGAGGATACTGAGTAAAAAATGAATTTTGTGAAGGTATATTCAATTAACTAAACAACCGATAAAGGGGCAGTCAAGCAATAATATTTTAGATTTTGTTGCATAGTTTCCACTCAACGAAAGAGACAACTTCTATAATAATAAAAGAAAGCGTCATGATTCACTCACTTTTACATAATTTTATAGTGATCTGGAAAAGGGCGTCATGCTTCATGCACACTTTTACATAGTTTTTTATACATTGGTTGACTATTTCGCAAAATCACAATAAGCAATATTCAATGCATGATTCATAGTATCTAAAAATTGGATATGGGAGCTTCTAAAGATGAAATTAGATAAGACTGATCAAACAAGGAATAAAACAGAACATAGAAAAAGTTTAAAGCTAATGGTCAGTTTCTTAAATTACATTTAGGATAAGATTAATGGGATCATTTGTATTTAACTTCACTAATCCTTAAAAAACCTCTAAGAATCATATAAACATCGAATGGATATATACTTTTTGTTGGATTTGATTCATAGAATATGTAGTCTTTCACATTACAAAGAATAACATTAAAGTGCAAAATCTCTTACACTTCTGATCTTCTCACCAACCTTGACAACAGCAAAGAAAATAATTCTGTAACAAACTACCATCCCAAATAGGATAGCAAGATCAATCCACTTAGAATAGTCCATCTCAACCTGCCATATATCCCTCAAAATGGTTTCACCATCAATTGTGGGAGTCCCTCCTAATCTATGGTTAGCAAAGTTAAGTCCTTCGAATTCATTTTTGTATAGTCCTTGGTATGCATACTTGTGGAAGGCAATGTAGTACATTGGATACTTCCAGAAAATCTCCGGCAAGTCGTTTGGCAGCTGAAAGAATCCACCACTTAACATCATTAATCCTTGAAGACCAGCGCCAACGATTAGCCCCATGAGGAAATTCGGCATGATACTCGCTACAATCATCATTAGGCTTTCGACCAACATCATGCATGCAAAGAGTACCGAGACAAAGTACGAGAATTCTATGTTTCCTTGATGAAGGCCCGCGAGGAAGTAAGTTATGCCACCTGGTATTGCGGATATAAGGAGTAGAAATGGTGTTGAAGAAAACGTGTTGCCAACTACAAATGCTAATGCACCGTAATGACCATTTAATCTTTCACGTCGAAAGACCTGCATTTGAGAAAATAGACGATAAATTTTCGATCTAATTACAAAAATGTCTCCTAATGAATGTCTGCGTTGTGCCCTCACCTTCAGGTCTTCTACAAATGATGGAAAGCCACCAATTGCCATCATAGTTAACAATGAAGCTACGAACATGAGCAAAGAACCTCTTTCCTGATTTACAAAAAAGCAGTAAAAATCTTTAGTATGATCTTAACTTGCATTCTCGAAGTGCAGATTTAAGATAATTACGCGTTTTAGCCTTACATGAATGGAGCTGTAGCTTCTCCCTACATTGTAAAATACACTTCCTAGACCCAAGCTCAAGGCAATGTAAATGGCCAGTCGCACCCAGTAGTATCCCAGATCACGATACATATTGATAAATGACCGTTCCGTCAGAATGAGGCATTGTGTTAAAGAGTTAGCTTGGCTCTCCTTCTTCCCTGTTGGGCCTCCTTCCTATAATACATAGAATTTACAATTGTATCAATATCATACACTGGAGGATCCACACGATATACTTTTAGCGCGTTTATGCAAATTGCTTCATGTTCTTACACGTTTACGTATTTCAGTCACCAACATCTTCATCTGCTTACAAGTATCAGATGATCTATAAGATCTTATCAGCTGATTAATCACTTCCTCTGCAGTGTTTTTGTTTCCAGTACCCCATTCAATGTCCTAACGAACAATAAACAAGCAGAAAACTTCAATCAGTAGTCATGGAAACAATGAAATGACATAGATAGTATCAAGTTCTGAATTTACTTACCTCATCAAAATCTGTGTTAATCATTTTAAGATAGTGATCAGCCGGATTTTGTAGAGCTGGACATGAAAAACCATTCGATGCGAAAAACTACTATGGATCAATAGCAAAGTATATAGTCATGAAAAATGTCATATTTAAGGTACAATCTGATCAACAAAAGCATTATACACTCACCTCATTTGCTATGCACGAAGGACCAAAGTATATCATTCTTCCTAAAGAGAGGAGGCAAAGATTGGGAAGAAGCTGAAAGACTTCACTTGTAGGTTGATGGATGGATGTTATTACCGTCATTCCATATTCACGGGCTAGTTTTACAATTCTGTTCATGACAAAGTACGAAGCTGCACTATCGAGCCCACTTGTAGGCTCATCGAGAAAAAGAAGCTTTGGTCGCTTTAGGAGTTCTATGCAAATACTTACTCTCCTCCTTTGTCCACCGCTAAGGCCCTTTCTGCCCCATCCTCCAATTCTAGTATCCACTGAATCCTGCAGTCCCATCTCCCGTATGGTCCTCTCCGCTATCTCCTTTTTCTCAGCTTTTGACATTGTTGTAGGCAATTGGAGCTGAGCCGAGTAGTACACGGCTTCTCCAACAGTTAATGTCCATGTAAGGGTGTCCTCTTGAGTCACATAGGCCTACGTTAGAGGGAAAAAAAGTTTTACAATATTGTACAATTGGCAAGCATTTTCTAAGAGGTAATCACTAATCTCTCTTTAATTTAGTCCAGAAAATCAACAAATTAGTGAAGTGAAGTCGTTTCCAATAAACCGTATTGATCGTTCGTCTTTTTAGGTGTACTGTTTATAACCCAACCCACCTATTTGCCCCCTCTAACTTACATGCATGTATATGTTATTGTTGCCTATAGATATGGAAAAACTCATGCCACATATTCAAAAAAGCAGATGACACCATCAATTTTCAGCCATAAAACTCTAAGAGATATGTTCATAGATATGTAAAATAGTTCATACCGAAGTTCCATATGCCAGTTTTTGTTTACATCCATTGATCAAGATTTCCCCTTTTTGCCTTGTTCTTGAACTTAACCTTCCTGAAAACAGTATGCCATGATTACATTACAAACTTATCCGTCTATCGAATCGAAAAAAGAAACTCAGAAACTTGAGTCCATCAAATTGAAGACAAAAAGAACGGCAAAGCATGTAATACTGCATCTAAACGTATCACTTTACGGTAATAGAATTGCATTACTTGTGCATCTATAACTCTTCCGAGGGAACTTTTCATGTTAATGCACATGAACTTAAACACAGCATACTAGAGCAATCCGTCGCTTAAAGTACACAAAGTTCGATTTTACTCTTACGATCATGAGCTTATACGAAGAATTACTGAAAACATCGAGAAACTTTGATATAAGATAAAACTACAAGAAAATATGTTACCCGCCAAAGCATCGAGAAGAGTGGATTTTCCGCAACCAGATGGCCCCATAACCGCCAACACCTCACCAGGACATGCATAGCCATTGAGCCCCTGAAGAATTGCTTTAGTACCATTTTCTTTACCTCTCGAAATCACCGTCACATAAAGCTCCTCCCACGTCAAGTAAACTCCATCGCCCCGTAACAAATTTGACTCGTTTGTATCATCAAACTCATGTGACAAAGGTGAAGCCATTCATGCCAAATATGAAAAATAAGTATTCCAGCTACACTTTTTCTATAGAAAATTAGAATTTAGAATCATGAGTACGTATATGTGGGTGAAGACAATAAATATTCCATGGACTGTCTCGTCTACTGATTTGTCCCGTGAATGATGTGTGATAAAAGTATGTGAATGAGGCCAAGATTTTGGTCTTTTTTCCTTGTTTCCATTTACAAAACCAATGTTTTTAAGACCGTTTTTTTTAATTATGTTGTGAGTTTGTAACGTTTTGCTGTCACGGGATTCCAATACTCAAAACAAGTAAACAAACCATAAAATGTTTCACCATATCATGTGATCATAAACTAGAGCTTCATTGGCTCAAGGCCCCTTCTTCTCAATTGGGGAAACTGATTTTTAATAACTGATAAATGAAGGCATTAATATGTTCAATTGGCGGTTTTTGCAGAGAGCAATTAAGATCTTAGCTGGTTCAAAATGACTTCCATTTTTGCTCTGAATTATTATGTTCTTATATATACTTTCTCAGTATATTTCTTAAATAGTATTATGAATCAACTTTTTGACGAGATATAAGGATGTTTGCAAAAGCTTATAAAAATAACTTTTTCACTATTGTTGTCGTGACTGAAGTTGAGAGTGTTTGTTAAGATTTTTAAAGAAACAACTTAAAGCACTTGTTAGGATTTTGTAACACTTAATGGAATATAGTGTTTTCATTTCAAAACTTTCTAAAATATCATAATTACAATTATAGTTTGAGAAACACCTTATACTAAGCTTCTTTGGCTTATGTTTTTTTTTATGACTTTTAAAGAAATAATCATTATAAACAAAATTCAGTGTTGCAAATACTTAAAATATGTTTATGTAAGTTTAAAAGTCTATAGAATGTTTTCATAAATGCTTGCAAATACCGCATTATTGTCGTAAGGGAAAGATGTGGTGCAATGTGTTAGAAATATCTTGTTTGGATGCAATTCGAAAATGCAAGGTATGATTAATTCGATTTGGGATCCTCTATTTTGCAACACATAATCTTGTTGCTTGGGCTTCTTTCTACAAGTGGATGGGGAAAGTTCATTTTTTGATGTTGCCCACGAACGTATTTTGTGACGGGAATAACCAATTTGAGATCCTCTATTTTGTTCTCTTTCATGATTAATGAAGCCTTATTCCTATATTAAAAAAAGAAAAAAGAAAAAAGAAAAGGGTATGATATACCCGGATAGTTAACAACACATGAATGACGTGAAGTAGCCGTCGGAAGAAAAAACCTTATTTTGTACACTTGCGTTTGGTGCAACAAATAAAGTGAAACAAGAATATGAAAGTTGTATAAGTAATTAGTTTTCTATTATTATACGAAATGTGCATTTCAGAAAATTGAATGAAACTACTTATGTGGGTTGAATAGAAGGAAGTCCACAAATTGCCCAATTATGGGGGGCTTTATGCGATGAATGGGGCTATATATAGATGAAGATACATTAGGTCTGCTACCACAAAATATTTATGGGCCTTAAGGCGCCGTAACATAGGCTAGGATCTCGGCTCTAATGCAATACTAATTCACAAGAAAAGAAAAGAAAAACTTTATAAATTATGAGCTGCGGTGTAAAAAATTGAAATATTGAGTTTGGTTTGAATACTTAAATGAGTTAGACTCAAGGTTTGTTTTCAGTTTTTTTTCTTTTCTTTTTCTTTTAATACCTTCATGTATAACGGGTTGTTTGGCAGTTTTCTAATACACTTTTATCAGGGATATGTATTTATTAGTATATTTAGTAAGCTTACCGTGTCGGGTGATAACATATGTAATATAATATAATTCACTTCATCTCGTGGGTGGTTTATATAATTTATAAAGCAAAAGATATATATTAGGAGACAAAATATGTTACCAAACAACCATCTAATCATAGAAATGTCTTATTAAAATTATCATCCATGACTAACCCCTCAAGATTCCACCAAGTTCTAGTGAGATTAGGTTAAGGGCTAACAAAAGTAGCAGGACTTGATTGAGCCAAATTGGAAAAAAATTCAGTCTAAATTATGGGTTTTTCATGACTAGAGTGAATGTGGTGTCAAGTTGATATATCAAAACAGTTTCTATGAGGTATTAGAAATTTCGTATAATGTCAAGGAATTGTATATTTTATTACGTCAATATTACTAGTGATCCCTATGAAGAAATTGTTTATTAAAGTACAATATACGAACAATTTTCAAACTTATTGTAGAGCTGCGTGTAGCATTAGCGAAGCTGATTCAGCCGCAGCCTATGGTCCTAATTCACTGCTAATGCTACCTCTATTAAGCCTAACCGTGTGAGATTTGTACAAATGCTACCCTGGGTTAGTTTTAATTTATTCAATGCCAATAATATTTTATTTTCTTACCGAACTTGGAAGATTCTCTTATTAAATGTGTGTGTATTGATTAAGAGTACGTAGTATGTACTTTAGAAGATTAAGTAAATTTATTATTATTTCATAATTATTAGAAGTAGCATAAATTTTAGATATCAGAAAAGTAGCAAAAAAGATTGAGATGAGAGTTTCAACAAATATAGTTTTGTCCCTGCGAGCGAGCTATTCATTTAAGATTTGAATCATGTAAATTCAAACCTTTCGAAACATTAATATTATGAATTAACTCAAAGGCCGAATCAATTTAATTTGACTGTGTTTGACATATATAATTTTGAGGTAACAAGCAAAACAAATCGTAAAAGAGACTAAGTTATTCCTAAGGCAAACTTAAACTCATTTTGCACGGCAAAATTATAAATAAGTAAATAGAATTGCTTTTCGAAATGAAATAACTAAGTATATTCGTCTACTTGAAATTTGAATCACCAACTACTAAGGTATATAATTAGCATGAAATGGACTGTAACAAATAAAGGTACTTTGCAAGTGAAAGTAATAAACAACCCAAATTGAATTTTGATTCGTCCACTTAATATCCACCATGATTATAGACGTAACTTTCTTGTACGAGAAAAATATCATATTCAACGTCAACTAAAGTTATTTCATACCGCTTTTTTGTGCCACAAACGTGTTGTAATTAATTTCATTATAGTTATAAGTATAGAGATAAAATATATTCTATAATGTATAACCCTTCTACAAAAGTAATATCAGATAAACAATATATTATAAGAAACGTTTAAAATGACCATATAATATATTTTTGGGACATGCATATGGGTTGTGGGGTTAGAAAATTTGGCACTGCTTATTTCTATCCTAGCTAGTCTTCTTCTCTACCTTCTAGCTACCCATTTTCTCTTATAACTCTTTTGTCAAAGAATTAATGGCTCCAAATAAAATGAATTCACCTTCACCTTAGAGTATCAACTCATCTTATACCCCACCCCCCCTATATATGCATGTATGTATGTGGGCTTAGAGCATAAAATTGTGTCGGAAATATGGCAGCAGCAGCAGCAGCAGCCACTTTTTGTTACATGAGCAATGGCCATGGCGTCAACAAACTCAACCAACATCTTCTCAACAGGCAAAACATTATAAATAACAGGCGAGTTCAGTTAATTTCTTCTTTGTTTTAGCAAATGTTGCAATAGTTGTAATTTTCTACTGTTTCTAATATTATAAGATAAGGTTGCACGCGCTAGTGCTCTTAGAAGAATTTAAATGGACGGTATATGTTTCTCCACCTGGAATAATTTTGGATTGGTCTATGCTCACTTGGACTAATAATATAATATACATTATTTACTTGCCACGCCCCGCATTGGTTTCACATGGCGTCCCATTTTGAAATTAAGAGTCGAAATTTTTGTACTAAAAAAGAAAATTTAGGATGATGAGAAATGTTTTTAACATAATTACATCTACACCCCTTGGAATTTCATTTAATTATAGAAACATCCATTATCGTTTGAATAATTATATCAAGACCCCTTAAAATTTGTAAAACATTACAAAATACTCTTTAAGGTTTGAATAATAAACACCCCATGAAGTTTTAAAAGCACTGGAGATGTACAACGTGATTTTTTTTGGGGGGCAGGGTGCTCTGTAATTATTTATGCAATTAAGCCGATATTTAGAGTTGTATTTGTAATTATCCCTTAGTTTTAACTTCAATTTTCTCAAAATAAGTACAAGTAAGGTGGTGTTTGCGAATGCTTATAAAAAGAACGAATTAGCTTTTACAGTCGTAAAAGCACATTTGTAGTGTTTGCAACGCTGACTTTTGCTTCTACTTCTCTAAAACAAAGTCAAGAAAAGCAAGGTCAGGGGTGCTTCTGCATCTGCTTTTAAAAATATGCTATTTTAAAACTGAAATTAAAAGGAAAAGTCACTTCTCATTAATAATTTTGCAAATACATAATTAATGCTTTAAGTAGCTTCTTAAAAAAATTGCAAACATTCCCCACTTTTTGTCAAAAGTCACTTAAAGTGATTTTAAGCAAAAAGTAGTGAACAAGCTCCTTATATAGTAGCTTTTGCAAACACCCATAAATTAGGTAGGAGTTGTGAGGAAGGGGGAGGGTCAATCGCACGACAAGTGTGTTATATGATTTGGTTTAGGTGTTCTGACAAGAAAAAACTTCTCTAGTTGCAACCAATAACATAGTAAAATTGTCCAATTAATAAGTCAACATATTAGATTGATGAAAGTCAATTTGTTCAACTACAAGCAACATAAGTTACATAACGCTGTGATCCATCAACAAAAAGCTTAATTTATGAAATTAGGTATATGTTATGATCGATGTACTCCAAATGTTGATATATTGAATGGTTTATAAGTTTCAAGTAAGTCAGAGTAGGCATTTCAATTATATATGTTTCTTCTTGAGTTGTGCTGGTAAATTTTGCCGCCTCAAGTTGTCGAATTGTATCCTTAGTTACTATTTTTCATCTTCTTACAAGACTAATTATATCAGTTTATATTTTAGGAAATATTTCATAAGTTAGTTAATATGACAGTTGTAACTTTTTTCCTGTTTTAGTAAGGTCGAGCCGTTATACGCTCCGAGGTGTTTTCACTCACTTTGTATATTATAGGACTTCATCTTAAGTTCATACTCACTTAATTCATAATGTACTCATCCACATTACAGAGAAGATTTCTCCTCTCAAATCTCTGCATCAACTGTAGTCTTTTGATCACGAATTCTATATACAAATCAGTTTACTCTTTCCATTTGATTCATCGTGCGCTGTTTGATATGTGAATTTCGGTATCTCATCACATCTGCAGTGAGCATTCAAACACTGATCACGTTAAATTGACGAACGCTAACGACTTTTAATTTCAGGTTTTGTCCAGTACTATCTCTTCCGCCTGCTATTCAAAGGCCATTACAAATTGAACCATTTCCCAACAAGACAACGATAAAGCAGTTACATTTCGTAAGGGTTCATCAGAGATTATTGAAGTGTAGAGCATCAAACAACGACGCTCCTTTCGTAGAAGAGAAGGAAGATAATATATCTAAAGCAACTTTGATATGGAGAGCCATAAAATTACCAATATACACAGTTGCTTTGATCCCTATATCAGTAAGTGTAACATCTTTCCAATATCAGTTAGTTTATGTATTTGTTGAAGAAGCTGACGAATTTATTATGGTTCGTTTATTTGTTCATTTGGAAAATGGTATTCATTTGCAAATTTATGTTGTCCGACATACAGGTAGGAAGTGCAGCAGCTTATTTGCAGACAGGACAATTTTTCGCTAAGCGTTTTTTTACAGTCTTGGCTTCTTCAGTTCTAATCATAGCTTGGCTCAACTTAAGGTCAGGAAATTTACTATCAACACGAACTCGATTTTGTAAGTTGTAACTTGTAATAGCAGAGTAGCTAATGAGTCTTTTACTAAGTATTGTAGAAAACGTCAATTTACATCGAAAATTGTATCAGTCATTCAGATCAATGACTTGGCACTTTACACTACATTAGTGAGATAATTGTGGCATCTAATTTCAAATCTATACCGGATTCATGAATTTGTAGAAGCTTAATTTGAACATTTGCTGAATGCTTTTTTCTAAATATTTTTGTATTTGGACAGCAACGACGTTTATGATTTTGATACAGGAGCAGATAAAAACAAGAAAGAGTCGGTTGTTAATTTATTTGGCAGGTGAGAACTTGTCTCCTACTCGAAGTATCTTTCTCCTACATTCCCCTTAGTCTACGTGAACCACTATGACTAATTATCCAGAAATGACCTATTACGACTTTTTTGAATGTTCGAATACTCAGACAACAAATTGCTGATAGTGGTTTTGTGTAAAGCCGGACAGGAACTCATACTATTGCTTGGTCACTACTCGCACTTGGATTCACGGGCCTTACTTGGGTATCAGTGCAGGCTGGAAGCCTCCGTTCTGTACTTTTATTTGCTTATGCAATAATTTGTGGCTACATTTACCAGGTACAACTAAGTATTTCTTTTGTACCTTGACTTCCAGTTTATGTTAAGAATCACGCTTGATTTTTTCAAGTGTCTTTACGATTATGTGCAGTGTCCACCTTTTCGATTGAGTTACTTGGGACTGGGAGAGCCGTTATGCTTTGCAGCATTTGGTCCATTTGCCACCACCGCTTTTTACTTGCTTCAGAGTGGTTCAAGGTTGTCTTATATCTGTCTATAACTTATATAGGATACAAAAACTTCTCTGCTTGGATCATGATGACTTATGGTATGATGAATAGGGAACTACCGATTTCTGGAACAATTGTTTCGTCGTCACTGCTTGTTGGTTTTACGACATCCTTGATCCTCTTCTGTAGCCATTTTCATCAGGTTCTCTCTTCCATCCTCTCTTTCTCTCTCTCTCTCTCTCTCGTTCATTCTACCGGATATTTGTATTCAACTATTCTGAATTATGAATGTTTCAGATAGACGATGACAGGGCTGTCTGGAAATTTTCTCCTTTGGTGAGTACAATAACTAACATAAATACTTATAGATTGAAGAATCAGTTGAAGGAACATATATGTCACATATCCCTTTGCCATTGAAATTCAGGTCAGGCTTGGAACTGAAGCAGGTGCAAAAGTGGTGAAAGTCGCAGTGACCGCACTATATTCACTACTATTTATTCTAGGATTTGGACAAACTCTTCCTTTCTCGTCTGTCGTAAGCCATCTTCATCTCACATATCTTTGCTTTGTTTCTAAAGCAAGGATTTCGACATAGGTTCCAATCACTATGCCTTTACCTTTCCCCGGTATTAAGATGTAACAGTCATCTTTCTGTTACAGGTTCTCTGTGCTTTAACATTGCCTATGGGGAAGTCAATAGTTAGCTTCATCGAGAATAACCACAAGGTGAGTAAAAATTGTTGATAGAAATCCTTTATTAAATGTCATCTGTTTGTTCTTTATTAACTTATGATTGTTGAGTTTCAAATATGATCTTAGGACAAAGCAAAGATCTTCATGGCAAAATATTACTGTGTGAGATTACATACTTTATTTGGAGCTACATTAGCTGCTGGGCTAGTGGCAGCTAGAATGTTTGCAAGAAAACAACTTCCACATGCCATTATCCTTTGACTCTGTCAATAAATTTCATAAGGTATGAAGAACTGCAACTGCATATATCCAATTTATTACATGCATTTTCTCCTTACATCAAACAACTTATAAAAGGACAGAATCTTCACTTGTTCAGGGATTATCGAGTATGGAGCGTCGTCGAGCAGTTGAAGATGGCTGCAAATGGCTTTGTTTTTGGATTGTTTTTTTCCTTTTTTTTTCAGGAGAGATGAGGAATAATAGCAAATAGTTGAGCAAGAAAAAAGGAAAAGTAGTCCTTATAGAGTTGGTGTAGAGTGTGTTTTTTTTTTTTTTTTTTTTTTTTTTTTTTTTTGTATGGAAAACCAGCTTATTCATTAAAAATTCTTGATCCAAATTATGCTTTTCTTAATGTAGAGAAATATGGATTAAATGTTGTAAATAATTTAAAGGCTCATTCATTAGCTTATTCTGCCCCTTGAAAACTAGTTTCAAATTCTTAGCAATTTGGTAGCCAAGTTGCAACTGTAACTTTTTTTTACCATTTTTACCTATGCCGTGAGAACCTGTAGCTACTATCTGGATGGATCCCCTTCGTGTAATAAATCGATCAAAAGCATATACTTTGCTTTCAAAATTACATTTGTAGTTTAATTGCTGGTATGTGATATATGGTGGATAAATAGTTAAGTTCATGTGAAATATTTTCTACGGGCAATAAGGTACATTTTCTCCATATACAAATACACCACTACTACTACTCCAGAGTATCACTACCCATCCGTTGGTAGGTTAAAGACCAATCATGCCCTAGCCAGGAGTAATTTACATAAACATTTTAGTAATTTATAAAAAAACTTTTATGCACTTAGACTGTGTTTGCAAATGTTTAATAGAAGATATTGACTTCTTGGTCCATATAATTACTTTCTTAACGTACGTAACAATGACTTATGTTTGTCCTAAAAAAAAAAAAAAAAAAACAGAAAAGCCAAATCTGCGAAAGCCGAATTTAAGTGCTTGTGAAACTACTTTAAAAATATGGTATTTTAAAACAAGTCTGAGAAAAAGACCAATTCTCATTAATTAATACAATCACCTAATTAATGCTTTTATAAGTAGCTTTATATAAATATTTGCAAACACTCCCTACTTTTTGGTTAAACTAAGTTTAAATGACATTTTGACAAAAGTATAGACTAACACTCTCTATAAGCTCTTGCAAACACTTTTTGTTTAAAAGATTTTATGCACTTAACTTCTTATTTTTGCTATTAACACACATATTTTAGTAATTCATATTACTTTTAGTTTTGGTTTATATGTCCTTTTGACGGGCCATTCTTGTCAAAATAATATAAATACTAGTATACCGATTGTCAATTGGTTAAAATTTTGTCATATTATTTTAGTACATATCTAAGAGAAGATGCTTCAAACACAATATAATCTCAAATTAGTAATGTTCAGTGTCGTACGAGTTCCGACACAGCATAGTTCTCGGGCTTAGGACCTAATAAACCGAAATCTACTTCTTATAGTAGCAAAAACGGCACGTACATAAATGATGTACCTAGATCTACAATGTACAATCTTTAATTTGGCTAGACACTTAGCACAAATTAATTAATAATGTAGTAAGAGATCTAGCACGAAGTTTTAATAAGTGATCCAAAGCGGAATATTTTGACCGAATGCAACCCGTGATACTGCTACAATTGATTATACTAGTATTACTAGCCTCATTCTAACTACTAGATAAAAAAATAGTACCTTTTTTTTAATAAGAGATAAAAAAAAAATAGTACTTAATTGACTGTATTATTCGACAACTACAAATGGATATCATATTAAAATGTATAGCCGGATAGTTTATTCGATATGTCATGCATCTTCTGCAACGTATTTCATTTACAATAAGATCTGACCTACTCCGTACTATAATTTATAGGAACCGGTGACTTGTTCTGCAGGTTGCATAAAAATTGGGATACATATGCATTGCGTTTTACATTTTAATTCAAGCATAATTTTTCCTTTTGGCATTCTTTTTTAAGAAACCGAATTTATGATGGTTTAAATAGCTATCGATGCCAACACATACAAATTATGTTCAAACTGTATGAAGGGTCCTTTTTTTATTCAAAAAATTACTTATAGTTACTTTATTATGAAAAAACAAATTTTGGTTATAATTCTTATAAAAAAAATTGTAATACGCTTTGATATCACAATTTATTCAATATTCTCAAGATGAATTGATTTGTATTCTTCTATAGTGCAGTTATGATACGAGATCATGAATCAACACGTTGCAAACATGACCATATGGTTTTTTTTGATTTATGGAATATGACGTTATAATTAGAATAGGGACATATATTTATACTGTTGGGATTTATCCCACATTGCTTAGGAATGAATTTGGGCTTCTGTTTATAAAGATTTTCCTCATCTCCCTCTAATAAGGCCTTTTAGGGAGAAATATGAGGGGGCCATAATTTCTACATATGCAACTAAAATGCATAACTTATAACAATTGAGTTTACGTATACCAAATAATAAATAGAGAGAAGATTAATTCTTACAGTATATTAAACCTATCTCGTCAACCTATTGTTAAAAGATTCAACACACAAGGTTAAGATATATTGGAAATTGAAGTGATAGACATTTTAATATCATAATTAAACTATTCAGTATATCATGTTGGTAAATATATAGACCAAAAATATGTAAAATAGATATAAAATGATATTCTAAGAGTTCCTCTTCTTTTTTGTTAAATGTAAACTGACTAGAAATTTCTGTTGGGGTTTTAATCAATTAAGAAACTCTAATGATGTTTGCTAGCTAGTTTAGAAAATCAAATAAATACAAAATTAGGTCGAAATTAGTTTTTTCTAATTAAGTATAGTTGTTAATTAGTTTTTTTGTTATTAATGGCATGTTAACCGGCTGGAAGTCAAAACCTTACAGCCGGACTGTCATTATTAGCATGACTCTAATTAATAACAGTATCACTGCTATATATATATGCGTGTGTTCATATCTATTCGCTTGGAGAAGTTCATTTTTCATAATTGTGCTAAACAATTGAAACATATATAGTTTGATATCTTTTGTTGTAATTGGCCCTTGGCAATAATATGGCAGCTACCAAATTCAGTCCAGCAGATTCTAAGAGCAAAGAAAAGATTATGAGGTAAGTGCAATTTGTAAATTTATTTTTTTGGAAAAAGGTTTTTCAATTAAAAAAGTTATAGTTATGTTCATGTGTTAAAGAAGTTGATATGTTCAAAGTTGGATGATTTTATTTTTTTTGGTCCTCAAATATCAATATTTAGTTATTGGGATTTTGCTCTAAGTGCAGAACAAAGCCTGAAAATGACACTCCAAGTGAAGAAAAAGAGGAAGAGATAGGTAGAGCAACTTTAATATGGAGAGCCATCAAATTACCTATGTATTTTGTTGCTGTTATTCCCCTATCTGTAAGTATAATTAATTAGAGTTATTAGTTGATTTTAATTTATATGTATTTTTTCATTAAGCTAATTAAGTTTCAAATTTGATCATCACCTTGCAAAATGAGTGTTGCTAAAATTATGTAAACGAAACAGGTTGGAACTGCAGCTGCATATTGGCAGACTGGTGAATATTCTTTGGAGCGCTATTTCATTCTCTTGGTGTCTTTTGTTCTTGTTAATGCTTGGGTCAACTTAAGGTCAGCAATTTTATTTTATTTTTATTGAAAAAATATATATTATTAAAATTTTGTTTCAATGATGTTTATAGTTTCTTACCTTGTAAAATGTTACTTCATTAGCAAAATTGTTATATCTTTACAAAATCCTTTAATATTTTTTTATTTTTTTTTCGTTTTCGCCAGCAACGACGTTTATGATTTTGACACAGGGGCTGATGTGAACAAAAAAGAATCAGTAGTCAATATAGTTGGCAGGTATGTTGTAATTTTTCATTAACCAAACATGAGTAAATAATTTAGTGCTAACAAGATAGATGAACTTGCTGATAAATTCGTTATGTTTTTTGAAGTCGAACAGCGATAAATGTTCTTGCGTGGTCACTACTCGCAATCGGGTTCGTGGGGTTTGCCTGGGTCGCAGTCAAAGCTAGAAGTCCGCTTTCGATTGTTTTACTAGCTTCTGCAATCTTTTGTGGCTACACTTACCAGGTTAAAACAAATTTTGTACAAGTTCTCTAACATATTGCCATTTTCTTCTTGTCTTGTGACCTTTTTACCTTAATGGAATCCACAAATCATTGCGATGTAGAACTAATTTTCGTGTTGCGTTAAAACTTATGATTGTCGCAGTGTCCACCATTTCGGTTAAGCTACTATGGACTCGGAGAACCTTTAGTCTTTGCTGCATTTGGCCCATTTTCGACCACTGCTTTTTACTTGCTTCAGAGTATCACAAGGTTATATAGTTCGTCTTTACGCAGTAAAGTTATGATATTAGAACTTATGTTTGTGGGTGCTAATTTTCGAATCTTAACAGCGAGTTGCCAATTTCAAGCACAGTTGTTTCAGCATCAATTCTTGTTGGCTTTACATCATCCTTGATCCTCTTCTGCAGTCATTTCCATCAGGTACGAGCACATGATCTATCTCTCCGTATGTGTCGTGTGTGTGTGTGTGTTTTTCTTGTATTCCAGTTCTTATTTATTAACTGACGTATGTTATAAATATATCAGATAAAAGATGATAAAGCAGTAGGAAAAATCTCCCCTTTGGTGAGGCTTGGTACTGAGACAGGTTCAAAAGTTGTGAAAATGGCTGTTTTGGGACTTTACTGGCTTGTATTTGGTTTAGGACTTTGCCAAACTCTTCCTTATGCTTGTGTTGTAAGTCTCCGCAACTTCCTTATTCGACCAACGTGAATCTCATCTGCTTTAGCGTTAAATTGTCGTTATCGCTTTGTTCCAGATTCTATGCACTTTGACGCTACCAATGGGGAGTTTAACAGTTAGCTTTGTTCAGGACAATCACAAGGTGAGTTAGAATATATAGACAAATTATTTCACTTTCCTTGTGACTAAAACTTGAAGTTCTTGAAAGAGTCATCTCTCGCCTTGGTTCTTTGATTCTACGTTGCAAAAGCATTGTCTCAATTTACTCGTTGCAGTATTAATATCTGTTTTGTAGGACAATACGAAGATATTCATGGCGAAGTATTACTGTGTGCGGTTACATGCCTTACTCGGAGTTGCTTTGACCGCGGGGCTCGTGGCAGCCCGAACGTTTGATGCCAACAACTTCAACAAGCTAATGGTAACTTTTGATTCTGCTGTTTTATGGCATTTCAAGTCTCATTGAGAAAGGACGCAGGTGGCTTTAATTGTCGTGTACTTTCTTACATTTACATTGTTGCAAATCCAACAATTTGTTTCACTTTATGTAAGAGTTGCGTATTTGCTTCATTTTTCGGAAGAGAAGTTACGTAGGCCCTTTGAATTTATTTAGCCCATGCGATAAACTGGGCTGCAGCTTGGGGCATGGGCTCGCTTTATAGTGGTCTAGGCCCAATACAATCTGGACAGGATCTGGGCCCAGCCCGACCAGGATCAATTTCCGGATCCAATTAGACCCGGTCCACACTATGAACCAGTCCCTAACTTGGAAAGTCGGGCTTTTGGGAAGTGGGCCAGCTGATTATGGCCCACCTCTAAGCTAGAGTCCATGTATTTTGTGAACAATAGTTAAGTTCGGCTAACGTGATAAAAATATGAGTGCACAAACCAAAAAGGATTCTACAAGTTAATCTTAAAGATATGTTTGTCCAATGCAACCCCAACTTAATTTACTCAGAGGGGGTTTTTGTTACAACATTATGATCATGTATTATGCTAAATAGACACCTTACTTTATGAATAGAATAATGGACAAATAATCCCTTGAATTGCATTAAATAAGCAGAGTATCCTCTTGTAAATAATTAATGACCAAATTATGCTTATTGTAGATTTTATGCAGTGCAAAATATACTTTTTTATATATGCAAGTGTGAGATAGGTGATGCGCCATTTTGTTAAAATCACATGAAAGTGGGATGCTGATTTTTTTTCTCGCATGAAATAGTGTGCCTATTCAACGTAAATAAAGATAAAACATGCCTATTGGTGAAAATGTCATCGGCTTTTTAAAATTTTGTTCATATACGAGAGGACCTTAAGGCTTTATTTTTTAAGAAACATTTAGTTTAGTTTCTAAGCTAATTCAACTTATTTATAAATATCAAATCAAATGCTACTCAACTACTTCCTTCATATAATTTGACGAAAAATGGTTATCCCCAAAAATGCCAAAACAAAGCATGTGTGAGCAATGAATGTAGTGCAGAAAATGCATAAATAAAGTGAAAAATAAAATCACACAAATTAAACGTGACGAGACTAACTACTATTTACCGAATCTCTCGGAAATTGGAATGCATCGTAATCTGGTGCTTTTCAGTTACCAACGTTAATTTTAAGTTGTATGGGGCCATAACTCCATTTGTGAACTATACTTGGAACTTGGAAGCACTTTTAATTTCGTACTTGTTTCTTTTGGAAGGTTCTTTTCTTATTTCTTTTTGAAAAGAGAAAATCAGTCTGAAAACTCATGAACAAGCTTTACGAAAATTATCGAATTAGTAACATAAACCATGTCCAAAATTATAGATTTGGGACTAGAATTTGTCACATATATGATTCATAACGATGAGTATAGTGAACGATAAAGTTCACTTTTGGTCCTACAAGACTACTCCTTCCTCACAATTTGACGTAGAAGTACATACATAAATCACTTAAACACTATAAACGAATTATTAATTGTTATTATAAAAATAAAAGTAAAATAAAAGATACTGCAAAAATGTAGTTTTTTATTACGTAGTGGGTGTATTAAGATGTCAAATATATTTTGGGGTGTAAAGTAAAACAGGATATTATTCTGAAGGGGCAAAGTATGAATTTCCAATTTTAAAAATTGATCTTTGGACCAAATATGAAGGCAAGTTTGAAAAATCGAGACTACTTTTAATTTTAGTATTCCTATGAGACCACATCAAATGACAAGTTAGTAAGACTATATTTGATTTTGATATTCTTGGAGGACTACACGTGAAGAAAGAATAATCACCAGTAACCAAAATTGAAATTTCGCCATTATTAAATGCATAACACTTACGAAACTGCAATTTTGGTTCATGGAAAATTATGCCCACAACCTAATATAGACCTATGTATTCAATATTTTCTGTCAAAGATGTTCGTCGAACGGGTGCTTATGCCCCGATACAAGTAAAAATATCACTAATAGTGAAGCACTGAAAACAACCTTAATAAACTCAATTAGTGGGAGTGAGGCCAGATCGGCAAACTAATTTTTAGGTCCAATACCCACCTCAGTCATGTATATTGCATATACTACATTACGTTTCTAAGAAAATATCTAAATGGTTGTTACTTTTATGTTTTTTTTTTTTTTTGAAATATTTGGAAAAAGCTCTAAACTATAAAATTATTTTAATATATAACCAATATAAAAATACAGCAAAATCGAAACTTTGATTTGATTCATAAAATCTTGTAAAACAATTCAAAAACGGCTATTCCCCAAAACTAAAGATGAGTATGAGCACTAAATGTGGCGCAAAAGATGCGTCTATGACTTAAAAAGTTAGAAAAATGTGGAAGATAGACAAGTTAAACGTGACCAGATTTCATTGGATATCATGATAGAATTAATCTATTCGCGTGCATTTATTAATAATAATAATTAATTTATTGTACGTCTGAACTTCGGATCTTCTCTAGCCCACATTAAATTTAAGTCGTGACTATTTGGTACAATTTTCATTCCTTGGCCTTCAAAAAAATTCATCACCTGTTGTTTATTCATGTGTGGTGTGGTCATGTAAAATAGAGCTTAGATTAGATTGAATTTGAATGTATCAATCAATATTATTTATTTGGATCTTTTTAATATATTGGTTCCTATAAACTCCTGGAATAAAATTTGAAGTTGGAAAGCTATAATTGTAATTTCGTCGAAAATTCTACAGAAATAGGTCCGTGGGCTTTTACATATTCGATAAAAAACACAAAAAACTATAGCCTTTTTTTTGGTTGAGATTTGACTCTTATCATGTTCTTTGTACAACACGTGAACTTGTATGGGATCTTATTTCTGCAAATCATTATTAAACTAATGTTTGGGTAGGATTTGCTCTATAATTTCAGGGATTCATTATTAGTCTGACGTTCGGATGGGCTATTTTTGTTATATATGTAATCCTGCCAAATGTATGCTTTTAAATTATTAGCAAGAAAATAAAATCTGCCCAATGTAGATTTGTGCTAACGAAAGATCTCGTAATGATACACCGGCCACATGCCTTTTTGACCATATGCATTAAGATAGTATTTGTGAAATTCCTCTAAAAAAACTTATAATATTAGTTAAAGTTATAAAATCAGTTTGAGTTCATAGGTTAGGGTTGTTTATAGAAATCACTAAATTAAAAAAGAAAAAATACCATAAGAGAAAAAGATGCCCATACCAGCTATCATGTTATAGATATTTTTAGGGTGGCGATATTGCCAAAGCAATTATTGTTGCTGCCAAAGCAATTTTTTACGAGTTCCTAATTTGCCCTCATTAGTCAAAATCTTTAGAAAGCAACATTTTAAAATATTTATTTAACATCAATCATCTTAATTAATCACTCCTTAATGATAGTAACTTAATAATAATAAAAAGACAATTCAGATTTGTTATGCCTTACACATTCCTACTTTGATATTCTTTTATTATTGCGGATGAAATAACTCTTTTACTATTTTTTTTTCCTTTTGTCACTATTGTAAGAGAATCACATAAATTAAAGAAAAAAAATTACTTTCCCTTGAGGTTCTGTGCTATTCCGTGGTGCACTATTTTTTTTAATTTTATAATATGCTAAGATTTTCTGAAATTTGTTATTATAAAATGTCAGAATTATTTTACTTTGTAAAGTTTTACAAGTTTCTTATAATATACGAGAATATATGTGAAATGTTTCCAGCAAATAATAATTGATTGAGACTCAAATATAAATTTGTAAAGTTATATTCATGTTTTTTTATCAACTATTAAAATTTCTGAATGCAAAATTTCTGTAATTAGGTATTATAACATTATACAGATTATGAATTTTATTAAGATAATAACTTATGAAGTTCGTTGCTAGAGTTATGAAATATAAGTTCTGACAGTTTCAAACATTTGTAATATTTTCACATTTGGTTTTTGTCATTATTCTTTTTCAAAGTTGGAATTTTATTTTAAGATTTTCATGAGATGTTTTGAATATAAAAAGAACCTAAGAATTTGAATTTTTAATTTGTCTTCATCAAGAAAAAAATATAATATTTTAAGTAAATAACGTCCATATCTTTAGTTACTATGATTAGGAGAGAGAATTATGGAAAAAGAGATATTAAGGGGATTCTAAAAATGTATTTTCTACGTGCTTTGACTAATTATAAGGGCAAATTAGGGAGACAAAAGAGATTGCTCTGGAAGCAACAATTACTGCTTTGGCAATATCGCTAGCCATATTTTTACCTCAAAAAAAAAATTGAATCGCAGAAAGTAGATACTTTTAGCTAAAAGAAAAAATTGAACTGCAAAAACTCGATTTGCAAACACTACGAAAGAAGCCACTTATAATAGTTGTCTACTACTACCCTCCAAATAAAGTACATGAATATATGGTTTAATTGAGTTCTTGCCATAATCAAAGAGCACATATAAAGAAGATGTAAAAATACCCTTATTAAACAAACAAAACTCAAAATTTAGTTTTTTTCAGTATCTTATTCTCCAAACTAGAGAATAATATTTTCTTGATCTCCAAATTAAAAAATTAATTAATAAAAAGTAATAATATTTCGGATTCTTAAAAAGATATTACCCTATTTACATATTAATTAACATCTACAAGTCCTGAAACTCCACCAATATTTTTAAAATATTTTAGCCTCTAGGTCAAAATTTTCGTCACATGCTAGGACTAATCCATTATAAATGTTGGCCTAATATGTGATGTTTGTTAACCGTGTAGACTTTAGTGGACATGAATCTCCATAAATTTTTAAACCAGATGAGAGATGTATGTAACTATTATAAACTTTATGGAGCATATATATGTATAATTATCCTGAGTTTTACTTACAAATCTGAATTATGCACATACATCCAAAAGCTGATGTGTACATAATTAATGACTAATTAATGTAAGTAAATATATATATATATATATATATATATATATATATATATATATATATATATATATATATATATATATACTAGTATATAAAGTAACTGTGGGCACTCCATTCTCTGCTCTCACAGTACTAGGAAGAATGAAATTCTCTCTTTTGAGTATTCTTCTACTACTAGCTGGTTAGTTTCTTTTTCTTAAATTCATTCCTTATTTTGAAATTTGCAGATAATTAATATTGCAAAATTTTGGTCCTTAAGTTTTTCATTTCTCTATTTTTCAGGTTGTGCTTGTGCAGACAGTGATGAATCCTATGACTATTCAGCCAGCATTGATGTAAGAACAAGCTCTTGTCTTCATTCTTTTTTTTTTTTTTTTTTTGCCACTGAATATGCTTCTTATTTTAAGTCAAAGTCATTCTTCTTGACAAATAGCAAATTGTTATCTTGTGACAAAATAAAATCGGGCGTTGAACTTGCCTGAAAATTTTGGATGGTTGTTCGTTATCCATGAAACTTCTTTATGTTTTCGACCGCAAATATGAAATGTCTTCTTGCAGCTAGCACAGACTTTTAGGCCTAATTGAGGGAGTGGTGTACTAAAATGAGTAAATTGCATAATCACCCTTGTTCATTTCTAATTGTCACATAGCCCCTAACATAATCTTTGTAAGATGGTCCTAAATTGTCATAGAGTATTTAAGAAATTTCCTAATCTTCATTAGCAAATAGCAAGTACCCCTTGTGAAATTTAAAAATCAGCAAATAAGGCCAACACTAATTGACTTACTCTAGCAAAACTTCATTTGAAATTATATTTATTTGAATGAGTAATTGGTTAATATTGTTCAAATTGAAGTTCATATACATTTTGATTAAAAAAATTGAAAAAAAACAAAATACTTTCTAGATCTATATAACACCAGAAATTAATTAACAGTTATTCAATTTATTGTCATAATACTTTTCGAAGAGTTCAAAACAAATATTAAAAGTTTTAAAAAACTTATAATATTTATTTGAATATACATTTAACCTAAACTTTATATTCACGAAAATCACTAGTTATCATATAGTCCACTGAAATGTAATGTTATGGTGTTATTGGCTAATTTGCAGATATTACAAGTGGAATTTGTTTATAAAAATTACACAAGGGTTATTTGCTAATTATAAATTACATGGGTGGTTTTTGCACCTTACAATTACATGGATGTTAAGCTTTTCCAACAGCTTACAGTGGAAATCAAACTTCCTGCTTAGAAGTTGGTGGAAAGTGCTCTTGCTTGTCTATGTTTCCAAAATTTTAATTTTAACTTTTTACAACTTTGATGAGCAGTACTTACATATACTAACAACTTTTAATTATATCATTGTTTTGTGAAGAACTCATTGTTTCTGCTATTGAATCATCACTTGCAAATAACTCTTTACACTCCAAACTCAATTATTCAATTTTCAGTGTCTAGCCGAACCTTGGGCTCCTCAGTATGGAGGTGGCCTATTTACAAATCCAAGATTCGATCTCGGGTTGGATGAATGGAGTTTATATTCAGCAGGAAAAATCGAACTACGAGTTTCCAACGCTAGTGGCAACAAATACATGGTAGCATATAGAAGGAGTGAACCATTCGATAGTTTCGCTCGAGTGTTCCATCTGCAAAAAGAACTCTTGTATACGTTTTCTGGTATGAGATACTTGAGTTACATGAGCCATTTGTTTTTTCATGTTGTATGAAAATCATATTGAGACATTGTTCATACTATGTTTTGCAGCATGGGTGCGAATTAACAAAGGAAAAGAAATCGTATCGGCTATTTTGGAAACCTCAGATACACATAAAGTGTATGTTGGTTCTGTCATAGCCAAGTCTGGTTGTTGGTCTATGCTTAAAGGAGGATTCAGAGTTGATCAAGATATGAATGCTCAACTCTTTTTTGAGGTATTCCATTCTAAAATTATGTTATTTTTATACTGGTAAAGCTTCCATTTTACTCACCACGGAACTTTTCATATTACGCAGAGCAACAATACTGAGATTGAACTTTGGTTAGACAATGTCTCATTGAAGCCATTTACCAGAAAACAGTGGCGTAATCAACAAAATGAAATGATCGATAAGGTACAATATTGGTTGACAAGTGATAGATCACATTCAATATAGTAGATTAATTTTGGTTTTCTGATGTTGTATGCTAGTTTATTGGTGCAGGTCAGAAAGAAAAGACTAAGAATTCATGTTACAGACGAGAAGGGGAACAACATCACAGGTGCTAAAATCACCATCGAAGAAACAAAACCTCACTTTAAAATCGGTTGTGGCACTACAGAAGCGATCATAAACAACACGGCTTATCAAGACTGGTTCGCCTCCCGGTTCACTGCAGCAACCTTTGATAACGAAATGAAATGGTACTTTACAGAAGCACACGAGGGAAATGAGAACTACACCATTCCTGATGCCATGGTCGAATTCTTTGAGAACCACGGAATTTCTATCAGAGGCCACACCATTCTTTGGGCTGATAAAAACATGACACAAACTTGGGTTCAAAAATTATCAGATGGGGAGAAAGCTTTGCCGCACCGTGATATTCTGAAGGCAGCCGTCCGAAGAACAGGATCAGTAGTGTCTAGGTATAGTGATAAGGTTATTGCATGGGACGTTATGAACGAGAATATGCACCACTCGTTTTACGAAGATGAGATCGGGCCACACGCTTCTGCCATGTTTTACCAGATTACTCGTGCGATGGATTCAGAAACGCCATTGTTCTTGAATGAGTATAATGTTTTGGAATATCCTGATGATTTGAAGGTCATCCCATCTGTTTATGTCGAAAAGATTAGGGAGATCAGATCATTTCCGGGCAATGAAAATATGGAGATTGGGATTGGAGTACAAGGTCATTTCATTCTAAGGCCAAATGTTTCTCATATTCGAGCTGCATTGGATGTTCTTGGCGCTACAAAAATGCCAATTTGGTTCACGGAATTGGATACTAAACGAGGCCCTGAACAGGTAAAACATAATCTTTATTCAATCTGAAACACTATGAACTAGAGATTGCATCTTAATTGTGTTAGGGGGAGATGAGAAGTTTTTTTTATACTTAATAGCCTAGTTTCTTCCTCAAGTCATGCAGTACAATCTCAACTCATTCTCTAGAATGTGGGCCAATATTTACTTCGGTCCTTCATATGGGTAGATCGCAAACCCAACGATGGTTTTGGTAGGCTCGTTAACCTCTTTATGTTCGTTCCTTGAAGCTCTTATTAAGGATAGATGAGATGTTTGATTATGTAGTAACCCAAAAAAAATTCCAAAGTCACGTGGAACAACTAACGCCCTCTCCCAGCCTCGTCGCGTGGGTAGCCAATCCATCGGTATTCCAGGGTGGACACTAATAGCATTTAAAAGTTTATTTTACATATATAGTAGCTCAGTTTAGACAATTCTCAAACTTTAATTCGATTTTCGAGTGACATTTTTTCTTTGCAAACAGGCTGCACAACTTGAAGACGTGATGAGGGAGGCGTTCTCACATCCTGCAGTCGAAGGAATCATTGTCTGGGCGGGGTGGAAGCCGACAAACTGCAAGGATACCTGCTTATCAGACAAGAATTTCGACGTTTTACCTACAGGGTGCGCGCAACTTTGCCTGATAGACAGACATGTCAATGTCTTGCCAACAGGGGAAGTTGTCGATAAGTTGATCAAAGAATGGAAGACCTCGGACCTGACGGGTGTCACTGACGGTAACGGAATCTTTGAGAGCAGTGTATTTAAGGGAGAATATTCTCTTATAATCTCACATCCTAGGATTCTCAGTGTAGTGAAGAAGAAAATTAGTGTGACAGGGGAGAAACATGGAACGTTGGAGCTGTCCTTTTCTCTTTGACAGTTTGTTTTCTTGGTTTAATAGCAGTAGTTTGAATAGAACATGCAGTTAATTTTACAATAGGTTCTTTTTTCTACAGGATTTGATTATTCAGAGCAGAATCATGGAAATAAAGTTTGAAGATGTTCTCATTTAACAATTGGTTTAGTCATATTACTTTTATTTGCTGAATAGTTACATTAACACTATGAAGTTGGTTTTAAATAGAGATACATATCATGAAGATTGAATAACTACAGAAAGTCAGAAACATCCTTTGAGTAAACACTGCAGATAGACTCCTCTAAGGTTTTAGTTATTAGGAAAAACCCCTAAAACTTCAAAAGATATATATTATAGATTGACCACCAATATTTCAATTATTTTAACTTGAGAAATGTCTCTGTAATTATTTTAACATATGGGGATGTTTCTATAATTTGACCAAAGTGTGTATGTTATTATCCCTTTTTTTTAAAGTTTTCATGTTATGCTAAGAAACTAGAGTATTATAACTACTCAACTCTTTATTCTTATTTCTTTGGTGCAATTCTTTCTTGTTTTTCTTTTTTAGTATATGGTTATTGGTGGGCTGTGTCCAATATAATTCATAAATATGTTACACTGATAAGGATAAGGAAACACGAACATGATATGATACGAATACGAAGATTTATAAAGTTTTGAAAATATAAGGAGACGATATGTCATGGATATGTCTATAATTTATATAATTATATTATTTATGCGGTAGATAAATAATAAATTTAAGTGTACCATATAATTAGAATAGACAAAGTTACAATGTTAGCATTACATTTTTAAATTTAAATGAAAATAAGTTGTAGAAAAGTAAGGGGACAACACGTCATGGATATGTCTATAATTTATGTAATTATATTATTTATTTAGCAGAAAAGTAATAAAAGTTAAGTGTATCATATAATTATATTATTTATGACCTCTACTTAATGTAAATGAATATTAAAGAAGAAAAAAATGATAGTAAATTTATTTAATAGTGAAAGGGGTTGTTTCAACCTAAATTAAGAGAACTATATATAGTATAGAAAGATTGTAAATCGTCTTTTTTCTATATTTTTGTTATTCTAATTTTCTATCACTTAATTTGAAAATATAATAGGGGCCGATGATGTGTCAAAAATGTTTGAATGCGATGTTGATAAATATCCAACATGGGTATTCCTAGTATCTTTATCTTAATTATAGGATAAGCAAAAGAAGTAATATCTAAAAAGTTATCTTATTTGAGATGAAGGTATACCATTTTATGTTCGTATTAAACATGATATACAAAATGAATATTTGCGATATAATAAATGTTCCAGTCAAGAACTAAAGAAATAAGTTGCTTTTCGGTACACATATCCGTGCAATCAAAATTTGATAATTTACCTGATAAAAAAGTCAAAAACTAAATTAAGCTTTTTAACCTATGATGATTCGAAGCCCTCAAATAGGGAATTATCTAATCTACGCCACAACTATGTTATTGAGGATTGGATTACATTGCTGAAAAGTCGTTATCGACATTCGACCATACTTAATAATCTCTCCATATGGGAAACAAACTTCTAATCTTATACAACAAAACAAAAACTCACGTCTAAAATTGATAAACTGCGAAATAGAATTCGGTGTTTAACCTACATTTAAGAACGTGTGGGGTGAGCTTAATTTTATATATATATTATTGGATTTGTCCTTTGAGAATCTGATTGGTCTACGCCTTTATTTTACCCTATATATTTGGACGTGCGGCAAAGATCCGTAGCTACGATCTAAATTTATCAGCTCAAATCATTTATCTCATGAGTTGAAAGAAAACTACTCGACCTATCGTGTTAATTTAGCAAATTACTGAATTTGAAAAACAAAAAAACAAAATACATTCATGTAATTTCAGAAGGTTCAATTGATCACCCATAAAGTTTTGACCCATTTTGCAATGTTCTTTCTAATTTATCAAAATGTGTGGCTTGCTCCCTAATGTGTGCTAAAATGTGCGATTTGCCCCTGATACCAATTCTAATAGACAAAAAGATAGACACGCATAAAAAATAAACGGTTGATTAATGACTCATGGGGCAAATCATTCTTTTTTAAACGTTAGGAGACATAGCGAAATCTCAAACGTTAAGGGATGAACGCAATTGACACGGTTCAGAAAGTAGACATTCTTTCATATTGTGTAATTGCTATGTCTAATGACCAACATACATTTATTGTTTTCAACTTTTTGTTTGTAATTTCAAATTTAATTATATTATCTTTTCTATATAATTGATATATATGCAGAATTGTAATATAGCCTTGAATATTAGTTTTTTATTTAGTTTAAAGTATAAAAATAAAAGAGAATACATTTTTTAGGAAAAGAGTAAAGATGCTTTTCTTTGGCAAAGTTTATCCCCGCTCGAGTTTGAGTTAGCATAACATATGGAGTAGTTTGCAGAAATCTCATTTATTTGATAGTTTTTTGTGCCCTGGTTCCTGTGTGGTGATGTTTGAAGACTTCATAATTAATGGTTAATGGATAATTTCAAACTAATTAAACAAAATTACAGAAGTTTGAGTAATCGGTAATTACAAAGCAACACCTTGTGTTTGTATGCAGTATGCTTGATAACAGTTACGAAATTATATCGTTATTCTCACCACAAATTAATTACGGAGGTTGAAAAGTACAATTATTTAAAAAAAACAATTAATGGTTTTTAAATTCGACTTAGAAGCTTCACTAGTCGTTAATCTATTAAAATTCTTTCGTATCCAGTCGGTCAATCAAATCATAGCCTCACATAATATAAGAAAATTGGCTAGCCTGGAGATATGATTTTGTCACGACTAGACTAACACGTGAATTAATTTCCCGTTTCTGGAAATAATTATGATCAGTATACAATATTAATAAACGAATCAAAATATCTTGGTCCACTATATATTAGAATCCTTTCATAATTTCACGAGAGTTTTTAATTAGTTATACTTTTAAAACATTACTAAAGTCTAAAATAGGTGTTGTAATAGACTTGAAAAAAAAATGTTTTCTTCCGATATTTTTCTGAAAATATTTCAAAAACTTTGATTCATGTTATAATTTGGACGTGCGGATGGATCTTTGTTTTGATATATCATGTTATTAAACTATTGTTTGCATGGATTTTTTTTTTATTTTATAAAATTCTGCTAATGCGAACATGTCCAAATTACATTATCTTGATATGATCCCGTCCCCTCATGCCTTTCTTGACCATATATTTAGAGGCCGCCACATTCTCTATTCGTCAATTAATGGCCAAACAATTATAGTTAGGAATAAAACATGTGTCCACGTCTCATAATCAAATTACCCAATGTGTTATATTAAAACAGGTACGTACATTATTTCTCTATTAAAAATAAATAGTCAATATTCCCTTGTTTTATACCAAATATACATTAATTATACCCTTCTCTGTATTTTTACAGTTGCAAAATACCTCTCTCCACTTATACACAAGTGTTGTGAAGTGAAACTTTTTAAAATCACATAAGGATAATTTATCTAATTTTTATCACATGGGTACTCTATTTAACATAATACATAGGGTAATTTGCCTATTTATTTTTCTATAAGAGAGTAATGTGCCTATTTCACATAATAGGGAGGGGGACGCCACTAGCTTAAATTGCTGAGGATGTACTTGAGTTTTTGTGTGAAATACTTTTATTCTTAATACTTTGAAATATATATATATATATATATATATATATATATATATATATATATATATATATATATATATATATATATATATATATACCCACACATGTATATAACACGTACACCTACCAAACACAAGATATAAAATATGACAAAATCAAGACTTCATCCATAAAATCAGAATCACCAACCGAAGTTGACAAAAAAATTATTTTTGCACTAGTTTTTTAACACTAGCTTTTTAATCTTCTCAATTAAATTTTCATGTATAATAAAGGAAAAGACTATGCGCTACTAGTTTAAAATACTATAAGAACATTTTTCTCTATCTTTCACTTGAGTTATTTCCCTATCAAACATAACAGACAGAGATTCTTTTTTGCTATTAATTCAACTTTAACAGGTGCGCACCAAACCAATAAATTAAAGAGGACAACGAAAAAAAAAAGTCAAAAAGAAAAACAATGAGCCATTGATATAAATGGTCTTTTTTATTTATTTATTGCACAACGCTCGATGTGTAACATGAAATAGGGGTAGTTTGGGTTAATTTCATCTACCTCCCCTGAGGTTTCTTCTCTTTCTACCCACCTCCCCTCTAGTTTGAAGTTTTCTCATACACCTCCCTTCTGGTTTAGATTTTTTCCATTCACCTCCCCTGAGTTGTTTGACTACTAGTCAATGGTTATTTTTGAGGGGTAAAAGTGTCAATTTATAAGAAAAAAACTATTAATTGTTATTCATAGTACAACCAAAATATTTTACAAAATTAAGAATTATTAATATACAATGTTGGATGACAAATTTATATAAAAAAAAAACTTGTATTTTAATTATTATATTTGAAGTAATAACATACATGTTGATTGTAAGCAAAAAAAAAAAAAAACCATAATTAATGTGGAAAATATGTGTGTTTGGGGTTACCTCAATATGAAAAATAAGAAGAAAATAAGTATGTTCATTTAACTTAATGATTCAATAATCTATGTTTCTTGTATTTTTATGAACTAGTTAAAATTCATTGAATCATACACCTATATTCATTTGGTTATATTGTTTACAAGATATATGAAATATCAAATTATTAGTTATATGAATCTATTTATTATACATCCTGAAACTTAATAACCTTTATTTATATACAGTACCT
This sequence comes from Misopates orontium, assembly GCA_946800315.1. Classification (NCBI taxonomy): domain Eukaryota; kingdom Viridiplantae; phylum Streptophyta; class Magnoliopsida; order Lamiales; family Plantaginaceae; genus Misopates; species Misopates orontium. Next base: position 3,309,666 of record OX326948.1, on the reverse strand, counting down.
AATTAAAAATATTAAACGAAAAAATGTTATATTTAAATAACTATTTTGTGGAAACCATTTACATGGGACTGAGTTATGTTTAACCTAATTTTACGGTACAACTCTATTTGATAGGGTTGGCACGTGTTTCTATCTTTTTCTCCTAAATTAAACATTGTTTGAATTCGATTATCGTATACATAACCATGAATCTATTTCTTTTCTTCTTATTTTTATGTTGAGGTAAGCCAGAATACATTTTTACATTTTCTAAAGTTATGTTTTGTTTTCATTAACATCTATATTATCAATAAAATTTAATAACGTGAATACATCTAATATTGTATATTAGTAATTTTTAATATATTAAGTTATTTAGTTGTATTGTAAATAGATATTCAATAATTTACTTTATTTTTATATCAACTGACACTTTTACCCCTCACTTAAAACTATTAACTAGCAATCAACTAAAGGAGGGGAGGTGGATGGAAAAATTGAAACTAGAGGGGAGGTGGATGGTGAGAGAAGAAACCTCAGGGGAGGTGAATGGAATTTGCCCAGGCACATTATCTTTGTAAAAAGTAAACGGATAACTTATCCCGTTTGTTGTTATATTAAAATAGACATATTTCCCCCTACAAAAAATAAATAGGTAAAATTTTCCCCCGTGCTACATTAAAAGAAGCAAATTATATCCTATATATATTTTTATACATTGCAAAATACTCTCTCTCATATGAAAATGTTAGGGGGCAGTACCATGCAACTTTTTAAAATTTCAAGAGGTAATTTGTTTATTTTTATCACAGGGTAAAGTGTCGTATTTATTTTTTACATACAGTACTATGCCTATTTTACGTGTAAAATGCTATGAGCTCTTATAAATATAATGAAACCGCGGGTACTTGACGTACTGAATTCTTCTTACTAGTATTATAATTGGAAGAATGAAAGTCTGTCTTCTGAGTATTCTTCTACTGCTAGCAGGTTAGTTTCTTTGCTTAAGTTCATTCTTTATCATGAAATTTGCAGATAATAATGCAAAATTTGGTCCATTATTTCATTATGTTCTCTATTTTTTAGCTTGTGCTTATGCAGATGGAGATGAATCATATGACTATTCAGCCAGCATTGATGTAAGCAAACAAACTTTTGACTTCATTCTCTCTGTTTTCTTTTTTTTCTTTTCCTCATCTGAATATGCTTCCTATTTTGATTCAACGTAATTTTGCAAATAGCAAATTGTTTGTTTCTTTTTTGTTTTTGTTCAGAACATGAGCTTATTATTCTTCTAATTAATTAGAAAACAGACATTAATCTAACTTGAGAATTTTGGTTGTTGTTCATTATCCATGAACTTCGTGTATTTTCGTCCGCAGTTATCAAAATGGAGAGAGGGAGAGGGAGAGCGAGATTCACAATGACAAGCATGAATCAAAGTTTTTAAACGCTTTTTTCAGAAAATACCAAAACGTTATAAAATATTTCTCATGTTTGTTGTAAGAACAGTTTTTTTACGAATTTTTCTAAACATGTCGAGATTTTGGATTATTTTAATATTTAGTGAACCGAAACATATATCAGAAACGAAGCTCTAATCCATGTTGCCTAGAACACTTCATCCTCATCTCATCTGCCTTACTGTCAAAGAGTTGAGGGAGGGATGAAACAAAAAGCTATGCTGCCGTAGTTTTTGATTAATTAATTAATAGAGCTATTCACAAAATATAATAATTATTGGAAGTTGGTATAAAGTGCTTCATCTTGTCTTAGTACCACCTATTGGAAACAACACTTCTTTGGAATGTTTACATAATTTAAAATTTTTCATTTTTTACAACTTTGATAATGAGTTGCAAATACTAACAATTTTGAATTGTATGCTTGCATTTTATTTGTGATCAAGAATTCATTGCTTCTGCTATTGAAATCATCAGTTGCAAACAACATTTTTAAACTCTAAATTCAATTGTTCCTCTTCAGTGTCTGGCTGAGCCTTGGGCTCCACAATATGGAGGTGGCCTATTTACAAATCCTAAATTCGATCTCGGCTTGGATGAATGGAGTTTATATTCAGCTGGAAAAATGGAACTAAGAGTATCCAACACTAGTGGCAACAGATACATGGTAGCTTATAGAAGGAGTCGGCCGTTTGACAGTTTCGCCCGAGTTCTTCATCTGCAAAAAGAACTCTTGTACACGTTCTCGGGTACAAGATGCTTGAGCCTTACGAACAACTTACTTTTTCATATTGTAAGAAAATTATACTGAAACATGGTTCATACTATGTTTTACAGCGTGGTTTCGAATCAACAACGGAAAAGAAACTGTATCAGCTATTTTGGAAACCTCCGATGCACGTCGACTGTATGTTGGTTCTGTCATAGCCAAATCTGGCTGCTGGTCTATGCTTAAAGGAGGGTTCAGTGTTGATCAAGATATGACTGCTCAACTCCTTTTTAAGGTATCGCATTTAGAAATAGGGATCCCGGGGTTTGTTTTAATTATAGAAACCTCCCAAATAGTTGAATAATTATCAAGATACCCGATTAATAGAGTTTATCTCTACGTGTTTCAAATTTTAAGAGTTGTCACTGTTAGTATTCTTATATGAAAGGTGCTCATTTGTAATGTTTTTCAATTTTGAAGGAGTGTTCATGGTTTTATTCAAACAGTAGACGATGTTTTTGTAATTAGGCCGAACCTCAAGTGGTGTAAATCTTGTAATCCTTTACAAATATGATCTGTTTTGGTAAAGCTTCCATTTCACTAACTTGAGTTTTTCACTTTATGCAGAGCACAAATACTGAAATTGAACTCTGGTTAGACAATGTATCTTTGAAGGCATTTACCAGAAAAGAGTGGCGTAATCAACAGAATGAAATGATCGACAAGGTATATTACTGGCTAACAAGTGAAAGAGCACATTCATAATAGACTAATGTTCGATAAAGCATTCTTATGTTGGTGCAGGTACGAAAGAAAAAAGTAAGAATTCATGTCACGGACGAGAAAGGGAACAACGTGAAAGGTGCGAAAATCACCATCAACGAATCAAAGCCTAGTTTTAAAATTGGTTGTGGCACTACAGAGGCGATCATAAACAACAGGGCTTATCAAAACTGGTTCTCTTCCTGCTTCACTGCAGCCGCCTTCAACAATGAAATGAAATGGTACTTCACAGAACGCCAGGAGGGAAAAGAAAACTACACAGTTCCTGATGCAATGGTCGAATTTTTCAAAAAGCACGGGATTTCTATCAGAGGCCACGCCATTTTATGGGCTGATAAAAACATGACACAAACTTGGGTTCAAAAGTTACCTAATCAGGAGAAAGCTTTGCCACACCGAGATATTCTGAAGGCAGCAGTTCGAAGAACAGGATCCGTAGTTTCGAGATATAGTGATAATGTTATTGCATGGGATGTTATGAATGAGAATATGCACCACTCGTTTTACGAAAATGAGATTGGGCCACATGCTTCTTTACCAGATTACTCGGGCGATGGATTCAGAAGCGACATTGTTCTTAAATGAGTTTAATGTTTTGGAATATCCAGGAGATATGAAGGTCATCCCATCTGTCTATGTTGAAAAGATTAGGGAGATCAGCTCATTTCCGGGCAATGAAAATATGGAGATTGGGATTGGATTACAAGGTCATTTCATTCTAAGACCAAATGTTTCTCATATTCGAGCTGTGTTGGATGTTCTTGGCGCGACAAAAATGCCGATTTGGTTCACAGAATTGGATACTAAAAGAGGCCCTGATCAGGTAAAACACGATCTTTGCTCAATCTTAAAAATCAATATACTAAATATCTCATCTTTAGAACGGGGATGGGAAGTTTGTTTATGCTTAGTAGTTTAGTTTCTTTCTTAATTCATGTCGTATAATTCGCGACATTCTCTCTCGCATGTGGGCCAATATTAACTTCGATCCTTCAGATGAGGAGATCACAAACCCCAAACCTCACGACGGTATTAGTAAGCTCTGAAACCATGTAAAAAATTTATCACCCCCTTGAAGCTCTTATTGGAGAGAGATGAAATTTTGTTTACATAGTCGCTCAAGTTTTTTCCAAAGTCGCGTGGGACAAATGTTAAAGAACCCTCTCACATACTAGTATTAGCTTCGGTCTTAACACATGGGTATACAAATTCATCAAGTATTCTTGAGTAGGCTCTAATACCATATGAAAACTTTAATCCCTTTATCCATTCTCGTTAAAGAGAGAACATAAGTTTACTTATAGGTAAAGCGTTGAACTCCCTATTAGTATATACTCCTCTTTGCAAAGTGCCTCCTATCGTGTCAAAAAGAAAAACTTGCCCCTTATTCAGAAATGTGATTTGCTCCCTGTCAACTTTTCGTCAACTTTGACATAATGTTCCCCTATTCGATAGCATATTCATGAAATATTTTGTCAAAGTACTTGACGAAATATGCCACAGTTGACGGAATACAAAAGGGGGTTTGATGGTTTTTTATCATTACTTACATAGAACAGTCTAGTTTAAATGATTCTCAACATTTACTTCAATTTCGACTGACTTTTTTCTTTGCAACCAGGCTGCGCAGCTTGAAGACGTGATGAGGGAGGCGTTCTCGCATCCTGCAGTCAAAGGAATCATTGTTTGGGCAGGTTGGAAGCCAACAAACTGTGATGAAACTTGTTTATCAGACAAGAATTTCGACGTCTTGCCAACAGGGTGCGCACAGTTGTGCCTGATAGACAGGCATGTCAATGTCTTGCCGGCAGGGGAAGTTGTTGATAACTTGATCAACGAATGGACAACTTCGTACCTGACGGGGATCACTGACGGTAACGGAATTTTCGAGAGCAGTGTATTTAAAGGGGAATATTCTCTTACAATCTCACATCCTCAGATTCTCAGTGTTGTGAAGAAGAAAATTAGTGTAACAGGGGAGAAACATGGAACGCTAGAGCTATCTTTTTCCTTGTGACAGTTCGTTTTATATAAATTTGTTCTGCAGTTGGTTAGATAGTTATAAAGAAGAATCAGTCACCTTATCATGTATATATATATGGGTCAACACCGATCACATTTTCTGCAAATGTTCCTTTGCTAACAAAATATGGATGAATTTGCTCGGATACTTAAGTTTGGTTTCAATTGTGGCCGGGAATCCCAAATCTTGTTTTATTCAATTTTGTGGTTTAACGCCAAGCTCGGTTAAGAAACGAGACTATCGTTCCATATGGATTTTTGCAGTTTGGTTCATTCGGTTGGCACGAAACGGAGCAACATTCGGGGGAAAAGCATCATAGCAAGATCATGGATCTGGTTCAAAGCAAAGCATCAGGACTTTACTTGTTCCTTCGTTGAATGGCATAATTCACATTTACACTGTAATTGCTAATTGTGGTTTTTCTGGGATATTTGTCCCCAGAACTTGTAAACTTTGAGACTATTGCTTATACTCTCTTCCTTCTTTTTCAATAAATCATTTTTCCGATTTAAAAAAAAAAAAAAAAAAAAAACAGCGATCACCTGCTTAACGTTTGACCCGTTTTGCAATGTCCCCTGTTGTTTGAGAAAGAGTGATTTACCCCTGAGTCCATGATCAACAGTTCGTCTTTGACGCGTGCCTATATTTCATCCATTAGATTTGACATCAGGGGAGAAATCGCTCATTTTTACAAATGTTAGGGGACAATCGCACTTTTTCAGACGTTATGCGTGATACTGCAAAACAAGTCAAACGTTCAGGGGCAAATCGCAATTGACTCATATATATATATATATAATCATAAGAATAAAGTCCTTCATATGTTCTCATTTCTCTGCCATGGATACTACAGAAACATCTCATGAGGTTTGGGTGACTATATGGATATCCTTCAAATTTCAAAACAACATTGCAGATAAACCCCTATAAGATTTTAGCTATAAGGAGATACCACTAAAGTTTCCAAAAAAATAATTATAGTTGACCGTCAATCCTTCATTTTTCTAAAACTTGAAGGGATGTCTCTATAATTATTTAAGCATATGGCAATGTCTCCTTTTCTTAAGGTTATCATGTTATGCTAAAAAAATAAACTACTATAAAATTGAACTCTTTTTTATTCTTTGTTACAATTCTATCTTCTTCTTCTTTTTTTTTATTTTTTTTTATTTTTTTTTATTTTATTTTTTTATTATGATAGATGGTTATTGGTGCATCAAATTTTAGTCAACGTGTGCAATAACAAAAAACTTTTGTATGCCGCCTAGGACAAGGAAGTAAGAAAATATGTTTATTTGGGAAAAAGGCATACCAATTTCTATTAGTACATAAACTTGATGTATGAAATGAATATGTGAGAACTATATATGTCTTACTTAAGAACTAAACAAATATATAAGTTGCTTTTCAGCACATAGCTCTGAAATCAAAATTCGATATCCACCTAATTAAGGATAATATTGAAAAGCCAGTAATCTTTTATATTTTTTCCTACTTCCATAAATTGGAAAATATGACCATATACATTAATGCTCGTACCTATAGTAGACATGTTTCTCGTGCATTTAAAGATAACTGTAAATTATTATTTATTAAGTTAAATAGTTCAATTAATGTTTGATAATGTCTTTAACAAACATCTCTTAAAACGCTTTCTGATCCATGAGATTATATTATTCTAATATGAGTGAAGTACGTAAATTTATTCCTAATTATATTGAAATTTTTGCTTTTGTTCCTATTTTTCTACCTAACGGAGCTTTAACGTTGGAACACAAATTAGATAAAATTTCAACATTAGTTTTCTAACTTGATCTTAATTTAAAAAATTGTTTTATAATTTGGCACCGCATAGATTTGGTCTCCTAACTTAGTATAAAACTTAATTTCAGTCATTCGACACCAAAAATTATTAAAACTCGCCAGATTATAGTATGTCAGTATTCACATGACCCCAATTTGGGAATTTAGGGCTTAAAAAGTGCAAAACGATTTTGCCAAGTGCCTCTGCAAATGTGAGACTTCACACGTGGCAATTCCAAGTCATAAATCCCCAAATTGGGGTCACGTGACCACTCTCGTGCTATAATTCAACGAGTATCAATAATTTCCTATGATGCACCGACACTTTGAAAATTTATTTTATGCCGTGTCCAACACCCCGACACGACACCGACACCTCGACACTCTCCCGACACGCCATGTAGCGTGTCTTAATAAAAATAAAAGAAAAAGAAAAGAGACACCGTGTCGGACACCTTTTAAGGAGGTGTCCGACACGCCTTGACACTTTTTGAGCTGATTTTGTAGTTTTTAATTTTTATTTATGGTTAAAATTTAACTTTCTTAAAATATATAGATAAAGATATTAGAAGAATCAAACATTAAACTTTAAAAGTTAAATAATTAAGTAGCAAAAATGCATAAATAATTATTTTTTTTCCAATCAAATCTCATGAATTACTACATTTCTCTTTGCGCAAACAACAAGGACGGACAAAAAAATTATTTGTTCTTTCTTCGAGGCGTGGCACTAATATCCTATTTAAAGATTTTATTTGAGTATTGTATAACACTTTGTTTTGTCATTTGATTTGTGTATATGCCTTTGTATTTAATGCTTGGAATTTATGACTTATACTTTAATGACTATTTTATTTGAACTTGTAGTAGTTGGTTACTTGGTTTTGAATGTAAATATGTTTGATTTGATTCTATATTTAAACGTAATAATATTATTTCTGCAGGTTATGATGATGTCTTCTATATTTTAATATAAAAAATACAGCCGTGTCACGGCCGTGTCGTGTCTTATAATTTTAAAAAAATCAGTGTCGCCGTGTCCGTATCGTGTCGTGTCCGTGCATCATAGATAATTTCCAATAACGGAAGACTGAAATCGAATTTTATATCAAGTTACGGGACCACAATTTATGTGGTACCAAGTTATCGGACAATTTCCGAATCAATGCCAAGTTAAATGACTAATGCTGAAATTTTCTCGGCAATTAAATTATAATAATAACAATCCTTAAAAAAACAACGTGTAAAACATGATCTATCTTTTTATTACCGTAATATAAACATTAATTAACACAGAGAGAGCCGATTAACGTAAAAAAAATCAAATAATTTCGAACACAAAAATCCCATTTTGCATCTGCAAAAATCTTCTGCATTTGATCTTCATATTTAAAATCTGAAGAAGAAGAAAAATAAATAAATAAAAGATGTGGGTGTTTTATTTGATATCAATGCCAGTAACAATGGGGATGGTAGCGGTAACGCTATGGTACTTCGCGGGTCCAGACGTGGCTCGCTACGTCCGCTTCACCGTTGGATACACCTGGTTCTCCTCCCTTTGCATCATCACTCTTGTCCCTGCAGATATCTGGACCGTACGTTTCACTTTTGATCATTTTCATGCTCTTCTTTTTCATTTATAATGTGGTTGTTTGTTGCATTTTTTGTATTCATTAATGATGTGAAGTTTGGAATATATGATGTGAGATTAAGGGATTGAGTCGGCGAAAAGGTTTAGCTATCATGGTGTGTGACATTACGTGGATCATGGTGAGAAATGAATTTCTTAGTAATACGATGATAGAAGACTATAAAACGGAAAAGTCATAAACGACGTGATTTTTTTAATTTTTTTGGTGAAGATTACAATTACACGTAAGTCGACTATTTATATTAGGGACACTACCATAAGTAGGGTCGTGGTCCGCTATACAGTATTTCAAGTTTCACAACCCAGAAGTATTGATAGTCGAATAGCAACTCACATTATTGATGATACTCTAAAAAAAAAAACTAGTATATTTTTTTTGAAAGGAAAATGGCGTCTCCATGTAGTGGGAGGTTTGTGGTAGAGTTTATAGCACGAGAAGAGCAACTTTTACTAGTATGTGGCAGTATTCCCTACTTTTCATGCAATATTTATATGCAAGCGTATCTTCATCTATGGGGTCGCATTGTTTGATGTTGCAATAAGTCTTGGTCGAATAACATTGTTCAATTTTCACTTATAGTGCTTGATACCACTAGTTATATCTCAGACTTTAAAGTAACCCTTAGATCACAAACTTAAATTTCTTTTACCCTTGTCTCGATGAATGTATGCAACGAAAGTTGTTGCTTGATCCTTGTCGTTAATTTTATGTCGGGCCTGCTTCTTTGTACTTTTTCATCCAGGTGTTTCAACTGTTTAATTTCAAGTTTGTACTATAATTATCTCTTACAGAATTTTATCCCCTCGTGTCATTGCTTTTTTTGTAAATAACACCACCTGATACAATCATTTAGGACTGTTGTGCATATTCTGAAACCTATGATTCTCTTCACCAATTTATTTCTCGTTGGAACTAAATGATTTGGTTCTGCTGTTAACTGTAACTTGTGCATTGGTGATTAAATGACTAAAAGGCGGTTTACACATAATCACTTATGAAAGTTGGTTTGTAAATCTAATGTCTTTCTTAAGTTCATCTTTGCACTCAGTTAAACAAGAACTGTATCTACAATTATATATCAAAATTTTCATGACAGTGAGTATTGATATGTCGATAAACTTTATGAAATCCTCGGGTCTTGTCCGGAGTACTGCTTGATATAAAAATATGGATTTAGTACGGCATTATTTTAGCCCGTCTTTCACTTTACTACTTTGAGCTCTTAGCTCTGAAAGTCACCACTTAAACCATCTTTTAGCTGGTTGAGATTCAAGTCACCAGATGTTGCAATTCATCACTTTGCTCTGTTCTACTCAATGTACCTGAGTTCGTTTGCACTTCTTGTAGACAATTATCAATCATGAAAAGGGAGAAATCTCTTTCTTCTGGAGCTGGTCATACTGGAGTACATTTTTACTCACTTGGTATGTTTCCTTACATAGTTATGAAAAAGCTTGCTTGATGGATCGTTGCGACCTGTTTTATTTGATTGGTGTTTATAACTGTACTGTGCTGAAGTTTCCATAATTTTGTTATGATTCACGTGTTCTTCAGAAGGACCAAAATTGTGTAGTTTTTCTATCAATCCTTACTATTATCTTGCTAAATTTACTGGCATATGTGTAGAAAAATAATATTTTTCATGTCATTCTGTTTTTCCATATCATCTGGGATATTATTTTTGGTGTGCTACTACGTGAAAGCCATTGTTAATTTGCTGCTTGTACTATTGATTGATCTTATGGCATAATTCTTTATTGCCTTTGCGTTGCACCTGCAACACAGCTATTCACATGATGCTTAAGTTGCACATCAGTATCCGACTAAGTACAGCTTTTAAGTTACTTTAAACATGTTATCTAGGTCAGTATCCTCTTGTTTTGGATTGTTTGATTGCCTACAATGTGATACATTACAAAAGAATTTGTTGGTTTAAGTTCGTGTTGTAATTCAGCATCAGTAAGCGTAATGTAGCCCAGTTAACTATTCGTAGTCTTTAGTCTGTTGGTTGACTCATTTTATAGTTTCTTGGAGCATATATGCTCATAGATTTAGATGAAATTTATTTCTGTATGTAGGGTAGTGGTTCCGATACTTCAGGGTTATGAAGATGCAGGGGACTTCACTGTCCGAGAAAGATTGAAGACCAGTGCTCATGTAAACCTAATCTACTACTTGGTTCTTGGTTCTATTGCACTTTTGGGAGTTACACTGCTCATTATTTTGCAGAAGAACTGGTTTGTTCTTTCTCTTTAGAAGATGATATTATTTTCTCATATGAGCATAAACCATGCAAAATTAACATCGTATCTCGCTGAACCAAGAGAAAAATGGTCTGAAAACCTCCAAGCTCAATAAAATGAAAAATGTGATGATGAAATTTACGTACCTTTTGAAGTAGCAATTCATAAGGCGCTGTATTGAGTATGAGTTTTGTTTATTCCCTGGTAACTATCTTTAATATTGCTGGCCAAAAGCTCAGAAGAATGTAACAGTTTTTAAGAAAATGTCGCAATTCTACATTCTTGTAACCTTTGGAAAGAAAGATATTCCTATGCATCTGATCAAGTTTACACGTTGATTGGAGGCTGTTCTAGCATATTCACCTTTTGGTTGTCTTTATATCAATTATATTAATGGAAATTGTGTATATGCAGGGGTGGTAGCATTCTTGGTTTTGCAATGGCATGTTCAAACACATTTGGTCTTGTGACTGGAGCCTTTCTCTTGGGTTTTGGTTTGAGTGAAATTCCGAAAAGTATCTGGAGAGACTCGGATTGGGTTACTCGTCATAAAGTCCTTTCTCATAAAGTGGCTAAAATGGCTGTCAAACTTGATGATGCTCATCAAGAATTCTCTAATGCAATAGTTGTCAGTTCATCTTATCTTACCTCTTGTTCAGTACTATGCTATCGACACACTGCATATAGCACCTATCAAAACCTATAAGATTGAAACTAATAACATAGGTGAACAAGAAAACATTCCCTAATAACAAACACTATTATTATCACTTGTTTCTTTACCTTTCAGTGTGCAGAAAAGGAAAAACAAGTTTACCTAGTATTAGACATGTTTCATTATGTCAATGCATTCTGGTGTTAGAATCTCCAGGCATTCAAGTAGGCCTACTCGTTGAAAAAGCAGTTTCAAGCTTCAAGTATATAAGTCGAAGAAAAGCATGAAATGTTCTTAAAAAATGTTATTAAACTGGTTTCTATTTCTGTTCCACCTATATTCGCAGAAACTGAAATGTCTTCTCTCCTTATGATTTACCAAATTGGTGGATTTGTTGAGTGATTACCAGAACACTGCCTCCCGCAACACGCCACTCACATGCATATTTGGTCGAGATGACACGAGAGACTGTACATACATGCCTATTCCTGTTATCCTGCCTAATTAAGCTAGTCTTCCCATGACCATATTTTTTGGTCAAACTTATAAAGAATATGAAGGCAGGAAGTTTTCCTGTTATGTCATTTGTTGTTGTTGTAAAAGTGGCAAATTTGATTTTCGTAGGTCGCTCAAGCAACATCAAAGCAAATGTCCAAGCGCGATCCTCTTAGACCTTACATGAACATAATTGATAAAATGTTGGCTGATATGGTAAGCATACTATACTTGTATATTTGAGCACAAATCAAATACTAGTAACCTTCCATGTTAATTGTTTCGTTACCTCTGTCTAAGCAAGTTACGTCCATATAATAAATGCAGCTGAGTGAAGATCCTTCTTTTAAACCACAAGGAGGAAATTTGGGTGAAAATGATATGGATTATGACACTGATGAAAAAACAATGGCAGATCTTAGACGTCAGATAGTGAGAGCTCGAGTGGAGTACTATCGCTATAAAAGGTAAAGGTAAAATGAAGTTAACCTTCTTCTCGTGTCATTATCCCCTTTGAGTCTGAAATATTCATTCCATGGCAGCCTATCTTTTGCAGAGTTTCCTAACATAAATGCTTATTTTATAAACCTTGATCTTCTTTGATATCTAACATTTGCTATTTTGATATATAACTTTTTTTCTCCGGCATTGATTCGCATCATTGTTTCGGAGTTTTTCCAGCTGTTTTCATATTTTTGACAGTTCTGATTTAATTGTGAATGACACCTATGTCTAGGAAGTTATAGCATGACAAATTTTTCTAGTATTTTCATTGACAGTTCGCAGACTTTTGAAACACCTTACATACTGATCATTTTTAGTATGGGTTAGAAATATAAGAAGATAGGCTTTATGCACGAAATATTGTACTTTTAACTAGAGTTGTCATTTACATTCAGATTCCTTGGTGAGGTTGAATTTAGTGGTACCAGATTGTAGTTAAGTGGAACACTATCACTGGTCAACAATACAAGTTTTAGATGAATTAAATACCATTAAGTTTAGAAGGTGCATCTACATTAACTACTGGGCAGTATTTAAATTTGTTTCATGAGAATTGCTCTCCGTTGAGAATATATAATTGTTGTCTTCATTCCTTTGGCATGCAAAATGCTCAACTTATTCATGTTTCAACTTCTAGTGCAGCGAGTACATGAATTTTGTCACAGAAGCTATAGAGTTGGAAGACACTATGAAGAACTTTGAGCATCGTAGTGCCACTGGATGGTACACTTCTACTTTCGTTTCACACAATTTTTACATGCATTTGAACTTCAAGATCAATCACGAATCTTTGTCCAACTTAAGCATCTCATATGTACGGTGAAATTTGGCATGCATATCATTGTTGTTGCCTCGGTAATATCCCCAAAAAACTTATCAAACTTGTTTTTTTGACCAGGAAGAACATTTAAATTAGACTGTCTATTATCCATAAGTTTATATTTGGACTGCTTTTGTAGTTTTACAATGATACGATTGAACTTGCAGTATGGTTTATGTCTGTGTATGGTGAAAACTTATGAGAAATATTGGTAGATATTAAATGAATAACAGATTATGAAGTTCTGTAATAGTATGCCCACATTATTTTATGATGTGATTTTTAACATGTGAAGCAAACCGCAGAAAAATACTTGTTTTATTTCACTGTCCCAATTTTTTTTCCTATTTAAACTAGGATAACGGAACTAGAATATGACAGTTTCTAACAAACACATATAAAGTTGCATATATTATTGGTGAAATGGAGTCCTCAATAATTGAATACTTTTTTTGTGCAACCCAACACCATATCCATTGATGACCACTTCTATGAAGGAAAAAAATTCAGTATCTTATTATACTCTAGCGCGCCCCTCACATATGTGCAGATATCTTTTATGAATCTTGGCGCATGAAATCCTTTTCTGTAAACATGTGGTGTAGAGCTTGAACCATTAAACCATTTATTGGCCTTCATATGGAAACATTTAAATGTTATCTTATTTACTTATCTGCTTCTTGCTTTTACATTCCGTAATTTATACCGCATTATCATCTCCTGACCAATGCCATGTAATATCTTTCTTTGACCTTGCTTTCAATAATCTTGCAGGAAATACATCTCGAGCTTTAGACCTGAACGCAAAGGCAAACTAGGGTCTTCTCTTGACGTCATTGGTAATAGATAAGATCTTATTCTAGCTATGATTTTTAAGTTTTCTGTCCTTAGGTGCTAACCAAAAAGGTCTGAAATGTAACATTTTCTCAATGAACAGCTTGTTATTTATGATTCCCATATGCATCTATTAAATCTATTACATGTTCTTAACTTTCAACTTGGCTCTTGACCATTTAAGACACTAATGGTGTATAATGTCATTCTAGTATTCATAAAATGAACTAAGCTTTTAAAGCAGACGCTCTTTTCGATGCGTTCTAGTGCTCTTATTACACTTGTTTACAAGTTACAACCATAATGTGTTTGTGTAGATCTTTGCTAATTTACAATGTTTTATTCGCAGAATTGGTATGGCGATGCATGTTAAGAAAACATCTTGAGAAATGTTTGGCTATTCTATTGGGTTGCATTTCGGCTGCAATCCTCCTAGCAGAAGCCACCATTCTGCCTAATCAAGTAGATCTATCTCTTTTCTCAATTTTGATAAACAAGATCAACATGCATGAAGTGCTTGTGCAGGTAAATCTTCATTTTTTATCCAGGTCCTACTCTGCCTATAGCTTTCTTTTATATCGAATATATATAAAACATGATAGCTTGCAGCCAACCCGTGATATAGCATAAAGGTAATTGACCCATTTTTCTTTATGAAAGAACCAGGAGAAACTTACCCTTGTGAATCTTTACCCTATTTTGGCAAATTACTCCAATTGGATCTCCTAAAGTTTATGTGTCAGGAATGTGGTGATTTTTTGCTTTTCCGCGCAAATTCTTTTCCCATTTAAACTATTTCTTCCCTTTTCTTCACAGGTTGTTGCTTTTGTACCCCTGCTGTACATGTGTCTCTGCACATATTTTTCTTTGTTCAAGATTGGGATGCTGATGTTTTACTCACTGACTCCAAAGCAAACAAGTTCAGTTAGCTTGCTTATGATATGCTCGTACGTAAATTTTCCTATCCACTTTGATCTTTTTGCATATTTGTTCCATTCATGTTAACTAAGGTGGATGATAAATCTTAAAGTTGATTTGTGTAAAGGATGGTCGCACGCTACGCTCCTCCCATTTCATACAATTTTCTCAACCTCATAAATCTTAAGAAGGATGCCAAGACTATATTCGAACAGGTATGTAAATTTATGCATGTTTTTCGGCTGTCATCTTCTCCCTACTACGCATAAAACTGCAAATAATGATCACAAATGTCCAAGACAAAGTGGCCAATGCATTCCCTTTCTGATTTGTATGAGGTTGATGCTTAGTTTGTCAGCACTTTAACATGAGAGGCTAGTCAGCCTCTCCCTTTTCTAACCCCGTCACATTCTCTTCCCTTTATTAGTCTTCGTACAATTTGAGGACTAAATTATTTCAATATTTGCAGAGAATGGGGAATATTGATGATGCTGTCCCCTTTTTTGGTAAAGGATTCAATAAAATATATCCGTTAATTATGGTTGTATATACCATAATGATCGCGAGCAACTTTTTTAACCGCATCATTAGTTATTTGGGAAACTGGAAAATATTCAGATTTTTTAGGGAAGAATCAGATGATTTAGATGGATATGATCCATCTGGATTAATGATCTTGCAAAAAGGTGAGTAAATTGGCCTTTTCCATTTCTCTTGTGCTTATGAATCATTGCTACTGAGGTGAAAAGAGCCTGAACCGTTTTATCATTTCCCGTTTCCTTTCAGAACAGTCTTGGCTCCAACAAGGACGCAAAGTAGGCGAACTTGTCGTTCCCTTGGCGAGAAGTTTCAGCAATGCAGCCATAGATCTTGAATCTAGCAGTAGTAGCACGGTACGTGAATTCTTCATTTCATACTTTTGCTTTACCTGAGTTCATGTGGTAATAGACTATCAATTAGTGGTGTGCCTATACATGTTCAGAGACTATACTTGGGGATAATCACGTTTACGTTTCTGAAGTTTGGTCTAATCACAAAAACCTTCACTACTATTGAATTATCACAGGAACATCTCTTGAAACTTAAAAAAAAAATAGTTTGAAGTTTGAATGTTAAAGGTAGGCTCTTTAATTCTTTGTGTTTCTAAACTTTTAGGGGGCGTATCTGTAAAAAATGCTCTGTTTCAGATGTAATTTTCCCTTATACCCCTAAGTCCTAAGCCAACATATATGTACTCTCTTTCATTTCCAAACATCTAATTTGGCTTCAATTGTCTTAGATTTTGGACAAAATGCGAACATCGTCGGCTGTGATAGAAGATGGTCAAAGTAGTCGCTCGGTAAGTTTGGCTTCAGCTTCGCTAGATCCTAGCCGAGAAGGGACAAGCAAAAAGTATGCTGCCATACCATCGCAAGAAACGGACTTGAATACGAGAGAGAATGTAAGGAAATCCTCATCTTCAAATGATGTGGAGAACTCCATAATGCAGGCAAAACCGTCCACTTGGGAATCCATGAAGACAGGTTTCCGTAATTTCAAGTCCAACATTGAGGCGAAGAAATTCCTGCCGCTACGCCAAGTTCAAGATACTCAACACAGTCGTGTTTCGTCTTCTGAATACCTTGAAGATATATTTGAGAGAATAAGAAAGCCTACTGACGACCACACGACTTATGATGGTGCAAGCGATGATCATTCAATAGGCATCGAGAGGCCTCGACAAAGCAGATGACACCATGTTATCGAAACAAATATCTGATCAAGATTAATGTAGCGCGATGAGTGGCTCTAGAACAGTCAGATTGTCCCATGAAAGTAGGCATTCCGCAGAGGAGGCTGTTCCTCTCTCAAAAGGGATGATTCGGGACGGCGCAGATATGAAGTATGTTCACTAGATTTTAGAGGGTAGAGATCACAGTGCAAAGACTTGACAGTAAAAGAATGTTCTTAAGTTTTTGAGAAAAAAAGTCTTAACAGCATTGTCTTGTTGGTCTTTGAGTTTGATGGGTCGACTTGTAGTGAGTTTTCTTCTCCTCGATGCACATTTTCTGGTTTTTCTATCTTTTGCTTGCACATAATAATGTGTACAATGACAATAGTGAAACACAGATGGTGATTATTATAAAACTGAATTATGTTAGTTAGCTTATGTAGCAGATCTTAATCTCAGAAAAATATTCTTTAAATTACATATATGTAGACATTGTGCATGGCAAAAACTCATTTTCAATATAGTAAGTATAAGTTCAAGGAAATGATATAGATAGAGCAAGTTCTCTAACAACAAAGTAATTTCATATGAAATCTCAAGATTGTCCTTACCAAATAAACCATAATCACATTAATTCATTATAAACTAGGTAAGCGTTGGAGACTTGGTGCATCTCTCTCTCTCCCTCTCTCACACACACATTTAGCCAAGAAAAAGTCTCCAATAATTTATATGAATCATTTACTTGAAAAAGTCAAGAATGTTCCGAATTTTCTTTAATCACTTACGCACACAAGTGAATGATAGAAAAAAAAATGAACAAGCAAACAATTAAAGATTTATTTAAATTCTGTATTTTTAACTGTTTACTAATTTATCAATTCTATAAATTTTTTCTATGGAAGTTATTTAGATTTATTTGTTCTCCCGCACAATATAGCAGTATTTAATGGGATAGTAAGCAAATTATTTAAGTTTATTCATCAATGGTTTTTTTTTTATGCACGTATTTATTAACTGAATATCAAAATGACTCATAGATGTGAGTTTTTTGAAGAGATATCTCTTTGAATCCTTCTACTTTTGTTTGTCACGTTACATATTTAAAGAAGAAACATGCCATACTAATTTTATCATAAATTAGTAAGAGAAGTTTCTTCAAAAGATTCCACGATTTTCCTACACGCCAAATAGGGTGAATTGATTTAGTTTGGAAATGGTAGAATGGAGAAAATCAAATATAATAGTCTTTTTTTTTTCGAATGTTTAAAGATTTTGTTTTGTCTATACGTGAATATCTCACTAGATGCCGTGACAAAATTATTTAATTTTTTTAATTGCCTCTAACAATACATTAGCATCGTTAGTTATTATTATATATTGTCAGACTTACATTAGCATCTTTTGATAAAACAAAAAAAAAAAAAAAAAGAAGAAAAAGAACAATTGATGCTTCATCACGAGACATAGAAATGAGTCAAATGACTACTCTAATCATCTTTTACACTATTTTCACTTATAAAAAAAAGTAAAATTTCCTCAATATTAAAAGTTTAAAACAATCACCTCTAAGCAAAACCATTCTTATTCCCTTTTGTATACTTCAAACTAAAACCTCACAACAACAAACAAAAATCCCCAATTCAATTTCAATTTCAATTTCAATTCAATCAAAAAATGTTTACCCTAAAAATCCACACCGTCGATTCACCTCAATCCGTCCACACCACCGTCACCTCCACCGCCGGAACCCTAAACAACAACGACCTGAGGCCCGCAGAATTGATCGGAGTAGCTCATCTTTTCCGGCAACTCCCTTCCGCCTCCGTCGTATCTAACGTAACGGCACGTAGCACTAGCGTATTCGTAGTCGCCGTCCCCAATTACATGTCGCCGGACGATTTTCTCCGGTTCTGCGGGTCCGATGTCTCTCATTTTGTCGATATTCTGTTCCTTAGGTAAGGAGTTTTGAGGAGTTTGTGGTTTTTGATGTGATCGATGAGGTTGATTATCGTTAAATGTAGGAATTTAGGACTTAATGTGTTCGCGTTTAGCGGGGAAGGGTGATATATTGTTGATGTAGTGTGGCCGAGAATAGTTTCCACGTCACTTGAGTAGTCTAGAATGAGTACCGGATCCTATCACGTGTATAATAAGGAAATTCATCGTCATAGAAATGAGTATCGGATCCTATCACGTGTGTAATAAGCAAATTCATTGTCATAGCGTGGTTGAGAATAGTTTCCACATCACTGGAGTAGTCTAGAATGAGTATCGGATCCTATTAAGTGTGTAGTTGGCAAATTTATCGTCAACTTGTGGAAGCGTGCTCTAATACCATGTAGAATGTTAGGGCTCTTCAATGTTAAGGCTAAGGAAAGTGTATGAGATCAACGGTATTGTGTGGCCTAGAATAGTTACTAAGTGACGCGGGATGGATTTCGATACCCCTCCTGTAGGCTGGAATGAACATCACGTAATTTCACATGGATGGCAGTTAAATGTTTCATCGACTTGGGCCGGAGCTCTGGTACCATATAGAAATTTAGGATGTTTCTGTGTTGCCCTTAAAAGGTCTTTTAGGGGAATTTTATAGTGTAAATTCTAATATTATGAGACCCATATTCATGTCATAGCTTTAGATTTTTAGAATTTGGCTATGATATTGATGTACTTGTATTATTCGCCAGGAATGATGGAATGGAGGATAGGTACAGTGTGTTGATCACTTTAGAAAACCAGTTATCTGCTGATGGGTTCTATTATCATTACAATGGCAAAAAATTCAACCCTGCTGAGGTATAATGTCGTTTTTCTTGATAGGCAGAAGTGTGCTTCTACACCTCTTATTCTCATCAGTTTTTCCGTTTAATTTGGTCGCAAATGATCTCATTTTCAGGTTGAGGTTTGCCATCTATACTTTACTCAGCCAGTTAAGTACACCAAGTCTGCAGAAGAAGCGAGTAGACCTCCCCCTGACTATACTGAATTGCCGTCATGTCCTGTTTGTCTTGGTTAGTCACTTTGCTTAATTCTCTAAGGTTGCATACATTTTCTTTAAATTCTTATGTACAAGTTTATGGGCAAGTGAGATACTTATAACATTGTAAAATTTTGATGAAACTACTAGAGAGATTGGATCCAGACACTAGTGGAATACAGAGTACGCTGTGCGATCATTCATTTCATTGTTCTTGCGTTTCGAAGTGGACCTACTTGTCTTGCTCGGTTAGTTATCCACCTTCATTTCTTTCTGTTTTCTTGTAGCATTGGTTTTTATGTTTAATTATTTTTATATTTTTGCATTATTAAGTGCATACCGTTCCCAATGTTATTTTGCTTCAAGACTGACATGTTGGTGGTCAATTTTTGTGGAGCTTTAGGTATGCATTGATTGAAAAACTTACGATTTCACTAGATCTTATGAAAGAGTGTAGAAATGTATGTAGAGGTCTCTTCCCTTTTATAAGTGGTATTGCTTCTTAGTAACAGTAGGTAAATGTCTGCAATAATTAGAAATGCTTGAATAATCAACTAAAGTCTTTCGTGTGTGTTTCTTTTATACCTGAAATACCTAACAAGTTCATGTGTGAAGTCAAAGACGTAGTAATCTATACCTCTTACTCCAAGTTTCTCAAGCGTGAATAGTTTGTTCTTTTTTAGTTTCTGTCTTATCCTCTTCTTTTGCTAATCATAGTTCTGTACTATTGAAGATAAATAGAGAGTAGTTCCAAATGAATGCTTCACATTCTTCCTGCTAATTATCTTATTTTCCCTATCTGTCGCATTTGCAGGTTTGTCGACTTTGTCAGCAACAAGATGAAAAACCAGCCTGTGCTGTATGTGGAACTTTCAAGAACCTCTGGATCTGTTTGATCTGTGGCTTTGTAGGATGTGGAAGGTAAACTATCTTGCCTTTTCATGGATAAGATGTGCTTATTTCCTTTAGACTTGAGTTTCTATCACCGTATGATTCATTGTGCATATCTTATGTTGTTGATTTAATTGTGGTTCAGTAAAATTACAGATATGAACAAGGTCATGCTAGTGGACATTGGAGTGATAAGCACCATCATTTTTCACTGGATTTGGAAAAGCAACAAATCTGGGATTATGTTGGAGACAAATATGTCCATCGGCTGAACCAATCAAAAGTTGATGGGAAATCAGTAAATGTAAACTTGCGATGCAGTTCAGTAGAAGAATGTGGGACTTGTGGATATGATGAGGAAGGATTGAGTGGTGCCCTCTGTGGCAGCAAAATCGAAGCGGTACTTCTCTTTCATTTCTAAAAGGACTGGATGAAATTGTCATACTTCTGTATAGACGTTGTAATATCTAATCTACACAATTGCCTGATTTATTATTTATTTTCTTATCTCTTAGTTATTTTTTGTGCATGGTAGTATCTGGTTAGGGTTGGCAAACTGTTGAATTTTCCGTTGTTGGTTTGACTATATGTTTCGGTACATTTTATGATACCCATATTTTTGCATTTTATGTCTACAGATATTTGATGAGTACAACCATCTTCTTGCTAGTCAGCTGGATGATCAGAGACAAGTAAGTACAGCCCTGATTTTCTTGGTTCAAAAAGAAGGGTTTTGTCTTGTTGGTGTACTCATACTGTTTATGCTCCATAATATATTGTATTACCTTTAAGTACCCTACAAATAAATTAATCATAAGATGGATGAAGCTCGTATTTTATCTTTGTTACCGTTTCTCAGTAATAAGAAACAATTTGAAAGAACCGAGTCGGTCAATTCTTTTGGTGTCCCATTAGCATATCTAATGAATGAGATTTCTCGTGGATCTATGTCATTTACGGCTTGATTAATTTTCATATAAATTCTTAACAAGTTTACCTTGTGCTATCTGTCAGCTTTTTGAATCACTACTTGCGGAAGCAAAAAGTAGAAAACAGAGTTCAACAGCAAAAGCAGTTGAGAAGGCTACATTTTCAAGGACACATGAATTACAAGACAAATTGGAAAAATATGCCGAGGAAAAGAAAGCTGTTGCAGATGTAAACTCCCAGTTATTTCTGTATCTTAGCTTTTCGATTTCTCAAACTATGTATAATTCAACAGTCCATCACTCACTACTACAAGTTATCTCTATATTATATTGATTATCTTTTCCCTGAATATTTACTCTTGTGTTTGTTCCAGAGAAATCAAGATCTTATGAAGAAACAAGCATTCCTGCAGAATAGGCTGAAGGAAATTGAAGAAAGGTAGTATCGTTTTTCCACATTCATATGCGAGCCTTTGCTTTGTGTCTGACCATCAACTTCAAGGGAATTGGGAAAACTGCACTTCCAACGTTTTAATTAACTTTTCGTGTCTTACTTTAAGCAACCGTTTCTCTCAATCCTCGAATTTCTATATATGTCAAAAAGTTTCTTAGATCATTATGGGATGAACTAGTGAATTATTATCCAGGGTGAAATTTGACTCGTGCACAAAATCTTAAAGATCTCAATTAATCTTGTAGGGAAAGATCTTCTCTCAAGTCTAAAGATGAAAAAATAATGGATTTACAACAACAGGTATGGATACTGTATTATGTGTAACTGCAGAAACTCATTTAGATGAGTGGTTATTTTACAATTTTGTATTCTGGATGCAGATTAGAGACCTGAAGTTTTACATTGAATCCCAAAGGAAAGTGTCGGGCATGGCAGATGCAGACGACATTAAAGGAGGGACTCTAGTGCCTGTAGAATCAAATCAAATGTCATCTGGCAATACCAAAAGGCGGACAAAAACTGGTCGCAGAAGAAATTAAAAGTTTTGACAGCTTTTAATAGGTGAATGATGTTATGCTCTAATCTGTTATATTTGTTTTACATGGAGGAGCATTGTCTTTGCTATTGTGAATTTGCAACAGTGATATAATTTTCTTGTGAAGTCAGTGTTACCTCTTGGTAAATAACAATCTTTTAGATGGTCTCTTGTATAATTGCGATAAAGTCTGTGTTTAAAATTCTTTTCCCTGTTTATCTTTTATTCTTTAGTTGGTTTAATGAATTATATCTTTTCAAGCAAAAAATTTTAAGCCTGAGAGTTGTAACTTGAAATAAAAGAATCTTGTCTCAGTCGCATATAAGGCGCATGTAGTGTAATTTAGGTTTTATATCAATTAAAAATTAACAAATGGAGTATTTTCGTATTTTACTTGAATTATTAGGCTTATATGCTTGTAGTCTGTAGAAGAGCAGAAGTGCCGATTATGGAATTACAACATAGAAGGGTTTTGATATCAGCATATAGCAATAATTGCTAATTTTTAAATTTCATATCAGCATTTCTACTCTAATAGAAGCATAATAAGCTTTTTCATCAAAAAGAAAAGAAGCATAATTAGCTTAAGAATTCGAGTTCAATGCAAGATATCTCTATACCCATGGTAATCTCCTTCCATTATGCCCCATCTCTTTTTTGCGGTGTACACAACGCCAAGCAATCTCTTTTGTCGTTAGTGGGACGGGAAAAAGGCACCGCGACTATGCAATGATTTTCCCGCGGAATAACTTCTACTCGTTTGGTGAAGCTTGGCAAGTCATCCAGTTTTGGTCTTAACTCGTTTACAAACGGGATTGTAGACAAAGGAGGGAGCTTCAAGACAATGGTACAATAAACTTAGTACTTGTCTTTTATTTTTTGGATACGAAAAATTATTAGGTGCATCGGCTGCATGATGACGTGGTACAGCAATGTGGTGGAGATTAAATACTATTCCTAAATTATAGGATATTAACTTCTCCACACCTCATCTCAATCGTGTATTTACACTAAAAATCGACTTGTTATACCACCTCATCGTACAACCGCTGCACCTAATAATCTCTCCTTGGATACAAGCAAACTGTTTTATGTGTGTGAGTTGATGACATAATACTCACATGGAATGATCTTAATGAGATTAACTACATTAAAACTCA
Organism: Misopates orontium; assembly: GCA_946800315.1. NCBI lineage: Eukaryota > Viridiplantae > Streptophyta > Magnoliopsida > Lamiales > Plantaginaceae > Misopates > Misopates orontium. The sequence continues at coordinate 3,286,125 of OX326948.1, read as the reverse complement.
ACTTGACAGAAAATTTACCATTGAAGACTTTAGTAAATTGAAATACATCTTGGGTGTTGAGATTGTTCGAAACTCTAAAGGCATTACTCTCTTTCAAAAACAGTATGCACTTGATATTTTAAATGAGGCAGCCTGTCTAGGATGCAAGCCCTGCAACACTCCTATGGATTCCTCAACAAAGCTTCAAAACTGTGATACGCCTTACCTTGAAGATCCTACTATTTACAGAAGATTAGTAGAAAAAATGCTATATCTTGCCATTACAAGACCTGATTTGAATTACACCATCCAGTGCTTAACTCAATTCATGTCAACCTACAAAATCATATCTTACAGCTGCTCACAAAGTGTTAAGATTCATTAAAACCAATCCAGGTAAAGGATTGTTCTAGCCTACTCAACCAAAAACTAACTTAATGACCTTTTGTGCAAGTGATTGGGCTGCATGCCCAGAGACAAAGAGAAATGTGACTGGTTATGCAATCTACCTTGGTGAATCCTTGATTTCTTGGAAAGCAAAAAAGCAACCAACTGGTAGTTGATATCAACAAAAGCAGAATATAGAGTTATTGCAACTACTACCTTTGAACTTGTTTGGTTACATCAGTTGCTTCAAGATCTTCATATCCCTCAAACTAAGACTTCATTGATCCCTAATGATAACAAGAACGTATATTGTACGACAAATTGGATCAAACATATATAGATTGATTGTCATTTTATAAGGGAGAAGGTCCATCAAAAACTCATCAAAATTGTCCCTATTTCAAGTTATTATCAAATTGCTGACATTTTGACAAAACCCTTGTCCCTTCTACCATTCACGAGGATATTGGGCATTGTAAATATACATTTCCTTATCCCAAACGACGTCGTAAGCGGCGCAAAACCAATCCCATAAATCATCTCCTTATCCATAGGCATAACACTCAATTTCTTCATCCCTCCACCACAGGAACTCACACTTCAAGCATGGCAGCTCCTCTCCATTTTCCTCTCCACCATTGCGGGCTTGATCCTCGGCCCACTCCCCGTCGGGGCCTGGGCTTTTATCGGCCTCGCTACCACTGTCCTCACGGGAACGCTATCGTTTTCGTCGGCCTTTTCGGATTTTACTAACGAGGTCATTTGGCTAATAGTCATTTCATTCTTCTTTGCGCGAGGTTTTGCTAAGACGGGTTTGGGAGATAGAATTGCAACGTATTTTGTGATGTGGTTGGGGAAGAGTACGTTGGGGTTGTAGTATGGGTTGACGATGAGCAAGGCATTGATTGCGCCAGCAATGCCGAGTACTACTGCGAGGGCGGGTGGCGTTAGTAGTTGACTGTTACTTGCTATATCTTTGAAGGATTATAGTCATCTTGATTTCTACTACTACTACGAGTAAAGAGTTTGATAGAAATCCTTGAATCTTGAAATTCTCCAATAGTGACTTCATTCTTTATGGTTAATGTTATGTTGCTTGTAGTTTGAATAGAACAATATACATTTTTTATTTAACTTTACACATTCGATATTTTAGTTAGTATTTATTTTTAATTATACTTAAGTTATCAGTAGACAAGGTAAAAAAAAATCCTGATTCTGACCCTGGTTATGGTGGATGGTTGGAAATAGACAGTCCCAATTAGGGGTGTACAAGACCCACCTGACTCGCCGAGAGTCAACCCGTATGGGTTGAAAAATTAATGGGTTGCATGTTATTGTTAACTTAACCCACATGGGTTGAAAAATTAATGATCTGCTAACTTTGGGTATTTTATTTTTTGAGCGACAACTCGGCTGAACCTGCCCGTGTACCGACTATTGAGTATTATTGATTTTAGTGAAGTATAAGATAATATAGGTGAGATAACCATAATAAGGAGTGGTAAAATATTGCACTTGATGTAAGAAAGTTCAATGCTTTAGTATAAAAACATAAGAGTTTTGTCTTCCACTCAAGATAGTGAAATATGGCTTAGTTCCTTTGATTTAATTGTAGCATTTTTCTCACTAATTAAACCCGCAACCCGCTCTACCTGCATGTTTCCATTGTTAACTTAACCCGCACGGTTGAAAAGTTGGTAACCCGCTAACTTTAGGTATGGTCATTTTTTGAGCGATAACCCGCCCTTGTACACCCCTAGTCTCGATGGTGTAACAAAATTAAATTAAATACTTTGAGACAATTAAAGTCCTAAAATTGTTGGGCAACTCCAAATTGTTGTACAAGTTTGAGATGATTATGTAAAATTAAATATCTTAAAATGTACTTGAGTTTCTGGAGTTGTGTTTAGTTTCTAAGAAGTGTATAGAAACCCATTCTATAGATGTTAGATCATACCTATTCACATTTTACATTAAAGGATATAACTCATATAAATAAGTAGAAAGTCCGCTTTTACAAAGCATCAATTAAATTGCAACTTCCGCCGACTCATAATCGAGCAAATTTCTGTAGTGTAGGTGGAACCTTGCTTTTTCTTCTCCATGATCAGATATCAGAATTCAATGCAACTTAGATATCAAAATAAAAAGCCTTATAATTCACATTTACCAATCGATCAAAGTCCATAGAATAATTAATTAAAAACCTTATAATCTCAATTGACCTTTACTGGTAGATCTCAAAAGACAAAATTCAGAAATCAAAAGTAGAAATAATACTGAAAAATGAGAGGCATAAACTATTGATCACAAGTATACGAGGACGGACATCGATGTAATTCATAGTATAATAAACTATTTAGAAACAAAGACAAAATATAAATCTCTGTATAACAGAAACTCCTCCAAGAGTTTTTTATATATATATATATATATATATACACACACACACACAACAAAGATAAAGGGATGATCAACAACAATACGTACGGACAAAAATATGTAACTGAATTTCGTAACACGATAATCAATCATATAGGCTGTTAAGCTTGCTATCTGAAAACAACAGATCAAACTAGTAACTACTAATTACTTCAACAGAACACAATTCACCATGCATATATAGAACTAATTCATTCTAGACAAAAAAACAACTTCCCAAAATGACCTGCATGAATGATAAAATGCAAATGAGAAAATGGAATCACACATTTATATCTGCCGCCGCCGCTGCTTCCTCGAGCTCGGCCGCCGCCTTTGCCTCCGCCACTTGCTCCGGCGTTAAGGTTACCACGACTCCAATAGAGAGATCCTTGTCAATCATGCCGTGGTTGATCGCCCACCCTTGGATCGCCAGAGCCTCGACCACGACTTCCTCCGCCAGAGCCTCGACCACGACTTCATCCACCGGAGCCTTCTCGCTCAAGATCGAGAACTGATTCTCTCCGATGATCCACACATGAATTTCGACCGAGCAACGGTGATCTCTTCCATTTAAGCATGATATATATAGAGACACATTAACATTCGCTCTTTCTTATCTTAAGAAAATTTTGAGTTTAACTTTTTTTTTAGATAATGCAAAAAGTGCTCCATGACCAGCTATATTGTATTAATAAAAGATGGATAGAAATAAGAGAAGTCAAATACAATAAGTAATGATGAATGCCACATGTCAATAACATTAGTAAATATTATTGCCAACATGGATTGTGCAACCCATTTCAGCTTCCTAAAAATGTAATAATAAGAATTACCAAAAATCACAAGGGTAAAGTGGGAATGGTATGAATTGGACAAATTATATTGAGATACACTTCAACCACAAACTTGCACACACAGCCTACCACTGAAAAAAAAAAACAGAAAAGCTGTAGAAATCCCTCTGTATTTGTAGGTTGTCTTTTTCACTACAGTTATTGTTGATTTTCAAATAAAATGATTTAGAGATTTATTTTGGAGAAATTAGATGCTAGTTCTTGAAGTTAATTGCTCTTCTTATTTTGTTTTAGATCACCATGTTCAACTATTTCCTTTTTAGAAAGAATAATAGTAATAAAAAAAAAATAAAAAAAAAAACCTAAGAAACTAACAGATACACAGAATATTTTTTTCTAAAAAGAGGATAAGAAAAAAAGTAAACGACGTATTCCGAAACCAATTCTCCGGCAAAATAATTTACTCAATTTTTCAACCGACTCTTTCAATTTTGTACTAATAATTAGCTCTACACTGAAATCATAATGGCTGTCAGTAACTCTTATTCGTGTATTTTTATACGTTTTAAGATACCCCTTATATGTACGTATTAGGGAGGTGTTGTGTTACTTTTCTAAATCAGATTGGTATCATTTGCCCTATTTAATTTTTAAGAAGAGTAATATGTCTATTTCACATAACACATGGTACTAAAACACCAGTACCTCTTCACCCCTTTTAAAATATAATTCACGGATGAGTTATGAAGTAAGTTTAACGAGAAACTTATAATCCTCTCCACAGAGTACGATATATTATCTTCATTAACATACTACTTATCTTTGACTTTTATTGCTATATAAAAATTACCACTCCTTTCATCCTTTCTCATGCTAAAAATAATAATACAAGATTTTGAAAAACAAACACGCGCGAACAAGAATAATTAATATTCTATGAACACGGAGTATCATGTAAGTTTGTAAACGTAGACAAATGTAATCTATCATTCTTTATGAATTAGTTAAACATAAAATTTAAAAGAAAAAACCAACGTCGTAAAGTTTAGAATTATTTTCAATTAGTATTCAAAATTGCTTGCTAAATTTTTAAAAATTATACAAACTTGTAGCATTTATCTTGTGACATAATCATCTCACGTAACTGTCAAAAATATATCTTAGTTATTCCAAAATCAAATTGTGAATGGTCATACCGTTAATATGAAACTGTTATTATTAAAAACAACAAACATAGTAATAATAATTAAAAATAATAACAAAAATAATAATAGAACGAGTAATACATTATTATGATGCTAAATTTTTCCAAACTTGTGGAAAAAAATTTGCACTTTGTTCCACGTTGATTAATTAAAGATATCATAAAAATATTTATAAATATACCTTAAAATCTACCAAATTAATTTATTTTAAAAATAAACTCATATTTTGATGATCGATGGAAGAGAGTATACATGGTTTAGTTGGTTTTCGTATGGGAAATAGAGAGTGAGATCTTTAAGAATGTCAAATTGATGTGCTGCAATGAATTCTCTGAAATTGTGGGGCTTTAAATGAATATTGAATTTAAAAGGGGTGATTTGAGTAGAACTCAACTAATTGGTAGCTCAATTGCACTCTCACCCCTTTTGAAGCTGACTAGTGTACGCAATAGCTAACATTTATGAATTATATTTACGACTGCATACTAAAATCTCATGTAAGATAAGCAGAGCCGTATAGTATATTACTTTAATTTCCGCCGTGTCCACTGCCAACTTGCTAAACAAGTCACGTACATTACTATTACGGTATTACCTACAATTTAATTCAGTAAGTTTTTGTAATTCCAATTAAATGAGTTTGTGATTTTCTGTAAATTCTGTAAATAGCTACAAAGATAGGATATGCACTTCATATCTTAATCTTTTCATTTTATTTTATGTTTTAATTTGCATTTATCTTAATCACATACAATGCATATGATTGAAGCATATATGGGAAACCAAAAAAAAAAAAAAAAAGACCAAAAATGTAATTTGCAGTGCTCAAGCATCAAATAAATAATAAAATCGTGTCACATAAAATGTTTATTTCTCATTTTGATTTAGCTAACCAATACTATATATATTATACATAACTCAAATAATGACTAGAGTATATATAATATAAAAATACAATTCAAAAAGTCGTTACATTACATGTTCTATCTCCCTCAAAATTATGTTGTGGCTTTCATCTCCCTCCACCCCCACCCCCTTCACCCACCCCCTCCTCCACCCCCACCCCCTCAACTCCCTCCACCAACACCACCCCACCAAAAAATCCCTCAACCACCCCACCCTCCACAACTTAAAACCCCACAACAAAAAACTAATCATACCCTCCTCCTCCAACACCCCCACCCCCACCCCCACCCCCCAACCACCCCCAAACGACGTCGTAAGCGGCGCAAAACCAATCCCATTACTCATCTCCTTATCCATAGGCATAACACTCAATTTCTTCATCCCTCCACCACAAGAACTCACACTCCAAGCATGGCAGCTCCTCTCCATTTTCCTCTCCACCATCGCAGGCCTTATCCTCGGCCCACTCCCCGTCGGGGCCTGGGCTTTTATCGGCCTCACTACCGCTATCCTCACCGGAACGCTATCGTTTGCGTCAGCCTTTTCGGCTTTTACCAATGAGGTCATTTGGCTAATAGTCATTTCCTTCTTCTTTGCGCGGGGCTTTGTTAAGACGGGGCTAGGGGATAGGATTGCGACGTATTTTGTGATGTGGTTGGGGAAGAGTACGCTGGGGTTGTCGTACGGGTTGACGTTGAGTGAGGCGTTGATTGCGCCGGCAATGCCGAGTACCACTGCGAGGGCTGGTGGTGTGTTTTTGCCGATTATTAAGTCGTTGTCGTTGTCTGCGGGGAGTTTGCCTGGGGACTCGTCGAGGAGGAAGCTCGGTGCTTATTTGGTGCAATCCCAGTTTCAGGTTTGTTGTTGGGATTATGTTGCTGATTTTTGAATGATTAAATGGATGTAAAGTATTGAGCTTTATCTGGTGTTTGGATCAAAATCGATTTGTAGCAGTATGGTTAGTAAGTTATACTAGATAGTTTGAGATGTATAGAATGATAAGGGGCTTAGAGTATCAATCATTATCTGATGCTTGGATCAATATCGATTTGTAGTGTACGGTTAGTGTGCTATTCGATAGTCAGCATTGTAGGGAGTGAAATAAATTGAGATAGTTAAATCATTCCTCTGTTTAGGTGCTTCATAGTGAAATTTAGTGATGTGATGCTTGTGTGATGCCTAATGTTGGAATCGTCATGGTGAATTGTAGTTAATATGAATTGTCATGATGAATTGTCGATAATTCGAATGTATTTGTTCATTGCAGGTTTAGTTTGGATACTTAGGCCTCAACAGTTTCCATATGCTTATATATATCCATGTCCACAAAAGTTCTCTTAAACAGTTAATATTTCGAAATTCAAGTGCTTTGAGCAGTGTGTTTTAGTTGTTACATATCTAATAGAGTTATCTCAAGTGGCTCTGCTGTCACTCATGCATGTCTCTTTTGGTGTATGACAGTCTTCTGGTAACTCTAGTGCTCTTTTCCTAACTGCTGCAGCTCAAAATCTGCTCTGCCTCAAGCTAGCTGAGGAGCTCGGGGTCGTAATTGCAAATCCATGGGTTTCGTGGTTTGAGGCTGCAAGTTTACCTGCTTTTGTTTCTCTTATGGCTACACCTTTGGTTTTGTACAAGCTTTATCCTCCTGAAATCAAAGACACACCAGATGCCCCTGCCATGGCCGCAAAGAAATTAGAACTTATGGGTCCTGTCACGAAAAACGAATGGGTTATGATTGGTACAATGCTCCTTGCAGTTTTTTTGTGGGTTTTCGGGTACGTACAACTTTGATAAGAAAGATCATATAACGCTATTTCCATTTGAGGAGTGTGGCACAATGTTGTATACAGAAGTATTCGTATCCTGAAACATGAGGCTTAGAAGTTCATTTTATCACTTTAGTCCTTCAATCAAGTCAGATAGTGTTCTTGTTTCATTGTTTCTGTTGATGAAATAACTACTGAAATGAGAACTCAATTCTCCTTCACATACATCATTTACTGACTTACACTTTCTTATATACTTGTCTTAAACTTCTTCAAAAGGATTAAAATCTTAGGTATTAAGGTCTTCTATTTATAGCACATAGAGCTAATATCTCTGAGAATTAAGATGCTCGGTCATTGATTTTCCTCTGAGCTGTCAACTGATATAAGATGGCATTTATGCAGAGACGCTTTTGGTATTTCAAGTGTTGTTGCCGCCATGCTCGGTCTGTCAATACTCTTATTGTTGGGCGTGCTAGATTGGGATGACTGCCTAAGCGAGAAATCAGCGTGGGATACTCTAGCTTGGTTTGCAGTTCTTGTCGGCATGGCTAGCCAGTTGACAGACCTTGGCATCGTAAGCTGGATGTCTGGTTACGTTGCCACATCACTTCAATCTTTATCATTGAGCTGGCCTGCTGCTTTTGTCGTTCTTCAAACTGCGTATTTCTTGATTCACTACTTATTTGCAAGTCAAACAGCCCATGTGGGAGCGTTATACTCTGCATTTCTTGCTATGCATTTGGCATCTGGAGTGCCTGGTCCTTTAGCAGCTCTAGCTCTCGCTTACAACACCAGTCTATTCGGTGCTTTGACACAATATAGCAGTGGTCAGGCCGCTGTATACTTTGGAGGTACGACTCTTCTATCGTTTCTATATGCTTAAACTTTTAGATAATGTGTGTTCTCCTACAGCCATCCGTTTATCAAAAAAAAAAAAAAAAATCTCACGTCTAAACTTATCAAAAGACGATTAGAGTTTACATCTTAAGACTGACTGGTACATTCTTGTTCGGTGATAGCTGGTTATGTCGATCTTCCGGATGTCTACAAGTATGGAATCGTGATGGCCGGTGTTAACGTGGTGATATGGGGTGTTGTTGGGACATTTTGGTGGAAGTTCTTGGGGCTCTATTAGGATCAGATGTTCATGCAAGTATGTATATATGTTGGTGTGATGGTGTCTAATAATTCATGGTGGTGCTGGTCATTTTTAGGAACTGCACTTATCTTAATGGAACAAAGTAAATTGTATATGAAGAACTCATTAATCCCTTATAAATTTGAGCTAACAAGTGACAACTTAGTTTGGGTTCATATTATTTCGTCGAACTGATTTTTTATGTAATGATGCTTTACTGGAATATTTTACGCAAAACTGAAAAAAGAAAGAAGGCAGAAATAAGTGATAGTAATGGAAATATACCACAACAATCGGTATTCTGTATGTAACTTCTTGTGTAATTTCTACTTTTATCTATTTATTGGAATGTCTATACAATTTCAAGCTCATTAATAAAACATAATAGTTTTCCTATAAAACATAGGAAAGCATGTTTTTTGAGAAGCAATTATTTTTTAAAATCTATAATGAATTAAAGAAAATAACAAGAAAAGAAAAAGCGAAGAGGAAAATGAATTAAGGAGTGTGAATAGCGGTCCCCGGTTAGGCAGCACATGAACCACAACACTGCCCCTAGTTTAAGAGGCGGAGGTGACATGAAGTGATAAAACTATTTAAAAAAATTAGGCTAATTTATTAGATATTTGCTTTGATTCATCAAACATAACTTTGACCTTATAAGTAAAGGATATTTATGATATATAACTTCAAAATTTATTTTGTTAATCAATATTCTTTTCTGAACAAGATTAAGGGTACAAATTTTTGAAAGATAATTTGGAAAAAAAGAGACTCTTTTAAACATATGAAATCGATCGTTTAATTCATTTATAAAAAGGGCGATAGAATAGTAGTAAAGCATGGAGCTTTTGACACTTTGCATTCTCGAATCAAACCTTTTTGGCACTTCTACTTAACGATCTAATACATAAATATTACACTTTGCACCATAGCGTGTTTTACCGCGTAGTCCACGAGTCAATGGAATATTTTTATCTTTCGAGCTTTTGGTTCAATTTTTAGCACTTAACACCTCTAAATACAAACGTTTTTTATTCAACAAACGTTGTTGTGGGTGCAAAATTGATTGTTTTATTCCTTTTTTGTCATGATTATGACATACAAATATGGGTGGAGAATATGAGAAATGAGTAGAAGAAAAAGGGCAAAAGTGGGATCCAACGGTCAAAGATGATCAACAGGTACAATGGTTTGAGAGCGAAGAGCCATGCACATTCAAGAACGTTACCAAATTGTTGTCCCTTTGGTTGGTCAATAGCAAATGTTGGCCCATTTTTAACAGATTGGGATCCCCAACTCAATAGAATTATCGTCACATGTTGTTCATCAATGCAACTTGACCACTAGATAGAACTGGATAAGCATTTTGTAATTTAATGTTATTTTATAACATAGTTGAAAGTTTGCAGTTGATTTTGACACCATGTTCAACTATATCCTTTCTTCAAAGACAAAACATGGTTTCTTATACAGTTTTAATAAGTTACATGTCTTGAAGTTTTGTATTCCAATTAAGAACTAATAAAGTAACAACTTGTAAAAATTTGTCAAACGGGTACATTTGTTCTTAATAAAGTAATAACTTAGAAATTAAAACATCATTTATAAACTTCAAAAGACTTATAAATTTAGAACTTTTAGACCAAAATATCAAAATAATTTTTCTTTTAATTAAACTAATAATATTTGAGAATGAAATATAGTTATTATAATGTTAGTTCTAAATTTTCTTAAAGACTATATCTATGAATCTTCAAAATAACATCATACAAAATGTATATATTACATGACATCCACTCTTTAACCACGGGAAGTTCGTTATAATTTCATGCTAATATCAACAAATATCATGCACTCGATAACAAGCGTTAGTTTCAGGACGATCATTGTAATTTTCTATACTTTACCACAATTTCAATAATTGCAACAAACTTCAGGGGTGTAGTGTAATTATCCATTCTTTCTAAAAATAGTTATAATAATAATTATTATTATTATTATTATTATTATTGTTATTATTATTAATATTTTAAAAAATAAGAAAAATAAAAGTTAGGTGGACGACGTATTGGTTTGTGACACAAGATATATTACCCGCGTGTAGCACCAAATTTTCACCACTCTGTTTCCTCTTCACATCCATTCTCTTTAACAAACAAACACTCCCAAATCAAAAACAAATTCTCTTGCAAAAATATATATTGCTCAATTTTTCATCTGAATCTTTCAATTTTGTTCTAATAATTAGCTCTACACTGAAATAATAATGGCCGCAATTAACTTCTCTTGCTCGTCGACTTCTCTTTCTCGCTCTCGGTGAGCCTCTTTGTCACACTGTTATTTTTTTTTGCGTCTTTTAATGATTCATTTTTTGTTTTAATGGATAAAGGTTGTGACTTTTCATCTGGGGTTGGTGGGTTTTGGCATTTGAGGTGTATAATTTGTGTGAAAAGAGTAATTTGAGCTAAAAAGTGAAATCTTGTTCGTTAATTTATGAACAGGGTATGTGTGAATGTTTATGTCAAATTGATAACTATTAGATGTCGAGGTGATATATTGGCTTTTTTAGGAGGCAAAGTTTGTGTCTTTTTTGGATGGGAGCTTTGTACCCAAATCTGAAGTTTTGTTTTTTATTCATTTGTGTAGATAAGATTCTCTAATATTCTTTGGCCTCAAGCCTATGTATTGTTTTCCTCTTTCTCTTGGCATTGTATGGCTAGTTTATTTTGTTGTTAAGACTATGAGTGATAGCCTTTTAGTCGGTAAATCGAGGATTAAGTACCTAAAGTCATTTGTATATGTCACATGATCTTGGATGCTCTGGTGGAAGTGTTTATTATTGATCCCGGTATGGTAGAACCCACTGAAATGTCATATATACTCCGGGGAAATATCCGTATTAGAGGTTCCGTATTATTTACTGAATTCTATCTAATGAGCACTTGGAAAAAGTACTTTTCTATGTAGACGTCGATAAAGTTTGCCTCAATTTGTTGTTTAATGGTTGATACCTGCGAAGAATGAGTGATATCTTTGTAGTTGCTTGTACTTTAATGACTCTCCACCTGCATGACACGCCGCTGTATTGAGTTTGATGAGAATCAGGAAATATGTTTCATTTGATTGATGTGAAACGGATTAGCAATTGTTGGGCTTTGTCTATCTGCTCTTTACTGATATGAGCTGGGAGCTAAAGTTTTTCTTGTTCAGGTCGTTTAAAATCTTCCGACAGTTCAATGGGCTCCATTCGGGAAATATGCATTCTGATTCCTTCAGACAGCCGAATGTGAAAGTATGCTTTGGTATGAAGGGATGTGGGAAAATAAAATCAACACCATTTTCTCTTTGTCAATCGGCTGATTTTAATATTAAAAATGTTCACATCAACGGTGTTGCTGGAGGAGTTGAGTCTCAACCTGATTCCGCAATATTAGGCGCACTTGCAGCCGATATGGCTCCAACAACCAGTGGATTCCCTGTTGAAAATGATGAATACAATTTGGACCTGCCATCAACAGGTTTATCATCTATCCCTGAGGCCATTGAAGACATTCGCAATGGAAAGGTTGGTTTTAGCGTTGATAGCATGATATTTATAAATGATAAAAAGAGTTAGTTATAAATTTTATTTGACCAACATTGCAGATGGTCGTGGTTGTTGATGATGAGGATAGAGAGAATGAAGGAGATCTAATAATGGCTGCATCAAAAGTTACACCAGAGGCAATGGCTTTCATTGTGAAGCATGGAACTGGAATAGTTTGTGTTAGCATGAAAGAGGAAGACCTGGAAAGGTTGCAGCTCCCTTTGATGGTCACCGATAAAGCAAATGAGGAGAAACTTTACACCGCATTCACCGTTTCAGTAGTAAGTTATCTCCCTGTTAACAAAATCAAATCTCATGCTTCTTCACGTTGTTTTCTTTTGTACCTTTTTATTCTTCTCTAGCTCAGCATTCGATTCTTCTGGTGGCAGAAAAACTCTTTAGGATAAGTATATTATTATTTTATTTGTTTAAAATATCTGGAAAACGCCATCACAAAATTGTGAATTGTTTGAGTAGCTTTTGTTAGATAATAAATCAGGAAGAAATATTAAAGTAGCAAAAGCCATGACATTTTTGCAGGATGCAAAGCATGGTACAACTACGGGTGTCTCAGCACGTGACAGGGCAACGACTGTTAGGGCACTTGCATCAAAAGATTCAAAGCCTACAGATTTTAATCGCCCAGGACACATATTCCCATTGAAGTACAGGGAAGGTGGTGTTTTGAAGAGAGCTGGGCACACGGAAGCTGCTGTGGATCTTGCCGTTCTAGCTGGATTGCCCCCTGCCGGAGTTTTATGTGAGGTTGTTGATGATGATGGCTCAATGGCTAGATTGCCTAGGCTTCGGCAATTAGCACAGCAAGAAAATTTGAAGATTGTGTCAATTGCTGATCTAATAAGGTAGTTTTAGCGGTTCATTCTCGTAAATATTATTTCATACATTTCCTATTTGATTATACCCTATTTGCAGTAAAATTTGATTTGCTAAGAGGGTTGTCCGCTTTTTCCTTATTTTCCTTTTGGAGGGGGGTTGGGGTGGTGGCATTACGGAATTGCTATATTAGGGTGCTTCATAACCCATTACTGCATTAGGTAGTCTCTCGCAAGTTTAATCCTGAATACTTGCATTTATTTCTCCCTCAGTCTTGAAACAGCAGCAGCCTCTCGTACTGCTTTAGCTCTTATTGAGTCTTTGCTCTCTATTTTTGCCCTATATCATTCATATGAGCAAAACTGACGTAGTTGGAGGAGATGTTAGTTTCTTGCTTTTCTTGGCTGACAAAAATGATCGAGTTTATACATTTTTTTTTTCTTGGTAAATTACCTTGTTTTGATGCTTTCCTTCCTGCTTCATTCTTATGTTTGGAACTCCTTACAGAATTTTGTTTTGTTTGCATCGCCTCTCGTTCAAGACCTGACACGTTCAACATTTTGCAGATATCGGAGGAAGAGGGATACATTGGTGGAACATGCATCTGCTGCTCGTATACCTACTACATGGGGCCCATTCACTGCCAACTGTTATCGGTCAATTTTGGATGGAATTGAACATATTGCTATGGTTAAGGTGAGTGACGTGGTATTGGCATTTAATATGTTATTGCAAAACTGTCTTCCTTTCTGATTCGAAATAGTTGTCGTATATATAGCTTAGTCATTATGATTCATGTCTGTTGACCCTTGTTGGCATAATCTAACAATAGGGCACTAGTAGCCACAGCATAATCAACTTGTCCGTGTCTCTACATGAACTTTGCCTCATAAAGCAACCCTTTTTCTTGGCTAATCCGCAGTTGTCATTCTTAAATTGGAAAGTCGGTGTTGCTCCAAATGATGCTTTTTCGCAATTTGCCAGCATTATTAATTCACCTTCGCTGACTAAGAATTTCCAAACTTTATCAATGACATTTATGTTATGAACAGGGTGAAATTGGCGATGGATTAGACATTCTTGTCAGAGTACACTCAGAATGTCTCACTGGAGATATATTTGGATCCGCCAGATGCGATTGTGGAAACCAGCTGGCACTTGCAATGCAACAGATTGAAGCTGCTGGCCGAGGTGTTTTAGTTTACCTCCGTGGTCACGAGGGACGAGGAATCGGTTTAGGCCACAAACTCCGGGCTTACACTCTACAGGACGATGGCCGTGACACCGTGGAGGCAAATGAGGAATTGGGTTTGCCTGTTGATTCACGAGAGTACGGGATTGGTGCACAGGTATTGGTCATAAATTTGTAAATGTTCCTTTGTACTAAACTGTTTCCATTTTCGACTTAGTAAAGATAAAAGTTAAATCTTTGTTCCGTGTTCACTGAAACAACTAATTTTATTTCAAAAAACACACAGGAAACTACGGAAAATTCTATTATATAGGCTGCAAGTGAAACTTTAGTCCATGTTATTGCCTACTCCAAAATTGTATCAGCATCGCACACTTTCTTAAACTTAAGGTTGTCATATTTTTGCAGATTCTGAGAGATCTTGGTGTTAGAACTATGAAACTGATGACGAACAATCCTGCAAAGTACAGTGGGCTCAAAGGTTACGGTTTAGCTGTTGCGGGCAGGGTTCCCCTTGTTACTCCCATCACTAAGGATAACAAGAGATACCTTGAGACAAAGCGCTCAAAAATGGGCCACATTTACGGGTTAGATGCGAATGGCCGTCCGACCATTATCAGCAACGAGAAAGGTAGACCTGATGACGAGAGTTCGGGCACAACGGAGGCTTAGGACAAGAAATATGTTGATGGACTTAATAGAGAAGCGAGTTTAATGAGGTAAATCCAGTTGCAATCTGCAATTTTAATGGGAGATAAGTTGGAAAATAATGAGTAGTTTATACTAATTTAGTAACTTTGATTCGTGCTCCTTGCATTATCATGAATCATGCATGATGCATGAATCTTTTTGGGGATGGTTTAGCTTGTTATTGACATTTGTTTATCATACTTATTCTTTTTTGTTTCGGTTGTAATTGCCCATTAGTGGATAGTTAGTCACGGGAGCAAGTAATTAATCTTCCAAATGTTGTGAGAATCTTGGAAAATAATGTGAGGAACAATTGTTTTGTCTCGGTTTACTTTTCCTCAGTTTCTCTAAGTTTCGACTAGAATTGGTATTATTTGATTATTAATTCATAATAACGGAGTTTTAATATTTATTCGTTTAGATCATAATTATGGTGCAAGACATTAAACATAAAGAATAGACTTAGGCCACGTTTGAAAAATGTAAGATAGACGGTAGTTCGCATAATGTTAATTTGATCTTTGATCTTCTAGATTATAAATTCGAATCTTAATACATATTGTGCGACTTGGAGGGGCAAAGTTAGTAATGCGTACAAGACAATAATTGAGTTTATCAAATATAAATTTACTGAATTGTCCTTTTTATGATCTAATTAGTCATAATTCTTGTCCTCGAGATACAATAAGACGAATAAAACGATATGATTCCGAAATAAAGGCCTAAATCAACTTAGTAACATTACATAATTAATGTTCTGCATATTTAATATGTCGGATTTAATTTCGCCTCAAGTTGGCACCGAATTTCAAACGAGGCGTTAATGTATTATTGTTGCTTAGCCCATCAAACTTCATCTCACAAGAAAATAACATAAAGATGGCATTGCGAAAGTCACATTTTTTTACCATTTTAAGCCAAAACGTGTTGGTTAAGTATTGCCACATTAGATGGCTACATACGATGAGGTCATAAATAGTTAAGGATCCTAATATTCTCAAAATAGGCAAGAATATTAACTATAGTGAAGTCAGGTTCACGTTATACAGAACAACTTTTGTAATCGGGGCACAACTGGTGGCAGACTAATAGCCACCGTCCCACGCGGTTTTCACCTTTTCGTCAAACAGCATTTACCGTGTATGTAAAAAAAATATTCACGCGTAATACAAAATTAGTACTTAAAAAAAGATTTATCTCTATACTATTTTAATATGGAAGGAAATATATACTCTACCCAAAATACTCAATTATGCGGATTCAAATATAGTAAAGAGTCCATGAATTTGAGTTTGATTAGAATACGACCCTACGAATTTTTAATTCTAAAGCAATGTGTATCTTGTAATAATATAATGATAATATTGCCTTTGTCACAAAGTCGTAAAATTGTGAGTGATTTACCTCAAAGATCTAGCTAGGTTTTGCGCGTTGGAGATATTAATATTGAGAATCAAGCTGGTAACATTCTGGGTTTGGTTTTCCTAATTAACTATAATTTTAAGAGATCTTGAGAAATTGCTCCTCTGTTTTGGTAATTTAGCAAATGACCCCATGATGAAAAATAAATAGACAAATTGCCCAAACGGATTTCAAAAGTTGCTCAATATCCCCTCTATAGGGAATGCATTGTTCACTCGCCAAACCTGATAGTGCGAGAATAGTTTTTTCTTCAAAAAATGAAATATATCTCATTTTTCTTAAAAAATATATACATTATTTTATACTTTGTATTACGAAGAAATACAATTTTTTTAATAATAAAGTCACTATTTTCCAATATAATCGTTTACATTTTGTTTTTATAGTTTTGCCTATACTTTTTTCCAAAAGATGCTACTAAATATGAAATAACACGAAAAATATGTATTAAAAATATCAAAGGTATTTAAGTCATTAAATATACAAATAAAATACAAAAATGAAGAGGGGGCAATGTGCTAGTTTTTCCAAAACCACAAGGGAGTATCTTGCTTATTTATTTATTCCACAAGGAGTACTTTGTCAAATTGGTATAACATGCAAGAAATTTGCCAAAAAACCTCAACTCTAATTCCATTATTGATACTATAACTTTCGATGCAAATATTTTCTTTATTAGTCCTTTTTTCCCCAAACTTCCCTTTTCATCCTATTAACCACATTCTTAAGGAAACAAATTATTTCACACATACATTATTAAAAATTAATTACCTACACAACTCAAATTGAAGCAAACACCAATTCAATCACAATTCAACTTACTCAAAAACCGCAAAAACAAATTAATCACACACACACACACACACCGTGTTCTTCTTCTACACAAGGTAAAAAGAAATTTACAACTCACACTCCAACTCCAAAACCTCATCTCCACCGTCCAAATCATCCCATCCAACGGCCATCACAATCACAAAATCACACGATTCTCCAAATCCTCAACTATAAATACCACGCAATTTTATTCACAAACTCACTTTTAAAAAACCTCTCAGCACTTTTTATTAATTCTCAATTAATTAAAAATGGCGATTTCTAGGGTTTGTACTCTGCTCATCGTTGCTCTGATCATCGGCTCTGCTGCGGCGCAGTCTCCGTTATCAGCACCGTCGCCTTCGCCGATCTCCGGTGCACCGTCACCGGCGCAATCTCCGCCGTCGATTTCGCCGATTCCGAGTCCTGCTTCTTCTCCGGCGCAATCTCCGCCGTCAGCTAGTCCTGCGATTTCGCCAGCTGCTATCGACTCGCCGCCTTCTCCTGCGCCGTCAGCGGCTTCTCCTGCCGATGCTCCGGCAGGTTTAGCTCCGGCTCCGGCGAGAAACGGCGCCGTTTTGAACAGATTGAGCCTCGGTGTTGTTGTTGCTGGTTTGATCGGTGTTGTTGCTTTGGTTGCATGAGGATTTTGAATAGTTTGTTTTTTTTATTTTTTATTTTTTGGTTTTTTATGATTGAATAGTTTGGTTTGTCCACGTAGATTATTATTATCGAGTACTCGTGTGGTTAATTTTATTTTTAGTGTTAATAGAGGTGTTATAGTTTATTTAGGGAGGAATTGTTTACGTTTTTTATTATTGTTTACGGACTGATCTATCTATATTTGTTATTTTTTTCATTAACTATGGCTTATATTTTATATTCGATCTGGGATCTTTTGTATGTTGCGTGTGTTTATTTTTTATGATTTATGTTAATGTTAGTGTTGGATCACGTTTTAAATTAAACTAATTAAAATCGTCTGTATGTGGAATAAGCAAATTAAATGATTTATATGAATTAATTATCAATGTTCATTGTCCCCTTTTGTCTTGTATTTTAATAAAAATCAAGGTTGGAGTAATAATTATCCATTAATTGTCGAATAATCACAAAAAGTTCAAGATGCAGAGGATGTGGTCAAAAAGACTCTTATGACCTTTGCTTTTTGAATGGCTGCGGTATCTTAATTTTGTTATACATGTACTTTTTTATGGTTGGAATTCTTTGATAAGGATGAGAATATTTTCTGAAATTATGAATTATGTCAAAGCAATCTAGATGTCATATAACTTAACATATCACAATTTATTCAAAAAAAAAAACTTAACATATCACAATATCTTGTTTTAAATAAGCGTTCGCAGACATTAATCAACTATAAATCTTCTTCATATTAAAACCTAAGTATAAATACAAATTGAGTTAATTTTCTTCATTTATTAAAATTTAATAGTCAGAAGCCAATATTTGGATATGATCAATTTTGCCTATATGTAACATTTTTTACATATTTGCCTTCAAAATATTGTGGAGAACATGTGAAAAAAAGTTAGAATTAGCCCTCGTTAACTGCTTAAAAGTGTGTTCACAGAAAAATAAAAATAAAAAATTAACTACTTAAAAGTTAAAAGTGATACCGGTTGTTACTTGTTACTTCATAAAATTTAATGAAATATTACAGCTAATAGATAATAACAAACAAAGTTTAAAGGATTAAGAGATATGGACAGAGATCACATTAGCATCCTAATTCGAACACAAGTTTAATCGAGTTATACTGCGAAGGATTATAATTAGTTTTTTTTTTTTAAAATATTTTCCTTTCCACTTTATTCATTCTCCATACAAAATCTACAAATTTTCTCTTCAAGGTTTCACAGGTTCTCTGTGTGATCATCAGCCATGGAGGGTTCAGGCCAAAATTTCGATCAATCGTTCGAAGAAAACAACATGAATTCACGCAAGAACACTAACGAAGTTGTTCCGGTTATCGAGAACATTGTCTCGTCGGTAAACTTGGAGTGCAAGTTAAATCTTTCGACCATCGCACGTCAGGCCAAGAATACGCAATACGAACCAAAGCGTCTAGATGCCGTCATAATGAGGATCAAGAACCCTAAAACAACCGCTCTGTTTTTTGCTTCTGGAAAAATGTTGTGTACTGGAGCGAAAACCGAACAGGAGTCGAAAACTGCTGCAAGAAAGTACGCGAGGATTTTGCAGAAGCTTGGGTTCCCTGTTAAGTTTGTTGATTTCAAGATTCAGAAGATTGTTGCTTCGTGTGAGGTTAACTTTGATATTCGATTGGAGTCTTTGATGATGGATCACGCAAAGTGTTCGCTTTACGAGCCTGAATTATTTCCTGGATTGATATACACGATCAAGAAATTGAAGTTGAATGTTATTGTATCACCATCTGGAAAGATGGTGATCGCGGGAACTAAGGTTAAGGACGATATATTTAAGGCCTTCGAGATCATCTACCCCATCCTTCAACAATACAAGAAAGTATCGAGAGAAGCGAAGAATAATCGACGCATGTGAAGTTTACAGGAAACGGGAGCTCAAGCGTGTAGATTAAGTTACAAACTTCAATTGTATCAGGAATTAAGCAGAGGAACGAGAAAGTTTCTCGATGATTTGGTCGTTTGAATGAGAGCTGCTATATATAATGTCAAGAAAAGTAATGTAATTTTGATTTTCCAGTAGCAATTGTTGTAGAGTACGAATCTGTCTTGTTTTCGGCTGATAAATGAGAATGCATTTTTTTTTTTTCCTTTTTAGACTCTGAGTTAATACAAATCATACTATGTTGATTTGATTATTGAAGTCATCATCTGACAAATATAAAAGGTACTTCGGTTTTATTTGATATTGTCTTAAGTTTTGCTCATCCTGTGATGTTTGAACATAACCTCAATCTGCATTTGATGTTTCAGAAAACATTATAACGCCAAATTTATTACAAAGAAGCTTTTATTGTTGCAATGGAACTTAGTATCTAGTCTTTCTTGAAAATTGTCATTACAACAGAATTACAGAAGCATAGGATATGGTGCTGCAAGATCCAAATTCTGGAGACATGTAATACTTAAAGCCCCCTTTATGTTGTATTTTAATCGATTAAGTCATGTCGCGGGGTGTCCCGATCAGATTAACAGACCCTTAAGTTAGTCGAGAAACGAACGTAAAGCAGATCCAAGTACTGTTACCAGATGTTAACGAAGAGCTTCATGTCGTATATTCGAGTAATTGCTTAAGTAGTGCCGGTTCAAATAGATCAAATCTTGCTCAGAGTTCTTCGAACAACAATGCCTGTAACTTGATAACAGCTGAACTTTAGACATAAATCAACTGATCATCTGAGCTTCTTTCAAATTTTCCGGGACAGCCATTTGCTATTGGTGATGTTATCATAGATGCTTGATAAGGAATCTACTGAAACTGCTCTCACCATTGGCTTATTGGGGAAGTTGTTTGATTTAATTAATTAGTAGTTAGTGTTCATTTTTTTCTGTCTTTAAATGATCTATACACTTTATCTATTCTTTTTAATTTAATTAACTGTGGTTTTAGAGACAACTTATGTTGCACGGACACGGATAAGACACGACACGGACACGGCGACATAGATTTTAAAAAATTTACAAGGACACGACACGGCATGGACACGTTTTAGTTTCTTATTAATATATATAACAATACCATTAAAATAAAATCTTATCAACAATTTTTTTGGTTTTACTCAGAAAATAAGATCAAACATATATTGACTATACCTTGCAAAGATGAAAGGAAAAAGAGAAATCCGACCTTAATTTTTAAGAATATATTGCGCGGCCCTATCGAAGATGAAGAAAGTTTATTTTCAAGTTTCCTTTACTTTAAAATGATTTTAATCATGAATCTCATTTATTTTGTTGGGAAATCTAGGTTTTAATCACTTAGTGCTCTTATTTGCCCCCTTAAGTTTTAGGATTTTAAAATATTAATCCAAAAGTGTCTGTGCCGTGTCGGACATGCCCTTAAAGCGTGTCCGACACGTGTGTCCACATTTTTTTGATTTATTTCAATTACGGACACGCCACGTGGCGTGTCGGACACGTGTCCATGGCGTGTCCAAAGCGTGTCCATGTCCTAGGCGTGTCCGACACTGCATTTTTTATTTTTTTGAAGTGCCCGTACAACATAGTAGACAACAAACAGAGTACGAGAATGACCGAAAAAACATGAATAAAAGTCATACGAAGTGACAAGAAGCTTAGAAATCTAAACGAAGTTGTTTTACTCAACATGAATAAATAGACTTATGTATTTGAATCTACGCGATTCTTGTTTTGTTTCAAATAGGGTTATATTTGATTAAGATTATAGACTTAGTGGTGGTTGTTGAAAGTTTACTACACAACCCATATTTACTGGATTTTGGTCTAAGCCCAATGGTATTTTGTTGTTCCAACTTCCAAGTCCATTTACTTATGGGCCGAGAAATTCACGAATCATGTTACAATGAACTGGGGTTTTGTCGAAGTCTTATTAGTTTGGGCCTTAAGTAATTTAAGAAAATAATTTACTTTCGCTGGGGTACCATATACTTTTGGACAAGTCATTAGTTTTGGCCTTAAGTAATTTAAGAAAATAATTTACTTTTGCTGGCCTATTATATGCCTTTGGACGAACCTAAAAGTCTTCAAATAATCGGGTTAATCAAATTGTTGTGTTATCAATTAGATCAACGACTTCCAACTTCTTTTCAACCTTTTCGGGCTTCCTAAAATTGCGGTATAAATATTGCGGGTTTGAGCAGATGTTCGTGAAAATTGTCATACACACACTTGTTTGCAGACTATTAGAGGATGAATTAGTTGGTTTTGTGTCCAAACTTTTGATGCTACCACTTCAGAAGTATCCATGTAAACGCAGATTATACTCGTACTAAATAGAGTCTCATCTAAAAATTCAATTTAGTAGAAAAAAAGACATGTATACACTTATATATATTTTTCGAACATATCTAGGATGTAATCTCGTTTATTATTCCTCATATGTAACATTTTATAATAAACGGGTGATGGTAAGATTCGAATACTAGACTTATCAAGTTGTCCCATGTGTTCTCCCCCAAGCTTAGCATCATTTCATTAACCTTTAAGGTTTTGGCGATGGATTAGTCATAATTAAATTGATAAATGGATACGATTCTTATGGCGAATACTTTTCTATGCCATATTCCATTAATCAATTTTATCTATAAACGTCGTCCAGAGTGTTTACTAATTAATCATCATGAATATGCATTAACTATCATATTAACTTTGAAACATATCATTTTGTTTTTGTTAAAGAAGTGACCACCAATTGGAGAAAGCCAACGTTGATAGGAGTTGGTAATAATGGTGGTTGAACTTAGCTATTGACTCTTATAGCACAACCATTTAGTTTTTGGTAAACAACCACTGTCTCAAGCGCTATAAAATACACAAATTGATCAACTCTGAGGAAGACTGAAGCTAAGTCAATTACTTTGTTGAAATCTTTGCATTGCTAAAAATGAAAGTTTTCTAAAAGAGACCCTTACACGCCACATGAATGATGTGGTTTGAGTTTATTAAGGGAAGATCTCATTTATTTTATTACACACCGAAAAACACGGGAAAGAGTCACCTAACTTCATAATTTAGTCACTTTTATTACCCACTTTTTCATCGGATATTTGCTATATCTTTGCTGCCGAATGAAAATGTTAATTCATTTTGCAATAAAAATAATGACAAGAGGATAAATTCCAAATACTATTAAATAACAAGTGTAAGACCTTAGTTAAAATTAATCACATGATGATAAATTATGCCACACCCGGGAAATGGAATTTGTAGCATACTAATCATATGCACAGAATACTTACATAGAGAATTAAAGTTTGGGGTTAGAATTATTCATATATTTGAAAATGTCATGCTATGATAGTGTGACTCAATCACAACCATGTGATCTATACAGTAATACATAATCTTCTTTCAAAATACTAGATATCATAAGATGTGAATACGATTATTTATCTTAATATTAACATTTATATACTTTATCAATAAAAATAATATAATCTATAACACAAAACTTAATCTAATTCGTCTATAGTGCACTAGTAAAGTCAAAACATATATTCGCCAGAATATTCACTAAAGATGTTCGCATGTAATGGAGAAAACACAATATTATCAGATCATTAAGGTTTTCGGATAAAACTTGGAATACTTCGAATTCAATCTAAGTAACTTTTTAAAGTATTCGTACAACATAATTTATTAATATCACGAAAATTAACATGCCAACTTTAAAACAAAGCTATGCTAAATTATATAAAAATAACAAAACTAATATCTCATCACTAACATAACATAAAAACAATTTTCATAAATTCGTGTGGTTGGCCAGTATTTGTCTAGCCTACCCCCCACACTATATGGCCGCCATTATTTACTAACTCTAACAAAAAGTCAACAACAAAAAATCAAAAAATCTATTTTTTTTTTCAACAAAAACTTAAAAAATAAAACAAAACTTCTAATACTTTTCTTCCTCTCTCTCTCTAAAACCTTCTCTCTCTAGAGAAAACCCAGCTCCGCCATTTTCGCCCTCCTCAAAAACCTCACTGCTGTGTATTCTAATGGCGATTTTCAACCGCAAACTCCTCAATCAAACGATCGAAGATCCATCTCCAGCTCTATTCTGTGCTCCGTACTGCAACGAACTGCACAATCCCGAAGGTATTTGTCCACAAATATGTATCGATTCGTGTCTACAAATCTGCAAAATCGCCGAGAATCTGATTCCGCCGCCGGAGCCGTACGATTACGCGATCATCGATAGCGAAGCCAAAAAATCGCACGTAGGACTCTCTCTGTTCCTCACGATCTCGATTTCAGTTCTCGCTACGATTTTTTTCTTGTTGACTTGCTACACGATCTACAAACTGTACAAAAGTTGGTGCAAATCGCGTCGAAGGCGATTTTTGAGCAGAGGAGGAGGTGAACAGAGTGTTGACGATGATTTTGTTGTTGTTGACGAAGATCGTGGACCTGAAATTGACCATCCGATTTGGTACATAAGGACGGTAGGTCTTCAGCCGTCGGTCGTGAGCGCGATTACGGTGGTGAAGTACAAAAAAGGCGATGGATTGGTCGAAGGAACGGATTGTTCGGTTTGTTTGAGTGAGTTTCGTGAGGATGAGATGTTGAGATTGTTGCCTAAGTGTAATCACGCTTTTCACGTGCCGTGTATTGATACGTGGCTCCGATCGCACACGAATTGTCCGATGTGTAGAGCTGGAATCGTGAGTAACGTGGCGGTTTTGCCGTTGCAGGAGGTTGTTGTTGTTGAGAGTTCGGGCGTGGTGGTGGCGGAGGAGGAGAATCGAGGTGGAGAGTCGGAGAGGAGAGAGGAAGGTGTGCGAGAGTTGGGGATCGAGGGAGGTGATGTTGATGATTTGAGAGAAGATGAGGGTAAAATTCGAATGATGAGGAGATCAGTTTCGGTGGATTTTTTGTCGACGAATGCAGGCGTGCGATTGGACAGAAATTCCGATAGTCAATTGAGTGAAGTGAAAGAATCTGGTGTTGGTGAAGAGAGAGTTGATGTTAATAGATTAGTCGGGAGCTCTTCAAATGAGAGGCCGTCTTATGTAAAGAGATCGCTTTCCTGCAGTGCTAAGGTTTAGCTGCTATAAAGTTGTAGAATCTGTTGTTTGAGGAAGAACTCTGAGCAAGATGAGAGTTTTTCGACCAGCTGTATTTAAAATAATTTGGCGAATAAAACAGAAGACGATAAGTTTGTGAATGCCTAATCAAAGAATAGGCATCATAATGTATAAGGTTTACTACAGAGTGTCGTAGTTCAAGGTGTGTTGTGATAAGGAACCAAATGTAAGTAGCAATTTTGGGATCTTGTTTTTCTATGACACGATTATAGTTGATGTGCCGTGATTTATGTATGATACTCGTTTTCGTGCTAAATGCAGAGTAGCCTTTTCATAGACAGTCATTGGCATCTGATAACGGTATATGATTCTACTTTACATTTGATTCTCGTCTAGCCTAAGGTCTGTTAATCTGATCAAAAGCTTCTTTTGACATCATGAATAGCGAAGAGTTTTTAGTTGGTGTTTTATCTCACTTACAATTGGGATTTAGAGTTCGTATAGCTTACACTAATTAATTGGGATTACCCGATTGTTGTTGTTGTATGGTATTTCCCAATCGCTATAGGTCAGAGTGATTTTATATGAAAATCAAAAGGGAATCGAAGTATTACGTCCAGTTTTAAACACTGCAGTATCCCGTGTTGCGCTTGTCGTGACAATGTTGAAGAAGAGGATGGTAAGGATGAAATATTAATAGTTTTAAGTAGGAGATAGTTAGATACTAAAGTTCCATTACAATAATATATGATTATTTGTTATTAATATGGCATTAGAATTTTTTTTGACTTAGGATATGGTTGCTCTGCTACAACAAATGCAGATAGTGGTAATGCTAAAACTTCATTTTACCAGATAAAATCTTAGTGCCGGTGACATGAATCATAGATTTCTTCATCAGAAAATGGCTTCAACGAATAACACAATCTCGAACGTTGATATTCAATGTGAATGAAAAAAGAAGTATGTCATTACTGAACAAAACAGATTCTTACTCTACACCAATTCCTACTCGAAAATCGGTGTTTGTAAATTACATTCTTGATTTTATACCTTTTCCGATTGTAGAAAATCCGTAGGACTCAGATTCCATGAAGAATGGGGTAAATGATATCAAAGGCCTTAAATATGTCGTCCTTCACCATAGCTCCTGCAATCACTATCTGCCCAGACGCATATATCATAACCTTCAAAATTCAATTTCTTGATCTTATATATCAATCCAGCAAATATTTCAGGCTCGTAAAGTGATCTATTGCACGCTCAATCAACAAAGACTCCAATCTAACGTCACAAGAAGCAACAATGTTCTGAATCTTGAAATCAACGAACTTAACTGGGAACACGAGCTTCTGCAAAATCTGCGCTAACTTTCTTGCAGCATTTTTCGACTCTTCTTCAGTTTTAGCTCCGATGTATAATATCTTTCCAGAATAAAAAATCAGGCCAGTGGTTTTAGGGTTCTTGATCCTCATTATGCTGGCATCAAGACGCTTCGGATTGTACTGTGTATTTTTGGCTTGATGTGCGATAGTCGAAAGGTTTAACTTGCAGTCCAAGTTAACAGAGGAGATAATGTTCTGAATGACAGGAACAAGTTCTCGAGTGTTCTTGGATGAACCCATGGCGAGTTCTCCCAGCTATTGATAGAATTTCGTCGGTAACTTAGTATCGGTCAAACACAAACTCACACAAAAACTCTCAAAATCATGACGAGAAACTCTGAAGATTCTGAATGAGGAATCAAGAAAATGAAAATAAAAAAGAAGAATTTGAAATACTTATAGTTGATGCGCAGAGAGTACTCCGGAAGTCCTGAACTAAATAAACTTCTTGTTTGAATCGAGTTGCCTAAACTAGTTATTCTCTAATATATTTTAAGTTTGTTAGTTATAACATATAATATTAATTATCCTCGTTGCTGCCATTACTGACTTTCATGGTGAAATTTCATGGTCCATCAAACCGTTGGTGATTGCTGTCCGGAAGATTTGACCTAAATGGCGGTTCAAGCACCCGCATAGGAATGCTAACCAAGATGCGTATAACCTCGCCCTCTGGACTTTTGAACAATTGGAACTCGTTATTTACATCGTATAATTTGCCCATCACATGATTTTGTGATGGTGGATTTCCTGTAATGAACTATTGTGAGGAAAAAATAAAGTTTAGGTAAAAAATGCAAGAAAAAAGTTTAGGTAAATGGAAAGAGTTTGAATTAGTGATATAGTGTATCATCATAATTGGAGTAGAATGGAAAGAATATTCAAACAATATGGATTATGGGAGACTAAACCAGTCTTCTTATTAAATGACATAGTTGATTTAATCTAACTTAATTTGTAAGGTTAAATTGAGAAATTAATAATACGATGTCATAAAGGAATATAAATTATAAGGTTAAACTTGGAAATTAAAAGTTTGGTGTCACAAATACCTCTTCCTTTATATATTAACATAGATATATTCTGCTTTTTGCTTCAAAAAAAAAAAACTTATAATTTAATCCTTTCTCTTTTTCCGTATAAATTAATCCCCGCAAAGTTCTACTAATTAAATCCTAATTCGACTCAACTTCTTTATCCAAACTGTTTCTTGGGTTTTAATGCATTCTAAATCTCTTTCTCAAAAAAATATTAACATACAAAGGAAAAAAATGTTTTAGAGATTCCAAAAAGAAAGCCATATGGTATTTTGTAAGTGTAATTATATTTTGACACCCTCCGTTTTAATTATTCACTCAAAATCTTCATTATTTTTTTAAAACGAAACTCATATAAGTGCAAAAGAATTAAAACTTCTAAAATGGTATTTAATACCCTGCCAAACATTTTCCTAAGGATACAAAGATGCAAAAATAAGCCATATAGCGATTTTGTAGGTGTAATTATATTTTCACATCCTCCGTTTTAATTACTCACTCAAAATGCTTTATTTTTTTTAAAAACGAAACTCATATAAGTGCATGAGAATTAAAACTCCTAAAATGGTATTTAATACCCTGCCAAACATTTTCCTAAGTATACAAAGATGCAAAAATGTGCATAGAACACCAATAAATTTCATCACATGGCCTTGTGAGAGTTAGTTGAAACAATTAGAATATTTGAGAGTTAATGGCAAATTCATAGTGCGAATTGTAAGGTTTGCTTATTATACCACAAACTATCTGGACCCGGGGCACTATCTCCATCCATCTCCAACACCGTGGCATGAATCTCATCATCTGACGGCAAGCGAATGAGCTCGTCGTTATCAGCTTCATTAACCAAATTTGGGATAACTTCGTGAATGAGCTCATGATTAGCTGAAATATCATTCGAGACACCAAAAATATCCTCATAATATCTCGAAATATGAGCGGCAATTTCCTCTTTATTGATAGAAATCTCTCCGTCTATCATAAGGCAATTAATGCCCACCCTTGAAGATTTGATGGCAGCCGAACGATGGAAGAACTCCGTGCTGCGATCACCCGCCGCCAGCCATTTGTTACGACTTTTTTCTTTCAAAAGAATCTCCTGTTGAGTTAAAGCAAGTTCAAGATCCACGTGAGCAGCAACTTCTCGAGCCAAATTCTGATCCGTCGCTCCATTAACCAATATTTCATTGTGAACCTCACCAAGCGCGGATTCCGCCTCAGATATCCGATTATCCAGCATCCCAAAAACTGATTTGTTCCAATCACGCGAGGTTGTACGAAGTATTTTCAGCTGTAGTTGCAATGCATGCATCGGATGCATAGTTTAGATCTCAACAATCTCATACCACAAACTATCTAACTACTCTCCGAATATAAAATAGATAAAAGCATGTCTTTTTGAATTAATAATTTAACTTTTTGATAATTTTAATCGAAGTATATAATATTATTGGCTTCGATTTTAGTGGTAATAATAAATTAGTTTCAATTGTTATTACTATTATATAAAAAAATGTATTAGCTAATTTCTGTCTAATAACTAAAACCGAGGAAATCTAAAGCATTGAACGTGCATGAACGCTTTGGTCCCTACCATGAGGCACTCACACAAAGTAAAATGAGTATCTAACCAAAATTTAAATTAGAAAAACACAACATGGTACAGAAACAATTCGTAATTATACATTGGGCCATTAAAATGGATTCCCATGAACACAACAATCACAATCTTTACGAATCACTTAATACTCTGGAAAACTAAGAAGTTTCACTTTCCTCAATGATTTGCTTCAAACTCGAGAAAGAGATGCTCTATAAGTATTGTTTAGCCTGAAACAAATTCACAAAGACAACGACGATTACAACTCGGCTACATTCTCCTCTCCAAAACTTTGGAGCGAAAGAAAGCTTGAGACATGAAGTCTTGCCTCAACACAATTGTGCTCTTCAAAATTTTTGACCTTTAAAGTAGTTTTATTCTTATTGCTATAGTAGGAAAGATCGGAAACCCCCCCTAATAGCAAGATGTCGCCATCTTTGAAAACTTTGATAGGATAAATATGCTCGTAGCATTCACCAACACAACCATGGGGTTTACTGATTACAAACTCTTTCGTCCACGATTCCTCTACACCATATTCCTTCATTACCCATATCACAATTTCATTCTCCGAGGTATAATAATCACATAAGCATAGGTGATCCCCTAATACTACCACATCACCGAAACGTTTTCTAGGCCCTTGAAGACGAGGAGGAGGAGAGAAGGCCTTGAACAGTTCCGTTTCAAGATCAAAACATGAAATCAGTAGAGATCCTTCTAAATCTGACACCAACCAGTGAAGATTACCGTTCAGAAATGCTCCATCTGCACAAAAACCGTATGAGTGGATAGAATCAGGTGGAACGCTCCTCCACAAGCCTGTTCCGAGGGTGTAAACACGACATTCAGGCTTTTGAATGCTTAGTAATGAATTATTTGCATGGTTAACTTCGCATTTATGGTAAATACTTACAACCTTGTATTGACCAGTCGTCTTGCTTACCCCAAAACCATACGCGACTGTGCCATAATCAGAAATCACTCCTGGAACCAGAAGATTGATATACTCACCTATAATTGGATTGCAGATGTAAAGAGATCTTGGTCTGCATAAATCCCGCAAGAAAATCAAACCATTAACTGATCCCTCCATTACTATATCAGTACCAGGGGCATTAATGGAAGCCATCCGCTGGAATGTTGCAACAGGAACATAGTGAAGCTCGTGTTGATCAAGCTCGAGCTCATCTTCAAATTCATATATTCTTAATAAAAATGGTAAGCTTACATAGCGGTAGACAATTAGGCCCGGGGCGGATTTGGAAAGATGGACATTGGCGAATTCAGGAGTCTTGATAAGTTCATACCACGACTTGCAAACGGATTTGCAATTAATGATGGTTTGTATGGGAAGTCTTGAAAGAATATTTGTAATGATTTCTGTTGGAAGATCCGGCAGATTTCTCAGGAATCTTTGATCCATTTCTCCAATCGCTTCCCAAGCTCTCTCTATCTATACATACAAATGCATACTTAATATCAATGATTTCATAATTCGCTGCAGAATAGCAACAAGAAAATAAAAAGAAGATAAAATACTCTCAAGATTCTACTGATCAAAAATATGAACTCCACTTTGAGCGTGAATGATGCCGTTTTGGAACAAGCCAAGGCTAACAAAGTATTACACGTGGAGCGCTTTGATTCGATGATTTTTAAGTGTAATTACCACGAGAAGGGAATTATGGAAATACACGTGCTTCCGTTATAACATTAGATTGTTTCTATTAATTGCTTTTAGTCTTTCAAGTGATATATATAGCTACAAAATGTAGAGATCATTTTCTCCCACCTCATTTTCTCGCTATCTTCTTCCTCACTTCTCTTATTACTACTGCCAATACTAATATTTCTATTATCTGTTAAAATGACTCAAGAATACGATCATGAATTTATACATCAAGTTCAAGTGATCGTATCTATGCCAGAAATCTAGCAACGTCTGTCCCCGAGAAGCCAGTTCATGACACACACACACACACACACTCAACAATAATTTGCTAAGATTTAAATTTAAATTTTCAGTTAACTCATCAACAGAATTTGATTATTCAAACTGCAATCAATGATGACCAAAATTAGATTTTATGAATAACATACCTTTGATATATTTCTCAGACGTCAGCTAACGATTGTAGGAGTAGCTGTTGACATCGTCTACGTTATTTGAAAAGATGAAAGAGACGGAAGTTTTAAGTTTTAGGGTTCCACATGAGTTTTGTAGGGTTTCTTCAAGTTTTCAACAATAGTTCATTTATAGGAGATGGGCCAACAATTTTGGGCTGAGGGACGAATTATTAATTTATAATATGGAGAAAAGACTTATGATTTTATGTCCCGCTTTGTATTTTCTTTTGTGTAGCATATATATTAACCAAATTTTCAAGTTTAAGATTTAATATCAGATGAAATAGAATGCTTAGAAGGTATATCATGAATTCTTTGATTGAGGTCGAGATCGAGCACCGTAATCCACCTGTCTTTCTTGTATTAAGATCATATATACGTATCACCATTACAAATAGTAGACACAAAATGAGACGGAAGAAGATTTTACTGATCAACGAATGGGCTAGTGAAATAGTTCTAGACTTAAATTAGTTATCGAGGCTTTTCTCTCTTTAAATCGATAGAGATTCCTTTATTTTGACGCTTTAAAATGTACTAGTGTTTTACTACTTTTGAATTGACACATTGACGTGCTCACACACACACACTTGCACTCGCCCCAACTCTAACAGATAGTACAAACACGTCCAAAGTTTACTTTAGTGCAATGCGATTGTGTTACTTTTTGCGGAAAATTGATCCAAATTTCTAAACAACAAAGTATGTTAGTTATTACTATCGTAAACTAATCATTGAAATATTAGCTGCTAAGTTGTCAGTTAGTTTGCTGATCATAACACAAAAATTCATCACTTGTAAATCACTGAAAACCAATTCATAAAATTCCTCTTTGCTCCTTGGATGTAGATTGAAGATCACATTGATCTTTCAATCGAACCAAATAAAATTATTCGGGTTGCTTTATTGTTTTCAATTCATTGTTCTTCGTTTAAGAGCATATCATCTGATCATTTTGATTTTGATTAATCGAGTAGATTCAATATCAATTTGGTTTGAGTTTGATTAATTCACAACAAAGTGGTGTGGTGAGCGTGGAGATCAAACCATGGCGTTTTTCTTTTTCCGGTTTGCTGTGCATTTTCCTTTTCTGATTTGATATTTTTCTTTTCTTTTTTGCCTTTTTCTTATTTGATTTAAAAATGTAAATTTTTGACAAAACTCTTTGCAGAAGTAAAAAACGTTCTTTTGGGCAATGAGAATTGGAAATTTAAGTTGGGTAAAATCTGAAATGTCAAAATATCCAAAAAAATACCTACAAACACACATTGTGGTTTACGTTGCAAAAAAGTTACAATTCATTGTTTATTTTGCTGGCAATTGCAATTTGCGGTGTAATCCACAAAAAAAA
Source organism: Misopates orontium (assembly GCA_946800315.1). Classification (NCBI taxonomy): domain Eukaryota; kingdom Viridiplantae; phylum Streptophyta; class Magnoliopsida; order Lamiales; family Plantaginaceae; genus Misopates; species Misopates orontium. Next base: position 3,253,778 of record OX326948.1, on the reverse strand, counting down.
CGTTACAATTCGCGGTATGAACTTACCATTAGGTCAATATTTGATGAAATTTTGGATGTATTTTATTCACAACAAAATGTTTCAATCTAATATTGAAAAGGATTTAGGGGATTAAAGTACAAATCTAACTTACATGATACCCATCTGCTAGCTATTGCCTTCAACTTATTAGCTTCTGTTTTTGCGCTAAATTCACTACAGTTGCAAACCTTATGGCATGATTTGTCTACCATTGCTCAAATACTTCCAACTCAACTAGTCAAAACCATTATCTCTACTATTGAAGCTAAAAAGACACCCACCTATTATGCTGATTTTATTTCGAAAATTGAATAAAAGAAATTTTTACTAAGTTCTATTGTCTATAATAGTTGTTTTATCCATGACAACATTGTTGTTTTGGAGAATTTCGAGCATTAGGATTTAGGAACGCGAAAAAATATTACATACCAAATAGTTTTTCGACCGTGTTACAGTTTACGTGTAGCATATTTGCCACCGCATTTATGAAAAACGTTGTTTTTTCTCTACTACTGGCTTTCTTCAATAGATTTTTAAATTGTTCCTGAAAATCGGTCTATGATATGCAATATGAGTTGCATAAAGTATTTCTATAGAACCTCTATATTCTACACATTATGAATTAATCAACAATTTGAAAAATTAATATGAAACACTAAATAAATAACTAAACATAAATCCGCGATAGAATGACCATATGTTTAGTTTATATTATTTAAACGTATATGACAAGGTTCAATTTCAGATTTATAAAAAAATGTAATAATAGTAGTAAGTATCTATAAATACACTTGTTCTTTATCTAAAATATATTTCATTAGACAAAATAAGGATGACAAATCGTAAGTAAATAAAAAAATCGACTTTAATTTTTGTCTCTTTCAGAGCGTAAGCCAGGAGCTTGGGATGCATCTACTTAAATGTGGATTTTTATTTGGTTATAAAACTTTTGAAACTTTTTATATCTCAACAATCTCTTATTACCACAAACTATCTAACTACTCTCCGAATATATAATAGATAAAAGCATGTCTTTTTTTATTAACAATTTAACTTTTTGATAATTTTAATAAAAATATATAATATTATTGGCTTCGATTTCAGTTGGCTGGTAATAATCAATTAGTTTCAATTGTTATTACTATTATATAGAAAAATGTATTAGCTAATTACTGTCTAATAACTAAAACTGAAGAAATTAATTTAAAGCATTGAACGTGAACGCTTTGGTCACTACCATGAGGCACTCACACGAAGTAAAATGAGTATCTAACCAAAATTTAAATTAGAAAAACACAACAACATGGTACAGAAGTAATTCGTAATTATACATTGGGCCATTAAAATGGATTCCCATGAACACAACACTCACAATCTTTACGAATCACTTAATATTCTGGAAAACTAAGAAGTTTCACTTTCCTCAGTGATTTGCTTCAAACCCAAGAAAGAGATGCTCTATAAGTATTGTTTAGCCTGAAACAAATTCACAAAACAATGATATTCTCATAGACAACAACGATTACAACTCGGCTACATTCTCCTCTCCAAGACTTTGGAGCGAAAGAAAGCTTGAGACATGAAGTGTTGCCTCAACACAATTGTCCGTCTGCTCTTCAAAATTTTTGACATTTAAAGTAGTTTTATTCTTATTGCTATAGTAGGCAAGATCGGAAACCGCCCCTAATAGCAAGATGTCGCCATCTTTGAAAACTTTGATAGGATAAATATCCTCGTAGCATTCACCAACACAACCATGGGGTTTACTGATTACAAACTCTTTCGTCCACGATTCCTCCACACCATATTCCTTCATTACCCATATCACAATTTCATTCTCCGAGGTGTAATCACATAAGCATAGGTGATCCCCTAATACTACCACATCACCGAAACGTTCTCTAGCCCCTTGAAGACGAGGAGGAGGAGAGAAGGCCTTGAACAGTTCCATTTCAAGATCAAAACATGAAATCAGTAGAGATCCTTTTAAATCTGACACCAACCAGTGAAGATTACCGTTTAGAAATGCTCCATCTGCACAAAAACCGTATGAGTGGATAGAATCAGGTGGAATGCTCCTCCACGAGCCTGTTCCGAGGGTGTAAACACGACATTCAGGCTTTTGAATGCTTAGTAATGAATTCTTTGCATGGTTAACTTCGCATTCATGGTAAATACTTACAACCTTGTATTGACCAGTCGTCTTGCTTACCCCAAACCCGTAAGCGACTATGCCATAATCGGAAATCACTCCTGGAACCAGAAGATTGATATACTCACCTATAATTGGATTGCAGATGTAAAGAGATTTTGGTCTGCATAAATCCCGCAAGATAATCAAACCATTAACCGATCCCTCCATTATTATATAAGTACCAGGGGCATTAATGAATGCCATACGCTGGAATGTTGCAACTGGAACATAGTGAAGCTCGTGTTGATCAAGCTCGAGCTCATCTTCAAATTCATATATTCTGAATACAAATGGTAAGCTTTCTTTCCGGTAGACAATTAGGCCCGGGGCGGATTTGGAAAGATGGACATTGGCGAATTCAGGAGTCTTGATAAGTTCATACCACGACTTGCAAACGGATTTGCAATTAATGATGGTTTGTATGGGAAGTCTTGAAAGAATATTTGTAATGATTTCTGTTGGAAGATCCGGCAGATTTCTCTGGAACCTTTGATCCATTTCTCCAATCGCTTCCCAAGCTCTCTCTATCTATACATACAAATGCATACTTAATATCAATGATTTCATAATTCGCTGCAGAATAGCAACAAGAAAATGAAAAGAAGATAAAATACTCTCAAGATTCTACTGATCAAAAATATGAACTTCACTTTGAGCGTGAATGATGCCGTCTTTGAACAAGACAAGGCTAACAAACTATTACACGTGGAGCGCTTTGATTCGACGATTTTTAAGTGTAATTACCACGAGAAGGGAATTATGGAAATACACGTGCTTCCGCTATAACATTAGATTGTTTTTATTAATTGCTTTCAGTCTTTCAAGTGATATATATAGCTACAAAATGTATAGATCATTTTCTGCCACCTCATTTTCTCTCTATCTTCTTCCTCAGTTCTCTTATTACTACTGCCAATACTAATATTTCTATTATCTGTTAAAATGACTCAATAATGAGATCATCAATTTATACATCAAGTTCAAGTGATCGTATCTATGCCAGAAATCTACCAACATCTGTCCCCGAGAAGCCAGTTCATGACACACACACACACACACACTTAACAATAATTTGCTAAGATTTAAATTTCAATTTTCAGTTAACTCGTCAACAGAATTTGACTATTCAAATTGCAACAAATGATGAACAAAATTAGATTTTACGAATAACATACCTTCAATATATAGCTCAGACGTCAGCTAGAGATTGTTGGAGTGGCTGTTGACATCGTCTTCGTCATCTGAATTGACAGAAAAGATGAAAGAGACGGAAAGTTTTAAGTTTTAGGGTTCCACATGAGTTTTGTAGGGTTTCTTCAAGTTTTCAACAATAGTTCATTTATAGGAGATGGGCCAACAATTTTGGGCTGAGGGACGAATTATTAATTTATAATATGGAGAAAGACGTATGATTTTATGTCTCACTTTCTATTTTCTTTTGTGTGGCATATATATTCACCAATTTTTCAAGTTTAAGATTTAATATCATATGAAATAGAATGCCTAGAATGTATATAATGAATTCTTTGATTGAGGTCGAGATCGAGCACTGTAATCTGCCCGTCTTTCTTGTATTAAGATCATATATACGTATCATCATCACAAAGAGTAGACATAAAAATGAGATAGAAGAAGATTTTACTGATCAACAAATGGGTAATGAAATAGTTCTAGACTTAAATTAGTTATCGAGGCTTTTATCTCTTTAAATCGATAGAGATTCCTTTATTTTGACGCTTTAAAATGTACTAGCATTTTACTACTTTTGAATTGACACATTGACGTGCTCACACACACTCACACTCGCCGCAACTCTAACAGATGGTACAAACACGTCTAAAGTTTATTTTAGTGTAATGCAATTTACCTTTTTTTTGGTTTTTTTTTTTTTTTTTGTTACAAGGGGAGGAACAGAACCCAAAAGAAATTAACACAAACTAATCAGGAATATTTGGCCAACTCAAACCTCCCACACGTCAAACAGAAGACGAGATGCAATATGCACAGGAGGGTGTGCAAGGCGTTGCATTCCGAACTCTAAAGAATGTCCCATGGCAGCAAGACCATTCGCTACTTTATTAGTTTCTCTGTAGTCGTGACAACTTCACATGACGAGAATTTCGACATAAGATTCCGGCATGCCTCAAGCATAGGTCTAAGAGGATGAAACATCGGAGAAGGCTTGGTGAGAAGAGCAACCACAATTTGGGAGTCACAAAAAATCACAACATGCCTGTAATCCAACTGCCTTGCTTCAGTAACACCAAAATAAACACCTCAAAGTTCCACCACCGTGAAGAACCCCAACCCACGTTTGCTGCAAAACCCGAAAGCCAATGGCCGTTGTGATCACAAAGAGTACCTCCACACGCAATTTCTCCAGGATTTTCTTTTGCACTACCGTCGACATTAATTTTGACCACACCAACAGGAGGGCGTATCCAAATCAGGCCACGAACGGAACGAGAAACCCCCGGATTTTGCAACTCATTGAGCTTGGGCTATTACTTTCTCGGTTGCTTGTTGGAAGATTTGGCAATGGAGGAACAAGGAAATTTTCGAGGGCCTTCAATGCCAGCCTATAAATGCACCAAAGTGTAATGCAATTTACTTTTTGTGAAAAATTGATTCAAATTTATAAACAACAAAGTATGTTAGTTATTACTATCGTAAATCAATCATTCAAATATCTTTTTGCTCTCATGTATGAACATTAGCAATAAATTACTAAAAATCTCCAACACTACACGTTAAATTATGTAACTCACATGAGAGAATTTAGGACATGTATTCTATGTTAAATTCTTCTTTTTATTTTTTCAAGTTCTATTCTATAATATTATTAATTGACCATATCCTAGATCTTGACAAAAACATAAATTCGAAGACATAGTATGTAATACTTATGTGTGGTTAATTATATATTTAATTTATAAAGTTAAAATCTGAATTTAGCAATTTGATGTTATGACTGTATTTTAAATTATTAGTATAAAGTTAGAAATCAAAAGTCCAATATCTTGTCTTCCTTTATATATATGCGCAAGAATATCATTCACATTGGATTTAATTTTATGAAGTATAAGATTCTTAACAGGGAACCCGAGCTTCTGCAAATATTTCACGGAAACTTTCTTGCATCATTTTTTGACTCTTCTTTGGTTTTAGCTCCGGTGCATAACATATTTCCAGAACCGAAAAACTGCTGGTTTTAGGATTCCTGATCCTCATTATGACGGCATCAAGACGCTTTGGATCGTACTCTGTATTCTTGGCCTGACGTGCGTTGGTCGAAAGGTTTAACTTGCAGTCCAAGTTAACTGAGGAGACAATGTTCTGAAATAACAGGAACAACTTCTTGAGTGTTGTTGGATGAATCCATGGCGAGTTGTTCCGACGATTGATTGTAAATCATCGATAACTGCTTTTCAATCAAAAATTCCATTGCTTGCATTCACCAAAACTCTGGGAATCTTGATGAAAAACTGTGAAGACTTTCAGTTGAGAATGTAGAAAGTGGAGATAAAAACATTTGAAATAGATAAACAAAGTCAACCTTAATTTCGGAGTTCTTTTGCGTCTTTTTTGAGGCGCATGGCAGCATTTGGGCACAAAAGACATGTCTTTTGCCTCCGAATGTAGGCCCTGTGAAAGTTTAGAGGGTAAAATGCATCAAACCCCCAACCTATACACCTTTTTACAAGTTATCATCTAACCTTTAGTTTCTTGCAACTAACCCCCCAACCTATTGAAAAATGTGCAAACGGTCCCCTGAAGCCAAATCCAACGGTCAGAAATGTAGTAATGTGGTCAAATCCAACAATTGGATTTGGGTTCAGGGGGCGGTTCGCACATTTTTCAATAGGTTGGGGGATTAGTTGTAAAAAATAATAGGTTAGGTGGCAACTTATAAAAGAGGGCATAGGTTGGAGGGTTTAATAGGTAAGTTTAGATCCAAAAAGGCCATTTGTGATCAAATTAGCCCCGGACAAGCTCTAATCCGAGCTAGAGTTTAGAATATGTACGCCCTAGTTTTTGAGACGTTAATGCATCTATTCAAATTTAAAGTTATTTGGTAATATAACTTTTTGATACGTTTAAGCTTGCAATATAAGAACCTATTTGAGTTATATTTTATTCTAGTTTCTTATAATTATAGTATCATAAACTATTAAATATTACTCTCAAAATAAATAATAGATAAAAAGCATGTTCTATATTAAGATTTAGTTTTTAATTTTAATTAAAATATATTTTATCAGTAGATGCCATTCTGTTGGTTGGTAATCATCAATTAGTTTGAATTTTGTTTATTATTATTATTATTATTATTATTATTATTGAAAGGTCTAATAACTAGAACTAAGGAATTTAAGTTCTATATCTTACAAAAAGAAAGGAATTTGTTTTGATTTCTTTTCCATTTTACAGCTGTGCTACGAAGAAATATAAATTTCTAAAACAAAATTTAAGGATTTCATTTAATTAGAAAAACACTTCCACATTGTACAGAAATATAATTTGATAGGGCCATCGAAATGGATTCTCAATAATTTGCCTCAAACTCATAAAATAAATACTGTATAAGTACTGTTAGCCTTCACAAACTCACAAAATATTGGTATTCTCAGAGACAGAAAAGATTAGTAACTGGCGACATTTTCCTTTGCAAAACTTCGGAGCGAAACAAAGCTGGAGACATGAAATCTTGCCTCGACATGAGCATGATCAAACATTTTGACCATTGAACGAGTTTTAATCTTGCTGTAATAATAAGCAATCTGGGAACCCCAGAATAGCAACATGTCACCATCTCTGAAAACTTTGATAGGATAAATAGCGTCACACCATGTGCGAACCCAACCATGGAATGTACTGATTACATATTCTTTTGTCCAAGATCTCTCCAGCCCATATTCCTTCATAAACCATATAACAACTTCTTTATTCGAAGTATAATCACATAAGCATAGGTGATCCCACAACACGACCACATTACCAAAACATTTTCTGGGTCCGCGAATACAAGGAGGAGGAGGAGAAAAGGTCTTGAAGATTTCTGTTTCGAGATCAAAGCATGAAACCGATAGGCATCATTGGACACTAACCAGTGAAGATTACCGTTCAGAAATGCGCCATTTGAACAACAATCATAATTGTGGAAAGAGTCAGGAGGAACGCTCCTCCACAAGCCTGTTCCCAGAGTGTAAACACGACATTCAGGCTTTGGAACGCTCAATAATGAACCCTTTGTGTGGTTGATTACGAATTCATGGTAAATCCGTACAACCTTGTGTTGGTCAGTCGTCTTGCTTACCCCAAACCCGAGCACAGCTAAGCTGGAAAGTTTAAATATTTTTTTCTGGATATGGAAGATTGATATACTCAGGCGTGATTGGATTGCAGATGTAAAGATCATTATGTTTTTTGGAATTATCCCGCAAGAAAAGAAAGCCATTAGCCGAGCCCTCCATTAATGTATGTACCATCACAAGGGGGCCTTATGAACGCCATGCGCTCGAGTGTTGCAACTGGAACATAGTGAAGCTCATGTTGATCAAGCTCGATCTCATCTTCAAATTCAAATATTTTGAATAAGTTTGAGCGCCGATTACCATGGTTAACAATTAAGCCGGAAACAGATCTTTTTAATCTTTTTAGACAGTAGATATGTCGTATTTAATTATCGTCGTATACATCTATCCTAGTTTTTGTGTTATTGAAATTATTTGATTGAACTTTGAAAAATTTCCAAGCTGCCTACGTACGTAACCCAACTAAGTGAATCGAGCATCACGTAGTTCTAGCATTACAACCCAAAGAAAGTAGAAATATTGTAATCTAAAGCAAAGCAAAAACTAAAGTAAAGTTCTCTAAACAGAAAATAAACTCTTGAGCAAATTGTTGATTATGTCTTGACTTGTGCGTAGAATCTTCATAAGTTGTGAGCATTCCATGGCCTTGCCGAAGAGAATCAGGGAGAATGAAGATTCAGTGTTGACCGTAAATTGTTATACTGACGTATGATACAACATTCAATCATGAGATTAGTTTCAGTAATTCTTAACTGCATCAGTAACAATTTCATAGAAGTTCATATATATATGATCACTTCACTAAAATGGAAGTATCAAATATTTGGAAAATGTCAAACAGAGTAGGAACTATCATATGCTTCTCTTATATTGGCCTATGTACAAGAAGATGTTGACCATCGGATTACTAAGTTCCATCAGAATTATAACCTTTTCCACTTAAGGTATCATTTGTCTGCAGCGATGAACAGAGATTTGCGGTTATGTTTACACAATAAGCAAGCTACGAAAAAAATTGAGTTTGGATTGAATTTAGGTACATGTTGAAATTCACAAATTGCTTCATCAGAGAATAACTTCAATTATCATATAATTTGTATGGACGATGGACAGCCAGTATATGAAAGAACTCTACATTGCCACTTATCAATGCTAAACCAGAAATATACCTAAGCCAAATGAGAGTGAGTTGGGACGATTATGTGTGGGCAAGATAAACTTGATGAGCCTAGAAATCGATCAGGCTACTCGCATAGGGCACACTCCTCAATAGTGACCGCATCAAACGCACCTACTACGTGGAGTCATGAGGGATAGAGTATATGACATGCCAAACAATTGCAGTCTCAATAGCAATCGCCTGACATGCCACCATCTCTCTAAGGTTCTCAGTCCCATTCTACCAATACACTAAGAACTCGGAGGACTTATGATGACGTATATGACTCATTGGGCTGCACATTATACTAGTAGTCTATCAAATGACCCCTTCCACGTCAAGGCTGATCGAATGACAAATGACCCATCTACTCCGTTAAGCTGAAAGGGAGCTTCTCACGAGGGATCATGCTTTGACACCATCGCAACCCTTAGTTTATGCATTAAGTTTGTATATACATTTCTGAGTTTATGCCTTCTACGGTTTGCCAAAAATCCACGGACCTTGTTGCTTCGCTTCTCTGTACGCTTTCTTGAATTGTTGAAGGATGGGGTAGATGACATCAATAAACCTTAAATATGTCGTCCTTCACTGTAGTTCCCGCCATCGCTATCTTTCCAGACGCATATATCATAACCTTCAATTTCGATTTCTTGATCTTGCATATCAGTCCAGGAAATGTTTCAGGCTCGTAAAGTGCTTTGCATGCTCGATTATCAAAGACATCGATTATCAAAGACAACTCCAATCGAATACCAAAGTTAACGCCATATGAAGCAACAATGTTCTGAATCTTGAAATTAACAAACTTAATGGGGAACCCGAGCTTCTGCAAAATCCGCACATACTTTCTTGCAGCAGTCTTTTGACAGTTTAAGCTATCAATATAAGAATCTCTTGGAGTTATATTTTTGTTCTATTTTCTTATAATTATGGCACCATAACTATTAGATTACTTTCAAAATAAATAATAAATAAAAAGAATATTTTATATAATTATTTAAATTATTTATTTTAATTAAAATATTTTTATCATTAGCTGCAACTCTGTAGGTGGGTAATAATCAATTAGTCTCAATTATTATTATTATTACTGAGAATAATGTCTCAGAAAATTAAGGTCGAATAACTAGAACTAAGTAATTTAAGCCCTATCATAATTAGGCACGCACTCACTCATATTTCTAAAATATAGTTATAAAGATCAAAAATTAAGTTTTTACTAATAAACAAAATTCGTCCTTCGGCAATCAATTTACAGCTACGTATGATCGAAAGAAAATAATTTGTTTTGGTTTCTTTCCATTTACAACTTTGCTACGAAGAAATATAAATTTCTAAAAAAAAAAAAAAAGGATTCCATTTTAGAGAAACACTACCACATGGTACACAAATAACTTGTAAATATAATTTGAGAGGGCCATTGAAATGGATTCCCCGATAATTTGCCTCAAACTCATGGAAAAGATACTCTATAAGTATTGTTAGCCTGTACAAATTCACAGAATATTGGTATTCCCAAACACAAAACAAGACTAGAAACTCGCCACGTTTTCCTTTGCGAAATTTCGCATCGAAAGAAAGCTGGAGACATGAAGTCTTGTCTCGACACGAGCACATTTAATCAGTTCGACGCATAAAGTAGTTTTGGTTCTATTGTTATAATAGGCAAGGTTGGAATCCTCCCAAAATAGCAAGATGTCACCGTCTCTAAAAACTTCCATAGGATAATAAGCATATTTCAATTCGGCAGCGCCACCACAGAATCTTTGACAATGAAGATTATTGACTACAATTTCTTTTGTCCAAGATTTCTCCAGCCCATATTCCTTCATAATCCAGATAGCAACTCCATTCGAGGTATTAACACATAAGCTTAGGTGATCCCCCAATACTGCCAGATTACTAAAACATTCTTCTTCACTACATTCGCCAATACAAGGAGGAGGAGGAGAAAAGTTCTTGAATAGTTCCATTTCAAGATCAAAACATGAAACCGGTAGGGATCCCGTTAAATCTTGCACCAACCAGTGAAGATTACCGTTCAGAAATGCGCCATTCGAACCACAAGAATAATCATGGGCATAATCAGGTGAAATGCTCCTCCACAAGCCTGTTCCCAGAGTGTAAACACGACATTCAGGCTTTGGAATGCTCAATAATGAACCATTTGCATGGTTAATTTCGCGTTCATGGTAAATCCAAACAACCTTGTATTGACCAGTCGTCTTGGTTACCCCAAACCCGTAGACGTCTCTGCTAAAATCATCAACGATCCTTTTTGGGTAAGGAAGATTGATATTCTCGCGCGTGATTAGATTGCAGATGTAAAGATCATTAGGTGTTATGGATGAATCCCGCAAGAAAAGCAAACCATTAGCCGAACCACCCATTATTATACCAGCACAATGGGGCCTTATGAAGGACTGTTGCGACTGGGACATAGTGAAGCTCGTGTTGATCAAGCTCGATCTCATCTTCAAACTCAAATATTTCGAAGAACTTTCTGTAAGAATCACGGTAGACAATTAGGCCGGGAACAGATCTGGAAAGATGAGCATTGGCAAATTCAGGAGTCTTTAAAAGACAGAACCATGACTTGCAACTAATGATGCATGGTTCGTATGGGAAGTCTTGAGAGGATATCTGTGATGAGTTAGATACGGCAGGTCTTTCAAGAATCTTTTACTCATATTGCTTTCAAGCTCCCTCTATCAATCTATCTGTACATGCATATGTCGATCAGTTATTTCGTCGTGTTTTTATATTCATAATAACAAGAAGAGAATAATCTCAAGACTCCACTGATCAAATATGCAACATCACAAACAAAGCTGCTACGCAATCAGTTAGAATTAATTAGCTGACTAATAGAGGTTGGGGAATTATAACAAGGGAGAATAGACTTAACGGAGGAGAGATTAAAATTTACAGGAAGAAAGAAATTAAATGAGAAAAATTACGATCAGCAATAATATTAATTATAATCAACTCATGAACTTGTTCGACATTAAGACTTAACCCTCTATTTATAAGCGCTAAACAATAGAAACCTCGCATAACTAGAACTATTAACAAAAGTAATAAGATAAACTAGACTCCTGATCTAACAACAACAACAAAAAATAAATAAATCCTAAATAAGCAATAATTCTATAATCCTAAATAATTTATAATTCTATATTCTTAATCAATGACTGGCACTTATCAATTACAATATCTTCTCGTTCAATAAACCTCTAAGTCATGAACGAAATTCGATTATTCAAATTGCAAATAATGATGAACAAAATTAGATATTACAAAGAACATACCTTCAGACGTCAGCTAGCGATTGTTGAGGTGGATATTGACAGCGTCTTCGTGCTTTTTGACGGAAACAAAATATTGAAAATAGAACCAAAGGTAAAAAAAGGGGGAAAATTCATAAAACCCCCCTTGTGGTTTAGAAAACCTGCACGGAATCCCCTTGTGGTTTGATAATTACCTAGAATCTCCTTGTGGTTTCAAAAACCCTGCACAGAATTCCCTTGTGGTTTCAAAAACCCTGCACAAAATCCCTAATCTGATAAATTCCGTCAGAGAGTGGCGATCACTCGCTCTATGTGAGAGTGGGTCTAATTTTTGTGTACTTTTTCGAATTAAAAAGTCTATTTCACCCTTAAAAACTGAAAACATGAAACCTCCTTGTGGTTTGACAACATGCACGAAATCCCCATGTGGTTTGAAAACCCTGCACAAAATGGTTTGAAAACCCTGCACAAATATCCCTGTTTTTTTGTTTTTTTTTTAAACATCCCGATTTTTTTTTAAAAAGAAGTTAAAAATAAATAAGGGCAACTTAGTCATTCTTAAATAAAACTAACGGAGTTATGTTAAATTTAACGGAAGGGAATGTGTGCAGAGTTTTTGAAACCACAAGGGATTTTAGGTAGTTTTCAAACTACATGGGGATTTTGTGCAGGTTTTCTAAACCACATGGGGGTTTTAGGTTGATAGCCCGTAAAAAAAGTAAAAAACAAAACAAAAGAGAGACGGCAATTTTTCACTTTAATGGTTTGTTTCCGTGAGCGCAATTTCGACAATAGTTAATTTTGAGGGTATTAATAGTTAATTTTGAGGGTATTACCTTTTTAAATCGATATAGGTTTAGTAACTATTTTTCAAAGGAAACTTTCAATTGTACTAGGATTTAGGAGAAATTATTTCGTGCAACCGTTGCATGGTGAGGTGGATAACAAGTCTGTTATTTGTGTAAATGCACGGTTGGGATGGAACTATGGGGAGAAAATTACATTTTTGGTGCCTTAATTTGGCACAAGTTCTTTTTTGGTGCCTTAACTTGGCACATCACGTTTTTGGTCCCCTAATTTGGCTTTTTTTTCGATTTTGGTCCCCCGGTGGCGGCAATTTGAAAATGTCGCCGGATTTTGCCACGGTGGACGAAATTTAGGAATTTTGACTAAGTCAAAAATCCACCTCAACTCATATGCCTAGGTGGCACGCCATGTGGATAAATTATAAAAAAAAAAAAGGGAAAACTAACAGAAAAATTTCAATTCATAAAAAAAAATCACTTGAAATTCCAAAATTACTCTTAAGTAGATTTTTAATTTTAAAAATTATATGTCTGTAATTTAAAATTTTAAAAACAAAATAAAAGAATGATTTTTATAAAATTATACCTATTACTATGTTTTTTATTTCCAATTATTTTGGCTCTTTAAATTTTTCTATTTTTTTTTAATTTTAATCGAAAAAAAGGAAAAAAAAAAAAAAGCAAAATCGGGGAAGTCATCTTCCCCGATTTTGTTTTACTTGCGGGGCCGGCCGATTTGCGTCGTGGCGGTGGGGAGCACGCGACATTCAGGTCGGGCAGCGGAAGGAGCTTCGTCACTAAGGCACCGAAGACGAGTTGAGGGAGCATGGATGGGGTGGCGTCGTGGCGGTGGAGAGGGTTGGCCGGTTGGGGTTGGTAATCGGGGAAGATGACTTCCCCGATTTTTTTATTTTTTTTTCTTTTTCCTTTTTCGATTAAAATTCAAAAAAAATAAATTAGAAAAATTTAAAGAGCCAAAATAATTGGAAATAAAAAGTGTACTTTTATAAAAAAAAAACATTCTTTTATTTTGTTTTTCAAAATTTTAAATTACAGACATATAATTTTTAAAATTACAAATCTACTTAAGAGTAATTTTGAAATTTCAAGTGATTTTTTTAATGAATTGAAAATTTTCTGTTATTTTTTTTTTTATAATTTATCCACATGGCGTGCCACCTAGGCATATGGGTTGAGGTGGATTTTTGACTGAGTCAAAATCCCCAAATTTCGTCCACCTTGGCAAAATCCGGCGACATTTTCAAATTGCCGCCACCGGGGGACCAAAATCGAAAAAAAAGCCAAATTGGGGGACCAAAGACGTGATGTGCCAAGTTAAGGCACCAAAAAAGAACTCGTGCCAAGTTAAGGCACCAAAGATGTGATTTTCTCGAACTATGGGCAAATTATTTCCTATAATTTAGGAAAATGTTTTAATCATGTCAACAATGTAACGATTGCATAAAATAATTTCTCAGGATTTAGATATTTTAGAATTGACTTTTACTCACACATTTAAAAAATTATTTTATGCAATCTTTACATTGCTGGCGTGGTGTAACCAACGATCCAAATTAAACTTTCTCCTAAATTATAGGCATTAACTTTCCTATAATCTCATCATAATCACCAATAAACGACTAGTCACGCCAGCTCATCGTGTAACGGTTACACCAAAATAATTTCTCCACACATTGGCACTCTCACTCCCCACCCAACTTACTTAAATCTATACTTGGCGCACACGATTATTGTCCAAAAACTAATACTGTTGTAATAGTTTACAAGTAAGGTTTTTATATAAGTGTCAGGATGGCCGAGTGGTCTAAGGCGCCAGACTCAAGTTCTGGTCTTCGAGAGAGGGCGTGGGTTCAAATCCCACTTCTGACATTTTAAAGTATTAAAATTATATCCTTTTTCTAATTTTATTCAACACTAGCTAGTAAAAACGAAACCCCAGCAGCTGCAGCTGCAGCTCAACAATGGCGGCTCGCTCCCTCTTCTTCAATCTCACAAGGTAGGTACTACTACTCTTTTACTCTCACTTTAATTGCATTCGTTTATTATTATTTATTATTATTATGTAGAAATGCAAAGAAGAGAATTATTCGATTGAGATCCATTTCATCAATCACCGAACCTGTTTCAACAACAACAACACCACACGATGAAGAAGAATTTGTAGATGATTTAAAGAGCAGAATCTTTAGGCTGAGGCTCCCAAAACGAAGCGCCACTTACGTTTTGCAAAAGTGGATCGACCAGGGGAACCAAATTACCGCCTCTGACCTCCGATCCATCTCCAATGAGCTACGGAGATCGCGTCGCTACAAGCACGCCCTCGAGGTCTCTCCCCGTTTGTCTTGTTATTGTCGATTGTGTTGTTTAGAATGTTAGAAAATGTGTCGTTTAGTCGGAAAGTTGTGTACGTAATGCATTATGGTTGTTGTTTGATATTTGCGGTAGGCGTGCATTAGTTCCGTTGCGTTGTGCTGTTCTTTGTTGTTGTTGAGGAGGCTACGGTGAAGAATTAGTTGTTATTGTTCGATTAAAGTGCTAATGATAATAGTGAAATGACTTCCTCCGTTTTAGCTAGCTTAAGCGTTGTGTGTGTTTTGTTTGTGTCTCCCCTTTGTAATGTGAGACTGGGATACGATAGGGTAGATGGCTGCATCTAGAAGCGCGTGTGACTATGGAAACCCTTATTGTTTCATGTTAGGGCTACCATTCCCGTGTCGTACGGTTCTTTTTCCAATCCCAATGTGAAACCCTTTTGTTTAGCCCTTGCAAACCTTTTTCCTTGGAGGCAGGGACTAAATGAAAACAGCAATCCTCTGTGTAACGAACAATGCCATTTTTACTGTAGTTAGTTTAGTATATATGTTAGTATGACATTTTCTGGATATACTTCCTCCTATTTTCGTCTACTGCAATTTCAACGAGTTGACACACTTTGGTTTGTGAACTTACAGCTTTCTGAATGGATGATCAGTCATGATGAAAACCAAGTATCGGACTCTGACTATGCTATCCGGATTGACCTGATGACCAAAGTTTTTGGAATTGATGCTGCCGAGAGATACTTTGAAGCTCTGCCTCCCTCCGCACAAACTAGTGAAACGTACACTGCTCTCCTTCACTCGTACGCTGGGTTAAAACTAATTGATAAGGCGGAGGCGCTCTATGAAAGAATCAAGGGAGCAAAACTTTCATTAAGTGCGATCACTTACAATGAGTTAATGACTTTATACATGTCAGTTGGGCAGCTGGAAAAGGTTTCTTCAATTGTCGAAGAAATGAAACACCAGAATGTCGCTGCTGATATATTTACATATAATCTATGGATCAGTTCATGCGCTGCAGCTCTAAATATAGATGAGGCGAGAAGGGTTCTTGACGAGATGAGTATGGACTTGGGCTGTGATGAAAGTTGGCTTAGATATATAAAACTTGCTAAAATATACATTAGCTGTGGTCACCTAGTAAATTCAGATTCCAACTCCGTAGTGGAAAGTGAGAAGGGTATTACACAGAGAGAATTGATTGCCTACGATTTCCTTGTTATTTTGTTTGGGGGCTTAGGAAACAAAGTTAAACTCGACCAAATTTGGAAATCTTTGAAGATGACTAGGCAAAAGTTGACTGGAAGAAACTATGTGTGCATACTATCTTCGTATCTAATGCTTGGGCATTTGAAAGAGGTTGGTGAAATAGTCGATGAATGGAAGCAGTCGGCAACTTCAGAATTTAATGGCTCACTATGTGGTAAACTTGTTGAGGCGTTAAAGGAAGTTGAGCAGACAGATACAGCGGCAAGTTTTGTTGTAATACTTCAGGAAAAGGGTTGTGACTCCGTGGAGGAGTTGAGATGAGGGTATTGGGTCACTTGCAACTCATGCAATGCCTACTCAAATTTTGAGAGCAAATGTAGGATTCCCGGAAGCAACAGGGGACAACAATAATCCAACAGAATTAAGGAATTGGCAGACCAAATTCTCATATAGATAAAATGGTGGCTCATCATTTTATTATTCTCATTTTGATTTGCTGCTAATCTGTATTTTGCAAATGATGAATTGAGGTTTTACTTGTTACAATTAAAATATCATATCTATGGTGCATCTTTGTAGAATTCTTGGCACTATTAAATTATCTATTCTTGCATCTATTTTAGTTTGAGTTTTTCATGTTCAAGAGGTTGTGCTGTGGAAGTCGAGCAAGCAATGGACGCATTTTTACGTGGAATATCTTGCTGATCGCAAAACCAATGATTGCGAAACCTTATTTATGAAAGGTATGGCTATTATATTACCACAGTTGCACTGTTCGTTATCGAACATCACTTTAGTATTATCGATTAAGCTTGATAAATGAGTTGATGAATGTACTTGTTAGAAAATATTCAAAAGAAAAATATGGGAAAACAAATTTTAACATATGGCAGAAAGTAGTAATAATATTTTTACATCCCGTTTACAAACCAAGCACGCATAGGTATACTACAATAATGAAATTATATAAACACACTCTAGGCATCAGACCAAGTGATATCCAGCTCGCCCCAATTATCTTCAGGTACTCCTAAGGCTTTCCACACAGCTTTTGAGGCATCAACAATGTTGTTAGGACAGGGGGGCTGATAATCGTGATCATCATCACATCCCATTGTAGAATCACACTCATCGACCACCATAGCTCTCACACTACGACCATTAGCACTTACTACAATATTGTTAAGACATCTAGACCCTCCACTGTACCATCCAGTAGATAGTGCGACGACTGGGGTGTCATCAGAGTGGTACTTGTTGTCACATTCTGAAGGGCCGCCACCATCTCCACCCTTCTCGAAGCTGTTAAGGGTGAGAACTGCTTTTGTGCTTCCAGATATCGGTGGTGAACATTTGTAAGTGGTGTAATGTTTCCCTGCTTTGCAGCAGTCGGAGTCGTTTTCTGGGTTGCATTGCCCTGGAGGCGGGGTTTTGCCCGTTATGTGGCCACTTGGATTGCATGACTGAAGCCTTTTAGCGTCTGTGGAATGAGTGGCAATGAGAATTAGTACCGCAAGAAATGCGAAATTGCTGAAGTTTCTGTTCATCATGCCTCTTTGTTTTCTTTTAGATATAAGTTGAAATCTTGATAATTGGATGCTAATTGGAATGAGATAATCTGCTTATATAAGCTTTACTCCATCAAAATGACAAGAATGTACTCAAGGCATTGAACTTAACTTTAACTATTTGCTCGTAAGGCAATTGGGTTCAAATTAGATACTCCCAAGAGAGGGTTCAACAGTTATGGCAGGTATTTGAGACTTAGATACCATGTCTTATTAGTTAATCTTCTTACTAATACATTATGATCAGGAAAGTTGACTAGTATTTTGGCTAAATGAAGTAGATATGTGATGCACTGTGTCTCATTTTCGACCGTCTTTTCTTGAGATTCTACAGCTTGGAACCTTGCAGAAAGTATTCATCGATTACAATCATGCATGATCAAGAGTTTTGTTCTTATGAAAGTTACTTAGAACAGGCTAATGGTAAAGAACTTCTGTAGTTAAGATGAAAAAGAAAGAAACATTTGGTAGCTGAAGGATTTAGAAAGTTTTGAGATCTTGGAGTTACTATAAATTAATAATAAAACAGAATAGTTTGATGGTGTTTGTATTTTGTGTATATACTATTCTGAGTATTTGTGACTTAAGTCTTTTAAATCTTTTCTTGCCTCTCTTGGATTGCTTTTGAGCTGTATGTATGTCTTCTAGTCGCACATGGATTCATGTTACTGTCTGAAAAGTATGGCATGCACTTCTGCTGCTAGTTTCCGCCTAATTTAATGAATATTCTTTCAACTTTTCATCAGATCTTTGTTGCTTTTTAAGATAATGAGTTTCTTAAGCTTCTTTCTAGCTGGTCGTGAGTATTAATTTAAGGTGTGACTTGTGAGAAGAGCTTATTGATTTTAAGGTCCACACAATTTTTTCTTTTTTTTTTCTTTTTTTTTTTTTGGTGTTTGGATCTGTGGCTGAGTTTCTTTAAAATAGTCAGTAAAAGGCTGAGTGAACGGTGCTTTAAGTGATCTTCTATTTTTAACTTTTATGGAAAAGATTTACATTATCGTAGGCAGAGCACTAGGATAAATTCTTGCATCAATGTGGCAACGATTATGCCATGAATTATCAGAGTAGGTGGTCAAAATTCTTTTACATATTTAACGTTATTGAGATTTAGTTATTATGGTATAATTAGGCAAGAAATGACTATCCTTTAAGATGGAATGGTCACATTAAATTTAATGCACCTATTGATGAAGATGCGCTTTAATCGTGTAATAACTAATAAGGTCAACAAAAGGCAGTAACGTATCCTGAATAAGTATTATTATTATTAAGGAAATGTTGTTACTCCCGCTTGCAAATTTAATTTATTATTACAGCCAAACTTAATGAATATAATCGGTAACTCATATACGTGATAGCTGCATTTAGTATAATTCTGTGAATTTAGTGTGATGAATTCCCATAAGAAAGGGACGTTGGGAATATGTGGTTATTGATCCCCAAATAGTATAGTAATTCTAAAAATATATTTCTTAGGGAAAATTTCATAGTGTCTAAATCTCTTAGAAATAATTACGTTATCTAAACATTTAGTCGTTAAAGTTTTTATTTAACATGTAATAATTATATTCGTGAGACACGAGTTCTTGAGGAACGTGGTGTATATCACTAGAACACTCAAGGAGTCCTACTGAGATTTAAATTCAAAAACTGTGATTTTTTTTACTCGCCCGATTAAAAAATATTCTTTAGATGTTTGTTTAAAGAGCTCTTGTTGAAGTAATTCTTTAGCAAGATGACCAAGTTCTTGACAAATTTATGAAAATTAGTTTTAATCTCCTTTAATATAAACCAAAGAAAATTTATATTACACCAAAACTATATACTTTTATTTACTTCTACTGCTCCTGGTAAATTCCAAGAACTTTAACATCAGAACCAATTAATCAAAGTTTCTACACGTCTCCTCTAGGAAACCCGACATGTATTAAATTCTTTTATTTTGTTGATACAAAGCATAATTGTGTTATTAAAAAAAAAAAAAAAAAGAGCATAATCACGTTAATTGCAACAAATAACTGTTATTTATTTTTTGACATGTGGAAAGATATCGAAACATCATAGTTTTTTAAATATTTAACACGTCAAAGGTCAAACTATGGCTTCTACAATCAATACTGTTGATCCATACACAATTAAAATTTGCTAAAATTACGAAACATTCTATTAAATTCTCCAAATTTCCATCATAAACAAAAAAGAAAATAAATAAATCCCATACAAGAAAAGAAAAAAAAAAAAAAAAAAAAAGTGAAACTAGTTTGGTAAACAGATCCAACAAACTTTAATACAGAACTCAGATCTCCACCGTCGAATAATGTAAAGCGCATGTCTCCACCGCTGATCTAAACAGATTGGCGCCAAATAAAGTTTCAGCGGCACAGGGTCACGTGCGTACTTCTACACACTAGTATAGTACAACAAGAACTATATCATTGGACCTTTTCGGGGTAATAGCAAATCCACCCATGTGTTATTCTCCATTGGCAAATAACCCCCTATCGTATTTTTATTTAGCAAAAGAACCTCTGCAAAACTAAAAAATTTGCAAAAATCCTGTCCTTATATTTCTCCTTAAAGTTGAGGAACGCAGGACTTTGTTGCGCAAACCGTGGACTCAAGTTTTTTGCTGGATATCTAGATCAAAAAATCGCCTTGCTGACGCGGTGGTGAAGTTACCATGTAGCCCGGGTGGTAAAGTTAGCGTGCTTTCCTCCCTGCCCCGTTCTGTTTTTTCTGTTTTTGAAAACGATATAGCCTAAGGGCTTTTGTTTCAGTTGTCTACCAAAAAAAAAAAAACAACGTTATATATATATATATTCAAAGTTTATATTAAACACAGGCTCATACAACTAAATGATTACAATCTTTATTACAATCTTTTTGAAAATCATTTAAAAATATAACAAAATAGTCGATCTTGTATTTCTGCAGATCTAGAAAGTAATATTCTTTTAAAGAAAAACTTACATATTTATAACTTATCAATCAAGTTATGTAATAAAAACCAAATTTTGTTATCAGTTTTAAATAAGTGCATGGATGCTTTATCTTTAAGTTTTGTTTTTTCAAATTTTTGAGTTACAAAATAAGATTTTTTTTTCTTCTAATAATAGTAATACATGAATTATTTGCTAATTAAGACTAACATAGGGGTTAGTTTTGCAATATCCTCGATCTTTTTTCCATTTCCTTTCTTTACTTATTCTTCACTTCATTCTCTTTCTCTCTCTAAAATTTACCCAATTAATGCGCACAGAGCCTATAAATTAGCCCCCGAATATTCTATATTATTCATTCTTAATTTTCAGGATTTGTTTTTTTGCGCGAGGGAGAGGTTTTTGGGGTGGGATTTTTATATTTTAATTTTTTTTCTAGGGTTTCTTTCTCTGATTTGATTTTCACAAAAAAAATTGAAGATTATACTGTGGAATCGAAGGGGATAGTTGATGAGTTGCTCAATTGGAGGGCTTTTCTGTAATGGGTAGGCGTCAAAAATGCAAGTAACCTTGTGTATGTTCAGGTATGAAAATCTTGGTACTTGTTTACACTTTTTTGTACAGAGAAATTGTTGCGTTTTTTGTTCTCTAATTGAAGTTTTTGGAAGGTGGGTTTTGATTAGATTGGGTTTTGATGTAAAACCCTTTTGTGATATTGCAGGATTTGATAAAAAAAAAATCGGAGCCCGTTTTTGTTTTGTTAGGTAGAAGTAGGCGTAGAGGGGTTTTAAAGCGGTGGATTTTAGTTTAATTTGGTTCTATGTGATCTCTCAAGCTTTGGGGAGATCTTAGCCGTAGATAGTTTGATGGAGTGTTTGGGGAAGAAGAGGAAAGGGGTCGAGATCTCGGCGAAACGTGATAGGGATTTTGACGAACAAGCTCGGTTGGCGGTCCTGTGGTCGCATTTCTCGTTGGAGGATAACTCGAGACGGAAAAAGAAGTCCAAGGAAGTTGTAACTTCGAAAACTGTTGATTCCTGTAGAAGTGTGGTTAATGGAGTGGCTACTGCCCCTGCGTGTGGGACTTCACGCGTGGAGTTGCCTGGTAGAGGTCTGAAGAGGAAGATTGGCTGCATTGATGCTGCGACGCGATTGGGTAGGAAGAAGAAGATAGAGCAAGAGTATGAGCTGACTAAAACTTTGGGGCGAGGAAAGTTTGGGTCTGTGATGTTATGCCAGAGTAAAACAACTGGGGAGGAGTTTGCGTGCAAGACTTTGCAAAAAGGAGAGGAGATTGTGCACCGAGAAGTGGAGATAATGCAGCACCTTTCTGGACATCCGGGTATTGTGACTCTTAAGGCGGTGTATGAGGATGCTGAGTCTTTTCATCTCGTAATGGAACTTTGTTCTGCGGGACGTTTACTTGATCAGATGACTAGAGAAGGGCCTTACTCTGAACAGAAAGCTGCTAACATAATTAAAGAGTTGATGCTGGCTATTCGATATTGTCATGAGATGGGTGTTGTCCATCGGGACATAAAGCCTGAGAATATCCTCGTGACGTCTTCTGGACAATTGAAGCTTGCAGATTTTGGATTAGCTGTGAGAATTCAAGATGGTAATACACATATTCCTAAAGCTCTGTTACTATCAACTATTGTGTTGTCTATCTGAGTATCGTTAATGGAATGCCATTTTTCAATTTAAAAATTCTCATGTGATTGTCATTTAGTGTCTCCACCCACTCCCTCCATCATTCCATAACCTGAAATTGTTTGAATTGTCATTTAAAAAATTATTAAAATAGCTTGTTGGTTACAAAATAGCTATACGAGTCACTCATGTCTATTCATCGAAGTACATAACATTGTTCATCTGGTCTTTAGTTTGATTATATGAATATGTTATCAAAATAAATTGTTTGATTGTGCACTTTGTGACCTTGACCAGCAGAGATTGAATTGACCATTAGTTTGTGGAGTTTACTCTGTTTAGGGAGTTGAGGAATATTCCTGAAGTTACTAGCAACTCTAAAATTACCCAATTGCCTAACTAAAGTGGATTAGGATATAAGGTAATCGTTAGAGAGAATGTGTTTGCTGTCAGTTGCCTGAATACGATGGCTTTAAGAAAGTCACTAATAGAGAAATCTGTTTCTTCAGTTTTAATATTACTTCAACATGCTTTTACTAGTAGTGTTTTGCCCATGCATGTTGTCTGAGGTACCATCTGCACTTGGTCGAGTTAATTTTTTATTAGTTTTCAGTTATGAGAATGTCTTTGATCGTTCTTTAGCAAGTTGATGTATGTGATCAGTTCCAGGCCAACCGTTTTGTTAGTCACGGGGTATGATTTTGGGTTGCCATGTCCTGCCTTTTCAACTTATTTTTACACTTCTATGGTAGGTTTTTGATCTCTCACTGCCTGTAGCCAGGGTAAAGTAGTAGGTTATGGTAAATCAAATCTTTGTTGTATCTTATGGTATGAGGCATAGTAGCTGAAATCATTTAATTGGATTAAAAATTTGCTTGCTTGCTTGCTTGTTGTTGTAGTTGTTTTACGATGTTGGCTAATGCTGCTACAAATGTGGGATAATTTTTTCTGCTAGGGATTTGAAATCATTTCTTGTTTTTCCCAATTCCAATTGTTCTCTGATATATTTTTCCTTTTGATAGAACATGTCAACTTCAGCCAGTTAGACAAATATTGTTGTAATTAGACTTATATAAGGTTGTTTGATTTTCCATTTTATAGTTTATGACATTCCTTTAAATGCTTATGTTCTTGCATAGCCCACACAGTCTTAGAACAGGGAAGCCAAAGATGTTCACAATCTAGAGTGCAATGACAACACAAAACAGTTATAAGTGTTGAGAGTGGCATGCAATGCTATGAAAATTGTTACTCTTTCTCTGCTTTCAGGATGTGGGGGGAGCTTCTTGCAGTCAAACTTAGTTTCATTTGCCACTTTCAGATTTACTTGGGAGATGAAAATTTCTATAATTATTAAGCATACAAGCCCAATGCTCATACAAGCCCAATGCCGTTTAACCTCCTTACAAGTAGTGGAAGTATATTCATTTAGTACTGAAAGATACTAAGAAAATGTTTCCCTGCTTTTGAATTGATTGAAATGCTACTTTATTGTGGGGCTTATCGCTTTGGGAAAACATCATTTGGATTCTGCTCATTGAAATATTAGAGTATAACTTATTCTAGAGCTCTAATAAAAGTAGGGCTTCTGGCTAGTATCTGAGTCAGTGAATATGAATGATTTGCATGTCATTGCTTTTTACTGGGACTTGTTCCTAATTATCTTCACTGCTACAGGTCAGAGGCTAACTGGTATCGTTGGAAGTCCTGCTTATGTGGCTCCTGAAGTTTTGGTTGGTAATTACTCTGAGAAAGTAGATATCTGGGGCGCAGGTATTCTTCTTCATGCACTTCTTGTTGGTGTGCTTCCATTTCAAGGTGATTCTTTGGAATCTGTGTTTGAGGCTATCAAGAAAGAAAAGCTAGAGTTCAGCGGTGGTGTCTGGGAATCTGTATCAGAGCCCGCTCGTAATCTACTCTCTGGAATGTTGACAAGGAGTACTACAACAAGATTTACTGCCAGTGAAGTTTTGAGTAAGTTATATATATCTACTCCGTTTCACTTCTGTTCTTCCTTGAGCTGTGGGAGACTGCAAAGTCTTGCATTTGTGAGATGAAGAGTTGGATCTTTTGTATACATAATCAGTTTAGGATATTATTTAATCCACTAAGAATGAGGAAATAATACCCCTCCATACTTTTTTTGAATGATCCATTTGCTATGGTGCGAACTGTGAAGTCTTGCATTTTCTTTCATTTGCAATGGGCAGTAGGACAGAAAATTCTCTATAATACCTTTTCTACAGCAGTCATGAAGGAACTTTCATGTGCTCGGTGATTGTGATTCTTGAAAGCAATCTTTTATAGTTTGTGCAACAACTTTTATGAGGGTCAATATGTTAAATCATAACAAAAGTTAGAGCACTATCGTGCTGAATCTTTAGAACATTAAATATTTTGACTTACATTATCTTTTTTGACATTTAGTTTAAGAAGTTTGATTCTTTCAAAGCATTTGTGGCAAACAGTGGTATACCACAATAATTTTGTAATATGCTGAATTAACTTTGGTTTTTATTCCAGGACATCCATGGATTTCTTTCTATACTGCATCTTCTTTGAAGACCCCAACTCTTGAACCAAAGAACCACGCGAGGTTGACTTCACGGCAGCTGACTTCTATTCAGGGACTAGAGTCAGAGAGGAAAAGGTTAATATCCCATGACTCTCTCAGTGATGATTCCAGTCCAACTTTAGCCTCAGGTAGTTCGACTGACGTAGTTGAAGAAGAAGATGGAGGTTTAGTTGATGTACTAGCTGCAGCAATTTCACACGTTCGAATATCTGAGCCGAAAAGGAGCAGGATATGTAGCCCCTCAAGGGCAATCCAGCCGGAGTGTTCCTCTAACTTGAAGACTAGCAACCTCTGTACAGCGTTCTGAACTCCGTCCCTGCTTTGAATATAACCTGGCTGATGCATATGGAGCTTGACTAGCTAATTTCTCTTGTACATATAAAGCACTGGCCTTAATACTTACTAATAACAAGGTTTCATGGTAAACCTCGACTACTTTATGTTAGATTGTGTATTTCTTGCTTACCGTCATTTTAGCATGACCTATTGAACAATTGAGAAAGCTGATTCAGTGAAGTTAATGTAAATAGACTGACCATGTTTGTTTAACTACCTGCTCAGGTTGAGCTTTGAGAAAGTATATGCAGTCCATAATCCATTAGCTTTTTTTATTGCATAAACTGTGATTACATCGATGCTAATGTTGAATGTGAAATTTAAGATTACTGATGCAAAGTTTAAAAAATTGTCAGTTTTTGAACTCAAAAGTTTGCAACCGGTGCTATATATACTCCACTAGTAATACTAATTCTCTCAATATATTCAACCAAATGCCTTTTTTACCCCTCTTTATAAGAAAAGCTTATTTGATATCATTATGCTATTTCTTCTTTTCCCCCCTTTATACACACACACACAAACACATATATATATATATATATATATATATAGTATTGAACTCAGCCGAATGATATTTGAAATCCTTTCTCCTTTACTACAAGCATTAAGTACCACCAAACATAAAAACCAGTTAAGACTTCCTGTTCTTTTCATCAAGTTCTCTTCCATGGCGAAACCAGCTTGCGATTCAACAATTATACCTCACAATTTAAAGCAACATCCTCGTAAAATCCCATCACCAATCTCTCTTTTCTCAAGAAGACTCCCAATCTACCTCCTTGCCATTTTTGTCACACTCTTCATTCTCTTCCGCATCCAATCCCTCCAAATTCCACCTTCATCTCCATGGGATTTCATGCATCAACAAAAAAATTTAATCTTTTCTGAATCCACCCTGTTCCAACAGAGCAACCACAGCGAAGAGCTCAAATCAGTGGTTTCCAAACTCCGAGATTCCGTCACTTTCCTCCCGTTGAAAGACCTCCGTTACTCTAGCAAACCCCTCGAAGGGCACACATGGTTCATGAGTTCCATGCTCGACTCACATGAAAAGGGTGATGTCCAATACCAAGAATTCCCCTCAAAAGCATCAAAAGGTAGGATTTTATGCGTAAAAGGTAAAGACACTCATGAGGGTTCATGGAATTCATATGCACTAGCATGGCCTCAAGCCTTACCTCTCAACACCACTTTAATGAAAGGCCTCACATTTGTGTCGTATAACCACTATAACTATGACAACATTGGCACGGTCTATCAGCCGTTGTACCTTTCGTCTCGTGGCACATTAAAAATAATTGTTCTACGTCCCCTGCAAGATGGATTTTGTACCATTGGGGAGAGTTTAGGACTAAAATGGGACCTTGGCTGAGTTCATTGATGGTGGCCACATTTGGGGAGCCTTTGAACATTGAAAGATTCGATGCAATCGGAGGTGGGAACGAGAGTAGTTCTGTTTGTTTTGAGAAGGCTGTGGTTATGAGGCACAATGAAGGTGGAATGTCGAGAGAAAAGCGAATCGAGGTTTATGATTTGTTGAGGTGCAAGGCTAGAGTTTACTGTAATGTGAGTTTAGAAGGTAGGATCAAAGAAATTAACGAAAAGGGGTTGCCAGTGATTAGAATGACCATGTTCATGAGGACAGGAGCGAGGTCGTTCAAGAATGAGTCAAAAGTCGTCGGAATATTCGACTCTGCATGCCGGAAAGTTGAGGGCTGCCGGCTGACAGTGGCTTATGCAAATAACCTTACCTTTTGTGAGCAGGTCAGGAACAATGATACATTAGAACTTTTCAATATTTCCATGGAAAATGTCAAAATATTTGTGTTTTTCGCTCAACAAAGATAATTTTCAAGGGAATAAATTGCTGAAACTACTCATGAGTTATTTCCTTAGTTAATATCAGTAAATACCCCGTAAAACTTTAAAAATTAGCAAAAACAAAACCCCAGTGATATATATATTTCAGTTGGCTACATATCCATAACTAAAGATTTTTCAGAGTTCAGATGTATATGAAGTATATATTTATCCAACTAAATATTATATTCCCTTTTTTGAAGTTTTTTTTAAATTCCCCTAAGAACATAATGGACATAAGGACTACCGTGTTTTTTTTTCTTTTCTTTTCTTTTTGGCCTTTTAAATGTGAAATAGTTATTGTTTTATTTTTGTGGGGAGAATGTATACAAACTTTATAATTTGAAGTTTTGAACATTATAAACACATAATACATCAAATAAGTACAATGACAAGTTTTGCTATCAATTTTAGTACATTTACGTGAAAGTCAATCAAGGTTTAAAGGGGAATAATCTATGTTCATTTTTTTCAATTTTACGGTATTTGCTTAACTAATTACACAGGACGCTATTTACCAATTAAAAACAACATAAAAGTGGTTTATGCAAAGTTACTTATTTGCCAGTTGAATCCTTTTGATATTTCGTGACACTTTAAACTCTGGATTTTTTCTGAAAAGTTCATAATATTAATATTTATAAGTAAATCGAAACATCTTAAAATTTGAAACTTTAGTTCATTCATGTCACCAAGTATTGTTAGCTGATTTTGAGCTTTTAGATAATGTTTACATTTCATTAAGGAAAGGTGAATCTTCTAATATATTTGATCAGCATGGACTTTATTAAAACTTGCAGGTGAAATTGATGAGCTTAACGGATATATTAGTGTCTCCACACGGTGCTCAATTGACCAACATGTTTCTAATGGATAGAAACAGCAGTGTCATGGAATTTTTCCCAAAGGGTTGGCTTAAACTCGCTGGCATTGGCCAATATGTGTACCATTGGATCGCGAGCTGGTCGGGGATGGTTCACCGTGGCGCTTGGCGTGACCCTGGCGGCGACACGTGCCCTTTTCCCGACGACGATCGTCGCTGCATGTCTATTTACAAAAGTGGGAAAATAGGATATAACGAGAGCTATTTTTCTGAATGGGCAAGAAATGTGCTGCATGACGTGAAGTTGAGAAAGGCTGAGGCACAATATATTTTAAACAAGACCGGAATTTCGGGTTCCGGCTCATGCATTTGCAAGGCAGACAAAGGGAGTGTCTAGTTTATGTTAACGTATAAGTACTGCATCGATTATTAAAGAGTTTTTAGTATATTTTAATTCAACAATGAATAAATTTTGTAAATATTGCACTAATTTTTTGTGTAACGAGATCGCAAGCCAAAATCTTAAGCATATATATATACTTATAACCACTTAAAATCAAATGATTTTTCATAAAATAAAGTTAAAACCAATTTTACATGAAGTTTACATAAATGCCATCATCTGGCAATTGACTAAATTAAATGCCAAAGGATGGGAATATGCATGCCATAGTTTGAAACCTTAGAGAAGGTGGATGAGAAAAATACCCAAATTACGAGGGTCTAATTTGCTTGTTTCAAATACAAGAGGTGTTTTGTGTAATTTATCCATACTTCAAGAGTAGTTATAATTTAGCCATTTTAAATATGAGTGTTAGCTTAGTCAATTCTATCATATCACGATTGAAGTCCCACGATACGTAGCATTAATTTAATCACTTTTATGTTTTTTTCTTATATATATGAAGCCACCTATATATGCTAGCTAGTGCTGCCAAACAATATTTGAAACTCATCAAACTTCTTACTTCTAGTTCACATGGCCAAAGCAACTTCGGAATCAACAACATTACTTCACACTCACAAGCAACATCTACGTAAAATGCCTCTTTTTTCACCAAAACTTTTAATCTACCTCCTCGCCATTTTTCTCACACTCTTTATTCTCTTTCGCATCCAATCTCTCCAAATCCCACCTTCATCTTCATGGGACTTCATGCATCAACAAAAAGATTTAATCTTCAATTGCAGTGAAGATCTCAAATCCATGGACTCCAAACTCCGAGAATCCGTCACTTTCCTCCCGTTGAAGGACCTCCGTTACTCTAACAAACCCCTCGAAGGGCACACATGGTTCATGAGTTCCACGCTCGACACACACGAAAAGGGTGATGTTCAGTACCAAGAATACCCTTCAATAGCATCGAAAGGTAGGATTTTATGCGTAAAAGGTAAAGACACTCATGATGGTTCATGGAATTCATATGCACTAGCATGGCCTCAAGCACTACCGTCCAATGCTACATTACTAAAAGGCCTCACGTTTGTGTCGTATAATCATTACAACTACGACAACATTTGGCACGGTTTATGTTCCGTTGTACCTTTCATCTCGTGGTACATTAAAACGGATTGTTTAATGTCTCCGGAGAGATGGCTTTTGTACCATTGGGGTGAATTGAGGACTAAAATGGGGCCTTGGCTAAATTCATTAATGGAGGCGACGTTTGGTGAGGCGTTGAACATTGAAAAATTCGATGGAATTGGAGAGAGTGATCCAGTTTGTTTTGAGAAGGCTGTGGTGATGAGGCACCTTGAAGGAGGGATGTCAAGAGAAAAGAGAATGGAGGTTTATGATTTGCTTAGGTGCAAGGCTAGAATTTATTGTAATGTGAGCATAGAAGGTAGGATAAAGGAGGTCAATGAAAAGGGATTACCGGTGATTAGAATGACCATGTTCATGAGGACCGGAGCGAGGTCGTTTAAGAATGAAACGGAGGTCATCGGAATCTTTGGCACAGCCTGCGGGAAGGTGGAGGGATGCCGCCTGATGGTGGCTTATGCAAATAACCTTACCTTTTGTGAGCAGGTTAGCAATATATATAGATCAAAATTTCCAAATGCTTTCATTGAATGTGAAAATGCTTATGTTTTCATTCATTCAAAACGAAAACGTACAATTTTTCCCAGCTGAGGGTTACTATTTTTTCCATTTCCTTGGAAGTATTTCAATGTCTATTAGTTTCTTGAAAAGTTTATTAATCGAAGATAAAAATTTGTATTGAATCAAAACTTTAATTAATTCATAACAACAACTATTAGTATCATGTGTTTTCAGGTGAAATTGATGAGCTTAACGGATATATTGGTGTCACCACACGGCGCTCAATTGACGAATATGTTTTTTATGGATAGAAATAGCAGCGTCATGGAATTTTTCCCCAAGGGTTGGCTTAAGCTCGCGGGCGTCGGACAATATGTCTATCATTGGATTGCAAGTTGGTCGGGAATGAACCACCGTGGGGCATGGCGGGACCCTAACGGCGACAAGTGCCCTTTTCCGGAGGACGATCGTAGATGCATGTCTATCTACAAAAGTGGGAGAATCGGATACAACGAGAGCTATTTTTCAGAATGGGCAAGCAATGTGCTACATGACGTGAAGTTGAAAAAGGCACAAGATATTCTAAACAAGACCACAATTTCGGGTTCAAGCACATGCATTTGCAAAGCGAGATAACAGGGTGTTTAGTTTATATTAATGCAAAACTGCATGGAGCTTTGAAGATTATAAGGCTGTGTATATTGACTAATTTTTCTGGTTGCAATATCACATTTTAATGAAATTCTTCATCATTTCAGCGAAATCAAAATAATCACCAAAATAGTAGAGTATTATTAGTTAAACATCTCAATTTTGTACAATTGTTTAATGACCCTTAATAATTTAAAAGTAAAGATGTAAATGCTTATTTCCCTAAGCATCCACAATAGCGTGCATCAAGATTTCATAACACGTTATGATGTCCATAATGAGTCGATAACTCATGGTAAAATTGGTCATTATATATCTAACATTGAACGAATTATATTTAGTACTGAATTTTTTAAAGAGCTATCAAAAGATTACACTTTTGATGTCATCTACACTCGATCTAACCACTGGAAAGAGTACTACAATCTTCTTTAATAATTTTTGGTCTTATTGAAGCATCCCTCGAAAGCACTCAACACTCAAAGTCAACAAATGAACATGAAGATGTGCAACAAATTAAGTGGGAGCATTTGAAGCTAACACCATGTGCAACAATCCACCCCTTTAGTTACCTTTAAATTTGATCCATGAAATATTGCACTTCTAGCTCCTTAAGCAACATTAACACTTTTTTCACATCTGAAAATCTGTAGATCCCAATGCCATCCTTCAATTATTTTCAGGAATTGACCATCTATTCATGTTCAATTTCCAGCCATGAACAAAACAGGCTTTTCAGAACAAGAAAAAACCATAAACTCGAACCGAAATTCTCCGCGCAAATCACCACAATGCTGCTCTGTTTCCTCATCAAAACTCTCAATCTACCTCCTCGCCAATCTCGCGGCACTTCTCATTATCTTCCAAATCCATTCCCTGCAAACTCCCCTGGACTCCTCCTGGAATTTGATGCACCAATGGCAGAACATGGTCACAAACTCAACCCTTAATCCTACCCTCCAGAACTGCAATAAACACGACGACATAAACTCCATAACCTCCAAACTCCGCGAATCTGTCACTTTTCTCCCTTTAAAAGACCTTCGGTATGCAAATGAACCACACAAAGGTCATACATGGTTCATGAGCTCAATGTACGATATGCAAGAACAAGGCGAAGTTCAATACCAACAATTTCCCACTAATGCATCTAAAGGTAGTGTTAAAGTTAATTACTTTTCTTTGGTGTTCTTATTTTACTAACTGAATGATGGTGTAATTCAGCAATAGATATGTCACACTTTGTGTCTCACATAACTACCAACCTAAAATTGTATTAAGATCAAAGACATGTAACACCATCACGGCTACAGAGTGAAACACAAGATGCGACATTAAGATCCTTGCCGAATTCCCATAAAAAGAAGTATCAAGGTATTTTTGGTACCATACTTGAGTATTATCAATGCATTTAAAGATTGTATCAGTAGATTCTCAATGTCTCTAAAAGTCATGAAACTAGTGCTTAAATAGCGGCTAATCATGTACTTCCAGTCAACAAAGCAATAAGAGAACAGAAAGAAGATACATAGTCCTGAATTCTTATAAATTCTCTTTTTCTAGTTCAAATACACACTCATAATAATTTTTACCTCCAATAGGTAGAGTTCTATGCCTCAAGGGCCGCGACACGCATGATGGTTCACGGAATTCCTACGCACTCGCCTATCCAGACGCTTTGCCTCATAACGCCACTTTAGTGAAAGGCATAACGTTTATATCTTACAATCACTACGATTATTCAAATTTATGGCACGGTTTGTCCGCCCTGATGCCATTTGTCGCGTGGCATATCAAGAGCCAATGTGCATCGCCAGAGAGATGGATTTTGTACCATTGGGGAGAACTAAGGTTAAGCATTGGATCTTGGGTAAGATCGGTAATGGAGGCCACTTTTAGTGGTCCTTTTAACATTGAAACACTCGATGGAATCGAAGACGGTCCATTTTGTTTCGAGGAGGCTGTGGTGATGAGGCACAATGAAGGTGGCATGTCGAGAGCGAAGAGAATTGAGACTTATGACTTGATGAGGTGCAAGGCTAGAAAGTATTGTAATGTGAGCTCGGATGGTAGAATAAAAGATGTTGATGAAAAGGGAGTGCCGGTTGTTGTAATGACAATGTTGTTGAGGCTTGGACCAAGGTCATTTAAGAATGAATCGGAAGTTATCAGGATATTCGACACCGCCTGCCGGAAAGTGGAGGGGTGCCGGTTGGTGGTGGCGCATGCAAATAACCTTACGTTTTGTGAACAGGTCAGTAAAAGCTAGTACTAGCTAAGTTTTTAACACTTGAGAGTTCGAGATTATTTATAACAATTGATACGTTTCATCTTGGTATTAGGTGGTTTTTGCATACTCAAAAACCAAATTTAGAATCTGTATTATTTAACTTTAACATAAAATTATTGATTGACAAACTTTAATCACTAAAACATTTTTGTTAAACTAAAAATGTCCAAAATATCTAAGTTGGGTACATATTTGCTTTCAGTTTTGTAATGGAATTCTTTTGGTATTGAAACAATGTATTATGTCAATTTAATAGATTATCCTTTTTATAATAGACAAAAATAATCTCCATTGAGAAAACTTGAAAGTAAGAATTTTGCCCGATTAAAAACATTTATACGTTTTTTTCTAAATAAATTAGGGAGAATTACACAAACACCCCCTGAGGTATGGGCTAATTACACAGACACCCCCTCATGTTTGAGAAATGACACAAACACCCCCTATAGTATGCATCTCATTACACAAACACCCTTTGTAGTGTGTTTTTTTAATCGAATATACACACTTATGGTGTTGGATCATAATTTCAATAATGATGTGATGACTAACTTACAAAATCTTTCGAAATATACCTTATTTTTAATGTTTTTTTATTTTCTAAGACAGAATAAATGAGACTTATTTTCTATCGTTTTAGCAATTTTAGTTTATTTTTCATTGATTTTACAATATAAACGAGAGACGGAAATTTAAATTCAGCAAAACATAACAAATTGCGAAAAAAAATTTATCACAGGGGGTGTTTGTGTAATTTCCCAAACATGAGGGGTGTCTGTGTAATTAGCCCATATCTCAGGGGGTGTTTGTGTAATTCTCCCAATAAATTATAAACGTTTTATGTTTATACTCTACTTATTTACAACACAAAAAATTGAGAAAATGAATCTATTTTGAAATTATAAATCTCTATCATCTTTAGTCTGTAGTGTCTTTAGATTACAAAAGTCTAGCATAAATTTTGTATTTATATATAAAAATTTGAAAACATCTGGACTTTTGGTAATTAAAATAATTAGCATCTTTTTATGAGCCATTAATTAGTCGATTTAACATAAGCTACATGGGTTAAGTTGCCATTATCTCATCAACTTACAATGTGTTCAATTACAGGTGAAACTGATGAGCACAACGGATGTGTTGATATCTCCACACGGCGCTCAATTGACCAACATGTTTTTCATGGATAGAAACAGTAGTGTCATGGAATTTTTTCCAAAGGGTTGGCTTAAACTCGCTGGTGTTGGCCAAAAAGTCCACCATTGGCTGGCTAGCTGGTCGGGAATGAACCACCGCGGCACGTGGCATGACCCCGATGGCGATACCTGTCCATACCCGGAGAACGATCGACGGTGCATGTCCGTTTTCAAGAACGGTAGGATCGGACACAACGAGACGGATTTTTTGGAGTGGGCGAGCAATGTGTTGAATGAACAAGTGAAGTTGAGGAAAATACAGTTACAAGAACATGAAGGAACAACTGCTGGCCGTCCTGTTTTTGGCGTGTGTGGTTGTAGTTGATTAATTCTTGATATATGTTTTGACGAGCCTTAATACAATCATAATTTAGATGCATCGAGATTCCATTGAGTGAATTATGTGCTCTTGTTGAACTTATTCCTGCATTATTGGCGAGTTGGCGACTTAAATCGTGACCTTTTAATTATAAGTGAAACGCCTTATCTTACTAAGAGACTATATCGAGCTAATGGTAAAATCATACCACGAATTGTAAGTTTTTTGCATTGCACCACAAATTGTAATTACAAACAAAATGCACCATAAATTGTAACTTTTTTTGCAAGTTGCACCACAACACACATTATAAGGTTTTTTGAGGGTATTTTGGACAGTCCAAATTTTGAAAAATTACTTTTTGCAAATTGCACCACCAGAAAATCGCCCTAAAAACTGAAGCAGCAAATCTAAGAAAAACAAAAAGAAACGAAACAGTGTCTCTCAAAAAAAGAGATGTTAAGCAGAATGAATTGAAACAAAGATCAACCTTACAAATAAAGGACTTGCCTGAATCTGTGACAGCGTGTTTCTGGTTCTGTAATTTTCTGATTTTCTGTAACTCATACATAATCAGAAATTACTAAGATGAAAAACTCCAACTTGTAACCAAAAAATAAGACACATAAAATAGCAATTTAACATCAAAATTACAGCATTAAATGGTTTCACAGGGATTCTCTTAGCATCAAAATAACAACATAATACTCCAATTTGCTGTTTCGTTTCTTTTATAGGGATGCTATTTCGTTCCTTTTTTTTTTTTTTTTTTGTTTATTCCAATAAGTTGCTTCAGTTTTTAGTTTTGTTTTGTTTTTTTGTTTTTCTGTTTTTTTAAATCTGGAGTTTGAAGAAAAACGTCTTTGATTGTGAAGGAAAATTTTCTGATGGTGAAAATGCAAAAAGTAATTTTGTAAAACTTGGGATTGTCCAAAATACCTTTAAAAAAACCTAAGAATGTGTGTTGTGGTGCAATTTGCAAAAAGAGTTACAATTCATGCTAAGAATGTGTGTTGTGGTGCAATTTGCAAAAAGAGTTACAATTCATGATGTATTTTGCTTGTAGTTACAATTTGTGGTGCAATTTGCAAAAAACTTACAATTCGTGGTATGATTTTGCCATTAACTCAACTATATCTCATGCCCAATTTCTTATAATAGGGGTTTGGAAAATTCCAGACCTAGCAACACTATTAAGTATTATATACAATGAACACAAATTTACTTTTAAGTTTGTAGCATGAGTATGATGAAATATAAAAGTTTGTTATTTATTTTTCGATTTTTCCACTACAAATTACCTTCTTAATTTTAGAATTTAATTTAATTGTTTTTGCATTATGTTAATCTGCGATGAAGTCATTTATGCAGGGAAAATTGTATTTTTCATACTCTAACTTGGCACCATCTCTTTTTTCATACGTTAACTGGGCACCTCACATTTTTTGTACGCTAATTTGGCCGTTTTTCAATTTTGGTACTCCGGTGGTGGCAATTTCAAAATCTCGCCGAAAATTTTCAAGTGGCTTCTAAGGTGGTAAGTGGGTGAGTTGAGTTTGGCTGGGGTCAAAATCTCCAAATTCAGCTCCACATGAAAAATTTCGGCGAGATTTTGAAATCGCCGTTGCCGGAGTATCGAAATTGAAAAAATTGTCAAATTAGGGTACCAAAAACGTGATGTGCCTAGTTAATGTATGGGGAAAAAAAAAATAGTGTCAATATGGTATCAAAAATGTGATTTTCTCCATTTATGCACAAGTTTGCGAAAATAAGTGTCTCGGGTCCAATTTCATGGGCCCGAAAATTCTCCACCTTAAAATCTTCAATCGATTTATTGACCATATTGGGTCACTTTTGGGCTGTGGGGCTAGAGTTTGGGCCTTTAAATGTAGGGGTATGAATCGAAGATGCTTTCTGTTGTGCTATTCTGTTTTTCATATTACTAAGTATACCATTTTTATTTTTTAACATTCACCTCATATGCCTGGATTACATTCTTATGTCGAGATATATAGAGAATTTAGTAATTATACTTCTTTTTTTAAAATAACCACAATTTGACCATTAGATTTGCTTGTAATCTCACCTTATCTTCATCTAAAAATTAGTATTATGCATGTACATACATGTTTTGCTTTCCTTTTTTCCTTTTTGTTTGAATCACTCACTATAAGCAAAATTCCGATGAAGCCCACATTCAAAAATAGTCATAAAAATGTTGCAATTTTTCTTCATACTTATAATTAGATTTGAAACAACAGACAACTGATTGAACCGTATTTATTCTCATGTTTCCTTTCAATCATGTTCCCTCTCAAACTGCCGCAGTCAAAATACAGGAGCCGGGTCGGGTGGGGCCCCGCAACTGATTGGTTTATGGGTTAAATCTATCACTTCCATTCAATATGTACACTTGTTTCATTTGCACATGGACCCTACGCTTTGTACAGCTGCAATCTTGATCTTTAATATATTATCTCATAATTAAATGGTAAATAACTTCATATGTCATAGTAACTAACTGAATTACCTCATTTTAAAGAGAAAAGAAAAAAATGAAAAAATTCTCCCTTGTAGCAAGTAATAAGCTTGCTAACCATGCATCTCTGCATTATTTTGTGTATTTTTAATTTTAAAAATTAAGATACTAATGAATAAATGGTATCACTTGTAAACGAAGTTGTTGAGTTGTGATTTCTTTTTTTGTTTTTGTTTTTACAATTTAACATTAAGTGCTAGATGTTTTCCTACGTAGTTCCAAGTTTTAAAATAAAATATATGCAAATGCACATATAAATATAAAGGTAAAACTTTTCTTTACATACAAAGTTAACTTCATTTATAATTTGCTGGAAGTAAACTGTATTTGACTATTTTTGATCTATAAATCATAACGTTTTACACGTATAAAAATAATCAAGAAATATGTTCTCTAGCTACTATGTATTTATGTTATCAATACTTATACAACACATCATAGGAAACTGAAAACATCAGAAGCTGTCTTAACATTTTCTTGGCTATTTTTCTTTTTTAAATAGAGTCGTAATACTTTTCTTTTCTTTCTAATGTCCACATTTTATGGAAGGCAATTTGACACGTCATGTCATGTAAAATACCAGGAAGGCCAAGAGAAATTGCACGTGGGAATACGGTTACAAGACCTATGTGGCTAAATACTGACCTTAACTTTGAGAAATCAAATGTTCTATTCTATTTTACAGGCTCCAGTGCACTGTATTCTTTGATAAATTAAATTTTTACTTACATGAAGATATTCCATAACTTGGGCAGAAACCTGAACCACCTCTGTCAATCTTTTAGAATCTTAACTAATTACCGATTTCTTATCTTTCGAAAAATTAAGGGAAGCACAAGACATACATACATTACTAGGAAAAGTGTATATTGGTAGCTCCAAAGACTACACGGGCGCAGCTCGGCTCGGTCTCTGGACAAGGTCGTGGACCGTTGGACCTGAATAGTCTGAACTAGGCTTGGTCTTTGTCCAAAGTTATAGTATAATTGTATTTGACACTTATGCACGTGATTGTCGAATGAAAAATTATCTAACCATGAACAATTTTTTAGACACACTCAACGACGAATGAGTGTATGCACAACATCATGTGAAGAACATGATTCAACGGATAGATGTGGTGAAACAATTTGATGTGTCTACTCGCATCATCCAAAATTTCACTATCGATCGTTCAATTAAGTCTTTATTATCTTTTCTTTTTGTATTTTCAAAAGTTATTAATAAGATCTCTTTTATATATTTCAAGATTTAGATTCGTTTTACCTAGAAATAAGTATGGTTACATCATGTAAGATAGAAAGCATAAATTTCGTCTCACGGCTACTTGTACACCTATATGTATATATTATCGCGGAATTATCTTTTATCTCACGGCTAGACCCTATTACATACCCTATATTATGTAAGATTCTTGTAAATTAAGGATGTAAATATTCAATCCACTAATCATTCATTAAGAAAAATTCAAAAATTGAGAAAAATTCATAAATTGAGAGAAGAGATTTGAATTCATCATGAATTAATGGAAGCACGAGATATAATTATAAGTTCATCAATAACAAAATCGGCGCTCCAATTTGTGAGGGTCCGAACGTGGGTGGGGTTTGGGATGTGATGACTGATTGGTTACACTGTCTGATTTCTCAATTTGAGACATAAATTTAATCAAAAATATATTATTGGACTTGTCTTACAAAATTTGTAAAGTACCTGCCAAATCACATGTGAAAATCCGTATATTACATGTAAACCAAAGCAAGGTGGCTATCTATTGGACCAAATCCTAGCAATAACCTATCATTTTTTTTTTCAGGAAAATAAAAAGAAAAGCAGCCTTGCAATAATCTAAAAACATAAGATTCACCGTGTGCGGCGATCATCTCAATTCTAATTGTGGTACATAAACGCATAAAAATGTTTTGTTCGAAAAATGCTATTGATTGTTTCAAATGATGTCGAATAAATGAATGTCGTTTAAAGTGTTAATGAAAAATAACTCTATTGTGTTAAATTGAATAAAAAAAATATTCCACAAAACAGCCTCTTCTAATTTCAAAATTAGTAAATTGGTTCGATATTTGTTTCTTCCTAGCTAGCTCCATTCATTATTTTTATAACCAAGATGCCATTAGCATTTCTATTATATATTTTTTGTAATTTAAGATTTGATTTTAGTATTTTTAATTTTTCTACAAATTTAAGTATAAAAATAAAAGATATAGTTTTCTAAAGGACCATAATATAAGTTTAGTTTCAGTATTTTAGTTTTGTGATTCAAAGTATAAAAGTAAAAGAGTGATACATACTACAAAGATAATAATATAATTCCTTTTGAGACAAAAATTATCTCCACTCTCAATTTTCATGTGAACAACACTCTATCATGTAATGAAGAATTTTATCACTTATAAAATTCAAGAAGGGTGATTTGCTCTCTCTCTTTTTCCTGTCTAGCGAACATCATTTGTGAAATCAACATATCATTTTGATCCAATAACTCTTACTTTGTTCGCCTTACAAATTTTTTTGATGAATAATTACAATTATTTAGTAATTGGTATGAAAATCGAAGATTGTGTGATGATAAAAGAAAAAAAGTACTTTTTCATAAATAAAATAAACTAAATAGTAAAAAATACATTAATGTGGTGTTAAACTTCTGGTCCAGTGAACCAATCACAGCTGGGTCATGCCCCATTCCAAATATCTCATCACTGTCGGCTCTGAAACTCCAATGTTCGTTATTCGACTCTTCACTCATTAAATTTGCTCATTTTGTCAATTCAGTGGAAATAATTACGAATTTTGCAGAATTAATATATGAATACGTTAACCAAAGAAACTCACACTTTTTATTCTTATAAACTCTTGTCACATAATTTTCAAGAGAGAATAGTATTATCGATCAATTTAAATAAACAAAAAGTCCAGCCAACTATAGACGAAAGCAATAAACTTGAGCTAGCAAATAGTTGTGCATGATAAATAATTTCGAAACATTAATTTCTCAAAAGGTATGGACAGGATATTGTATTGACCTTGACATTGATAAATGATTCAGTGAAGTAGCACTTCTTAGTTGACCAATTTATTCAAGAGAAAGTCGTTTGACAGACAATTGTGAGGAGGTGATTAATGCAACAGAAGTTGGCGATGATGGTCATATCAATTACACAAAACACCAGAAGAAGAAGGGAAAAAAAAAAAAAAAAAAAAAAGAGAGACCACTTTAGTACTAATAGCTTAGGATACCTAAAACATCTCAATTCATTGTGCCAAACTTAGTTATCATTTATCGTAGTACCATATTTTGAGTCTAGTCACAATCACAGTTGCACCATTTGTTCCCAACCTCAATTTTCAATATAATTATGGCATAATCTTTATTCTACGGGGTCTCTACAGTTGAATAAACTATGTAACAATGATAATGAAATTAAAAAAAGTCATATATATTTGGTTTCAAATTATCAAAACAGTGATTATTTCATACAACGGCGTCACGATGAAATGGTTCACTCAATCTAATATTTTGAACTACATACAATAAAGATGAGATACATATAAATTAAGAGCACCAAAAAATTGCATAATTTATTTTTCCCCAAGATAGGACCTAGATATCATGATATGACTAATGCTCCTGATACTTCCAGTATTTGTCTTTAAAGTGACAATTCAGAAAAACTGGAGGACCCATACGCTAAAACTTATTGACTAATTAGTGGGTAGACGCCGTTGGTTGTAAGAGTAACACATTAACATCTAATATACATAGATGAATAGTTTTTAGTGATAATTATATCTACAGTCCCTTAATATTATTACAAATAGAGAAACATGCCGCATAATTTAAGAAATCGCGATAGTACATACTCAAGCTTGTCATAGCAACGTTGTACTCGAGTCTCGAGCAACCCTTAAGTTGAACCTTTATGTAGTGCAATTGTTTGTCGTATACGTAGAAGGGGCTAAAGGGAGTTTCAAGTCTTCAGCGCCATAATTGTTCAAACATTTTCTGTATCAGCAAAAGATTTAAATCATGTGTAAATATATTTCTCTAATTATTCACCACAAATTACGTATTGTTCTATGTTGTATGAATATAAATATAGCAAAAAGAGTGCAATATAATATAAGTACAATGACTCATGTTTTTTCTAATTAAAATAATGAATACATTGCAATTGCAACATGAATGCAATTATTTATTGTAATAGTGATATTTATACTATACATTAATATATATAATTTAATTAATAATACATCAAAACTTTCATCTATTAATGCATTAAATAATTAATCTATAATACATTAATAAAGTCTAAACACACCATTCATTTAATAATTCCTAAAAATGTTGTTGCAACGACATATATACAACATGCAAAATTATTGAAGTATTTAAATGTTAATTAATACGCCACGGAACTATTGAATACGCATACAATAACAGCTTAACAATACACAATAATCTTTTGACAATGGAATTGACACAT
The DNA here is from genome assembly GCA_946800315.1 of Misopates orontium. Lineage (NCBI taxonomy): Eukaryota > Viridiplantae > Streptophyta > Magnoliopsida > Lamiales > Plantaginaceae > Misopates > Misopates orontium. The sequence continues at coordinate 3,212,139 of OX326948.1, read as the reverse complement.
ATATCATTTGACTCAAAAGATTTGGACCGACTAAATGGATTTTTGATAACATTTTTTCGACTGACTAAATCATAAATCGTGACTTTAAATATCACAATGAAGATTGCAGCAATTTATGACAAATGCCAGTTCTGGTTCCATAATTACGAATACCATCGCTAGACTCAGAGAACTCAGTTAAAAGTGGTCCTCTCCACACGTCCAAAATCATCTGCGTTATAGACTGCACCTAGCTATTTCTCTAGCTTTGACCATCTCCGAGCTCTTATTACTAGAGAGAATGTTTTAAATTCAGACAGCGATGTCTCAACGAGCTTAACTGCGCATTTAAACACACTATGAGCAAAGACAACAAATATATCTTAAATTATAATGATATATTGAATAATCTAAAAATTCAAGTATGTAGGGGTAGGGATACTCCTGCGCTGATTGATATTTTCTGATAAGTGTGTGACATATTAAGATTCGAATTCGATACCTCTTTTTTTTCGTCTAAGCCCATCGATTCTGGTACCATATTGAATTGTCGTTTCATCTAAAAATTTAAGTATGTAGAGAGAATTGATATTTATTAATCTATATATAACTTCCAACACATCTCTACAAGGCTCTAGTACTATGTTGAATTGTCGTTTCATCTAAAAGCTTAAGCATGTAGAGAGAATTGATGTTTATTAATTTATATATAACTTCCAACACACCCCTCTGCAAGGCTCTGGTACCATATTAAATTGTCGTTTCGTCTAAAAGTTTAAGCATGTAGTGAGAATTGATATTTGATTAATTTATATATAACTTCCAACACACCCCTCACATGCATGATTGTAGATATTTTTTTGTTACATCTGACATGTGACGTTTTCTAACGAGTGAACGGCGATGAGTTTCGAACTAGGACCTCTTATTGGGCACGTTATCTTATTGCTTAAATCTATGAAAAATTTAACATTTATTAATTTATACATAATCTCTACGCTGTAACTCAAGTCAATAATATGGAATTATGATGGTTAAATAAAAGCATTATCATATTATTAGCTAAAAAAAGATCCAAAAAACATTGAGGTCTGCCCATGACTGCACAGCCTGTTGAATGGCCTTGAAAATCAGTGAGAAAGCCGACAAAATATAAGATATAATCCCAAGCATCCCCATGTGGGGTGGGATACTCACTTTCTTTACTTATCACATCAGTTTGAGCAGCAGTAGTTTGTGTTCTTATGCTCATTTGCTTACTTTCTCTTACACTTAGTTCTGTGTTAGGGGCCCTTTTCTTGTCTTGAAAAAAAACTTTCTGCTCTGAATTTTTCTTTGTTGTGTAGCTTCTTACATCATGTGGGATTCAGAGACTGAATCTATTGGAGGAAGAGATTATGCCAATGGAGTTCTATCTACTAGTAAACCAGGATTAAAGACTGATGGTTTTGAGCAAAGAGGACAGTCTTGGTAAGTGTCAAAAAGATTTGATATTTTGTGGGTTTTTAGCTCTATGTATGTGTAGGTGGTATAGTGTTCCTTTTTGGAGTAATGGGTTTTGTTCTTTTTTCAGTGAAATAGTCTTGGTGTGTGTCAAAAAATAATCTTGGTTTTTCTGTGTTTATGCTTTATATGTATGCAAAGAGTATAGTTTTCCTTTAGTGGAACAATGGGATTTTGTTCCTTTTCCAATGAATAGTCTTGCTATGTATCCAAAAACAATCTTATTTTTAGCTTTATGTATGGCTAAATAGTATAGTTTTCCTTTAGTGGAAAAGTGGGCTTTGTTCTGTTTTCAATGAAATAGTCTTAGTATGTATCAAATAATCTTTGTTTTTGTGTGTTTGTGCTCTATATATTTGCAAATAGTATAGTTTTCTTTCAGTGGAACAATTGGTTTTTATTCACTTTTCATGAAATCAGAAGCAGAAGTTACTAAAGATAATGTTTGACATGTTTGTCTGCAAATAGGTTTGTTGCAACAGATATTCCAAGTGATTTTCTTGTTCAAATTGGAGATGTCAGTTTCCATTTACACAAGGTAGTTCCAACTCTTCAGTATTTGGTGAAATTTTTTCATAGTATATAGTATTTGTGCAACAGAAAAGTTTTGGTTTGTTTATCATAGTACTGATTCATTGCCTCATTACCTCTTTAGTATCCTCTTCTCTCTCGAAGTGGGAAGATGAACAGACTCATATACGAATCACGGGATGCGGATTTAAGCAAAATATCTCTCAACGACATTCCAGGAGGACCTGAGGCATTTGAACTAGCAGCAAAATTCTGCTACGGAATTGCTGTCGATTTAACAGCAACTATAATATCCGGCCTCAGATGCGCCGCAGAGTATTTAGAAATGACTGAGGATCTCGAAGAAGGCAATCTTATATTCAAAACCGAGGCGTTCCTCAGCTACGTTGTCCTGTCCTCATGGAGAGATTCCATAGTTGTCTTGAAAAACTGCGAAAAACTCTCCCCATGGGCAGAGAATCTTCAAATTGTAAGAAGATGTAGTGAATCTATTGCTTGGAAAGCTTGTGCCAATCCCAAAGGAATAAGATGGCAATACACGGGTAAACCACCACGATCAGTATCTAGTCCGAATTGGAATGAGGGCAAAGATTCCCCAAGTCGACACACGCCCGTTCCCCCTGATTGGTGGTTTGAAGACGTTTCAATTCTCCGTATAGATCATTTTGTAAGAGTTATTACAGCGATTAAGGTAAAGGGTATGAGGTATGAGTTGATTGGAGCTGCATTAACACATTATGCTAGTAAATGGCTCCCTGGATTGATAAAGGAAGGGTTGGGATCTACATCAGGAGCCTCTGTCGATGAGGGAATTGCGAGCAGTACTGGTAATGGTGGTGGCATAAACTGGAAAGGTGGATTGCACATGATTGTAGCAGGAACGAAAGAAGATATACCGACACTTCAAGCGAAAGATCAGAGAATGATTGTTGAAAGTTTGATAAGTATAATCCCACAACAGAAAGATAGTGTTTCATGTAGTTTCCTTCTTAGGCTGCTGAGAATGGCTAACATGTTGAAAGTTGCTCCTGCTTTGGTTACTGAGCTGGAAAAACGGGTTGGGATGCAGTTTGAACAGGCGACACTGGCAGATCTTTTGATACCTTCTTACAACAAAAACGAGACAATGTATGATGTTGATCTTGTTCAGAGGCTTTTGGAGCATTTCTTGGTTCAAGAGCAGTCGGAAGGTTCGAGTCCGAGTAGGCAGTCGTTTTCAGACACAAAGATGTATGATGGAGCTCAAAGAGGCGGTAGTAATACGAATGCGAAGATGAGAGTAGCCAGGCTTCTTGACAGTTATCTTACAGAGGTGGCTAGGGACAGAAACTTGTCGTTAACGAAGTTTCAGGTCTTGGCAGAGGCCTTGCCTGAATCGGCTAGAAGTTGCGATGATGGATTGTACAGAGCAATTGATTCCTATCTTAAGGTACTATCTTTTGGACTGTGTTTATATTGATTTTATCAAAAATTACAGTTTTGCTGTGTTTTGTAGCTCTAAAAATAAAATACGATTGAGTTAGTAAATCAAGTATAAAATATTGTATAACTAAATTTGCTGCTCTCCTATAAGATCACTAAACCTTATAGTGTACAAAATATTTCATGTGCTTTACAAAGTGTTACAAGATTAGAGCTTTATCCCAATGCTACAAAAAGAGGAAAATTTTGAAAATATAATGAGAAGTCCTTGTAAGTTCTTTTATAGATTACAAACTGCAGCCTTATATATGTTTTGCCTACCAATCTTACCATCTTCAAACATCGCTGTTTTTTTATCGTGGCTTGACAGGCTCATCCGACACTCACAGAGCACGAAAGAAAGAGACTCTGCCGTGTAATGGACTGCCAGAAGCTCTCTATTGACGCGTGCATGCACGCTGCGCAAAACGAGAGACTCCCCCTCAGAATTGTGGTGCAAGTCCTATTCTCGGAACAAGTCAAAATAAGCAACGCAATAGCCAACAGCACGCTAAAAGAAACGGGAGATTCTCATTACCAGCCATTAGTATCGAATCGCAAGACATTACTCGAAGGAACGCCTCAATCATTTCAGGAGGGTTGGGCTACAGCAAAGAAAGATATTAACACTCTCAAATTTGAACTTGAGAGTGTTAAGGCTAAGTATTTAGAACTTCAGAATGATATGGAAACGTTACAGAGACAGTTTGACAAGGCCACAAAGCCTAAACACGCATCCTCAGCATGGAGCACGGGGTGGAAGAAATTGAGCAAACTCGGGAAGGCGGGAGAAAATAACGAGATGGGGTCTCAGGTTCCGGGTGGTGATCAGATTAGAAAGGCTCCTCGAAGGTGGAGGAACTCGATTTCTTGAAGGGTCAGAAGCCCCAACGAGACAAGATTTCACGTTAACTTTCGCTAAGTTTCGTTTTTGTATTGTTCCAGAAACTAGTGTTTATCTATTGCCAGTGTTTTCACTATATGAGTATGTGGATTGGTTTGAAACTTAGTCATTCTTTTTACATGTGCTTTGTGTTTTTGCATTTGAAATTTGAAATCTTGGTGCCACAAAAACTATTTGTACTATGTACCTAGCAATCATTCTATTGAAAAGAGAAACAATGATAAAAACACAAATGACAATGATACTTTGTTCTTGTAATAAAATTGGAGTTTCTGCAGTAAGACTTCAAGTTATTGACCTTCTGAAAATAAAAGTTGATACCAAACCATTTTAATAAAGTTAGAATCTTGCTATTGTGATACAGGAATTGAAGAATATTTGTGTGGCTGCAAGATTTCCTACTAAAAGAAGTAAATTAGTGTTTGAATTCTGAAACCAAAATTAGAAAGGAGTAGGCATGATGAGACATCTTGCAATCAGATCATGTCTTTAACAGGTAATAAAGACATACTATCTACATACATCAAAAGTCAAGATAGTGTTATCAAACTTTCCAAACATTACATGTTACATTACAAGTACAATTAGATATTTTTTTTATTAGAAACAAGTTGCAGAATACTGCTGAAAAATGTCAGCAACCTCTTTATTTCACCTAAATCAATCTACTGTGTGAATTTGCTTAAGGATGAATCTTTAACAAATGTAGTTTGGAAGGAAAGTTTTTTCGTCTCCTATTGATTGGAATAAGTTTCCCTTGTTATGTTTATAATTTGCTGGGTCTGCTTTTGACTCTCTTCGATTTTTTTTCTTTGTCAAACTCTGGTGTACTTCTTGTGCCCTTTTGAAATAAATTATTTTGCTTTGGCCGATAAAAAAAAAAAATTACTTCTTTAATTATCAGGAATTTGTTACTTTATTAATTTGGGGAAATAATTTGATTAAAGAAAACTGGAAGCTACCTGAACTTCATCTAACACGAGACACGAAAAGTGTACAACAAAGAATCATTAGCCAAATGGGATGATACCTATAGCATGTAATGTAATGCAAGAACTATCAGAAAAGTTGAGTGTTATATATATATATATATATATATATATATATATATATAAGGATAAAATGCAGAAAACTTCTTTGTGTTTTACGAAACCCGCACCATAAAGTTATATAAGTTTTTTTCACTAAACACATAGTAGGTTTCTGTATTTCCGCGAAATATTTTGACTAATCATAGAATTTATTTACAATAACAACTAGAGAAAATTAAAAAAAAAAAAAAAAAAAAAAAAAAAAAAAAAAAAACTTTTATAAGGTTAAAACAAGACCATGTTGAGCTGAAGTGATGGCTCAATCAATCAGGACCGCCAAACAAACATTTCATCTTATGCCCCACGTGTCTTTTTCATTAATTCACTTAATTATTGAGCATATACTATAGTATCTATTTTCCTATGATAATATTAAAAAGACGTGTAAAATCAAATAATTGCATGCACCAGTTCATCAAGGTATATATCTTGTTTTAGAAAGATTTGAATATCAAGCCAGCAACTTTCCTTATTGAATGCCAGGATTAATTAATGCCTATGAATCCATACCGTGGCCTATACTATCACATGGACATGCACATGCAGATTAGATATAAAAAAGAGAGAAAAAGACAGAAACTAAAATAAATTAATATGTTAAAGATTGGTATTCGAGCTTGAACAAACATTCTTTAAACCTAATATGTGGAAGATAATGAAACAAGTGTTATGTGGCAGTTCACTAATCTAATTATTTGCGTGTTTTTGTTTGCTTATTGAGAGTATCATCTTTGATTCTTTCTTCCCAATTGGGTAAAGAAATTTTGTACTTAGTGACTAATACTGCCAACCATCAAGATTTGGTTGAAACTTCGAGAGATTAAAGTATTAAACTTATACAATTAAGATCAACTTGACATTTCAAATCTTAATTATTTAGTGGACTTGATGTGATACTTACCACTAATTGCATGGGGCCGTTGTCCGCATGTGAAACACTATGAAATGATTCATTCACCTATCATTTCAAGATTCATCACATAATTAAAAGTATTTTTTATACATTATTTCTAATACATTTTCCCGAACGGTCTTGTCCAAATAAAGCAGTGTACATGTGTTAAACTTGGAGATGACTTTTTTTATAATTAATATGATGTTCAAAACTGTAATTTGAGTTAATGTTAAAGTTTGTGGGACACCATGCATTGATTATTATCTGAATTTTCTTGTGCATGTCCCACCGCGATTTGTGCAAAGTTTATGCATCAATAAAAGAAATTAAGTATCTGATATTTAAGTACTGTCCAAGCTAAGTTTATCAGTAATTGGATGTTTGATTATCCATCTCAATGAAATAAATCATTATAATATTTTTTGGGTAAAAAGTTTTGTTGGCATTACCTCCTTAGCCATGATATTTATATATCATGTCCCCATTCTTCGTGTAAGGCGTGATGAGTTAGATATTGGTCCAGTCCTTTTCCCTGCAGTACTCTTGCATTTGTGAACTTTTGTGCTCCTTCTAATTTGTCTATTATTTGTTAAACCACCTTGATATGTTCTTAAGTTATAATAAAGTTGGTAAGAACAAATAACCATATTTGGTAATAAGATGCGTACTCCGTAATTAGGAAATCAAATTCTATCAACTCCCAACAAATGGAAACAAAATATACAATATATAGTTATTCACCTGGATAATCTTATCCAAAGCATGTCAATCATGCAGATAATTCTTTTCCAATTTTTTGGTTATAATTTGATCATGTTAGATATAAAATTATAATATTAATGGCACTTGACCTTATTTCATCATGTTAAACGAAATAAATCCGTTGTAGAGATATATTTTTAGCAATTGCTATCAGATTCTCTTCTCCAATTCGTGTGGGTGTTTTCAGAGTGAACGATCATCAGGTATGAGTTCCCAGCTTAAGGAGAGAGACTCAAAGGTGGTGAGCTTTGAAATTAGAAATTCAATGTCGTTTATTCGATGGATAGATTATTGGAAAAACAGCAGTCTTACATCCCAAAGACGAAGGAGAGCAGTTGACTTTATAGAAACAAGTAGTCTTTTAAGGTGAAGCCCAAAAACAAATCCATGAGTACTTAGACCCGTACCATTGTGAGATATATATTCCTAATAGCTCTAATCCAATAACTAACCATTGTGTGGGCTTATATTACTAATTTTCGCTTTAAAAAATTATTATACACAGCAGTTTGCACGATGAGTAGTGCATTCAATTTGCTTATTGTTTGTAAATTTAGTGTTAGAACAGTGTGATAAAAAACTGATGTACTTAAGTAGAAAATTATCTATAGTACTAAATTGATTATACCATTTTATCATGCAACGTTGCTAAAATATCTTTTCCTATGAACACTAAAAGTTTTAATTATCATTCTACTCTACACCTTTATTGATTTATTAAGCATTCCTTCATCAATTTGGATCATAAAGTTATAGAAATATTTTACTTTCCCTCGCTAATTAGAAATAGAAGGGTGTAAACTGTAAAACATGCACAAAAAAACTCTAAAATTCGGTACCAAGAACTGGCCCCATGCCTCGAGCATCAAAGTCACCAGAGAAAGCAATGGCAATGGGTATAATGTCGTTATCAGAAACATTAAATCAGAGAAAACATGTGTGTGTAGTGTGTACATATTATGTCTACATTTATATCAACAGTACATTAAAGTGGAAAAAGGGAAAATACTTAACATTATCATTACAACCACAACTGTATCAGCAATATTTATTACAAGCACACGACCTTATTTAACACCAAAACAAAGAAACACATAAAGATCCATAAAACACAAATTTCACAATAAAAAAAGCACACACAACAGTAAAAAAAGAACAAGATTTCATCATGGATTCTTAGGAACAAATTCATGATGATTCTTAGTGGGGTGGGTCACAACCAAACCCAAGAAAAGATGACTCTTTTTTCTGCATCAAACTTGAGAATGGAAAGTGGGGCCCAAATTCACCAAACGCGCATGCTCTTAATCCATAAGAGTTTTTATCAACAAAACCCGGAAAAAGAGGCCCTTATTTTACACCAAACAAGGCCACTTTTTTTCCATTGCCATGCGTTTCAAATCTGCCATACTTACTTTTTAATCCCACACTCATCAAAAGCTTAAAAGAAGATATATAATCATTTCAAGTCAACAATTATACCCTTTAAATTCTCTTCAACACCTGATAATTAATAAAGCCACCTTCACTACTTTTTCAAACTTACTATCCCATTGGTCGAAAGACTCCGGTCGACCAATCGCAGTCCATAAACGATACCGTCAGGCAAAAGCGGCTGATCCCATCTCGGGGGAGCCAATATTGAGCAACTCTGCTTCGGTTTTCATGGATTTTAAGTAGACAATAGCTTGGTCGATTATGGAGAGTGGGTCGTCGTTCTGTAATCCTGGAATGATGCTCTCCAGGATCTTCAGCGTGTTGCGGATTTTAACCTTTTTGTCTCTCTTAGTTGAGTCCATATTGTTACAGCACGACTCCAAGTCATCCTCGTAACTGCATGAGCCAGCCAAATTCAGGGGACTCGAGACTCTCGCCAATGATGATTTTTTGTACCTACCGTCGAGCAACCTTTGCCTTTTGGGAGGGTCATCAGAACTCGCTACTTCTTCCGTGAGTTCCTCAAGTAAATTGTCCTTGTCGTTGTCGTGACCCTCTCTAATGGTGAATAGAGTGTGTCCCGGGCTAGTTACTTCATCATTATCACCATCAGTGTCATTCTGGTCATCACTATCACCGTACTCATCATCGCTATCAGAGTAGAGCAAAGCATTAATTTCTTCACTATCTTCAAGCATCACATTCTCCTCATCGTCTAAATCATTGTAATCCAACTTTTCGTCAACTATGGGCTTCACCAAGAAATGGTGATCCACTTTTTCACGTAAGTCATTAGCACTGGCAGGAGTTTTGGAGGCAAGAATCTGATCTTGGGTAGCGAATGAAGGGCTAAAGAACAATCTTGTCTGATTCCCAGACTGATCAAAAATGAGAAATCTTTTCTGCGCAGCAGAAGAAGCATTAATCGTCTTATCTGTGATCCCAAGCCTTTCGGATAAGGCACATTGGGAATCTTTTGGACACGGAATTCTGGTAGAATATGGAATATTCAAGTACGAAGGTGGCAGTTTCAAAGACCTGATAACTGCATTTTCATGGCCTATACTTGAACGCTCTAAATTAGAGGTATCATGTAACGGAAGAGCAACATTGACGGTCAATGTTGCAGGAGGAAACCATGGCAGACAATAGTTTTGCGCTTGTTGTATTAGTGCCATGTGACCCAAATCGGAAGGATTCCGAGCAGACAACCTCTGAGATGTCTGAGACGCTTTGGCTGTAACCATTCAGCCAAAAGAGCAACCTGGAAAACATATAACTTTAACATTCATTCCAAACTCCAATAATGAATCAAGATAACTATGCGGAAGAAACGTTACAATATTGATAACTTACCAGGATATTTGTGTACTTAGTTCTGCAAATCAATTACTTTCGGATATGTTAAACAAAAGAAGAAAGAAAACAATATATTGCTAGCTTGATGTATGAAAGACGAAAACGAGGAACCAAACTACGTAACAGGTTTCAGCAACTGGCGGAAATATTCAGCCTGGAGCAGAAGAAAGGAACAAAATTAGCAGCATTTCAAGCATCATTTATTCACAATTTGCAATGACAATCAAGTTATTAGAACTAGCTGGATAGAAAATGAAAGAAGCGGTACTGAGTAAGCAAGAGCATACCTGGCATTCTCGCAAAAGTTGAAAGCACGCTATAACTCTAACAATGATGGTCGTTTTCCCAGATATCCCATTCTCATGTTTATGTGCCCTGAATCTTGTCTGGCTCGCAGCTTGGCACACCATAACTACTTTTTACTCCTTAGGAGACTTCAGAAGGAAATTTAAAATTGTGGATGCGCCAAAGTGAACAAATTAAGGGAAGGGAAATATCGAGCAGAACGAGGATGTCCACAAATGTCTTTGAAACACAAATAGCAATTTGATCCCAAAAAGAAAGGGAAAATCAACAAAAGATCTAGAAAGCAGCGAACTTTAATTGTAAATAATAATGAAGATTGGATAGAAAAAACTAACAAAAGATCAAGAACGACAGCAGCCTTAAAAGGAAAATATTGATGAATACTGGACAGAAAAAACTAACAAAAAATCAAGAGCACAAAAGCCTTTATTGGTAAATATCAATGAGGATTGGAGGGACTTGGGTGTGCTTATATCTACTGGCTAATTCTATAGAATATAGAAAAAAGAAGCAAAGAAATGGAAGTGATTGGATCCCATGGGAAAAGTAGTTAAAGAATGATATCACGAACGAGGATTTGCTTCAACACAAGATAACAAACTTATAGAATAACCTTGCAGTACAAATTCAAAGAGATAACATAGCGAAATACATCAATTGAAAAACTCAGCCACCGCATATTCGTCAAGCTATATCCAATTTGATCTTTTTGTATAACCAAGAGTTATAATATAACCAAACACCTGAAATTGTAGAAGATAATATTTGTAAGAATCAAGGCCAGCAGTACTCATGTAAATTTAAAGTTATAGACAAGTTACATCAAACTGATTTCTCTTAGTATGAACTTTCATTACACAAAAGCAAGGAATATTAAAAAGGGTCCATAAATCTTAAATCTAGCAAGTCATGTTCCACTTTTTTACTCCAGATCGAATCTTCAACTCCAACATCTATCTTTTCTTTATCTTCACTAGATCAGAAAAGCTTAGCTCATGAAGCATCTGAACTAACAAACTTTACCAAAATATAGATGCTTTATGTAACATGTTAGAAATTCACACAAACATGAGAAAAAGTACAAATAACATATCAAACTCAGCTCAATTAAAAAAATGGTGAAAGCCCTTCAAGAATCAGATGAAACTGAGGATGAACATCAATTCATAACATATAAAGATGGCCTTATGTGATGTTTTCAATTGAAATACTACTTTTATTCCACTAAGAAGAACAAATCTATCATAAAAATGCAATCTTTTCCACTAAGAAGAGCAAAACTATCATAAAAATGCAATCTTTTCCACTAAGAAGCACAAAACTATCATAAAAATGCAATCTTTTCCACTAATAAGAACCAAACTATCATAAAAATGCAATCTTTAATTATGGGTAATCAAGAAAAGCATGAAAGAAGTGAACCCTTAAAAAATTAAGCTATATACCAACAAAAAATAAAATCTTTAACAGAATCTGAGATGATTTGATGAACTTACAGATCAAGAAAAATGAGACTTGAAGAGATATTCTGAAATCTGAACTCTGAAGCTTGTGAACAGTAGGAGTGGTTTGATATTTTGACAAATTTGGTGGGAGTAATTAAACAAAGCAGAAGAAGAACAGTAGTAGTTAAGATAGCAGTTCAGTGTAGGCACCAGCAAATCCAGGGGTTGCTAGCATATATAGGACTTTCAATGACCATAATGCCCCTTGCTTCTTGTTTTTTAGTGTTTATAGTTTTGACCCCACTTTTACTTGTTATTCTCAATTTACATTATTATGTTTGTTGTGCTTGTGCAGTGAAATATGAGAATTTTGGGGTGGTTTTGAAGTATTTCAATTTTTCAAACTTGTATAGTAAGTCTAATGTGTGGACTAATTAAGTCAATAGCCGCAAATTATACAGAGTTTCTTGTCTAAAAACTTTATTCCTCTACAACATGACAAAAAAGACCTACTTTTTAGTCTTTAGTACTGCAACTATCTTATTCAGTTTTATTAAAATATGGGGGAAGGGAAGCTTTTTGTATATGTATATGTATATATACATAACACAATCAATCAGCATTTAAGATTATTGTGAACATATGAATTATTCGAAATTAAATTTTATTAAAATATGGGGGAAGGGAAGCTTTTTGCATATGTATATGTATGGGTAATTCATCCACCTCCCTTGAGGTTTCATACTTTGGTATATAGTCCCTTGAGGTTTCATATTTTGGCATATACACCCCTGAAATTTCAATTCTTTTGCATATACCCCATTGAGGTTTCAATTCTTTTGCATATACCTCCCTCCCATCCATTGACCCTTAGTCAACTATAAAAAGTGAGGGTAAATATGTAATTTTTATACTTTAAAACATGGGAGCTCATTTATGATTATTAATATGTTAGTTAGCTTAAATATAATCTATTTATTCTTATAAATCTAAATATCTAAATTAAGCATGATTTATTTTTAATTATATTAATTCATTAGCAATTTTGTATTTACAAATTTATTTTTTTAGAAGTTTTTTTAGTTAAAAATGAGCACGATTAGGAAAATTATAACTTATGGTCATTTGCTTATTTTTAATATTTATAGAAAATTTTGCACCATTTTTACTAGAAATTCTAAACATTTTATTCCTAGCTATTCTTGATGATTATATTGATTAAATGTCATTTTATTAAAATATCAATCTTATTAATATGTTCCACATGTAAAATAAAATATAGAATACAAAGAATATGTCTCTAAATTATATTATTGTTTGGTAGAGAAAAATATGCATATTAGTGGACCAATGCGATTAAAAATAAATCATACTTAATTTAGATATTTAACTATAAGAATAAATAGATTGTGTATTCTTATAGATTATTTTTAAGTTAATTAACAAATTAATAACCATAAATAAGTTTTGATATTTTAAAGTATAAGAAAATTACATGTTTACCCTCACTTTTTATAGTTGACTAAGGGGACAATGGATGGAAGGGAGGTATATGCAAAAGAATTGAAACTTCAGGGGGTATATGCAAAAGAATTGAAACCTCAAGGGGGTGTATGCCATGAATGAAACTTCAGGGGGTATATGCCAACATATGAAACCTCAGGAGGCTATATGCCAAAATATGAAACCTTAGGGAAGGTGGATGAAAATTACCCGTATATGTATATATACATAACACAATCAATCAGCATTTAAGATTATTGTGAACATATGAGTTATTCGAAATTCATAAATAGATTTGGATATAATTTTAAAAGTGAACCTTATTATTCTATGGTAATCAATGATGCACCGACACTTTGAAAATTTATTTTATGCCGTGTCCGACACCCCGACACGACACCGACACTCCTCCGACACGCCATGTGGCGTGTCTTAATAAAAAAAAAAGAAAAAAAAAGGACACCGTGTCGGACACGTTTTAAGGACGTGTCCGACACGCCTTGACACTTTTTGAGCTGATTTTGTAGTTTTTAATTTTTATTTATGGTTAAAATTTAACTTTCTTAAAATATATAGATAAAGATATTAGAAGAATCAAACTTTAAACTTTAAAAGTTAAATAATTAAGTAGCAAAAATGATAAATAATAACTTTTTTCCCAATCAAATCTCACGAATAAGCCTACTGCATTTCTCTTTGCGCAAACGACAAATACGGACAAAAAAAATATTCGTTCTTTCTGCAAGGCGTGGCACTAATATCATATTTAAAGATTTTATTTGAGTATTGTATAACACTTTATTTTGTCATTTGATTTGTGTATATGCCTTTGTATTTAATGCTTAGAATTTATGACTTATACTTTAATGACTATTTTATTTGAACTTGTAGTAGTTGGTTACTTGGTTTTGAGTGTAAATATGTTTGATTTGATTCTATATTTGAACGTAATAATATTATTTGTGCAGATTATGATGGTGTCTTCTATATTTTAATATAAAAAATACAGTCGTGTCGCTGTCGTGTCGTGTCTTGTAATTTTAAAAAATCTGTGTCGCCGTGTCCGTATCGTGTCGTGTCCGTGTCCACGTGTCCGTGCATCATAGATGATAATTGATACAAGAGGGAGCACTAATTCCATTTAGTATTTACATAATAATTACGATTAGTAGTGCTATTTATACTAATATACAATGAATATTATATATATAATGATTGTAATTATTGTTATTATTTTGGTAAGTACATATAGTACTATATACAAGGATGAATCATATGTTGCATCAATCTTAAAATATACAGTTCATGTAAATTGAATTAATTATACGTTTTTTATGAAAAGATGATTCAAAAGCACCAGAAGTCAATAACAGCATGATAGGTGTTCTTATCCCTCTAACATGCCTGGACAAAAGAAGTGTGAATAAAGAATTCACAAATCATCCAAAAGATAACCAGCTATTTATCTTGAGCAGCATTTTCAAATATATATAGCACAGCCTCCTCGATAATTGAAAGGGTTTTCTTCAGAATAGTAATTTTTAACCCCTTACTTCTAATAATAAGTTAAGATATATATATATATATATATGTGTGTGTGTGTGTGTGTGTGTATATATATATATATGTATATCTATAAATTAATATTATTGGTTCACTTAAATATACGTTCTGATTCATTTTACTCACTTCAAGGTTAAATATATTTTAACCATCTTTGAGGCCTTAAAATAACAATTTCCTTTTCTATGAAACTCGCGTAAGATTAATCACTATAATTATGCTGAAGCAACTCAACTATTTATTAATCAACGACTAGCTTTATATATATTCACATATTGTGACGATTATGCGGAAGCAACAACTCAATCATAATGCGGTTCGAACTTTTTTTTTCACAAAATTTATCTGGCGAAAAGGGTACCAAAAAGTAAAAGTGATAACTTAGTCATATATAAAATTAGAAATTTAACTTTACATGGCTGGAATAAGATTAATCAAGTAAAATAATATTTTGAAATAGTAGTTGCACATTAGGTTAAACATGTAATCCGGTTAGGACTAGGTGCAAATCTTTTGTAGCCTCGATATTTCAACATAATAACATGCTGCTTCTAATTTGTGCCCAACACACATACTAAAAAGTATCCCTTACATTAGTGCAAAGAAAATGAAACATGAAACGTACATCCACATCAGTAAGTCAATGACTCTAATAACTGTAAATATCTTGATTTACCTTTCAAGAACTTATTCTCGTACGATCCATTAAGTCGAAGAAACAAAGAAAAATAATATTCAAATCTGATTAGAAAGTTAAATATATAGTTTTTGAAATTGTTGAACTTTGAGTAGTTAATTTGTCCCTACAAGTATGCACTTGTAAGTATAAATACACAATATAATTAAAGTTTATTTAACATGATTTTTTAACAAAAATCATTTCAAAAATAGTTGACAGGACTTAGAATTCTGTGGAAGAAGTGCATGTCGACAACTAAAGCTATAAAGTGAATAAGTGGGGGCATCATTCCCAATCTTACATTCTTGTCTTGCAACTTATTTTTTGGCGACTTGTCCTTGCTATTTAGTCAAAGAGATACATTTTTATATTAATAAAAAGTTGACAAAATAAAACACAAAAACGAGAATGCGGGCGAGCGTGGTTTATTTTGCCTAAAAAGAATTTAACTATTGATCAATTTGTCATGGAGATGTGTTTTCTATCAATAAATAACAAGTAACAAAGTCAAACACAAACTGCACGCAAGCCAAGTAATTAATTAAAAGCAAATAACTATATGAATTCCCGGCCTTAAACTTCAATCTAACTATAAATTTCTCATTAAGTTTCTTATATATCAATAACTCAAAGATTTTTTACAAAAGATTATGCATATAGTTTCAATTTTAATAGGTATCTCTGTGAAAGTTGTATGTATTTTAGGAATTAATATTTCTAATACTACTAAATTATTTGAGAAGTTCATGTAATTAAACTAAGTATTTGAAGATAATTATCCTAAATGCAATTCTCAAGGCCAATTCGCAAGAGATAAGTTATAGGAACTACATTTTATTTCAAATGATTAGCATTTCATTATATGTGAATGCTTAAGTAATTCGTTCAAGAAAGTGACATGCACTTATTATAATTAGACACAAGTAGCTGTATGTAGTATCGAAATCCTTTCAATGCAAGTAACACGTGTTGTTGTAATTAATTATAATTTTGTAAATCTAAGTTCGAGGAATTACCTAATTTTCTATGCATGCTCATAAGTCATAACATATAGTTCCATTGAAAACATTTATTGCAACATAAGTAAAACTATTGTTTTAAATTTTTAATTGATCTCCCTTCTTTCCTAGAATTCTTTTTTCACGGATGTAATATATTTATTTCTATCATTACTAAAACAATATCATAGTTCCATCGGACATAAGATTGTTTAATCCCTTTTCGTCTCTTAAGTTTTAATTGCACTATGTCTCAGTCTCAACTTTTCCGAAGAGTTCATCACTTCGCCACCAATCCATTAGTCTTTTTTATATATATCTTTGATACCAATTAATCCAATAGTTTTTTTAAATGAAAAATTACTAATATTTTGAAATATTATATTAATTACTCCGGTTAAATTGGTGTATGTTACAATTTTTTTAACTAGCTTTGAGTTTAATTACATCTCAAATAAGCAAAGCCTACCTAAAATTTTGAAATATTATATTAATTACTCCGGTTAAATTGGTGTATGTTACAAATATCTTTAACTAGCTTTGAGTTTAATTACATCTCAAATAAGCAAAGCCTACCTAAAACGTTTCATAAACGCAACTAAATAATATTTTAGCCCTTATGGGGGAAAAATGACCACAATTTCTTCCTTCACTGTAACGTACGTGAAATCTACTAACTAGGAATCGACAAGAACCTTGATACCAACTGTCAATTATTTTGCTATCGTTGAGCATAATAAATAGTTAAAAGAGTAATAATACAACAACTCATTCGCCAATTTAAAGTCACAACCCAGACAACACCGTCACTCTCTTTCAAAATTTACGTCTCATACGTAGTTCGTGCATGTGACAAACCTAAAGAACCAATTTTATAGGAAAAAGAAAACCAAACAACATAAGATATGTAATTTAAAGATCAGGACCGGTTCAGAGCGAAGACTAACCTGGCACAGGACATGTCATAGAAGGTACATAGATGTATAAAATAATGACATGCTATTAGGATGGTAATTATAATATTACAGTTAGAAGCTTCTGATGGTAAATGTAGAACTGTTGTAAGCATAAATCAAAAATAGACGTTTTCTCAAAAAATACTCGTAGATTTTCGAAAACGAAACATAAAAGTGAATTTTAAGTTCATTACAAAAACTATTTTTACAACTTTTTGGAATATGTCAAGAAACTTTAAAAAAAATTGCGAGAGGTTTTTAATATTCAGCAGATCAAAATATAACAAAATTAAGACTTTGATCCTTAGTTATTTAGTATTTCTCAATGATCATACAAAGGATCGAAGCACCTTTTGAGCTACTTCTTAGGAAAAAAGTGAAAGGTTTTAATCATTTGAGAACGCAATTTACCAACACTTTGATCCTTGTTTATTTAGAATTTCTCAATAATCATACAAAGATTCAAAACACCACTTGGTTTTAATCATTTGAGAATGCAATTTATCAACACTCCCTAAATAAATCAGTTGGAGTTGAGAAGTATGTTGAAAATCGCCTTTTCTTCTTGGACGTTGTCACTTATACTTAAATAAAGAAAAACTAATCCAAGTGCACATATACGATTCGACGGTATTTCAATTTGCTGCATAAGTCTCACTCAACCAATTAAAATTAGAAATAAGTAGTGATGGTTGTTGTAACAGGAAGTTAAACTAATGTTGACAGTGAGCTTGTTGAAGATGTTCTAAATTATTTTTCAAACACCTAACCATTTTGCAGTATTATTAAAATCAAGCACCCCCATCATCTAGAGTAAAACACCTCCAATTATGCATGGGACATCACACATCACGTCTGACCAGTACTGCATTTTTGTAGTCGATATGTGTAAATATAAAGTCATGTCATTAACAAATTATATCATTATGATTCTTCCATATGTATGCTTGTAACTTCTTTTTTTGCAAAACTTGGAACAGAAGTTCAAATCTATTTCCATCAAAAGAAAAATACAATTAGTAGACGACTTATCTTATAAAGCATCAAATATTATAGATTTCCTGCCCTTTTCAGGTCACGACTTCGCAAAAATGCCCGATTATTGCATTGGAGATGAGAAAAGCCTTCTCTCATTGGCGTTGCTATATTTGCACAATAATGTTTAGGGATGATCTCTACCAAGTGTACCGTAAGGCTGAGTGCTCTACGATTTTTGATAATATATCTACCAAGTGTGCCGCGAAGCCCCATAAGTTTTAATTGGAAATATATATTATCAAAAGAATATAAATTGAAAGACAAAATAAATATTCTTGAAAGAAATTAAAAATAAATTTTGTGCCAATGTAAAGTTACAAAACAATTTACATTATTTGAACTGCATAAAGATGATCCTTCAGTCTTGATATATTCCACATATATGAGATTACTTAATAATTACAAATTTTGAAACTTAAAACAAAAACAAAGACTTAAACGATCTCATAAATAGACAGCTGGTACATTTTCTTTTTTTACTATTAGAACTTATGAAAGGTGTATACTTTAAAATCAACTTAAATCTTTTTGGTACGAATATCAATGTTACTCATTAGTTATATCAAAAATATTAATTGCAGATAAAACAAAGATGAAAACTCATAAACCACCCAAACAATCTTCTTTTTTTTTTTTTTTTTATGTGCAAACCAACTTGGGGCGCAAAAAGCATAACTTTTAGACTATAGGCATATAACCGAAAGGTGCATAAGCCTCGCGAATTTTAATTCCATAGTAGCATTCGCGGGCCAAATTAGCACTCAACACGACTTCCTGCGGAAGTTTCACCGAGATGAATGTGAAAAAGATCATGAAAGCAAAAGCATCTCCACCTGTTTTTTCCCATGCAACCCTACTCTTGGCTTTCCTGTTCCGTTCCTAGTTTGGACATAAGTTCAACGGCCTGAGCTCTCCATATAACCGTAGACCATGAGGCCATGATTTCAAAGTCAATAGTCAACTACATAAGGAGAAACTCCTGCACTCTCAGGCAATCCGAGACACACAAACATACACATGCATAACCTCAAGCAAAGTGCAGAATAACAATTATTGGCAACACAGTCGTACCATATTGCATTTATTCTTAGAGAAGTCGATCATACAATGCAAGAACGTCAAGCAGTAGCAACATAAAAAGTTTGTTACTCTCTGGACATTAATTAGGCCTGGTAAGTAGGCTACTGAGCACTCAGAACTTCAATCTCGAAAACGAGGACTGAGTTGGGCTGAATACCCCAAGCTGGAAAACCACCGGGGCCATAAGCATAGTCAGGTGAGCACTGCAGGTGATCATAAAAGACAAGTCAAAAACACCGCGCACATAGGTTAATCGAACATTTGCAATTTCGCAGAGTAAGAGATTGTTATGCGTGCATGGGATTAGTAAGAACGTGTTTGTGTGTGTCAAAGGAGAGCGAGAGCAATACCTGCTCTCAGAAAGAATCCTGTGTTTCGATTCTTAAATTAATTAACATAAGAGAAGATGAAATGTACAAATTACCTTCAAACGAGCAACTTCACCGATTTGCATCCCTAACACTCCTTCGTCCCAGCCTGCAAGAGGTGTACAGAGTATATGAGATTAAAGGGCCTAACACCAATCTTTTACTTCTCCATAAACCAAGCAATTGTAATAAAATGAAATACTACTTATTGCGGAGGTTGAAATATGAATTATCATTACACCAAAGGTGAACTGAAACAATACTCCAAATACTGAATTGTTTCATAATCGAAGAAACCTCGAAGAAACTAGACTATGAAATTCATAAGCGCAATTCGACAACTGTGTTCCACAGAACTCAAGCTGTTACAGCTCATTATATCTCACCTTTATCACTCTCTTTCTCCTAGTTCTTTTAATTACCTAAAACAATCCAGTCACACGAGACAAACGACAAATCGCGTGCAAGATAAACATTTCAGGCACAAAATAGAAGGGCGAAGACTCTTTTACACATTCCGACATCCTCCACACAACCCATTCCGCCAAAAACACAAAGCATCAACCACCCTCATAACCCGCATCAATAACACAAATAAAACTATAATACGACAAAAGCCCGTTCATCCGTAACGATAAAAGACCGTAAAGCAAGCAATATATCATCAACGTACACACGATTACGCTCTACTAATCCAGATTACCCAATCTATCAACCTTAATCACCAAAACAGAAGCTAATTACAAACAAACACCATCATCACATCCAATTTACATCATAAAAAGGGTACCTTTAATCACTTTTCCTTGGCCAATTTGGAAAGTGAAAGGCTGCTGCCCTGGATCCTTAGTACTGTAATCACACAAAACAACAGATCCAATCACACAAATCGCTAAAATACGATTAACTACTCCATTTTCAACGGTTAAAAACCCTAATTATTAACAATTTACCTCCAGAACTTTTGAGCTAGATCGCCATTTTTGCCGAATCCAGTGCAGTGAACGGTGACGTTTTGACCGGCCGAAGGCTTTGGACCAGTTCCAGCTCTCAACAGTTCCTTCTCGATTCCCATAGCTCGGATCGAATTAGCAAACATGTACTCTCAATTGAGGATTTAGGGTTTCTGTGTTTTTGTTTTATGAGAGCTTTATATAATGAACTGAGCTTCAGCTCAATCTGTTGAGTCACGTGTTATCTTTTTATTTATCACTTAAAAACTTTTGGAAAGTAGTGATTATTTTAATTTTGGTTTATGCATACGATTTGCTAATAAACTCTAAGAAATAATTAAGATCTGTTTTTAACTTGATTTAAATTATTTTTAGGATGTTTACCTTACAAATTATGAGTTCCTTTATAATCTTTAACTATCATGTCGGAGCTAGTCTAATCTAGTAGGTGCAGCATTTTTATTGATATTTGCAATTTTTCGGGAGTTTTGTCATATGTTTTGAAAATTTCGTAAAACTTGTAGTTATAATGAAATTAGAAAATATTTATAGTTCTCGTAATTTTTGAGAAAAGACGTGTAAATTTTGATATGCATTTTAGCTCTGTTATGTGAATATTTAACCAATCAGATTAATTCTCAGGATCTTACTCTCAATTGGAGCTCTAAAGAAACAGTCCTGAAGATTCGTAAGATTTGGAATTTTTGGCCTAGATGGAAATTTAAATTTGTGCCTAGACATTGTAATTTCCCGGCACAGTTTTTGGCAGCCTGGGCTAGGGAGAATGATTTCTCGGGTTTTATTCCTTTCCTAACTCGGTTTTTTGTGACGGCGGCTACCCGATTGTAGCTCCGTTGTTTTAATTTAAAAAAAAAACATAAAATGAGACGTAATTTGCTAGTTATTTTTTATACGAGCCTAATGTGCCTGTTTTAGTACAATAATGGTAACTTGTCATTTTTTAGAAGGCTAATGTGCCTATTTCATAAAACACGGGCATTGTGCCAAAAACACAATTTCACAGTCCTCCCTTCACGTTATATACAACAATAACTAATCCTCACGAATCCCATTCACGTAAAACAAACAAAATTGCCAATGCAATTCTCTTTGTTTCTTTCTCTGCATGCCATCGTCACATTTTTGTTACCATTCTTGTATACATAGGTTGGAGTTTAAGGAAGTATCATGTGAGACTAAATTCTCTTTGGAGAGAGAAACAAACATGGAAATCACACCGCTGCCCGATTTTCCACTCGCTAAATCTGTCCTCCATTCCTCGGTCGTCTTTGTGCTTTTGAAGTGCAAGAAATAGTTATGATTGTTTCTCTATTGATGGATAATTTATTTGTTTTGAATAATGTGAATTCTCGTAGTATTTTGGTTATTAGAATTCCAGATTATAGGATTCTTCGTATAGTGTCGAGATCGTTGTTCGTGGTCATGCTTCTTATGGCATTGCCGTGGCTTAGCTCTATAATGAGTGGTGAGATCTCAAATCCTGCTGTCAAAGAATCCGATTACAAAGTCAGTTCTGATAGTTTTTGCAGGAGTGAAATGATCGACTGCATTATAAAAGATGAAAAAGGCGTCCCTGTGCACATCGAAAGGTTTGAGAGAACCATGTTGGTCATGAAGAAAAAACGGGGAGAAACAGAGAAGCTTTTGTTGCCCGTAAAACGAGTTTTATGTGGTGTAGCTCTGGAGCACAGGAGAGCTGCACTAAAGGGATTGGAAGATGCGTATCTCGGACCCCCAATGCAATCGTCATTGGCAAAAGAACCAAGGTCTACATCTAGAAAAATCAAATTACCTCCAGACTTGTCGAAGGATTCATCAGATGAATATCCACGACGAGTATTTATCTCAGACGACACGAGCGCGGTTGACTGGTTCCGCAAAAAGTTTCCCACTAAGGATCAAGAATTTCAAGTATACGAGATTGTACCATGTCAGGCGACATCGGGTCGGGTGACGAATAATTTGAGGTGCACGAAGTGGAGGATATGTTGGAGGAGAGTGTGGAAGAATGTTGGAGTGCAAGAATCAATGGCAGTATAGTGTAGGTGAAAGCGAGAGACCGTACTAGGATTTGGCATTGTATGGTAAGGTCAAGGATGAAGAGTTGCTTTGCATCAATAGTGGAATTAATTGCAAATTGAACTTATGCATGTTTTCTTTCTGAATTTCATGTGATTTGTTTCTTTTTCCTGTTTTTTGAATGATTGAGTTGTAGTGCCATTGATTGCAGACTATACAATGAAACATTTGTTAATGGACAATAGTTTGGTGCCATTTTCAGTAAAAAGGTGAATAATATATTACATTTTTTTGGTCTTTCACGCAAGTTCAATAAACCAAATACATGATAGAGAGAGTAAGTTCATCTTGTAACCTTATTTTAATTATCATAAAAGTAAGAACCAACTGTTGATTTTATTTCTAATTTGCAACTTACTTATCAGGAAAATAAAAAATATCTTGAATACATTACAATCTATGTATATATGCTGGCGTTACATACAAATCTATAAGAAGTAATACATGAGCGTACAACTAGCAATACGCAAATTATGTATATTCCTAGTAATGTTCGTTCAATTAAACATCAATAAGCTTCCTGTATGCACACTATGCTGAGTTTTTCAAGAATATACAAATACGCTTGTAAATAAAACAGTTTTTAGTAGCATGATATCTCTTTAGATGATACATTAGAAAAGCTTCACTTACATATATCAACATAATGTACAACAGAAATGAATACAATGAAACTACTACAAACATCTCTGTACATTTTGTCATCTGTAAACTAGCCGACATGTAACATTTTACACCCCTCTTGCCAAAGCTGGGGATTGGTTTTTGACTTTTGTCAACGAAATACAGACTTAAAGATTATATTTCTAAGACAAAATAATTATAAAAAAAAAAAAAAAAAAAAAAAAAAAAAACTAAATATCACAAGGCCTAATTTGATGCTATCAACTGTTCGCCTTCAAAAAAATGATTAAGTGAAGGGAATGAGATTCAGACAACTGGGTTCTCAATTCATTCAATTCCTTCCTCGGCTTCTGTTAGTTCAGCATCATATTGTTCTAACAAATAGTCACAGAGTTCCAGAAGTTGATCAGCAAGAGGAGGAATACCTGGATTACGTCCGTCATTATACATATGGGCATTGTATGCTATTTGACACACGTCGTGCCTGAATTCGTCACGGGTCCTGTACTCCATCCTCCTTGTTTTATCTTTGATTTTAGACAGATCCATAGGCTGAGTTATGATGTCCAGATAGTCAGGAGCCTCTTTCTTTGACACTGGCTTTAAAAATAGGTAGGATATTTCTGTCCTTCCCCTGAGCGTCTCCACAACACCTTCCAAGATGTTCGACAAACCAACCTGCCACCAGAATTCAGTGTACATACATTAGATTGACCACTTCTTTTTTCCAGAAATATATGCTGAAAGGTGCATAAAGATGCTCTTCCCATTGTATAAATGAAGGCAGCAAAATCAGAGAGTTACTCACAAAATATCAAGAGCATCTAAGTATGACAATTCATCACCAAATCCAAATTCATAAGAGAATTTTGATAAATATCATTACCCTACTAGAGTTTCCCACTAGTCTGAAGTACTCAATTGCACTTCTTTTGCATTTCTTATATAAGAATGAATATCAACTCCTCTAAAATAATGGATCATGACTACCCCAATTGATTTGGTTTGAAGGCTTAGTTATTTATTTCTGAAATATGGGCTCATCCACCATTACAATTTGAGTATAGTGAGTGAGTAGCGGACTTGAGCTAAAAACAAAATTCAAACAACTATTTATGTGTATAACTAATGCACAATATCGGGATGAAAACAATTTTCTTTCAAGTCTCCAACTTCCTGTAGGAGCTAAAGTATCTAGGACTTGATTTAATCAAAGGAAGAGAGTAAATTTGTAATTTTAAGGATAGGGCACTTGACTCCACGAGAAATTTAACACGGAAAGATAAACACCACTCACCTCTCCTCCTCGCCGCCGCTTTGAAGCCTGGGCATACTCTGGAACAGACTTTACATACTCAGCTGCTGGCCTCCTCCGTGTCGTTCTGTCGCTCTCTGGTAGCCTTCTGTCGTTTCTTCTAGAAGGAAAATCATCCAAGTATTCATCCATTATTTCGGGCTTTCTCTTCTTTTTCTTCCTCGCTTTTTCCCTTAGAAGTTCTTCTTCTTTTCTTTCTCTGCGAATAGCTTCTTCATACCTCAATAAGTCGAGCTTTGGCTCCTCAATCATTCTCATTTTCTCTGGCCTCCGGTTTCTTTCTTCTCGTTGTCTTCCAGAACTCCACCCTCTGTCTTCCAACCACCACTGGTTACCGTCCGGTTCTCTCATCCTTGATGACTCTTCAAAGAACTGCCTGCTTTCATCTTCCCGCTGTTTATCCAAACTTGACAACTCAATAATTTTCTTGGTTTTCCTGTAGTCGAGGCCGATGCTTCCATCCTGGCTATTATCATCAACGTTAATGATCTCCTTCGGCTGTTTAATTATAATTTTTTTACGAGGCTCTCTATCAGCTTCCATTGGTGGCTTGATTACTATAGAGGGTTTATGAGATTCAACCAGCATGTCCTCGGATTTCGTTTTGTTTGAAAAAATAATTTTGTTGACTTTAACAGCAGATTTGTTTCCTATGTCAACATCTGTCACAATTGGTCGGTCAGAATTTTCTGAAGTTGAGATCGCAAGTCTATCAGGAAGCTTTTCAGCTGCCCCACACTTGACCTTCAGAACTTTTGCCTTTGAAACATGTTTATCATCTTCTGACATTTCTAACCCGGAGAATTTCGTCACATTCTTTGGCATGAGCTTTTTTGGAGGTTTCTGCTGGCTTAGCTCTGCTTGGTCCACAAAGTTAGGTTTGCCCAATGGCTTCTCAAGATCTGTGCTTTCTACTCCTCGTGTCTCAGCATCTTCTCCATACTTGGGACAGTGCTTGTTGGTGCGCATATGACCAAGCTGATGCAGTGAAGTGAACAGGTAAACAACAATGTTCGGCATATGGAAGTAAATAGGGTAAAAGCATCAAACTACTCAACTTCTTGCTCGTGTGTGAATTGCCCCCTGACCTTTGAAAAGTAACACATCCCCCTCAACCTTTTCAAAAAAAAGTTTAAATTGCCCCCTGATTCGTTGATCCATTCAATTTGGACACAGTTTTGCATCTCTCTCCCTTATATTTGGCTTCAGTAGGTTGGGAGATACGTTGTAACATTTCCATAGGTTAGGGGGCATGTCGCACACGGGCAATAGGTTGGGCCTTTGATGCTTTTTACCAATGTAAATAATAGCACTGCTAATAGACGCATACCTGACCACACGCTCCACAGACAAAACTCTCTCTAGCTGATTTCTTTTCCTTGATCACCTATTATTACAGCATAACTCAGGATCATAATTCCCTATAGTAACAGTAAAATTTATGAAAATAAGAAAGCTCATGCAGCATGCTGCATCAAACAGACAGACGGGACACATCTTGGAGCCAAGACCCAAACACATTAGTAAAAATTATTCACAATAATGTTGAGACCCTAACACTGTTCAGAGCAAAAAAGAAGATTGCAGTCAACATTTTCAGATATTAACTGATGGATCTCTTGCTATCACAGGAAGGCCCACAACATCTCGGAAAAACTCCCCCATTGAAACCCGAACACCACAAAACATAATAATCTTATGAAGGTAATGTGATCAGATAAAAAAAACGATAGGTATAAACTTATACAGAATACATAAAACTATGTAGCTAGGTGAAAACCAATCCTCACCATGAGATGCCTAATATTAAAAGCCTATGTGGTTGAAGTAATAATTACTTATGACAACTGTTAAGTAAAGCGAATATATCCTCCAAGAATCTGATCACAAATCGGAACAGTATGCTCGACAAATAAGTTAATTACAATACTTGAGTTTTAACATTTCAGAACATAATCAAATTGAAAGTTGTTATAAATTAATATACACAAATTACTACGTAAATCAAGGGTGAAATATTTTACTTTAAACTAGTATAGCAGTCCTGCACCAACCCTCACCCATAAAAGAAATGCAAATGCAGGGCTACCCACAAGTGGAAGTATTGGGGATACAGCATCAGAAGTTAAACCAATATGCAGGCATGCACATTCACGAATAACATCCTGCTATGCACATTTCGGTAGACCAGTAGCCAAACTGAACATAAATATGCATTACAGCTGAAGAGGGGCAAACTTACATTCAATCCATCCCCTAATATTTTAATCTTTTTATTTAATATAGTCACTGGTTCAGTGTCAGTCTTTTTCTTGGCTTTTAATTTTCCTGGCAGGTGCTTTTTAGCAGAGACAGTCTCACCCTGCACCAAAAGGTTAAAATTATAGAAAGGTCATGATCAATTTTTTTGGACCAAGTCTTAAGTAGAATTCAGAGTTGTACAATCAAGTCTAAATACAAAGGTTAAACATGTATGAACCTCCTTTTGTTCTGTAGTAATATTCTCCAATAGTGGAAAAGGTCCTTCGGGTTGCATCATTCTCTTGGTAACTGCATTGTTTATCTTGACACCATCAGCATTTTCAGGGCCAAACTTTGACTTGAAGTGCAGACCAATTTGATCTACCACTGCTTTTGTCTTCTTCTTTTTCCGATCAGTTTCTTCATCTGCATACAGTCTCTATGGTCAGATTTCTGGTTAGGTTTCAAACATATATCGGGAAAAAGAGAGAAGGCTTCGTTCAAGAGTATCATGCCAAAAACCTTAATATCACATCAAAAGACGAGCCCGCATATGTATAAATGGAATATAATTCTAGTTTGCAATTCAACATATCATGTGCTAACTCATTTTCTCATTTGTGTAAGATAAGACACAAGAAAGACTTTAAGTTGTCCTAAAGCATTGTTGGAATAGTCTGAGTCAATTGAAGTGCACATGATTCATGAGAATCAACTGAAACAATTGCAGAGTCAAAAATCAAAGGCAAAGATGACGCTGCCTCCAAACCAGGGAACACAAGTCCACCAATTCGGGTTGAGGTCAACACTTAATGTTTTGATTGTGCTTTAACTCTTCATCCTATCCTGGAATTGGAAAGAATCAGAAACAAATTTGGTATTGATTCTATTCCAGCCCATCAATTAAACAGGAAATAAGAAAAGCTAAGAAGCCACTGAGCAAAAGCTATAAGTATGTCACTAGTACCATAGTGATTCCATGATGCTCATATATAATTATGAATACTGATTGCAACCTTGCTCTAATCAATAACAGCTCGACACGACACTCCTAAATACAGATGTACTCCCTGTTGTCATAAATCAAATAGTATAATATCATAAAAGACACATTTAACATTGTGAAGATCAGTAATTGTAATTCCTCTAAAGTACCCCTACTGCAGATAAACAAAATATCGGGATTCAATAAAAGACATTACAAGAAAGGGCGTTGGGAGCATAAAGAGCCTTTCCATTTATTATTTATAAAAAAAAAAATGAACACTCTGGGAGTTACCATATGGGTCTTTAGTTAAAGTTAGCAAAAGGTAAACTATGCAACTTGAAACTGCATATATAAAAAGTTCTACCATCCATAAGCATCCTGCATAATTCTGCTGCTTCTGCTGCCTCATCTTCAATTTCTTCTTGTGCCTGAGTTAATAGCGGGCGCCTTCTCATTTTGAGCCCCTTGACACCATTGGCATTATCATGCTTAGACTCGTGAGTATCCTCTTCACCTTCTTCTGCATCCAGAAGATTTTCCAAATCTCCAGCAAAGGAATCCAAGTCACTATTAGCCTCTGATTCACTCTCGTATTCTTCACCATCACCAGTACCTAGACTTTGGACCTGTCGATCCCATATTTCCTGACATTTTTCTCTAGTCTGCTGCTGCAGTTGCAAGAAAGACATACGCTGTCCGCGAGCAAACTTGCTTACAGTTGTTGGATCAACCTTGACACCTGATGCAGCTTGCTCGCTTGAAAGCTTTCGTATCAAAGCAATTCGGTGCCATCGAGTTTGTTTGGCAATCTGCTCCTCGGGAACATTAAATTTAAGGAGAAGCTACATAAAAACACAGTGAAACAACTATAAGCATATGAGCCACCGTATAATAATATACTACTTTCATCATTGGTAAAATTGGAGCAACCATTAGCATTTATACAATATGTCAATAAGGAAAAAACAAATTTATCCTTAACGTGAAATTCATGGCCCAAAAGGTCATCTCATAATTTCGAACTTAAACTCTTGTACCTAAACTTGTTATTTAGCTCTTCTTGATGGACCTTGATTGTACAGAGGTATCTAGTTTAGGACACACCCAAAAACATGTAAGTATAAAAAGCTAAATAGAATAATTAGAAAGGCGAAGATCAAACAGACCCTAATCCTGACAGACAAACCAGGATCTCGCAGAACCTGTTCCATAAAGGGGTTCAGACATAGCATAGGACTCAGTATAAAACGTGATATTCATGGTCCAAAAGGTCATCTCATGATTTCAAACTTAAACACATGTACTTAAATTTATTACTTAGTTCTTCCGGATGGACCTAGATTGTACATAGGTTTCTAGTTTATGACTCGCCCAAGAACACATTTTCATAAAAAGCTAAATGGAGTAGAAAGGTGAAGATCGACAGACCCTAATCCTGCCGGACAAACCAAGATCTCATGAAACCCGTTCCGTACAGGGGCTCAGACAAGGCTAAGGACTTGTAAAATATGAAAAATATCTTCAGATGTAAGACCAAGGTATACCTATATCTACTAAAACACACGAGTTATCCATTCCTTGGATAGTTTTCTCAAATATAAGTAGGTCATCTACTCCAATATAATTTTCAACTTAATGACATCTAGTTCTTGCAGGTTTAGTGTTGTAAAGTGAGATTGAACCCTTAATATGTGCTGAAACACATGAGCAATCAAAACTCAATTTTAATTATGAACATATTTTGAAAAACATGAGCAATCTAAAATTCCACCTTTCATATTTCATCCTTGCCCCTAACGTACCACCCCGACCAAATCACATAAACAGTCTTCTCTAAGCATAGACCTAAGGTTAAGCGGAAGAAAGGTATGGATTGCTTCTCAAGCATGCAGAAAAGGCAAGAATAAGCAAAGCGAATGTGATATTGGGAATTATTTTTTTACGGAATCAGGTCAAATTGATAGACTAATCATCCATAAGAAAAGAAATCCTAAGGGTTTATCTAGAACAAAAAAAAGAACATTAGCTTTAAAGCACCACCTAGAAAAGGACTTTAACACATAGCTAAGAAAGCAGAATGGCAACCATCCAATGCATTCCTAAAATTCAAGTTCAAGGTGCATCCCCCACCCCCCCCCCCCCAAAAAAAAAAAAAAAAAAAAAAAAAAAACCAACTACAAAAAGAAGTTAGTAAAAGAAAGAACCTAAAATCGATATTTACAATTTGAGATAAACGAAGTATGAGGTTTATGGTGAAAAACAAGAGATGAGTATCATGGTGAAAAACAAGGGTTCCTAGTACATATTTAACAAACCTCTCTTGCTGCTTCCATGCTCAATCTGCGTAGATCGGCATCTGTTCCCGTCACAGTTGTTCCTTTACCAACAACTGTTTTCTTTTTCACCATTGCATTTGATATAGGAGCCTTTGCAGTTGCTCTTACATAACTGAAACCTAGGCCCCGTCCAGAAGGATCACCTACTCCTGTAATTTCCAGTCGTTCAATATTTCCTCTGTCCTGAATATTAAAGAACATATCAATTAACCAATACGTGATCCTCAAAATGATTTAAACTAGTTCAACAGCTTTATAAAAATCAATCACCTGAAAGCTCACCCTTTTTTACAAATAGAAACTGACATAGTCATAGTTATTAGTTAAGCATAAGGAACTAAACAATATTGCATGAGAACTGAGGAAAATCATTTTCAGAAAAGTTTGACTGCCTTTCTTACAATTGTAAGCTAAAAAACAATAAATAATCAATGAGCTTCAGGTCATGCTTCCTCAAGATAGAAATTGTCAAAGTTAATGATTACAAATAAGGAACTAAATGATACTGAAAAGAACTGAAGCATATCCTTTCAGGACAACAATTTTGTCTGCTTTTTCTTCTCTTATCAGTAAAATAAATGATAGAAGTAAATGACGCCAGTAAACTCAGGCTACAAGTTAACTCTTTATCCGTCAAAATTAAAAGTTAGCCCCAAAATGATACCAGTTTGACATCTAGTTCATTTTTGCAAATAGATCCAAGAAAGGAGAGGGATAATAAGAGAAAATGGATACCATCTTTGATGTTCTATAATGAACAATGCGTGTCATTCAGTAGTTTAGGGGTAAAGCAAACAATATAACGCACATCTAAATCAACCTAACTAAAATAAAAAGTTATATCAGAGCTATCTATAGAAGTACAGATCCGACTTCTTAAACTCTGCAGAAGGAACAGATAAAATGAAGGGTTGTGGGCGCCAGCTTCAGATGTGCAAAGGAATGTCACTACTTGTCAATTTGTAGCATATCTAACAGTTTCATTCGAATAGCATATCAAACAAAGACAAGCGCCGGAGAAGTTAAGCTTATGCATTTTTCGACTTGGAAAATGGAAATAGCAGCATTTAGTCAATAGGTTCCTTAATGTCAACCACTTTCACTCAAGATGCCAAACCTGAAAACCGTAGAACATATATAATATGCAGGCCTGAAACTGGTAAACTGATGTGAGGTTATGTAAATATATGATTTATGCAATAATCCACTTAACTAATTAAGAACCTCAAGACGACATGGAGAAATCATTTGAAAATAAAATAAAAAATGTGCACCAACTTGCAAATTGAGCACAACGAAAGAACAATAAAATAGTAGCATCCAAGAATGCTTCTCGAATGGCATGAACGAAGGCCATTAAGCAATCTAAAGATGTACAAGCACATAAAAGATATGTGCCAAAGATAATTCAAAAAATCGGCTGGGAGGGTGCATTCTTACTGGGAAGGGAAAAAGTTGAATTCATAACAGAGTAAAATATTTGTCGCAGAGCTTGCCTGGTTTGTACAGGAAACAAAGTTACTGGTCAGGTTCCATGGTGTTATCTGCAGCTCCCTCTCAATATGTGATGCAGCAGCCAGAGTAATTGCTTCATCTGGCAGCTGATTCATTGCAGATAAAAGGCCTGTAGGGTTAGTGAGCTTTGTGATCCCTAATCGCTTGAGCCTGTAAATTCCAGCTTGCATGCTCTCATAGGCACACACCTACGGCAAACGGTCAAAGAAGTAAGAAAATAATTGTCTTTGTGTATGACAATAAAAAAAAAATGCTATAATACTAACAATCTTTTTAGGCTAGCTGTGAAAGGTTGCACAGCTTTGTATTCCTCCCATGCTTTATCATAAATTACTTAAGGGTGAAGTTCATATATGTCAAATTTTCTCACTTATATTTCCGAAGTCCTTAATAACCTACGAGACAAAAACTTTCATTCATGAAAGATTTAATAATTTTGACGCACATCGAGAAAATACAAGCATTATGGGTTAAATGCATATTAATGAAGCTACGAAAAAGCTATACATGTATGTGAGACAAGCTTTACTCATACTGTATAGGAAAATAACTGACAGAAAAACAGAAAAGAACAGGCACAGAGAACATTTCTCTTTTGCAATTATTATTCTCTTTAGTTTTAAATATAAACACTAAAGCATAAATAAAGACAAATCATTAGGTTAGTTCTCTTCAAACACATCCTTCAACAACATTTCAAACTAACAAACTTATTATACAGGAACCTTTCTATGGTGTTGAACTAAGTGCATATTATATGAAGAGTTAATAAGATAACAGGGAAATCTACTTGTCTCAGACCTGTATTTTATATCCTATTCTTATAATAAAGAACAATTGGAAAATGATCCATCCTTTTGAATATAGTACTGCAGAACCATGGCAATTGTCGCAGTTAGAGTAACTTCCGCCTGTTATAGGAAGGGCTACAAGAGAGGAATAATCCATTTGTTCTTACTAAAATGAATTTTAAAAAGCTATCTCCACGCAGGAAAGGAAAGGACCGACAGGCATGATTGTTGGAACCAATGCACTAGATGGTCTAGATCCTTTCTACTAAATCATCTCAGAAGAACAAAAGGTAATTAACCTAAATAAGGTGGTAATTCCACAACTTAAAGCTTCCATTCTTGGAAAATATACATATTTATTTTTCTAAAGCATCTAAAACCTTCCACATGCAAAATAGAAAATAGAATAGTTTATGCAAATACTCACACTTTCAGGTGTCACCATCCTTCTCAGTTCTTCCTCGGAGGGAATACGAAAATTGCGCTTCATAACCCACAAAAATTGTCCATTTGACGCCCTCTGGTGGCATATCGAAGAGAACATGTTTTAGTATAACAAATATAACGGAGTACCGATGGACCAAACAACTTCAAGAAAGCTAAGGCAAAACTGTAACAGGGTGCAGTACCTGCAGATCAGCACAACTTTTCAGCCTCTTTCTAAGAAATGCTTCTGACAAGCTAGGAAACTGAGCAACCAACTCGTCTGACCGTATAGAAGGACGCAAACCACGTTTCTCTGAAGCCCGGAACTCCCGATACATGTATACTAAAAGCCTGTTCATAATATAGAACTGCGCAGCTTTTGACCCAGGAGTCATTACCTCTATATGAGGCTCCTACAGATGAAAATGACAGAACACGTCAGGAAATACACAGAACAAACATCCTGCTAGCTTTTTGTAACGCATGAAATGGTAATTCACAGTTGGAACACCAATAAAGTCCAACATGGTTTGCCCTATTCCTGTGACCCATACTCTGTACATGTCCACCAATATATTTTTCCGGTTCCTCCCCATGGTTTAATTTTAGAACATGGGCTGTAATATGATTAGATCCATGATTATTAAGTTTAGATAGTCCAAGGCCTCTTTTATGCTGGCATGAATTGACTCGCCTTCAAGCGTGTTTCAAGAATGATAACTTTTTCTTTCAAACGAATTTTAAATACAGAGAGAAGGAAACCTTTGTTAGTTTTCCATTTCCTAGAGTACTATTTGTGTTGGCGATTTGTCAGGGGAAGTTAATATCTGTTACATGCATCTGTTTCTATTATAAACCTAAATGACTAGCCTAATACTTGCCAATAAGCACAGAAAATCAGAGTTTAAAACAAAAATTAGTTAGTTTCCCCATTATTAACAACAGGACAACCAATGACGAAAAAAGCATGTTTTAAAATGTGAAGAAACAAAGAGCAGTCTTGCCACCCATCACAATCGCCATCTGATGAAGTTACTTCAATAAATTATGCTTCGAAGAAAAGAAAGACAAAATGAATCAAAAACAGACTCGGCAACAAGGTTGACATATTATAAATGATGTATATAATAGGAATATCAGCATAACCTGTTGTCCAACAACATCAATCCGGTCAATGCGTCTGATGGACAGCTTACCCTTTGCAGACCTCACCAATAAATAATCAGTCGATTGCACTTTATGTTGAAATAGGGGTGCCCGGTACATGTTAGTTTCCAGGCATGATTGGCTTGAGCCAGGTCTTATATCTCCAATAAAAGGGGATTTATCA
Source organism: Misopates orontium (assembly GCA_946800315.1). Classification (NCBI taxonomy): domain Eukaryota; kingdom Viridiplantae; phylum Streptophyta; class Magnoliopsida; order Lamiales; family Plantaginaceae; genus Misopates; species Misopates orontium. The sequence continues at coordinate 3,177,662 of OX326948.1, read as the reverse complement.
GCAGGATCGAGGACGACGACACTCCCCAAACCATTATTTTCGCTGCGCAGTGAGTTTCCCATTTGATCCCCAGGCACAGTTTTTTGGTAATATGTGCAGAGCCTGGCACCCATTCCAGCATTACCTAGGAGTAGAGGTCTTTCCTCACAATACCTGTATTGCATAATTCAAAACTTAAACCATAAACTGCAACATCGAATTGAATGCATACACAGATAAAGGAAAACAGGTAAGCAAAGTGATAGCACAAACAAGTTGCACAAGTGGTAGCTACACAATAGCCTACAGAAGTTAAAAAGTCTATATTTAAGATCTTTTTTTGGATATATCTCATCAACTTCCTGTCACCCCAGGAAAGTAAAAACAAAACCTGTACTGCCACATTCAATTATTAACTGAGGAATTTCAACTTTCCACACCACAGAAAGTCATAATTTACAAGCTTACGAAGGCCAAAAGTAACCATTTAACAGATACACACATGTAAACAAGAATCTATACTCTTTTATGTTATTTCACTTATACTCTTTCCACAACTATGATAGAGAGAGAGAGAGAGAGATGTCAACGACATTCTAGGGTTCATAACAAGACAAGGCAATGATGCTCCCAAAACATAAGATCTGATTTGCATAAACCTTTTGCTTTGACATGTTTTTCTCACTTCTGCCAGAGTTATTAAATGAGTTTAGGGCATTTATATACAATAGTACGTCAGGGCTACTTTTGGAAAAAAATCAGTATCCTTCAGCGTATTATCAAGGCCCTTTTGAAGCTTTCTTGTATTTTCCGACCGTATACAACTTGCGGTGCTGCACCTAAAGGATTCTAAAAGAGCTCCTAGATTTTCTTCTTGTTCTCTAAGTTTCTTAACCCTAGTTTCCTGCATAGTTATAAATCCCACAGCAGTATTCATCACCATAAAATTCGCACGACCGCCAACAACAGTCTTCAGACTCTTTAATTTGATTATTCTTTAATGTTATAGTCTTGAACATCAACTTGCTTTAATTTTAGGGCAAAGATTACTATAAACAGTCATCAGTAATGCATATCCATGAAACATGGAAAACAATTTTATCAAAAAAAGATGACCAGAAAATCAAAAAACAAAAAATATGTGGACAAAGTTAAACAGATTAAAGATTATTAAATTCCACTGATAGAGAGAGATAATTTGATGATAATTATTCAATCGCCACTTTATCCTAATGCCCAAGCTTATCGAGCGGATCAAATTAATTATTTTATATAATTTTGGAAACACACTCCTTCACGTGCGGGCTATATATATCTTTTGGTTAAGCCTGACACGTGATATTTTTTCCGATGGTGGGTGATGGTGGGATTTGAACATCAGACCTGTTTTCGGTATCTCTTTCATACCATATTCGATTGCATTCTTATCTAAAAGCTCAATCTTTTAGAGAAGATCGACATTATTGTATATATATATATATATATATATATATATATATATATAAAACAATAATTTTGACTTCAAAGAGCATAGAAACTAGGTTATGAATCTAGCATGAGAGGGAGCAACACCAAAACCACTTTTTTTGGATCAATAAGCAACAAGTATCATAGGGTACTGCAGGAAACAGAAGGAGAAAAGGAATCAAGAAACTGACTAACTACTTAATTACTAATACGTTCCAAATGCATAAAAATGACAAAATCGTTTGATAGCTTACTCCATCAAGAAGACATGTCCGTCTTTTACCGAAAGATCAGATTTCTTCTTAAATGCTCCCGGAGGCCGCAAAGACTTGTTTTCACCAGGAAGCTTTTGGGCCCTGGGCAATGGATGTATTCTGGTTCGAATAAGATGCAACACTGAGTTTGGCCTAACACTTTGTTCAGAAAGAGTTTTGTCGTCTTCAAGCTCCCTCCCAAAATAAACTATTTTCACTGGCTCGGAAAGCTTGAAGTCTACATAAAAAGTGGGATACATTCAGATTGCTATCTAATAAATCGCAACATGTTACGCATGTGTTAGACGACTTTTTGTCGGCCAAAAGGCACAGAAAGCAGGCACCACTGCGAACTTATGAGAGTCAATCTACCTAATTTCTTAGAAGCTTTAGCCTTCACGGAAGAGATGGTCTCCTCTGCCTCGACATGAAGTTTACTTCCTTTTCCACCCAAACTCTTCATAATGATTTTCATTGGTCCCTGCATGGCTAGTTGTGCTGCATCTGCAAGTGGCACCTCAATATCATGGGGATACCACAAAGCTTTTGGCCGATGAAAACTGGCAATATCTTTGCTGCACTAGCACAGACATAAACTGAGTGAAAATTGGTTTACAAACAACGAGAAAAAAAGTTTAGGCATAAATAAATCAATAACGGTAAACCACAGCAAGGCAATACTCCCTACTTATTTAAAGTCAAGCTAAACGAGATAAAACATGGTTTTCACACCTTTTAACAGTTGTATAACCCATGACAAAAGTTTCCAATTATCATTTCAGGCACCCAACTGGCTGTCTAGAAATTGCATGTTACTATGGCCTAAAACTCTAAATAGGACGGACTCCACCCTCTCTAATATAAACCCTTAGACCAGATCCGAATATTTATATAGCCACAATATGGTATCCTCTTCATACCCCATGGTACTGTATGAAATGAAGGCCAAGGTAAACTTCATGTTACATGTTAGTGATTCACAAGTTTGATGCTAAGGTCTTAGGTTTGGGATTTGCTTTTGTGTTTAAGAATATGCTAAAGGTGCTTACACTTTCAGAATGTAAAGCGAAAAAGACTAGCAATGGAAATTTAAGCAATATATAAAAATAGATATAGAACAGACTTTCCAACAAATGATACATAGAAACTGAAGTGCTCCCTAAATAATACAAAGTTGAACTAATTTGAGCTCATGAAGTGCTGAAAAATCGACTACACATTTTCAGTATCCAAAGTAACATGGAAAGTAAAATCCCCATCTTCACAAAATAAGGTTTTCTCTTATTATAATGTGCAAAGAGCTCGATCGAACATGAGGAAACAAATAGCAGCTATTGAAAAATGAACATATACTATCTCCACTGAGAATATGCAACTATAATGCACCCAGGATAAGAAGAGTCCTGCAGAAATACTAATCACGAAAAGAACACCTCTACAGCAAACCTGTCTCAGCTATTTCATTAATTTACTATGCTATTATCTCAAAGCAGAAAAACTATCACTAAACTATTCCAACCTCAATTTCTTTACTTGCATAACCTCCACTATAACCAGTACCAATCACCCTAACATTAACTCATCCAACGTAAACGCAAAGAACAGCTAGAATACTTACTTGCTTAACTTAGCTTTCATTGTCTGCAGCTTTAGTGCGGGCACTGAATGCAAAACTTTTAGACCATGAATAGCACGCTTTTTGGAATGAGATCTCAGCTGCTGAGAGGATTTCCGGTTTGAATAAAATTTATCATTAGAGATATTGAACCGTGAAGCTGACATAATTCCATGACCATGTTGCTCAAGTAAATCCCCACTTCCGGGGAGTGTGGAACGTGATATAATCATAGCCCCCGCATGATGCTGGAGATGATTAGCATCCTTGATATCTGAAAGTTCAAAAAGCATTTGCTCATCTTGAAGATCAAGAATCAGCTTCGGTTTTGCAATGGATTGATGTGGTTCCCAGACAATATGATCCATCCACGATCCTTCCAGTATATCTCTATTTTGTAATGTAAGCTGACTGATACGCCTAATTGCATCACTGCAAAGTTTTGCTTCAGTGGTAGCATCTGTTGCCCCTTCAGAGTTCACATTTTCCTTATCTAGTCGAGACTCTAACCTTAAGAGTTGAGGATGAGTTCTGCTTTCTGAGATGGGAACATTAATAGAACCGCAAAACTCATTTGAGCCAAAAGGTTCTACTAAAACAGAACAACTTGTCAGAACAGAGCCGCGATCCTTATCGTGAGGTTCACTTTCGATTCCTGGACAGGAAATTTGCGCCACAGCTTCCGACCTTCTTTCCTTATCAGCAAGTGTATCAGAATCAGGCCCAGATAACTCACAGCTTTCTACAAAATTTTCACTTGATGATGGAGAATTATTCCAAATAATTCTGTCCTCCCAATCTTGCTGATCAAGAGGGTAGAATTTGGGAGAAAGATGTGAGCTCCATTGTGGGATAATAGACAATGAGGTAACATCTTTCATAGGTTCAGCGGAAACAAAAGAATCCTTTGTGGGTTCATCAACTCTCGGAGGCATCTTTTCAGCTCCCCAAACAGCTCCAGATTTCACTCTCTCACCATCATCATCCAACACTACATCTTCATGTCTCAGATGAAATGGTCTCATCCAATGAAGATCTTGGCAAGGTGCCTTTAATAATTTCTCTTCATCTTCCTCAACGATATCAGCGGTATCCATAGACTTGTATTTCTCTAAGATTGCAAAAATTGCCATGTTCAGCAAACCATTGAGCTAACAAAAGTATAATAAGTGCAGACAAGAAATTTAGGGAAATCTGAAATCTGGCAGACTCAAATGGAGCCCATTAGGGATAATACGAATTGTACAGAGGATTAAAGTGGCCAAGCCCAGACAAGCCAATAACCATCTATATGTGCTCTTGATTACAAGGACAAGCATAACTCGTAAAATTGTGGATAACGCGAAATACAAACCTCTGGGTATTTTGTATCGGCATTCCCTTTTCCCTCTCTTTCTCATTGGCTCCTTAACACCAAAAATTTCAGAAAATCGTAAAATTTCCTTTCCATCCTCTACGCAAAGAACAGGAAGCAATGAAGACCTATCACTGCCCATTGAGTCCTCAGAAAAATTTGAATCATCCTGCTTAATCACGTGAAAGTAAACCAACCCAAGTTATTAAAAAAGACTGCATACAGAATAATTAGATTATCAAAAAAGAAACCCCATATTTCACATCATAAACAGTACATAAAATGTGATGACAGATCCAGTTCTTTTGTTTTTCCTGATTTACTTAGAAAGCACTAATCACATGAAGAACCTAAAAGTAACTATATGATCTCTTTTGCATCATTAATTTCCAACAAAGAATAACCACGAGTTATTTCTTGATTTAGCAAGCCTGGAAGAACTAATTTTATTCGGTTCAGATTTGTAAGAACCGAATGATAAATGAAAACATCATTATTATAAATCTCGAGTTCCTCTTTTGATTAGAAGATGATGAAGTTGCATAACTAAACATAAAGTTCAAATCAAAAAATAATAATTTAAGATGTCCAACTTCGACTAGAAATATATAATCGATTTGACAGAAAACTATCATGAGATAAAACTTCATTTTTAAAATGTAAATATGAAAGGAAAAAGAAAACGTATTTTGATGTGAGATCCTTGATTGAAGCAATAGTGAAACACAAATTACTAACCTCCTCAGACTCTGCCATATCCAAATGTTCGATTTCAACTGTTTGAACATGCATATCTTCTGAAATACTTTCCTCCAGAGAGAGAATTTCAAGACCATGCTTCTGCTCCTCTGTAAGTAGAAAAAGTATCACCAGGATCTTAGAAATACTATCGTCTCACAGGAAATGTACTAAAGCTCCTAAACCATTTCTTCAAGATTAAAACAATTTCTTTTGACACATACATTGTTTGCATATTATTGATGCATACTATTATATAATCATAGTTAACACCTTTTGACATACTATCCATGATATATATTACATATACTAATTCTCTATACAGTAAATTCAAGTCCTGTTGTCTCTATGTGCTACACCCAGAAATCTTTTACAGGTTTCCTTTTTCTTTTCTTTAAAGCAGTACATTCGTCTCATGGTCTTCGTGTTATAATTTGAAGAGTGAAAACTTTTATATCTTACAATCAAGACGGAAATAGAGTGACTACTTTGCTGAACATAAGCAGGTCACTATTTCCTTTTTTTCTTTTTTTTCCTGGCATCACCAAGAAAAATGCTTCAGAATGGATGATGTCCCTTGTACTTACATCCAACTTCAGTACTTGCAGGGAAAGATTCCCTAGAATGAAACCCAGCTGCATAAAGTTTCATTCCTTTACCAGAATAAACGACATACTGGCAAGAATAGAGGATGATGATGGCCACTAAGATGTCACCAACAGGACTAGCAATGAATTATGAGAACAGGGAGCGTAACTGACACAGGCTATGCTGCTACTTTGATCAAGTTTAACGTGATTTACCAGTTAGATAAATTGTTCGAACATTTTTGGAAATACACTTTTCGTTATGGACATTATGTTAGATAAGTTTTTCTTCAATGAATTTGGAACCATCAGCATCCAAATCCACTACTCCAACCCCTTCCCCCCAATTCAACCACCCCCAGATCTCTTTCCCCAGTCCTTGTAAAATAACAACTTACGCAATATTTTTGTCATTATAAGTTGTCTTATAGCTCGGTTGTTTGCTTCTTTATGGGTATTAAGTTTTCTTATGGCTCTTTCTTTAGCCAAATTGAGTACAAAGATCAGCATTGAACCCTAGTCTAAGAAGCTTAGCAGTAAATATCTGACTTAGACAGTGGGGCAGCAGGGTGAAGGACGAAACAGTGAGGTTTTCTCTTTCCATGATTCGTCGATAAAAATAAAATAAATAAATAAATAAAATGATCCATTTATTTATGTCATTAACAATTTACAGAAAATTCGACTATGAACAAGACACCTAGAGACTGATCCTTGAATATTAACCGGACATATTCCACCTGCGAACCAGATTAACATTATTGATTTCACAGTACTATTTACAGCTTGAGATACTGAAATCCACAGATTATATGCTGCATCCGTATCAAACAAAAAGAACACTAGCTACTTGTAATACGTATTGTGAACTCGATATAGTCAAACCTGATGGAGAAAATACTGGAGCTTCAGTCTTGTTCTCCACCACCGTGTTTTGCTCTTCCGATTCATCATCTTCATCATAATTGTCATCACCAAATACAGATGGTGTGTTCTGCAGTGTAGTTTCTGCTTCTCTAGGAAAAAACTCCTTTTTTGGCAACAAAAAGTCTTCTTCGGTGGCATTTTGGACCTCGGGTCCTTCATACTGCTCATCGAAGTCATGAAAGTCAACAGCATTTTCTGCTTTTTCATCATAATCTAGTTTGCACATTCGCGAATAAGAGAAAAGAAAGAAAATGCATCAGAATTAGGAGCCACAACATATGATGAGAAAAGAATTGATAACAGCACAATTTGATAACAGAATGCAAACTTAAACTCGACCTAACATATCTAGAAATCCGAAAAAGAACTGAAAATGGAAATAAAGAAGCCATTAAAGATGGAAACAAGTTACTGAACTGGCCCACAGTGATTACAGCCTCTTGTCAAGTTGAAATTTAGTTAGACGGATTACAAAATTTAAAAAAAAAAAAAATGAATACTACTATAATAATAATCAAAAGCATCCCATACATGCTTAATGGCTTAGAGTAACTTTTGTACCAATAGTTCAACTAAGGAAATGGAGGATGCAGAGAAACTTATCTTATTAGAGTTACCTGACAAACTCTTTTGTCATTCTGTGCTAATTAAGATTTCTTTTTCTATGTGCTCCTTAACAGAAGATTTAAATAAAATATCTTATTTCCTCGTTGGAATTAGTAAGCTTGAAAGTATGACATTACAAAATTTTGGGGAACTCCAAGAGAAGTATATTCATTTCCAGATGATCTTCATATGTCCATATTGGGACTAAAGCAAATTTATATGAGAAACTACCTAACGAAGACCGATTTACAATTTTCATGTCGAAGATATCATAGAACTAAGATAGAATGTGGGTTAACAGATTTTCATCACGCTATGGATTCCCAAAAACCTCAACCTCCCACAAAATGTGATGCAACCAAACTCGATTACACGACACCGGAAACATTCAAGCTTTCAAAATCAGCAGTCTTTCCGAGGTATCAACTGCTTCTTTAACATCCTTGTCATCAAGAATTCTCCATTATATGCATCAATATTTTATTCCAGTAATTGCAGCATCTAATTTAAAGAACATAAGAGCAAGTATGTTCATCCAGCCATTATTATTTACAAATAATGAGAATACGAATGATATCAGCAATCAAACATTTAGTAATCTATATAATTCCTAGTAGTGTTGCGTTTGAAGTATACTAACACTACTAACTGAGGCACCAGAATTATTGGCCAAAAGAACTGACACAAAATAAAAATAAAAAATATATATTCAATGCAAAGCATTAGCTATGAGAATACAGTATAAAATACCAACTGAAATTCAAAATGTTTATGAGACGGTGTTCACTGGTTTAAATCATCACCTTGATCAGTAGCATCAAATGACGTCTGTGTTGATTTTACAGCAAGCTGAAACTTGAAAAGAAAATGCATTAGCTCATAGTAGCCCCTAGCACCAAAAGGAAAATGTGATGTACTGAGTGTTAAAAATGGTAAAATCAGTTTCTGATCTACACAAAGGACACTATTATCTGTTGCTAGAAACCACTGTCATATCATGGATCGAGATTCCCGTACATCTATATCCGTCAGGGATGAACCAAGCTTGTCAGCCACTGCAGCAAGATGCTCCTTTGCATCCTGAAATAAACAATCAAGATTACTAATGCATGTGAATAAGAATAACCAAATCCAGAAAGAGGATTGTCTACCGGCCCCAGTGACAGTAGCCAATTGCAAGAGACGACCAAATAATAGACAATTCAGTTCAAAGTTTATGTGCTAGGTATTGCGCCCAACATTACTATCCTATTGCTTATATGCACAAGAAAACAACTATTCCTCGATCCTCGCTCTGAGACGAACATATATGAAGATCCTTACCAAAGCATTGTTAATTTCATGAATGTGGATCACATTTTTATATTTTACGAACAACTGATGATAGTGCTATCTCAAACAAGACGTCCTGCATCAAATAACTTCTCTGATCATGTAAAATATGAAAAGGGATAATTTTTAGTTGGTTAAAATTACTTTCGCCTCATATGAAACAAGATCATATCAAAAAAATAATGATGCCCCAAATTCATATCAACCAAACCATCATCAACAATTGGCATAAGTGTGCATGCATATCAATCAGCTAAAACCAACTTAAAGCTTCGGCGCCTAATTTTGAAACTTTCAGAGTAAACTTGAAGCATAGGTTAGAAGTTAGACTAGCTTCAAAAAGGCATATGCTTGAGGAACAAGATAAAAGAGCTCGTCTAACTAAAAAGTCCTATGGACCACTCTGGGAACCAAAACAACGGAAAATCACTAAATTAAAGTGAAGTATGAGAAAAACTACTTCTTGCTTGCTTCCCTTTATTGACATTCTCATACGAAAAGAAAACTTTTCTTCCGCACTACAGAGATTGCCCAAGTGCAGACAAACACCTTTCAAGTTCCAACATGATCACATTGGCATGGAAAGAAAGCTTCTACACAAAGAAGTTCACTCCAAAAAATTGTGCACAAAGCAGGATATGGTTGATGAACAGTTTGATGTACCGACAGATCACTATTTCTCCAAATAGTACTCTTCCAGTCAAGTAAAAAATGAAAAATATGACAAATAACATTAACTAGAAACAATGTATCTAACTGAAGTACACCACCTAAGCCATTATGTTTCTTATTTTTTAAACACACAGGCCAAATGGTCCCAGCATTGCAAAATTCTGAAGCTTAAAGGGACCAGTGCTCAAACCAACTGAACCACAAGACTAAAATGAACCATTATTGGGCTACACCAATTTGGTTAAACCATGGAGGCCTGGACTCTAGCGACCAAATATAAATCCAGCGCTCAAACTTGTCATGAGATTTCATAAGTTCTAAGTTCCAATTAAAGATAATATCAACCATTCAACATTCGATTGTAGCTTGCAGGGAGCATAGTCAACTAAGTCTGTCAGATAGAGGGTTGAATGAAATGAGAATCTCATTATCTAATTTTGGAAAATGAGCCAGAGCAAAGTTTCCATCAAACCAGAACTCCACCAACGACTGTCTTCTCATTTTCAGACACCAGACATTGAATAAAAATTGAATAAAACTTCTGCAACTGTGAAGTAGTACCAGAGAAATACAAAAACAACCGTCACAGTGAAAGAAGAACTACTTTAAGCTGATTTATTCTAGAGACGGTAGAGAATCAAACTAATCACTGGAACAATCTCATAAAATTCTGCAAGTATAAAGGCAATGACCACACTGAAAAAACCATCTAATAATTCACACACACATAATAGGATCCTTATTCAATGACGCCATCAACTGAACTTTCATAAGCTAAATCACAATTTTGATGACTTTGGCTTGTAAAAACTATGTTGGCTTCTATATAAGGTGGCCAGAATAAACGCAACCCAATTCTGAACTAGGGAACCAGCTTCCCATGATTTATAAGACGTGCCCTCTTTACGGTAGTTATGACTGCCACTGTTTTAAGCGCATGCTTCACGCAAGTTAATATTGTGGTCCTCTGCAAATTATTCCCTCTCACACACTGATATTCAAAAAGTAAAAATACTTGAAAGATGAAATTAGATCAAATTCTTTTATCATTTGTTTAATCCTGCAGATAAGTATTTAATATTGCAAAAAGAACCACAAAACAAAGGAAAGGAAAGTCAACTCACTTCGTCCAGGTAATCAACATCGAGATCACCGGAATTATCAACATTTCCAAACATGAATCCCAGAAAACGGTTACTTCCAGAAGCCTCTTCATACTCCTCCTCATCATCTGTCAAATGAAATTATGAAAAAAAGAAGACTGTCAGTCTAATTCAAAACTCTGATGAAACATGCAAGGACATTAGCAGTACCATAACAGAACTACGCGAGAAATTGAAGGATTATAATCTACTTGTGCCAGTTGCGCATAAATTAGGGAAACATCTTCGAGCATAGTTTATCCCATGCATTGTGATTTTCATATCATCCAATTCTCAAAAGCATGCATCACAAACAAGACGTTTCAGGAACAAAGACATTGCTAATATAAATGTTCAGGTCAAGCATTAATCTTCCTCATTACGGTGTGAAAATCTTGTCAGCCCTGCTCTCCACCAATCCAATGCGATTTATGGATTAAAAATATTAGTGCTAATATCTATATTCCAATGGAACAGAGTATTCTCCATCAAGCACACATAAAAGCAGCAAACTAAATAATCTAAAGCAGAAAACAAGACTAAACAACTGAAAATGTGAATCGAAGTGGACTAGGTTTAGGGAAATTTCAGGTCTGCACATGGATTCATGCTAACTGGATTAAGGATACTCAACAAACGAACAATATATCTGCATGAAAACCATTCTAAATAAAAGTTTCCTTACCCCACCACCCTAAGAATGTCAGAGCAAGAGGCCACACATTTCCATTAACACCAATAGTAATGAAAAACATCTCATCTAGCCACTATTTTCTTAATAACATTTCTCTTATATAAAACGAGATATGCCCCGTCTAGTGACTGCAAGAAAAAAAAAATATCATCTCGTTTTTTCTTTGCTTCTTCATCATGGGGGGCACGAATCAACACTTCACATTTCAAAATCGTGCAAAATTTAGAAGATAACAAAAGACCAATACCCACCTTCATCGCGCCCTTCATGTGATGTGCTGTCAGTGTCATACCCCATGCAGAATCACAAAACTCCAAACGAAGGGCTCACTGCCGTCGACAAAAGAGGCAATAAGCAACAACCACTCTCCACAACAAAACACCAATAATAAACATACAACACAATTCACATCAAAACACAATAAGCAACAAACTCCAAGAAACCTCATAAATAAGCTTACAACTTCAAAATCGTGAACCGGGCTGCTTGAAAAAACAAATTTTGCAGTCCGGGCAACACAAATATCGCTACGAAAAAAAAAAAAAAAAAAAAAAACACATCGTAAACACATTCAAGCAGCCCATAATCCAAGAAACATTTTGAATTCAACAAGCTGAACCTTCCATTTGATTTTGTAACTTATCTACTGACAAACGGCTCCAGCCCTAAAGATTCTAATACGCAAGTTTCTAACTGAAAACAAAAACTAAGCAAATAAAATTAAAAACCACAAAGTTAACAATATATCAATCAAAACACAATCGACACTTACCGCCCAAATTCGAGCAAACGAACACAGTGAATTAAACAACTCTTAGTTCGGGGTTTTCAGTTCGTTCGAGCCCTTAATTGAGAAATTAAACACGCACAAATTCGACAAGAGGCTGATATTTAGTGAACAGAGTGATCAAATTACTAATTTTTGAAACCTAATTGGCCAATTTTGAACGAAAATTGGGTGATTTTCATGAAGATCGGACGTGAAAAAGAAGAACAGGGGTTTGAGATGGTTCCGTATTTAAGCACTTTGAGGCTAATAGCCTCGCGTATATATAGATGGTGAAAAATTAATGGGATATTATCAGTTATGCCCCTAAGGTTTAATGTAATATAAAAGGAAACCCTAAGATTCCAATAATATAAGTTGGGCCAACTTTTAGTTACCATTGTTAACGAAACGATAAGATTCCGAAACTACCCTTGTGTTATTTTTAATTAACGAATAACCTCCTCGTGTATAAGTTTATAGGACTTTAAAAGTAGCATAAGACTCTCTCTTTTGTTTTAACGCTGATCGTAATGCTTCCACGCTATTCTTTGAATTCCTTTGCGTTTGTTGACTCGAATTTCCTTCGACCGTGAACTTCTTTTGTAAGTGAGTGAATAATACATTAGCTCTAGGATGGTTGACTTTTCTTGTCGAGTGTGTAAAGTTTCTGCACTCATACATCATTCAATCAAGACCTCTTGCTATAGTTGACTAGCTTGTTTTATAAAGTGACTTCATTTACATTGCACCAATTGCTGCAACAATCAAAGGTTAGTCAAATGCTTGTGCTTGACTGGTTAAATCTCATGAGGTTTGACTTTAGGAAAACAAAGATGTTCCTTGCAATAGTGTTAACGGTTTTGGAATAAACATGAAATATGAAATTTCATATATCTTTTGACAACAATCAAGGAAGAGACAAAAATTGTTTTAACGATAACAAAATTTACTCAATTCACGAACCTGAATTTCAAAAATTATTCTATGCACTCGTTGTATTCATGATGTGGTTCAACCAACGGGCAAAATGGTAATAGTCTCCTATTAACTTCCCAACTATATCACATTCAACCACGTATTTACACCAATAAACAACTTATTATACCACCTCACCATACACCAATTTCTTAAAATAATCTATCATGAATTACATGTCTTCCCCACTCTAACTTTTAAAATCTATTAGAAATATTTAACAAAAAAAAAAAATTCTATTAGAAATAATAAAAAGACCATCATACTTTTATGCTAACAGAAAGTTATTTCTTAGGGATTACTAAATTTGCATTCCTAACATTTAAGTATATGGACACCTCTTAAATTTAGGGAAAAAAATATTGGACCTCTTAAGGTTTGAATGATTACAAAAATACCCTCAAAGTCTAAGAAGTAAATTCCCTAGTAGGCTAGTATTACATGCTTTAAATTTTTAGAGGTGTCTCTGTAAATTTTCATATAGTATAAGGGATTTTTGTTATTACACCAAATTGGTCTAGCCGCATTTACTCCTATATTTTGATTTTTATTTTTTGGAGATCTATAAATCACCAAAACCATAACCCAATTTGATAAATGCATTAGCATCAACATTTTTATTTCTTCAAATGCTATTAAACATGCAGTCCCACGGTTTTTTAATAAATTTCCCTGATGCCAGCCCGTTGCAAAATCTTGATTGATATAAAGAAAGCCTTTAGCAAAAGCAAGATTGAAATTTATGAGCATCAACCTTTTCAAATAAAAAGACAAAACTATGTTAACACAAGAATCTTATTACAAAATTTTGAGATAAATATTACAAACAATCAAATCAGGAAGTTCCAAAAGAACTAATCATACAATACAAGAAAATACAAATTGTTCATACAACAAATTTGATCGATAACTCGTGAGAGCAATCTCAGGTCCAAAACTCTCTGTTTTTGAACGAGTGTTCGCCTACTGCTGTCGAACTGCTTCCTTTGTGGTCGAGCGTCCACTTCTCAAAGGTACAATCAATGAAGTCATAGTAGCCACCGTGGATCGTAAGCTTCCCTTTACTTACCCGGTCTTCAATCCATGGATAAGTGAGTAGGTTCAATAATGATCTGTTGATTGATTCCTGGTGATATAGCACAATATGGAGTCAGTATTCAGCCAAGGAAGATAACTTCAAGTGAGAGTCAAATTTACACCCCTCAATACATGGCACAAGTACAGGAACCTCAGAGTGTATACATTTAATTATCTATAATTTAAATCCTCAAGCATCCGCGCCTTCGGATCATATCTCCACTTAGCAATATAAGCAGCTATCTATGACAATAGTAGTGTATCTCATGTACAAGTGATTTAACTATTAAAACTATATTTCATCTGGCAAAGCGAATGACGCACTCCCAACTTAGAAGCATGACCGTATTCCCTTCTCCCACCATCATTGTGCTAGAACAAGTATAGCATACACAACTTTAAAATCGAATCATGTTAACGAGTGAGCAGGTTCGTAAACTACACGTACCTTCTCACAGTGCCTGCACTGTTGATCAAATTTAAGGTTCGAAGCGGCAGCTTTTGTTTTGACCCTGGCAGGCTTTCCCACGAACACCCAACTTTTGATGAAGCTACTGGAAAGAATATACGAGGTGGTAAGAAACACAAAGATATGAAGATGGATATATCTCAGGTTATGTGTCAGCGAACAAACACAAATTAACAAAACCTTGAACTTCCTTCATCTTCCAAGCTCATTAAGGCTTTAATTCCTCCACAGCAGCTGTGACCAACAACCAGTATATTTTCTACCTGCATAACAGATACCTTAACTTATTTTACCATAACAAGGAGAAGATGTTCTTGATTGAATAAAACGCAAAACCCCACTATTGTATTTTTATTTACAGAAAATATTGATCCTGGAACCTCAGCCACTATGGGTTAGCAAAGTGAAATGGCATAACAATTCACAATTTCGGCATAATCTTTTAGGGTAATAAGAACTTGTTCTATTCATGGACATCTTTAGAGTATCAATGTCTTTCCTTTTACTGTTTGGTTTTACAAAAAATTCATTGTCAGAATATCTTAACCTCTTTCCAAGGATTTGATGTTTTTCACGACTTTACATCTGTATATGTTCAACATACAATTGGCGCGTTTGCACACCATATGCAGCAAGAAAACAGCATATCCAGTCCTTCAGTTGATAAAGTCCAGAAAAAAGGTATACTGAGCTGATTATTTTACTTACTTCAAGAGAATTAACAGCAAATTCAAGGGCAGCATTTGTTTCCGTAGGTCCATTCTGCATCAGAAGAATGAATGGGCAAAATGTGCAATATCAGATAACTTGTTTTTCTAAATGTTACACGATTCATCTCACGTAAAAATATAAAAAAACCTACCTCATGTGGGGGAACCAAGTTCGCAACATTGCGGACTACAAATGCTTCTCCTGGTTGAAATCCTAGGATGCTGGAAGGACAAACTCGAGAGTCTGCACAAGCAATCACCATGAACTGTTCCCTTGTAATGTCAGATTCTGCTATAATTTATGATATTTGAGATCTAAACGATCAACAACTATCAAAAGAATACTTGATACCTTAGGTTCTTGAATCTCAGAAAGCCTTTGGTAGCGCTCTAAGTTTTTCCTAAAAACAAAGAGAAGTATGTATAATAAAAAAGTTGACTCTTTGACACCATTAATTTAAGCAAATTTTACACCAATCTTACAAGTATTTATCTTCCTTGAAACCAAGAAATCTCTGTTTCAACTCCTTGAAATGATCAGACACCTCTTCGGTCCCCTCTCTGCTTATTGACTTGGTATCTATGATCTCCTGGGTTAGGACCGGAGACTCGCCTGAGGCCTTCAACATTAGATTTGGATGTCTTCTATTTCCATTAGGTGCAGTCATAAAACAGAGAACATATATAATGCTTTAGCATGGCATCCAATATCTCAAGGTGCATATAATGAAAATGAAAACAAAGCATGCTTATCTCTGGATCAACCTTGAGTGTTGCATGGAAGTCTTTAATCTTAAAAAGTATGTGTGTCCTATAAATTAAACAATACGATTAGAAACTTTAGATGCCCCCTAACACCAAAAAGTATGATTATAAATTTGCGTATCAATATAAGGGATCTTAATACAACTACTTTGTATATTTCTTTATTGGCTGAGGACAATATACTGTTAGAGACTTTCTCCAAGAAAATACAGCAGTTCATGATAATCAAGAAGTCTTCAAAGGAATCCCTGATCAACTAAAAGTCTTTGAGTCTTCTATGGTAAGGACTTATAAGAAAAGACTGAAGGAAGTGATAAGAGTTCTAATCATCATAGAAGTTGATTAGTAGAAGTTTTCTAGATAAGTAGTTAGTATTTATCATATTAGAGTTCTACTTAGAATAGGAAATAATATTTGTTTAGCCTATATATATATATATGATTAATATTCTTTAGTTTAGGGAGTTTATTAGCTTAGTAGTTCAATCTTTTAGATTGGTACCTTTCTCTTATAGAGATTGGGGGTTTGTTCTTTGGTTTCTTTCTCTTTGGAGATTGGATTATTTCAATAAAGCTCAATATTTTGGTTATATATTTCTGCGTATCCTATCATATGCATTAATGGGTGGCAACAGTTTGAGGATAATTAAATGATTTCTAACTTAAAATCTAAAGGAAGAAAGTGTAGCATAAAGTCGGCACAATGCCGACTTCAACTTCTAATACCAGTTTCATGAAGCTATTTCCAAACTTTGCAGCGAACATAGTCCAACTCGAATTCTTGATTCACTTGGGCATACTGCAACCTCACAGGGCATACTGCAACTCAGCTGGTTATTGAGTAAGTTCTCATTTTCCAAAATTGTTACCGAGTGAGGAGCATTGTACGTTGATGCATGATAGTCAGAACCAAAATGGCCAATGGAACAGTTTGATGATACTTAAATGATTTGTGACTTGAAAAGAAGAAAGTTTGGCATAATGAGAAGCGGACTACAACCTCTAACAACTACCAGTTTCGTGGATCAAGTTCCGAACTTTACGATGCAAATAATCCAATTCGAAACCCAAATTCATTTGGTCATACTAAAACTAGCACCAGATGGCAGAAACTCAACAAATGAGCTAATTATTATGTAAATTCTCTTTTTTTTTTTTCCAAAATTGCAACTGATGAAGCAGTCTTTACTTATGGAAAGTCTACAATTTCATACCCAATTATCTCAGAGATATAGTAAGTTCAACTGAGTTAAATAAATTGGCCCAAAAATCAAAATCACTAAAACTTAATAAAGTCACTAATCAAGACCACAGGCAAACAAACAGAGAATAACGCAATAAAGATTCGAACTTTGCCGCACTTACTTGAAAGAATCCAATACTCTCAAATGGGTCTGCTCAATTTTCGAAGATCTCAACTGGGTACCAAAGATCTGCTCAAAAAATGATCAAAAAACACATCAATTTGCAAGAACAAACAGCAAGCTTTTAAAACCAGAACAATTTACTAATTAAATGACAAAATAAAAGAAGAGAATACAAAAGAACTAAATTACTTTGGAGGATTTTGTTTTGGTGATGTCCGTTGAAGATGTAAAAGACATCGATTGAGCCATCAAAAAGAGATCTTTGTAGCAATTTTTGCTTTTCTAAGTGTTTTCTTTTTAGAGCGAAGAATTTGTGAAGAAATAGCAAAGAAACTTTGAAGTTAGTGGTGGCTTATATAATATAGCAAATGATGTTAGTTTTTGTGGTAAATTGTAATAATATTGTTGTTGTTGTTGTTGTTAGTTGGATCTGAGGACACTTGTTTTTCTCCAAGAATGGCGGACAAAACGATGTTTTTATTCGGTGATTGCATAATAAAATTTGCTAATCTTACAGCAAGATTTTACAGACTGTTTGTTTGGTCAGCTGCTTTAGGGACCGGGCCCACTGACCACTAATTTTAGTAAAAAGAGGACTATAAATTATTGTAATTTATTGAAGAAAACCCTGAAAATAGTAGGTTGAATAGAAACTAAAAAGGACTAAAGAGTATTAAATATTAATATTTGAAATGTGGGATCAAATTTAGGGGTGGGACTTTGGGTCCCGCTTTAACAATAAGCGTTTCTTGGAAGAAAAAAGAAAAAAAGAATTGGATTCCTGATTTTTTTTTTTTCATTATAAACCCAAAGCTGGCAAACAACTAGGTTGTCAAACTCAAGCCGAAAAAGCCAAAAACCCTAATCTCAAAAACATAATGATTTGGAGGCAAATCTCTCGTCGGCTTAATGTCTCTGATAGACTGCTACTAATGTGTTATCAGTCGCATATTTAGTGTGACGAGTATTTGATTGCTTAGGTACCTGCTAAGTTCGAATGAGGCTCGAGTGCTTAGAAGTAGCACTCGAAAAATAGGTACTCTATTCGAATTACCGGAACCCAATCAACCACTCCCAATTCATATCACTAGGATCAATTTCTAAAAAATGTTGGACGTGTCTAAGGCTCGTGGGAACAAAAAAAATTATTAGCCAATCCTCATAAGAAATTTATTAGTACTTTTAGTTGTACTACACATATATACTATTAAGAATATACACATGTATAAATACAAAATTAATCGCATTTCAATATATAACTTTTTTTTATAGGACATTTCAATATATAACTTATTAATTAAACGTATATAAATTTATCTACAATATAACATATATGTTTATTAGCAGAAAGATTAACAGACGTCTTGATACGTGATAGATAGTATTAGATACCTTAAAACTTTTCCCAAAACATTCATCTTGACGAAACTCGTATGGCTCGACCCAATAAAATTATATTTTAGTTGTAATTACTTGACATCCAAAATTAATTGATAAATGAACCTACAATATGCGTATTTTTATCGGCCTAAAGTGCAAGGGACTTTTTGTTACAAACTTACAACCAAAGACCGATTAAATGTTGGACTCAAAACCCATCTGGTGGGACTGGGCTGGCAAATATATAAATCATTTGTAGATATTAATACAAGTTTGTCTAAAGCTTCCACTTTTGGGCTATGCTCTCACATTAAAATTCAATTCATAAGTTAGTGTTGTTTGTAAAATTATCTAAAAAACTATAAGAACTCTTGTGGGATGTTTAGAAGAAATAAATGAATGTTTATAAGTTTACTTATATAACAACCTTACTTTTTGTATTATCGCCATCATTTTCATAATCATGATAATATTACAACTTCATTAAAACTTACACGAGTTATTATTAAATCATAACAACATTTATCTAGACGAAATGTTACCAAGAATTACGGGGTGTTTGCTTATGCTTATTAACAGAACTCATCGACTTTAGCGGTCCCAAAAGTATATTTTGAGTGTTTGCAACAACACTTACTTGTGCTTCTACTTGTCTTAAAAGAAATTGAAAAAGCACAAGCCGCAAAAACATGGCTCTAGGTGCTCTTCCTTCCTTATTGCTTTTGAAAATATATTATTTTAAAAAAAATTAAAAGAAAAAACCACTTCTCACTAGTTATTGTAAACACCTAGTTAATGCTTCAAGTAGGTATAAAATGAGATTTGCAAACACTCCCCACTTTTTGTCATAACCCACTTAAAGTGACTTTAAGCAAAAGTAGTGAGCAAACTCCTCCTATAAGCTCTTGAAAACTTAGGCATAGAATCTCCTACGAGAATTCCATCTTTTACTTTAAATATTGATGACTTCAAAGATGTTTTTAACTAAAGTTCAGGCTTTGGTGTATATTTTTTAACATTGTAATCCTAAACATGAAGGATGCATAACGAAGCATGCTTCATATACAATCGAAATGGGTTTATTTTTTATCAATGGTTGTTTGTATAGGTGGTTTTGTGCTGAATTCAGATATACTACTGGAGTTGGAGAAACTCCAAGATGCCTACATATCTCCGAAGGGAATCTAGCCGTTTGTGGTTCGATGTGGAGATCGTGAAAAGATTTTATATGAACTCGTCTATTCGTATTTATCATATGAGCGCACTGACATGGAGGTGACACGTGCCAAGATGAGGTGACACGTGACCGTAGTGGTGAGTGTCATAAATAGGTGTCACTTGCTAGTAACACGTTTCACTGGCGAATGATGGATATGCATTATCAGTTCTTAGCTTCTATATCAATATAATTTAGCCCACCACAAATTAAATTCTCACAGGCGGCGGTATTTGATGATTCAATGTTTGTTCGAAGAACCATTAGCTGGAACAGTCCGATTGCAGGATCGCCTCGCACCACAAAAGTATTTATTTAATGAAAACATCGCAAACACGAGACATGACAATGGAACGCGATATCAGCGTAGTTGTGTGTTTTATGACTGAATTAGAAGAGAGTCTAAGATGCCTATGTATTCTCGGGTCAGAAATCATATCGTTCGCAGTTCTTTTGATTTCAATTAGTTTATTTGAGAGTATTTGTGAATTAGAGGAGAAGACGGAAGCCGAGAGTGAGAGTGAATTTTCTTTTGACGAATTTGTGTGTTGTCCTTATATTTACTTTGTTCTTGCTTAGTAGAGAAGAAATGAGAAGGTGGTGGTGGCAAAGGGTGGTGATAGAGATAGATAAAGAAGAGATGTTGCTGAGTAACTTAATTGACTAGTTGTCAAGATGTGGAATACTGTGATGGGGATAAGTGACTAAGAAAAAGAGAAAGTGAAGAAGGGTGGTGATGCACCGCGGTGAAGTAACATGTGAAAGCTCTAAGGCGAGGAAACTAAGTGACTAATAACTTTAGAAGGTGAAAAAGGGTGACGAAGATGCAAGATGAAGCAGGGTGATTATGAAGGATATATACACCTAATATATTTATACTTTATCAAATATAATGTTACCCAATTTTATAAATGATGAGATTTTTATATGTACAAGATATAAAACCTTATAGGTTGTTGGAGAATTTCCACATCTCGTATTAGTTTAATTATGTACAATTAGTGGAGTGTATTGATGGCTAAATTAATTCTTATGGACCGGTTGAAGAAAAAATATTCATCACATTCAAAAGCTTTTGAGTAACAACTTTGAGATTGTATTTTTGAGTTCAGTAATAAAAAAAAAGTTCAACAAGAAAATTTGAATAATGCATTACAAACGTGTATAACTCAAATAAAACCAGCTCACTCTTAACTATACCAAAAAAAGAAGTAAAAACAGCTTTTTAGTCCTTTTAAAAAAGTTTACAAGCACCTAGCTAGAATAATGTTTTATAGTAAAATTATAGATCTCATATATGTTCTGCAATCTGCAAGACTGCCACACACAAAGTACACATACACGGGAACACGATGAGAAAACATTAAGACAGTGTGTGTACGAATTTAGAACCAAAAGTTTTGCTGCATATGAGATATGATAGAAATTAAGACAGTGGGGAACATGATGGTACGTATAATGGACCCATAATTTCTTGACTGTGACAAACCTAACCTCTTTTTGTACGGGGTACATCTCCGCCACATAGATATAATCTATACGATCGCTTTAAACATGAAGTGCCTATTTTGATGCCATATTTATTTGGCAACCAGACATGTCTAGATATTTTTTATCGTTGTTTCTCGGTTACTCAACTTTTTCTTTTAATTGGATTTTTGCTAAATTGATTAATTCAATGTGACAATTGAAATTATACAATGAGCGAGTAAGTTAAGTTTTAATTAATGTGGATATCAATATTAGTTTTTATCAACATGCGGCAATTGGCTATTAGGAAACTATCAGCGGGCTTTAGTACTTTTCCTTATATATATATATATATATATATATATATATATATATATATATATATATATATATATATATATATATTGTTTATAATTCTAAAAGAAAAAATATTGTAATAGTAGATCTTAGGGAAGATTTAGTGAAGAAGCAAATTTTCTCAAAATCTCTATTGCAAAACAATGAGCAGCATCGGTTGGATATCAAAGCAGGGCCCCAACTCATAGAGAAAAGTCAAAAAGGAATATAATCACGATTTTTCACGCGAAATTCAAGCCACACCACTTTTATATAAATAATATTGATGCATATGTGAGTTTTACAAGGGTAAAATAAAATCCCTATCAAACAATATTAGTGTTCTTTATTGTATCCTTTGTACATTAAATTATTCAAATTATCTTCAGTTCCTTTTTAATTCATTCCAATAATCTTTCAAATAATGCTTTTTCTTCCTTTTCGTTTTCCTCCTATAGCTAGATATAGATTAGAGATTTTTCTCCTGTCCTGACTATTCTAATCTGTTCCTCCTTTTAATTACTTTTCAAAATAAAAGAAGTTGATTAGGAAGCAATAGAAGAAAAGTTTAGATTGAATAATTAATTACGTACAAATGTACTTTATCCAACAAGAAAAGTCTTCTAACATTAGGTCTGATCATGGCTGTAAATTTCTTTGTCACACAAGTGAGCTTCATCTAAAGAAAGGTAGTCCTTTATGAGCAGCCTTTTTTTTTTTAATATTTAAATTATACCTGCTTCTTCAATATTGTTGTATCCTTTAAGAGAATTACACGTAATGATAAATTAAATTTAACTCACCATCTTCGCAATAGTCCAATAGTTTCTCCGAATAAAATTCGCCAGTAAAGTTTGCTAGAAAAGTTTGAGGGAATAATAGTTTCGTGGAGAAAGGATTTTATGAGATTATAGGAAGCAAAATTATTTCTCAAATTTAAGAGAAAGATTACAATTAGATAGACTGATACACCAAATTTGAGAACCTCAACCATTTATTGGTACTATTATATAGGAAGCAATCTTTGACATATTGATACATCAAACTTTTAATTTTCAATTTTAACGCGGAATTTAAGTTACATCATAATATGAAATAGTTAATTTTTAGATTTAACCTTATAATTTAAATTATACTATACATAATTTACCACACATAAGTTTGCATGATATGTATTTCCATAATCTCTCACATATTTGTGTGCGAAATAAACCTTATAAGAGGACCGACGTTTATATGGCAGAGATCTTTTTATACTTGATTGCATATCTTCTAAAAAACTGGATCTTAAAAAAGAAAAAATATATGTTACTCATATGCGGCCACTTTTTTGTTCATCACTCCAATCAATTAGGATATGTTCAACATCATAACAATATTTATTATATTCTATAACATAAAAAATAGAAAGAAGAGATTTAGGTGGTATTACTCTTTAGTTCGAAACTTTCCTTTAGATTTATCAGCTCCCTTTTACAAAGGCTGTCAATATAGAACCCTGTATAATTTGAAAAGCTTGCATCGAATGTCTATCTATGATTTATTTATTGTCTAATTAAAAGAACCTTGTGTGTTTTATTATTTTTCACAAAAACTCATCCGCAGAATTTATTACATCTCTGTTATCATACTTTGTTCAAATTTGTTCAATTATATTGATTCTAGTTTTATAGAATATTTTAGGGATATATTTGACGTTTTAATTAAAATTCAGATTAAAAACAAAAAGAATTAATAAATCTCATAATTTTCTTAGATTACATGATATATTGACTTCCAATTAGAATTTGCATTTTTCTTATTTGTAGATGAAAATGATTTGTATATTTAATCTTAAGTACTCAAATATAACTATAATCGACCGATTTTATTAATATATACCCACCCGATCACTCATCCACTTGTTTGATATCCGGATAATGATTATTATTGTGTGACAAAGTGGTCCCTTGTAATTTACTAGTTTGATCAACTATATATGTGTATATGTTTTGTAGTACTGGAGTCATTGTTAAACCTTTAATTGAATTCGAAACAGAAAAAATTAGGGATGATTGCAACAAATCCTTCAACCTATGAGTAATTTGTACTTTACTTCTTAACGTATTAATGTGCTCAATATGTCTCAGAACCTATTTATTTTGTGCGATTCACCCCCTTAACTATTGAGCACCCGGTTGATATCCCCCAAAAACTCTCAATGGTTTTGAAATCTTGTACAAAAATCTCCTTATGGTTTGTTAATAGTCTAAAACCTACCTTCTAGTTTCATCAAACTTTTTGCACAAAATCTTCTTTATATGAAACTACAAGGGAGTTTTTAGAGAAAGTTTTATGAAACCAAAATGGGGCTTTTAGATAATTAACAAACTACAAGGGGGTCCAGTGTATGATTTCAAAACCATTAGGAAGTTTTGGAGAGATATCAATAAAAAATGGATGGTTGCTCAATAGTTCATGAGGCATATTGGACAAAAACTAATAGGTTAGGGGCCACGTATCGATACGTTAGAGAGCACATAGCAAATGCCCCCACAGGTTGGGGGATTTCTGCAATTAGCATTAAAAATTATGGGCATGCTCTCTCTTTTAACGAAAAATGAATGCTTATATTATTATACCAACGTGAAATATCTTCGTAAGCCTATCTCGCTATTTCACATCAATCTAATCCAAGTCTTCTAAGTGTCCAGATCAACTTGGAGTTCGGGTGATCGAACAAATTCTATGTCTATGTCACTAAAGTGTCATAATCGAGTGATAGGTCGAACTGTAAATCTAAGGGTAATCGATCTGGTCGAACAGTTTGCTGTCACTTGTTTGATCACTGATCAGCAAAATCGAAGAATAACGTTTCACGAAAAATAATACAGAGAGAATCTTAATTATATTAAGTTAATAATCATCATTTGTTCGATTTGAACCACATGATCGAACAACTCCTAGCGGGCCTCTGATTGAATTGACCACATATGTCACTCTTGAGTTAGGTTTCTAATTATAATTGATCCCCGACTTGAGCTACCATTCATGGTCGAATACCAATGTTGAGATTGGATCATTTGACAAGTTTATACTCACACCGTTGGCCCCTTATAAATATGACACATCAAGTACTATAATGGTCACATTTATAAATACATAAAATTCTGAAAAACCTTTGTCGAAATTAGTTATTCGAATTAATGAATTGTCAGTCTTGAATCCCTATAAATGACAAGTTTTCCTTGGCCAAATAAAGAAATATTACCATACACATATGCTAGTAAACGAGAAGTCAGTGAGAATTAGATTTGACTCGCGGGTTTAACCTGATATTGACCAATATAATTTCCGTACAAACGTCCCCAATTCTTATTGTTAATTGGTCGAAACAATTAATCCTAGTGGTGTGTGAAATTCTATATATATAATAAACCACTCTTACCACAATACCTGAACGGTAATTTCAAGAAAGCAAAAACTCCATGGTATACCTGGACCCCCCCACCCCCACCCCCACCCCACCTCCCTTATCGGGCAACTTGCAATCTGCTTTTAAGTTCATTCATTCTGAACTTGCCATTTTCAGATTAATTCTGTGGATGTTTTCTCTCTCTCTCTCTCTCTCTCTAGGGTTGTTGGTTGGTTGATTATCTTTTTGGCTTTCTAAATATTTTCAGGTGATGTCATCTTTTCTTGCCTGATTTAGCAAATAACAAAGTTCATGTTTTTTTTGCGCAAAATAGAATTGTTTTTGATAATTTTATGCATTTTTGGGAAGAAGGGTTTTCTTTTCTGCCTTCAGATTCTTTGACGTACTATGAAGATTATGTTATCCACTTTATTGTGTAGTAGTACTATGTAAATATAGTTTTGTAATAAAACCCATGTCTCAAAAGCATATAATATCTCTCTCTCTTCATTGTACTATGATTCCTTTAATTATTTTTGATGATTCCTTTAGTATAATAATTCCATTTTAATTTATTGTATTGTAGGAGAAAGAAATGGTGAGGCAAAAGATTCAGATCAAGAAGATTGATAACTTGACAGCAAGACAAGTTACATTTTCAAAGAGGAGAAGAGGGCTTTTCAAGAAAGCTCATGAACTCTCCACCCTTTGTGATGCTGAAATTGCCCTCGTCGTTTTCTCGGCCACCGGAAAACTCTACGACTATTCCAGCTCAAGGTACTCTCTCTCTCTCTCTCTCTCATACATTCATCTTTACAAGGGCTAAAGTGTAACTAAGGTAATATGAAGCTATATTGGATAAAGCTCGGGAAGTCGAGATCTTCGGTTAATT
Source organism: Misopates orontium (assembly GCA_946800315.1). Taxonomy (NCBI): domain Eukaryota; kingdom Viridiplantae; phylum Streptophyta; class Magnoliopsida; order Lamiales; family Plantaginaceae; genus Misopates; species Misopates orontium. The sequence continues at coordinate 3,151,476 of OX326948.1, read as the reverse complement.
TGGAACAAAGTATTGAATTGGCGTCACTCAAAGCTCAATTTTGTAGAAAGGATTTACATTTATTAATTTATATAAATTCTCCAACACGTATCTTCACTTGTAGAATGGAAAAGCCTACATGTGATATATTTAGATAAGTAGGTGGTAGCGGGATTTGAATTTCAGCTCTGATACTATATTAAATTGTCGTAACAACATAATATATTTTTTTTTTAACAAAGATGATAGTGGATAAAGAGTATGCTTATATCATATGCTTTCTTGTTGAAAGGCGAGGAGAAGAAAAGAATTTTCTTGGTGTTCATGAGATATTAGTTTTATGTTTTTTTTTAAAAAATAAATTATATATATAACCTTATCTTGTTCTTGATTTTGAAGTGTCGAATCACATCAAAACCTGACAGAATAGTTGTCTGTGATTTTTATGGTTGAGATTTAATCAGTTGAAGTCCCAACTCACTGGCCTCCTACTCTCTATCATCATGATAGTTCATCATGACAGGTACCTCAAATTTGTCGAGGGATTCCTTTAGTCTCCTAAAAAAGGAAACATATATAAAAGGATTATGCTATAAAGAATTGCAATATTGGGATATGTGATAATAAAGAGGTTCTGCTAATTCTTAGTAATTCACATGTTGCAGTTGAAAACAGCAGAAGAGTACATGAGTCAGCTTTGTTTCTTTTTCTTTTTTTCGATAGTATCACAGCTTATTAGAATGAAATTAAATGAGTGGGTTACTTTGAGGCTTGTTGAGATTAATGTAAGATGTAGAATGAGTTATATACTTTTTTTTAATGTTTTCTTTGCTTAAGGGGGTTGAGTTTCTTGCTTTTGTTACTTTCCAAGAAATTAATATTGATTTACATATTGTTTCTTGCGAAACAACTAGGCTTAATGTTGAAGCATCCCTTGTGCTTTCTCTAATGCATTGCTTGATAAAAAAAAAACTAAGCTTAATGTTCGAACAAAGTTGAAATTTCTGCTAATTACAATACTGATCTCTCTAGTGTTCAAAAACTTATAAGATAAAGGATTGTTGTTGTTTTTTCATAAATTCTCCGGCCAATTTGGTGACATAGAACACTCTTGAACTTTGACTGATGACTTAATAATATTGCTTTCAAAATCATGTACAGATATATCGATCCAAACGTCATCTTATATTATCCGTCCACTGTATTATGTCATGTATATATATAATAGCTAGTGAGTAGATGTGTATATAATTATTTTGATTACTTATTACCCCATGAATTAATATCCTTCACGCGTTAGATACACATGTCTTAAGCGACACAAATTAATTATGGCAAACCATCTGATTTTGATTATGTTACCATGAAGTTAATTTTTTCTTGATTCATAATATCCAAATGCTATCTTCTAAACTTATTGAACACGTTGCAAATGATAACTTTCAACAACACAATGGTCTGGAACCAAGGTGAACTGATCACTAAAAGTGTGATTAAGGTAAAGCTAGAATCTCTTAAAGATGAAGGTTACAACATAAATGCATCACCATAGAGCCTTGATTGCGCCTCCAGCAAATTTGTGAAGTATCATTATATTATGTGAGTGTAAATCTTGTGAGCGTGATATAAATCTTATATATATGTATGTGTATATGTGTAGATTTGAGGGGTGCTGTTGTTGGTGGTGTGAGAGGAAAATTACTTTGGTGTTGTAGATTCTGGGAGTATCGTTTTTTACTAATAATATCCTTGCACTGCCATTAAAAAAATAAAATAAAATTAATCAAGTTCAAATACACTGTCCTAATACATCTTTGATTTTGAAATGAAAGGGTAAAGCTAATGTTTGAAGGAGCATGACTAGCTAGTAACTACCCTTAAATCTATTTCTGTTCTTTTTCGAATACTATGACTCCTATCAGTTATATAGTTTTATCTTCTTTGAATTATGTAGATGCAGTACATTTATGAGAACTCTTTGCAATCTTGATTTATAGTTTTTGGTTTTGTTTAATATGAAGTGCCATATATGTTGGGTTGGAAGTGGAATAAGGGTTTAAACTTTCGAAGTTTTGGGAGGCTAGAGAAAGTTCAATACCTAAAGGGGGTCGCACAAACATATCCTAGAACGATAAAGTTTGCACTTAGATGTTTTAGGAGCAACCACTTGAGTCACTGCATGTCCTCGAATCTAGCTCTTATATGCCAACAAACTAGAGATGGGAAAGATCACATTAACCACAAAACTACTCTGATAGTTCGACAGATGATTACTCCACTTCAAAATCTATTGTAGAAACTCTTTGAACCCCAGGAGTTGAGAAAAAACAGTCTTAGGAGGGAACAAAATGAAAAAGGGTTATACAAACATTAGAAATGAAAGAAAATTAAATAAAAAACCTATAATTTCGGAGGGATGAGATTTAGTTGAAATCATTTATTTTTTAAATTATGAACATGAGGTATTTTTATATGATTTTTAATTGATTATAAAGTAGTAATTCATCATAAAAGAGCAATTCATGTAAGAGAAAATAATGTACTTAATGTAATAAAACCTATAAAATTACATAAGTATAACTAATATCGTAAATGAATACTAATATATATATAAGCTACATTAACAATTCCAAATCATATGCTACAAAATACAGATATTGCACACATGTTTCAAAATATCATCTGTATATTTTTATTTTTCTCGCAGTCTAGAACTTGTCACCATTTTGTAAAATAATAAGTTATTTACATCAAAAAGTTTTGTAGAACACGGTTCAAGGAAAACCTAAATCAGAATGTAAAGTTTATATGTATATATAAAACAAATGTTGGGTATAAAGAAACTAAATCAAAATGTATAATTATACACACAAACAGCTGAGGAGCCAAGGCGAGGATGTACATATTTATTTGTTCACATATATTTTTGCTACAATACCATGTGACGATTGTGAATTGAAAGGAGACTTTGAGTGGAGTTTTATAATATGATTTAAGTTATTAAGTTAGTTGTAGAATAAGTGTTTGTGATAGTTTTATACTAGGTATAACTATTAGTATAAATGTACATTTTTTTTGTACAACAATACTTAAAACATGTTCAAAGCATAACCTCCTTCTTGGCTATGTTTTATTACTATTCTCAACTCTAAACATGTTTAAAATTTTCAAATTGTTGTCCCTGAAAAGTCACTCTCTCTCTCTCTCTCTCTCTCTCTCTCTCTCTCTCTCTATATATATATATATATATATATATATATATATATATATATATATATATATATATATATATATATATAATTTGGCAAAAAAGAAAATTTTTCACGTTGTTTTGCACCCATAAACTATATTCCTGGCTTTGCGCCCTGCACAGACACATAAATACGGGGGAGAGGTGGACTGGGGGCGGGGGCGGATTGGGCAACTGCTCTCATATGTCCCCTAACTCAACCTTTGCCGAATTGATATGAAGAAATTGAAAGTATTAGATCATCTTGAATGGAACTATTATTATGATAGCGGTTGTGGACATTACATTACATGTTTCTAATTTTAGGAATTGCACATGAAATCCATATATAATATCTTCATCTTTTGTGGTTTTTGAAGCTTGATGCAGGTCATTCAAAAGTACAATATGCAACTAGAGAAGTCCAACAAACCTTTGGATATTCAGGTATACTCTTTGAGATGCTTAAATTTTTTCAAAGACATCAAATACTTTTGGTCTTGTCGTTTTCTTTTAAGAAACACGCCTTCGTATTTCTGGAGTAATCATCAATATATAGTAATTAAGAAATATTAGTTCTTTCCATTAGACACCGGTTTCAAAGGAACAGTTATTGGTGTGCATAAATCAAGTGAATGTAATGTTTGCAATCTAATTTCTTTCAAAGATCTCAACCTATGATGTTTATAAACTATACACCCTTCACTCACTTCATTCGGATGAACCATGAGGCAATCCTTTTATCACGTTTGTTGTCGAATACAACTTTAAGTCACCACAATCCAAGTGTCTAAAGCGCAAGTGTGAAATATCTCAGGTGAACATAAGAATCTTTGACGATAATATACACCTCCCAAAGCCCCAAAGTTGATCAAAAGACATAATATTACTTCTTAGGACAAGAATAGTACTTTACACCAGATATGAAGTCATGATTTCTATGCTTAATCATAATTTCACTTTTCTCTCCTTCATTGCCACCTTAGAATAGTTGCCATAAGTAATATTTGAACTTCTTCATTTGATCTCTGCGAGCATCACTTTTTCTCAACTCGCATATGGTTGCTAGCTCTTGCGTCAAGATACAATGCATCTGATTGATTTCCATCATAGACTTTGTAAGCGAATTACAAAGTTGATCCAACTTATTCTTATTTAGAATCTCCAATATTCTCATGTTCCCTAATTTCATTATTTACTTCTAGTACTATGCATTTATTGGTATAATATCTAAATCTAGAGCAGTTGTACATTATGTATGCCTATAGTATAAACCTTGTTTTATAAGTGCCTCCCTTTTCGTCTTATTTGAAATACATTTACTGGCCTCTTCTACTATCAACAACTTTATGTCCTCTCTTTCTCGATAAGGATGGTTGCATCCTTTTCTACCTCCATATCCTAGATGTTGACCTCTAATTAATATAGCTTTCTCCACCTCGGCATGACCTGGTTCTAGTATTTTAACATATTTTAAAACATCGTTGCTTCTTATAAAGATTGCTCAAGTGAAATTCTTCGCTCATGTATGTCTTTTGTAAAGGGATCAGGCGTCTGTACTATTGAGGTTCTTTAATTCTTCTTTCCCTGTAACAACATGCTCAAACATTGAGGATAATGATCTTAAATTCTTTTCAATAAGTCGAACATCATAATTAAACATGTACTCCTCTCTTCTCGTTTGATTAACGATGACCAATTAGTTATGCTGAAGTATTTAGAAATTGTTGAAAATTATATAAAAATGAAAATATCAGATAAAGCTCTAGCTTCCAGATGAGACATACCAAATTAGCTTCATGAAAGTCTTAAAAGTTAGGGCTAAAGAGATATTTCCTTACTTTTGTTCTTAATTTTATTGGGAGAAAATTCAAGCTATTTCAACAATTAGAGCTAGGTTAACTTTTGCCATTTGCGCAATATTTTTTTAACTAAATTTATACTAGAACATGCATGATTTCGATCTTAACTACAGACTGTACTTGTGTGGGTGTGTCTAAATGTGAGGAAAATGATCCAACGTTTCCATCACAACACAATGGAATCTCAAAAGAGAGATTTTTATCAGTTAGTGTTTACATAATTTTCTTACATAAAGACAATCACATATACATATGAACACAATCACCAGAAAATTTTCTAGGATTACGAGGAAGCTGTTTGATTTTTAACGATAATTAGAGACCTGACCAAAGGGATCAATTTCTTCTTTTTGAATAGTGTAGTTATAGAGGAGTTGATTAATTCCATGAATATTATATGTTTGATTCTTCACTACTCGTATTTATATACAATGAGATGTTGCATAGTAATTTACAGGGCTATATTGCGGTAGTAATTAGTTGTAACCTTTTTTTATCTTCTTTGCCATTTCAGAATGGAAATGGTAAGCATGCCATCTTAACCAAGGAACTTGTTGAGCTGAACATTGAGTTGAAGTAAGTACTCATTTTATAAATTGTGCTAGAAATATTATATGCTCAATTGCTTTACAAAATTAACGAAATGCAAACACTAATTTTGATAGGCGGCTTCAAGGAGAAGAGCTCCAAGAACTTAGCTTAAATGACTTGGTGAAGCTAGAGAAAGTGATTGAGGGAGGAATGAGCCGTGTCACAAAAAATAAGGTTTTGCATAATCTCTAGTGATTTTATTTTTTCCTGCATTACAGTAGAAACATGCTCAGTTAATTAATCTTCAAATGGATTATAGAATGACAGGCTTTTGGAGGAGATTGGCAAGCTCAAGACAAGGGCAAGTACCATAACCTTCATTCTTCAATAAAGATTGACCTCATACATATATATGTGTGTATGATATATAAACTTGATGTTGTTATGTGATCATGTTGATATATTATGGGGATTTTGGCAAAAAAAATCCGTGTTATGCGTAATAAGTGAAAAACCTCTCTATGATAAAAAAAGAAGATGCAAAAAGCTCTAAAGTGTTATGCGTAATAAGCAAAGAAATTTATGTGAAAAATTAGACGCGAAAAGTCTCGTGTGGGAAAAAAAAGAGAGATGATTTTTGCCTATTTTTTTTGAAAAATTACAATGAAGGGTTTTTACTCTTGTTACTTTTAAATAAAACACAGAAGGATCTTTTTGTCAATTACACACAACACATGCGGATATTTTGACTCTTTCCTTTAAAAAAAAAAAAGCCCTATTACATATATATATACATATCCTGCAGGTTTTCTTTTTTCTTTTTGCTACTAGTTCTAAATTATGTTACTGCATGTATGACCTGGGACTCTGATTTTGTGTTGTATGATCTTCATCAACACTTTTGTATTATTAATTGCTTTAGACATGCAGGAATCAGAATTAATGGAAGAAAATAAATGGTTGAAACAGCAAGCAGCTGAGGTAATTAAGAGTCTTTATTTTAATTTAATTTAACATTCCTTTTCATTTCCCATGCATATCATATATAGAGTTTGGACAAGAATAATGAATATGTGCAGAAAGCTGGACGTACAAGAAATTCTCCTGAGATTAGAACTTCAGCCGACTCTGTCACCAACTCTCATGGCTTAGTCCTTAATAATTCCGAGGAGGACAAAAGCAGCTCTGATGATACTTCTCTCAAGCTCGGGTAAGATCTAAAAATGCTACAAACCAATATATATATATATATATATATATATATATATATATATATATATATATATATATATATATATATATAAGCCGTAGATACCCTATTTTACATGCATGCATTCTTAACCTTTAAAAAGAGAAACTTGCCCCGACCTATTTAAAAATATGCAAAGTGGTCACTAGTCAACTTTTTGATAGAATTTTTCTGGTGAAAAAGTTTGCTTTTGTTGGATTACAAAACGTACGAGAGTTAATTTCAATTTATAGAAATCAGGGCCCCCTCATATTTCCCCCTAAAAGGCTTTACTAGAGGGAGAGGGGAAAATCCTTTATCAACAGAAGACCAAATTCATCCCAAGTAATGCGAAATAAATCCCAAAATGCTCCCTCACGTGTAGGCCGAAATGGACATCGAATTCTATCGCGTGGGTAGGTCACATGCCCAACATTGTTTTGGGTAGGCTCTGGGTACAAATTAACATATAGTTTGGGCCCCTCATATTTTCCCCTAAAGGGCTTTTTAAGGAGAAATATGAGGGGCCTGATTTCCACACAATTTAACCTCTATTACAATAAGAAGTCATCATTTCCTTTCAACTTCATTGACACAACTTCATTGACATGTTTCATAGTATTAAAACCCTGATATTTTCAGTTTTTAACTTTTGAGCCATATTTTTGAGGATTGAGATAATTGAAGGAAAAAAGGCCTCTTATTGAAATTGAGGTCAATTTGAGATCAACTGCACGCTTACGCTAGAAACAAGCTTTTTGGCGGAAAGAATTCGCTAGAAAGTTGACGAAAGGGCCACTTCAGACACCTTTAAATTAATTCAGGGCAAGAGTTCCTTTTTTCAAAAGGTTGGGGAGCAGTTTGCAAAATGAGATATACCACACTGTTTTAATATTTTCCCCCCCTATTTATTCTCCTCACTTGTAGCGGGTGAACATTGTGACCACATAATTAAAAAAGAGAAGTAGTGCAACAAACTAGACTATTTATCGATGCTTAATGTAATTACAATGTGTAAGTAAAATGTACGCATCAGTTCTAAAATGAGTATCTTAGATGTTTTATTATTATTAAAGTAAAAAGCGTTAAACCCGTTATATATGGTATACACTATTTCAAAAATTGCATAGTTAACCTTTTTAAAAAAAAAAAAAGAAACTTGAGCCCAATTTATTAAAAAATGTGCAAAGTGCCCTTTAGTCAACTTTCTGGTGTAATTGGTGAAGAGTTTGTTTTCGTCGAATTATGAAACATAAACATGTGAATCATTTCGACTTAACCCTATTTCAATAAAGAGCCTTATTTTCCTTTCTATTTCATCGATATGTTTCTTAGTTTTTTTAAACCCTCATGCTTTCACTAACTAAGTTTTGACACCAATTTTGAGGATTGAGATAAAATTGAAGGGACAAGATGACTCTTTTTCAAATTGAGGTTAGATCGAGATGTACCTCATGCTTATGCTTGTTATCCCAGCAAAAAAGACTTTCTAGCAAAGAGATTTTGCTTGAAAATTGACGAGGACCACTTTGCACACATTTTTTTGTTTTTGATTAGCGAAAGCAAAGTTTATTATGATGAATTGGAGCTAAGCCATTCTCCAGAACATGTAGTACAATTGTCTAGTAAGAAGAGAAAGTTACATGCAATACAATGGTGAATTTGACTAGTCCACGGAGGAGTATGGAAAATTTGAGTTTTTAAATTATAGCCAACTCCACGTCTCTTTGCACACTTATAAATTGATTGAGGGGCGAGTTTTTATTTTTATTTTTAGGCAGGTTACAAAATGAGGTATAACTAATTATTATAACTCCTCATTTCATAGCGGATGAACACTATAACTACATAAACTAAGAGAGAATTATTACAACAAACCGCACTAGCTCTTGATGCGTTGTGTAATTACAATGTGGAACTAAAATGTACGCATCAATCATGAATAATTTTTTTTTTTTTGTTTTTTGGTTGGCTCAAATATAAAATGAATATTGATTAATGGAAGATAATCAGCTACATGCTATCTGATCACATGCATTCTGATGCCTATTTGCAGCTTACCTTAGTTCAACAATAACTGACGAGAGGTGAACCAATCGACAAATGTGGTTTTCCCAGAGATGAGTATTTTATATTTAACGTTTAGAGTTTGAAACCAGCGTACATTGCTCTATGCTCGGCGTGTATATTGTTGTTATTGTAAGCATATGTATCAATTTTTAACTTTTTATGACTTGAAGTGCTTCAAGCAATTAATATAAGTACTCAAAGATTTTGAATTTGTATATTTTTGATTATGCGAGTCGACCGAAATGCTCATTCTCTTTGCTCATTAAACCTTAAACATTCATATAAAAGATCCAATTGTTGTGAACTATTTTTCATTAATTGGAAAAAAGAATTTTAACGGGAACGCCAATGATTTATGAGGCTAGCTGTGACGAAATATATATTTCCCATCCAAGTAATGGAAATTTTGACAAATTTTAGGTTTTTATAAGGCCCTCATGAAATATATATTGAGCTACAGTTAAAAATTAACGTTTTCAAGTTTGTTGAGTTTTCGTAAATGATAAAGTTATAGATTAATAGTTATGCGCGTGCGTGAGTGATATTATCTAAGTAATTTAAGGTGAACTTTTAATGGTTGAGTAATATTAATCTTTTAGCTCACTGATTTTCCGAGTGGGTGTGCAAGGATAATTTGAAGATTCTTTTTTGAAAAGACAAATATATAAATAGAAGCACAATAAAAGTAGCTAGGACTTTGGGAGGAAACACATTCTAGCATGATGCAGAGTCTGATACATTATATATATCCCCCCCACACCCCCAAACAAAGGCCAGGGCAAAAAAATCATCTATTTTGAAAGAGAAACGATTAGTTGTTCCACAAATCTTGAGATTACCATAATTAATTATACACATTTTTCGCTATAATTTCAAAAACTACAAAAGCCTCCACAGAAACTTACAACAACTATTTCAGATTGTTATAATTATTAGAAGCCGGGAAAATGCATAACCCCCTTGTGGTTTCATAAACTCTGCATAAAATCATTTAATTTGCACAAAACTCTCTTGTGATTTCATAAAGTTTTGCAAAAAACCGCTTGTGGTTTTATGGAAAGAGGATTTTGTGCAGAGTTTATGAAAATTTAGGAATTTTTAGGCAATTAAAAAACCATATATAAGAGAGTTTTGTGTAGATTTTCAAAACCACACAAGGAGGTTTCAAGTTGATTGTTGTTATATTATACTTTAATTTTGAACTAAAAATAATATGTTTGGGTAAATTAACCTTGAAGAGTTATATACGTTAAACTCTAAGAAGTGAATATGTTATTATATAAATTTTACAGAAGACGTTTAATATTGTAAATTGAATTGAATTCAAAACTTTTGAATATTTTTAAAATCTTCGCATATGATCCATAATTATTAATTAATTATGTAATCTTCAAAATAAGTTTCAAGTATATTTCACAATTTTAAAAATTAATTCACTTCTTAAAAAAATATATTATAAGTTATATTTTTATTTAAATTAAAATTACCAGCAAAGAACATGACTTTCTAAAATATTCATATATAAATAATTCTATCAATCACATATTAAAGTAATAATTATTTCATAATTCACATAATTTCTACTTTTAGTTCACATAATTCATAATTTTAATTAACATATATAATTCGTAATAATTTTAATAATCACTTTTTATCTTGCAAATATAGTTTTTTTTTTTTCTTATTTGCCTGGAACATATGTCACTTTGGTTCAATTTTGATTTCCAATTTTATTTTATGAATTGATTTAATCTTCAAGCAAGTAATTATTGGCTTTTTCAAAGCGTTTTCCTAAAAACAAAAAATTAATTCATCAATTCAAACTGCTTATTTGATGACAAAATATTTCACAAGCATAAAACCTGGACTACAATTATAAAATAAGGGCTTAAATTGCTAAATATTAAAAACTACATTTCTATAAGTTGTGCAAGGAAAAAAAAGAGAGACTAAATTTTTTGAAGAAAAGATTAAAATCGCCAGGTATTCGAAGACAAATGATTATATTTATCATTTGTAAAAAAAAATATTTTACACCTATCATAATGTTAATTATAGATGACATGTACAACATAAGTTTGTTTGTTCCGCAGTATACTCAGCGAGGCGTTGAAGAATTAATTAAATCTCCCGCACTATCCGAAAGACTCGTTCCTCTTGCATTACATTTGTCCGGTTCACAAATCTCCCGCGCTCTTCGACTCCTCTTTATACTACTCTCTTGCAAATCTTGTTCATCATTAGTTCTCTCTCTCTTTTGCAGTAAAAACTTTTACATTTTTTTCATTTCTTTTGAGACAACCTTAACGTCATGGATGAAGAGTACGACGTAATTGTTCTTGGAACAGGCCTTAAGGAATGTATTCTTAGTGGTCTTCTATCAGTTGATGGCCTCAAAGTGAGTGTTAATACCTCAACAAAGTTTTTCTGCATGATTTTCTTCGAATAGAGTTTTCAGATTTTATGTAACATTGCGCGTACTAGATTAGGCAAAGGATCTTCTGTCCCACTTTGTATTCCACTCTATGTCGCATATATAACCAACCACCCTCTGCATTAAGATTCAAGACGCGTGTTATATTCACAACTACGCGGGACAACAACTAAATCCAGCCTGATATTTAATTTTTCTATCATTTATTGAATAATTTTATTCACCTGGATATCTTTGACTAAGGATTGTGTTTAGCTGGATCGTACTTGATTAGAAGAGATCAGGATCCGGTGACTATGGAAGATCGACATTTATTATATATATATATATATATATATATATATATATATATATATATATATATATATATATATATATATTTTTCGACAAATGTTTCTTCATATGCTACCTTGGCAGAATAAGTGTGATGAGGAATCTGAGATTTCACTCATTCCTAGTTGTTGATTTACGAGGGCCAATGCTAATCAAGGTTCTTAATAATCTCTTATGGATCTGATTTGGTTATTTCAAGGTGAACTACATGTTAGTTGTACGTATATTGAAAAGTTTGAAAGTAAGATTTACCGGATCACTAATTATGTTTGATAGTCCGCAATCGGGATGGGAATTCGAGAAAAAACAGGTGGACAACTCAGGTAAAATTAAGCCTAGCTTCAAATATCCTCCCAGTACCATCAGATCTAAGAAGTAATATGGAGATTGATGTTTGTTTGATGGATTATATATTGCTTTTACATATTCCCTTGGTTTAGATTCAATCATTTGCTTATTTCATTAGGGGTCTTGCTTCAGCTTTCACTGAATGAACAAGTGCTTTCTCAAGTAGTTTGAACTGCATTTTCAAAAGTACTCGATAACGTTGCTCGGCATTTATTGTGATTTTGAGAGTGGAGCTCAAGAGTTGTAATCTTGTGATTTTTCTGAACAGGTACTACACATGGACAAAAATGATTATTATGGAGGAGAGTCCTGCTCACTCAATCTGAATCAGGTAATAAAAAAAAAAAAAACCGAGAGAAATCTACTCATTCGTGCATTTCATATGTGCCAATTATTTTGACTTCTTCATAATTTATCAAAATTAGAATTAAATGCATTGGTCAGTTTGGTTACAAAAAATGGAGTCATATCATGCTTGTAGTTTGAATCTCTTATCTCAGATATCCCTTTTTGTTAATGAATTCATGTTCTTTTCATAGCTTTGGAAGCGTTTCAGGGGAGGCGACCAGCCTCCTGAGGGATTAGGTGCAAGCCGGGAATACAATGTTGATATGATTCCGAAGGTATCGCTTTGTGATGCATTCAAGAACGGATAAAATATGTTCCTGTTTTACTTTCTGTTGCAGTTCAGCATGTCTCAGTTCTTATATTCGCAATAAATCCTGTTTCTTGCTACTTATGTTGACACTAATTTCGGAAAAAAAAAGAGCGTAGCTTGGATTTCAGAATTTTTGTTGTTAAAGTTGGCAGTGGTTAAAAATCTTTCTATCTGATTCTTTTAGTTCATGATGGCCAATGGAACTCTGGTAAGGGTACTCATCCATACAAATGTTACAAAGTATCTGAACTTCAAGGCAGTTGATGGTAGTTTTGTCTACAATAAAGGAAAGGTATTCTACTCGAACTTAGGCTTTCGTGATGTAGTTTTTCCCGAGCTCGTTATATTTTTCGCTTAGCTGGTCCCCAAAAATTTGATGGGCAGATATACAAAGTCCCAGCATCCGATGTTGAAGCACTGAAATCCTCACTGATGGGGTTACTTGAAAAGCGCCGTGCTAGAAAGTTCTTTGTTTTTGTCCAAGACTTTGAAGAGAGTGATCCCAAGACACATGAAGGGATGGATTTGAACACTATAACAGCAAGAGAATTCATTACGTAAGTGTTATGTCTTGAACTTATTAGAGCCAAAGGTCTACATGATATCAGTGCTTAATTCTCTAAATGCTACTCTGCCACAAGATATGTATTAATTTGGTCGAAAATGGAATCAGAAAGCAAGAAGAAGAGAGAGCCAATAAAGGCAGAATACTACTTCTGCTTATTCACATTTAGCCTATTAGCGTCCTCATGATGTCGCCATAGAGCGCAAAATCGTATTAGAGAGTAGTGTTTGAATGATAAAGCTTGTACTTTCTTGAGGGTTGAGGTCTGGTTTGAATGGGGACGAGTGGCATTCATATTGATATAGTGCAGTATCATGTCAACATTAGTTATTTTCAATCCATTATATAAAAGATCCCTTTTCATTTGAATTTATCCGACTTTACATATGTGTGATAAAATTTGTTTCCTGCCCCCTCGAGAGATGAATTGATGCATCTACCCATTCTTTGTTGCAGAAAATATGAACTCGAAGCAGATACTATTGATTTTATTGGTCATGCTCTGGCTCTTCATTACAATGACACTTACTTGGACCAGCCAGCAATCGACTTTGTGAAGAGAATGAAGGTTAACATTTTAGTTTATGATGTCGAGATGCAACTTTTTAAGTCGAGATTACCCTCATGGAATGTGTAAAAACTTTTGGTTCACTTTCGACAAGTTTGCATCATAGCTCTGTTGTTTACTAAAAGAGTTTTGGTAATTCTTTATGTTGATAAATATGCCAGTGTAGATCTTAGTTCAAATGAAAGTTTCTGCTGCAAAACCAGAAGTAAATTAGCAGACTTAGCACCATCGATCAATACCAAAGGATTTGATTAGCAAAGACACATCATAGTTTCACATATGGGTATCTTGATATTGATAGCTTGTCTCCTTTCTTCCCCTAACAGCTATACGCAGAATCTTTGGCACGCTTTCAAGCGGGATCCCCTTACATTTATCCATTATACGGTCTTGGGGAATTGCCTCAGGTTTGTGTTTGTTTATAAAAGCCTCATCCGTGCAGTTCTTTGCATGACTGAACATGTATCGTTATCACAGGCATTTGCACGTCTGAGTGCTGTTTATGGTGGAACGTATATGCTAAACAAGCCACAATGTAAGGTAATCTATTTTGATATACTTTGCTGTTCTGTTTCCTTCTCGATTTTGCATTTCATCTTAGCCCAAAAAGCCACCCCCTTCTGTTTCTTTTTGGGTGTGTATTTGGAGAAACTCCCAAATGCATTTCAGCGATTACAATGACAAAGACAACAGTAGAAGAGATGTTCCTTTTGCTTTCACTCAATTTAGGCCCTCTAAATTTTGATTCACAGGTGGAGTTTGATGAAAGTGGAAAAGTAATTGGAGTAACTTCAGAAGGAGAAACTGCCAAATGCAAGAAAGTTGTCTGTGATACATCATATTTACCTGATAAGGTAACTTTTTTACTATGTTTAGATGTAATTAACCACACATAGGCACCAGAGAAACTGAGAAATGGATCACTATGTAACCATGCTGGTTCTTATTCTGCAAACGATATAGTACAAGTACGTTTTATTGTTTTTTAGACATGGTTTCTAAATGAATTCTTATAACAGGTCCAGAAAGTTGGAAAGGTGGCTCGTGCTATATGTATAATGAGTCACCCAATCCCGGAAACAAATGATTCACACTCGGCGCAAGTCATCATACCACAGAAGCAACTTGGTCGTAAATCTGATATGTATGTTTGCTTGACTCATGATAGTCTGTGTTTTTTTCATGTACATCATTTCAGCTACACATGATTAGCCATAAAAAAAGGAGTCAACAAATCAAAATAAGATCTTCAATGTTCAATGCTACAGGTACTTGTTCTGCTGCTCCTACGCTCACAATGTGGCGCCAAAAGGAAAATATATAGCATTTGTTTCGGCGGAAGCTGAGACCGACAACCCAGAGGCTGAACTCAAGCCTGGAGTAGACCTTCTTGGAAAAGTTGATGAGATATTTTATGAAACATATGACAGATATTTACCTGCTAACGACAATGATTCTGACCAATGCTTTATATCTACGGTAAGTTTCATATGCTTTAGTACACTGTTTTATCCTCATCTTCAGGATTTGTTCTCGTTTCCTTCCCTTTTTTCTTCTTTCAAAGGAAAATAAAACAACGAATGAAAAAGTTATCCCGATAATTTGCAAATCTCTCTCAAGTTTATTCAGCTTTTGGATTTTACTTATCACTTATTTTTCTTTATCATGTGTTGCAGAGTTATGATGCAACCACACATTTTGAGTCCACGGTAACAGACGTGCTGGCAATGTATACCAAGATAACTGGAAAGGTAAGCGATTCATACTGTCTGGTTTCGTTAAAGCGACATACAAAAATTAGATATCTACAATATCAGCCATAACTAGTATTCAACCACTCATCGTTATCAGAAGTCGATTATTCATGCAAATGAGTTACAAAAGTAGGATTATTTTACTATACCTTTAGCTAACTCTCTTTTCTTAACTTCTTTTGGTTTGGCTCAGGTTCTTGATTTATCGGTAGACCTGAGTGCAGCAAGTGCTGGTGCTGCTGAAGAATAAGCTCCCTTAAACATCTTTTTTTCGAGCTTGTCAGTGTAGTTTTTTCCTCATTAATCTGACAATTTTCATGGTCAAAAATCCAATCCAACATGATGAATCCCCAAACCCAAGATTGGCTCTTGGAGTTCATCTTCTACATAAAGCTACATAGTATGTCATTCACATATTCTTTTCAAGTTATTATTTGCATTTGACATTTTTGGTACCTGCCACAAGAACATTACTGGTTTTCGAATTTCATAACAGTTTTGTTACTCCTCTCTGTACCTTATTCAAATTCAGATGATGTTTTCTTTTTAAGGTTGTTTTGGTTGAGCACATAAGTTACTTCACTTAATCTGTATTCCATTGATCACTAATTATGAAAACTATCCATGCTTTCCCCTTCCATCGAACATGAAAACGTTACTTCATAACGATCGCAACACGATGATATGGTACAATCCACGATATTTTATCAACAATATCTCCCCATGAAACAATATACGATGCATGCTTTCCTTGTCTACATATAAAAATTTCACCATAAAATTACCTTAGAAAAGTAATTTTTCTAAATAAATAAATAAAATATTAAAATAAACTAAATCTCTTTCATTTGAATTATAATTGCACAACACCCAGAGAAACAAATCCATCATTTTTAATGACAAAGAAAGCGTCGTTGCTAAAGTGCGATTTTAATTAAATAAATCAGTTCACAACAGACGGTCAAAATTATATCTCCACAAAATTCAATTTTCAAAAAAGGCCTTTAATAATAATAATATTATCGTGCACTAAAAAAACCCATAATCTCCTCAAAACCTCTTTTCAATGATCATAATTCAATCACAATGGTGAAAAAGAGAAACGACAAACGCAATCCGTACATTATACGCAGCGACACCACCACTATGGGCGGCGGCGAACGAACGCCGGCGAGCAACAGGTTCTCGGCTTTTGATTTCACCGACGACGATTCGTTCGTCGAGACCGATTCTCGCAAAATCCTCGCAAAATTCAGAACGAAAAGCCCTAACAAAAAGTCCGCGCTGGCTCAAAAGCTCGAAAAATACGATTTTCTTCAGTGCTGTGAGTTGATTGATTTTGCTGTAGATTATTGTTCAGCACTGTGTGATTTTGAGAAGTTGATTAGTGCTTGTTTTACGTATACACTCTGTGAAACTACTTGAGACGTAATATGTTAAGTAGATGATGATTTACGATGAGAAGTGTAGCGTTTGTAGTTAGAGAAACTTCGTACCGGTTTTAATTTGAACGTTTTGATTGGGCGCCTATGTTGCACGGATACTGCGAAAGAATCGTTGACGTACTGTATCATACTCCGATAATGTGATACTATTATGTTTTCTCATATATGATAGATTAGATTATGATGTATTATAAATTAGATTCTAAGTATTATTGATTAAATTATTTATACTTTTATACTTATGCATAATATCGATATTGAGGTGTATCCATGCGGTACTGTATTCATCGTTTTCAAAAATTACCGTAGTGCTGTATCTGTATACCATGCAAGATAGTTGGGGACTAATAAAAACAGAGATTTTCTTACACATGCTTCGTTGTACTCTGAAGGGCTCGATTATTGTTAAATTTCATTACATCTTGGATGTTGTTTGTACCATTGCCTTCCTTTAAGTTTATTGATTTGACGTTCTAATGTCTTTTCAAAAATAATGTTTTCAGTTGCAAAAGGAATAACTCAACAAATTAATTCTGGGACTGAAACAGTAGATATTGGTTTCAGTGATATTGTTCTGGAAGAAAGAACCTCAAGGCCAGATGTTCCAGTATCAGCTAGTCCTTCAAGGAATTTGTTAGCCGCTGCTCTTAATCCAAACAACGTTAAAGGTTCTTCTTGTAGAGTACAATCATGTGCATATAGAAGCAGAGAAGTTGGAGATTGCAAAACTAAGAAGAAACATGTAAAAATTTTAATCAGTTTTCTGCCTCATGTTCATCTGAAGCACTTGATTTTCAGTTTTGGTCATTTACTACAGTCAGTTTTTTGGTAGTAAATTGGGTTTTTCTTTATTGTTAATTTTTTTTTTTTTTTTTTTTTCTTGCAGCACAATGTATACTGCCTTGATTCTGATGAAGATGTAGAAGTAGAATTCCACACTTCAACTACTTCTCCTGATATCGGAGAAAGCAAAAGTAATTACTTACCATATTAGAATGTTTTCAAGCAATTATCGTGATTAGGTTAGATTTCATTTCCTCTTATTGAAGATAAGATGCGTGTTTCTTGACTCATTGTCAGGTTCGTTGGAAGAGCAATCGCCACAGAATGGATCCTATGCAAATGATTGTGTGAGATTGCTAATCCATTTAGCTAAACTAGATAAAATGGGAAAGTATGAGGAAAAGTGGTTCGTTAATTTTGTGTCATGTGCAAGATATCGAATTGTAAGACATATCTATACCCTTTTTCTTGAGAGAGTCTCCGTACTAAGTAAATATTTCTTTACTTGCTCAAATGACTATGTCTTTTCTTTTCTTTTTTCTGCTGCTTCCCTCTCAACATAATAGGTCAGATCCTGACCTGTGTGTCTCTTTCCATGCATTTTGCAGGAAGCAGTGGTGGTTGTTTCTCCAATATATGTTAAATATGGGAAAATGTATTATACAAAATGTTCTTTGACTTTTTCTAGTAGGTACGTCATACTGGAGGGTCCACCCCTTTGTGAAAGAAAAGTACCTCATTGTCTTCAATGGTCAACCTTTGATATTGAGAAAATTGAGTATCAGCCATATGAAAGTGTGGGTGTAGTTAACTTTCCTGAAGTGCAGCTTACCTTATTTCTCCGCAAATTAGAAAGAAAGAGATGCTTCCTCTAATGCCTAAAAATTTTCTTGCGTTATTATAACTTGTAGGTTCAAGCAGATGTTGTGAACCTTCATATAAAATGCCGGGATTCTGATGTGGATGTATTCTGCACAAGTAATTCAGGTATTATCGAACTAGAGTTTGTGGTTCACGATGACCCTCACTGGTCCACAAAACGAGAAGAAATTAAGTCATTGAATCTGAAATATGAAGCAGTTTGGAAAAACATTATAAGGTCAGTTAGCTATAGATAGATTTGCAGATTTACATCTCGCTATTTTTCTTCTTTGTTATAGCATGTTAGTTATGGGAAAGAAAAATGGGCTTTTGCCTTCAAACATTTTCCATTAGCATTGAATCCGAGATAAGCTTCGAAATGACTTCAAAGAATTTTATATCAACTTAGGGTAATGCCAGAAGCCGCTGGAAGGACAGAAGGGGTTGTGCGAAGTTGTCAATATATTTGTACACTTATTGAATGATTGCATTTATTAAAGACCTGCTTGGTCCTCATCAAATTTTATTGCATGTGGTTTAAATTTGTTGTATAGGTAGGTATAGTAACATCTATTCCCTGTAAAACTTAGTATGGACTATGTCCTTCTTTTTTATTCCAACTTAGAAGCATATTCCTTTACTGACTGTTAGTTTTCTTTTGGATAATTTGAGTAACTGTTAGTTTACCATAACTTGGTTTTTGATTGGTTTACCTACTACTATCAAGCGATGTATATGTTGTTTTTAAATTGGCCGGGGTGTTATTCTAGAACGCTAGGATCCTCACAACTTGGTTTTGTTTATCACATCCTCTGAGAATTGAAGCAAAAATACTTCCTTTTAAAATTTGCCATCTTATCTCTATTCTACACCACAACTAAGCTTTTAATCCCTATGAAAGGTCCTGTATGATACTCACCTAGTACACATATTAATTATAGAGAATCATGTGGATCTTTGCATGTATTTTACATCCATAAACATTTACTCAAAACAGGTATCTATGGGTGAGCCATGTAAGAAACTAAATTCTGTGCTCAGTCAACCAGCTTAACCACCTGTCACCACTCTCCATCCTGTACTACAAAGCCCTCTGTTCATGGATGAATAACAGTTTTCTTCTCTTGAATTTCAGTGGTTCTAGTTTGATCGAGCACTTTGATGATATTGTATATCCGGAGGGGGATGCTGATGCTGTCTCCATAAGTCAGTCGGACATTGAGCGATTACGGCCCAGGACTTTCATCAATGATACACTTATTGACTTCTACATTAAGTAAGCTTTAAAATGATATTACTTTACCCATTGTGATATTGCCAACAGTTGCTATGCCTGATCTTACGCAGTTTCCATATATTTATAGTTTATTGTTGAGGCTATTTTTGCTAGATAGTCTTTTCAAGTTTTAATTTTCTCAGTCCTGTTACACTGTAATGGGTTGTCTTCGAAAATCTAATTTTTTCATTCCAGGGTGTTAACACTTATTCCTCGTCTGCCTTTCTTCTTTCTTCTACTTTTGGTAAAACTCTTGTTTTGACCAGAAAGTTGTATCCTGCACCCTGTTCATGTTTGTCTTTCAGCCCTTTATGGCCTTTAAGTTAATGATCGTAATATCTGAAATGTTGCGCTTTCATTGTTACAGAACTAGAGAGGCTTTTGCAGAAAATGTCGCTCCTCTGAGCATCACAAATTTATGCTATCTGGGAATAGTGAATATTATTATGCGGTGGATGTTAATGTCATATAGTTGTCAACTTTCTAGAAATATGTTCCTTGCTGACATTGTTACTTGCAATTAGTTTCTTTTTCTGTTTAATGATAATCATTCACAGTTTCAATCATTCGGATTAGTTTACTTTAGTTGAAGTAGCATATCTCTTCCAAGATATTTAACAGGTTTGGTTGGGAAAGTTCTGCAGTTCAAACAAAACATAATGACGACTTTTTGTTGGTTGGCAGATATCTTTTAAATAAAACTAAACCAGAGGAGCGGCAGAGGTTCCATTTTTTTAATACGTTTTTCTTTCGGAAGCTTGCTGACATGGACTGGGGTTCACCATCAACTTGGGAAGGAGATGCTTTTCGACGTGTTCGTAAATGGACAAGGAACATTAATCTTTTTGGAAAAGATTTCATATTTATACCTGTAAACTTCAGGTTATAAATGTTGTTCAGTAGATGCTGATATTTTTAATCATAAGTTGGTTTTCCTAAGAAATGTTTTTTCCTTCTCTTTTGGCAGTCTTCATTGGAGCCTGATTGTTGTATGCCATCCTGGAGAAGTGGCTAATTCAAGGGGCAAGATCCCTTTGCATTCTCTTTTGCTGTTTGTATTGTTCAATTGTTGCTAATTCCTCCTGTTGACAGTTTGGTATCCCTGTGCAGAGAATGTGGATGAGTCATGTAAGAAGCCATGCATTTTGCACATGGACTCTCTCAGAGGAAGCCATAGAGGGTTCGAGAACTTTATCCGGAGGTACGGAGCTATTAGTTGATGTTTGAAACAAGCCATGGCTATTTTCCTAGGCAAACTCAAACGTTCTGTAAAGCCATTATTGTAAATTTTTGCTTTTGAATTTTTGTCGTAGACCCAGACAGCCGGACCCAAGCCATATTACTTGCTACTTGTTTGCACCCTAAAGCAATAGATTTAGAACAGGGAAGCATAATTAACCTTGCCATGTCATTTGTTAGGCCACACCTTTGTAATCTCTCTGTTATAAACTTTGTTGAAACGTTTTGCCAAGAAAGAGCAATCCGGATTTTTATAATTTCTAGAAGCAATTGAGGTGAACCATGGAATCGGCGTCATAAATGTATTTCCTCGCAGGTTTTACCGATCTCCTTCCGGTTCCTTTAATTTGTTGTGAATGCATATGCTTTGGGTGATTATTATTCAACTCAAAAAACATTCTGGATCTCATTAGAAAAATCTTTTGTGTGGGAAACAGAAGTTGTCTCAATCAAATTTGATTTAACTCTGATACGAATACCCTGTCTTAATTTCATTTGTTGGATGCCTCGAGTTAATCCTTGCCACAATTGTTTGATTATCATTTTCAAACCTACTGTTATTTGAATAAATTTGTATTCTGATTCATCGTTAGAATGGTCTCAAAGAGCAATATATGTGAACATAAAGAAATAAGTTGGATATTAAAGCCTCATTTTTAGCCAAAACAACTTAGCTTATTGCGAACCTTTCCCCTTCTGAAGTTCACTTGCAATTCTGTGAGGCTAATAATTTCAGGATCACATCAAAGTGTTCTTTTTTGAAATGCAGGTACCTATGGGAAGAATGGAAAGCATGTAACAATAAACACGATGAAGACATTCTAAAGAAATTCTCCAATTTACATTTCGAAGCTCTCCAGGTACTCTTTCCACTCCTTACAAAAATCTTGTAATAAACTGAACTATGACTATACATGATGAAGTTTCATTGGGCTACGAGAAAGTTGACATGTACCTTACCATGTTAATTAGCAAAATAAGACTAGCAGTGTAATAATGCCTTCCATCTTTTTAACTGCTTACGATAGTTTTGCTTTTCCACATGAGAATTATTGGCAGTTCTTTTTCATTTTTTCATTTTATTGTTACCTTCAGCTTCCGCAGCAAGAAAACTTGTTCGATTGCGGGCTTTTCTTGCTTCACTATGCTGAACTTTTTCTAGCACAGGCTGCTAACTTCAGCACAGCAAGATATTCCAGCCTTGTAAGTTCTTTTGTCTCCTGCTAAATGATCTGACATTGAATTTCACTGCTGAAAGTTAGCTGATATGTGTTACAGGCTTGAATTTTCCAATTGTGTTTCTTTAAGTGTTTTCTCCCCTATGCCTGAGTTTAGTAACTATGAGATATTATCATATCTAATGCCACAAGCAGTTCTTAGTTTTCTCAATGGAAAGGGTCCCAATTGGATTATAGAACGGTTCACGTGTTAACTGACTTGTCTGTGCTCTGAGTAGCTTTGTTGGGATGGCACTATACTTCGTTTTATTATTCTGTGGCGCATGATGTGCCCATTGAGTTTAGAGCTACTCTTTATTTTTAGGTATTGTAACTAGATCAACACCCTCGAGGATTGGTAAAATTACACAAATATTTCAAGAAGACTTGGAAATCTTTTTGACACTGTCTTTAGCATTTTGGAAAACAATTGAGGATGATGGAAAATCTCCATATAACCCTTCATAGATTTCAAAAAAGAATAGGAAATTGTGCAGAAATGAAAATAAAAATAGTAGTTTAACATTTTAAGGATGGCTCAACCCATATTTATTTGGTCAGCCTATTTATTTTAAGAATGACTCTATTTTGATATCTCTTGGGTGAGATGAAGTTGGGCCACATTGTTAACAATATGCATCTCTTTGTCCCAGCGCGTGTAAAATCTTCTGTTCCTCAGATACATTTAATTTTCTTTCAACTTGCAACCTAAGTATTTTTTTTCTATTGCTTTGCTTTTACTTTTGACTTAATTAGTTCAAGTTGTTAATATTTCTGCTGTTGCAAAAAGATAGCCATGCAAATCATCCTTGTTATGCCTTGCTGTAAATTTCTGTATTTCTTCTCAGATGTAATTTTTGTGTTGACTTGCATGATGATGGAATAGTATGTGGTATATTTCTCTGCAGCTTACTCAGGATTGGTTTGTGCCTGCTGAGGTGTCTCTTAAAAAACGAGATCATATCCGAAAATTGATTCACAAAATAATTGGAGATAATGCCTCAAAAGATCCTCCACCCGCTTGTAAGGATAGATATCTTCCAAGTGATGTAAATGGGGGAGACAGCGATGTCAAAGTTATGTGGGAAAGCAATGTGAAAGAAACACATCATGGTATTAAGTTCAAATTTGACATTGATCATGAAATTAAGGCTCAGCAATCATCTCAGGACATGTTTCGACCAAAGAATACCGATAGATTGGTGAACGAGGAAAGATCTCTGCTATGCAAGCAATTGTCAATTGATCAACGCAGTAGCAGGAGGTTGCCAATGGAGGTAATCTCTTTTTGGCAAGCATATATTGTGTCAAGAATAGAAAAGTCAGAAAGAAATTTGAAAATTCTCCGTTTCAGTTTTCTTTCCTTTTGTAGCACCACACAATGAGTAGTTTAGCATCTGCTTGTGATTGCTTAAAACTGAATATGCTTAAAGCTTTGTGATTTCTATTAGCAAATTGTTCATTCTATGCTGTTTGTTTCCTAAATTCTTATTGCAATCAGAAAGAAGCAGTTGAGAAGCAAGCCACTTCTTCTCCAGTAGCCGCCACCAGACATCAAGATGATGAATACGAGAATATGATGCCTATTTACTATTCGCCTACTAGTTTCAGGGTGGGAGAAATAGAAGTTCCTATTGGCACTTCTGATACTTGTGTGGGCACACCTCAAAGGAGTATTGTGGTTCATAACTACGAAGGTTATGTTCCTGAAGTTGCATCCGCTAAAGAGAAGTGTGAGTACTCTTCAATGTCAATTGAAGATCTTGCAGATTGTATTGTTGAGGATTCCGAAGAGGAAAGCGGGGAGGAAAGAACCAAAAAGACTGTTAGACACTTCCCTTCTCCAAGAAAGATCTTTATAGCCTTTGAATTGGATGACTGACCCTCACCAATCATTCTGGTTATAGAAACAAGTTGTCGGTTGAAAACCAAAAGACTGTTGGGGGCCAAGGCATTAGTTCGACCAAGGAAGAAGACAGGAAATGCCGTTTTGTATCATGTGTAGTTTTGCATGGCTTTTGAGTTTTGACCCTCGCTCGAGTAAATGTGACTGTGCCGCCCCTATTTTTCCTAGAACAGAAAAAATCGAAGGAGAAAAGATCAGAAGGAAAGAGCTTGGACTGGATAAATGGCCTTTCATAATTTGCTGTTACCATTTTCATTGTCCCACCCTCTCTTCTATGTGAAGTTTTTTTTTTCTCCTTCATGTATATGGGGTCGAGTGAATGCTTTGGCCTTCGACCATGCCGTTTAGTTGCTTGGATATTTTTACTATTTGGACCTGTATATACTTAACAAAAGACGTCTCTTTTTCTCGAGTAAACTTAACAGTATTATTGATTATACTGAAAAACTGTAACATGAGTATCTACGCCTAAGTTTTGACTGACTGGTTTAGATGTAAAAGCCACTGAGGATATATAGACAATATCTTTAGTTTATAGTTTGTTTTAGCAAATTCAGTATGTATCAAAAAACAAGCTCCGATAAGGCTAATCGGGAATAGACCAACATATCATTAAGAAACTACGAAATGATTCATCAAAATATAATTTCTCTGTAAGAAATGCCCCGTGGAGCAAAAGAAAAAAAAAAAAATGCCCCGAGGTAAGAACACAAAAATATTGAGGGGGCATTCCGAGAATCGAACTCGGGACCTCTCGCACCCAAAGCGAGAATCATACCACTAGACCAAATGCCCGCCTTGAGGACATTCTTTTATGTATAAATGATATTCAAATTGCTTTATGTTGAAATGTCTATTTGAATTGTTAGCTCATTTTACTTTTTTGAGAAGAATAAATGTCTTGATGCCAGGAGCGGACCCAGGATTTTAATTTACCCTGGGCTACTACAAAATAATAAGTGATAAACAAACGTTAAGTTTAAATACACATATATTATGAGAAAGAAAAATATCAAGTTCCATACAAAATACTAAAAAGCTACATACGAATATGAGAAATGAAAATACTGTTCACGCTGCCCTCTGCAGCCTTTTTTTTCTTGCCTCACGTTTTAATTTGACTTCCGCTAGTCTCATAGCCGACCGTGAAAAATAGAGTTATAGCCGGTTT
This sequence comes from Misopates orontium, assembly GCA_946800315.1. Taxonomy (NCBI): domain Eukaryota; kingdom Viridiplantae; phylum Streptophyta; class Magnoliopsida; order Lamiales; family Plantaginaceae; genus Misopates; species Misopates orontium. The sequence goes on along the minus strand of OX326948.1, from coordinate 3,126,019 downwards.
TAATTTGCAAGAATTAAAAGCAACTTTAATAAATAAGATATAATGAAATTCTGTTATTTCCGTTCATTTATTTCCAAATTAGAGTTTATTAGTTATATTTCCAAATCGAAATTTAAGTCATTATATGCTTGATCAGATCAATTATTTCAAATTTTTTAAGATCAATCACAAAGTATAAATTACATATATTATATCTAAGTCTGTTTTGCTGAATCCATTTACTTGTTTAACCATTTACTTGTTCAAATGAAAAAAATATATCATGCTTAAAATTGACATATTTTGTAGTTAATCTATAAAACTAATTGATCTAGAATATTGAATAAGTTTGCAATAAAAATATAATTAGTAAAGTGGTTTCATAAGACATACTTAAATCTTAAACTTTCATGATGATCAAACTACGTTCAAAAGAAAAGAAAAAGTAAGTACGCCATGTTGACATAATTTTGAATTAACTGTACAATTAACACAATTTTCTAAAAACAATCACGAGTAACCTTATGACTAGGTTGCCGGTTGCTATTACTTATTTCACTAACATTTAGAGTGGTTGTTAGGAAAGTGTTTTCCTTTTAATTTTTACTTGCTTTTAATTGCTTTTGTTTTGATTTTTTTAATTGTAAATTGAAGGTGGGCTAACCTTAACTATTTGGGCTCAGAATAATAAATAAATACTACCCATGACCCATATATTTTATGAATACATATTGGGCCAAAATGTATTTTCCTGTGGGCTAAGATATATATATATATATATATACATATATATATATATACATATATATATATATATATACATATATATATATATACATATATATATATATATATATATATATGGGATAATATCAGTGACACCCTCTGAGGTTTGGTGTAATATCACTCACACCCCCTGAAGTTTGATTATCAGGGGGTGTCACTTTTAAAATGACACTTGTACCCTTTAGTTTAATATTAGCTAAAGCTCCTCAAAATTAAAAACACAAGTACCCTTTATTGTTCAAATAATAAAATCAAATAAGAATATAGTTGGTCATCTTGCATAAATTAAAACGATTTTCTATGGATTCATATAAATAGTTTTTTTTTTGTACGCTATACTATTTAAATACCTATTGATTGAAAATATTTTTTGGACTATAAACTACATGAAAACTTTTGATTACTTACCTTTTTTCTTTTCTAAAGAGAGTGAAATGCTTACTGGTTTTTTTTAACCTTTTATCTAAGAGAAAAAAATTTGTATTGAATTTTGAAGAGAATAAGATTTTTCATTAGTTGAGATTTATTTCAGGATTTTATTTAAAGTCTTAGTTTACAAGCCTCAAAAGTTTTAATTAGAATTGTTTCTATCTTTTTGTCCGTACTTAACATATATCTTTACATATATTGAGGGTATATATATAGCAATAAATAGGCAGAAATATCTTGGGAGGGCTATAGGCCTATAGCCTCCCCCCCCCCAAGCCCCAATGTGCATACGCCCTTGGGTGGGTGGAACCTTTTTTTTCCTTCTTATAATTATATATATGAATTATTTTATTATATTCTAATTTGATTTTCTTATTTGATCAATAAAGGGTACTTGTGTCTTTTAAGTATTGAAGAGTATTTGGTAATATTAAATTAAAGGGTACAAGTGTCCTTTTAAAAGTTATACCCCTATAAATCAAACCTCAGGGGGTGTCACTGATATTATTCAAACCTCAGGGGGTGTGAGTGATATTGCACCAAACCTCAGGGGGTGTCACTGATGTTATCCCTATATATATATATATATATATATATATATATATATATATATATATATATATATATATAGACACTCACCCAAAATTCACCCTGGGCTACAACCCTACCCAGCCCAAGGGTAGGTCCGCCCCTGCTTGATGCTACTTGTGATTTGTGAAAAACTATTGAAATTTAGTTTTTAGTGTAGAATGTAGATACATGATCGAAATTATGTAATGCCCTATAATATCAAATACTAACAATCTTAATTGTTAATTGCACCACATCGTCATTCAATAATTGCATGACATATGTTTTGCTTTGTGGTAAAGTATGAATTCTTGTCCCATTAATAATTGCTGCGCCTTACCCGCCACAAAATAATGAAGGGCCAACTTAGGTTTCTCACATTAAAAATGTTATTTCCAACAAGGTAAATAACGTGCTCACTTTTTTCTCCTTGAAGACGGGGCAATTCCATAAAAGGGTTGGTTCGTGCTATGTCATTGTAAATTTCATCAAGCATGAATTTGTATTAGTTAATTTATTTAGGACTTAACATATTTGGTAAGCAGTACATTTCATATCGAGATTATTATATACATAGATATGTGTGTGTGTGTGAGTATGTGCAGAATACGATTAAGTACTAGGCTTAAACAACAAACTTGATACACAATGTTGAAACTGGTGATGAAACAGAAAACTCGATTAATCGCCATTGATGAAATGAGAATGAAGAGTGCTTATGGATCAATTGTGTTGTGCAGATTACATTGATGTGTAAACAATGAAGTGTTCTAGATCAATCTGTTACAGAATACAACTTATATACTAACTGAAATTTGGCGGGAACTAACTAACACGGTTTAACAGAATTGAACACGATCTTGGCCTTGTGAATTTGAAATACCATGCCCGTCTACCAATATACACAGCACTTCTGATAAAACTCAGCGGAAATGGAGATTCAGCAACCAGTTCTTTACTCATCTTTTTCCAAGTTTTGCGGATCAAAAGAACATACGTGCATGCCCTTCGGGCTTCCTATTCAGATGCACCGGGTTTCATTCATGTAGCACTGAATTGATTTTGGTACATCGCCTCGTTTCATCTCTCCCTAAGTCGAGGAAACGTTAAGAGAATTTCCTTCTTTGTTTGTACCAAATATCATATCATCTAAAAGTTCAAGATTGTTGAAATAAAATTCTGAGATAGTGAGTGAAGCTTGATATGACTACTAATGAAATATCCTAACGCGAAAACCCCTAGAAGTTGTAACTATATCAAACATAAAAGAATGCATATATACCCCACACCCCGTACCAAGTTCTATTTTCATTTTCACAGTTGTATGCATGTAGAAGAATATAGCTTATTTCTTTTAGCTTCTTGATGTCAAAGGAAACTTGGTGAGTTGTAGGGATCTAAACTTAGTGTGATTGTTGCACTATATGAATACGGCGACACACGTCGTAGCCGTAGGGCAAGAAATATCGTTATTTATTTTTAATTTAATATTTTCATTATTTATTACTTTCAATGTTTTTACACATAACACACGAGAAAAAAATGCTAATAGTTTAAGAAATGACTCTATAAATACACGTTATAAGAGAACATGAGTTGACTAATAATGCGGACCACGCGTGATAAGAAACTATTTTTACAAATTATAAGAAAAATAAGATTTTTTATTGCGAAAACGAGTACATGGGCAGCGGTTTTTCGGGAGGAAAATAGAATTTAGAACAAAAAAATGAAAATAAAGATAGCATGTGGGGCATTCCGAGAATCGAACTCGGGACCTCTCGCACCCAAAGCGAGAATCATACCACTAGACCAAATGCCCGCATATTTTGCATAATCAATATACTCAAAATAACTCTAAAGATAGAAAATGTCTCAGTTTGTGCTTTTTGATTTCCGATAGATTGAAAGATCCGTGTCCTTGTCATTAGGGGGAGATTATGTTTAAAACATGTGTGGACTTATTTTCTTAAAAGATTGTCATAGTTTTCAAATTTTCAGATTTTAAGTGTTTTTATTTGATTAGAAGTCTTTCTCATAAGATATATAACCATATTATACAAGAAAGTAGAGTACTTAAGGAGTACATATTTCCTCATTGGTCATTTTCTTTTTGCAAGATTTGGTTTTATTTTGAGAATCTCATCAATGGCATAGCAAATGAATACTCAAAGTATATCAAATTTGATCGAATTTAGAAGAGCTCACCAATGACGCTAATAGCAAAGAAAATTTATTTCAATGTTGGTCATTAAGTCCATCGCTCGTTTAGTTTTAACTTTTCACAAGACAATCTAATGCCTTCACGCACTCGATCGTATGCTATGATAATCACTGATTGAATACAGGAATAATGTCTATCTTCACATGCTATAATTTGAAATTCCACAAAAAAAAAAAAAAAAAAAAAAAGAGTTCGGGACCTTTATAGTTATTTTACTCGGGACCTTTATATATTTGGCCATGAATACATTTCATATAGTGTGCGTGTGTGTGTATGTGTACAGCGAGTTTAAGTAATAGGTTCAAATAACAAACTTGAAATACGATATTGAGTTTGGTGATTTGAAAGTCCATGTCCATCACCGTACTGATAAATGTATTGTGCCATTCTAGCAAGATCTATTGCACTTCTTATCAAACTCTCTAACTTACGAAATTAATTTAACGGTCCCCAATTTTGCAAACTAATAACAACTTGCATTAGTATTCGTGAATCTAATCGGCTGCAGAAAGTAACAACTTACATTAATATTTGTTCGCATTCATTAACGGCGCCATAAGTATTTGACGAAAACAAGTAAAAATTAATATTCTTTTTCAGATTGGATTTTAAAAGTGCTGTTATGTTGCCCTGTCTCTAGGGAAGTGATGGACTGACTATCTTATTCTATCGGCCAAAAAAAATAAAATATTGCAGCAATATTCATTGACAAAATGACAAGAACATCTCTTCGATTTTAGAATATGTTATTCATCAAACTAAAATAACACTTGTTTTTCCAAATGTAGTGTAATGTGTTTTATTCATTATTAGATTAATTTTGGATCTGGTGATAATAATTATATCTAACAACGTTCCTTCAAGTTTAATCTAATCATAAATATTTGAATCATTAATAAAGAGATACTCATCGAACCTTAAAACACGTACACTAAAAATAGGAATTTTATCTGTAATGTTTTCAGAACTAGTTTTTGGCCTTAAATTACTTAAATTTAATAAAAAAATATATATGTAACGTTCATGTGTATTTGTAGGTATTCAAATAGTAGAAAAAGTTCTTGTGATCAGCTAACACCGGGAGATGTAATTGTAAGTATTCAATTCATTCTATCAATTGAAGATGATAGATGATAGATTTTAAAGAAAAAAAAAATCAGTCATTCTGTTAGGATTTTTAACAAAAGTTAACTATAGGAGTAGTTTGTAAAATTTGACAAACATGAGAGGATGGTTTGTGTAATTTACCCATAGTTCAGGGGTACTTTGTGTAATTCTCCTTTGGTTATTTTAAAAATAAGTCAAAAAAGGACAATTTTAAGAATTGTTGCACATTAGAGGACCAAATTAGAGAAATTACACTTTAAAGGACTAAAGTTAAAAAGAATATACATTAAAGGACTAAAATTGCAAAATTCCTCAAAAACAACACGAATTAGTTAGATCAGTTCTACATATCTTGTAAACACTCTTTTGTTGCTTGAACAAAAGATCGAAATTTTTTCTTGAAAATACGCCAAAAATCATATTGATCTTAGTGGAACCAAGTAAACTCTTGCGTGTTTGTTCTCGTTGTTGATTTAATTTGTTGTGCAATAAATCACTTTAGATTTTATCTCAATCTTATATCGAGTTGAAGTAGCGAGATTTGAATAATCTCAAAAATGAGCTGGATCGGAGAAGGTGAGCCTGGTGAATGATTCTATCAAAACATGTTAAAATCTTGAAAATGAATTGAACGAGGAACTATCTTAGCTAGCAAAAAAAAAAAAAAGAACAAGGAACTATTAACCGAGAGAGTTTTCTTCTTCTCATTGGCTTTGATTACATTGATTTCTTAATGAATGCGCCAGAATGATCAGGAACAGAGGTTTATATACATGGGTGAACTAACTAACTAGTTTCCCTAATCAGAAACTCTGTTAATAACCGCAATAACTAACATTTGAAATCTTTCCAAAAATGAAAAATTGTTCCAAAATATAATTTAACTACTATAATTGTATTAAATACTATAATTTCATCGTGGCATGCATACAGTCATTTTATTCAGGACCTTTATTTATTTGTTATATGAGTCTATACACTTCATATTTAGAGAACAGTTATCTTGATTATATATAAGTCTAAGTAATAGGTTCAAACAATAAACTTGAAATACGATATTGAGTTTGCTGATTTGAGATTCCATGTCCATCACCGTACTGATAAATGTATTGCGCCATTCTAACAAGATCCATTGCACTTTTTATAAAACTCTGCGGAAATGGAGATTCAGCAACTCGTTCTTTGTTCATCTTTTTCCACGTTTCACGGATCAAAAAACGTGCATGATCTTTGGCTTCTTTTTCAGTAGCACCAGTTTCATTCATATAGCACTGAACGAATTTCGATACGTCTCCTCGTTCCATCTCACCCTGAGTTGAGAAAATAATGATAGAAGAAAGAAATTGGTTTCTTTTTTGTTTACATTTTAAGGTTAGAGAAAGATATAAAACGTCATTGATAGATTAATATTTAACATGTCTCGTGCAAAGAGATTACGCGCAAGGTAGATCTCTCTCTCTCTATATATATATATATATATGTGCGTGTGTGTGTGTGTACATGTGTGTCCATACCGCTGATGTTCCTAAATCATCTGCAAGCCGTAAAGTCATCGATGACCAGCGAACAATATCGTGATATTTGTATAAGTCTTGAACAGCATCCTCCTTGATTGGATTTGTCACGGCAAAGAATTCATGAGTTAATATTACGGGAGTACCTACTGAAACCCATGCATTTTCGATATACTCCTCTACTCTTGGTGTATAACCCTGGAAATACCATTGTGCCTCTTTTAAGTATGCTTCGCATAAATCTGCCCACTGCAACATATAGAATTCAAGATTAGACTCTTTAAAGTAATTAAATCAACTGAGAAAATGCAGAACTTTTTGAAGCTAGCTATTGAGTCTCACCGATTTCCTCAGATAGGGAATGACGACAAATCCTTGATCCTTGAGAACATCATATGCCATATCATTAATGAAGTTGTCGAGTGCTAAATAACATAATTGCATATATTTTGGGAGTAGTTCGATTGCCTTAATATCCCATCTAAATAGTTAAAAAACAAATGTAATTATGGGTGACTTACGACGACATTTTTTGACATTTGATAATCATCAAAAACAATTGATAGCTGGTAATTTTAAGCTATATAAATATATAATGTTGTTAATCTCTAACCTTTGAATCACATCAGTGAAGAGTTGTAGTTCTTCTAAAGTTCCATACACATCATATATGTCATCAATTGTTGTTATTAATGCAATAACCTTTGTTACCATTATGCGCACAAATCCTTGTTGAGGATCGGATATCATGCCAGTAGGAGTGGCCCAAAAGTAACATTCCACGAGCCTATCCCTTGCAAATGGTAGTTTCTCAGCAAGGCAAGTTTTCTTCCACCACCTATATATAAATACAATCTCCTTTTGAATTGCCAAAAATGTTGCAACACTTAAGATGATATATAGTGTTAATTAACAATAACTAGCTAATTATTTTTAAGATATTCTGTTAGTAAGTTCAGAGAGATGAATAGACATTTACACTGAAAATATGCCCTTCTCCCAAAGACTTCAGTCTATGAATATTGTGAACCAATTAACCGCATTGATAATAGGTGGCTGGCCATAAATAGACGTGATAAGGGTCCCCAATTGCACAAGCGAGATTTTTTTTTTTAATTGATCACATACATCATACGTGAGATACCCTTGGAGTAAATGGAAACCTTAAGTGCTTTATTATTCTGAGGTCCTTTTTAGAATGATTTCATCTAACAAGTTCATTACCTCGAGACAAGTTTTAATTCTTCTCGAAGTGTGGCTTGAACAATATTGAAGTCCAGTTTTGCTAACTCAAGCACAGCAGGATTCGAGCCAGGTCTCTGCTCGTATGCATTAATGAACCACCTTGCATTTGGTCTTTGAACCTGCCAATGCACAGGGATCTCTAAAGCGGACCGAACCATCAATGAAAGATTCTCATCCATTTGGCCTAATCCAAGATCATGATTATATAGACTGTTCCGCAAATAGCTGGTGGCGAATTCCCTTGCCATCTCTAAGGTATTCTCATCTTCTGTCAGCATGTATGAAGCTTCGTATAACTGAAGTAATCCCTTCGTATCGTTCCCAAGACTAGACTTGAACTCACCCTGCTCGTTCTTGAAACAATTAAATATCTCTGCAACAAGTTATATGATCAAGTTCTAATAAATCTCAGGGTGACATGCATAAGAGATGCATATATGTATGTAGATGCATGCACTCAATTTTACTACCTTGAGAGACTATAAATCCATGTTGTCGCAGCAGTCTGAATTCGAGAGCTGTAGTGTACAAATCATCGCACTCTTGCGCACCATTTTTCAAATATTTTTGGTTAAATATTCTTGTCAAGATTTGTTTTATTTTGTCCTCAAAATGATACGATAGTCCAATTCGTTGCAAGTCATCAATGAACTCTAGTAGATCAATATGCTTCATTGCACAATCCAGCATCATGTTCACTTGTTCCTTCAGCTCAAAAGCCCGAGTTAAGTATTTCTCTTCCTGCACGTGAAATGCATAATTTTCTGTTAGCGCACAAGTCTAGACATTCACACAAACGCACACATATGAAACAATTCATGAAAGTTAATTTACGGAATATTCACTGTTCAATGATTGGATATAGTCACAATCCCAGACGGTTGGTTTATAGTTTCCAGAGCGCCGTTGAATTGGCCTTTGATCACTATCCAAGGTTTGGAGTGAGCAATGAGTAAGGCTAGTGGCTGCAGAACTAGTGGAAGAGACGCAACAGCGCGGTTTCAATGATTTCGTCCTCCTAAATGGACATATATTTGGCTTGTTAGGAACAAGCATAGGCATTCTGATGGTAGCCATTGATATGAATAAAGAGCTCTCGATCCGCGTCTCAAATATATATACTTTCAAATAGTATTGTGCATCTTTTGATCCATTTATTTTTGTGACCGCACCTACGGCTGCCATAGATATAGACCACATAAGTATTTTGCAGCGGTTAAGTGTCAAGTAGTTCGGGTACTAGTCTAAACTCTATAAATTTAGAAATTAGTTAAACGGTCCCAAATTTCGTATATCAATATAATCAACAACTACTTATATTGGTCTTCAGGATTTAATCGGCTGCAGAAACTAACAACTTACATTAATTGTAATATTCGTTCGCATTCATTTTGAGAAAAACAAGTAAAAATTAATATTCGTCTTACACTCCTAAACATGAACGTGTCAAGCTTGAATTCGTACTGGGAAATAAATTTCAGAAATATTCATTGACAAGAACATCTCTTAGATTTTAGAATATATCATTAATCGAACTAAAATATACACTTTTTTTTCAATATAGTGTAATGTGTTTTATTCATTATCAGATTAATAAACTTTTATCTTTTTTGCAAAACATGTAATGTTATATAGTTTTCATTAGTGATGAATAAATATATAGTGAATATTATACACATTTTCTCTTTTTCTTTTCTAGCTCATTCTAATTTAATTTCATTAAAAAAAATTCGTGTAAATGATTATCTTACTTATAAAAATATTTGAGTATATGTACTCTTTCTGTAGAATGATTCAACTTCTCTTAAATTTTGTTCAAAATATAAATGAGATTTTTAATATGAAAATTAATGAAAAAAAAAAAAAAAAAAATAAATATATATATATATATATATACACACTAAAATAATTAATAAATGATCTTTTATATATATCCTAATGGCTAATTCATGTTAAGAGGTTAGATTGCCAAAATTTTGGTGCTATTTAAATAAATTAATATCACCGAAAATCAGGAAACATGATTTAAGATTTTTAAGTAATAAATAGGTTATAGATAATATTTAGAAACTTATATGTAACACCTCTATTTTATGATATGGTATTTGTAATTATTTGTACATACAGTTAGTTTATCTTAACTACGATTTTTCGATGTAATATTGTATTATTTGGGTTTGCTTGCATTACTTTTTGAATTGTATCAAGCATTACCTTTTTAAATTAATTATGTTTTGTGGTAATTTTATTTCTTTAACATAAAAAATTATAAGAATTATTCATGTTCTTCATCAAAACAAAGTGTTTTTTGACGTAAAGAATTTTTAACACCCTAAGTTGCACTAGTCCTGCCTCTGCCCTACCTTGCCCCCACCCTCTCTTGCTACGTATATATAATGAGACTCGTACCAAAAATTTCTTTTATGGTTATTTCCACATTTAATGCCATCAGCTAGCATTGCATTAAACACGTTATCTACTTTTTCTCTCCTTGTGTGTGTGTGTGTGTATATATATATATATATATATATATATATATATATATATATATATATATATATATTGTCACTAATTGCAGTAAACCCCCAATTTATAGAGTTTTTTGCACTTTACTCCTTAACGTACAAAAATGTGGTTCACATGTCCTAACCTATTGATTTTGTCCCCTGATGCCCATCAAACGAACAAAAATGCAGGCACGTGTCCAAAAATGAACGATTGATCAATAATTCAGGGGACAATTCAGACAAAATTAATAGATACACATTTTCGTAAATTAGGAGATAAAGTGCAAATTATTTATAAATTGGGGAATTTGCTACAATTAACCCTATATATTATTATCTATACATATTACATATTTAATGTTCTCAGCTAGCATTGCAAGATTAAACACATGGCAGAGGATTTGCTAGCTTGTTTAGTTGCATTTGCATATGTCCAATTCGTCTATGAACTAAGATTAATAAGGACGACATGCGTTCTCTTCCTATGTTTGGTGGTGTATATAAAAATTCACCACAACGTGTGTTTTCCAAATGCCACAATCTGTAGTCACACAACGCGCGTACAAAAATAACTACATCTTAACCTCTATAGAAAACCTATCCTTAGGCTAGCTCAGCTCTTCTGAGTGTCCGCTCTGCCCTAAAGAGACTAATTGTTATACCGATAAAATTGCCACGAGACGATGAGAAAAGTTGGTAATTTTGTCTTTAGAAAATTAACAAATTAATTATTTTTAAAAAGATAAACAATATCTAGTCGCGTATGCATTAATCAGCCTATCACCCATTACATAGCCAATGTCTATCTTTACATGCTATATGCTGTTTGGAGGATGTACCAAAGTGTTTTAACAAAAGTTGTATGCAATAATACTAAATACATGGAGCATTCGTACAATTAATTTATTTGGCCAAGCATATATATGGTCACGACGTGTCCCATATAACTATCCATAATCCATATATTAAGGTCAAAAACAGTTGTCATCATCACAACTATATGGAACTGATCATATTGAAACACAAAATGTGGAACACAAATTCCTTGATAGTCTTAAAGATGTCCTAAGTAATAGGCTCAAACAACAAACTTGAAATACGGAATTTGATCTCTGGATTTGAAATTCCATGCCCATCTCCATGTTGATAAATGTATTGTGACATTCTTCCAAGATCTGCTGCACTTCTGATGAAACATTGTGGAAATGGAGACTCGGCTACTTGTAATTCTTTATTCATCTTTTTCCATGATTCACGTAACAGATAACGTACGTACTCTCGAGCATCTTTCTCAGAGGCACCAGTTTCGTTCATGTAGCCCTGAATTGATTTTGGTACATCGCCTCGTTGCATCTCATACTAAATTGATCAGAAAAATTTATAGTTATAGTTAAAAAGAGCTAGAAGAGAATTTTGATTTTTTATATTCATTATTGTTACTAACAACTTGAAATTAAAGAGTTATATATAGGTATAAATATTCAAAAGTATACGAAATTGGGTTCGTACCGGTGATGTTCCTAGATCGTCTGCAAGTCGTAAAATCATTGCTGACCAACGAAGTATGTCGTGATAGTTATACAAACAATGAATAGCCTCCTCTTTTATTGGATTAGCCACACCAAAGAAAATATGAGATAATATTACGGCTGCAGATATTGAAATCCAAGCATTTTTCATATATTCATCAAGTGTTGGTGTATATCCCTGGAAATACCACTTGGCCTCTTGTAAATATGCTTGGCACAAATCTATCCACTGCAACAGTTATTGTACAAACTATATAATGCATTAGGAGATATTACACAAAAATCATAAATGCACACTGAATTAATGGTACTTCACTAATTAAGCTAAGGGACTGATTAGTAATTTGACAGAAGCTCGGCTCATTAAAAGCCGGGAAAGTCAGGTGGCAAAGTTGGTTAAAACCGTTATTTTTTCAGGCGATTTGGTATGTAATTTTCAGCATATATAAGTTGCGATTTAGCTGTGAAGATTGCAGATTAACACACATACATTCTCTACACGAGCTTCTAGTGAAAATCCTCTCCCTTGGATGTAGGCTTGAGACGTATTTTAGCTCACTCCGAACTAAGTAAATCACGTTCTTCTCTGTTAATTTTCCGTCAATTAATTTGTGTGTTCTTCATCTGATTGTGATCGAATTAGTTTAGATTGATTTGGTGTTTCAATCGATCGGTAAATTTGGTTGAATTTTGGATCATAACACAACTCACACGCAAAGCCAACCTGGAAAGACCTTTTTTGTTCGTAAAGAATCTTCTGTTCCACTTTGTGTACCACTATGTTCTTCGCATAACCACGCATCCTTTATGCATTCAGATATAGGGCACATAGTCGAATCGAAAAATGGGACAAAAGATCCTTTAGCGTTTTGAAGTGATTTATGTCTATCGTACCAATTTACTTATGTCTGGAATGATGAAAAGTCCGTGATCCTTGAGAACATCGTATGCCGCTTCATTTATACAATTGTTGAGCTCCAAAAAACACATCTGCATATAGTATGCGAGTTGGTGGAATTCTTTTACGTCCCATCTGAATAGCACAATGTATGGTTTCGGATGAATTAGAACAAAATATATCTTTTGACATTTGATCATATTGATCTTAGTGGAACCAAGTAAACTCTTGCGTTTTGTTCTCGTTGTTGATTTAATTTGTTTTGCAGTAAACCATTTTAGATTTTATCTCAATCTTATATCGAGTTGAAGTAGCGAGATTCGAAAAATCGCAAAAATTATGAGCTGGATCGGAGAAGATGAGCTTGGTGAATGATTCTATCAAAACATGTTAATATATATCTTGAAAATGAATTGAACGAGGAACTATCTCAGCAAAAAAAAAAAATTGAACGAGGAACTATTAGCCGAGAGAGTTTTTTTCTTCTCGCTGGCTTTGATTACATTGATTTCTTAATGAATGCGTCTGAATGATCAAGAACACAGGTTTATATACATGGGTGAACTAACTAACTAGTTTCCATAATCAGAAAATCTGTTTATAACCCAAATAACTAACATTTGAAATCTTTCCAAAAATAAAAAAATTGTTCCAAAATATAATTTAACAGGTTGTATTAATTAATAGTATATTTCATCGTGGCATGCATACATTCATTTTGTTCAGGACCCTTATTTATTTGTTATATGGTCTATACACTTCATATTTAGAGAACATCTATCTTGAGAGAGAGTATAATATATAAGTCTAAGTAATAGGTTCAAATAACAAACTTGAAATACGATATTGAGTTTGCTGATTTGAATGTCCATGCCCATCACCGTACTGATATACGTATTGTGCCATTCTACCAAGATCCATTGCACTTCTGAGAAAACTCTTCGGAAATGGAGAATCAGCAACTCCTTCTTTGTTCATCTTTTTCCACGTTTCACGGATCAAAAAACGTGCATGATCTTGGGCTTCTTTTTCAGTAGCACCAGTTTCATTCACGTAGCACTGAAGGAATTTCGATACGTCTCCTCGTTCCATCTCACCCTGAGTTGAGAAAATAATGATTAGAGGAAAGAAATTGATTCATTTGCTGCATATCATTTTAAGGTTAGAGAGAGAGATAAATCGTTATTGATAGATTAATATTTAACATGTCTCGTGCAAAGATATTACGTGCAAGGTAGATCATATATATAAATATGTGTGTGTGTGTGTGTGTGTTACATGTGCGTCCATACCGCTGATGTTCCTAAATCATCTGCAAGCCGTAAAATCATTGATGACCAGCGAACAATATCGTGATATTTGTATAAGTCTTGAACGGCATTCTCCTTGATTGGATTTGTCACGGCAAAGAATACATGAGTTAATACTGTCGGAGCACTTATTGAAATCCATGCATTCTCCATGTATTCTTCTACTGTTGGTGTATAACCCTGGAAATACCATTTTGCCTCTTTCAAGTATGCTTCGCATAAATCTGTCCACTGTAACATGTAGAGTTGAAGATCAAGCTCTATGAAATTTATTAAATCAACTGAAAAAAGACAGAACTTTTGAACCTAACCATTAAGTCTCACCGATTTTCTCAAATAGGGAATGACGTCGAATCCTTGATCCTTGAGAACATCATAGGCCATATCGTTAATGAAGTTGTTGAGTGCTAAATAACATAATTGCATATATTTTGGGAGTTGATCGATTGCTTTAATATCCCATCTAGAAAACAATATAAAAAAAATTATGGGTGACTTACAACGACATATTTTGACATTGACAATCATCAACAGCAAGCGGGTGTTGGTTTTAAACTATATAAACTTTCTCTAACCTTTGAATAACATCAGTGAAGAGTTGTAGTTCTTCTAAGGTACCATAGACATCATATACGTCATCAATTGTTGTTATTAATGCATTAACCATCGTTAACATTATGCGCGCAAACCCATGTTGAGGATCATACAGTACACCAGTGGTCCAAAAGTAACATTCCACCAGCCTATCCCTTGCAAATGGCAGTTTTTCAGCAAGGCCAGTTTTCTTCCACCACCTATACATGCAAGTAATATCACCCTTGAATTTCTAGATATATTGCACAATTTAAGATGATATATAATTTTAATTATTAACTAGCTAAATATGCTTAAGATAGTTCTGTAATCAAATGCAAAGAATTAATTGATGTGGTCAACGTGCCCTCGATTTTTCTCCACGATAACATGTTTCTAAAGGATGACCTTCATCTCTCACAAAAGTCAGTTTAAGAATGCAAACCAACTACCTCGATAGTAGGTGGTTGATCCTCAATTGCACAAGAGAGAAAAAATAAGTTTAGTTAGTTCACAATATGGGATTTACTCTTGGAGCAATTGGATTAAAAAAGCAGATTTCAGAAAAAGCTTCGTCCCAAGTTTGTCAATGGCTGGGGATATCAAAGTATTTCATTATTAGTAAGGTTTTTTCTAAATTAATTATATAGCTTTAGATTTCATCTAACAAGTTCATTACCTCGAGACAAGTTTTAATTCTTCTCTTAGTGTAGCTTGAACAATATTGAAGTCCATTTTTGCAAACTCAAGCACAACAGGATTCGAGCGAGGTCTTCGTTCATATGCATTAATGAACCACCTTGCATTTGGTCTTTGAACCTGCCAATGCACAGGGATCTCTAAAGCGGACCGAACCATCAATGAAAGATTCTCATCCATTTGGCCTAAACCAAGATCATGATTATATAGACTGTTCCGCAAATAGCTGGTGGCGAATTCCCTTGCCATCTCCAAGGTATTCTCATCTTCTGTCAGCATGTATGAAGCTTCGTATAACTGAAGTAATCCCTTCGTATCGTTTCCAAGACTACACTTGAACTCACCCTGCTCATTCTTGAAACAGTGAAATATCTCTGCAACAAGTTATATGATCGAGTTCTAATAAATCTCAGGGTGACATGCATAAGAGATGCATATATGTAAGTAGATGTATGCACTCAATTTTTCTACCTTGAGAGACTATAAATCCATGTTGTCTCAGTAGTCTGAATTCAAGAGCTGTAGTGTACAAATCATCGCGCTCTGGCGCACCATTTTTCAAATATTTTTGGTTAAATATTCTTGTCAAGATTTGCTTGATTTTGTCCTCAAAATGATACGATAGTCCAATTCGTTGCAAGTCATCAATGAACTCTAGTAGATCAGTATGCTTCATTGCACAATCCAGCATCATGTTCACTTGTTCCTTCAGCTCAGAAGCCCGAGTTAAGTATTTCTCTTCCTGCACGTGAAATGCATAATGTTCCTGTTAGTGCAGTACAAGTCTAGACATTCACACAAACGCACCATACGGAACAATTCATGAAAGTTTATTTACGGAATATTCACTGTTCAATGATTGGATATAGTCAAAATCCCAGAGGGTTGGTTTATAGTTTCCCGAGCGTCGTTGATTCGGTGTTCGATCACAATGCTCATCCGTGGTTTGGAGTGAGCAATGAGTAAGGCTAGTGGCTGCAGAACTAGTGGAAGAGACGCAACAGAGCGGTTTCAATGATTTCGTCCTGCTAAATTGACATATATTTGGCTTGTTAGGAACAAGCATAGGCATTCTGATGGTAGCCATTGATATGAATAAAGAGCCCTCGATCAGCGTCTCAAATATATATACTTTCAAACAGTATTTCTTTTGATCCATAGTTTTTGTGACGACACCTAGGAGTAGGACTGCAATATAGACCACCTAAATATTTTGTGGCGGTAAGTGTCAAAAGTAGTTTGGGTACTAGTCTTAACTAGGGTTGTGCAAACATAATTGAATCGATCGAATCTTTTCAAAATCGAATCAAATTTTTGATTCAATTATTGGTTGTCAATTGTCACAAAATAATCGAAACCCTACTCGATTCCATTTTTGATTTTAGGGGTCGATCCCCGAGTCGAATCGAAAATCGAAACTATTTTTAATTGTTATTTAAATATAGATATAACAATTAAAATAATTTACTTTTCATACTATAAATAATTTTTCATTTATAATATACATTTTTAAGGAAGAGAGAATGGATGAATTTTACGATTCATTGAATGTTTATGAATTTTAATTAATGTGTGACTTAACATCTCTTATGTTAGTTATATTTGAACTCAATATTCTATTGTTGGTCGATAATGTTGAATTGAGTATAAATATCACTTTAGAACTTTGAAATTGTTATGATCGATGAATTATATAGTATACATTATTGTTGTAGTGTTGCATACATGTTTTCTCTAGTTAAAATGTTGATTTAAACTATTATATTGTTTTTCTTTTAAAAAATTTAAATAAACTAAATAAAAGGCTCATAATCGAAATCGAAATCGACTCGATTTAAATCTAATCGGATCAATTCAAACGATTCGATTTCGATTGTCATTTCTCCACAACCAAAATCGAACGATCCAAGATATTTTAATAGATTCGATTTCATTTAATCGAAACACACAGTCCTAGTCTAAACTCTTTAAACTTTGATTAAACGGTCCCTAATTTCGTAAATCAATATAATCACTAACAACTTACATTGGTATATTCAGGAATCTAATAGCTGCAGAAAGTAACTTACATTAATTATAATATTCGTTCGCATTCATTAACGGCGTTATTATTTGAGAAAAACAAGTAAAAATTAATATTCGTCTTACACTCCTAAACATGAACGTGTCTAGCTTGAATTCGTGCTGGGAAATAAGTTGCAGCAATATTCATTGACAAGAACATCTCTTAGATTTTAGAATATATCATCAAACAAACTAAAATATACACTTCTTTTCAATATAGTGGAATGTGTTTTATAATTTATTCATTATTAGATTAATAAACATTTATCTTTTCTGCAAAACATGTAATGTTATACAGTTTTCATTAGTGATAAATAAATAAATATAGTGAATATTAATTATACAGATTTTCTATTTTCCTTTTTCGCTCATTCTATTTTTCATAAAAACAAAAAACAAAAAGTCGTGAAAATGATCATTCTATAAAAATATTTGAGTATATGTACTCTTTCTGTAGAATGATTCAACTTCTCTTAAATTTTGTTCAACATATTAATGAGATTTTTTAATATGAAGACTAATGAGAAAATATAAATGCTAAAATAATAAATGATCTTTTATACATATCCTAATGGCTAATTCATATTAAGAGGTTAGATCGCCAAAATTTGTGCTGTTAAAATAAATTAACATCAACAAAAATCACAAACATAATCTAAGATTTTTAGTAATAAATAGATTATAGATTATTTTTAGAAACTTATATGTAATACCTCTATTCTATGACATGGTATTTCTAATTATTTGTACATATAGTTAGTTTATCTTAACTGTGACTTTTCGATGTCATATTGTCTTATTATGGGTTTACTTGCATTACCTTTTTAAGTTAATTATGTTTTGTGGTAATTTTATTTCTTTAACATAAAAAATTATAAGAATTATTCATGTTCTTCATCAAAACAAAGTCTTTTTTGACGGAACTCCATAAGTTGCACTAATAATGAGACTCGTACTAAAATTCTAGCATTGCATTAAACACGTTGCCTATTTTTTCTCTCCTTCCAATTGGCACTAATTGCAACAAACCTCCAATCTATGGAGTTTTTGGCATTTTACTCCATAACCCATGAGAATGTGGTATACAAGTCCTAACTTATTGATTTTGCCCCCGATGCCCATCAAACGAATACAAATGCAGACATGTGTCCTAAAGTGAAGATTTGATAAGTAATTCGGGGGGAAATCACACAAAATTAATAGGTGCACATTTTCGTAAGTTAGGGAATAAAGAGCAAATTATCTTATAAATTGGGAAATTTGCTGCGATTAAACCTATATATTATTATCTATACATATTACATATTTAATGCTCTCAGCTAGCTAGCATTGCATAAAACACATGCAAAGCATTTGCTAGCTTGTTTAGTTGCATTTGCATATGTACATTCTACTAAGAATTAGGACGACAGGTGTTCTCTTCCTATGTTAGGTGGTGTACATAAAAATTCACCACAACGTGTGTTTTCCAAATGCCACAATCTGTAGTCACACTGTCGGCCGGTAATATCCAGTCAAACATGGCAATGAATTTGCATGTTAAATGGATTGGCAGATTGGTAGGGGTTGCCGATACAATTTGTAAATAGGGACCTAGTCTTATATTTGCAAATAGGGGTTTTTAGTTATACTAAATATGATTTGCACTTTTTATGATTGGAACATTTCACTTGGGTTGTATTTAGTTGTTAGGTTGGACGTTTGATCTTAATGTAAGGGATTGAAGCACCCCTTGTGCTTCCTTTTGTCTAATGCTTGATAACAATATATATATATATATATATATATATGATTAGCACCCCCAAACTCTTCTTATAAATAAAGAAGAGCATTTGACACACACCAAAAACAAAGCTAACCTATTTTATTCTCTCTATTCCTTTTGTAATGTGGTTATACACGAGTGTAAGGTGCGAATTAGGGAGTATTGTTAGTGAGGGCTCCCGTGGTTTTTTTTCGATTGTGGAGTTTCCATGTAAATCTTTGTGTTGTTATGCTTATTCGTTTCGCTTCATATTTCCATAATGGGCAAATCTTGGGTCGCGTATTTGTGGGATCAAATACCTATCACACAACGTACAAAAATAACTGCATCTTTTAACCTCTATAGAAAACATATCCTTAGACTAACTCAGCTCTTCTGAGTGTCCACTCTGAGAAGTGAGAACACGCTTGCCCTAATAAACAGACTAATTCTTATACTAACAGAAACATATCCTTAGACTAACTCAGCTCTTCTGAGTGTCCACTCTGAGAAGTGAGAACACGCTTGCCCTAATAAACAGACTAATTCTTATACTAACAGCAATCTGATTTTAGGCTTTTACTGATAAAATTACCATGAGACAATGAGAAAAGTTGGTAATATTGTCTTTAGAAAATTAACAAATTAATTATTTATTAAAACATAAACAATATATATCTAGTCGTGTATGCAGTCAGCCTATCACCCATTACATAGCCCCTGTCTATCTTTACATGCTAAATTGGAGGATGTAATTAATATACTAAATACATAGAGCATTCGTACAAATAATTTATTTAACCCAAGCATAGATATGGTCATGATCATGACGTGTCCCATGTAACTACCCATAATCCATATATTAAAGTTAAAAATACTTGTCATCATCACAACTATATGGAACTGATCATATTGAGACATGAAATCCTTGATAGTCTTAAAGATGTCCTAAGTAATAGGCGCAAACAACAAACTTGAAATACGGAATTTGATCTCTGGATTTGAAATTCCATGCCCATCTCCATGTTGATAAATGTATTGTGACATTCTTCCAAGATCTGCTGCACTTCTGATGAAACATTGTGGAAATGGAGACTCGGCTGCTTGTAATTCTTTATTCATCTTTTTCCATGATTCACGTAACAGATAATGTACGTACTCTCGAGCATCTTTCTCAGAGGCACCAGTTTCGTTCATGTAGCACTGAATTGATTTTGGTACATCGCCTCGTTGCATCTCATACTAAATTGATCAGAAAAATTTATAGTAATAGTTAAAAAGAGCTAGAAGAGAATTTTGATTTTTCATATTCACTATTGTTACTAACAACTTGAAATTAAAGAGTTATATATAGGTATAAATATTCAAAAGTATACGAAATTGGGTTCGTACCGGTGATGTTCCTAGATCGTCTGCAAGTCGTAAAATCATTGCTGACCAACGAAGTATGTCGTGATAGTTATACAAACAATGAATAGCCTCCTCTTTTATTGGATTAGCCACACCAAAGAAAATATGAGATAATATTACGGCTGCAGATATTGAAATCCAAGCATTTTTCATATATTCATCAAGTGTTGGTGTATATCCCTGGAAATACCACTTGGCCTCTTGTAAATATGCTTGGCACAAATCTATCCACTGCAACAGTTATTGTACAAACTATATAATGCATTAGGAGATATTACACAAAAATCATAAATGCACACTGTAATAATGGTACTTCACTAATTAAGCTAAGGGACTGATTAGTAATTTGACAGAAGCTCGGCTCATTAAAAGCCGGGAAAGTCAGGTGGCAAAGTTGGTTAAAACCGTTATTTTTTCAGGCGATTTGGCATGTAATTTTCAGCATATATAAGTTGCGATTTAGCTGTGAAGATTGCAGATTAACACACATACATTCTCTACACTCGTGTAACTTCAGATTCTAGTGAAAATCCTCTCCCTTGGATGTAGGCTTGAGAAGTATTTTAGCTCACTCCGAACTAAGTAAATCACGTTCTTCTCTGTTAATTTTCCGTCAATTAATTTTTGTGTTCTTCATCTGATTGTGATCGAATTAGTTTAGATTGATTTGGTGTTTCAATCAATCGATAAATTTGGTTGAATTTTGGATCATAACACAACTCACACGCAAAGCCAACCTGGAAAGACCTTTTTTGTTCGTAAAGAATCTTCTGTTCCACTTTGTGTACCACTATGTTCTTCGCATAACCACGCATCCTTTATGCATTCAGATATAGGGCACATAGTCGAATCGAAAAATGGGACAAAAGATCCTTTAACGTTTTGAAGTGATTTATGTCTATCGTACCAATTTACTTATGTCTGGAATGATGAAAAGTCTGTGATCCTTGAGAACATCGTGTGCCGCTTCATTTATACAATTGTTGAGCTCCAAAAAACACAACTGCATATAGTATGGGAGTTGGTCGATTGCTTTTACGTCCCATCTGAATAACACAATATATGGTTTCGGATGAATTAGAACAATATATATCTTTTGACATTTGATCAAATTTTAATTCGATTTCAAAAGTATTAAAAAAATATTGGCAAGAATATCTAACCTTTGAATCGCACTAGTGAAGAGTTCTAGTTCTTCTAAAGTTCCATAGACATCATATATGTCGTCAATTACTGTAATTAAGACATTCACCTTTGTGTATATTTTTCGTGCGTACCCATATTGAGGATCAGAGAGCACACCAGTGGTCCAAAAGTAACATTCCACCAACCTATCCCTCGCAAATGGTAGTTTTTCAGCAAAGCAGGTATTCTTCCACCACCTATATATATTGTAGATTATATATAATTAATAAATATCAATCCTCTCTGAAAAGTTTGAACGTTTAGTGAGGGGACAATTTAGTATATGGTATCAGAGTTCATACCAAAGAAGATTTTTTACGTTCTAATCCCATCGCCAATCTCACCAACAATTTAATTAACTTTATTAATTAGTTAAATACTGCTCATGAGATAGTGCATTGCGTACCTTGAGACGTGTTTCAATTCCTCTATAAATGTCGCTTGTGCAATATTGAAATCTAGTTTTGCTAACTCAAGCACAGCCGAGTCCTTTACAGGTCTACTTTCATATGCATAAATAAACCACCTTGCATTTAGCCTTGGAATCCTCCAATGCAGTGGTACTTCCAAAGCAGATCTCGCCATCAAAGTTAGATTTTGATCATAACCTTGATCATCATCTAGATAGTTCTGCAAAAGACTACTGGCAAATTCTCTTGCTATCTCCAAGGTATTCTCACCTTCTTTCAACATGTAAGAAGCTTCATACAACTGAAGTAATCCCTTTGTATCATTTCTAAGATTCGACTTGAATTCACCCTTCTCGTTCTTGAAACAATCAAATACATCTGCAACAAGTTACGTTAGAGGTTGAATTAATCGCTGAAAACGCAGCTAATAACTATTTACCCAACTGTATTGTGTGGAATAGGCGTAATGCCGACCTCTAGTAAAATTTAAGGACTAATTGCAACAAGCCCTCCAACCTATGGGGTTTGTTGCACTTTGCCCCCTAACTTATAAAAATGTGCGATATGCTCTCTGACCTATTATTTTTGGATACATGTATGAGTTTTTGTCCATTGAAAAATTTGCCTATTTATTTTTCATAATGTGAGTGTGTCTATCTTAACATAATACGTGTAGCTAGTGAACTTTTCCATTACTTTTTCAAGAGTGTGTCACTATTGCATATAACACCCCGCGGGTTTTGCCAAAAACCCCTGGAAAAATAAATGTGACATGCATAAGAATATATATGATCAATGCACTCAATTTCAATACCTTGAGGGACATTAAATCCATGTTGTCTCAGGAGTCTGAATTCAAGAGCTGTAGTGTATAAATCATTATTCTGCTTTGGGACCCCATTATTGTTCTTGATATATTTTTGGTTATAAATTGCTGTCAATATTTTCTTGATTTTGTCTTCAAAATGATACGATATTCCGAGTCGTTGCAAGTCATCAATAAACTCCAGTTGGTCAACAGGCTCAATCACACAATCTAGCATCATTTCCACTTGTTCCCTTAGCTCAGAAGCTCGATTCAAGTATCTGTCTCCCTGTGCAACAAATAATTTCAGCAGTCAGCATTTAAATATACAAGTCTAACACACACATATATGTATAGTTTTGGATTAGTTACAGAATATTCACTCTTCAATGATTGAACATATTCGTAATCCCAAAGGGGAGGTTCGTAGTTTCCTGATCGTCGTTGAATCGGGTTGCGATGACAAGGCACGGCAGTGGCCTGGGAGGAGCAACGGAGAAGGCCAACTTGAGCAACTGCACTGAAAGAGGCACCTAAAGGTTTAAAATATTTCTTATCTAAAGACCAGAATTTGTGACAATTTGGCTTCTTAGGAATACAAATAGGCAACAAGTTGGTAGCCATTGGTATGATGAGTTTATGAACATGGATCTTTAATTTTGTGTGGGATCATCACTTATATATATAAGTACTATAAATAGGTGGTCTTTCTTTAGAATTATTGTCTCCCTCTGTCTTTCTTCTTTGTTTTTTTTCTATTTGCGGTTAATAGCTAATTAATAATTATAATGAGTAGGTGCTTCTGGAGGGGTATTATTCATTTGAAAAGGATAGGGGACATGCATATTATGAGGTTGGGAAAAAAAATATAAATTGCAGTTGGACAAAATTGTTAAGACCTGCCAAATGTGGATCGAATTGCATATGCGGATCTTTTGTTTGAAAATGGAGTAGATTTTGCTAATAACTTGTAATTAATATGTTTACTAAATTTGCATGTACTTAGTTTAAAGTAAAATATAACAAAGAATTCTTCACTTTTTTGCGTACATACAAAGCATAGCATTAGCTTAAGAGTTAATTATGCACTATCGCATTCGAAGAGGAGGTAGGTTTGAGCTTTGATAGTTGATTTAGCGGTGGCTTTGTACTTTGAGAGCTTATTATTAAGCAAGTTTAAAACTGTTGCAAGAAAAAATCGAGTTTAAGAATAAGAGGTCAAACTTCTGCCTCATATAAAATTTGTTCAAGGAATTTACAATAGCCTGTTGGAGTTTTTCTATCTCTAATTTAAATCTATATGTCTGTTTTTGGAGAATATATCTTGTGATTATGTGTCTAAGTTATATTCTAGACTTCCGTATCATAATATGTCAAAGATATAAATTGGTTTCTTGAAATTAATTCTTGGTGCTATATTATCAAAATAGTTTTTCGGAATAACATTTTGACAACAATATATTAATTCATATACTTTGAGATTATCAGCTAATGCTATTTTCAAACCCAAATCGAAAAAGAGAGACATATACCTGAATAACATCACATTGTTTTGTCAAATTTGCCTTGCACTTAGGCTTCACATTCCGGGATGATAAAAGTTAAATATCTCTCATTACGTATTTCTATTTTTACCTACTCCCGGAAAGCAACGGTGGAGCAGCGGTGAGAATGAAAGTTGGAGCGTTTTTTTTCTTTTTCTCCTCAAGTATTCTGGCTGTTGTTTTTTTATTTCTTTTAAAAGATGTGATAAAACATTTCCACAGAAAAGAAAGGAAATAGAAAGATTAAAGCACGGTTTTAGGCAGGGTCCAAATTGTAAAATTCCACTAGGTAAAAATAGAAATACCAATAATAGTCCTCGAAAAACCTACAAACACACACTATGGTGCAACTTGCAAAAATAATACAATTTGTGGTGTATTTTGCTTGTAATTACAATTTGCGGTGTAATCCGCAAAAAGCTTACAATTCGTGGTATGAATTTGCCATTAGATCAATTTTAATTCAAATAATTAGGTAGTGCGAAATCTTTTTGATAACGATTGCTCTAAATTTTCTTGTTATGTGCTGCATGTACTTGTCATTCATTATGCCATAATAATGATTAAATGATAGAATTAGGTAAGCATACACGTCATAATTAACCTACTTCAATAGCGTGGTGCCATATAATTTGTCATTTGTTAATTGTTAGGGAATTTTTTTAGGGTGTGGCCCCCGTTAGCGACACTAGTACCCCGCGATTTGAATGCAGTTGAGTGTCCGTCGCATCAAGTTCCCAGTCTTTTCACAATGAAGAAAATCTAGTTTTTATTGAAATGTTTAGCGTTTGGAATGATATCCTGAGAGTATTTTATCAAATGATTTTAATTTTTTGGAGCTTTTTAAGTTTTCATGAGTTGAAAATGTGTTTAGAGATATTTTTTGGGGTGAAATAAAGAAAATGTGTTCGGACTGATTTTTAGTTGTTTGTTATGATAAAGAAAATGTGCTCGGACTGATTTTTTAGTTGTTTGTTATGATAAATAAAATATGTTTGCAAGGGAGATAGTATAAGTTTAGTTTAATGGTATCAAATCAGGAAGGAAAGTATAATGTTTCTATATGTAAGGACCCCAAGAATCCACAGTGAGTTTTAAATATTAAACACATGGTCAAAGATATTCTCCTATGAGTACTTCATATACATGGTGACATAACTCGTATTATTAATTTACTTTTATTTTTTTGATAGAACACTCTTATATTAGTAGATAATAAAGAAATCAAAAAAGGAAAAGTAATTATCTAACATGTTTTATATCATGTCTATCGTATATCTATTTTAATAGTGTTACAACATTCCGAATACCAAGTCTTCCATCTTTCACTTAATAGTGTTACAACAGCGATTGACAGTATAATACAATTAAAAGATCTAACTATATGGACAATGTAAATAATACATAAATGAGTTCATGTTTATTGTTTCTTGGAACAAATAGAGTCATAGCCAAAAGGATTTTATGTATTCTAAAACTTGTAATTTATCTTCACATTAGCAGTCCCGAGTTCAGATAAATCTTATCAACAGATTTTTAATTATAAGCTAAGAGAACTGGATCTCTGTCAACATTATTTACACATGATTTGGGATATGGAAGTCAATGTCACAACGGTTCATCATTTTTTCTTTATTGGGAGACAAGACATGCACGTTTTCCACATGGAACGCTTAACAACACAACATCAAATATGAAAGTTTATATTTGTTGGCCGACATATACGTTTGCTTAAGAGATTTTGGAATATAACCATTATGTAAGAGGAAATACATTCCACATATTTAAAAAAGAAACAGAGGCAGATAACTTCTGCGTGAAGAAAAAAAAGGCTTAAGAACTCACAAATAAGAGGGTTTTTTTGTGCTCTTTAAAAAAAAAAAATATAGAGACAAATTTGTTATTTATTCTGGCACGTGACTCTTTTTTTTTTTTTTTTTTTTGACAATTATGCAAAATACCGTGAAGGTTTTTGCTTCTTTTTTCATAAGGAGATATTTTGCTTATTTCACTTAACGCGGGGCGGTCTTTTGCCAGTAGCTATTTGTTTATATACCAATGTTTTAAAAGCCGCGAGGCGTAAGCGGGGCGTTATACTTCCCTAGATGCGAGACATAAGCCTTGAGGCACGGGGCATAAGCCCCACAAATATTGCAGATATTAATTATATATATATACATAATAAATAGAAAACATAAAAAAAAAACTAAATACAAATGTATAAGTTAAGATATTAGGAGAACGTTTAAAATTATTCGAGATAATACCAGTTAGAAATAGCGTGAAAAAAAAAAAAAAAGACATTTTTTTATGTTTTACTTTACACGCACTATCTCATGTGGTTGTCAGTCATCACATATATTCCACATGTTGTGAAACTATCTAATAGTTACAAGAAGTAAAACAAGAATCGAAAAAGATCCACAAGATATGGATGATGTATTAGATACCTATTATTACCATGCATAAACTAAATTTCTTGCTACCTATTATTACTATTCATAAACTAAAGATGAATTTACAAAAAAGAAAAAAAATTGAAAATTATAATAAAAAGGTAAAAAGTCTTTTTACATAAGTGACTTATAATTTTATCATATGAGAATATTTATAGGCAAGCTACGAATGAACAGTCATATAGAACAAATAATAAAATAAACTATTTTCTTTCGTTTTTTTGCCTTTTACGCCTAGGCTTCCGCCATTTGCGCCCCGAGATTATGCCTTTTGCGCCCTGGGCGTACACCCCAAATCACGGGGCGTATGTCCCAGAAAAGTTACGCCCTAACAATAGCCTCAGGGTGTTTTAGCTCAATTTTGCCCCGAAGCGAGCCCCGAGGCGCGCCTCGGGAGTGCCTTTTTAAACACTGTTATATACACACACTAATTAAATTGGAAAATTTGGAAGACCTCTCCACGTATTGTCATGTCTAAAGTTACTAAATTATTCGTATAGAGTTATATACATGTTGTCCGTTAGATAAATTCGGGATGAAAATAACATGTTTCACATGAAAAATATTGTTATAGATGTGTATACAAAGATTAAAGAGTATCTTAATTAGTATGAGGTCTTTTGAGATAAATATAAGGGATTAATTGCAGCAAATCCCCTAACTTATGAATTTTGTTGCACTTTAAACTCCAATTTATGAAAATGAGTGATTTGTCTCCTAATCTAGTGATTTTTCTGCGATTTAACCCCTAATGCTCTAATCGCACCAACAAAATGCAGAAATGTGTCCAAAAATGAACGGTTGATTAAGGAATATTCAGAGGCAAATCGCACAAAAATTAATAGATTGGAGGACAAATCGCACATTTTGATAGAATATGGGTTAGAGTGCAACAAACCCTATAGATTAGGGAGTTTGTTTCAATTATACACCCCAAAAAGAAAATATAAAATATAAAATACTAAAGAATAAATCTATGGGGCTTATGCTCAAAACGGATACTATCATAAGATAAACTAATATTGGTACCCAAGATA
Organism: Misopates orontium; assembly: GCA_946800315.1. Taxonomy (NCBI): domain Eukaryota; kingdom Viridiplantae; phylum Streptophyta; class Magnoliopsida; order Lamiales; family Plantaginaceae; genus Misopates; species Misopates orontium. The sequence goes on along the minus strand of OX326948.1, from coordinate 3,097,994 downwards.
ATACCTTGAAGCCATTTGGTTATCTCTAAGATGAACGACGACATGGTGAACCCCATTTATGTGTTCCAACGTAAAAACAAAATGAAATCTCATGTCAAAAATCGAAAATGTTCTTTTTTTTTCCAACATAGTGAGAGTGGTATGTAACAAACTTCATTAAAGGCTTGTGCTGTCAAAAACTAAATATATGATCTAAATCCTACAATCATTTCGTAACAGTCTTATTACACAAACTATGTTCCAATTTCGAACACTAGCTAATTAATGATCCGCATTTGCAATTTCATACTTGCCAAGTCTCTATCAAGTTTGCAAGTGCATCTTAGTCTTCCTACCTCAAAATAAGCATGGTTCCTATCCTTTTCATATGGGAAACTTACTGCTCACAATAACCACTAACAAAATATATTATTTAGCAAATAGAAAAGAAGAAAAAGACGTAGGGACACACAGCCGTTGCAAGCATAGTGAAATTAAAATTTATATAGTTACTTCTAATAGAAAGACTTTCGATATATAGCCAATACCACAAAAACAAAAACAAAACAAAAGGGCAAAGTTCATACCAATGTCTACCATCTTAGTGCCTGTTTTTATTTCTAACAAGCCAAATTGTCACAAATTTTGGTCTTTTGATAGGAAAATTTTTAAACCTATATGTGCTTCTTTCAATACTTCAGTTTGCTCTTCCCTTTCACATTGCTCTTCCCAAACCACTGCCGAGCCTTGTCATCGCAACCCGACTCCACGACGATCCGGAAATTACGAACCTACCCATTGGGATTTTGACTATGTTCAATCATTGAAGAGTGAATATTCTGTAGTTCATCACTCACTATACATATATATATATTACATATTACATATTTATGACTGTGTATTAGACTTGTTTAGATTATTATAAGTGCTGACTGCAGAAATTGTTTGTTGCACAGGGAGAGAGATACACGAATCGAGCTTCGGAGCTACGAGAACAAGTGAAAATGATGCTAGATTGTGTTATTGAGCCGGTTGATCAACTTGAGTTTATTGATGACTTGCAACGGCTCGGAATATCGTATCATTTTGAAGACGAAATCAAAGAAATCTTGACAAAAATATATAACCAAAAACATCTAAAGAACAATGGGATTCCAAAGAAGAGTGAAGATTTATACACTACATCTCTTGAATTCAGACTCCTGAGACAACATGGATTTATAGTCCCTCAAGGTATTAAAATTTAGTGAATTTATACATGCACACGTCATGCATTTCACCTTTGTTTTTCCACTAATCTATTAAGAATTTACCACAACTTGTTGCAGAAATATTTGATTGTTTCAAGAACGAGAAGGGCGAATTCAAGTCGAGTCTTAGGAACGATACAAAGGGATTTCTTCAATTATTTGAAGCTTCTTATATGCTGACAGAAGGTGAAGATACGTTGGAGAGAGCAGGAGAATTTGCCACTAGTTTTCTGCAGAATTATCTAGATGGTGATGATCAGATTGATGATCAAAATTTATCGTTGATGGTTAGATCTGCTTTAGAGGTTCCATCGCATTGGAGGATTCAAAGGCCAAACGCAAGATGGTTCATTAATGCATATGAAAAACGACATGACATGAACACTGTTGTTCTCGAGTTTGCGAAACTAGACTTCAATATTGTGCAGGCCATACACATAGAGGAACTTAGACACGTCTCAAGGTAACGAACTATCTTAACAAGATTCAACTTTATATGATCATCATTGTTAAATGTTTGGATGAATTGTTGCTAAGTTTCTATGATTTTCATGCATATAAAGGTGGTGGAAAAGAACAAGTCTTGCAGAAAAACTACCATTTGCAAGGAACAGGCTGGTGGAATGTTACTTTTGGACTATTGGTGGGTTATTCGAGCCACAATATAAGCATTTGCGCATAATGGAAGCAAAGGCTACTGCTCTCATAACAACAATTGATGACATATATGATGTATACGGAACACTAGAAGAACTGCAACTTTTTACTGATGTGATTCAAAGGTTAGAGATTAGCTTCTAATTTTAATTTGTATAGTTTTGAATGTTGATTAAATGTCAAACATTTTGTACCTAAACATATACCTTCTATTATCCAGATGGGATATTCAAGCAATCGAACAACTCCCAAAGTACATGCAATTATGTTTTTTAGCTCTCAACAACTTCATTGACGAAACGGCCTATGATGTTCTTAAGGATCAAGAGTTTGTCGCCATCCCATATCTAAGAAAATCGGTGAGATTTAAACGTTATAAAAACTATGCATAATTATACACAAAAATTAAGCGCCCTTTGACTTTAATTACTTTATAGAGCTTGATTTTCAACTCTGATCAATCTTCTATGTGTGTGTATTTGTGACTTTTGTGTATATTTATGCATCTCCTATGTTGCAGTGGACAGATTTATTAATACGTATTTACAAGAGGCAAAATGGTACTTCCAGGGCTATACACCAACACTGGAAGAATATATCGAGAATGCATGGGTTTCAATATCTACTCCTGTGATATTATCTCATATTTACTTTGTCACGGCAAATCCAATTGAGGAGGACGTTGTTCAGTGCTTGTATAAATATCACGATCTAGTTCGTTGGTCATCAACGGTTTTACGGCTTATAGATGATTTAGGAACATCACCGGTACGTACAGAACTAGATGGAGAAAACATATATTTACACAAACACATATAGATACATACATATTATATATTTATACATATAATGCATCAACACTTTCAATTTAACCTTTTCAACTTCTTAGAGAAATAACATGTTAAATGGCTATTAGATAATTCACACACTAGAATTTTGAAAAGACTTCAACTTAAATGTGCTAAGACATGTTAGATAATAAAAATCATAGCCACTTCTTTATGAACTAAATCTTTTAATGAGATGGTCATACAAACGAGGCAGCTGTTTCTTTCCCCTAACATTTTCTCTGAACTCAGGCGGAGATGAAACGAGGCGACGTATCAAAATCAATTCAGTGCTACATGAAAGAAACCGGTGCTAATGAAACAGATGCACGAGAGTATGTACGATTTTTGCTATGTGAAGCTTGGAAAAAGTTGAATAAAGAACGAGTTGCTGAATCCCCATTTCCGCATAGTTTTGTTAGACGTGCAGTTGATCATGGTAGAATAGCACAGTATATATATCAGCATGGTGACGGGCATGGAATTTCAAATCCGCAGATTCAATATTGTATTTCAAGTTTGTTGTTTGAGCCTATCACTTAGATATCTTTCAGTTACAATGAGACACGCAATACGTAATGTAGTCACTACACACAAGTCTTGAATAAATCAACATGCTAGGTGAAATTTAGTATTCAGCCATTTTTGTCTTAGACTAGCCCATGGAAAAGTAGATCTTCAACTTTTGAATGTATAAATCGGGGAATTCTCTCCAGCAAACTGATGAAATTTGTTTCACGTACGCCTATATATAAGGGTGGCATCATATGTAGAGTCTCGCTGATGTGGCGAGTTGACTTGAGTCACAAATTTTACGCCTTGTCACGTCCATGTGTGCAATTCCGACAAAATCTTGAGTTTTTCGGCACAGGAGTACTCAAATTGAACAAATTGCCAAATCGGGCTACTATAATCGTTAGTTGCCACATTAAGGTACCAAGGTCGAAAACGTGCCAAGTTATGGTACCAGCAACGAATTATTCCCGTCAATTCAATTAGAAACAAAGGACGAGGAGAATTTTGATCATGTTGTTTAAGAGTTTTCATACATTCGTGTGACTTTTTTACTTTCTCAAAAAGTAGAATGAACTAAATTAATTTATATCAAGATGGTTTAACCTTATAATTTCGATTTTTAAACTTAGTAGAGCTAATACCTTATATATCTAGTCAAAAGCGGGATTTTCTCAATTCAAAAACAAATCGTTGATGGGGGTCCTCTAATTTCCACCACAAATAAACACTTAAACGAAGCTCATAGACAACGGATACAAGACTGTGTATATGCAATCCATCCACGATGAAATATTCTAAAAAACGTACACATCGGTGTGAATCATTAAGGCTAAATCGACTCAATAGGATAAAATTATTAAAAATAAAATAACTTTATGTGAATTACTAGTTGCTACACAAACATATGTAAGGGATTTTAAAATTTGTTCTATTCAACAGCAAATCAACAAGTTGACAACAACTTGATTGAGAATGAAGTCTTATCTGCAGAAAGAATAATGCCAAACAACTTCAAACAAAATTGGAAGGTTCCCACTTCTAACCAATTAACTATATAATTGTAACAGCTCATATCATCTTTTTCCCCGAACAATGAACAAAAACAAACAGGGACTTCTATTTTAGAATGAATTAACATTGCTCAATCCGTGCACCTTCAAACTAAACTTCTTCATGTTAAATGCAGTCGAACATTTTTTCCCCATCTCCATAAAAGTTTGCATGATAAGCAAGCTGTCCGACCCTGCCTGGTGGCTCACCCCTGCAATTCTCTCCACGCCAGAATCCTTCGCCACTCGAACTAGACCGCCTTGCAGCCCAAGGCACCGCGCCATAACCTTCAAGTCGTAAACCTCCACCCCAAAATAAAACTTAACCAACGACATGAAAGATTCCAAATTATCCGGCAATGCTTTTCCCGTAAGAATCTTGATCAAGAGCCCAAGGTCGTACGTTCCATGAAACGTTACCCATGTCACGTATCCGAGTCCCATCATACCACGTAGTGCATTCGAGGCCAGTATAATTCTAAACCTCTCGGCAAAAACTCGGGATTCGATTCCCATTATCTTGTTTTTCTTGAAGTTGGTACCCTGACCAATGAGGAGTTCAATCGATTTTGGATCACAACTATGGATTTCTGGATCAAAGTCGCGGAAATTGAACTGCCAAACGTTGTTCGACGGAGTGGAGAAATTTGGGAGGTTCCCGTTGGCATCGGAGAGGGTGAGGCCGAGTTGAATGAGATTTAGAACGTCAATATTTTCCTTCATGAGGGAATATGTATAGTCGGGCGGGAGAGACGAATACAAGTATTTAGGTATGTCGGGCGATGGGTGGATGACAGTGCCCGGAAACTCTGTATCGCAGGAGACGATGGGAAAGCAAGAGATTGCTTGTTCTATAAGAGCAATCTCTTGCTCCAAATTATGCTGCCATACCTCTCGTATTGTGACCGGAGCTTGTGCCATGTTTTCGTTTGTTTGTTTGTTTTCTTAATATGTTTTGTGGTTTCTTTAATATGCATATGCGTGTATATATATATATATATATATATATATATATATATATATATATATATATATATATATATATATATATATAGGTATCGGCACAGGTACTAGTATAGTAAGACGAGGACACAATCTAATTAGAGTCTTAGTAGGCCTTGGATAAGTGAACGAGTTAGGGAAGGTTTAGGACTAAAGTGCCTATGATTAATTTAGTACTCTTTATTCATTTAAATACAAATTTTTTCTGTCATAAGTAGGACTCCTATCTTTATCCGTTTTAACTCTCTGCTCTTGTCGATAGGATTGGGAAAAATATTTGCATAGTATAATTTCTAAGTATCAAATATCTATATATATAATTTGTATTCGCGCCCTGCCCGTTGCAATTCGCCTGCATTCACTTATTGCGGTGTTGCGATCCTTATCACATTTATCTAGGGGTAGCAAAATAGATCCAGGTCCATGGATCCAACCGGATCCGATCCACCTCGGATCCGCCACGGACCCGGAACCAGGTTGATCCGGCGGATCCTAGGTGGACTTGGATCTAATGCGGATCCGCACGGATCCATATTTGGGTCCGTGTGGATCCGCATTCGGATCCCCTTTGGGTCAGATCCATGTCTAGATCCATGTGGATCCAGTCACGGATCCGCGCGGATCCGCTTTCGGATCCATACATGGATCCCAAGGTTTTTAATAGAAAAAAACAAAAAATTGGGGCAGATTCTATCTCAGTTTTGAAGCTACATTTTAATTATATATATGCTATATTTTGTCATGCTTTAATGGAAACAGGACAGATGTTTTTTGATAAAATTAAAAGGAGGAGCAAAGAATGCTTCAAGTTTTTTAATGGTGTGAGTCGGTGAGTGTGAGTGTGAATAAAGAAACTGAAAGAGAAAATGGTGAAATTAGCAGCAGAGAAGTGAGAGAGAATCCATGCGGTCCACAGTCATCTGCCATGGAACGTGGGCTTCAACTATTATCGCGTTTTGTACCACATTTTGTATAATTGATTGACAATGTTAATAATGGAAGGATGAATATTAACAGACCAAATTTTATTAGAAACAACTTCCAACTGCCATTGCCTTAATAGCCATTATGTGCATGAGTAATTGAGCATTAATTGAGTAAGTGGAAATTAAAAAGGGAAGAAAAATAACGTAACAAAAAGCAAATCACATACACACAAATTGATTGACACGGTTAATAATGGAAGGGTGAAAATTAACGGAAAAATTTTGTTAGAAATAAATTGGGTCCCATTTCCTTAATAACATAGCATGAGAAAGATAAATTGAGCATTTATCATAGGAGTCTCATTTGGCCACTTCGTTAACATAAACTGGAAACAAACGGGAAATTAAAAATTTAGGGGGGCAAAATTGGAAGGACCAAAAATGAATGAAAAAAAATTGTTCATTTTATTATATAGTGTGTGTGTATATATATATATATATATATATATATATATATATATATATATATATATTATTCTAATTAGGCTACATTTTTAATGGTATACAATATTAAAATGTTTATGGATATTATAACAGCACTATGCGGCTTCCAAAATCTTTACAACTAAGTGGGTAAGGCCAATGGAATTGTATTTGTCTGTTAAAGAAAGGTTTTATATTTGCATATAATGTCCAACACAAGAAAGAATTGCATTTGAATGCTGACACTCTAAGTGCGTAAGGCTTGGATCTGCTCAAATATATTAATGGATCCGCTCGGATCCGTTGTGGATCCGCCATTGGATCCACTCGGATCCACGGTTGGCTCTGTTTGGATCCGTGGTTGGATCTAAAAATAATACTGTGTGGATCTACAGATCCACTTGGATCCGGACCTGGATCCGATCCAAATTGAATTCATTTGGGATCCGACCATGTGGATCTGAATTGGACCCGGATCCGGGTCCGGTTGATCCATTTGCCACCCCTACATTTATCCTTCAAATACTCCACCAGATCCAATATAAGCCGTCCTATCACATTTGTAGATCATAGCAGTCCCTCGTGTCATGACAATTTTGGTATGGATAGCTTGTAATATCACAATGTGTAACGAGTCACTTCGATTTTATTGATCTTCCTAGAATCTCCTAACCAATTAGTGCCTTGATTTAAAGAATAAATTGTAATTATAACATCATTGCTCAAGGAAGTGTCGTGTGTGCAACATCGTGGATGTGATCTACCTTTGCCCTTACCATTTCCAATTATGTGCCTTAATCTTTGTAATCACAGTTGTCCTTGTCTCGAGTTGGAGCTATAAAAGTCGCCTATTTCATGTGATCCAACTCCTCTTTAACCATCCACATGTTTTCTCGCCAACCCATGAGAGAACACAACTGAACAATATTGCAATCACAGTGTCTGATCTTCCCTGATCAAAGTATCTGCAAATTTCTTGTTCTACAGACACAAGAACAGAACAATATGTACAAATTCTCCCTTAGGCTCATCCATTTTAACAACTCAACGCTAAATCTCTTTGAGAAGTCGAGTTGCCTTTCCCTATCTCCTTGATGCACTAGATGTGTGGTAACTTAGCCCGAATCTGGCAACCGAACTGACTCTTGAGCGTCATCCTTGATTGTCCATACGCGTCTTAATTGTATTGTTTGATATTCTAGTAAACCAATCAAGTGCTACTCATGCCATTGTTGTAGCAAACATTTTGGTTGGAATACTCTGGTTGAAGCTATGCAGCTTTAGCACACCATCCAAAAAAATAAATGCTCGACTGAGTTGCCTCTTCCATTATACATTGATATTTGAGAAATCTTTTTCCCTTTGGCTAGCTTGGAGTTCTGTTTAAGCTAAAATTCGGACAACATGACTTCTTTGTCTCACTTTATGTCTCATTGTATGTTCAGCTCAATAATCCACCCTCTATGTTTTAAGATGAAGGATATGTGTCATCCACTCACCCCCAGGTATTAAGATCAAGGACATGCGTCATCATCAAAAACAATATGGGACACAAAAATGGGACAGAGGATCTCTCAAACATAGCAAGTGAGCTAAGTTGGGGGTTGACCATGTGTAGTCCATCCAATGTATAAGTAAGTGAAGTTTTTTGTGAATAAGTAATGGAGGAACATGGGCATGATCGATCTAACAGCGACACATTCGACAGTTGATTTGAGCTCAGTGAGTGAATAGTGAAATATGGCATACATTCTTATGTGCAATGTCTGGGTGATATAGGAGGACATATGTAGGTAATTAACTCTGATTTCCGATCGATGAACAGAGATTGTCCCTAATAGCGTGGCACGTGTGACGTTAACTTAGAGGGTCGATCGAGTTGATGGTCAAGGTCAAATGACCTATAGGTAGATTTACCAATCAAAACAATATCTCGAGGGGCCATGATCGAATTGATCCTGGTCGAGTCGGATTTCTACCTCTGAACTAGCTCACAGTCAACTTGCTTTGACATAGCTCACCTATGTTCTGACACTTATCGTGATCAATCATGACACATCAATATTAACCAAACACTATTTTCTTCTAATAAAGTATTAAGATATGTAGCTTCGACATAACAAAAACAGTATTGGAAAACAAATTAGTGCACACATAAAAATAGTCAAACAAATTTACCATAATGGATAAACCCTATATATAGGAAAGCTTTTGTGTGTAATTACATCACAAGATCATTCCAACTATTTAAGAAATCATAATCTTTTATAGTAAACCGCCCTTATTTTAGTTACTTTAACCCTCCAATTGGAATAATGATCAATAATATAAAATCATCCACAGATAATTATAGTAACAGAATAATCATATAATGATTGCACACATCATAATTAGGAATCTTTATAGGTCGATTTGGTACATAACGAAAAACTTATAATAAACAGCACCTTTATTTCTACACAACTAAAATTCTCATACTCCTCTCCACAAACAGAGCATTAATTAAGAGAAAAAAAAAAAACGATTTGATGGAGAGGAAAGAAGAAGAAATTGTGACTGAAAATGGAAAAATTGAGACCAAATCGGACGGTTCGATTTGTGGATTCGATTCTCTTCACCGGCTCCTTCAATCGTCTCTCAATCCCCAAGTTTATCAGGTATTTGAATTTGTTCAGTTTTTTTCGATTTTGAGCTGTGAGATTGATTTGAATTTGTGTATGTAGATGCCCTTATGAGTGGATGTGGATGAGAAAATGTTAGTATTTGATGAATTTGAAGCCGTTGATTTCAAATTGGTGGTGTATGCAGTTGATTGGGTTTGTTTGTAGTGTTTAGAGTGCCTAGGCTTGTTAACGGAAGTGTTTAGTGTCGGAATAGGTTGATTTGGACCCCTAGATTTCGAGTCGAATGTCGTGTGATACGAAACAGATTTGTGTTTGGGATTTAGTTTTGATTGGAATTTGGTCTTCAAATTTGATTAAGATGTGTGTTTAATTGTGTAATGTACATTACAAGGACCGAGTTTTCGGACGAGGAGTCTCGCTGTATTGGATTTGTGGAAAGTTTTGACGCGAGGTTGTGTAATTTATGTATGTATGCCAGGAAGTTAGCCGGTTGCTTGTTGGGCTAAACTGTGGAAAACCACTTGATGCCATTACGATTCCCGAGCTTGCCAAATCACTGTCTTCGGAACATGATTTTGATCTTCAGGTAATTTCATTTTCATTTGCAAATCTTGTTGAGATTAGTGTCTTCAGAAGAAATGTGTTTCGATGAAATAATTGCACTTCCGTATCAGCTCATTGCCGTTGTTGGCTCCTATATTAGAAATAAGTATTAGCTGGTTGACCTTTTTCCTTTACCTGGTGGCAAGTTTTAGATACATCTAGTAGCGAACCGTAGATCTTTAGTCCGTGTGAGCTTCGTCTCACGAAAATAATGCAGCTCCCTTTGTATGGTTATTTGATAACTTTTCTTGATGAAAGTAGCCAAGAGAAAATTATTAGAGAAGTACATAGTGCCTAAAATCATACTATTACGAGGGTCATTGTGAAATCTGATATCTCGTTATAGATCAGTAATGTCCACAAGATTGATTGTTTGATCAACTTTGATCAGCCGATTGTTAATGTTTGAAATAAACTTATTTTGTTAGGCTGAGTTAGGTTTTAACATCTATGGATCAACCCTCTTTAAGCCTACGTATGGTTGTGAAAAGAAGGGATTTTGGCAAGGAAAAGGTGTGGTGTAGTAAAATACAGGGAGTAATTTGTCTTGCTTATACCTTATTTGACATGTTGAATGGAAGGGAAGAGATTGTGAACCTTGATAACCCTTTCTCCCTTTGTTTCTAAGTATCGTTTGCCTTCAGTTTGAAAGTTCAACTCGATATGTTCAGGAGTTCTCCACTTTGAGAAGAGAAATGTGATTTACAGTTCTCATCCTTGTTCCAAGTTGTGATGATGCCTCTGGTATCAACATTACCTTGCAGGAATGAGCCCAAAGTTATGCAACTTTCTTTTGAATATTAGGAATGTAGCTATAAATTATTAATAGTTGGTTCTGGCATGCCATAATAATTTAGCTTCATAACCTAAAAAATGGAAGTAATGTAACAGATCTTTCCCTGTGTTTCTATGCAACTAGCATATTTCTCCTGCGGACGACTGATTCATATGACACGTTTACCTATTCTCTCTTCTATCGGCCTCTGTAGATAGATCAATGTGTTATCAGTATTTCTTTCGTATTGTTAAGGATTTTGTTAGTTACTTGTGTTCTCAGTGCATCATGGATTAAATTTTCTTTCCTGCTTTTCAGGCATTTTCGTTTAATGCTGACAAAGAATCAATGAGAGAACCTCGAATCGTGAGGGTGGGTCTGATTCAGAATTCTATAGCTCTTCCAACCACAGCGACTCTCTCGGCCCAGAAAAGGGCCATCTTTCAGAAATTGACACCCATAATTGAATCAGCTGGCACTTCAGGAGTCAACATCTTATGTTTACAGGTAGTTGCGCCTTCATTCTTTCTGGCAATGGATAATGAATAGTGCCCCCAAAAGCTGAATAAGAATGTTTACTTGCAGGAGGCATGGACGATGCCATTTGCATTTTGCACTCGCGAGAAAAAGTGGTGTGAATTTGCAGAACCAGTAGATGGAGAATCAACGCAATTTCTTCAGAACTTTGCTCGGAAGTATAACATGGTCATAATTAGTCCTATTCTAGAAAGGGATGTGAATCATGGGGAGACACTCTGGAATACCGCTGTAATAATTGGAAACAATGGCAACATAATCGGAAAGCATAGAAAGGTAATGCAATTATTCACTCAGTTTACTTTTTCATGTACCTGAAAGAATAAGGGATAAAAGCGTCAAACCCCCCATACTATACCCCTTGTTGCACTTTGCCCCCTGAACTTTTTTTTTTGGTAACAAGCCCCCTGTACTATGGATAAATAAGCACTTTGCCCCCTGAGTCCAAATCCAACAGCAAAAAGTGTTGACACGTATTCAAATCCAATGGTGAAAAAGCGACTCAGGGGGCAAAGTGCTTATTTATCCATATATTTATCCATAGTACAAGGGGCTTGTTGCCAAAAAAAAAAGTTCAGGGGGCAAATCGCTACACCCCCTATAGTATAGGGGGTTTGACGCTTTTATCCCAAAGAATAATTGGAACATAATTATGTTGACTTTTGCAGAACCATATACCTAGAGTTGGGGACTTCAATGAGAGCACGTATTATATGGAGGGTAACACCGGGCATCCTGTATTTGAAACAGTTTATGGGAAGATAGCTGTCAATATATGTTATGGAAGACATCATCCTCTGAACTGGTTGGCATTTGGCTTAAATGGTGCCGAGATTGTCTTTAACCCTTCGGCAACTGTTGGTGAACTCAGTGAACCAATGTGGCCCATCGAGGTATCTCATTATCGTTTTCTCATAGTTTGCGTATAGTTTTCAATGTTCTCGAGCCTCTATATATTTCTTTGGGGAAATTACGTTTGCACTCCCTAGAAGTTTGGTGTTATTACATAAACTTCACCTTTGTTTGAAGAATTACAGTAACACTCCTTGAAAGTTGAGAAAAAAGTACAAATAGTCTATTTCATTAATTATATGTATACGCCTGGACGTTTGAAAAATATTACGGATAGACCCTATGTGTTTTACTTTTTAAAAACTTCAAGGAGTGTGTGTAATTATTCAAACATTTAGGATGGTTCCTAATCAAACCAAATCTTTATTTACTATGCCTTATCTAAGGTATATGTATGGCGTGCTAGAACAAGAACTTGGTTTAGCTAACACTTGCATGATCCTGCAGGCTCGCAATGCTGCAATAGCAAATAGCTACTTTGTTTGTTCAATCAATCGTGTTGGGACTGAGGTTTTCCCGAATCCATTCACTTCTGGAGATGGAAAGCCGCAACATGCAGATTTTGGACATTTTTACGGCTCTAGCCATATATCAGCACCTGATGCCTCGTGTACCCCATCTCTCTCGCGGCACAAGGATGGCTTGTTGATGACAGACATGGATCTCAACTTGTGCCGACAGCTAAAGGACAAGTGGGGATTTCGCATGACTGCTCGTTATGAGATTTACGCGGATTTGCTTGCTCGCTATGTGAAGCCAGATTTCGAGCCCCAAGTCATTTCAGATCCTCTGTTGCATAAGTAAGGAGATGAAGGAGGGTGGAACTGAAAATCGGATGCTTGGAGTAGATCCTGTGTAGTCATGGATATTGAAAGCTTCATTTGTTGGTGGTTGTTAATAGTTTCAGTTATAGTGAAAATGGATGCTGGTTGTAATATAAAGTACTTAAGTTAATTGTGAGGCTAGCAGAAAGGACTGCTATGAATAAAAGTTCTTTTAAGTTTATTGTTGTCACATATTCCTACGTTGAGGTTTTTGAACAAAAAATAAGGATCAAGGTTGGTTGTGAAACCATTATGGAATAGGGAATAATAGGGGATTGATTACCTTTTCATGATTTTAAACTTGTCAGACATCGAATTTTGTGACATAGTTCCTATTATGTTTTGATTTTTCAAAATACACAAATTCCATCGATTGCCTTTAAATATTATTGTATATAACATATTCTATTCTTGTACATTATAAAATTAAGATGTAATGGCGTAAATTCTCTTGTATTATATCGAACAGAAAGATTACTTCAAAAAGTAGTAAATTAGTGGTCTTTCAAAAAGGTAATTCATTATTGTTTTCACTATTTACGTGTATTTTTAATTGTCATGATTATTTGTATTCATGATATTCATTTGACTAAATCAGCTCATTTCACAAGCCCTAATTGAAACCTTAATACTATCATTTTTCATGTGTTTTAACTTTTAAGGTATATATGTCATTCTCTAGACAATTTAGGTTCCTCCTTTATCGTCTTTGCAGTACCGGGGGGCATACCACCGGTAATCAAGGAGCACTTCTTAATGAGCCCACCGTAATGGCTCTTCAGATTACCCACATCATTGTTGCTAACGAAAAAAGTACTGCACTGTCCGAAGAGCTACCCAACTGGCTTCGGTTGAGGGATGTACAAAACGACCATGGATTAAAGTCTCGTTTCTACTGTATGTTTCAGTGTGCTAAATTTTAGAAATTTTTCGCAATATTTTGAGATTTTCTGATATGTTTCGAAAAATTTGTAAAACTCGTTGTTGCAATAAACGTAAAAATACTTGTGTGTTCTGTTTCTTTAGAGTCAAAAAGAGGCACAGTACTTTGATCCATTACCAATCTACGTACTAAAACCAATAACAGTTGGACAAGAACATTGTCCTAACGATAATATATGCTATTAATATTTTTAATATTTGCAAATTTAAAAATGACTAATTGAATTTTTGCTCAAATTTTAATCTATTAGGAACTTCTTGTTGCACTTGCTAGTTTCGGAGAATCAACGATGAATACAAGGAGACGCAAAATGTAACCATATAATATAGTTATATATGTAACAATGTAACCATATAATATATATATATATAATATTCTCTCAAAAATGTATATATACTATGTAATATTCTCTTACAAATGTAAGAAATATATTCATGAGAAATTAAAGTAACATATTATTTCTCAATTTATTTATAACATTGGCTGAGATTTCTTAACAATTAAAAATCTCCAGCGCCTATTAGTTTAAAGGAACTGATAGTTTTACTACCATCCGATTCTAGTATGTGTACATCATATTTCTCTTTTTCCCCGTCTCGCTTGGCCGTCATCATAAACCTGTAAAATATTTCTTCACCAACCACTTTGCTAAATGCGACGTCCACCTCCACAAAAGAAAGCTTCTTCTCTATTTCTTCATTATGTTCATTGGCTTTAGATATTGCGTATTCCGCTAGCGCCACCACGTAGCTGTGGTGATTAGGAGACTTGATCTTTTTCCATTCTCCGTCGGCATGAGTGGGAGCGACAACAAAAGATGAAATAACGATAATTACGAGAAAAGAGAGAGAATTTAGACCCATTTTTAGGTTTGATATTGTCAATTTGAATGTGTGATCAACTATATATATTGTGCATGGTGCAATGTGCATCTTATATAGAGTGAAGCATAAAATACATTTGCATGAATTTCGTTGCCATTGTATCTTTTAAGGTGATTCAATTTATACCCATATCCCTTTTGACATAAAATTGTTACAAACATTACTCTCTCATGAAGGTATGTTGTCTAGCAAACGATGATAGCTAATTTATGTATTGCCTCTTAAATATATATAGTGTTAAAAGTACTTAATAAATGAAGTTATTTAAAAATGTTTGGCAAATTTTATTGATGGTTTTTACGCGAGTTTCTACGTGATTTCTTTTTGCATTTAGACTATATGTTGGGAAAAATATAACAGATATTATGTATTATTGTATTGTGTTTTATACCATGATAGTTGTCCTACTCTAGGACTTTATACTTGTTGGTGAGTTTGACGAAAATGCCACAAATCTGGAACTTGAAAGTCGCGATAAAAGACGCTTTCCTTAAAGCGTAATTCGCCCCCACCTCGTGTGCCAAAAAGGGTTACAGCGAATCGCTTCCCAGGATACAATTTAAGCCCAGAGAATTATAACTATTAACTGCGTTTTTGGACTAACGAAATTAATAAACAGAAAAAGAACAAGAATGCAAAAATACAGAAATAATTTCTGCAGTAATTATTTTTGTATTGTATATGAGAGATACGAATTTTTGATATGTTTTGCATCTGATAATCCTTCGGTTTTATAGACGGAGAAGAGTTGTAAGAAAAGGTCACAACCTTTCCATTGACATTCTTTCACAGAAAGAACACAACTCTTCTGCTCCAAAAAATGTGACTCTTAATATTTAAACTGAAGAGTTTAAATATTCCCTCCATTTTTTTTCCCAAATTAATCTGAGCCGTCGGATTTAAAACTTAAGTAAGATTAAATCCACACCATCCAATTTAATCTGTATTAATTTAATATCCAGATTAAATCCTAGCCGTCCATTTTACTTAATTAATTAAAATTAAATCTACGGTCTAGATCGATGGGCGATGCAATCTTACAGAAGTGCTAAGTGCGTCTAACTAAAGCGTCACGTAAGCGCCACGAGCCCACGCCCCACTGCGCGCGCGCGCGGGCGCGGCTCGGCTCGGCGCGCGTGTGCTTGTGCACCACCTATGTCTTGCACACTTTATTACCCAAGTAATATAGTGCAAACATATATAAACTCACAAAAAGCTTTTACTTTTCCTATGTGGGACACTCAAGCTACTTTAGTAAAGTTGGCATATAAGAGCTAAAGCTCTTAAAGCCCATAAAAGTCCTTATAGGTACCATGAGTTAGAGTCCAACTTTCTTTACCAATGTGGGACAAAACCCAAGAAGACTTTTATTGTACTTTGCATTCACACATTTCAACACATAACCAATGTGGGATACCTCTCACAAAATTTATTATTTGGAAACTAAATCTAACAACACTTGTATATATACTAGAATTTTTTAACGAGAGGGCAAGCAACTGGTGAGTGCTCGTGTTTTCGCATGACTGCTCGTTATGAGATTTACGCGAACTTGCTTGTGAAGCCAGATTTTGAGCCCCAAGTCATTTAGATCCCCTGTTACATAAGTAAGGAGATGAAGGATGGAACTGAAAATTGGATGCTTGGTGTAGTCATGGATATTGAAAGCTTCACTTGTTGGTGGTTGAAAATGTTGGAAAATTTGGTGTTTGAGCTGGATTGAAACACCTTGAGGGTGTAATTTTGAGCTTGTGGTTGTGGGTGAATGAGAAATTGATGCTGGAATATTATTTTCTGTTATAATATTTATTTAACAGAAAATATTGTGCATTAATTAAATTGATACTTATCGTTATCTTTTGCGATAAAGTATGATACTTATCGTTATCTTTTGCGATAAAGTTGTGATCAGTTTTAAACACTGAAAACCCGTCTACATTCATCCGAGACTCCTAGACTTAGTGGGCAAGTAACCACGAGTTAGAGTTCCAGTAAAACACGTTTTCCTTCAACTTCTCTCTTGCATTAGTCTATATAAGGAGTCGCTCTCCTCAGGTTTCATATGACAAAAACAATTTCTAAAACACTTTTCTTGTGCATTGAAAATCATTAAAAGATTCTTTGCATAGAGTCCATGGTATTTGTGGTGATAGAGGAAAAGGCGCAGTTCGAGTTCGTCGGAGCAGTTTCGTTCGTGCAAACCTACCTGCTCGTTGTCGTTGTATCCTGGGAGACAGTCGCTCACGATTCTCAAGCACCGCGGAGAGGGCAAATCTGTTTTAAAGAAACTGTGATTTCACAGGCCTCGACATCTCGTTTCCTTATGAATTTTTCGGTTAAGGTTTAATTATATTTGTGCAATTTAATTGTTGTATCATAAATTGTTTATTTCGTCAATACATTATATCCTGTTTGTTTCGATTCATTTTATCGGTGCAATATTACTAACAGTTAATAGTTTCAATTATAGTGAAAATGAATGCTGGTTGTAATCTCAAGTACTTGAGGTAATTGTGAGGCTAGCGAAAGGACATTATGAATAAAAGTTATCTTTAAACTTTCACTTGTTTCTACATTAAGGTGCTTGAAAAAAAATTCAGGATCGCCGTCGTTTGTGAAACCATTATGGAATAGAGAATTATGGGTGGGGATGACTACCTCTTAATGATTTTAAACTCGACAAACATCGAAATTATTGTTTGACATTGTTTTTCTTTGACACAAATTCTACGGGTTGTTTTTAAATATTAATATAAAGCATTGGGTAAAATGCAGCAAACTCCCTAACCTATGGGGCATCTAGTCTTTTAAAATTTGCAAAAGTTCTTCAACCTATTGAAAAATGTATGGATTGCCCCCCGAGTACTTGATCAACTATTTACTTTGGACACGTTTCCGCATTTTTGTTCGTTAATTTTGTCATTAGGAGCAATTTGCACATTTTTCCAATGAGTTAGAGAGCATTTCACACATTTAAAAAAGTTGAAGGAACAATGCAAGGAATCCATAAGACGTAGGTTTGAGGCACTTTACCCTACAATATATTCTATTCATTACATCATAAAATTATTAAAACTAATAGCTGATGGCATACATTCTCGTTGATTATATGAAACAAAAAGATTCTTTTCATAAAGTATTAAATTGGTATTATTTTAAAAAGATAGTTCAGTATTTTTATTTGTTTTTCGTGTATTTTTATAGCAACTATTATTTATGCATGTGGTATTCATTTAAGTAAATCAGCTTATTTTCACAAGCCCTAACTGAGCCCCTAATATTAATATTTTTCATGTGGGCCTTTTAGGTGTGTGTAAGTATGTGCACACACTTTGTGATGGGCTCACGATCGCATCGACTCTTCAGATTACACACCTCATCTTTGCTAGTGACTCACATATTTAATGCATTATTCGGGCATCACAGATGAGTGATAACTGATAACCCTTCTGCTTACCTAGTTTTGCTCAAATGAGATACAAACAACACTATTTAGCTGAGTTGTGATCACGAGGACATTTTTCTACAAAGATTTGAATCAAGTGGCGATTAGCAGCAATGTCTGTTAGTGGTTATAATAGTTAGTTAGAGAGATAGAGATATTGTTAGATTGTTAGTGATATAGTAAAGCTTTGCTTAGTATAAAAGCAAGATTACTCTTGTATCTCATACACATTGTAATACACATTATCATCAATAAACATTTTATCTCTACAATTTACATCAAGTTTTGTTCATCTTCATCTCTTCTCCAATATTCAACATGGTATCATGCGCTAAGTTAACCGATCCTTTACTTTTGCTGCACTCTGTTCATCTTGCCGCCGTCTCTCCGTCGGCGCGACCACCGAAATCTGCTAGTCCTCACCGGATTCTGCTTATGCATAACTCTGTCCATTTAATCGGCGGATCTGGCTTTTGTTTCCGAAAATCTCCGCTGCTCTGGATCTATTCTCGCAATCCGAGTTTCTCTTCAGCTGTTGCTTCAGATCGGTTTTCTGCTCCGATTTCCGTCGAAACTCCGCCGCCGCCGTTACTTCACCGCCTCCATACACGGTGCTTCTATCAATTGGTGATCATTTGGCGTTCGATTCCTCACATCCTATCCGTTTGTGGTGATATCTTCTACTGTTTTTATGATTTCTAGTTTGCATTCGGACTGTAGATGTGGTGTTCGATGAATTGTCACAATGAGTCTTCATGTTGATTTGCCATGTTACTGCTCTGTTCCTTTGCTTTTGCCGTGGCAGATTGCTCTTCCCGGTTGTGGTGATATATTCTTCCGTTTTTTTCATGATTTTAGTTTGATTTTGAATTGTAGGCATGGTGTTCGATAGTTTGTCACAATGACTTGAACTGTAACTTCTACTTTTCTTTGATCCTCTTATCCATGGCAGAATCCCCTATGAGGTTCCTTTGCTCTAGTTTCTTACACATTATATTCTGTTCCTTCAATAATCTTTATTCCTATCTTCTTTGTCATTTTTATTTTCTATTATAGTTTTGCTTGGCTTTGGTTGGCTTGTAGTGTATTCTTTGTTGTTGCACTCTTGTTCATCCCCTTGCTTAGTACCTTGAATCTCCTGCTCTTCAGTTGTTGACGGCTGATCTTACATTCTCCGGCCGATTTGATTTGGGTTACTAGACTTTTAAGCTTGTATTGCCATTTCTATTGAGAGGGCATTCTCTTTGTTGTATTTTGCATATCTTGACGCTAATGTGCGTTTCTATTCCTCCTATATTGTGCCTTTGAGCATTTTCTTACGCTAATATGCGTCACTACCTCTTACTTGTGCCTTTGAGCACTTCTTTACGCTATTGTGCGTCACTCCTAATATCTTGCGCCTTGAGCTCTTCCTTACGCTATTGTGCGTGTCTACTCATTACTTGTGCTTTGTGCACTTCTTTGCGCCTTTGAGCATCTTACTTGTGACATCGACACTTGATATGTGCTTATGTACACTTCTTGGGTTTCTTGGTTTTTTTTGTAGCGCTTGTGTGCGCCTTTTTAGATATGTTTGCACCTGCGTGTGCATTACTTTGCCGTTGTTTGGCTGATTTTCTTTGATAGTTTCTTTGTCCAAGATGGACATGTTTTGTGTTGCTCCCCATGTCCATCTTGCGGGGAGGGTGTTAGTGGTTATAATAGTTAGTTAGAGAGATAGAGATATTGTTAGATTGTTAGTGATATAGTAAAGCTTTGCTTAGTATAAAAGCAAGATTACTCGTGTATCTCATACACATTGTAAATACATATTATCATCAATAAACATTTGCTCTCTACAATTTACATCAAACTTTGTTCATCTTCATCTCTTCTCCAATATTCAACAATGTCGCCCACACATAATCACGACATGACATGTTTTACAGGAGCCACCTCATGATCAACATCCAATTGAGCTCTTACCTCTTCGTTAGTTGATCTTTCAGCAGTTTTATCTTGTCACGCGACATTCACTCAATTCTCGTTCTGTGTACTAAAACTATTACATTATTTTATTATATAACATTGTGCTTAGAAAACGAGTATAGTTGTCTTCTACCGTGCAAAGATGCAACCATAGTCTCTTATTCTCTGTCATAATAACGAGTAAATATTCGACGTCAAAAATTTTATAATCTAGTAAACCATTTAATATACCCAGCCAAAATACACATTTAAAGCAGTATGGAATTTAGTATGCCCAAGACCTTGACAACTCAAAAAACCATCACCAGGTGAAAATAATAAATAATACACAAATAAAAAAATAAAACCATAGGTGACAAAAAATGTCAAAAATTTAACCTGGTAATCCACGTCAGCCCCAAAAGAGATATGATTAATAAATTTACAAAAATTAAATAATAAAATAAAATCATTCCTTATCTTTGTTTCTCCCGTTCAATCTTCTCTCATAGCAAAACACATTTTCTGTTTTGTATTTTATAACATAATTCATATATTATTCTCTATCCATATATTCGTCATCATCATCATCACTACTGTAACAACAACAACAACAACAATGGCGTCCATATGTCCGCCGTCATTTCCACCGGCGCGCAGCGGCGATTTGAGCTCACAACACGGACTCATCACCTTCACCGCCAGCTCCAGATTAGCCCCATCCAAATTGAGCAAAAAATCGTCGAAATCGGAGATTTTTTCTCTCTCTAGGGCTTCCGATTCATCGTTCTGCTGTCGATGTCAAAATAGCGGCGATAATTGGGGCGAGAACTCCGATTCGGCCTCAGAGAGCTCGTGGAGGTGGGATTTAGGGTTACAGGAGACGGTTAAGAACGCGATTAAGCGCGTGGGTGATTATTTCAGCTCGTTTAGGGATCAGAGTGCGAAGGAGAGTGTGATTGGGGTGGAGGAGTGGGATTGGGAGAGGTGGAAGAAGCATTTCGCGGAGGTCGATGACCAGGAGCGGCTTGTCTTGATTTTGAAGGTTTGTGTGTTGGTGATTGTGGAATTTGTTTTAAGCTTGAGTTTGATGGAGGAGTATAAAGGTTTAATTACGTTCGATTTTAGTTTATTCTGTTGAGATTTGTTGGTTTTATATCGAAAATAGGAGTATCATTTAGAGTGTATGTCGTTATTATCATGAATACGCGTTCATGTTGTTTTTTAGTATGCACGAAGTGAAGTAGATTGTAAGTTTTGTAACTGTTTTCTGTATAGAACAAAAGCTTAAATGACGAAAATGTTTTGACCATGGGGAAGAAATCGTGTTTAACTGGTTGGAACTGAGGAGCTCGTGGATTTGGTTCTTTTAAAGATTGAAGTATTTCTAAAACGTCTGTTTTGATTTATAAAATGAGTTTTTCGGCTAACTAAACATCACTCTTAGCTAGTGACATATGGTTTGAAGAAAGCATGTTTAACTAGTTGGAACCGAGGAGCTTGTGGATTTGGTTTTTATATAGATTTAATTATTGCTGTAACGTCTATTTTGGCTTATAAAATGAGTTTTAGTTTGCTGAATAAACATCGCTCTCAGCTAGTAACATATGGTTTTGCCAAAAAATTTACAGCGACAATTGAATAGTGCAATTGAGAGAGAGGATTATGAAGATGCTGCAAGGATTAAGGTTGCAATTGCAGCTGCTGCTACAACTGACACTGTTGGCAGAGTGGTGTCCCATCTGAAGGTGGGAGTTGTCTGTTGTTCTCAATGTTAGACTGTTATATATGTTTCTTTGCTCGCTTGTGAATTATCTGAGCTGCAATATGAGTTTTTGTTTTGCCCTTGTTGCTGCAATCATGTCATCTGTTTTTTGATCTAAGTGCAGAAATATGTGGAGGAAGAGCGCTATAAAGATGCAGCTATTATTCGTGATGGTGCCAATGCCGGACTGGTGGGTTACTTGTCAAAGCTTTTGTTCACAAACACGCACGTATCTGAGTGTATACCTTGATTAAAGCCTTTTGTTACTTCTTTCTTTTTCATATCAGATGTGAGTTTTTCTAATTATCAGCTTAAGTATAAAATATGCAATCTAGGTTTGATAACATTTTCTGACGAACAGTTCAGTGTTTCTAGGCTATATAGTGACTATTCTGATCGGAAGAATCACTATTAGCGTTTTCTTTAAGAAAGTTGTTGCCATTGCGTCTGTTACTTGATTTAAATTCTAAGGTCTATTGCGTCGATATACATTCCAGGAGCAAACGAATTTGAAAGTAAGAGGAAAAGAACATGGGGTTCCAGCATGCTTCTTTTATTAAAGAATCTTGGATGTTAAATTTTTCCCTTTTCTGTTTTAACTTTTTGAAGTTTGTTATATTTGCTGGAATTCAGGTTGGATGGTGGTCTGGGATTTCAGAAGATGTCAATGATCCTTATGGTCGTATTATTAATATAAGAGCGGAATATGGCAGATACATTGCCAGAAGTTACAGTCCTAGGTAAAATTACTTCCATTTGAGATTAATTTTAGCTTGAATTGTAAGGAATTAAACTTAACTGCTGTGTGAAGCATCTATCTATGTCTGTATTCATGATAAATTATTCGGTCTAAATTTCTGATATAGACGTACAAATTGTAGGGATATAGAACTTTAGCAGTCTGGATTTCCAGTTTTTTTATGAGTTTGCCTTTAAAGATTTTTATATTTTGGTACTCTTTGAACTGTGGTAAATCAGCACTAGAGAACGAATTTCCACCACGGGAAGAGGAGGGTGATGTTTTGTTGAAAGAGGCTGGTGCACACCTATGAGGAAAAAATGAAAAAGAGAAGAGGAATAAAGAAGAAAGAATAAAAGATTTGGTAAAACTGAGCACTGATAGGTGCCAGTTTGTGTTTGACATCCCCTTATACAATATATCTAACAAAATAGTTGAGTATGTTTTTCCTACATGATTTTGTGTAATATATCTAGGTCCGACGAAAGAACAATATGAAGGCTCCTTTGGTCTAGTTGCCTTCTCTGTGTAGCCTTAAAGCTGGCAATTTAAGTTTATCAGTTTGTCTTTTTTGCTAATACTTTAAATGCATCTACCTTTTCACCTTAGTGTTTCGTATCACTCCCGAGGATACGAAGGATATTTCTGAATGGGAAGGTAAGTTAGAGCTTCCAATAGGAGTTTGACTACCCTCGAATCCTTTAGTTCCAATGCTGTATCTAGGATCGTGATTCACCAGTGATTGCGTTACTGATTATATTGTTTTATGGCAGGCAGCTCGCCTCAGCTTCAGATGGTGCTCTACTGTTCGAGGTCTACCTCACCAACAACAAAAAGGGCGAGTATAAGCAGCAGGTATCTTCCCTTTACACTCAGATGACTACTTCTTGAGTACTCTTCATTTCAAATTGCGCATCACAGATAAATGTATTCTTCTTTTCTACAACTTATATCATGTGCTATTTGTTTAATGTGGTGACTTTGGAGACATGTTTGTCTTTTTGTGCTTCATTTCTTTCTGTTGGGATGTCCAGTTTTGGGTTCTAAAGAGAATTAATCATCTTCTGCGCGGTTTTCACCCTTTAGCATAAACCCGGGATATTTTCTTTTTCTTGTCCATGTTGATGTTCCTCCGAGAATATTTAAATCATTTTAAGTGCTTATCTGGATATAACTGAAGTTTGAAGAGTTTGACTTAGTTACTCTGTAATTTTTATTCTTTTTGCATGCATCTTCGGATTCAAGAGCAAGAGATACTTGTATGTATCACTATTAGGAAAAGGGTGCTCAACCCTTGTTTTTTAATCATATGGAAGAATTTATGGTTCCCTTAATATTTAGGCTGTATACTTAAAGAGGAAAGGAGCTCCTCAGAATCAGTATTTTCCATCCTCAAAGTCATCAGGGAATACTAGAGATCTTGACCCCCGTGATGCAAGAGAGAGCAAAAGTAAACTGTTTGAAAGAAGCTCTGAAGATGCCGAAGATGGTGAAGACATGGATGAGGATTTTGGTTTCGACAATGCCTTGCGAGACATGATTCCTGGTGTGAAAGTTAAGGTGGTCAAAGTAACAGCTCCAGAAAAGGTGGATAAAGATCTAATATCTAAGGTGATTGAACAGATAATTGATGAAGAGGAGGAAGAAAAGGATTATGACTTGGAAAATGTTGATGCTGAAGATGAAACCAAAAGCGAAAATGAGGAAGAACAGAATGATATTGAGCTAAGTGCTGGAAATGAGGTGGGCGAGGACGAAGTGCAAAACCAAATTGCAGTAGAGGTTGTCCTTAGTGATGCGTTCATCCAGAAAATTTCGCCTGGCGCACACCTTAAGGACTTGCTCCGTGTTCCAGCAAGGCTAGAGAAAAAAGATCGGTTGTCATTTACATTTACCGTTGAGGAAGATGCAAGTGAGCTTATCTCCAGTGGTGATGGACAGTCTCCAAAAAACAAAAGGCCTAAGCTTCTAGGTCAACGTAGCATTGACCATGTTATGCTTGATCTTGTGAAGTCCATTGGCAAAGGGAAAATCCCAATGAAGGTTGGTTCAAGTTCCTAAGGTGTAAAGATCCATCTACTATTTGTTAAGAGTTATTGTCCCCGGAGTCAATATTATGGAACTTAATTGCAAAGCTCAAATATGCAGGTGCTTAAAGACGTTGGTGATCTATTAAATCTTACTCTCAATCAGGCTCGAAATCGTCAGCCACTCTCGGGGTCAACCACATTTAACCGCATTGATAGTTCATCATCTTCAGATCCACTATCTGGTAAATTATTTACTTTCTCAACATGTTTCTTGCTAGTGAATGAAGGCATGGAGCATATGCAGCTGTTGTCCTCTCCTATGTTATTATTCGGTTCAGCTCATATGTGAATCACTCTTTTTACTATGCATCTGTTGTTATAAGCTGCTTCATGCATATAATGTTATATTCTCAGGACTGTATATCGGTGCTCATGGACTCTACACTTCAGAAGTTATCCAAATGAAGCGTAAATTTGGTCAGTGGAGAGAAGATGGAAGCACAAAGAGGCCGTCGAAAGTTGAATTTTATGAGTACGTTGAAGCTGTGAAATTAACTGGAGATCCTTATGTACCAGCTGGCCAGGTTAATATAAACATTTCAATGTTTTATGAATGTGCTTATGTTGTTAAACCATGATAATTATTATATCAGTTGGCAAGTATTTGTTACCTATTCCGATTAATATGAGTTATTAACGGGTTTGAGATGCAGGCTTTATGTAAATGAATAACGCATATCTTGAGTTGTCCTCTTCAGATAAACACCATACTTAGAGCTACATTCAGATTAATCATGTGATCGACATGCTTATTAGATTTCAGCATATGATTTTGTAATCTGAAGTTCATCATATATTATATAGGATCAAGGAGTCTGGACACAAAGTGGGATCATGTTCACCTGTCCCTTAACCCTTCTGTTATTAATTTATACATGAAAATTACTATCAAACAGCTGCTTGAATCATCATATTATTCCATGTTTGCAGATAGCCAATCTATTTATTTATGGGTTACTGTTTCATCTTTTTCTTTTTTTCTTTTTGGTAAAAGGGTGGGGTTGTGATTCATATCTTATAACAACTCTAGAATTTTTTTCCTCTTCGGGTTCTATTTGTTTAGAAAGGCACATCATCTGTTCATACACAGGTCGCATTCCGTGCAAAGGTCGGTAAAAGGTATCAGCTTCCACATAAAGGGATTATTCCAGAAGAATTTGGGGTGGTATGCATCTGTGACATTAAGTTGTATCTCATTGGTTTTGTTTTCCCCTTTACTTCTCTAACCTGCAAATTATGCAGATTGCACGATATAAAGGACAGGGACGATTAGCGGAGCCTGGATTTCAGAGTCCTCGATGGGTTGATGGTGAACTTGTTATTTTGGATGGAAAGGTACGATTTTCCTAAATTACTTGAACAATATCCAATATCAATGCCACTCTTTTTTAGGGATTCATTATTTTGCTTGTTTCATTGTCACCCATCTCGTCCTTTATGCGAATTTGTGCAGTACATCAAAGGAGGGCCAGTTGTTGGCTTTGTTTATTGGGCCCCTGAATATCAGTTCCTACAGTTTTTTAATCGACTGAGGCTGCAGGATTGAGTTTCTCTTGTACATTAAGGTTCAGGCTCAGATTTGTACTTTCTTTGGTAAGTATTTTCTTGTGGAAGTTAGTTCTTTCATTCTTATTCCCTGGATGATGATTTCAAGCTACCTGAAAAATCATGTGTTTACTGGATGAATTTGGTCACTGATATAGTGAACTACCCCATTTTCCAATTTGCAGTTGAGAATCCAAAATATTTATTTAAGTAACAGTTTGTCCCCAACTAATTTAAAGAACAATTTTAATCATTTGGCTTTCTCAGATTATTTAGAGACTGCATCTGCAGTGCTATATTTTTGTTCAAATATCAGAGTTTTTGGGTCAAATAGGTTGTCAAATAAGAATTTATCGAGTTTGTTGTAAAATTGACTACCCTAAATTTAGCCACAAAGGATATAAGTCATTGTAGAATAGATAATGTGCAATATTCTTTTAATGATGGTTTTTACTTTTACGATCTGTTTTGCAGCTTGTTGATGATTTGTAGGCTTGAAGTCCTTCTAATTAACGCAGCAGGAAGGCTGGTAGAAATCATCTATCAGGCTAAGTCTCCCATGTCTCAACTTATTTTCTGTTAGCTCAATGAAACTATCAGGATTTTGTGTAACTAACCTCCAAAAGATTTTGCGTTGGAACCTTCATGGATAACAGGCTCATCTAACAAATGTTTATGTCCTCTTCTATTTTATTGGGCATTCCCAGAATGTATATATCTAATATTATTTTGTATGTATATTTGCTGCGACTCTCGCCTTGTGGCAATAAAAGCTGAAGTAAAAGACCTTCTGTATATAGTTTTTCTAAATTCTCAGCTGACAGTGTTTCCCAATAAATATCTCATTGGGTCTTACAGAAGAGGATGTTGGATTAGAGTAAGCAATGTCGTAGAATTTATTCTTTATTCGTGTTGGCTGTGGTTTTGATCTAGCAATTGCCTTTAATTTGCTGTTTTTCTTGGGGATTCATTTTGGACTTGGTAAAGTATCATGTTGAAGAACCTTCTTTAGTACAAATGATTCTTTCTTGCGACTCTGTTGGTATTCACTATTCAGGATGGTTTTATAAGCGTCAGAAGAAATTCTACTCGAAATAGCTTGTAAGTTGCACTGAGAACTTGTGTCTTGTTTATGAGATTCACAATTTCACACCCAGTGGAACAGTGGAACCATCCTCCTGAAGAGTCTCTTCAGGAATATTTTATGGGTGAATGGCACGAGGTATGGATTTCAAGAGATATATGGAATCTAAATTCAGCTGACGAGGAAGTAGATACAAATGACCGTTAAAAGGAATGTGTATATGCATACTGCCCTTCCCTGCTGACATGTGGTAACTTTTTACCATCTCTTTGCTAAAGTTATACAGAGCATATAAAATTTTGATAATGGAATTAATAGATCTTTTGGAAATAACTTCAACTCATCACCAAACAATTGCACATATATACTCAAGGAGGTCATAATCTTGTTCTTGGATTATGTTTAGCCTTGCTAGTGTTGTCTGTTATCCACTCTAGTCCTCTCATCCGCACACACCATACTACTAATGTAAACATCATTCCATAACTCAAAAACATCTGTATCACAAAAAATGGCATGAATCGTAAGTTTCTTACATGTTTACTACAATTTGAGTTTTGAATAGTTTTTGTGATTACAGGGTGTTATGAGTTCTGCAATGATGTTTACATTAGTAGTTTGGTGTGTGCGATGAGAGGACTAGAGTGGATAACAGTCAACACTATCAAGGGCTAAAAGTAATCCAAGAACAAAACCTCCTTGGGTTTGTGCACTTGTTTGGCAATGATCAAAGTTATTTCAAAAAGATTTATTTCAGTTTTCAAATGATATATTTTAGTAAAGAGAAGTTACTATATGTCGGTTGGGAGAGGTAGTTCAAGGTAGGCATATAACACTTGTCAGGATCATTTGTGTCTACTACCTTTGCAACTGAATTTCCTATTCCATGTCTCTTGTAGTTCATACCTCAAGCCATTCTCACCTGTAAAATTTGATTCATGACTCTGACGATATTCACCCTTATCCTTCTATCATGGTTTCCACTTTTATTACCTGGATAAGCCTCCACCTTAACCGCCAAATGATGGACATCCATGTCCCCTCTTTTAACAGTCATCGGTCCTTGAACATTGAAAAGTCTATCCGAGTTCCAGAAGGTTGTATAAACTTTTGGGCTAAAGCTTGCTCAGAATGCAGTGTGCACCAAACTTTTGGGCTAAAGCTTTTTCAAAATTTAGTGTGCAACAATTTTCACCCTGCTTAGCAAAGAATGTTACGGTGATGCAATGCATATAACAAGATAAAACTGAAATGCTTCTCATCTGTTATCAGAATAGAAAGATAGGTGAGAATGGGAAAACATATTACTTGTGTGTGCCAAATGTGAAATAGCACGCATGAGATAGTTGCAAGGAGACTGGAGGTCCAAAGTTGTGTGACATACATGTGAGCATTTCAGTTTAAACATGAAGTGACAAATTGAGATTATCTCACATTGCTTAACAATGAGTATGGGCTTCTATAGAAATGTTTCTTCTCTAATGAGCAAGGTCTTTTAATGGGAGAAATAAAGAGTTTCAGTTTCTATAATTATTTGACAGGTGAGGGTTTTCCAAAATTGAACGTTTTTTGGACTGGAACAAAAATTAGACTTTTTGCCACATCAGGAAACTTCACTAATGGATAACCACATTAGAGGACTAAAATAGAACATGGCCACATTAAGTGACCAAAAATGATTTCCTCTTATAATATGTAGATTATTCTGTCTTTCAACTATCCTTTATAGAAACTATTTCTGCTTACGTGATACTTTCACATTCTTTTGATGAAAGTTCTGTTTTGTTTGCAGTAATTACATAATTGTTGGCGCATTCCCGAGGCAATCTTTACATCTAAACCAATTTAGTTACCTTAAGGATGTGTCATCTATATTAACTTGTAAATTGGAAGCAATTCACTTGTGTTAAACTTGGATGAACTGCAAATAAAGAGGTTTTGTCGTTAAAGAAGAAGATAATTGCATCTACGTCAAAAACAAAGCCTTACTAGAACATGGATGTGGTAGAAACACCTTTGAAGGTTGCAAGCACATCTGATTGAAATGTGAACATAAGTTGTTAATGTCGTTTCATTTAATGAAAGAATTTCTTTTATCCTAGTATATTTTGATCTCAAGTCTAGCCATCCTTTGGCAGAATCAACTTTAGATTAGAGGGAGCATAAACCAATGTGTTCAGTGAATTTGATGGTGTCTGTTAAATATTACAAAAATATATCTTAAAAGCTTGTAGTAAATCAATGTCTTTTTTTATAGATAAATTATGTTAAAATAAGTAATTTCTAATTATAGTGCATGCATATTATATAAATAAAAAGAAGTTATATCATCAACTACTAAATGGGCCTACCAGGCCAATGTATGCGAGCAACAACTAACAATTGTCTAGACACGTGTGGTTTGGGTCTTTAGGTATTTTTGTCTAATCTTTTCTCTAGGTGAACTAGCGAAGAAGTGATCTATTTGTGGGGGGGGGGGGGGGGCAAGCAGCCCGGCCCCAGCCATTATCTGTTACATAAAATTTTATATATTGTTGCTATTATTGAATGTACACTGCCTTTACATCAAAAAAAAGAAAAAAGAATGTACACAGCTTATGATGAATGATAATAGCTTCAACTTTCAAGTGCTAATTTTTTTCATTTCTAAATTGCTCTCAAGTATATACGGTGCATGGGTACAAAATATACACAAGGGAATTTTCTTGGTACACTGAATCATAAATATCTCATTACATAATTATTGATATGTGTTGAATCATTAATATAATATACATGAAGTCATACATAATACAAATTAATCTACATTTCACATAATTATTTCATCATTTCATGTGGTCTCTGAGTAAGTCGGCAATAAAATAAAAAGCAAAAATAGATAACCCAAAATGCCAGAGAGAAGTTCACACATGGGTATAGCCGGGATATATTAAAGAGAAGTGAATATTTCTTTCTTTTTTGCCAATTTTCATTTGTGAGTGTTAATTTATCCACTGCATACTTATGACTTACTCAACATATCTTAGTAGTAAATTTGAAATCTACAACATTCGCGGTGAAATTGGATAAAACCATGAAATCTTATAGTTATGATTTAATAAAGGGATAAATCCATCAAACATTCTAATGTATACCCTATTTTTCAACGTGCACTCTAATATATTAGAATGTGCGATTTATACCATAACTTTTTAAAAGGAATCCATTCAAAACTAGCAGAATATTTTATTTTTGATTCTATCATTTGTTTGTCATAGTAGTATGTATACTATAACGTATTGTCATTTGTTTGATATACACTTTATGTTTGAGGGAATAAAATGAAATATTCCGTTAGTTTTACAAGGAACAATGACCATAGTGTAAAGTTCACTTATTTTAAAACGTTAGAGTGTAAATTATGCATTTTGGTAAGTTAGGATACATATTAAAATATAAGATATAAATTAGGGCGTTTCACATATTTAGTAAAAGAGTACATTGAAAAACTTCCATTCATCCAAAGAGATAGATTCGAAATCTACATTCATTTGAAAACATTAAGAAAAAAAGCTACCAAAATCCCCCAAATCTCATATCATCAAACTGGATTTACACCAGAACCACCACAAGATTCTCTTGCAGAGAGTGTCCATTCAAGCAAATTCATCACTAAGTTCCTCTATTATCATAGAACAACAAATTATAAAATCCAATCAAAACCCTTTGTGCCGCCTTTAAAACCCTTTTTCAACCCCTTCACCAACTCATAATTGACAAAGATCACTTTTTTAATCACTTTTTGTACCAGAAAGTATGAACTGAACTGAATTTATATCCGATTATAGTAAAAAGATTCCAACTTTGACAAAAAAATGGAAAGTTTCAATCCATTTCCACCAGTAAAGCGCCCCAACTCTTCTTCAAACTCAGCCACCACTTCCTCCGCCGTTAAACGGCCACAGCAGCCGCTATACGTGCCCCCGGGCTACGTGGCGTTCCGCCTCATCTGCCACGCGTCTCGTGTCGGCGGTTTGATTGGAAAATCAGGCTGCATAATCAAGCAGATTCAGCAGCTCACCACTTCCAAGATTAGGGTGGAGGATCCACCGAACTCCGGGTCCGACCACCGTGTGATCACAGTTATCGCGTCCCCTATAGTGTCGAAACGAATCGAGTTGCGAAGTAGTGGCAATGTGAATGGGGAAGTGGGAGAGAATGGGGATAGGGATGGGGATGGGGTTAGTGGTAGTGATGATAGTGATGAGTGGTATGACGTGTCGCCTGCGCAGGAGGGGATTGTGAGGGTGTTTGAGAGGGTGGTGGAGGTGGCGGCGGAAGGAGACGTGGATGAGGCGATTGGGGGAGTGGTGTCTTGTAGGATGTTGGCGGGAAGGAATCAGGTGGGGCCGATTATTGGGAAAGGAGGGAAGGTCGTTGAGAAGATTAGGAAGGATACGGGGTGTAGGATTAAGGTGTTGCTTTCGGAGAAGTTGCCTTGTGGCTCGTTTCCGAATGAGGAAATCGTGGAGGTGAGGGAAAAAGACTTCATTTTTATCTGCAATGTAGGCGTGATTTAATTGTTTTGTCATTTGTTGAAACTTTTCGCATGCTGCGGGAATGTTTGTGGACTGCTTTTTTACATTTGTATGGTCTCTATGCTTGTAAATTCATTTTTTTTTATTTAATCAGCTAGAATATTGATTTGTGTTTCTGAATAAAGATTGTGCACGTTTTGATGTGTATATCGAAAATTAACCAGATGATTGTGATATGTGCTATCGATGCTCTGTATGGATACAACATTAAGAAGACCTGGACTTGGATTCTGGGGTGTACCTCATTATTCGGATGGGATTGCAAGTTCCTTTTTTTTTTTTTTTTTTCTGTTTCAGTTTTTTCAGCCGAGTTTGATTGGTCAATTTGAATTAGTACCATTTGGTAGCGACTTAGCTCATGTGAGACATTTAGCTGTAGCTAACATTGCAGCTACGGCTCTGGGATGTTTAAATCTCTTCAGCAGTTTCTTTCTTTTGTACCTCCTCTACTTCCTTAAATCACTGTCAGATTCTTCTAAAAAAGTGACCTAGTTAATTGGTGTTTTATGTGGATCATGTACATTTGCAAGGAGATATTTTAGAGAAGTATTTATCAGAGTTTGAGACATTTGAGCAGTGTCATGCATTAGGAACTAAGATTGCAGCAGTGCTCGGTTTCTGGTTTTTCTCTCATATGCGGCAGTCAAATTTGCAAGTTCATATTACTCTATGTTAATCTGCCATTTCTGTTGGGCCTTGTGGCTTTTACTAAGTAAAGGCTGACGTTATTACAGATTGAAGGTGATGTCCTGGCTGTTAAGAAAGCACTTATCGCTGTCACTGGCCGCCTTCAAGAGTGTCCTCCACCTGAAACAAACAGAGTTTATGGGACCAGACCATTTGAATCAGAGACCTTTCCTGTTCCCACTGTGGATGCTCTGCAACAGAGTCCAGTGCTGCAACCGATGCCTTCAAACTCATCAAATAATGCGTTACGAGACGGTTTTTCATTCTTAGATACTGAAAGAGTTTCCAACCCAGACTTTAGACCACAACAGCAAGAAGTGGTCTTTAAGATACTCTGTCCCAGTGACCGTATCGGTCGCGTTATTGGAAAGGGAGGGACTATTGTCAAGTCTTTACAAAATGAAAGTGGTGCCTTTATTAATATTGGGCCAATTGTTGCGGAATGTGATGAACGTTTAATAACCATAACTGCAATAGAGGTAATTGGTTTCATTCCAATTGTGATTTCCTGGTTTTGTTTAGAATATAGATAGGCTTATAAAATTTGCTCTTTCTGTGCGTCATTTGCGCAGAACATAGAATCCCAAAACTCGCCAGCGCAAAATGCAGTTCTCCTTATATTCAAGAGTTATATGGGGACTAGTCCTGTCAATGGGTTGGATTCATCTTTAGTAGGATCACCTGTGCTTGCTCAAGTTGTGGTTCCATTGAACCAGGTTGGTTGTTTGTTGGGAAAAGGAGGTGCAATAATATCGGAGATGAGAAAGGTCACTGGCGCTGGCTTAAGGATAATTGGAGGCAACCAAGTACCAAGATGTGCCTCAGAGAATACTGAAGTTCTTCAGGTACCATCGTTATGGATGCTCAATTAGTCTCCTTAATAAAAGATTAACTTTTTATCGTCATGTTTTTTCTTTCAATATGCCTACATTTAACTGTGTTTATTTTCTTGAACTACATATTTCAGAGCGCTGTGTGTTTAAAAGTTAGATGTCTCTAGTCAGTAGTCAAGATTTTATTAATGAATGCTTATCAACTTTTCTATGCCTTTGCATTCAATTAAATTCCTCCATTTATTGTAATTGATCACTTTATTGATTCACTAGCTAGAACATGAACAGGGAAAATAGATGGAAAGGAAAGCACAGGAGACCTTCTGGTATAATTATGTTCAGAAACTGTTATATTATCAGATGACTGATGCTTTGGTGCATCACCACATATAGGAAACTTTACTTCCACCCTGTAACCTTACTATGAAACATGTTTTTTGTTCTCTATTGTATTTCTACCTGAGGATCTTGCTGAAAAAGCACAATAGATAGCTTGTGGCTCTCTGCCTCTCAGAAATGCTGTAGTCAGTTCTCCGAAAATTATGGTGCATTCTGTAAGTGATCATTTGGCCAATTAGCTAATTTAGTGAAATACATCTTTTGGCAGTGGATGTTAGTCAATGTTTTTCCTACAATTGTGTATGATAATTTAGATGTAGTAATGTGCCATGATATGACTACTGAATAATTGTTTTAAGTATACTTTCTGTCCGAGTATTGCCTAATAATAGATTGTTTTCTTTTCCTAAGATCACAGGGGAATTTGTAAATGTACAAGATGCTCTCTATAAGGTGATGGGTAGATTACGAGATAATATCTTCTCACAAAAAATGTCAAGCGGAAATGGACCTCGTAATTCTTGGAGGATTGAGAATGGTAGCTATGGAAGAGCAACGGATCCTCAGCTTCATCCATCACATGTCATATCAGGCAATCCCAATAATCAAAAGTCCTTGACGCATATGATGGGTAATCTTGGAATTTCTAATAATATCAACCAATCACCGTCTATGGTAAGGTTTCATGGATTCCCTTTGTCTACTCTATTTATGGTTAAGACGATTTTTGTTTTTGATGCCAATGGCTCTAAATGCAGAAGGTTCCCGGAGTACATCAAGAAAAGTTTATGGATGGTAGCAGAAGGTTAGCTCCATTAAAAGGTGGCTTGGAACTCGGCAGGTTGGCACCTAGTGCGACTCTGAAAACCTTAATTATATATGTTCAGTCTGCATCAGTTACTTTTAGTGATAAACTGTTGTTTCCTAATGAGTGGGATCAAAATGATAAAAGATAAATGAAAGTCCAACTTTACCATAACCACTTTCTTGCATTTTCTGAAAGGTCTTAACAGTTATTTGATGATGTGGCTAAATACCTAGTACCGAGAACTATAAAGGAAAAAGGTTTGTGAACACATATCATTTAACACCTAATCTATGCTCCTGAAATCATGATACTTGAACTTCTGGATTCCAATAGAATATACTGTGCACCTGATGGCTTTCAGCTGGTTTTGCTTCCCAGGTGCTCTGGGTTCTATTATTGAGCTGCATTTTCGCAAATATATTGATTTTGCTTCAGAACCACTGCATCTAAGTTACGAGTCTAGCCATATAAACTTCTTTTGTTTTTGATTGGGTATCCCTTCTTGTTTGTTGGGTCCAATGTTTTTGATATAGATATCACACTTTTACCACTAAAACGTATCTACTTGTTGATACGTGGTTGTACCTTACCCAATAAAAATTTGAGTCTCAAGTTGGGACCTTTTGTTTGTAGAATTACATTTCCCTCTGCTAAAGTCCTAACGCATAATTGAGGTGTTGGCTCTTTATTTCATAGTGTCAGGCTTAAGTTGTGTGACTTACTTGAACGACATGCTAATGTCATGGAACCAGTCAGTTTGCTTAAGTTGAATTAGCCAAATTCTAAAACTACTATTAGTTCTCTGAAAACTTTTGGCGTTAAAAGTATTTGGGTAATTTGCTCTCTTTTTAGAGTTCCTTGGAAGTCTGAACATTCTGCTATGTCATTTCTAAAAAATATTTTAAATGTTTTATGTTGAATTCATGTTCTTATGAGCAGCCCTGAACTCTACGAATCATAACTTTAAGAACCACCACCCAACCCCCCCCCCCCCCCCCCCCATTTTTCTTCTTTTCATATTGTTGTTTTAGCATTTTTTATAAATTAACTCTTGTGGTTGCATAGTGTGATCGATTTAATGCATTGTAATCAACGCTTATTTTATTCTCTACATCCGAAGTTATCAGTGAAAGCATTCTGAGAAATATTCTCTGTATTAGCGGTGGAAACAGATCTGCCATCGTGACGAACACGACTGTGGAGATTGTTGTACCCGAGAATGTAATTGGCTCCATTTATGGGGAGAAGTTGGCTCGTCTCCGAGAGGTATCGCTACTTCTTTTAGTAGATGTGCCCTAAATTCGTGGAGAATTTTGTTGTTGCTTGCTGTTTTGTGCAAATAGAGAATCCCTTGAAAAACTAGTAACATCTTTTAGGCATTTCATTGCTGTTATTCGCTAATGAGATGGATTTTCTTTATAATATTTTAAATCCTGCATTTGCATCAGATTTCTGGAGCTAAAGTCATAGTGCATGATCCTCATCCTGGAACAACCGATAGGATTATTGTTATATCTGGAACACCAGGTGAAACTCAAGCAGCGCAGAGCCTGCTCCAAGCATTCTTACTGCCTTAATCATCGCAGAGATATATGCCACGGTTCCTCAAGATTTCTTGGCTGCTGATCTTCCCAAAGAAGGGGATAGCCATGCGGAATATATGGAGGGATGAGCTTAATCTTGTAACATACCACTTGTGTGCATTAACATTAGGCTTTGAAGTAATAGCTTGACCACATTATATCCCTTTTTGTTACTAACATCAATCTTTGGAATTATGTCCCATTTTTGTGCAATAACTTTTATCTTTTGAGCCTCTATACTCGTACTTACCGAGTCTTCTATTGCTATTGTACTGTATGATAGATTATTGCAGACCACAGCTTAATCATATGTTTTAGCATCAATAAGCATTTTTAACATTCTATTTTACCAGGATTATGATACTTGCTTCATTATCACATTTTCTCGAAGTCCACCCCCCGCCCCCTCCTATTATCTTCTTGCTTTTATTTGTTCATGATATTCAAGATTTACCTCCACAATGGGGTGGTACAACCAATTCGGTTATTAGTGTACATACACAATTTTGATGTTGGGTAACTAATGTCCTATAATGTAGAAAATATCCACAATCTTAATTCTTGGTTGTACCATAGCATGGTGCAACAATTGAATGAAGTAGTTTTTAAGTGGAGCCTTGATCCTGGCCAGTTTATAAGATCTTGGCTGGGGATTCATCTGCTTTTGTTTGCCAGTAAGCAACTGTTCAACAATTCAATCGATGGATGGAGGGGGAGGGAGGGGGAGAAAATAACTTTTGATCAAAAGAGTATTGGCCTTTATCTAGTAACTGTTTTTTAAGACGGGTAGAGCTTAACAGCAACATAGATTGGACTGATAAGTCAAATTTGTGTCATTTAGATGTGAGTAGGAAAACTTAGAATTGTATATAAGGAACATAGATTAAAAGGTTTCAGTAAAAGAAAGTAGCATACGTTTTTACGAGTTCCAGCACAACTAAAGAGGCAAAGATCCCTTCAGAAAGTTGAAATGACTCGGTGCATACGACGAAAAAAATCTTCCCCGAGTCTTACCCAGTTTATACAAACTTATTATACATCAATATGAATAATATCACATGAGAGTTAATAATACAAATACTTCAATATTGCAGCAGTGGCATATTTTCAACTCTTCGCGACTGCATCACTTGGAGTTGCTTCTGGTTTGAGAATAATCTCGACATTATCGTGAACCCCTTGCAAGAGCAGTTCACCATCATATGTCAAAATTTTACGCTTCTTTGCTGCACGTAGTGTTCCCACTAGAGCTTCAAAGATGTTAGCACATCGATCATCATTAAAAAGCACACCAAATGTCACCTGCATAATTTAAGAATGCAGAGACATCTCAGTTGAAGTGCAAATACGATCCATGTCATATGAACTTTTCTGGGGCGTGCTGTTAGAGCTCTCCCACAAGAGGTAAATTTCAGTTTAACATAAAGAGTCAGGTCGAAAAGAGACCATCTGATCGAATGTTATTGTCCTAGGTTTGACGTAAAGTTTACAACCTGCATTGAGGGTATCAGACCTTATAAGTATTTAATTTCTTCTTGTTTAACAAACTTATGCTTTTTCGACAAACGCCAACGAGGATGAAAGGGTTTTAATACATGCTCGGGGGCAATTCTCAATGTTTCCTATACTCGGTACCTAGTAGAGTAATGACTGTTCAATCCGGTGATTCTTAATGTTCCCAATACTCAGTACCTAATAGGCTAAAAACTATTCCGTACAACCTCTATTGCACGATGACATGATACAACCAACGATCAAGATTGCATTTTTTACATACATGCTTGGCCACATTCCATACAACTCCTTCAACATATTGCAGACCAGACATTCATACATCATATTTTGCATAGATCAAACACTAATCGATACGACGAGCTATACTTCAGATGAAAACGCAATTCAACAATGACAATAAATGGAAAAAAAAAAAAAAACTATGACAATAAATTTGTAAATTATGAAACACCAAAAATGCCAGATCTCTGCTTTATCACCAATTAATCATTAATCAGATCGAAATCAGAGACATACATATACACATATAACTTTTCACCATGGATGGCCAATCAAATCATCCATAATAAAGATTGAGACATTATCATCAACATAAATCTTAAATCTAAAATCAAATCGAGAATTAATTAAAAAAAAAAAAAAATTTGAGATTGACAATGCGAGAAGATTTATGACCTTGTATGATCCATCAGGTTGGGGTTTGCCGAGACGCTTGATCTCTTCTTTCAATTTTCCGACCTCTTCTTCTACGTTCATGATGAAATGCTCTGTTTTTTTTTCCTCTTACTTGGTCACAAATGAGTTTTTCTTTATATGATTTGGATATGTAAGTATAAATATTTTAAGATAAGAAGGGTATTTATTCAACTTAGGTTTATACATGAAGGAATATTCTTTTTTTGGGGGTAAAAAGTAGGGGTGTATAAGACCAGCCCGATTCGCCCGACCTGTCAAAATCCGACCCCGCCAATATCTCCACTCGTCATGGTTTATTTTATAACTTTACTCGTTCGGGTTGGTAATTGGGCACCCGCAAATTTGAGTAAAAGTCATAATTTTAACTACAACCCGCTCAAATTCGTCCGCGTACACCTATGTGTGATGTACTTAGGTGTTTCTAAAATACTTGCGTAAGAAGATAACAGAAAGGGGAGGAATAACAGAGAGAAAGTTGAGGGAGAATAGAGTTTTCTGCCAAATATTTTATAATGATTACCATATCACATATAATAGCTACAAGACAAATTAGTAAAACTGCATGTGACTAAGCAGCTGACTTTGATGTAATAAAAAACGTTAAATAGATAAACAAAGTAAACGCATAGCAACTTAAGAAATAAGGGATAATCGGCTAAGATGTCAACACGTGTCGCGATCCAGAAGCCCCTGAACCTAGCCAAAACGACACCGTTTCTTCTCCATATAAAAGCGCTCCTTAGCCACTTTTAAGCCCCTCCAGTAGGATTCTTCCCTCTTCTCCTTCGTCTTCAATCCCTAATATCAATTTAGCCCTAATTTCATCCCCAATTGCTGATCTCTTCTCTTTCTCCTCTTGCAGGTATGTTACATTACCCCCCCCCCCCCCCCCCGGTGGAAAGGCCCTTGTCCCCAAGGGTCGAAAGCAAGAAACTTGGAGGTCAAATCGCTCAATTCTCCCAAGTCGCCTTCTCCGGTCCTCCTGTCGTCCACTGCACCATAATCTCCGGTACAAGTTTTCCTCTTTTTAACACTGTACGTTTATCTAGTACCATGTAGGGTTCAATTTGAAAATTTCCGTTGTCATCTGGTTTTGGTAGATCTGTAGACGAAGTAGCCGTAAATTTGAGTTTCTGTTTCAGTAATGAGACATGAAAAACTGGGTGAATCTGAGACCCAGGCGGTAGATCCAATTTGTATGCCACTGTACCAACTTTAGCTAGGATTTTGTAGGGCCCAAAGTACCTAGCTGATAATTTCAGATTTGTGCGCAAACTGACTGTGTTTTGCCTAAAGGGTTGAAGTTTCAAATAAACTTCATCCCCTATCTCAAAAGACCCACTCTCTTCTTGTCTGCATACAGTTTCATCCTCTGTTGTGCAGACTTCAAATTTTCCTTCATGACCTCTGTAATTCTGACCCTCTCAGCAATTAAATCCTTTACTTCAGTATGAGGACTGTCTAAGTAAGGATTTAAAGATAAATAAGCTGGTTGGTACCCATATAAAGCCTGGAATGGTGTCATTTTCAGGCTTGAATGGAAATTGGTGTTATACCAAAATTCAGCCAATGATAACCATCTCCCCCATTTCTTAGGACAATCACTGCACATGCACCTAAAATAAGTCTCCATACACTGATTTAGCCTTTCAGTCTGACCATCAGTTTGTGGATGGTAGGCTGAACTCATATCCAAACTGACCCCCAATAGTTTAAAAAGCTCCCTCCAAAAAGTACTTGTAAACACTTTGTCTCTATCAGTTACAATGCTGACTGGCATTCCATGCAGCTTGTAAATGTTGTCTAGAAATAGCTTAGCTACCTTCTCAGCAATATAAGGATGAGCTAAAGCTATAAAGTGATCATACTTGGTAAACCTGTCAATAATTACCAATATAACTACTGTCATCCCTCCTGAGTTAGGCAAACCCTCCACAAAATCCATTGATAAATGGGACCAAGCCTGTTCAGGTATGGGCAATGGTTGTAATAAGCCTGGATAAGGAGTGTGTTCAGGCTTATTGAGCATGCAAACCTCACAACCCTGCACAAAAGATGTAACATCTCCTTTGAGCTTAGGCCAGAAAAAAATTGCTTTTATCCTCATGTAAGTGCCCTGTATCCCAAAGTGGCCTCCATAAGAGGAGTTATGCATAGTAGATAGTATCTGATTCCTCAACTCTCCATCATTCCCCACACACAACCTCCCTTTGAATCTGATAATGCCTTGGTTCAAAGTAAAATCAGGAAACAATGTTTTATCAATGGACTTGACTGCTAGAATATTCAAAAAGAAGTCATCCTGCTTATAACTATCCTCCACCCATTTAACCCAGTTGGGTTGTACCACAGATACAGCCAAACATATACCATCAGCCCCTCTCTTAGAGAGAGCATCTGCCACCCTGTTTTCAATACCTCTCTTATACTGTAAGTCATAGTCTAAACCCAACAGTTTAGTGATCCCTCTCTGCTGCAATGTTGATGTCACCCTTTGTTCCAACAGATATTTCAAACTTTGTTGGTCAGTCCTTATGGTAAAGTAATGCCCTTCCAAGTAGTGTTTCCATTTAGTGACTGCCAATAACACAGCCAAAAACTCCATCTCATAAATGGAAAGCTGTTGATTCCTAGGGCACAAGACTTTGCTCAAGAAAGCAATTGGTCTCCCCTCTTGCATCAAAACTGCTCCAACACCAGTCCCACTAGCATCAGTTTCAACCACAAAAGGTTTGGAGAAATCTGGCAAAGCTAGTACTGGTGCTTGGGTCATAGCTATCTTCAGCTTCTCAAAAGCTGTTGTAGCCTCCTCATCCCAATGAAAACCCTCCTTCTTCAATAATTGAGTTAGTGGCTTACTGATCTCTCCATACCCTTTAACAAATTTCCTGTAATACCCAGTAAGGCCCAAAAACCCTCTAAGACTCTTAACTGTGGTAGGTACAGGCCACCTTAACATACTATCAATCTTAGATTGATCAGTACCAACCCTAGCCTTACTGATGATGTGCCCCAAATACTCCAACTCCTCTTTTCCAAATTCACACTTTGGTCTTTTTGCATACAACTGTTCTCTCCTCAATGTGGAGAGCACCAACTCCAAGTGATGCAAATGCTCTTCCCACCCTTGCTATAAACCAGTATATCATCAAAAAAAACTAATACAAATTTTCTGAGAAACTCCCCAAACACCTGGTTCATGAGTGACTGAAAGGTTGCTGGTGTATTGCACAAATCAAATGGCATCACTTTGAACTCAAAGTGTCCATGGTGAGTTTGGAAAGCAGTGTATGGTATATCAGACTCCTTCATCTTAATCTGAAAGTACCCTGACCTCAGATCTATTTTAGAGAAATAGGTAGCCCCAAATAACTCATCCAGTAGCTCATCAATCACTGGTATGGGATATTCATGCTTGACTGTCATAGAATTTAAGTACCTGTAATCTGTACACATCCTCTATGAAGAATCCTTCTTCCTTACTAGGATTACAGGTGATGCAAAAGCACTTTTGCTATGTTGAACCATGCCTGATTTAAGTAAATCACACACTATTTGCTCAATCTCATCTTTGAAAGCATGGGAATACCTGTATGGTTGTTGATGCCTGGGAATGCTTCCAGGTTTCAACACAATCTGGTGTTCTATGCACCTGTCTGGAGGCAAGCCTTTAGGTTCCTCAAACACATCCTTAAAGCTATCCAATAGTTCAGTTAATTCAGCATTTTCAGCAGCTACTTCTCCTTCTACTGTGATAGAGAACAACTGTCCAATCTCCTCTCTCTCATTTCTGGACAGTAGTTTCCTTAAGGATTCTGCTGAGATCAATTGACAGGAATTAGGGCCTCTTGTTGCTTGAAACATAACCCTATCCTCACCCACTTGTAGCTCAAAGGCCAACTCCTTGTATTTGAGTAGAACAGGGTTGTGGAGTTCTAACCAATCACTCCCTAAGATGAGGTGTATGTTGCCCATCTTCAGCAACCTAGCAGGAAAAGAGAAAGCCTTGCCCTGCATGACCCATGTAAACCCCTTTGCCTTTGATTACTAATCAGCTTCCTCCCATCAGCAACCTTGATCAACATGGGTGAAGCTGGTTCCACTTGACATCCCAACAACATTGCAATTTCCTCATCAATAAAGCTGTGGGTGCTCCCACAATCCACCAGAATGTTTAATTTCTGTCTTCCAAACTCCCCTTCAAGTCTGAAAATCTTAGGTCCAGCACTCCCTGTAATAGCATTTAGGGAAACTGAACCTAACTCCTCCGGGGGTTCCTCGAGAGATGCCAAATAAGCATCTTCTTCCTCATCAGATAACATCAGATAGAATAGTTTCTGTTTACACTTATGTCCAAACACATAAGGCTCATCACAATTGTAACATAGACCTCTTTCTCTCCTTGCCTTCATCTCTATAGGAGTCAGCATCTTCTTGTCACCAGTGTTTTGAGCTGGAATGGGTGGTGTGTGCTTCATCTGAGGTGCATCCACCCTCCTAGGAAGAAAATGGGATGAGTACACATGACCCTTTCCTCTAGGCTTTCTAATAGCTTCAATAGTCCTCTCCTGTTTCTTGGCCAACTCCATGGCCTCCTGTATAGAAACAGGCTCAAATAATGCTAAGAATGACTGCAATTCCTCATTCAAACCACTTATAAAACTTGCTATCACATAGCCTTCTGTAACTTCCCTCCCACTTATGATTCTCATGTAAGAAACCAACTCTTCAAACTTCTCAATATAAGAGTCTAGGGATCCAGACTGAGTGAGTTTGTTAAAATCAGCTATAATCCTAGATTCTTTCAAATCCTCAAACCTTGCAGCCACTAGTTTCAAAAACTTACTCCAATCAGAATTATATAACATTTGGCTGTAGTTTTGAAACCATAAAGAAGCTTTTCCTTCAAAGTTCATAGAAGCAAGTGTAACTTTGTTGGAATCTGATATATTAGGCACCAACCTAAAATACCCATTGCACTTAAGCACCCAATCTCTGGGATTGGAACCATCAAATCGTGGAAAATCAACTTTCGGAGTTGGATTTATACCTTGTATGTTCAT
Organism: Misopates orontium; assembly: GCA_946800315.1. Classification (NCBI taxonomy): domain Eukaryota; kingdom Viridiplantae; phylum Streptophyta; class Magnoliopsida; order Lamiales; family Plantaginaceae; genus Misopates; species Misopates orontium. The sequence continues at coordinate 3,054,547 of OX326948.1, read as the reverse complement.
CGTTGGCTGTGTCACCTCCATGACTTGTCTGTTGTTGGTTCTGTTGGGATTTTGTGTTGCTGACGCCTGTGGTTCTCTTGCAGTTGGGAAATCAGGAAACACCGGTCTCTCCCGATCCTGTGCCTCCATCCTCTCCACCAGTTTCGACACCTGGAGCTGGATCGAAGACAGTGCTGAGTTTACTGAAAAGTGCCTTTCTTCACTCAGAGTGTGTTGATCCTGCAGTGTGTGGTTGATCATCGATATCTGATCCTGCAGATTATGTTCTGTTGATTCGCGCCGTACACTTTCAGTTTGTAACGCAAGTTCTATGGATTTTTGAGTCTTCTATCTTTTTTTGGTTTTCTTGTAACTCTTTCAAACGTGTGTCTACCATTGTAATAATAATAACCCAGAATATTGGCTCTGGATACCAAATGTGATGTACTCAGGTGTTTCTAAAATACTTGCGTAAGAAGATAACAAAAAGGGGAGGAATAACAGAGAGAAAGTTGAGGGAGAATAGAGTTTTTTGCCAAATATTTCATAATGATTACCATATCACAATTCTGATACATATAATAGCTACAAGACAAATTAGTAAAACTGCCTCACGTGACAACATGTGACTAAGCAGCTGACTTTGATGTAATAAAAAATGTTAAATAGCTAAACAAAGTAAACGCATAGCAACTTAAGAAATAAGGGATAATCGGCTAAGATGTCAACACGTGTCGCGATCCAGAAGTCCCTGAACCTAGCCAAAACGGCACCGTTTCTTCTCCCTATAAAAGCGCTCCTTAGCCACTTTTAAGCCCCTCCAGTAGGATTCTTCCCTCTTCTCCTTCGTCTTCAATCCCTAATTTCATCCCCAATTGTTGATCTCTTCTCTTTCTCCTCTTGGAGGTATGTTACACTATGGTTTGTATATTTGTAGAGAAATTAATTCTTAACGTACTTATTGAATTGGTTGTGCTGATTAATTTGACCGCCAATAACAAATAAATATCTTAAAGTAAACATACTCAAACATGAAAGCGAGCGTGACATACAACTTAAAAAATAGCTCTAAACACACTTTTCAAAAATCACAAGTTTTCAGGATATATATATATGGGGGCACATGAATATGTTCAAGGTTTCAAGCGTGTTTGTCTCACATTTCGACACCGAGAGACAAACTAGGTTGACGATGCACTAGCGAAGGCCGTACATAGATAGACGACTTGTGATAGTTTATTGTGATAAATGCCCTATATAGCTAGACGATAGATAGTTTATTGTGATAAATGCCCTATTTAGCTTTAATCCTTCATCTAGTCGAGCGTTTTGTGTACTTATGTTCGGTGATCATTTTCGTTTAATGCATGTAACCTAGTGTACATTACGAGTGAATAAAATTTCTCTCTTATGCCACTAAAAGAGTAAAAGATCATAAGTTTCTAGATTTTCAGTCATCTTAGTCCATTATTTCCTAAAATGATTCTAATGTATCTTTTAGATATTGTTGCATGTAACTTAAGTTGTGCTAATTTTAACCCCCACACCATCCCACCCCTTCATTTTGAATTATTTACTATTATGAGCATTATCCCTTAATCACAATTCTCAAATGAATGAGAGTAAATAAACGAATTTAGATAAACTTCTGGGGGCTCAACGCAATTAACCAACCCCCACAGTTTTCATTTTGTCCCAAAAGGCGCCAGTGGCAAATTCAGTAAAATTCTCCTCTCTCTGTTCTTCTTCGTCTCTCTCAAATTCATGTACGGATCATCATCATCGTCGATGAACAGCAACGTACAACGCATGCTGCACCAAGGTACAAGCTCCGCAGCGTACATCGACGAAGAAGACGAGGACGACGTCGTTTTCATCTCCACCAAGGACGAGGACGATGATATCGACAATTTTTCGTCTCAGATTAGGTATGAAACCCCTGGCGACTCTCACGGTCTCGGTGTTATGGACGATTTTGCCCCTAACGCGATCTACGGCTCCGATGTGGCTTCTCCTGTTGCCGGCGAATGTGTCGCCGATCAGCTGACGCTGGCGTTTCGAGGTCAAGTTCATGTCTTCGACGGCGTTTCGCCTGAGAAGGTATGTGAAATGTTTTGGTGTTTTGTAATTCGTTTTTGAGTAGAATTGTGTGTTTTTAAGTTCGTCTATTTTGAAAATCTCGATGAAGTTGTTGTGAAATATTGAGGAATCATTAGCCTTTGTTTGTATGTTTGTTTATTCAATTAACTGCAATTCGGTGTTTTTGAAGTTTATTATATTTGGATTTTGCTTAGCTGGTGAATTAGTAATGAGTTGAGTTGAGTTATCTTGTTGGTTTAGACTCGCATTCGGCTGAAATTAGGTTTACTATTGAAAAGAAAGTCTTGGTGGCAGTTTTCGTGCTCCATTTGGTGTAATTCTCGAGTTATTGGCATATTTATGAAGCTGAAATGCATGGTTTCTCAATGTGTGTTTGCTTATGTATAATAACTCTCAGTTGCAAGGTTCATAAGCTCATTTTGCTCATTACTGGTTTACTCAGGTTCAAGAAGTATTGTTATTGTTGGGCGGGTATGAGTTGCCAACTGGTATTCCTATCCGAGGAACGACTCCTGAAAACCACAGGGTAGAAACTGGTTCATTTTTCGATCACTGGAGTGTGTTAGCATGATATCGAGTTAACTGTTGTTTTCACTTTGCTCTTTTGCATTTGCTTCAATAGGACTTGGGTGATTACCCGGGGAGGTCAAGTCACCCACAAAGAGCTGCTTCCTTAAAGCGGTTCAGAGAAAAGAGGGAAGGGCGGTGTTTTGATAAAAAGATTCGTTATAATGTGCGCAAGGAAGTTGCACTCAGGTAAAAGAAAAGAAGAAAACTTGATGATCATTTTCTACTTATGTACCTACTTCAGCTCGTAGTTGTCGGTGTCTGGCATGATGAGAACTTTTTACATGAATAATATTCATGATTTCTTTTTTCACTGTCGCTGGACTTGTGGAATAGTTTGCCATCATGTTGTTGACCCCTTTTTTTATTGTTTAAGAGGATATTTGGAATAGCTTCAAGAATGAAATTTATTTGGAAAAATTAAACTTTCTAGTCCGGAGATTTTTCTTGTGCTTCTTTTTATTTCTCAGATACGTGATGGTTACTAACTTCTCCAAAAATCACCAGTTTCACTTCATTGTAATCTACTTCTGAGATATGACTTCTTTTTAATGTCTGTTACAAAAATGATTACCAAATATGCAAAAAGCACTACAATCTTGGACTTTGAAACCTATAAGTCTATTTACGGAGATGCTTCAATTGTGTAAAACTTAGTGGTCAACAGAAGTGAATATAGACATACATACTTATTTCTACAATGCATTTTTGAATCTCTGGTTGTTAAAGTTAATTTGGATACTACTCCTTTAGTTCCTGGCTCTCATGGTCCGGCGAAATAATTCTTTTATTTTATTTTCTTTCACATGGTTTCATACGGGTTGTCCAGGAGTTCAGATTCAATTTTATTATGTTGACATGGAATCTGTTATCGGTGATGCAGGGTTTGATAAGGGTTGTTATGCCTTTATAGTTAATCTGCTTGGTTTGTCATTCAGTGGGTCAGTTTTAGGAAAATGTGCAGTGTCCTACTTATGGTGAGGAGTGAAAAGCCTTCGAAGAATCTCAAGTATAAGATACCTGGACATTGGACAATAGTTGTATACGCCTATAAATATGATTTTTTTTTAATCAAGGAACTAATTAAAAAAATTGTACCCTTTCACTTTCTTGTTATTTGTATGGTTGTTTGTGCATTTAGATTCGTCTAGGTCATCGATGTGTGGTACTTGCGTGAGGGTTCTTTTTTAAGAGCTAATTTGAGAAGTACGAGGACTTCCATATATCAAAATATATCCTTATCTTTTCTATTTGCAATGTGCCAGGATGCAACGCAAGAAAGGTCAGTTTATGTCCTCCAAGTCGGTTCCTGATGAACCAGGTTTATCTTCTGCAGATATGAATGGAAGTTCTGTCCAAGAAGAACAGGAAACCTCGTGAGTGCCAAGCTTTCTAAAAGAAGATTTCTTTTTGCGTTACTTACTTGCATGTGCTCCTAAATAGACTCGTGTGTGATCCAGCTCCATTATATTGGTGTAGAATCTTAAATAATTGAGTTAAATTAAAGTGGAGTGACATAGATCTCCTTTTTAGACAGTAGGCCATTCTGACGCTTTAGAAAATAAGGCTTCACTTTCTTGAATTTCGACAGATGCCGGCATTGTGGAATTAGCTCGAAGTCCACTCCTATGATGCGACGTGGACCAGATGGACCCAGGACACTTTGCAATGCATGTGGTCTCAAATGGGCCAACAAGGTTTGTGTGAATCATCTATATTTTTTAGATCATTGCCTCGTGAGTATGATGTTCTTAATGCAATTTGTTTGTGTCTCAAAGGTACCATTTTACCATTATAGTAGTGTTTGACTAGAAAAGAGGCATGTGCATGACACGCTCTTTGGTCAATTTCTCTTAGGATTTTAAACCCATCTGGCAAATGAAAGCTGTGCTCTAGCTATAGTACTGTCATGGGATCAAAAATTTGCCCTAGAGTGCTTGGTTCTAAGTGACTATTCCTATCTAGGTTAGTACGACCTAAACTTAGGTTATTTGTAGCACGTATGAGTAGGACTTGGAACATGGCATGTAGCTTCCTTTCCACATCTTTTTTTCTCCTGGTTTATGAATCTATGTTTGTTGCATGTCGTGAGCTTTTATTTCCTCTATGGGGTTAGTAAATGTTGATATCATTGTCAACTAGTTTTACCTTTTGACAACTTTGGCCTAATGAATCTGAAGTCTTCTCGAACTATTTTTGCATTTCACCTTACTTCTTTCTTTTTTGATACTTTTTGTGTCTGGACTCTGGAATATGATTTTCTTGCTTTTAGATTTCGATTGTCTGGTAGGTTCTTCAGTTTAATATATTTCAAAACTACGGAATCAGTATCTTGTCATCATAACTGATTCTTACTGATTAGTGATACCATTACACAATAATAGAAAGTCTTTTTGGATACGGACCATCATCACATGTTTTAATTTTTCTTTTTCAAGTATCGTCATTTATCCTCCGTTGTAGAAAATATATTTATTGCTGCTTCGATTAAACTGTACACTTCCATCATACAGGGAGTTCTAAGAGAACTTACAAAAACTCCGACTATCGGAATGCAGCATCATGACATGCAGGCTACTGAAATAGTATGTAATGTCAACATTTCAGTTTAAGTTACCATTTTGTAAAGAATATATTTCAGTTTTCTCGGTTTCTGCTGTTCATTTTGTCTTTTTCACCTGCGCAGCTAAACGGTCAAGCTCATGGCCAAAGTATCATAACACCTTCAGCTAATGTCACTATATCTTCTAATGGTGACTGCTAATCATTGGCTGCTCAATGGTAAATAACAAATTACTTCCCCTGCAACCATTGCGCTTCAAACTTTAACTGAGATTGGTACCTAACAGGAGTATGGAGTTAACCTGTACAAAATCTGAACTTTGTGTTTTCTGTATTGACGGTGAGATGTATTAATATACCAGATATGGGAGCTTTTGTCCTTTTTGTTTCCATAGTTTGCCATTTATGGTGGAACCAGTGGAACCAGATGCACGTTTGATGCTTCTTCAGAAAATGAATATAATGCTAATACACATCCTTTGTTCAAAGCTTGCAGGCATGTTATCTCCAGCTTTTCTGTTTCTGAAAACTATATATATATATATGTATGTGTGTGTGTGTGTGTATACTCACACACGAACATGTGTGTGTGACAGAAATGTGCAGAAGTACAATATTTATTGTCAGTGGTGATTTCAACCCATTAGAGATAATTGTATTAGCATTAGCATTTTAAGGACGTTTATATACTAACAGAAACTACGTAACGAGAAAATGTCAATTTATTGAAAAATGTGCATACTCTTTCTTGGTCATTGATTTGTGTACCTCTTTTGCATTTTTCATCCGTCAAATTTAGCTTTTAGAGGAGTGTAACCATTTTTAATAGTTGGGGGTTCTTTCCGCTGTGTAGGTTATGGACATATTGTGATAGACCTATAGGTTGAGAGTCTTAGTGGAATTTACCTCACACTAAAATAGATAAAACAGCCGTATCGGTAGTCAGTTGGTTGCTACGTTGTATATATTTGTGTGTTAGAAACTGCAAAATGCAACTTATCTTATATGTTATGATGATTAGGCTTTATGCTTTCGCCCACCTTGACATGCCCCAAATTCTGATCCTCCTAGTTGCCAAATGATATCACTTAAAGAGCTTTGCAATGAAATGATTCAACTATATGACACTTGTTCAGTTAGATCATTTTCCCTGGACCATGTTTTTTATTAGCAGATACTTGCGTTTTTGTCTTAGCTACAGCAGGGCGTACCACACATAACGTGTTGGACCCATGCAGGAATTGACATATCAGTTGTTTTTTATTAACAGAAATGAAGATTCAACGAACATAGGTGAAAAAAAGATTCATTTTTTTCAGATTGGCCATCAAAATAGCACAAAATAATGTATCTGACTACATCAAAATAGGTTTCAGTTAAGAACAAATACCTGCTATACAGAAGCATTTCAGTATCGGGAAAAAAGACATCGAAAATACAGATCTAGAGTTGTCGAAACTGCTCGATACATTTGACACAAGCAAATGAAACAAAGAATTGCAACAAAAAGGCAGTGAGCAATAGCTCCTATTCTTATTGGAGCTTTCTACAAAGCAACGCATTCATAACAAGCAATGAATTAAGGGAAGAGGTATACTATATAAGAGTTAGAAACCAATGATCATGTTTTCACTTGGGGCCACATTAAATAGTAATACGAAGGCACTGCATCCACAAAAATAGACTCCATTCGGCCTTTCCTATCAAGAATACTGGGTTTTGGAGGATCCAATGAGCATGCACGGTAAATTTGATCCTTAGCATCCTGGCTAAAACTGCGTATCAATTGTTGGATAAAGACTATTACGTCCCCCACCATTATAGTCTGCATATAGCTCCCCAGAATTAGATGATTTACGTGACTTGGGTTTTCTGGGAGAAGCACTGTATGAGTCAGTTGAACTACTGCTGTACATAGATGAGTTTGGAAGCCCACGAATCTTTGGCAGCCCAGTCGTGTCGGTACCCACACTGTAGCCTCTCTCGACTGACTCGGCTTCAAGTGGCAATTCATCCAGGGTCTACATAATAAGGAAAACAATTCATTTTGGTAGCAGTAAAAGCTTTATGCAAGAATACAAAAGGGTGAGAAGTGAACAAGCTTTTAATATCCAAAAAATCATCACCCATAAACTGGTTTATTGATGCTTATTTGATCGGCTCATTCAAGACGCTGACGAGACGTAAAAGATGAGAATTTATTAGTTTTTTGCAACGATATGCATCTAATCTCGATTCCTTTCAAGATATTAAGGCACAATCAATAATTTTAATCACGAAATTTCCCATATGCATATTCGCTTCCAACGAGTCACTATCTGCACTTGAAAATATTTAGAAAGCATGAGTTATGCTCAAATACAATCCTAAAAGTTTATGTGAGAACACCATCCTAAAGACTACTCTTAAAATGATTGAGTTATCAATTATTTACTACAAGTTCTGATAACAAACTCTAATATAGCTAAAACTTACTTGAAAAGCCTGCTGCAGGACACGAAGTGTCTCTCGGGTACGCTTTCTCTTCATGGACACCTCATCTGGTTCCTGCAACATCTGTTCAAACATGTCGTCTCTGCCAACATAAAACAATATGTAAATTCAGCAACAACATTATTGATCAAGAAACTTCCAGATACGATAGAGTCCAATTATATAACACTCAATCATAACTCGTCTAATAGAGAGTATTACACATCTCTACTCTGGTAGAAGAACCAAAATTTGATAAACTCCTCAGGAGAGGTACTCCTAAAACTTGAAGTAATGATGAGAAAGGAAAGGAGGATAAAATTTTCAAATTCCTCATCGAGTTTTTGGGTAGATGAACAGAATTAAAGTGAAAGAACAGTGTTTTAGTCTATAAGATAGTCATTACAATTTTAGATCATGTTTCTATATTTCATTATTCAGCACAAAATATTAAAGCTTCTCGAAATGGGAAATACCTGTAGAGCTTTTCAATAAAAACGTTGTGGAGCTCACGCTTCGTGTGATTTACCTGCAACATTACAATAAATAACAACAAAGATGATGCAATTATTGAACAAATATCTGAAAACAGTCCAATCACAAACAAGACCCAACAACTTTTGACATAAGCGACCCACACAGACAGCAATAAGAGGTAAAACAAAATGAATAATGGGCTTTTGTTTGAGTACTTTCATATATTGAATGCAGAAATTTTCCCAGCTAAATGCTTTCAGGCAATGAGAAACAACACAAATAAACATTTTAATTGAACAGAAAAAGGGTCGGCAGCTGAGCAGGTGACATCCACGATTTAACAAATGGCTTCTCAATTAGAACAAAAAGAATCATAAAAGGTGCATAGTTGCTACGTACTATAGACCAACCCCCCATACTGCTACAAGTCAAAGTTGATGAGCTTATAACAAAAACATTTGAAACATTAAGCAAAACAATGTAACTAGGAGAAAATTCAAGGAAATTGAAATAAGACCATTACCAGGAAATGCATAATTGCTTTTGGAACAGAATCCTCAATGTTCTTTCGCACAATGTCATAATATGACTTTAGCAACAGCTTTGTAATCTCAATAGCCTCTTGATCAGAAGCCGTTTCTGATGGTCTCAACACGCTAGGGGGCTTTAACAGAATATTAAAGAAAAAAGGTTAGCATGACGAGCAGGAGAATTAAGCTTGTACATAAGAATATGAAAACAATACTTTGGATCTACACCTCTCTCAACTGAATCATTGAAATGCCCTGGTCAATGATCTGAACAGGCTCACTAAATGGCTTGGTGGTCGGGTTCTCTTTGACAGATGTGCGGTTGTCATGTCCACCAAATATTGATGATATTCCCCAAGCTGAACCAGTATTGCTGACTGATAATCATTAATTATAGCAACACAATCACTTTAACAATGAAACACCCCATCGATTATCAGATAAAATAAACAATTCAGCCACTTATTCACATATAAATGCAGCTAAAAGGTATGTTCAAGCTAGAGCGACTAAAATATTAGCAATGGACTTTCTACATTAATCTGCTTTTAGCTGTAGAAAAGGAAAAATTGAGCAACACAGATATTTGGAACACTTGACAGAAATGAAAATGATAATATTACCAGCTGGCGCAGTTTTCTCGGCATCTGCAACAGATCGAACACCCTTTTTTGTCATGGAAAGAGCAGCAACAAAGAAGTGAGTCAGTCTGAATAACATAAAACCAAACTTCATGCTATGAGAAAGGTTGGCAACAGGTAACTTACTTGCTCAGGAACAATTCCATTCATGTGTCTGGGAAGAATAGCTCGAGACTTGAGACTTCTCTCTGAATTTGGTGCTTTATCAGCATCTCCCATATCCTAATTGATAATTAAAATATGGACTAATGAACGATTCCTGTAAACATGCAAATTTATAGATTTAAAAATTTCATATACCTTCTGCCTTGAAATAGGGGCAGAAATCCTGGACGACTTGACCTGTTGCGACGCAATCTCTACAGCTTTACTGCCCCCAACAAAATTTGGATGGGAAGTATTTATGTAATCCACCTGCACAAAAGAATATCATTCCAGCAACCTATGGTTTATCACGGGGAAAAAAAAGTAGAAGTAAACAAAGCATATGGCTCGGTGATTTGGACTCTCTGATGGATGTTAAAATTAAAATGCAGCCAGATTCTTTAGTCACATCTCGACAAAGCAATTTTTTTTATTACCAAAACATGTCCTCCAATGATAAAATAAAGCAAATTGAAAGGACCCTAAAAGCTGAATTTAGAATGGTTAGAGAAATTGTGATTGTTTATTCAGCTAATAACCCAATTCACAAAGAATCGGGCACACTAAATAATTTTGGTAAAAAATTAAGCAATTAAAGAACATAACAGACATAAACAGAGCGGTGAATTCTGGTGGAATTTCAAAGTTATGTCAATATAAAATTCGTTTTCACAAGAACAAAACAAAACTACTGAAACTAAAGTGTGTGATAAAGTTAGAAAATAAGTTTTAAGCAGTAGATTAAGCTAGGGAACCCATTGTGAGTCACAGACAACAGCCTCCTAAATCAAAAAGTTACTCATCGAGTCCCGAGTTCTTTATGCGGAAAACGGAGGGAATATTACTGCTAATTTGAATTAAACAATATTCTTTTGATGGCTGAGTTACGACGCATTGGTGATACAATAAACTTAATAAAGAGATACAACATTGGCATTGTTAGTTTAAGAGAAAAAAAAAAAATTGGCATTGTTACTGAAAAACAAATATAAAAGTCAGTAAGGAAAGTAATAGGATGAGAAAATATTAGGCAGGAAGCTAAACCATGAAGAGTTGTGTGGCATTAGTATTCTAGAAGACCCAGTAATACAAGATACTTTTCACACCAAAAAAATGCTAGAGATAAGTTTAGTTTTCCTAGGGAAAATTATGTGATCTATGGCAGGTATAAAAGAAAAATTGTGCACAAATGAAAGGAGTGGAAAAACAGACAAAAATAATGAACTGTCACTGTTGACTGATATGCTTGCACATGCTCAGGGGACTGTACTTATGTATGCTCATGCCTGTCATAGCACCAAAAACTAACCAATGACAGAATAAGAATTATCATAAATCGTGAAAATTATCGATATAGGACATTGACAGAAAATATTTAGAATAAGTTACCACGACCACTGTGAAAAGAGGCTTTGTAGCATTGTGTCCAAGGTGCATATAAAGAACAGAGTGAGAGAAAATAAGGCGAGCATCACAATGCAAATCATGATGCATATTACCTCCATTTCAATAAGGTGTTGTATCATTGCCTTGGATGGCTCAAGACCATCTCGCAAAAAATTTCCAATGACCTCATCCATTCGTTTTCTCAAGACTGGAAATCGTTGGAGCTCATTTACCATACAGCGATGGCTCATCTAAAAGATCACAACTAGGTCAGTGTCCATAAACAAAGATAAAATGGACCCACTTCCCCGAAAGAAATTTGCCTATAAAAGAAATACCTTGATCAGCTCGTCATAAATGAATCTAGCACACTGAAGACTTGGATCCAACAAACGAGCTATTTGTCTTCTAACAAGAACTTCAAAAGGAACCTACATGTTCGTGTTTAGTTTGCACATTATACATCACTCTGAGGCCAAAATTCCAGATACGGCTGGATCAGAAATTTTCTTAAATAGGAAGTTTGGTGCTAAAACTTACTTCTGGCACAAATAATGCAGACCTGGGACCTGTTGCATTTTGAATGGCAGTGCGGATATCATCATCAGTTAAATCCTCACAAGGATCTACATCCTGCAGAAAACAGATTATACAAACCGTTTGATATCAAAAGACATCCAGTAGCCCAAAAATCAACGGAATTAACTTCTAGGTAAAGTATAAAAGAATAAAGTCCAGACGAACAAAATGTACCTGACACTCAGAATAGGTTTAGAGTAAACAAGATGTCAATACAATTAACATCATTGGCTAATATTTTACCGCTATAGGTTGTTGCTATGCAAATGAAAGACACAACACTACAGTGTGTCAGATACTGTTTACTTATATTATCATTTCTCTTATATAAATATTTTGCCTTTGACCTCTCTGTTGCATTCACGCAAAGAAGCACTTCATTATCTCTCCACGTATTTTTCTTGACTAATTGCAAAAGGAACATCTGCATGCAGTTACAGATTCAAACAAAAGGACAATTGAGTCTCAACCCAATTGTGGCCACATTGACATTAGGACAATAACTAGGCAGAGCAACTTTTAGGAAATCTCAGTTACATTTTCTCTCACTTGAGAAACAATATGTCAGACTTTCCAGTCTTAAGATTTTTAATAGTATGTCCATAAAATTAAATAAACAAAACAGACCTCTAAGCTCTTGACAAATATATTTTGGAAAATGTAATGGATTCTTGCTCCACCCGACAGCTCTAATGTTGACATTTCTTCATTCTTTCCATCTATCATCGAAGAGAATGCTGCATCCAGGAAAATAAAATCTTCATTAACTATCTGGCATTATTTAATTAATATAGGATGCCAAGTAACATCATATGACCCCAAAACAAACAAACTTTTTGGTGTCAATATGCACTTTGTGACAGAATATAAGATAAACTTTAATCTCTACCAGATCCGTGATTTTTAACAGTGAAATATGACACAAAGAAGAGGAACTTTAAAATTGGATAACCTATCATAAAAATAAATGTTTTGAGCCTACGAAGACCAAATACCAGACTGCTCATAAGTGGTTTGATCAATTTGCAGTCCAACATGAAAGTACATATGGTGGACATGTGCAAGCATTAACGAGTACAAGTGCGTCCTAGACTATTCTGATATTGTTATAATAGATATACATAGGCCACATACCGTCAGAGTATTTTGAAAGAATGTTGAGTAGTAGTGCTCCTTGGCCAGCCTGTTCATCAGGTAGAAGATTGTTAAATAAGAGTTTGTAGTAGAGTAGCGTCACCAACAGGAATATGAGATGGGATCATATTTCAAAGCATAATTCCAAACTTATCCTACGAACTAAGTTAATTTGTAGTTACTTCTAACGAGCCATTAACAGTAAATGATCAGCGTGAGAAAAGATAAAAGTGAAACTTACAGAATCTACTCTCTCCATTTCTTCCTAAATGCAAGAGTCTATATAGGTTTAAAATTAGACTAGTAATAAACATCTTGCTGCAAATTAACACATGACAATATAAAAACCACAATTATCAAGAGAACCTTTGATTCAGTGATTTCACCATAGCTGGCATGCTCCTTTGCTACAGAAACCAGTGCAGCACTAATGCGTGACTTTAATCCTGGAAGAAGTGTCTTAATATGTTGTACCAGAATCTGTAATAACAAGGGGAGTTTATATCATATAGCTGAAATCACAGTAAAAATATTATTCAGAATCAATTTGGTAAAAATGCAAAAGAGCTTCAAACAAAATGGCACGAATTGTTTTCTTCCCCAAAGAGAACTTATGTATGAAATCTTAAATATTGCGTAGAGGTATTTCAGTATATAAGCGCTGCCGTGCGCGAGAAAAAGGCAGATGGATAGGAAAAGTCACATTTTGTTATTATATGAATACTTTTGCAAACGTAGGTATTCATGATGATATGCCCCCAAAAAAGGCTGTATTAAAAACTCAAATATCAAGCACAAGAAAGTGGATGGCACATGAACAGAATAACTACGTTATGCTCAAGGTTAATAGAAAGATAATAATCAGTTCAAGAATTAGACATGCTTCCTGATGCAAGTGGAAAAAGGAGAGTCAAAAAGACTCAAGTGAGAATCCTTCTCAATGAGCTACCTGGTTCAATTTCTTGGCCAACTGAGGGACTCCACAGCGCTCAGCAAGCTCATTATACACCTATAAAGAGGTTAAATTAAAACCACTCATGTATCAAATGGAAGAAGGAAAACAATTTAACAGTTAACAAGATGTAAAGGTCATACTGGACGACTGCGGAAGAACTTCTCTTCTGCTATCAGTGCATCTTTGATGCTCCGGTTCAACGAAATATCCTGTTCGATTATGTTAAATCAATATCAGTGGAACAATTTGCAGCTTTGATGCAACATATCATCTTAAAACATAAGCTTTTGGAAATTAATGTCCTTTCGTCACATAGCTCATGTTAGCACCTTTTGCCTTGCTTGTCTAGAACTAAGAGATTGTGAGATATTAGGATCGGATAACTCATCCAGTTCAAGTATGACAATGGAGGCAATACTTGGAGATTGTACTTAAAACAATCAAGTATATGAAAATTATTACTTCGTTATTGTAACGTTAACATGTCGTCAATGGTACATGAAGACTTTATCTCAGAGTTGAGGAAGGAAAAGTTATTTAGCTTCTCAACAAAAATCATGATGTAGCAATTCGCATATAAGTATTAAATTCAAACTTAAAAACATAATACACAAGAAAAGCAAGACCAGAAAACGGAAGAAATCCTTCTACAACCCGAATAAAGGTTTACGAGGCATAATCATCATAAAAGCAAGAGAAATCAAGAGGCAATAGGAGTTTTCTACTTTCTATAAGCTCAAGAATCTATATCGCAATAATAATAACATCACTTGAGACATGTGTAGTACTCAAAAGAACAAGACTAATTAACATATATTAGAAGGACCAAGTGTGCAGAAGAAAGATTCAAGCAGTAGAACAACAAGATATCAGATCTAGCATGAAAATGTTAAATCAACCAGAGTAAAGAAGTTCTCGCCTAGTACCAAAAAAAAAAAGAGAGATAAAAAAAGACATAGCAGGGTATGCTATGACAATTACAACGTTCACCAGTTGAAACATAGAAAGTAACCTCTTGACTGCGATTCACAACACCCACATAACCGAGCCGAAGAGGAATCACTTTTCCGAGCAAGAAGTTTCGGGCATCAGTGCCCCGATCCATTATATCCAACTGAAGCAGCAAAGAAATAGAGTCATATTGAGAAAATAAGGCAAAAATTCACATTATAGCACCAGATAAAAGGTTTCTTGTAAACTGCACCTTTGTTATTACACCGATTGTTCTGTAACCTGCAATTGGATATTTCTCAGCATGAGTCCAGATATCAAAAAGATAACTTTCTATTGAACTGATATTGATGTTTCTTTTCCAGATGAACAAAGTCAATAAGAGCAGGACTCACCATCAGGATCGGCAATCCCAGCCATCTGAAGGGCATCTGAGTTTGCCAGATCAGAATTAGCTGGTGTCACGGCCAATATCAGGCAACTTGCTACTTTAATATATGACATTATCATTGTTCTAATCCGTGCTTCAATATCAGAAGGCTGATCACCAACAGGAACTTTTGTTAGGCCCGGAAGATCCACAAGTGTAATGTCAAGGACATTAGGTGAAAAAATCTTTAAGCGGATCTGTTTGTCAGTAACACCTTTGTTTCCTCCAGCTTCTCTCTCGGTTTCAGCCTAAACAAAGTACAGGAGGTCAAAAAATAGCAGATCAGACAAATCAACAGTGCAGAGACTAGAGAGAAAAAGAAACAAATGTTAGCAGAAGAACCCACTGAAAGAAAAATCCAGAGCAGCAAAAGGTAACATGAGTTAGGTTTTATCAAGACTTGCATTATCAAAAAAGAAAAAAGTAACATCTACTCTTAATAAACTAAGTGATATCCATTTTATCCCTTCTTCACTCTCCAATGAACATTATCTGGCCCATCAGTTGATCACTTGGTTGGCCTACTCCCTGGATCATTTATTTTGTGTTAAAACCAAAATATCCAGCTACAAGGACTAGTTTATGTTATAAAAGAGACATGCTTTCAGCACGAATAAGATAACTGGATTCTTTTACATTTGGAAAGCCCTGCAACTAGGATGTAAACCCCAACGAAAACTTGTATACAGGAAGCAAGATTAATATTAAATATAAACAATGAAAAAGAGACTCAAGCGAGAAGAGGCAGTATGATGAAGTGTGCCATAGGAGATCACACAGAGAACCCTTTCAATCAGTTTGAGATCAGAACTAGCAGTTCTGAAACTAAAGCTTCACAGGGATTAGCAGATGCTTAGTAAATATCCGGAAAATAGAGAGTATGGACACTTCAGATTTATTGTACACCAAAGAAGTCATGCAAAACAAGCCAATGCAACATCAGGGATTCAGATTTCTGCTCTTATTCACATATTTGCTTTATCAAACTCAAAATATCCAGTTATGGCGCATAATATATTTATCACTGAGAGAACCAAGACGATGACAAGTATCACACGTTTATCCATGCGTACTGCAAACCAAAGCCTAAGTGATTCCAAAACTCAAGTTTAATGGTAATCTTTTCTCTAATCTCAAACAGCTAAAACGGTGGTCTCTCCTCAATCTGAGAGAAATCACTTCAGAGTAGTCGTGGAAAAAAGGTAATCACAAATAGTGATTACATCAATTATCACTTCCAAAAATCATGTGAAATTATTCCTTCGGTATGATTATCCAGAAATAATAAAACACAGACAAGCATTGCTCAAAGCCGGAAAGCGCACATAGAAAAACCGTTCTCTATCTTTCCAGCGCAATTTAACACTACGCTAACCCAGATTCCTCGAAGACGAATAGGCAACCGTACCCTCGATCATGCATGTACACACACACATTTCCATAAATCACACCAACAGAGACTGAAACTCGTGGCCTCGATCCCCCGACATCCCAAAAAAATCCTAAAATCCTGATTGCGATTAAAAAACACACATGTTTACCAACACTTCGCCAGGCATTACACATCACAGAGGCGAGCTTTAAGCTTAACACTTCACTAAATCTTTACATCAAATTAAACACAAATCACAACAAAGCACACACATCAAATCACCTGAATCTCCCTGCGAATTTCGTTAAAATCATAAAACTTCTTCCCCGGAACATGCAAAAACTCTCCCCACTCCTCCTCCGTTCCGTCGCCCTTCCTCTTCCTCTGCACGAGCTGCAGCACTAGCGGACGGCGCGTGCAGATATCGTTGCCACGCGGCAGAAAATCGCGCCCTACGAGCGCCTCCAGCACGCTACTCTTACCGCTGCTCTGGCTGCCGACGACCGCCACCTGCGGCAGCTCGATCGTCGATTGACTGCCGAGCTGCGCGAAAATGTCCTGCAGCTTGTTCACTATCGGAATCACCGAGTGTCCCAGCGCCGCCGCCGGCGATGAACCGTTGCTCGGCGCCGTCGCCGGAGCTTGCTCCTCCGCCATTAAATTGACTCAGTTAATTGCGTGATATTGTGGTGTTTATCGGATTGAGATCTGGTGTTGGGGATCGGAGTTGAAAACCCTAGGTAGGGGTTTGTTTGTTGATTGGGCGGTGGATGAGAGAGAAAGGGCTTTCAAGTGTGGTTTTTAGAGAGAGAGAGTAAATTGAGGATTTTGAATTTGTTATTTTTACTTGGAGAAGGGGGTGAATTTTAAATTATCAAAGTATTAATTTAATTAATATTGATAATTGAAGGTGTCGTGTGGTTAATGATTTAGACATGGTGGTGGATCGGGTACACCACTACTCAAATCATAATCAACAATATTTGTGAAATAGTTTTTGTTTTTTGGAATATTTCTTTGCCACTTGATGTTCTTTTATTTCGATTCTCTTTGCACTTTTATTTTTAAGATATTTTACATTTATTTAATTAACTTTGTTTAAGTTTATATGTGAGATTAACAATTTTCTGCAGATAACACTAGTAATAACTAATAAATATTAAGCTTACAATCACAATCTAAATTATGTGTTTGGTTGGTCAGGCCTAATAAATGTAAATTGACTAATTTTCATTTTGCTATTCGTTTCTTTGCAAAGAAAAACTTTCACGCACTACAGTTTTCAATTTTTTAAGTATAGCAAAAAAATTGAATCGTCTCTCTCTAGGTAGCGTTCCTTGAGAGACCTTATTTATTTTGTCTCTAATTACTTTTACGCGTCGGTCTAAATGTTGATGGCTCGCATCTCAAAAAAAAACAAGTTATGGCTCCTTATTGTTACATGTGTTCTACTTTACCTCGCATTGCAAGATCACGAAAATCTTTTGTTGCGCGATTAGTAAATTTCAGTTCATATGCATAACTACCATAACCCTAATTAGCATTACTTAGAATCCTAAATCTTTTGTAAATCCCGCATGTTGCTTTTGACTATCTTAGTTCATCACTTTTTGATACACACATGTTATCTATATGTTACATATTTACAATATCAACAATCTTGAGAGCATGATATACCAACGATTTCGAAATTGTAACAACTACGTCTTATTGTCATTTTTTTACCATTATACCAGCTAATTCTACACGTCAAACCTTCACCATAGGACTTCCCTTTATATAATAGCAACATATGGAAATTGTTGTAAATTGTTGATTAACTGTCATGAATAGCTTTGAACCAACAATTCATTATTGAATGGATCTTCCCGTTCTAATACTCTTCATAAGAGAGTCTTGTAATATAATGTCTCAATTCCCTCTCAAACAAATTTAAGATGATGTATCTACAAAAAAAAAAAAAAAAAATCCCTCTCAAACAAATTTAAGATGATGTATCTATGAAATTTAAAAACATGTTTCGACAAATGATTGTGTATCATAAATAGTGAAGGTTGTTATGATGAAAAAATGCATTTTGTTCCTTTTCATTCAAAGGCTAACTACTTGGAACTTTTTCATACATAATGACAAAATCAAACAAAGAAGGTGTCTTATTTCTACTTTGCCTTTTTTCTCACAAGATGTGTACCATCACTGTAGCCAAAAGTTCAATATTAAATATATGATTATGGACAATAATTGTCCATTTATTTCTCAAGTTATACATCATATAAAACGAGTTTATTTTACTGCTCTTATAACCATTCATCATTTCTTTTTTATGTAGCCTCAAATTAATCTTGAGTCTCACAAAAGCTCATGCATTTCATCATAAATACTTAAACTTCGAGTCACTTTACAAACTACCAAAATCAAATAATGCATTTTGAATGATGGTGCACGAAAATAAATACATTACCAATAGCACTCATTAATGTTTGGCATTGATTCAAGAAATATAATTCAAGTTTTTTACCATCATTTGACTTAAGAAAATCCCCAACAACCAATTAAGTGATCCTTCACTTTCATCAATTAAAAGAGTAAATCCAAGAAGACATTTTATTATGACGATCTTGTGTCGATATAGAAAAAACCATGAGCCAAAATATCCATAATCTTCCAAGCAACGATAGTCCTTAAAAGAGAAGTTCTTAAGCCTCTTTTCTTCATCCACTTCTATAGTCATTTTTTTTTTTTACTCATTATTTAACTTTTTTCTTAAAGGTTTAGAATACTTCTCCATTCTCGACCTTTTTTTCTTCATGAAGATAATCATATGAAATATTTGTACTGTAATGTTAGAAAAAAGTATCTAAAAGGGTGAAAAGTAAGTAGAAGAACTTCACGATAGTGGCACATAGGTGGTGGCAACAACGACGAAGACGACCACATCAATGGATAATAAATGAGAGTAAAAAGTAAAAATTGAAAATTAAAACTGAAAGTAAAACCTGGATTGTAAAAGTAAAACAATGGATAGAAACGTTTGTTCCTGTACGACTAACTCAAGGTAAGCTTACTAGTGTTAAACACATTTAATCATTTTATACATGCCAATAATTCACTATTCTAAAAAAATAATTCACTATTCTAAAAAAATAGTGTCAGCATCACAATTCTAAGAAGGTGAGAATGTGAGAGCACTCGACTTGCTTATAACATCGATTAAGCCACTAGTTAATTTTTAGAGGTGGACCGTGGACATGTGCAGTCACTTGATTTTCTCTTTCTAAATATAAATGGTTAATAAAATAGATAAATCATATAAATTTAGGTAATTCGTTGAATATATGAATCAACTTGTTTTCAATATATTTTTGTGTATTTCATAATTTAAATCACCTTTTAAAACATTGAAAAATACATTTATAATTAGAAAAAAACACACCAATAAAAAATATTATCGGGTCAAATGGATACACCCACGACCCAACCTAATTGATTCTAGAATAGCACGCGAAACAAGTTTGCAACTAAACGCCAAAAAACTCGGCGCCTCAAATCTCATTGGTCCAAAGATTGTTTCAGCCAATCATATGTTGACACGTCATAAACTCGTAGAACCTCGTCACACGAGATCAGTACTCCCATTATATTGCATCACGCGTTTTATTTATATGTCTCATTTTCTATCTCTATATATATCACAAGGGTTTTGTTCAAATCGCAGAAAAAAAATCACATCTTTTGCATCTATTCTTCGATTTATCCAAATCCCTAATCGCAAATCATGGCTCGCCGTAGCTCTGGTGGTGAGTTTTTCGTTTTTTTTTTTTTTTTAATTTCGTTTTTAGGTTAAATTTTGCATTGATTTTACGGATCTGAGGTCTATTGTTTTGTTGAAATCATTTTATCTGCTATATTTGTATGGTGTGCTTTGTGGCGGTTAGCTTCTATGTAGCTGAACGTATTACAGTTTTGATTTATTTTGCTTAATTGCTGTTAATTTAAGGATCTAGGTCTTCATTTCGATGCTCGAATTCGTATTTATATGCCTAGGGTTTCTGGTTCGGTGACGTATTGGGGAGTAATTTTGGGGATTTGATATTGAGGCGGTTTGCAGAGAGGCTTGACCAGTTAACTCGTGGGCTTTTCGTTTTATATTCGTCGTTTAAGTATAGCTACCTTTTGTAGATTGATAATGGAGATATGGTTAATTGGGGCTTTTCATTAATGAGTATTGTAGTGTAGTATTTGGACAAGGACGCGTTGCTTCTGTTGAGGTGTTGAGTAAACTTTGTATTTTAGAGCTGTCGACGACATCTGATAATAATGGATAGTTGAATGAATTTCTAAGGATACTTTGCTGTTTTCTATGCTTGTCATCTTCTCTTTTTTGGTTAATAAGTGTTAATATTATTGAAGATGTTTGATTTACTGTGTATTTCTTTTTATTCTTCTCTATATTGTGGAGAAACTATGTATCTCACCCTTTTGTTTTGGAATTTCTTTTATCACCCTTATTCACTTGCAAGACTCTGCTCATTTGTTGTGCTCTGTCTCATGGGATTAGATTCAGTTTTTTAAAGATTAATGTGATTTGTTGTAAATGTAGTGCTGAAGTATTATTGGGCTCCACTGTTTGGTTTATTTCGCAACCCAACATTTTCTTCCAAGTTGTTTGCATTTGCTATGATGACTGCTTGAAGTTTTCTTATAAATAGCTAGTATTCTGACGAGTATCTGTCTCACCGCTGATTTTGCAGGAAGATCTGCACGTCCGGCTCCTCGCCCTGCTGCACGTAGTCCACCTCCTCAGACAGGTGCCTCTCTATACCTGTTTAAATCTTAAAAGTCATTTCTGAATTTTCCTGTCTTATTAATTATCTGTTTTCCCAGTTATTGTTCAACATGTCATTAGTCCAATCTCAAAAATTGCACATCTATTGAAGCTTATTATTCTTGTATTGTATATGCAGTGAATCGTGCTCCTCCTCCCGCTCCTGTTCAAAGTGGCTCTGGTGGATCCATGCTTGGAGGCATTGGTTCAACCATAGCTCAAGGTATGTTCAATTTATTATAGAGATATTCATCTGGAGGATGGAAATGAGAAAGTTTTTGCATTTTATTTTTCTTTTTGATGTTCTTTTTCTAATGTCTATCATTTTCTAGGACTGGCATTCGGTACTGGTAGTGCGGTTGCACACAGGGCTGTTGATGCTGTCATGGGTCCTCGCACAATTCAGCATGAAACAGTTGTCTCTGAAGCTGCTGGTACACCAGCACCTGCTGCAACAATGGGTGGATCTGATGCCTGTGGTCTGCACACGAAGGCATTCCAGGATGTAAGTGCAGTTGCTTAGCCCTCTTTGTGATGTTGCAGAAACTTTGTTTCACTTTTTACAATTGTTCTCTTACAATCTTTGGTCATCTATACTTATTTTAGGTGTGTATATATTTACTTCGTCAATGAGCTTTCACTTTTTGTTGTACTTTTGTATAGCAAGCAGCTTTGGATGAAAAAATCTCAACTTATAACTCATCTTTTGAGTTTTGTCTAGATAATGAAACATGTTCAAAGTGTGTTTTTGAATTGTCCTTCAGATGTTAATTCAGTGTTTTCTACTTTAGCTGGACACATATTACCCTGATGTGTGACGAAGTGAAAAACAAAACAACGACCTTGGTGTTCTTGATAATATTGGTCTTGTAGTTAATGGATTGATAAATCATGCCATGTATATCAGATGCTTTTCTAAATTCTGAAGGAAATAAAATTCATTATTTGACTGGAATGCTTACTTTTGTGCAGTGCCTGAATAGCTATGGCAGTGACATCAACAAGTGTCAGTTCTACATGGACATGTTGGCTGATTGTAGGAGGAACTCAGGTTCTGCAATGAGTTCTTAAGTGCAGCAGGGGTCCTGCTTCACAAACCATTATTCTTCTCGATTGAGTAATTGTTATTTCTCTGGAGTTATATTGATTCTGGTCATCAAATGTATTCTGACAATGGATTCTATACCTTTGGAATAAATGAAAAACAAAGTTGGTACTAGCATATTGCCTTCTTCCCTCGCGGAGTTGGTGTATTTCACTTTTGGAGTTGTATTGGTTTTCTTTCTCTTAGTTTGATTCCTTTTCTTCTCTGAAACATATAGTATTCTTGTCTGGATGATTATTATTACTATGTTTCTTATATAGGGAACATTTTGTAGTGATGTGCTTCGGCTTAATTTTTTTAGTGATTTTACGGGGAAGACTCCCGGGGTGTATGCTTAGCGGTATAAATTTTGTCGTAGTACCAAACGAATCAGATTCATAGTTTTTGCCCTTATGTTTGACTGCTTAACTTTATTCTTCATTCAACACCTAGAATACTGATCAGATGTAAGTTTCTGTATAAAGGTTACAAGCAAAAATAGAGGCACTGGTTCCTCATTTATTTTTTTGAAGTTATTTGTTTCTTTCGATTTCCCATTGAGCGACTCGATTCTCCATCCTTTCATTCAACATTTTGGATAATGGACTTCATAGCGATATCGACAGTTTTAAGAACAATTTCCAGATTTTGACATATTATTCCTTATCTTAAGCAAAATTAATGTCAGCTACCATCTCCCCATCCACAATAGACAAATTAATTACAGATATATTTAGTTTTTAGATAATGAGATCATACACATCTTGCTGAGTCATGTAGCGTTTAATATGAGTACTAATTATTTTCCAATGTGCCGACACTTTTCTTTCGTTCCCTGCATTTCCAGTCGTTTTCCAAGTACATATTTTAAGCATGGATCAGGTGTTGATTTGGCGTTTTTTTGCTAAATATTAGAAACTTCAAGCCATGTAATTATGAGCTTTATACATAATAATTGAAATTTCAAATAGGTGTCTTTGTAACTATTCAAACTCCTTAGGAGGTTATTTGTAATGTTGTTTTCAACTCTTTTACAGGGGTTATCCATGAAATAACTCTAAGAGTAATAGATAAATCTATAGTTAAGCCAAGTTTTAGGAGTCATATAGTTTATCACTTTTTTATGGTAAGAATTACATACAGTTTTGTAAATTATTATATGAGAAATGAATTTCCACACGAGTTTGAAATATTATAACACTAAAGGCTAAAGCTTTATAAATAGCATTTGCATTGAAGATTCAGATTTAAATATCAGTTCAAGACTCCATCTATGGAGTCAAATGATGCCTTTAAACAGAGACAGTTACCAAACTGCTAAAGATTGGCCATATTTACACTTGCTAAATTCCTCAAAACCATCTTCTAGATCAGTCACAGTCTACCTTTCAGAAAGCTAGTGCACAGTTTCTTCCACGCCTCTTTATCTGGCTCGACTTCTTCAATTTTAAGCTTGGCTTCTTCAGCCAAGGACTCCTGTATTGACCATAACATTATAACTTCAGACCAGAAATCCAACATCAAAATCTCTGAAATTTTAATGTTGCGAGTGTTCGAAATAAAAATAGTTTACCTCAATGTAATCGCGGTTAAAAAGACGGTCGATCAGGTGCAAAAGGATGTCTTTAGTGTACTCAGGGTGACCCTGAATGCCCATTATGTGATCGCCATATCTAAACATCTCGACTCCCGTCTTCTTCGACCATGCGAGGACCTCTGCTTCAGGAGGGGGTTGCCACACCTATAATGAACAACTTTGAGGGTCATTTGTGATAATTTAAAGGGAATGATTACATTTATAGAAATTTTAGGGACCCCTCAAGTTTCCTCTGGAATACTTATTATGGGAAGAGAAAGATAATATTAATATAAAGAATCTCAAGTTTATTCACATCTCAATCTCCGGGTTTGGTCTAGCGATAGAACCCTCTTCTAAAGTTTAAACAATTTCTCGCACTTAAAACAGGGGCCGTCTCTACAATGCATGTTATCAAAATTTTAGGGAGTGTCTTTATAACCTTCGCAAACTGAATGGGAGTCAATATATAATGTTCTTCTAACTTTTAAATTAGTTTTAAACAATATGACAAGTTTCTGTTAATAGACCGAACCTCAGGATGCAAATGTAATTATCTTTTAGTAAGAGGTTAAGAGAGACTAAATGATGGAACTTGGATGAGCAAACCTCATCCCTGTGGACTTCAATGATGGAGAGTGAAGCAGGCATTTTCAGAGATGTGAAAATCTGTGACGGGTTCAAGTTCACTTTTGTTATTCCAATGTCCCAACCTGAGGGGGCTCGGCCAATCTTTCCGCCTAGAGCTCGTCCCAATATCTAATCGACATTACAAACATACAGTTATATATAAATTATAGATCAATGAAGCAGGTTCTGTTTTTCTAGTGATGATTTAACATGAACGTAAGTGACAAGAAAATACCAAATGATTTGGTTGAAGTCTGTTTCAGTGTCCACTAAAAGCAAATGCACATAACAGAAATGGCACAAACGTGTGAAAATAACAGGTTTATAGTAAGTTACAGTTTTCTTTAAGCATAAAACAAATTTATTGAAATACTGATTTTGACTGGTGTGATGGAAATGCAAGTCTATATCATCCCACCATGAGAACCTTTCTTACTATTTCCTATAATGACATATCATGTGGTTTTTGTGAGGCAAATATCATTTTCTACTCAGTGTGATGAGCAAAAATGGCACACAACAGTATTTTAACATGGGTCCATATACTATATTCATGTCTATTCCAACTAACTTATGTGCCCTGTACTCAACAACAATTGCAATTAGAGGCTCTTTTTTTTTTTTTTTATACTTTTGAGGCAGAGCAAGAATCACATGGTATTGCTTGAAAACGGGACAATTTATCAAACAGTTTGTCCCATAAAGTTTAAAGCTTTACCATACAGGGTATAGGAAACAAAAGCTGGTGGTGACAGATATCTAACAATATTTTGGAAACATAAATTAGTGCTGGATATGACATGTAATGTGATGGCCTTAATACATATGTAGGGGACAAATTGTGTTTGATATAAATCGGTGAAAAAGATATCAAATCATCTATATATTCCTAGAAGTAAATGTGGTTTTACTGTTTTTTCTTTTCTATGTTGAGATGGGATCTTTTTGTAGTCCACAGAACATAAGTAATAGACTTCGAGAACTGTTTCATCAAAATGAGTAAAATAAAGATTATATTTTATCTATAAATGTCTTGGGGAAACAAGGAATATACAAACTGGGATATAAACCAGCATTGTTCAAAAAGAGGATGTCTATTTATCGTTTGGCCATGTTAAATTGTTAATAGGTTATTTTAAAGTTTTTAACGACAAATCTGTATAAGAGAGCATTATAATATGTTCACCATTTGTCCGAGTTAACTAGAACAACTATGTAAAAGATTTAGTCTATTCATAAAAGCTGTAAAATAGAGAAAGTACAAGTCTTAAAACTGAAAACATAATTGTAACAAATGGTTGCAAGAGAAAAAATATCTCGTTGCAATCAAGAAATTTCATATGCGTGGTACCTACACTTAATACAAGTTTAATTATCAACCACATACTTCCTGTCTACATCAATACAAATGGTATGCAATATGCATAATGGTTTTACCATATAGAAAAAAGATCATGAATAAAGCACGTTAAACATATGATACATGACATGTAAATTTTATGGTTGAGCACTATGGATTCAACCCCAATAAAAGAAAATGAGCATTGTACCTAAACAAAATCAATATACGGCAGGTCCGCAAGGTTGACCTACTTAGTTAAAGAGGTAAAAAAATCAGTGTGCCAAATTTGATCCTCACAGGAGGGAATTCGATTCGATGCATTTCAGCTCTAACTTATCATATCAAATTTATTTGGCCAACGTTATTTACAGACTATTACATCAAGTATCTAACTCGGAGTTTACTCAATGCTGAAGTAAGAATCGTGACTATGAATTCCCAATAAATAAGATGTAAACAAATGACCAACATAAGTCCCAATCACACTAATAAATCCGTCCCCATAAAAATAGGGGACTTTGTGGGGACAATAACCGGTGGGGTTTATGATGGATTTACTGAATTCAGCAAATCTCTTCATTTTGAAAAAGCATTTAAATTTTTCACCAGAGGCTACATTTTTGGACCACTGTGCTTATCAGTGAAGTCATTTGACTTATTCAGCTTGAACTTATAGTAAGTTTTTCCAGCATATTTAATGGTCCCAGAATTAGTAAGTGTGTAAAAGAACATGTGGACATGTTCCAAATTTGTACCTTTATAAGTACAGTGCACATTTTTAGACCTTTTTCACTGTAACAAGAATCCTCTTGCCTTTCTTAGAACTTAGAAGTAAACAACTCGAAAAAATTAACAAAAAATAAAGTCCTAAAAATTAGTAAGTTGGTACAATCGAGGCAACAGTGCACATGCCTAAAGATTCGCCTTATAATCATCCTACTTTTTTATTTTCTAAAAATACCAAAACACTAGGGGTTGGGCAGTTATCAATATCAAAATAACCCCTTTACGTCATAGTTTCCAAATAATTTATGATCGAGTACTATGATTCAACACACAATTAATCTAGTGATTTACTATATATGCTTCTAAAGAAAAATAAAATGCACAAGTATCCTAGTATCTAATATAGTACAAAAGTATCAACATGATACAAAATGATTTTTCGAAATATTTGCGTAACATGTATATCTACAACCCACAACCTGTAATGCCCATCACTGTTTGACATTGAATATTTAATAACTTTTGCCAACTGTGAGTTCATCTCAAGCATTAAATTCTTTAAACTAATAAATCCAGCTAAGCTAAAAACTCTTTAAAAGTTTTACACATTAGAACTATTAAAATCGGGTACGTGTAACTCTATGGACAAAGTTTACGAGATCGAGAATACAATGTCCGCTGTAAATTCTTTAGCGGTTAGAGATGTACATGCATTAAATAGCCTTCTTTTAAAAATTGATAAAACTAATCTTACCATTGAAGAAAGCGGTGATGTTAATTATTGACCACTTATATGTGAATATATGAAATGCAATAGGTTTTATAAAAATAATTAGAAGGATTATAATTAGGAGAAAGCGTAAAATACGGCATAAAATCGGTAACGCGTAACATAAATAATAATTGACTTGTGAAGTTTGTACATGTATATAACACGTTTGGTACCTATGAGCTGTGAATCTAATTTAAACAATATGCTGTGACCTCATTCAAAGCTATCTTCAACAAAAGGAAAAGTTAAAGTACAAAGGCCTTAGGTTGACTACATACTTTATAGCATATTATACTCCATTTATCTTTAACGAATTACATAATCCATCATCGATTATAAAATGACTTATCTTTAGCGAATTACATAATCCATCAGTATCAATTACAAAATGACTTATCTTTAGCGAATTACAAAATGGCTTATCGAATTACATAATCCATCAGTATCGATTACAAAATGACTTATCTTTAGCGAATTACATAATCCAATAATGTCCGACTACAACATGAGTAAAACCATTTATGGTAAGCCTATGAAATTGTCGTCGATCTACCTTATAACCTATTGCTTAGCGGTAGTCAACTTATCGGGCTCTGTGCCTTTATCAGACATCCTTTTTACCAGTTAATGATATATTTTTATTTGAACCTATTATAATTTTGACGAAACTATTAGTTGTTTAGCAAGTGGCCCCTAATACCTTTTTAACAAGTTATCCGGACAACACTAGCAAATTCTTTAAAAAAGATAAAAATTCATTTTTAGTCTACCTTAAACACTTGTAAAGTGTTCAGTTAACAAGTTAATACAACGTAGTAACTTCATTTCAAGCTAAAAATACTCACTAAAAATACTCACAATCTAAAAGGCGAAACATTCGTGCTTTAAAATAGAAAACATGATTTTTACTAATTTTGTGAGCTTTTAAATTTCCCAAACTCCTACCTTATGATTTGAGGATACTCTAACAGTTCTAACTAATAGTGAGCTTCTAATTTTCGATCAAGAGTTTACAAACACCGCCTAAGTTTAAGTAAGCACTTCGAGAAACAAATTTTAAGTTACTTCTCATTTCTCAAACTCCATTCAAAATTTCCAATTAATATAACTTCTATAAACTCGTGCAAACACTCATTTTAACTTTTATTTTTCAAACAAAAAAGTGAGAAAAAAAACTCAAAATTATTTTTCTCACCAAAAAAACAAAAATAAAAGATTAAACGTGACTTGTCCCCACTTGAGAAGTAGCAAAAAACAACCCCCACACACAAGACCAAAAAATAAGGCCAGCTGTACGTACGTACCAACACGCACTCTACAAAACACGCACACACACACTAACCAACACGCAAATGGCGTGAACAAAACACAAAAATAACAGAAACAACAAAATCAAAACTCAGCTCAAAATCACATAAACATAACAGAATCACAAACTCAGCTTAAAAACACACAAAATAACAGAATCATCAAAATCATCATCATCATCACATCACACAAACCTGATGCCCGAAGCAAATGCCGAGCACTCTCTTCTTCAACACGTCCAATTTCTTCAACAGAATCATGAGCTCACAGATCCACACGTCATTTCCATAAGCGTCATTGCAACTTCCGGTGATCACAAAACCTTCGTAATCGCCGATCTCGTCGTCCGCCGGAAAATCGCCGTTAGCGACCTTAAACACGTCCCAAATCTCGCCGTCTTCTCTCAGCATGCTCACGAAGACTCCGTAGTAGCCGCCGTACATCTTTTTCACGTACTCGGAGTCTTCGGCGCACAGAAGAACGGCGAATTTTGGACCTCCCATTCTCTCTCTGTATATACGTATACGTGTGTGTGTATGTATATGTTTAGAGAGAGAAAGAGGAGAGAGAGAGATAGGGGGGAGAAGGAGGAGATGTGAGGAGATTTAATTGAGTGAGGAGAGGTATTTATAAAGTTGGAATTGGGACGGGAGTGAAATGACGGTTTTGCCCTTTGAGGATTAGTTGACTTTAATGGTCAATTAAGATAGGTTAGTTAATTTTGGTGCGGTTTTGTAGAATTTGAAGGATTGAGTATTAGTTTAAAAAGTTAAATAGCGTGGAATAATAGAAAGATTGAACTAATAATAATTGATCAATCGGTTACTTTTTGTTAAAGATAGAGAGGATTTTCGTGCCTTTGCTTAGTTTGTAAATATTGAGTTTTGTTTCTTTAGATAGGCATGTGATTGGGTTCTGAAGTTTTTATATTTTAGGAATAAACATGTCTATCCT
Organism: Misopates orontium; assembly: GCA_946800315.1. Classification (NCBI taxonomy): domain Eukaryota; kingdom Viridiplantae; phylum Streptophyta; class Magnoliopsida; order Lamiales; family Plantaginaceae; genus Misopates; species Misopates orontium. Next base: position 3,025,051 of record OX326948.1, on the reverse strand, counting down.
TATTGGAGTTTAGTTGGCTAACTTGACACTACACGTCATAACATGTACTCAAACACATCATGGTTCGGATAAACTAAATTGGAATACTTCACAATATGCTCTGTTTATACAGTTATACTTTACAATATACTCATTCAAATTTCAGCAGAGTCTCGTTTCAACTAGAGTTTAGGCTATATGCATCAAACACATAATGCGAACTAAGCTAAAGGCTAGCCTAACATAAACCATTGGATGCCTAAGTGATTAAGATTGTTGATAAATAGGTAACGATCGAGCAAGAGCATAATCAATGGTGAGCACAAGCGATCCGATGGTCGATTCAAGTTCAGCGGAGTGAATTGTGAAAATGAGATACTTTGTTATTTGCAAAGTCTGGAGTATTTATAGATGATTAGCTCTAAGACTCCTAAAGAATGATCAAGGATTGGCATAAAAGCGTCGCATGTGTAGCGTTGACTTTGGAGGGTCAGTAGAATTGATAATTATGTTCGAACGATCGTTAGGTAGTATACCAAACATGACAATATCTTAAGGGGCTGCAATAGATTCAACCCTGATGAGGCTCGATCATGGCCATGGTCGATTTTGTTTACAAATGCTTAAGAAAATGGCTCATTCGTTTTTGTAGCTGCCACAAGCACATTTTTAGTATTTGGAACACTTACTTTTATTTATGCTTGTCTAAAAAAAAAGTCAGAAAAATCACAAACCGCAAAAGCATGCCCTAGGGTGCTTCTCCAATTTCTTTTAAAATTATGTTATTTCCAAAAGTTTTTAAAAAGAAAAGTTACTTTTTATTAATTTTTGCAAACACCTTATTAATGACTTAAGTAGCTTTTTAAAAAAGTTTGCAAATACTCCAAACTTTTTGTTAAAAGTCACTTAAAGTAGCTTAATTGTGCAAAAATAGTGAACAAACTCTTGCTAACACCCCATTGTCTTCCTCTTAATTAATTAGTTGACGGTCTTTCTTGCTCTTACGTGGCCTACCTATATTTCAATAAGTGATGAGTCATGACCAATTATTGCCCGTCAAGTTACATAAACACCATATGAAGCTTTAAAAATATAAAAATTAGAGGATATACCCATATTGTTTTTCGAATTTTATCTGGGGTTTTGTATTTTATTTGAACACCATGAGAGTCTACATGATGGTTTTAAAATTTTCAATGAATGTTTTTATTTATTTAAAAATACAACATTTTCTATAAAACAAAAACAGGAAGGGATGTTAATGTAATTTGTATGATGAGGTTTGAAACGGTTAAGTGCCATAATTCTGTTGATTTGAATAGCTTTGTGTATTTTAGGATACTACTGATATTTTCTTTCTAGATAGGCAGGGAATAGGCCGGTTTAGATTTGGGAAATAAATACCAAAAAATGACTTGATCTTACTATAGGGATTTTCGAGAGATTCATTGTATCTAGACTTGATTTTAGGCTTTAGTATTTTTCTGTCTTGTTTTGCATCACTTTCATATCTTTCATTACTTTAATTAAAACTTACGAGAATATGAACGTTTTCAAATCAAAGAGACTGCTCCACTAATACAAGTAACTATCCAATTATTCTCTATTATCATGCCTTTTTTTCTTTCATATATTGATCCAATTACATATATTGAAAGTTGAAACCTAAGTGATGCGAATTTCTTGTCGATAGCACTACATATGTTTAAATGTGACAAATTAAGTGCTATTTTTTATACACAAATCCCGTCTAAACTCATAGTGTGCATATGGAATCGTTTATTATATTCGAAGTAACTTAAATAACGCTTCACAATCAACAAAAAATAGATTAAGATCTTTATTCCTTTTTTCACAATTTGAGGTTCATTGGAATCAATAGCGAAAGCAAATTTAGTTTTATTGTTGTTTGGTAGAGTCAGAAAGGGTGTGTGGAGATAGAATACCGAGTAGCAACAACAGATATTAATGTCTAAGCAACGGACTAATGAATTTTTGCCTCTCTTGTTATTTTTTTTTCCTTTCTAAAAGTACTAACGCATGTTGTATAAATCAGCACACAGATTTTGCACTGGGAAAAAGGTGTACCTATATCCTCGTCGATTTAGAAGTGCTTAGTAGCAAAGTAAAAAGATTAATTAACCATGAATTATAATAATTACAGATTACAATAAGGTATTTTAAGGCTAATTAATAATATATACATAGCAAAAATGAATCAAAGTTTCTTTTCTTTTCATCAAAAAGTACTGAAACGTTCTATTTTTGACTCCGTCATACGATATTTTCTATGTCTATTGCAACAACAAATTTTTCGAAACATATCGAAAAGATCTCGAAACATTCCGAAAAACTTCTAATATTTTACTCACCAAAACATATAATCGGAAACTTTGATCTGGCAAAATCTTTAAACAAAAACAATAATTACTTTGTTGTTTCTCTATTTTACCTTTTGCAATTTAAGCAATCTATTCACCTTCCTATTTCGTGTTTACCAAAATATGCAAATCTTTTAGAATCCTTTATCTCTGTAGTTATGGTTATATTAATATTGCCTCTTTCTTCTCTATAAATGTAAAGTCACGAGTAAAACTACAATTAAGGATCCAGATTATCTTTCTAAGTTTTAAGAGTCATAAGTAAGTAATTTCTATATTGTTAATAATTTATATGCATAAACAAAAAAATATAATGATGAATTAACGTAAAGATAGCTCATGGGATTTTTACCTAGTCAGAAATATTATTAAGTTCTTTAAACCCAATTTATACTACTAAAATAGTTAAGTGGATGGATGCGTGTGAGAGAATAACTACTTAAATTTGACAAAAATGTTTACAGAATCGTTAAATTGTATCTTAAATTAATTAGTAAAACTGTTTAGAAAATTTTAATAAGTTATTACCTGTTTCATCATTCTTTTTCTTTTTTCCTCTAACAAATATTCGTGTGTGAGCAGGTAAAAAATTTCAACATTATCTAATTCTTTCAAAGAAGTGATTCACATAAATTATTGAATTTTTTCTTTTTTGGTGTTTGATACTATATGGTGAAATACTTTTGACAAAGTCAATTGGGTTACTAAGTTGATTTTTCTTGAAAAAAATCGTCATTGCTTACATTTTAGTTACTGTTTAATTAACTTGAAAATTTAATAGTAAATTAGATTTCTCATGGATCAAAGTTTTTTTTCTTTTCTACGAAAAGTACCGAAACATTCTCATTTTTTGTCTCTATAGAAAGAAACATACAATGTATTCTGTGTCTATTGCAACAACAAATTTTATAAATTTTTTGAACATATCGAAAAAATCTCGAAACAGTGCGATAAGTTTCTAATATTTAAGTTTTAACACACATAAATATATCATAGAAACAAAACTTTGATCCATGTGTTTGTGCATAAAGAAAGAGAAAGAGAGAGAGAGACATTCTATATGAGTAGCAACATTTTGAATAAGTAAAATTTTGATTCACATTGAGGTCACATAAAACTGAATCCATTAATTGTGTTTGTCAGAAGGTAAATCTTGAACAATGCAATAAATTTCCATATATTATGGATAGTAATATTAATGAGTCAAACGGACCATGAATATTTATTTGGTAAGTTAAACTTGAGATTTCAATAAGAATTGCTCTGTTGTTGTTAGGAAATTTGCTCTAGCTGTATTATTTGTCATATTTTAATGATACATGATTGTTTGATAACATATTGTATCTTCTACAGTTCTACTACACAATCTTTTTGGCCCTATAGATTAGAGTTCACCCATAAGATAGATTATATATATATGTATATATAGTGGGTTCTGCTGATTCAATCTAGCCAAACCAATATTGCATAAGAGTCTTATTGAATGCAGTGCTTACATGTTCCTCTAAACTACGTACCTCCCAAATTCCAGTAAAAGTTAATTAGATGCTACTCAACTGATCCCCCTTAGAATACGTTTCTATACATAAATATTAGTCAATACTATTAAATTGTATATTTAATATTACAGATTTTTAAGAAATATAATACAACTATGACCACGATCAATACTTAGGTCTACTAAAAAACAACCACCACCATACATCTACATATTTGAAAATTATATTGTTTGGACAGCTGAGGATAATATCAAGTTGTCAAATGGCTCGTAAATTACTTAAGATGTGGGTTATGGCACTCTTTAAAATAGTATTTGTCTAACATGCTTTTGATGTATTTGTCTAAACATGCTTTTGAAAGTCTTGGTCTTAGAGGCAAAAAATATTCATGCAATAAGCTGTAATATTGTCTTAGAATATGGCATGCATAATGAAGGATGAATAGAGACTTTTATAACATTAAAAAAAGAACTACAACGACAAATGTGTACATGTCCATGATTAATGGATACGACGAAGTAATTTATAAAAAGAATTGAAAATGACGCGACCGAGAAATTAGCATTATACATATTAAAGTTCTAAAAGATTGAAACCAAATTCAATAAAATACTCGTACAAACTCAAGTTTCAAGTACTAAACACAAACTAAATTAAAGGTTAAAAAGTTAATACACTAATCAAAACAATTGCAATACTTGAAATATATTAAAAAAGAACTAATAAGAAGCACAAAACTCACTTTTAAACTTTACTCGAATTGCTTAATTACTACAATTGGTTTTGATCTTCAAGCAAGAATTCATCGATTCGTTTTATCTAATACTTTAAAAATCAAAAACTAATTCACCATTTAAAAAATAGAGACGAAAAACTTGAAAATTACTTGCTTATTTGATGACTGCAAAATATTTAGAAAGATAAATTTAGTACCGAAAATTGAAGAAATGGATGTTATAAATTACTGACAGTTAGAAGTAAATGACTAAATTTGAAAGTTACAGAAAAGACAAAGTACTGCTAAAAGTACTAAAATTGTTTAAAGATAAAGACTATTTTTGCAACTAGTTTAGTATTTCGCCCGTACATTATTCTTGCCGATTCTTTCTTATAATTATATCGCGCCTTTTCTGGTATATATTATAGGAGTCATGTTTTATGCTTTTGACAAACATATTGGAACTTTTGCTTCAAAAAAAAAAAAAAAAACATATTGGAACTTAACGGCTCAAGTACTCTACGTACGCATGCATTTGGCAATTTTGTAGTCACGTGAAATACCTCTCCGATTTTTTTATTTTTTTTTTTCAAAAAAATGTATTTGCTGTATGCTTTCAAACGTGATAAAATATCATTGAGGTGCAGATCATTTGTGGCTTATAGAGATTGAGCTCCTTTTTTGGGTAAAATAATAATTATGGCGCCCCAATAATTTGTATGAAACAATATCAAATTAGTCCATGTGTTATGTTTATTAATTACATAACAATAGAAATTAGAAAGAGTAACAAGTATCTTTCTCTCAAACAACGAAATGCTTACACATATATGGATTGCTTTCATATTCTACACTTCACATTACATCAATAAAATCAGATTGAAAAGCGATTACGGTTTTCTTTTTGGCATTATAAGCAATGGCCTAATGAATTATTCTCTACCCTTTTCTTCTAATGTGATCTTTCACATATGACATAAGTCAGCACACAAATATATGTATATATATATATATATATATATATATATATATATATATATATATATATATATATATATATATATATATATATATATATATATATATATATATATATATATATATATATATATATATATATATATATATATATATATATGTTGCATACTTGCATCTTTGTAAATTTAAGAAGTTGCGTTTAGTTTTGAGAAACTTTATTTTGTCAATTGGACAGCTCAGAATGATTTCAGTTTAAGTTTCAAATGTCACCAAAACATAATAAGCAGTTTATAGCACCTCTTGATGGACGTTATTTGTCTGAAACGCTTTTGAAAGTCTTGCGTATTAGAAGCCAAACCCACCATTGAACTAAACAATCATTAAGCAACTAATTATCATAAATTATGGCGTGCACAATGACGGATGAGTAGAAACTAGAAGGACAGCATGCTTAATCTAAAAAAAGACGCTACGAGGAAATTAATGTAATCCTCATTATATTCAGAAACAAGATCTATGTGCATGGTTTTTTTTTTCCCTTTCATTTTTACTCTTCTATTTTGTTATCCAATTTTAATCTCCTAAAGAGATCGAGCACTCTTCGATCTTGTCGCTGAGAGGTATTCGCTTTACATTCGTGGTCGATTTTTTCATAAACAACTCGTTCAACAATGAAATGTTTCAGAGACAATATTTGAACTTGAGGAAAGTAATTCAACGTACCTTGATATCCGTCTTTCTTTTAGGATTATCCATTGTGACATATAGGAAGTAACAATTTAATCTTAGCTACAGCCTGCTGCACCACAACCTGCACTCACATACATGTGGGACCTATGTGTATGGGCCTACGTGGACCCACACGTTATATGAGTGCAGGCTATGGTGCAACAGGCGGTAGCATAGACCGACTCAGGAAGTAACAAATAGCTACTCCTAAAACAACTAAATCAACCATATTATATGGGTTATTTTCGTCTTTTACTAACAAAAGTTCATCTTAAAAGTAGAAGGAAAACTATTACTACTTTTTTTGGATGCTTCGAGAACTTATTTCATACTCTGTGTGATCACAATATGAGGATAATCTGCTATAGGTTTTGGAGATCCCAGCAAAATCACGTGTTACTTTTCACAGTATGAGGATGATTAATTTGATATAGGTTTTGGAGAGCAAAATCACGTCGTGCTGTGTTTGATGGCCCCATTTTATTTTGTCGGCATGACAGCTCAGAATAACCTCAATTTAAGTTTCAAATGTCACCTAGATATAATGTGCATTTTTTTTTTTGTGTTAATGTACACGTCTTGTTAATTGTCTAAAAGAGCTTTTGGAAGTCTCATGCCTTAGACGCAAAAAACACCAAGAATCAAATAATCATTACGGTCCGCTTTTTGTTAATCATAAAAGTAAGGCATGCACAATTAAGGATTAATAGAAAGTACGAGGACAGCTAGATTAATCTAAAACACGAAATTACGAGGGCATTAATGTAATTTACGTAGAAACGAGATATATTGGCAACTAAATCATCAAACAAAAGAAAGATCCGTTTGCAGTAGATCTGATTGGCAGTTGATTGTCAGAAACGTACGTGGAAGCAATCACGTGCTATTCTATCTATGGATCACGTGCAAACGTTAGCAAATGGGCGAGGAACACGTTGGAACTACCATTTTGGCTTTATTATCACCCGATTCATGCAAATTGCATTCAGTTCCATATCTTAAATTATCTTACTTAAGAATGAAGCATTAAAAAAATAAGTTGTGTCATTATTAGGTCTCACATATTTGGTATCATTTTATTCATATAATATATTTATTTTTTCGGGAATCTATTTACTGTAATTTATCTTAATCTCACTCCGGTTTGTCAACATACATTTTAACATGAGATAGCAGCCAAATTTTCGCTATTCTGTGGATTATAAAAAAATCGCTATTTTGTATGAGACATCGCATGACATTAAAGATAATATACTCGTGTCTTTATCGTTAAATAAACAATGTTTCTATTTCAATAACTAAAATAAATTTGATATCAATTGCTCTTTTATATTTCTTTTTAAAAAAATAAAAAATAAAAGTCTGTCAAAAGTTCGACCTTTGGTACAATATAACCAGGGTACAATATATACATTAGAGACGAAATTGTTTAGTGTGTGGTCATGAGAAAGGTGGTGTGCAATTCTTGCCCGAATATTCAGAGAAATTTTTTGTTCCTCCTACGCCAAGATTGACATTCAAATTTACTTTGACCCACTGTACTATAACCCAACTTTAGCATGGTATATGAATTATGCCATCCATCCAAAAACAAATGTAATTTTAGAAGCACTAAGTTATTTTACCTCAAAAAGAATAGTAACTTCCAAGTACGTCACCAATATTATATTTACAATACAATGTAGTTTAACAGCAAACTTGTATGTGCCTAAATATGTTAGGAAAGGTAACTACTATAGTCTACTCAACCTGCAGATAATCTAACTCCGGTCAAATTCAACAGCAACTCCTCCCCCCACCCCCCTCCCCAACTCCAAACCAAACCCCCTACCAACCACCAGTCAACCCCAAAGGATGATAAAAACTAAAACAGAGTCCATTGTGATCCATCCAACGTCGGAGATATTCCATCACTATTCGGAATATCCCCTTGTTGTTCTACAAGAGATTCCCCATCACTACTCGGGAAATCCCTAGTAATCAATGGTAGAGATACCCCTTCATGACTAGGCATATCATGATGCAACGGCAAATTTACACCTTCCTCATTTGAGAAATCCCTCATTTGTAAATCCACCGATACATCGTTACCTGTGAAGTCCATGGACGGAAATGTATGGGGCTCTGCACTGCTGCTTGGTGTATGGTTTTGATTTAATGCAGAAGATGCTCCGTTACTTGAAAAATCTTTCCATTGCTGAGTGATGGTTTTTGTGCGTGTGTAAAACTGAAGTCCGGCTTTACCTGCAAATCATTAGAGATAATATTAGTTGGAGAAAAGAAATTCATTTGTTGCAGACTTGTTATTTGTCCTTCGTGTTTGATTTACCCGAAAAGTTGAGATCTTCTGTAAATGAAGCTTTAGAGCCAGTAAATGTAAATATCGGCAATGGTGCAGCAATAGCAACATTCACACCAACCTGTAAATTTCATTAAGTTAGTATCATAATTTGATTCTCGGAGGCCATAAGGTATATTTAGGTACTTATCATCTGACAAAAGAAAATTTCATTGGAAATAGTTGATTAGTTTGCTCAAAGCAGCTCAAAAACATAGTTAATAAGTGCTTACCTGGCCAGACTCGATCTCATACTGAAACTTCCTTGCAGCAGCAGCCGATGATGTAAATATGGAAGCTCCATTTCCATGTCTGCTCCAAATAAACCGAGTCATTTTAAATCAATCTATGTAAAATACTAAACAGATACAAAGATGAAAATTGTCATACTTGTTTCTGTTAACAATGCGTATTGCCTCGTCTAAGCTTCCAGCCTGAGCAGCAAGTTTTCAATAACAGACCTTATTAACAATTAGCAAATATGAGCAGCAGTAGGTCATTGGATCTTAGTCTCAAAAATAGACCAACCTGCATGACAAGAAGAACTGGACCCAATATTTCTTCCTGCACACATGCCAGGTCAATGCATAAGTTTCATCTTTCCAAGCGCATGAAGTGATTCATGCAAAAATTACGTACCTTGAAGCAACTCATGTCTTCGGTGATATCAGTCAAGATCGTAGGACCAACAAAATTTCCCAGCTCATACTTGGGAACCTATTTTTTTGAGACAAATTTACAAGCTAAATAAATTAAGCTGCTTTTGGAAACAGAACTGGGATTTCAGATATTAGTTGGTCTAACCCCAAACCATTTCTCCAAATCTACAAGAGTTTGTAGGATAACCATATGATAATATTCAAAGCTTTAATCTGTATTTCCTTTCAAGAAATATCATAAACAACTATAATTTTCGTTAATCATATCACAGAGATTTGGTTTCATAAGATGCATATATCTTTCTATGCTCATGAAAGTAAGTATGCCGTTCAAGTTCTATACAGCTATTGCATTACCATTGTTCCAGAATCATACCAGATCTGATCAGACCAGAATGAGTTATTGTGAGGAAAATACAAACATATATGGTTGATAAGGTCATTGCGAAGCTCCATGAAATTTCAAAGCTTTTTTAACTGTTATTTAACTCTATATACACCTGTCTTTCGTATCATATAATATGGATAGAGAAGAGCAAGAATATCTCAAGACACACCACAATCTTTCTCCCGTCAAGAATCAATCTAGCACCATTATCAACAAATGCTTGAACCACCCTGGATATCCGGTCCTTAACCTGCAGATAGCAGATAATAAACATCAAAATAAAAGCCAGCAAAGCTGATTTGAACCAAATCATATGGCATAGCTGATTTGAACCAAATCATATGTAAAGAGATAGCCTCTCCCATTACTAAAGGCAGTCACTAGTGACATTATGGAGAATATATATAGATAACCTTGAAGCAGATACATAGGGTGTATATAACAAAAAAAGTCTAACGACTTATATGAACATTAAGGAAACAATGTTAATCACAACACCTGCTTACTGATCACTGGACCAATGTCCACACCAGGTTCTGTTCCAGCATCTACTTTAAGGGCCATGGCACGCTCCACTAACTTGCCTTCCCTGAGGAAATTGGAGTATTAGTAATTATTATTGAATTTCGGCATGAACTGTTCTAAGAATAGTTATCACATTCTATTTGAAAGAATCAAATGTAGCATAATCCATCGTATAATTGGGGTGATGAGCGGTGCTGTAGTACATAAACACAGAAAAGTTGCACGCATAGTCTCTAGTGAGACATCCTGAAAAGAGCCTTAATTTCATCATCATAGGCTTCATAATGTCAGTCAGACTATAATGTTTTTTCACTCACAAAAATATGTTACACGAGAAGCTCAGTGTAACAATTTGTGCTGCTCTAGTGTCTTCCTTTTAACTACTACAGCAATGAATTGTGTTGTTCTTGTATCCTCCCTTTCACTGGTATCCTTTGTTCAACCAAATACCTGCCAGAAGTGACCCTTAAAGGTTAAGCGACCAATGTGTGTGTGGTGCCATTCTGTCATCCCGCTTAAATAAGATATCATTCTAGAACCATTTCCTGTCTTAATACCCAAAGCAACAGTAGCTGAAGAACATGAAATGCCCTTATAATTCCAGACCATGAGCCTCAGCTTTGAAATACTACTTAACGATATTCTTACTGGATTAAGTGCGGTTGAGATGTCAAATACTCAACATTTGCATATTACTTCACGGCTGGGGAATTTATTTATAAAGTCCAAAACTGATGGTAAAAATATTTTGAGTTGCTCAACCTAGACAAACAATAAAACATCAAACAATAGTAAAAGTTTCCTAGAGATAATCATGATTGAAAGAATCCTATTCAACAAAACTACCAACCAAGCCTTATTTCCATATTTTGACAAGAATAAATCGATAAAAGAACCAATCTATTTATGCTGCTAATACCAAGATTTTGAGCCTCCGACAAAAATAACAGTGCTGATTGCTGTACACCTTTGTACTGCAGAACCAAAGCCAGCTGAAACCAAAGATTTCAATGACGCATCTACATTTGCATCTGGCATGATAACTGCATGACTCTTGGCACCTACATTAGTCTGAAGAATGAACAGATAAAGTCATAAATGGTTATGCAGCTAGAATTAACACTGCTAATGGAGTACTGGAAACCGTTCTTACCTGAACTCGTTTACTGTTAGCAGACGCCCTTGCATGAACATACATTCCAGTCTGGATACGAGGATATAAACACACTATATTAATTTTCTAATAGCTAAATGATTATTATAAAAAAAAACATATATGTATAAATCAAAATGTGAACATCATAAAACTTGTGCACAGCTCCGTATAGATCTACCAAATTCCAACAGTGGAAAATCTTCAATTAATCATGAAAAATAGGATACTTAGAGTCAAAACAAGAGTGATAGGCAAACTTTGTGTGACAAGTTAAAAAGAAAATAACCTTTTATCCAAGCTTCCTCTAAAACCAAGGTTCCAACCTGAATGATAGTTTTTAATGGTATATACACTTAGTGGAGGAATATAGGTTACACGTCATTAGAAGTTTTTATGTGTAATGACTTGCAAACTACCATTTCCCCTGGCTCCAAACACATTCCAGAGCTTTGAAAAAAAAAACTCTTAATTAACATGTAATTTATGTTAAATGACTAAACAAACTATTCGTTGGCTTGAAGTAAACAAGGACGACCTCAACAGCACTGTCTTGTTGACACAATTTAAAGCTCAATATCATGCTATATGCAATTCTTCTTTCTCAGTCTCTCCGTGGAATGAAAAGCAAATGAAGGCACTAAGTTTCTGTCGTTTTGGAATTAATATTTATTTCTATTTGCAACTCATTTCTGAATGCAGTTGCTGTTTTATTTGCTTGTACCTTTTTTGGGATCAATAAATTTTCTCTACCAGCCATTAAAAAAGAGAATGAATCAGAACAAAAGCATATATCAAGGCTCAATTAGAGCAATAACCCGAACTGATTCATTTAATTCTTTAAGTATCATTCTGTTAACAAAAACGGGGCATTATACTGTAATTAAAAGGAATAATGCCTTTTGTAGCTAATATAGGGTGTTACATGACAATAGGCTGTAGAAAACCTGCCAAAGAGCAACTTATGCCGCAACATATAGCTGTTGACTTATACCAAATAAAATATCATTCCAGCTAGTTCAGCATACACATAATCAATAACAAATAAATAGAGTAGTATGCACAAGAAACTTACAACATCTGAACCAACATAAGATACAGTTTTAATTTCGTCCTCATCACAGATGGCATCAATAATGTCCTACAAAGATGTTAAAACCAAATAATCAAAGTTATAGTAATTGTACCAACACCGGGCAGAAAGAATTTAACGCTCTCTGATGAAAATATTTAATGAAGTAAAGGCTGATCAAGATCCAGTAAATCGGCTTAGGCAATTTCATCACATCCTGTGACTTTTGTTTTAGTGCGTTCCCATTCCTTAGCCCGAAAGATAGGTTATTGCCCTATCATACAAATTAAGTTTAACATACTTAAACAAGAAACAATAAAATGGGGTTATTGCATTTCCATACAAATTAAGTTTAACATGCTTAAACAAGAACTAATGAAATGGCTTATCCTCCCTAAGTTGTTGGCAGATCAAAACAGAGATATCGTCGATTAAGGGTCCCATGACCAACTCAGGGCTTACATTGCCACCATGTATAACATTTAGGACGCCATTTGGTAAACCAGCCTCCACAGCTAACTCTGCAAGATGCACACACGCTCCTGAGGAGAGGGGGGGGGGGGGGGTGTATTAATACAAAGACGGGAATGTTTTCTATGCAAAGGAATAACAACATTAAGAAAAGGATGTACGACTACAAGCATATATGGTAATATTTGACAAGGAAATAAGGCACATATTTGAGGAAAATTCCCATAACCACCCCTAAGAAATATAATAGAGTAAATTACATCATGGAAACATCAAACACAAATGAAACTATATATACTTAAAAACCTTAAAATGCATCATATTACCAGGTGCTTTCTCAGATGGTTTTAATATAAAGGTATTGCCACATGTAACAGCAATTGGAAACATCTGCAGAGAAATCACACAGCAATAAGAACTTAGGGACCATATAGACTACTAAACATTAAGTAACATAAAATAATTATAATCAAAAGAAGTAACACAACATAATTATAATGAAAAGAAAGATCTGGACAGGTCTAGCAAATTTAGAAGAAAAAGAAGAGTAGATAAAAAGATGGGTACCATCCTAAAAGTATTCATGATTTTAATTCAATGTTCATCTTGTTTTTCTGATTTCCTGGTTTGTGAATTGCAAAAAAATGCCAAGTTTTAATAGAGTAGGAAATTTCTGTAAATTGGAAAGCGCTCAGTAAAATTTGCTCGACACATTTCTCCTCCTCTACTTGTAAAGTGACATTATTCCAGAACTTCTTTAATTTTACTTTCAAATACTTCTAGTAGTAGTTGTATATAATTTCATTCCGATACATGTAGAAGAGTTAAATATTAAGAATATAATTTTATATAGAACCCCATGCTCCATTGTTTAACACAAAAAATCATTGTAATTACTCTTGTCAAATTCATAAATGAAATAAGAAGGAAGAAGTAGAGAAAATACCAGCCTTACCAATAAGGGAATCATGGCAGGAAGACTAAAAGAGCAGATTCCGGCACAAACACCAAGAGGCTCATGAATGCTGTAAGTATCAATTCCATTTGATACATTTGTAAAGAACTCTCCCATATGTAAATTTGCCATTCCACAAGCATGTTCAACCAGCTCTGCGGTAACATAAAATTGACCAATAGCATACAAACAAGAATGAATTTTAATAATAAATGTTAATGCAACAGACCAGAAGGAAGGTTCGGGGATTCCTAAATATTCAAGCCAACTCTTCCAGCAGAAAATGAAGATGACAGCCAATTCTCTTTTAACTATTCCAAAACCCTCATAACATTACAAATATCTGAACAATGCAGAGATCAATGATAGAACCTCATTCCTTGAAAAATAAACTCAAACTATCCAATCATATCCTATTTCGCTAACGGATTATACTATTTTGTTAATATTTTTCAAAATGGATTCATCATAATTCCAAGTCCCAACGAGTCTGAGTTTCAACTCTAAGTTCCACAAAGCTATATCAACATACAATTGCAACAGAAATGGGAAAAAAAACTCACCGATCCCACGTGAGACATCATTATATGCATCTTTCAATGTCTTACCCTGCTCTGCTGTGATACAAGTGGCGAGCTTATCCTAGAAAATTTATACAATGACAACAGTTATTAGTAATGAAATAATCGAGAAGTAGGGTACCATAGACTTACGATATCCCTGCGAATAAGCTCTTGAAGCTTGAACATTATGCGCTGACGAGTTGTAAATGGTGTACTTCGCCATGATGTAAAAGCTCGTTTTGCTGCAAATACCGCAGCCTTAAGATCCTCACTAGTGGACAAAGGAGCTTGCACAACCACTTGCTGTGTAGCCTATAATAGATTATACGCTTAGAAAATACTATCAACTTACAGCGAAAAGACTGATAGCACATGGTACATTTAACGTTTCTGCACTTACAGGATTTATCACATCAACATATGCTGATGAGTGCGAATCGTTAAATCTCCCACCAATGAGATTTGGAACTCTCTGGAATAATAAAACAAAAAAAAAAATGATTCGGGACCAAGGTATAAAACAAAAACTCCAAAGTTATTTGACATTAACTTATATTACCCAACACTAAGTCTAAAGGCACAGGCATCCAACTGCATCGGCTGATAAAAAAAAAAAGCCGGACAGAAATGAGAGAAAAACTCCTAGATTGATGGACAACTAGTAGAAATCTTCATTCTTTAAAGGTACTCATTATATGATTTTCCATTTACCGCTAAAAGATTTATCTATGTATAAGTCTGTATATATCACTTAGAAATCAAAAAAGGACTGCACTTTACCAGGATAGAGTTCTCTAATCCAGAAGGATAAAATACTGCTTTGTTTTATAGCAAACAATATCTTCACTCAGAAAAATAAGCAAGTTGTAAATTGCAATGGTACCGGGGGATATCGTTTCTTCCATGATGGTTCAGAAGATGTTGAAGGCTCAGAGGATCCTTCAGCACCTGTAGGAGATCTCAAAGTCTTCAATCTTCTTACTGCATCAAAAGACAAAAAAAATTCAGGTCAACAACGCCATCTGACTATATCAATACGAGAAACATGCTACACTGTCATACAAACCCACTGGTCTTGATGTCCAAAAGTTTACCTTACATGTACAAATGCGGACATATATGCTTATACTTTTCTTTTGGTGAAAAACGTGATTCAAGCTAAAATGGTTTTTTGCTTACGAAGACCCAATAGCTTTCCCCAATTTTAACAGTTTTATCCACAGCAAGATTTTGGAATCAAGAAATGGCATTTAGATAGTATATAACTAAGTTCTGACAGCTATTCGCTGCCCACTTTCGACCTGAAATTTCATTGCGTTCTAATGCCTTAGTAGAACCTGCTAGTGGTTTTTTTTTTCTTCTTATTTTCTTCATAGGACAGTCCTTGCCTTGTTTGACTTAATTTGTTTAGCAGGAGGGCACAGAAAAGAGAATGTCGCAACTTCTATTTATTTAGTTTCTCTTAAGTCAGTTGTGATCGCCTCTTCTTAAATTGAAAATTTTGTTTTGTTCACAAACAAGACAAGAGACTGGCCTTTAAAACAAAACAAAGATTAACAGGTAAAAAAATTGGATGTCGTTATTAAGGAGTTAACTTATTGTAAATCCTGCAATTATCTGTAGACCCCTGAATTTTCATGGTTAAAACATAAATCACCATTTTCGCTTTTGAGTTTATTACTTAATTACTGAAAATACATACCAATTTTGAAAATGAACTAAGGAAATTCAACCTGTAAGATTCCCGTGTCGGAGCTTCGCCTTTACATTATAGACATGCTTTGGTGTTGATAGAAGCTCAGGATTGGTTTGTTGAAGTCTTTTGAGGATTTGGCGAGGTTTTAAACCTGCTTCTGTCATTTCTTTAATTAGCATAACTTCTTTCTCACTGAAGCGCCTGGCAGAAGGATGTTCAGAGATGTCCTTCATTGGTTCGTGATTATGCGAACCATTTTTTACACTAAGCACCCACAAGCTATCCTCCTTCTTCCCTACGAGCTCAAAAGGACAGTTCGTAAGCCGAGAACCAGATTTCCTTTTGCGTGCATATTCACCAGAGGTCTCATCAATGAGCTTACGCCTATCCCGATAAACTCCCCCTCTGTCACAACCAAGAACTACAACCTTTTCTTTCTTTGACTGTTTAATGGTGACAATGTATCCCTGAGACATGGCAAACTCCCCGACATGTTGAATAAGTTCTTCGCGGTCAATGAAACTCCCAGGTGGAGGTGGAAGCATTTGTGGAGTTTCATCAAAATCCATGTACTCGGTCTACCAAGCGAAAAAGCAGACACGGATGTCAGTAAAAACACTTTAAACTCTTATCATGCTGATAACAAGATTAAGATACTTGGGTTTTATTCATGTTTGGGGTGCATGTAAAATAGAAAGAGGGATTGAGAATGAGAATATGGTCAGTTGTTTGACAAGGAGTACATACAGAGAATAACATCAGTATCTAATCTAGCTTCCTTGACAAGACGCACAACCGGGACCCTGACAAGAGGAAGTATAGTCTTTTAGCATCAAATCTTGTTGGTCATGGAAGAAAAGGAGACATGATTATCAAAAGAAATCCAATATTAATGAGGGAAAGTAATGCAACTTTAAATCTCGCAGACAATTATCTATCAAAAAAAGAAGGGACTGCTCATAGAAAATCAGCATGAAGCTACCATTAAATTGTATCATTTCACTAGTTAGCTCAGCCACGTGATCATTTCAATATCAACGTTAAAAGTCCATTTCATCTATTTTCTAATATGTTCCTTTTGGAAAAAATGCGTCTGGCTCGTCAATATAAATGGAGAATCAAACAGCGACTCTTTTGTCCACACTTAGTCAATCAATCGGATCATCACATGGACATGACGAAATGCCAATTCACTTACGTAAGCCAAATTTATGCCATATATCACTCATGTAGTCATGTTAAAATGCTTCAGCCAGAAGTGCTGCAACCATGATCATCAGTTACCTCGTAATTGATGAATGCTCAACAACACGCGTCATAAATCCAAAAAAAAAAAAAGAACTACACTCCGTAAACTAGCTAAAATTCTCAATCCAATAAACCATAACACATTGACAAGATGAAATGCCGATACACGTATCTAATGTAAATATACACTTCATCAGTCGTGTTAAAAATGCTTCAGCCAGAAAATCCACAACGACGATCATCAATTAGCTCATACTCGACGAATGCTCAACAACACACATCATAAATCCCAAACAACAACTACACTTCTACAAACTAGCTAAAATCAATAATCCAAAACACCACACCACAACACAACACTCAAACACAAGCAATTCTAGTTTTGATCATCATTTCTGCTAAACTCTTCAAACGATCCCGCACAAACTCTACATACATTTTCAGCAACTCGAATAATTAACACAAAATTGTAACTACAATACAAAAAAAAAAAAATTGCGCCAAACACTACGATCACAAATGCTGTATAACTGAAAAAAATGCTACTGATCAAATGAAACTCGTATCACTTTGAAAAAGAGATTAAGCAGAGCAATTTTACCGGCGAGTTTGATCGATCGAGTCTCGAAGATTTCTTCGAGTGAAATAGCCCGCTCAAAGTGTGTTGTTTGTTTATGTGTTTTTTCAATTTTTATTTTTCATTTTTTTTTCTATTTATATTTATGTGAAGAGAGTGTGGAAGAAACGATGGAGCGCTGGAGATAGCGATAACCCTAATTTTTTCTGTAATTTACATTTGCAATTTATATTTTTTGCGTTTTGTCAACGGGTTAAATGGATGGCCCATACCCGTAACTTTGACCCGGAAAGTAATATTCATTTTACTTTAATCAGAATATATCAAAAATTCAGCATAAATCCAGTGTAATCATAGTAATTTAATGAAATAAATGATATTTAGAGTGTTGTGCCAGTGAAATTTTTATCATACGAAAATAGCAAACGTATGAGAGATGATCTTTAACTAACTATTATAGTAAGTTATAATGCAATATCTTTTTGATATAATAGAATATATTTTGCAAAAGATAGGTGATTTAACTATACTTGGTAAGTTGTAGGTTGTTTCTTGAACGATTGATTCTCTTCCTAAAAATAACAATCAATCAATTATCAGTCACAATAAATAGCAATTGGATCAATCCCAATTCCCACATAATAATATACAAAAAAAAGAAAAAACTCTCTAATGGTGTTAGATTTGTCTTTTTTTCCATAAATATCAATTATGGTTTTATTTAGACATGAAAAATAACATATATATTCTTAAAATTTATAGAAATATGGGTTTTCTTTGTCTTGCAAATCCTTTCCAAATCAAATACCATAATCATATAAAATTCCATAAATATATCCATTCAGATAAGATAAGTTAATCATATCTAATCTCTCTTCCCTATCATTACTTATCTAAATAAGATAGTTAAATGAAAATTCTCTCTCATAAAAAAATAATTGATTTGATCTAGAAATACTAATATTAATTCGTCCATCTTCGTGAGAAGACTTATCCACGTGGGGGGGGTTGAACACCATTTTTTGGGTCAACGTTGGGTCTCAACCATTTTAACTAATTGAACCATTTGAATTTAATGCTAATTTTAACTCATAGAAATAAAGACAAGGAGTTCCATATCCAATTAGAAATTCATAATTACACACTTCTTACTTAAATGAGAATATTAGTTAATTGTACTATTAATAATTGAGCTTTGCTCAACCATATTAATCAAATCACGTATTAGTTAATCACTTTAACTAATCCAAGAAATACCTCTTATTACTAAGTGACATCTAATGTAGTCACTTAAATTTTACATGCAATTGAAATGTAAGAGGAGTGGTGGACCCATGGGTTGGAGCTCCAAACCAAATTAATTTAACAACCCTTATTTTATTTATTAATTATTATTATTATTAGTATATGTCAACAACAGGTTTGAGATTGCACTCTCGTATCTATATATCTCTTTATATACAAGTTGCTCGAACTCAATTTTGAGCGAATACTAGTTTTTTGTGAGTTAGAACCTCTTATAAAGACCTATAATCTAATCGATAAAATTCATGATTACAATTTAATATTCTTTACTTCCAACTGCATGGAATGTCCTCAACCATATTCACAATACATTATAAATCGTATAACTGTGAATTTAAGTCCCCTCATTCATGGGTGATTATGATATATGACAATATCTATTTAAGTCAAAAGAGAGTTTGTGACATGAACTTATGAAAGACAATCAATGTATGTATTTCTTTTTTATGGTTAACGGAGTCACAAATTTCTTTGTTATCCGGTACATTGTCCTTTATACAAATTCTTCATTTAAGAATTTAAACGTCCAGATATCATTACATCAGTTAATCCAAAAAAATATACTCACTCAATTATTATGATGTACCACATTTAACACTTAATTTGTTCATAGATTGTCGAGTTATAAATGCTTATAATTTACTAATTCAAAATTCATTCGTCTTGAATATAACAATTTATACTCTAGATGTTGAGACTCATTGTATAATGAATAATTATTTTAAAAACTATTGACGCAAAAAATTATCAACTATTGAAACACTCTTCAATAGCTCAACGAGTATTCCATATCAAACGATCAAACAAAGCTCTTTCCCTTTTAATCTTTTTATTTTAGTAAAATATTACACACATCTAAAACTATCGTCATTTGCACCCATCGAACGAATCCCCATTCCCAACAAACTACTTGAATATATCATTTTTTATTCTTACATATTATGTTTCATTGCTTTTTATTTCTTTATATCTACTCAGAATTTTGTATCAATTCGTATTTTCATATGTGCTTCATAGTCAAAGAAAGAATAAAAGTCAGACTTACATTACCAAGAGTGGGTTCAACTCAGTACCCATAGATTATCTTATATATTCAATAAAAGTTAGCAGCTTAAAACTGAAACTTATGTGTGTACATTCCGAGATACTTTTGTGTCTCTAAATTCCTCGACAATAATCTCAATTTCAGAGTAGCTTCGTGGAGAGCAATTGAATTATTTATGAAACACTGAAAGATAATCAAAGGTTGACTTGTTTTGTTGAATTCTACAGTAAATCACTTTTGGCCAGTTATCTTCATTCTTCTTGACTTTGTCGATATATTATGCATTAGCACTTCAAGATTAATAGTTTTCCACTTCAAAATTACTAAAAATTTCCTGGCTAGTAAAGATTATAAAACACCATTGACATGCAAATTATTACAAGACTACCGTGAAGTTCAAAAATTATATATAGACTTCTAAGTTTTCATATGCTTACATTAAAAATTTACTGGTAAATAAACTGCATTGCAGATAAAGAGAACTCATAAGATTGTTACTGCTTAATACTCTTTCTCAAGAAAAAAAAAAAAATAGCTGCTTAATATCATGGCATAGATATCTGGGGACGATTCTCTAGCAAAAAAGTGTATTGCAAACTCTCTGTTTTTCTACAATTTTTATTACAAGAAGGCAGCAAAAGAGATGATTTCTATGTATATCATCAAATAAAGGTTTCAAAAGGTAAAGAATAACATATTTTCACTTTATAGCAGCACGCAATGTATTTCATAGAATATCAGAAGTTCTTGAATCAAACAGGGGTTGTTCGTTATTAATGTACCATATTTGGTAAGACACTTGGCTATCAGCAGAGCGTCGACGTATCTCGTATGTGCTTGAACTAATAAAAGTTCACTGTAGTCAAACCACAGGTGGAAGCTCGACCAGGGAAAATCGACAGAGTAAAACTCAACTCATAGTGGTCGACCAACTTCTGATTTCCCAATCAACCTAATGGTGAGTTCCTGATTGATCTACAGTTAGGTCGACCCAATTGAAGGTCAGCTCGGGTGCGACCATGATTTGGCATACAACCTATAAATACCTTTTTATTGTCAAAAAATGCATGTCATTTATTGCGAATCTTACCTACTAGATCGACATGTCTCTGCCATCCCGTCAAGCTTAACAAGTAACTGTGAGTACAAGAAGTTTCTAAATAAGTTAGTTCTAGTTCATGAAGTAGCCACGTGCAGGAAGATCTGGTTTGACATGGAGCGTCAAAGTAAGTGTTATACGAACATACCCCGTGTCAGTTATTAACCTCGGCCAATTAGATTTCACTCCTTCAATCTCCAGATCCAAAAACACATATAAGTGTATAACAGGATAAAATTAGCTTGGAGTGGTTCATAGATCTACTCTAAGTAGAAAATGAAGTTCTGGATACCAAATGAATATAAGTCGCGAATTTGGTAACAACTAAGTGGTAGAATCTATATTCTTTACTGACACCCTTGCAGCAGATGCGGACAATGATAACAAAGCTCAGTCTTTTACGATTTGAATGACACTCTTTCTGTTTTGAACAGCAGTAGCGTCTATGAACACGATATTACTTGCAAAGTCATTCAACAAGGAAAACAAGAGCCCCTTTCAGCAAACTCTTTGTTTCACACATGAATCAATTTTCAGAGATAGTTAAAAAACATAGAAAATCTACAACAATTGCAGCATACAATAAATCCCAGATATCCCAAGTATCTAAAACCATCAACCTTTCTTAAGCCAGACCCTTTTTATGATATTTAAGGTAAGACATAGAATTTGATGGAAGTATCATATCATGGATCAAAGTTTCCAAATGTTTCCTACAAATGTATCGATATCTTTCAATTCTCAAATTCGTGGAAACTAAACATAAAAGTATTTTCTACGTCACTTGCAATAACAATCTTTACAAATTTCTCGCATCATCTCTAAACAATGCATAAGTGTGTAATATTTAACTTACATACTGATAGATACACCGGAATCGAGACTTTAATCCAAGGGAAGAATTACAGCATAACCAAAAAGAAAAAAAAAACAGAGACACAAAAGAAATAAAAGAGAAAAAGTAGTATTAGGGAGGACCACAAACGCACTATCCATAATTAATTCAAAAGGGTAACATACTAATCAACACCAAAAAGCAGAAAAGATTGAATTTTTCCACACAATTCACCACAATTACACAATCATTAAGAGTAGATTGTGGGGGACCAAGACATGTATAATGATGTTCATTCTCAATTATCACAAAAACAGTTCTTAGTATAAAAGTATATTCATATACTGATTCCTCAATCACAAGGATTCAAAATCCATGAAACAGAATCTCTGCACAAGAACTTACAAATTAGCATCTCTCGAGCTATAAAACACATTCTCAAGTGCATCTGAAATGTTGCCATTGAAGGAACTCGAAGCCTCCTCAACTTCATCAGATTCGTCGTTCTTCCAAAACCGCTTCAACTTACGATTAGACGAATTCAGTTGTTTTTGCAGCGAATCCCTATCCGATTCGTGCCTTAACAGAAGCCACTGCAGTGATTGAATCACATGTTGGTCGTGGATTTGTTTCTCCTCCGCCAACCTCCGATACTGATTCAGTTCCATCTCGAGCACGCTCTTTTCGTTCTGGAGACGAAGAATCATCGCCATTGCCTCCTCCGCCGCAGTTGCGGAAGCTGCTCGCTCTCTCTCGAGCTCTGCAATCGCTCTGCTGCGTTCGATTTTAATCAGTTTTCTCAATTCAGTTACATCAAATACATCATCCTCCACTGTACAATCATCCTTATCTTCATCATCATTCATATTCACATCAGAATCACTAATTTTTTTTGATTCCTCTGTTTTATCAATTAACTGCACATTTTCTTCCTCCTTCAACACCTTCATTATCCCTAATTTTCTACAACGCACATTTTGAAAACCTAATCCGTTCCTCAATTTAACCGATTTACCTCTCAAATCACACAGAAACTTCACAAAAACCCTAGAAAACCAATCGAAGCTCACAAACTTCAATCCAAAGCCAACAACCAACAAAAACAAGCCTAAATTCTCGTAAACCTGCTTCAAACCGCCAAACACCAAAATTCCAAATCCAATTCGGCAATCCGCGGTCAAATACTTCAAAAACGCGACAAAATCCATGAACACGAAGCCTCCTAACAGAAAATTCAACAGCCAGTCATGTATTCCGAGAACAGAGCACGCGATTAGGAACACGAAAATCTGCATGTGGCTACAAATTTCATCAATTTGACAGTTTCGGCAGAACAGAGTGTGCGTTACTAGTAGTTAAACGCTGTTTTTTTAGAGAGAGAAAGAGGAGAGAGTGTGTGTGTATGGGGATGCGAGAACAATGGCGCGATGAACGAGGACGAAGATTGGTTTATTTATCAGTGTGAGTCTGTGTGTGTGTGTGAGCAACGGACTATTAATCAGAGAGATAACGGTAGGAAAAAACAGAGTATGTCGATTAATTAATTTGGAGAAGATGACAAATGAATTGATGGGAGATATTATTATTGAATTTGATAGTGATAAATATAATTTGGATTTGACAGTTTGAGGATTTTTAAATTTGTTAAATAATACGCGATACTTTATTTTGGAAGAAGATGCGCGCTATTTTAGAAATTTTGGAATATACCTGGGGGGCCCCTGTTCGAATTAAATGACATTTCTATCCCAAAAATTTGGACTTGGAAAAAAGTGGGATATTCTGTACAAATACTTCTAATAATTACATATTTAGTGTTAAAATTTTCAGTACTCAATCGGGAGAGATTATTAGGTGCAGCGGCTGTATGATGAGGTGGTGCAGCAAGTCGGTTATTTATATAAATGCATGGTTGGGATGAGGTGTGAAAAAGTTACTTCCCTGTAATTTAGGAATAGTATTTAATCTCCATCACATGATGTACCACGTCATCGTACAGCCGCTGCACCTAATAATTTTTCATCAATCGGAGGTCTAGTGATACGTGTTAGACGCGCCACATGACGTATTCTATAATTAAACATTAAATTCAACTATGAAAAAACCATATTGTATTAGAATAACCAAAAACATATAAAGAAAGACCATGATCCTATCCTGGATATAAATATTTTAAAATTTTAAATCAAGACAATTTTTCTTATTACCCTTTCCTTCATTAATGTTTCTTTATGAATTATGAGGCGATACATTAAATTTATTTATCTGATTTAAATTTTTAAATATGATACTAAAATTATTACTTCCACTATTATAATAATATGGTAAACTAACTACTTCCTTTTTAGTTTTTATAATCTATATAATATTATAATTGTGTGTATATATATATATATATACATATGTGTGTGGGTGTGAGTCTTTTTCATGTCTTATCCTAAAATCTATAATGATCAAGTCATATCTCCATCTCTGCAATATAGAGTCTAATCTACTATATTTAGTTCTATCTTGAAGAATAAGATCCGCGTCTTTCGAAACTATTACGAGAAATTGTTTGGGATACTACGTACAATATATTTATTAGCTTTACTCGAGTTTTGACACGAGAAATGTTAAAGATTATTATTGAAGAAATTTTATTCACAATTTTTTTGAGTTCTTTTTAACCTACTCCTATAACAACTTAACAAACCCTTAAACTTCAATCTTTAACGCCTCTTGCTAACTTGGATAATTCTTAGTTGATAACTCAATAATTAACTAACTTCGGAAGCTTTACCAAATAATTAATTGCATTAAATATTAGGCCTTTAATACAGACGTTTAGTTAATTAGTTCCGGAGATTTTAGATGTGGCCCTGCCCTTAAAAAGCGAATCGTCACGTGCTTGACTTTTATTAATGACGATGATGGTGATGAAAGCAATTGCTCTTTTGTTTGATCATATCTTTAGTCTTTTATTTTTCGTTTATTTTAATATTTATTGTGAGAAAATATTATATTTATTAAAGAATTCCTCGTGTGTCTCAATTCTCAAACGTGAGGTCTTCTTCATTCTTCGACCCAATTCCAGATGCATCCAAATTATGTGCACGTCGCATGATATGCACTGGACCCGAGGGGTTTTTGCATGGAATTTTCTTTTATGCATCACATACATACTAACTAAAAACTTGTAGTGCTAAACTTTTTAATGCAATTGTTACAAATATTTTAGCACAACATATTTGTTAATTATAAAAGCTAATAACTAACTTATTCAATCATGTGTTAGCATATGGTGCAACGACTATGACCATATAAAATATTTTTCTTATAATTAAAAAATATTTCAAATAGTAGTTGCACATATTATTATTAATTACTATTTTTATGTGGAACAACTTGCCCTACATGTGAATTTTGACACTAGGCTAGGACATTGGTGGCGTAGCTTTACTGCTTATTATACTTATACTCGTCTATTTAATATTTTGGGGTTTTGGGCAAGCCAAAAATTCAGTGATCCGTAATGCACAAGCAAAAATAATCTTTTTAGGTCAGATCTCAAGACTCTTAGTAGTTTTCATTTAAATTTCTCAATTTCGTATTAATTAAGACGATGACGATCTTATCTTCTTTTTTTTTTTTTAAACGAAAAACGGATATATAAGATGAACGAAAAAAAGAAGAGTGGTTGTAAATTTTACTTGATAGTTGAGAAGAAAATAAAAGGGAAGGAAGTAAAGCATGGTGTATGCACAAATAACCATAGATAAAGTTTATGTATACTTTTGGATAGGAGTAATTTCTCAGAAAGTCACTGCACATATCGTGATGTTGAAGATTTTGAGTTATAAGGGATAAAATGGTCTTAAACATGAGAGATTATTAAGAGCAATGGTCAATTGATTGATTGGCGTAAATGTATGGTATGAATGAGGCGATGGATAGTATGTCCTATAATTTAAGAAATATTTATAATCTCAACCGTTTGTTGCACCACATCATCATGCAACACAACGGTTACATGATTTTCTTTTCTCCACCAAATCCAATTCAAGATGATATACCAAGATAGTAAGCAAGATTTTTTTGTAAAATTTTATATGGCTCAAGTTAATATAGAAAAATAACATTTATTTTGGGCCACATTTTTGTCTAATGGCCCAAGAAGAACAAGTTTTCAGACCTAAATGTAACACATAACTATTCCTTTCCGAGCCCATAAGAACTAGGCGTAAATTGTTTTATTAAATTCTATATGGTTTTTTTAATATATATATATATATATATATATATATATATATATTGTTTTAGTGTAATTTTTGTTTTTGTTTTCCAATTGCAAGTGTGCAAATGTTTTTTAAAACCCAGCTTACTTTTACAACATTATTACCTCCGAGACCTCTCAAATCTATGTGTTGTGATAATGTGTCAATTTTTATGCCATTACTATATTTATGCCACCCAACACGTTAAAATAACATAATACTTCGTAGATTAGTATCACCATCCATTATATGTATTGAAAAAGATATACAGTTCTTTAAAATATCTACAAGTTTGAACTTTTAAAGAGACAATAATTTAATATGGTATTAGAACTCGGGCCAAGAAAAAGGACTTGAGTTCAAATCCTATCGCTACCAACCTATAAAAAAATATTACGTGTCAGTCGTAATCTAGCACAGAAAATTTTACGACATGCTTGATATTCAATAATATATATATATATATATATATATATATATATATATATATATATATATATATATATATATATATATATATATACACTATAAATTTAGCATCGACATATATAATTAGGACACACAGTTTAACACATAAGATATGTGATGCATTTGCACAGGGTTGTTCACAATTAGCCTGAAAATTGTCATAAAGCTGAAATCTATCAGTGATCCAGATTATCAATCATATCCAAGTTTTTTTTTTTTTTTCCAATATAGTTCTAGAGCAAGGCCTATAAAAAAGTCAACTGAAATAAAAAAAAAAATGTCAAGTTATCTTGCTCCACAAGGTTGACAGTTGACACTGACCAATATATTCCCTCCAATTTCTTTGAATACATGTTCCAAATCTGGATTTTAAATCCTGTGATGAACCCTTCAAAATTCAAAACAACTCAATCAAAAATGGATCAAAATCCAAAAACAAGACAGAAAAAACAGCCTCATTCTACTCCAAAACAAGCCAACTCCAATCCAAAACAATGGCCTAATCTTCCCCAAAATCTCATCAGCTTAATAGCAAGAAACCCAAAACTTATGCAAAACATAACATCCTTCGGTTGCGTTGTTAAGTCGTGGCGATCAGTTCCTAGGAACTGTACCCCTGAATCTGATCATAGCCCAACACTAGTCGAAATCTTCGAAAAAGACCACAAAAACAGGCGTTGCCACGTAGTCGAAAACGATTTTCAGAGAGTGAACTTCTGGTGGTACAGTAAGAAAAAGGCGTTTTCGTATCGATATGAAGCTCCCCTGATACACTTCATGGGCCATTCTCATGGACTTTTAGTTTATATGGACAGAAGTTCACTAGGATGCCATTTATGGGAGCCGTCGTGGAATGCGATTCACCCTTCAATCTGGCCAAACAGGCGGTACCTTCTTAGGCCTTGGAGCCGTAATCTACCGTTCAAGTCAGCTACACTTTCATCAGAAGTGAATGATCGCAATCGCTGCAATGTTATGGTGATAACAGGGCTTTCTTTTCCAGCTTTCGCGTTCATTAGCTTCCGAATGAATCAAGACGCGTGGATTTTAGAAGACTGTGATCTTAAGGAGCGTTATGGGGTCAATCAAACTATGAAGTTCACTAGTTGTATTGGATTTGGAGGAAAATTTTACGCGTTGAGCCTGCAAGGGACCGTGGTGGTAATAGAAGACGTGGAGTCTCGTTTTAGAGTGACGGGCGTTGGTGCAAGGAGGGCGGTGCCTTCTGGAGTGTCGCGGCAGTTCAGGGAGTATTTAGTTGAGCTGAATGGAGAGGTTCTGTTGGTGTTTCTCGTGTCGAGAAAATCGGTGGATTTCGTGGAGGATGTTGAGGTTTTTAGGCTTGATTGTGATAAGCTTTTGTGGGTAAAAGTTGAGAGTTTAGGGTGCATGGCATTGTTTCTTGAAGATGAATGTTGTATGGGGGTTAATTCAAGTGAAGTTGGGTGTAGAAGAAATTGTGTTTATTTTTCTCATTGTAGAGTGAAAGAATGGTATGTTTATGAAATGGAAAAGGGTGGAATTTCAGCAGCTTCTGGCAGTGATTTTCAGCAATTTGATGAGGGGAAGTGAAATGCAGGGATTATGTCATTTATTTCTGTTTGTTTATGTTCTTTTGTAAATTTTTGTTGGTTTATTCAAATGTTCTTGCAAGTGTTTGTGAACTTGTCATTATTCATCATATTTTGAGATGTTGTTTGTGATAATGAAGGTAAATCAAGTTATAGTAGTTCTAAACTAAGTCACATAGTGTGGGTGCGCGAGCATGTGCGAGAGCGTGAGCGTGTGCGCCAGTGCGTCAAACTTAAAATTTCATGAATATGAGTGCGCCTTAGTGCGTTTATTAAAAATAATTAAATATGTATTAATATAAATATAAATGATAAAAGTAGATAATAAATAATTATATTTAACGCATATAAGCCATTTATGTTTACTTTTCTATTCATAAGTAGGAGTGGGTTTTGATTTCTAATGAGAGTAATAGAGTTATTTATTTTTCTAATTTTATTTTGTCCTATTTTAGCTTTAACTTAGTCCAAGGAAAAGACACTAGACACATTAAGTAGGTGAGAGGTGTAGCAAAATGTAGATTTGAATGTGTATAAAGGAATAATTCTTAATACAAGAACTAACAATTTTTAGTGCGAGAACTAAGAATTCTTAATGCGTCCTAATGCGAAGCACGAGCACTCAGTTCGCGAGAGCGCGACTAAAGCGCAATGCATGGACCAATAAAGGAGGATTATGTGACTTATGTTCTAAACAGACTCGATTTCATAAACCGTATGGAAAGTTCAGCAATTTTTTCAGGAAATGTTAGGATAGTCTTGCCAAGCATTCCTAGTCTAGCTTATTGAACCACTGAATTTGTCCCATATATATATATATATATATATATATATATATATATATATATATATATATATATATATATATATATATACTTGGGATAAAATTATCAAACCCTCTATATTATACCTCTTGTTGCACTTTGCACCCTATTCTCTTTTTAACAACTAGGCCCCTGTATTATAAGTAAGCACTTTCACCCCTCATCGGTTGACCGGTAAAAAAAAGTCGCCGAAAATTTTATTCCTAGAGCTCGGCTTGGTCTTGCTCCCTTCCCGCACTATTCCTCCCCACTAAAAAGAGTAAACCTCGTTGAGTTTTATTTTTCCATTAGAGGGGGCTGGCACATGTTTTGCAGTACTTCCCATGAATACTCCGCCCGGCATTCTTGATTGAGAACGGATGATCATCAAGGCTTTTCACCCTAATTTTTTAAAATTCCAATTTATGGATAAGTTGGTCACTTCCCAGCCTACTGTAGCACTTTTATTTGCGAATCATTTTGTTTAATTTATTTTCATTTTCAAAAGACACATTGCGTGCCCTGTTAGTCCTCCGGGCCTAAATAGCTTAATTTTTCATGAATATAATAGACTTCCCCTTTCCTCTTTGGGGGACTTCCACGAAATGAAAACGGGTGGCATCATCGTATGCTCCACTTTTGTTGCTCTGAACAAGGGGTTCATTACGATTTGAAGTCAATTTCAATAAAATGCATCGTTTTCACTTCAATTTTTGTTTTATTTTCTTAATTTTCAAACCCTAAATTTGGATATTAAAATTAGGATTTGAAAATTAAGAAATGAACGGAAAATGAGGCCATTTTATTGATCTGAGGTTAAATTGTGATGAACCCCTATATTCACATTTCAAATTCCGACGAAAAATTCCACCGAATTGTTGACGAGGGGCAATGTTTGTACAAAGTTACCAAAAAAAAAAAGAGGGACAAAATACAACATGTAGATTTGATGCTTGTATCCCTTAATATTTTCACGAAAATAAACAGAGAATCATTCTTAATATTGTTTTATGGAATGATTCCTTGCTTACATGTTCAAGTGGTTAAAATGAATAATATAATTAAGATAAAAGTCAACTAGAAGTCATCTGTTAAGATGCTGAAATTTCACCTTTCTCCATGTCATAAAGACACCATTTTTTTTTTTTATTCTACGGTGATTAAAAGAAAAGCGCTAATTGCAACAAATTGTGATGATCCCCGATGTTCACGTTCCAACTTTCGGCGAAAATTTGACTAGGAGACAAATTTTTTGTTCTTGTTAGTAGATAAGGCGGCAAAGTGCTTATTTATCCATGTAAAGGGACAAGTTGCAAAAAATAAAAAGACAGGAGGAAAAGTGCAACATGAGGTATAGTATCGGAGGTTTAATGCTTTATCCCTCAATTTAATGTTGACACATATAATTAAGACACACCATAAAAGATTTGTACTACGTTCAAACAGGGTTGTAAATTAGCCCTGAAAATTGTCATAAAGCTAATATATAGCTGTGATCCAGGTTATCAACCATATCCAAGTTGTTCTTGTTAATGTTTCTTTTTTTTTTTTTGTTTTTTCGGGTTTTTTCCGATATAGTTCAATAGGAAGACCAAGTACAAAAGTCAACAGAAATAAAAAATGTCGAGTGATCTTCTTCATTCTTGCTCCACAAGGTTGACACACTGACCAATTCCTCCCATTTCTACTACAATATGCTCATTCTGGATTTTAAATCCTGTAATGGACTCTTCATAATTCAAAAGAACTCAATCCAATATGGATCAAAAGCCAAAACCAAAACAGAAAAAACACCCTCATTCTACTCCAAAACAAGCCTCTCCTAATCCAAAACAATGGCCTAATCTTCCCCAAAATCTCATCAGCTTAATAGCAAGAAACCCAAAACTTATGCAAAACATAACATCCTTCGGTTGCGTCGTCAAGTCATGGAGATCAGTCTCTAAGAACTGTACCCCTGAGTCTGATCATGGCCCAAAACTAGTCGAAATCTTCAAAAAAGATCATAAAAACATGGACTGCCACGTAGTTGAAATCGCTTTTCGTAGAGAGTATTTCTGTTGGTACAGTAAGAAAAGGGCGTTATCGTATCGATACGAAGGTCCCCTGATACACTTCATGGGCTATTCTCATGGACGTTTAATTGCAATGGAAAGAAGTTCACTAGAATGCTGTTTATGGGAGCCGTCGTTGAATGGGATTCACCGTTCACGCTGGCCGTACGGGAATTACCTTCCGCCCTGGAACCGTAATCTACCGTTCAAATCAGCTACACTTTCATCAGAACTTAATGATCCTAGTGGCTGCAGTGTTATGGTAATAACAGGGGTGTCTTTTCCAGCTTTTGCGTTCTTTAGGTACCGAATGAATCAAAAGGCGTGGATTTTAGAAGATTGTAAAGTCAAAGAACGTTATGGGGTTGATCAAGCTATGGCATTTACTAATTGCATTGGATTTGGAGGGAGATTCTACGCGTTGAGCCTGCAGGGGACCGTGGTGGTAATACAAGACGTGGAGTCTGGTTTTAGAGTGACAGGGGTTGGTGCAAGGAGGGCGGTGCCTTCTGGGTTGTCGCGGCAGTTTAGGGAGTATTTAGTTGAACTGAATGGAGAGATTCTGTTGGTGTTTCTTGTGTCGAGAAAATCGGTGGATTTGGTGGAGGATGTTGAGGTTTTTAGGCTTGATTTTGATAAGCTCTTGTGGGTAAAAGTGAAAAGTTTGGGGTGCATGGCATTGTTTCTTGAGGATGAATGTTGTATGGGGGTTAATTCAAGTGAAGTTGGATGCAAAAAAAATTGCATTTATTTTACTCATTGTAGAATCAAAGAATGGTGTGTTTATGATATGGAAAAAGGTGAAATTTCATCAGCTTAACAGATGACCACCCTATTTATAGCCATTAGTAGATTTTAGTTGACTTTTTATCTTAGCAATTATTCATTTTAACCACTTGAACATGTAAGAAGGAATCATTATCAATTTATCATAAAGAAAACTGCCAAAATCTGTTGACTAATGACAAAGGGTTCACATACACTTACAAGAACATTTGATTAAACCAACAAAAATTACAAAAAAGAACATGAAGAACAGAAACAAATTACATAATTCCTGCATTTCACTTCACCTAATCAATCTGTGTTTTGGATTAGGCATGGATATTTTTGGATTCGGGATCGACTGTTTTGGATTAGGCATGGATTTTTTTGGATTGGGGATTGACTGTTTTGGATTAGGGATGCATTGTTTTGCATTCGGAATGGATTGTTTTGGATTTTGATCCATTTTGGACGAAGAGACTGAGTTGTTTTGAGTTCTAAAGAGTTCATTCCAGATTTTAATCAAAATTTGGAACTTATAGTACTAGAAGTTGGAGGAACTAGTTTTGTGTCAATTTGGATTCCAATTGATTGTTATCAGTTATTATCTTGTTGAGCAAGATTGATAAAGATCACTTGACATTTTCAATTCAGTTGACTTCTTTACTTAGCCTTTTGTCTTGATGTGTGCTGATGTTATGGCACAAAAAAACAAATGAAAGTCTTTCACCAAATAAATCTAAGTACCTTTGACATATTCATAAGTTGCTTTATCAAACTGACATCAGTTATCCTGACATTAGGAGGTTTAAAGAATAGGTAAGTCAATGTTCTTTAGTAAGCAATCGAAGTTTTTATATGTCAAATAAGTTAGAATGAGTTTGGAATTGGTAAAAGGACTAATTCAACACAACTACTAAACTTGTTCAGGAGTATTCATTTTCTGTATGCAAGAGCTCGCCACTCCTGTTCAATATCTCTTCTTTGAGCCATGAATCTGCACATCTTTTCAGTTATCTTCTTCTCCTTAATCCCTTTAAAATTATCGTCATCGTTATCGTTCAACTTTACCAGCTTCGACAATCAAGAAACCAACCGCGCCATAAATCTAACTGGTAATGCTTACATCTCAAACCAAGGCATTCAGGTGACACCAGAAGTCAACAACTCAGGCTTTAGAGTTGGTCGAGCAACGTACGTAAATCCACTTCAGTTGTGGGATAGGAATTCAAGGAACCTCACTGATTTCTCCACTCATTTCTCCTTTGTGGTAGCTTCAAATGGTAGCAATATTTTCGGCGATGGCCTTGCCTTTTTCTTGGCTCCTTTCGGGTCTAGTATCCCATTTGATAGTGCCGGTGGAGGACTTGGTCTTGGAAGTAGAAATGGTTCAATATCAAATATATCTTCGGAGTCTTTTGTTTCGGTGGAGTTTGATACATATTCAAATAGTGGATGGGATCCGCCTTTTGTGCATGTTGGAATAAATATCAACTCGTTGCAATCTGAAACAGTTGTGCAGTGGCGGAATAACGTAACTCTTGGAAGGGAAAACAATGCTTGGATTAGTTACAACGCTAGTTCTATGACGCTCAGGGTTGATTTTACTGGTTTTTTGCGTAATGGAACCAATCAAGATAGTCTGAACTATGTTGTTGATCTCAGGAAATACTTGCCTGAAAATGTCACCTTTGGCTTCTCAGCTTCTACTGGACAACGGTTTCAGAAAAATAACATCAAGTCATGGGATTTCTCATCAAGTTTACAACTTGGTATTAGTCCTAATGGGACGTATCCTAGTCCAGCAACAGAACCTCCGATCGTGAAAGGAGAAAGAAAGGGAAATAATAGGGGTATAATTGTTGGATTAAGCCTTGGCATGTTGATCCTCGTTCTTGCTTTAGTTTTTTGTTGTCGTTTCTTATGGAATAGGAAGAAGAATTATAAGAAAAAAACTGAAGATGGGAATTTCTTCAATTCGTATATGGATGATGTATTTGAAAAGCGTAGTGGAGCTAAAAAGTTTTCACACAGTGAATTAGCCTATGCCACAAACAATTTTGCAGAAGAAAATAAGCTTGGAGAAGGAGGTTTTGGTGAGGTTTACCGAGGTATCTTGAGAGAAACCAATTCCAACATTGCAGTGAAGAGGGTATCCAGGGGATCTAAACAAGGGATAAAAGAGTATGCATCAGAAGTTAAGATTATCAGTCAACTGAGGCACAAGAATCTCGTTCAACTCCTCGGCTGGTGTCATGAAAAAGGCGAACTTCTACTCATTTACGAGCTCCTTGAAAATGGAAGCTTAGATTCCCATCTCTTTAGCCCAAGATTTGGCCTCAGCTTTGCTATATTTGCATGAGTTGTGGGAACAGTGTGTGGTGCATAGAGACATAAAAACTAGCAACATTATGCTGGACGCAAGCTTCAATGCCAAACTTGGTGACTTTGGCTTAGCTAGACTCGTAGATCACAAAAAGGGATCCCAGACAACGCTCCCTGCTGGCACATTTGGGTACATGGCTCCTGAATGTTTCAACAAGCTGAGGTCTAGCACAGAATCTGATGTCTTTAGCTTTGGAGTTGTGTTATTAGAAATGGCGAGTGGAAAAAAAGCATATGAGTAATGCGATCGAGAAAATGAGATAAATTTGGTCCAGTGGGTGTGGAACCTCTATGGTGTAGGAAAGATACTTGATGCGGCCGACCCAAGATTAAGGGACCAGTTTGATGAGCAACAAATGAAACATTTGATGGTTGTTGGGCTGTGGTGTGCTCATCCAGATAATAGCCAACGTCCATCAATAAAACGAGCTATTCACGTTCTCAATTTGGAAGCTCCATTGCCCATTCTCCATTGTACAATGCCAGTACCAGCATTTTACGATCCGACATATTCGAGTGCACATTCAGTCGTTGCAAGTTATTCTACTAGCGACAGTATTACTACATCTTCTGCAAGTTCAGCAGATCCATCTACACGTCTTTTGACCTCATGACAAGTATGTATATGTTTGTTCGTGTTTAATACCACAAAGAGATTGTCTATATATTTATCTCAAAAGTTTGAAGTTTTTTTTGGTGTGATGAGGTTCTAATAGATTAACATATATAATAAATAGAACCATTCTATTGATTGAATCTGTTAGTTACATGGTATGTTTGTTTTTAATGTTATGCAGTAATCAGGATATTAAGAAACATGCACAAGAAAAGCGATAAAAGAGACACGAAATTTGGTAACCCAGTTCGTCAAAAGACTACGTCTGGGGGCGCTGCCAAGCCAGGATTTTCTCTACTAGTTTCTGATGAGTCTTACAATGAATCAATAGAATTACACATAGGTGGGCTATTTATAGTTTTACATAAACCCTGCAACTCCTAGGTATTTTAGGATTCTACTCCCAGGGTTTCCATATTAACTAGGTTTCCATATTAACTAGGATTCCTCTTCCTAGACTAACTGAATTCCTGTTTCCCAAACCAACTGGGTCTCCTCACTCCTAGGCAATTCAGACTTCACAACCCAACAATCTCCCACTTGAAGACTGAATCCATATGTAATCATCTCTCCAACTTCTCAATAGTAAAACCCGCAAGCATTGACAGCGCCATCCTCGAACTTCTCAAGTTCCAAGGCCAGTTGAAGCCATGCATAGCTTCAACTTCTCTAAGGTCACAACCTTAGTCAACATATCAGCAGGATTCTCACTTCCCGGAATCTTCACCAGCTGCAAAATCTTCTTTTCCAAGAGATATCGTATATAATGATACTTCAAATCAATATGCTTCGTTCTTGAATGAAAAGCCGGATTCTTAGCCAAGAAAATAGCACTTTGACTATCGCTGTAGAGAATGCTATTTGTCTGCCTTTTCCCAATTCACACAAGAAATTCTGTAACTATACCATCTCTTTACTGGCCTCCGTCACTGCTACATACTCAGCTTCTGTAGTAGATAAAGCCACGATCTTCTGCAACTTAGAACCCCAAGAAATCGCTGTACCGCCCAATGTAAACACATACCCGGTAGTACTTTTCCTACTATCCAGATCTCCTGCCATATCAGCATCAACATAGCCATTCAACTCTGTGCTTTTGCCTGAAAAACACAATGCTCTGTTTGTGGTACCCCGCAAGTACCTAAAGATCCACTTCACTGCTTCCCAATGTTGCTTACCCGGTCTGCTCATGTATCTACTCACAACTCCCACTGCATGCGCAATATCTGGTCTAGTACACACCATAGCATACATAAGACTGCCAACTGCTGAAGCATACGGGATCTTCTCCATGTAAGCGTGCTCCAAATCACTGTTAGGTGACTCCTTCCTGGACAGCCTGAACTGACTACCTAATGGAGTACTCACTGGCTTTGCATCTTGCATACTGAACCTCCTCAAGACTCTCTCGATGTATTCACCTTGCGAAAGATACAACTTTCCTGCCATCCTATCACGATTTATACGCATACCCAGGATCTGTTTGGCTTCTCCAAGATCCTTCATAGCAAACCGTTCAGACAATTGCTTCTTCAACTTATTCACTTCTTGAACACAAGAACCCGTTATCAACATATCATCAACATATAATAGCAAAATAATAAAGCCAATGCCAAACTTCTTAACGTAGCAACAATGATCAGCATTGCATCTAATAAAATTAATATCATGCATGAACCCATCAAACTTCATATACCACTGCCTCGGAGCTTGTTTTAGGCCATACAAGCTCTTCTCCAGCTTACACACAAGCTCACTGTTACCTTTAGACAAGTACCCTTCAGGTTGTTTCATGTATATATCTTCCTCAAGATCACCATGAAGAAAAGCTGTTTTCACATCCATCTGCTCTAAAAACAAATTCTCTGCAGCAACTATACTCAAAACCATCCTGATGGTCGTTAGCTTCACAACAGGAGAAAATATATTTGTATAATCAACGCCTTCTTTCTGTTGGAAACCCTTCACAACTAACCTTGCCTTGAAACGCTTGCTTCCATCTGCTTCCTCTTTAATCCTGTAAACCCACTTGTTATGCAGTGCCTTCTTGCCCTTTGGGAGCTCAACGAGTTCCCAAGTTTTGTTAGACTTCAGGGAATTCATCTCATCTTCCATTGCAAGCTCCCACTTGCTCGAATCATCACTCTTCATAGCTTCTGCATAACATTCTGGCTCACCACTATCAGTCAATAATAAATAGTGTAAAGAGGGAGAATACCTTTCCGGAGCCCGGTGTTGTCTACTCGATCTCCTCAAAGGAGCCTCCGGAGTACGCGGTTCTTCCTCAACAACAACCTGTTCATTAGGAACCTTTCTCACATCTGAATTAGAAATATCCAATTCCACAACTTTAGAGCATTCAACCCCAGTTCCTGCATTGTCAGTATTTGGTGCACCCAATCTGTCTTTGTACATAATTTGTTCATTAAATATGACATCCCTACTACGAATTATTTTCTGATTCTGATCATATAACCGTATTCATCACCACCATATCCAATAAACGTACACTTCACAGATTTAGCATCCAACTTACTTCTAGCAGTACTATCAATATGCACGTAGGAAACACAACCAAAAACCCTGAGAAAAGATAGATTTACCTCTTTGCCACTCCAAGCCTCCTCCGGTATGCCATTATCCAGAGGAACTGATGGTCCTCGATTAATCAAGAAAGCTGCAGTGTTAACTGCATCTGCCCAAAACATCTTCGGTAATCTACACTTCAACCTCATACATCTAGCACGCTCGTTCAAGGTTCTGTTCATACGTTCTGCAACTCCATTCTGTTGCGGGGTTCCTTTAACTGTCTTCTCCATGCGAATGCCATTTACTGCACAATACTCTTTGAACTCAGCAAGTTCGTATTCACCTCCATTGTCAGATCTCAGACACTTCACATTAAGACCAGTTTCGGTTTCTACCAATGCTCTCCACTTTTTGAAAACATCAAAAGCTTCAGATTTATGCTTAAGGAAATATACCCATAATTTCCTCGTGGCGTCATCAATAAAAGTCATGTAATATGATGACCCACCAAGAGATTTCACCGGGGCTGGTCCCCATAGATCACTATGCACCAACTCCAACTTCTGCTTCTTCAGGGTTCTGCCAACCTTCGAAAAACTGACCCTTTTCTGTTTTCCGAATACATAGTCCTCACACAAACCAATGTCAACTGTTTTAAGTCCCGGCAATTTACCTTTTGAACACAGATGTTTCAATCCCTTCTCACTCATGTGGCCAAGTCTGCAATGCCACAAATCTGCATCACTCTTTGCACCTGCAACAGCAAGACTTTCCTGATCGATGGTGGTCATATACAATGTACCCTTCTTCAATCCCCGAGCCAAAACCATGGCTCCTTTGGTTACCTTGTAAGCACCAGAACCAAAGGACACCTGATAACCGTCATCATCCAGCTGCCCTACAGAGATCAAATTTCTCTTTAAACCCGGAATATGTTTCACGCTACGCAACATCCACACAGATCCATTCACTGATTTAACCCGAACATCTCCCTTACCTACAATTTTGAGAGGTTCATCATCAGCAAGATAAACCGTACCAAAATCTCCGGAAATATAATTCTCCATTATATCACCATTAGGGCAAGCGTGATAGGATGCTCCAGAATCCAAAACCCAGGATTCTAATGGACTGCACACACTCAAGATTAATGCATCACTAATCTCATTAGATGCCGCGTTTGCTGAGTTTTCTTCCTTATTATCAGTGCTCGGAGCTTTACACTGGCGTCTGAGATGACCCATCTTATGACAGTTCCAACATTCAATGGAACTCATGTCCTTTTTTGGCCTGCTTTTATTTCTCGACTTTGATCTACC
Organism: Misopates orontium; assembly: GCA_946800315.1. NCBI lineage: Eukaryota > Viridiplantae > Streptophyta > Magnoliopsida > Lamiales > Plantaginaceae > Misopates > Misopates orontium. Next base: position 2,986,072 of record OX326948.1, on the reverse strand, counting down.
TCGATTCGACTTTCTTGTTTCTGATCTGCCTCTATTTTCTGTACTCAGAACTGATCCCGAAGAACTACCCGATTCTTTCCTGCGAATTTCTTCACTAATAACCAGGTCTCTCACTTCGTCAAACTTCAACTTTACCCTCCCCGCAGAAGCACTAACAGCTGTAACTGTCCCGCTCCAACTCTCCGGCAAAGAAGACAACAAAATTAGGGCTCTAACTTCGTCATCAAAATCAATTCCGACAGAGCTCAATTGTGATGTAATCAGATTGAACTCGTTCAGATGATCAGAAACTACAGAATTTTCTGTCATCTTCAGGTAAAACAGACGTCTCATCAGATGAACTTTGTTCGCTGCCGACGGCTTTTCGAACATGTCTGCTAAAACTTTTAGCACATCCTTCGTGGTTTTCTCTTTCGCCGTATGAAACGCCACGTTTCGCGATAGAGACAAACGCACCTCACTCATCGCCTTCCTATCCAGCACAGTCCATTCCTCTTCCGGCATGTCCTTCGGTTTGTCCTTCAGAGGTTTCCACAAATCTTTACCATACAGGTAATCCTCGATCTGCATCCTCCAGAACCCGTAATCCGAACCATCAAACTTTTCGATCGGTGATTTTCCCACATCCATCGTGATTACTCCCACTCAAACCTGAGCTCTTGATACCACTTGTTATGCAGTAATCAGGATATTAAGAAACATGCACAAGAAAAGCGATAAAAGAGACACGAAATTTGGTAACCCAGTTCGTCAAAAGACTACGTCTGAGGGCGCTGCCAAGCCAGGATTTTCTCTACTAGTTTCTGATGAGTCTTACAATGAATCAATAGAATTACACATAGGTGGGCTATTTATAGTTTTACATAAACCCTGCAACTCCTAGGTATTTTAGGATTCTACTCCCAGGGTTTCCATATTAACTAGGTTTCCATATTAACTAGGATTCCTCTTCCTAGACTAACTGAATTCCTGTTTCCCAAACCAATTGGGTTTCCTCACTCCTAGGCAATTCAGACTTCACAACCCAACATTTAAACCATGTTTATTATCTGTAGGTTAGGTACTTCTCTGTATATATCTGGTGTGGTAAAACAAGAGATTCTTATCATGTCGTATGTCAGTTCCATGATAAAAGAACATTATATGTTTTGAGACAGTGTCTATTGAAATAATTGATGCTGATATTTGACTCATAGTCTGATTGCATACTTTTGTATTGGAATCTGTCTTATTGTTTCTTCACTTGCCCATATCCATGACATTATTTCCTTTCAGATTTCATATAATGAAACCTTACCCATTTTGAATCTTAAAAGAAAATTTCCATTTCATTATAAACAACTACAGATGTTATAATCTTGTTCCCACTTCTCACCAATGGCAGTGATTCTATTAAAAGAATCTGAAAACAGAATAAGCCAATTGCCTCGGATATAAGGTGGCGACTCTTCAGCAACACAGTTCATTGCGCGTCATTTAGTACCGAGCTTCACCGTCCTTAACCCGCAAAGGTTTATCGACATACAAGCCTAGAAACCTCAACATCTTCCACAAGATCAACCGATTTTCTCGATATATTGAATGCAACAGAGTATTTTTCCCTGAATTGCAGCTGAACTCCTGAGGGCATTGCCCTGATGGAATTAGCACCTGCGATTCTGAAACTTGAGCCTTTGTCCTCTCTCACAACAAGACTACTCTGCTAGCTCAGAGCATAGAACTTCCCCTTATAGCCAATGGCACTAATGCACAACATATTTTGGTTGGAATTGGATCTTTAGCTTGGTAGTCTTCAAAACCCCATTCCTTTTCGGCTTTGGGCCATCTTAAGAACGCAAAAGCCAGAGAACTAACGCCCAACAATGCCGAAGATGGGAACTTATCGTGATGAGGATAAAGTTGCGAATTCGAAAGGAAGTTTATGATCCAAACATGGCTGAAAATGCGTACACCTTCTTGCGGAGCAAGGAATCGGCTCTCATAGCGACATAGTCTATCTAGCATGCTGGTTAAACAAACCTCTAATTGCACATCGACGCCCTATATCAATGGATATTGAGTGAAATTATTACTTAAGCCGACAAACCTTACTGACCAATAGTAAATCAACACCATCTTGGGCCCAACTTCCGAAGGTGTCCTAATGGGTGTAACAACACTATCGGGTTAGTTACTAACCCGGGTATACGTAGCTCTTTGAGCTATATAAATCTTCAACATGGTTTGTCGTTTATTGCACAGTTCTAAAATTAATAGATTAGCTATACTCAGTCAATTTGGGATTGCAAATTAATAGATGTGTTTAATTCAACCGTCTATGAGAAAATTGAAATATGCAATATAAAACAAGAAAAATGATGAGTTGAAGATATACCTAGTCTTTTAGAAGCAAAGAATCACAAATACTTTTGTTTTTATATTTACTCGTGACGTAATACCAAATGACATTTGAACAAACCAAAAAAGTACTCATTTTTCTGTACGAAGAACATTAATTAACATCAATATAACTTGTCAAACCGTGGGGGCCTAATGTCCCACTCGGTACTACAGGTGGAGGACTTGGTCTCTGAAGAAATGTCTTCATATCAATTTTCTCGCATCATTAAAGATGAAAAGAAGACCTATTACAAAAAAAATAAAAAAAAAAGGAAAAAAGAAAAAAAGAAGACCAAGACTTGCAAGTCTACGTACGTCAACTCTCCAAAACCAAGTGCGACGACTAGATGGCAATTTTTGATCAGTTCAACATGTCCCTACATATTAATATTTATAAAGGACCCATGCATGAGTGATTTTTACTTGTTATATTTTTATCTAGGCATTGACTTTTTAAAAAAATAATATTAAGCACATGAGATTATCTTGCTTTAAGGTTTTAAAATATGAACACATTATGATCAAAATATAGTAGCATAAACCAACATTTGGTAAATATATCTATATCTTCTTATTTTGATACTAATTTATAAGGTAGGTATTTTAATTCATCTATGTTAAAATACATGCAGATAATGGTTAAAGGGGCAGATTGGTTCACATTTTAAAAACATTGGAATTTTTGCAATTTTTTATTTCCAAAATGGACTTTTTTCGTACTTTGTACCTAACACATCAGTTTTCAGCACTGGGCAGCCTAGTCGGTTAAAGATGTGGAATTCTTCCTCTTGTCTCGGTTTCGATCCCCATCGAAAAGCAACTTTATTTTATGCCTTCTAAAGCTATGGAAAATAATCACGAGGTTCGGTTATTAAAACCTTTTTCTTTATGCAAGACTTATCCACTCCATCAACTATCCAATATTTCTAAGCAAACTTCCTTGCTCGAGCCATGAATCTGCACATTTTCTCAATGATCTTCCTCTCCTTGATACCATTAACATTATCGTTATCATTCAACATTACCAGCTTCGACAATCAAGACACCAACCGCGCGATAAACCTCACGGGGACGCTTCTATATCAAACCATAGCATTCAGGTCACACCAGAGGCAGAGGATGAAGGCTATAATACAGTTGGTCGTGCAACGTACATCGAACCATTTCAGTTGTGGGATAGAAATTCAAGAAACCTGGCTGATTTCTCCACTCATTTCTCCTTTGTGATAGCTTCAAATGGTAGCGACATTTTCGCTGATGGCCTTTCCTTTTTCTTGGCTCCGTTCGCGTCTACTAGTATCCCTCCTAATAGCGGTGGTGGAAGGCTTGGTCTCGTAAGGGGAGATGGTTCAGTATCGAATATATCTTTGGAGTCTTTTGTTGCGGTGGAGTTTGATACGAGCTATAACGTTGAATTTGATCCGTCTTATGTGCATGTTGGAATAAATATCAACTCGTTGCGATCTGCCACAACTGTGGACTGGCGGAATAACGTAACTCTTGGGAGGGAAAACGACGCCTGGATTAGTTATAATGCTAGTTCCATGACGCTCAGGGTTGATTTCACCGGTTTTTCAAGTAACAGAATATATAGAGATAACCTGAGCTATGTTGTTGATCTCAGGGAATACTTGCCAGAAAATGTCACTATTGGCTTCTCAGCTTCAACAGGAGATCACTTTGAGAAAAACAATGTCAAGTCCTGGGATTTCTCGTCGAGTTTACATCTTGGTAGTAGTCCTAATGCGATAATTCCGAGTCCAGAAACTGATATAAGTCCTAGTCCAGCAAACGAGCCTAGCATCGTGGACAGAAGCAGAAAGGGAAATAAGAGGGGACTAATTGTTGGATTGAGTGTTGGAATGTCAATTCTTGTTCTTGCTTCAGCTTTTGGCTGCTGTTGCTTATGCAAGCAGAGGAAGAAGAAGCGTAAGATGGAAACTGAAGATGGGAATTTCTTCGATTCGTCTATGGATAATGAGTTCGAAAAGGGCAGGGGAGCTAAAAAGTTTTCACATACTGAATTAGCCTATGCCACAAACAATTTTGCAGAAGAAAACAAGCTTGGAGAAGGTGGTTTTGGTGGGGTTTACCGAGGTTTCCTGAGTGGAACTGATACCCACATTGCAGTGAAGAGGGTGTCCAGGGGATCTAAACAAGGGATCAAAGAATATGCATCAGAAGTCAAGATTATCAGTCAACTCAGACACAAGAATCTCGTGCAACTCCTCGGTTGGTGCCATGAAAGAGGCGAATTCCTACTCGTTTACGAGCTCCTCCCAAATGGAAGCTTAGATTCCCATCTCTTTAAAGAAAATTCTGTACTAAATTGGGAAATCAGGTTCAAAATAGCCCAAGATTTGGCCTCAGCTTTGCTATATTTGCACGAGTTGTGGGAACAATGCGTGGTGCACAGAGATGTTAAGCCTAGCAACATTATGCTGGATGCGAGCTTCAACGCCAAGCTTGGTGACTTCGGTTTGGCTAGACTAGTGGATCACGAAAAGGGATCACAAACAACGCTGCCTGCTGGCACGTTTGGCTACATGGCTCCTGAACGTTTTAATAATCTAAGGTCCAGCAAAGAATCCGATGTCTATAGCTTTGGAGTCGTGTTATTGGAAATCGCCAGTGGGAAGAAAGCGTACGAGTTCTGTGATCGAGAAAATGAAATGAAATTAGTCGAGTGGGTGTGGAAACTCTACGGTGTAGGAAATATTCTTGATGCGGTTGATCCAAGATTGAGCACACAACTTGATGAGCAACAAATGGAACATTTGATGGTTGTCGGGCTTTGGTGTGCTCATCCGGATAACAGCCAACGACCATCTATAAGGCGAGCTATCCACGTTCTTAATTTAGAAGCTCCCTTGCCCATTCTCCCTTCTACAATGCCCGTGGCAGCATATTACTATCCGACAGTTTCAAATGCAGTTTCGTCCATTACTAACGATTCTACGAGTGGCAGCATCTATAGTAATACTTCAAACTTAACCAAATCGACTGCAAGTCCAGCAAATCCTTCTAATTGTCTCCTACCATCTTGACAATTATGCATATACGTTTGTTTGGATATTTCATTCCATAAGGAGTTTACCTATGTATTTTTCAAATTTTGAAGTTGTTTTTGGTGTGATGAGGTTGTACTCATGAGTTGTGTGTAAATAATAAGTACCTAAGTAATTATTTTAGGGATAAATACGTTAAACCCCTATACTATACTCTCGATTGCACTTTGCCCCTTATCCTTTTAATTTTGGCAACTTGTCCCTGAACTATGGATAAATAAGCACTTTGCCCTCTGAGTCCAAATCCAACGGCAAAATATCCTGACACGTGTTCAAATCCAATGGTGAAAAAACGACTCAGGGGGCAAAGTGCTTATTTATCCATAGTACAGGGGACAAGTTGCCAAAAATAAAAGGATATGGAACAAAGTGCAACAGGAGGTAAAGTATATGGGGTTTAATGCTTTTATCCCATTCTTTTATATGAATCAATGAAAATTATTACACTCTACATAGTCCACTTCAGGTCTCCAAGCGGCATTTCTTCACCTGGGACATTTTCAACACGTCTTCATCTACTTCCTTTTGTGACTATTATATTTCTTAATAATACAAGATTCTTGTGCTTACGATCCACTTTTACCTAACCTCATTTATCATTTGAAGAACGCTGATATCTTCAACAATAAGACTGCAAGATTTGTTCACGAGTACTATTCATTATCTCGAATTAATATAATAAACATTCTTTATCTTTTAAATTTTTATGATAGACAAAAAGTATCATTAAAAAAAATAATGATAATACGACAAAAAGTTCTATTGTGTTTTTCTATACGCTGTAAAGTATCCTCGTTTATATAAAACTGCGGTTCACTTGCAAGAAATTAACAGTTTATTTGAGTTTTATGTGTAAAAATAAAATAACTTTTTCAACTCTTATACTTTAATATGTTCAAAAAAAAAACGAAAAAACTCTTATACTTTAAATTCTGAAACTATTCTATGCAATGTCTTTCAGAAGTGATCTTTTAGTAACATTTCTCTCTGTTATCATGTAGAATGCAACAAACTTGTTGGCCATATTCTATTGTATCTTGAAAGACCAAACATCATTCTAAAGAAAAAAAAAGAGTTTGGAATTGGTAAAAAGACTAATTCAACACTGACTGCAAAACTTGTTCATAACTACTCATTTTCTGTATGCAAGACTTACTATAACTCTATCAATTGTTCATATATCTATGCACAAACTGCCTTCTTCTGGTATCAAGTTCCTCTAATTCCAGCCATGAATCTGCAAGTCTTTTCGATTTTCTTCCTTTCCTTAATCCCTTTAACATTATCCTTATCATTCAACCTTTCCTCCATCAGCAGTCGAGACACCAACCGCGCCATAAACGTCACAGGAGACGCTTACATCTCGAGCCAGGGAATTCAGGTCACACCGGACGAACGCAACATGGCTTTAGGCCAAAGAGTTGGTCGAGCAACGTACGTCGAACAACTGCGGTTGTGGGATAGGAATTCCGGCAACCTTACAGATTTCTCCACTCATTTCTCCTTCGTGATAGATTCAAGTGGTAGCACTGCTTACGCCGATGGCCTTGCCTTTTTCTTGTCTCCTTATGGGGCTAGTATCCCGTCGGGTACTGCCGGTGGAGGACTTGGTCTTGGAAGAGATGTTTTGATATCAAATGGATCAGAGTCTTTTGTCGCGGTGGAGTTTGACACGTTTCCAAATAGTTTTGATCCGCGTCCTCCGCATGTTGGGATCGATATCAACTCCCTGCGATCTGTGGCAACGGCGACATGGCAGAATAACATAACTCTTGGGAGGGAAAATGATGCCTGGATTAGTTACAACGCTAGTTCCATGACGCTCAGAGTTGATTTTACCGGTTTTTCAGGTAATAGAACAAATCAAGGTAGCCTGAGCTATGTTGTTGATCTCAGGGACTACTTGCCTGAAATGGTCACTGTAGGCTTTTCAGCTGCAACTGGAGATTGGTTTCAGAGGAACAACGTTAGATCATGGGATTTCTCGTCAAGTTTACGACTTGATATTGGTCCTAATACTCCTAATGAGACAATTCCTAGTCCACCAACAGAACCTAGCATAAGTGGAGGCAGAAAGAGACATAATAGGGGACTAATCATTGGATTGAGCATTGGCATATCGGTTATTGTTCTTGCTTCAGCTGTTTGTTGCTGTTGCTTGTGGAACAAGAGGAAGAAGAAGTACAGAAAGGAAGTTGAAGATGGGAATTTGTACGATTCGTCTATGGATAATGAGTTTGAGAAGGGCAGGGGAGCAAAGAAGTTTTCATACAGTGAGTTAGCCTATGCCACAAACAATTTTGCAGAAGAAAATAAGCTTGGAGAAGGTGGTTTTGGCGGGGTTTACCGAGGTTTCTTGAGAGAAGCTGACTCCTATGTCGCAGTGAAGAGGGTGTCCAGGGGATCTAAGCAAGGGATCAAAGAATATGCATCAGAAGTCAAGATTATCAGTCAACTGAGACACAAGAATCTTGTGCAACTCCTCGGTTGGTGCCACGAAAGAGGTGAACTCCTACTCGTGTACGAGCTACTCCCAAATGGAAGCTTAGATTCTCATCTCTTTAATGAAGATTCGGCACTAAACTGGGAAATCAGGTTCAAAATAGCCCACGATTTGGCGTCGGCATTGCTATATTTGCATGATGAGTGGGAACAGTGCGTGGTGCACAGAGACGTAAAAACAAGCAATATCATGCTGGATGCTACTTTCAACGCCAAGCTTGGTGATTTTGGTTTAGCTAGACTCGTGGATCACGAAAAGGGATCACAAACAACTCTCCCTGCTGGAACATTTGGCTACATGGCTCCTGAATGTTTCAACATGATGAGGTCCAGCAAAGAATCCGTCTTCAGTTTTGGAGTTGTTTTATTAGAAATTGCGAGTGGGAGAAAAGCATACGAGTTTTGCGATAAAGAAAATGAAATAAAATTGGTGCAGTGGGTGTGGAAACTCTACGGTATAGGAAAGATTCTTGATGCGGCTGACTTAAGATTAAACGCACAATTTGATGAGCGAAAAATGGAACATTTGATGGTTGTTGGACTTTGGTGTGCTCATCCGGACAATGGCCAACGGCCATCAGTAAAGCAAGCTATTCACGTTCTTAATTTAGAAGCTGCTTTACCTACTCTCCCTTGTACGATGCCAATGCCAGCGTATTACAATCCTAACATTCTTACAGTTTCAAATGCACTTTCAGCTGTTGATAGCGAATCTACGAGCGGTAATTACTACAGTAATACTTCAAATGTAACCACATCTTCTGCTAGTTCAGCAGATCCATCTGCATGTCTTCTGACCTCATGACATGTAGTATTTGTTTTAATCTTTAATTCCAAATGGACATTGTCTTTTTTTTTTTTCTCCTCAAGTTTTGAAGTTTTTTGGGAATTTGTCAACTTTGTTGGAAGCAAGTATAACTTTAGACTACATTTCCACAAGAGTTGTATTGTTTATTGGTATATCTTTGTTCATATACCATGTTTACGGCTTGTAGCTGAGGCGTTTTTTTTTTTTCTGGTATACGTTGGGTAAAACAAGAGATTGTTACCATGTTGACGACTTGTAGCTTAGGCGTTTTAGTTTCTGGTATACGTGGGGTAAAACAAGAGATTCCTATAATTTCTTATTTCGTTTACATGACAGACAGAACTTTATACTTTCCGACACGGAGTCAAGTGATTAAATCGATGCTGATTATTTGCCTCATTGTCTGATAACATACTCTTGTATTAGAATATGTTTTGCTATTCTCCAATTCTTCATATCTACGACATTTCAGACAATGAAGTCTTAGCCAGTTCCAGATGTGATTCTCTTGAAAATTTTGATTTCGTTATCAACAACTATAGTCTATAGATGTAAGAATCCTGTTCTCACCCCCCCCCCCCCCCCGGGCTGTGATTCTATAAGACAAAGCAGATTGCCTCGGTGGCGCCTCTTCATCTCTCTGCTCATCTCACTTCATATATTCCTGAGCGTCACCATAATTTACGCGCCTATTTCCTCAAAGACATGCACAAACCAAACATCAAATTCACCAAAGTGTATGCAGTTCTTCCTGCACCCCACTATGCATGCAGCACCCCCATTTTAGAAACACATTCGATCACCCAAGATTTTTCACCTATAAATCCACTAAAGTTTATCTAAATCAAGCCCAAAAACCTCTACATCTTTTACAAGATCAAGTTTATCTGTAACAAATGTGGCATTATACAGGATACAGTATAAGGTATATCAACAAAATCTCAGTTTTGTATATGGTGTATTTTGCCATATATTAGTAATAAACAAGGGAATTTTTCCTATCAACTCGTTGGGCCGTGTAAGAACATGACAGAAAAAGATCCAGTCAACTAATCTAACACCTAATAATCTGATCAAGGACTTCCCTTGACATATACAACTGGGTTTAATTTTCTCACTTTCCATTGATCTGAGTGATTTAAATATGGCGAACGGGCATCGCGTTAACTGTTAAGTCGTTAACTTCTGAATACTGCAGCATCATATTATTATTTTCAAGTAGCATGTAATTCAGTAAGAATGTCAATCACAGCAAAAGTTTTTGGAACAAGTGTAGCATTATAGAATATTTCATGGTTAAATCTGCAGCAACAAAAGACAATTTAAGGTTACGCTCACACGGTAAGCAAGCAGCGGCGAAAAGATTGAGATGTTCAAACTTCATAGGATAAGCAAGCATAAAGTTTTATCTTTGCAAAATAAAATCTAACATCATATTGTTGCAAGATAAACAAGCATAATGTCAAACTGGAAGTAGTCCTTGTGTTTATGAAATTTAGCTCAACAATTTTTCCATCATAAGAGGTAACTCGAGCAGAGAGGAAGTTGCAAGAGAATCAGAAAATTAAGCTTCAGAAAAAATAGAAAAATCCTAGAATTTGGCCAATTTTAATAGATTCTAGCATTGGGAGATTTATGTTGACATAATTTACTCAATTATTTATGTTGATAAAAGACCAAATACAAATTAGAGTCATGAACAAAATTCATATTATCACTAACTACCGTGTTTGAAGATGGTCAAAGGCCAGGAAAATTTTCATGCATTAAATTAATAAGATAAGATAGAAGACCAAGACTGGTGTATGTCAGGTCTCCAAGTGCGACTAGATGACATTCCTTACTCAAGAAGATTAACATTTATTAACTTAAATATATATTAATTAATAATATCAATCTATTCTAGAGCTTTGTAGATGAGACGACAAATCAATATGATACGGGAATTAGTTTCCAATAAATTAAGTTGTATTTGAGTTTTTTGTGTAAATTAAGATTTTAGACTCTTACACTTTAAGTTGGTAATTGGTATTAGAGCTTATTTTAAAGAAACATGTATCATTCTAAACAAAAATGAGTTTGGAATTGGTAAAACGACTAATTCAACACTGACTGAAAAACTTCTTCTTCTTTACATCATAAGTTGTTCATTTTCTCATGCATTGAAGACTTTTATATTTGTTCTGTTATCGAGTTCTTCTAATTTCAGCCATGAATCTGCACATCTTTTCAGTTTTCTTCTTTTGCTTGATCCCTTTAACATCATCCTTATCATTCAATCTTTCCTCTATCAATGGTAGAAAGGGAGGTGATAAGGGACTAGTTGTTGGATTAAGCATTGGCAGGTTGACTCTAGTTCTTGCTTCGGCTTTTGGTTGTTGTTATTGCTTATGGAAGAAGAAGTATAAGAAGGAGATCGAAGATGAGAATTTCTTCGATTCATCTCCGCGTAACAGATCGATATGGGAGAGGACAGCTCAAAAGCATTTACACAGTGAATTAGCCCGTCTCACAAACAACTTTGCAGAAGAAAACAATCTTGGAGAAGTTGGTTTTCGTGGGGTTTACAAAGGTTTCTTGAGAGAACCCGATTATTACGTTGCGGTGAAGAGGGTGTCCATGGGATCTAAGCAATGGATCAAAGAGTATGGATCACAAGTCAAGATTATCAGTCAACAGAGGCACAAGAATCTCGTGCAACTCCTCGGTTGGTGCCACGAGAGAGGCGAACTCCTACTCGTTTACGATCTCCTACCAAACAGAAGCTTAGATTGTCATCTCTTTAGAGAAGATTCGGCACTGAACTTCGATATCAGGTTTAGTGTAGCCCAAGACTTGGCCTCGGCGTTGCTGTATTTGCACGAGGAGTGGGGATACTGTGTGGTGCACAGAGACGTAAAAACGAGCAATATTATGCTGGACTGGAGGTTCAATGCCATGCTTGGTGATTCTGGTTTAGCTAGACTCGTGTATCACGAAAAGGGATCACAAAAAACTCTACCCGCAGACAAGTTAAGCAAGGAATCCGATGTCTTCAGTTTTGGAGTCGTATTATTAGAAATCGCGAGCGGAAGAAAAGCGCACGAGTTCTGTGATAGAGAAAATGGAACAAAACTGGTCGAGTGGGTTTGGAAACTCTTTGGTGTAGGAAAGATTCTTGAAGCGGCTGATTTAAGATTAAACTTACAATTTGATGAGCAAAAAATGGAACATTTGATGGTTGTCGGGCTTTGGTGCGCTCATCCGGACAGTAGCCAACGACCATCAATGAGGCAAGCTATTCACGTTCTAGATTTAGAAGCTCCTCTGCCCATTCTCCCTTCTATAATGCCAGTACCAGAATATCACTATCCAAAAGGTTCCAATGCTAGTCTACACATCGAAATGAGTTGTATTGTTTAACGGTATACCTTTGTTCTAAAACCGTGTTCGTGGTTCTTAGCTCAAATTTTACTGTATCTGTTGAAGTAAAAGAATTCTATCATTTCAGATTACATGGCTATGGCAGAAAGAAGTTTATATGAGTAAATTGCAAAGACTACATACCCCTGTGTGACTTTTATCAGCTAATACCTCTCTACTACAATAAATAGATCAACTTGGACCTATTTATTTAACTCATTATCTGATTGCATACTCTTTGGCCTGGGAAATTTGGAATCTATGTTAATGTTTCTCCACTTGTCCATATCCATGACCTTTTAGACAATGAAGTCTTAGCCAGTTCCAGTTAGGAATCTTAAAAGAAAATTTTAATTTGACTACAAACAACTATAGATGTCAGAATCCTGTTCTTCACTTCTCTTTGGAATAGGCGGCGCCTCTTCAAATATCGGTGCATCTTACTTCATATATATATTCCGGAGCTTCACCAATAATCACCAGAAACTGGCAAAAGCTGGCCTAATTCCATGTCATACAGAAACCAAACATCAAGTCTACCCTGACTAAAGTGTATGCAGTTCTTCCAGCACACCGTTTTGCTTGCATCACCCCACATATTATAGTCATCTTCTAGAAACAACGTTTGATCCCAAAGATTCTGCACTTATAAAACCACGGAAGTTTATCCGCATCAAGCCCAAAAACTTCTACATCCTTTACAAGATGAGTTGGTTTTCTTGATATATGATCTTAGTCTGATCTTCTCCTGGAGTGCCGAAAGAACTACCTAAGGTCCTCGAATATTATATTATGAAATATCATTGCAGCAGATAGTCAAATACTAAGTTCAATTACGACAACAAAAGTTTCTTTTTGCAACGAATGTGGCATTATACATGATATGAGGTTATGCTCACACTGTAAGCTGCGACGAGAAGATGAAGGTCAAACTTAACAGGATTAGCAAGCATTAAGATAATCTTTTACCTACAAAATCCTAAGTACCTTTTGACATATTCATAAATGACTTCATGGAAAGTAACTTCAATAATCAATTCAATATCGTAAGATTTTGTATTCACTGAGAGTCTGATAAAAAGAAGCATACAATGTCATCTATCATTATAAAACATAACAAAATCCTACCCTACAGAAATAATCATTCTTCTCTATAAAGAAGACAGCAAGTTTACAGATTCAGAATTAAATTGAAATCCTCGAATCAGTCCATAAAGAGAGTTAATATATGCCTTCTCCCATCTCCTGAAATTTCCCAGGTGTCGATTCTTTGTTTTCGTTTATGCTTTCTTGTACTCTTGAAGGATGGGGTAGATGATCTCAAAAGCCTTAAATATGTCGCCCTTCACCTTAGCTCCCGAGATCACTATCTTTCCAGACGCGGATATCATAACCGCCAAATTCAATTTCTTGATCTTGTATATCAATCCAGGAAATATTTCAGGCTCGTAAAGCGAGCACTTTGCATGCTCGATCATCAAAGACTCCAATCGAACACCAAACTTAACGTCACAGGAAGCGACAATGTTTTGAATCTTGAAATTGACTAACTTAACAGGATATCCGAGTTTCTGTATAATCCGTGCATACTTTCTTGCAGCAGTTTTCGACTCTTGTTCGGTTTTGGCTCCAGTGCATAGCATCTTTCCAGAAGCGAAAAATAGGGCGGTGGTCCTAGGATTCCTGATACTCATCATGACCGCATCAAGACGCTTTGGATCGTACTGTGTGTTCTTGGCTTGACGTGAGATGGTCGAAAGATTTAACTTGCATTCCAAGTTTACTGATGAGACAATGTTCTGAATAACAGGAACAACTTTGTGAGTGTTGTTTTCTTCAGATGAATGAACGAAACGTGTCGACGACAACTGATCTTCAACTAACAACTGGCTATACCCCATTGTTAGCACTCGCGTAAAAGTTCTGATGGAAAGATTTTGATGAAAAGTGTAAATGTTTTGAAGTGGAGAATGAAGAATGAAGAAAGTGAGAATGAGAAACATTTAAAATACTGATTGATCATTAGTGAATGAATACTTCCTAATGCGACTATGTTTCTTAATATTTTAAAAATCGTTAGTTATTATCCTTTTGAGTTGTTTATTTCTTGATGAGCATAATGGTAAAGTAATTAATAAACCATAACGTAATAATATGTGAAGATTTCAAAAAATTTGTATTCTTTTTATTTTCTTGAAATAAAAACAACTTATGTATGAAATTGGAAAGAAAGATTTCAAAAGTATGTACCTAAAACTCTAAAATAAGTTTCCCTTTTTTTCGTGGGATAAAAGCGTTAAACCCCCTATACTATACCATTGCACTTTGCCCCCTATTCTTTTAATTTTGACAACTTGCCCCATGAACTATGTATAAATAAGCACTTTGCCCCTGAGTCCAAATTCAACGGCAAAATATTCTGACACGTGTTCAAATCCAATGGTGAAAAAACGACTCAGGGGCAAAGTGCTTATTTATCCATAGTACAGGGGCAAGTTGCCAAAAATAAAAAGATAGGGAGCAAAGTGCAACAGGGGGTAAAGTATAGGAGGTTTAATGCTTTTATCCCTTTTTTCATTTAACTACTTAGTAACAAAGTTATTTTATTTAAGAATTGAGTACTTACAAATTAAATAAGTGTATAAGGATTTTCCTGCAAATCTCTGAATATCAGAGGGTAGTTTTAGCAAATTACCTCCTAATTCTTTTTTTGTCCTTGCACCACAAGGAAAACATTATAGTCACATGGGAATGATTCCTCTATATTTTTAAATGTCTATATGTAATAATTTAAGTTCATTGAAGCTTGGAAGCCACGGTTGAATTGTACATATAAGCCTGTCATTGATCATCTCCAAATTTCAAACTCAATCACTACCAAAAAAAAGTTCAAAAGAAACATGGATCAAAAGACAAAGAAGAAAAAACAGATTTCAACTAGAAAAGAATCCACATTTACTCCAAAGAAATGGCCTAATCTTCCACAACCACTCATCAATATCATTGCAAGACAACCAGGTTTCATGACAAGCATCACATCCTTTGGCGGCGTAACAAAGTCCTGGCGATCAACCCCGGTGCGCTGCAACCAAAACAGCAAATCAAGATTGCCGCAGCTCGTTGAGATCAATGGGAAAAAGCAGTGTGCTGACGAAGTTAAGAATCACGATTATTCCCATACCATTGACATAAAATTCAATCCAGGTAGTTTCGTTTGGTACTGGCAGGGACGAGGATCAAGCAGTTATCAGGATCCTTGGATTTTCAAGGGTCATTCCCATGGAAACATCGTCACTATGAGAGCCGACTCTTCGTTAGATTGCTGTTTATGGGAGCCAGCAAAAAAATGTTCGAGTTTTCTCCCGTGTTGGGATCGTAAACATCCCTTCAAATTTGCAACTTTATCATCATCTCCAGAGTTTCCCAATGGCACCTGCACTGTTATGGCGCTGACAGGCATTAGAACTCCAGCTTTTGCGTTCTTCAGATGGCGCAAAGGTGAAAAAGAATGGATTTTTGAAGACTGTGAAGTTAAAGATCCTCATGATTCGAATAACCAAAATATGATGTTCGTTAATGCCATTGGATTTAAAGGAAAGTTCTATGCTTTGAGCCTGCAGGGTACTCTTGTTGTTGTAGAGGATACCGGCTCAACTTTCAGAATCACGACTACTAAAGCAGAGAGGGCTATGCCTTCTGGTGTTTCACGGCATTTCAGGGAATACTTTGTCGAACTAAACAATGAAGTCTTGTTGGTGTTTCTTATATCGAGAAAATCGATCAATATTGTGGAAGATGTCGAGGTTTTTAGGCTTGATCTTGATAATCTTTTGTGGGTGAAGGTGGAAAATCTCGGGGATGGAACGTTGTTTCTTGAAGACGAATGTTGTATGGGGGTCACTGCAAGCATAGTGGGGTGCAGGAAGAACTGCATATACTTTACGCATGGTAGAGTTGATGTTTGGTTTGTGTACGACATGGAAATAGGCCGACTTTTGCCAGTTTCTGGTGATGACGGTGAAGCTCGGGAATATATGAAGTGGGGTGAACTGATAGATGCAGAGGCGCCGCTTTATCCGGGGTACTCGATTTTTTCTTGTTTCAGATACTTGTGATAGAATCACATCCATTGGTGATAGCTATGAACAGGGTGCTGACATTTATAGTTGTTTATGATGAAAGGAAAATAATATTCAATACTGGCTAAGGCTTCATTCTCTGAAGTCTGACTTGGCCTATGGGCAACTGGAGAAGCATTAAGACAGATTCCAATAAAGTATGCAAATTGCAACGAAATAATGAGGCAAATAATCAGCATCAATTTAATCACTTGAAACTGCTTCAGGAAGATCTATTATTACCAAGTACAAAAATAACAAAGCTGCAACTGATAAACAATGAATTTAAACAAAGATAGAATGCAGCAGGCATACAGAAAAGTTGGAAAATTCAATCATCATAACCTCATCACAACAAAGAAAAATTCAAATCTTGAGAAATGTACACATACAATATACTTGTGGAATTTAACATCCAAACAAACAAATACATACTTGTCATGAGGTCAGAAAATATGTAGGTTGATTTGCTGAACTTGCAGAAGATGTGGTTAAATTCGAAGGATTACTGTTGATACTGCCACTCGTAGAATTACTTGCAATGACCGATTGTGCATTCAGACCTGTTGGATACTGATACTCTGGCACTGGCATTATAGAAGGGAGAATGGGCAAGGGAGCTTCTAAATTAAGTACGTGGATAGCTCGTCTTATTGGTGGTCGTTGGCTGCTATCTGGATGAGCACACCACAACCCGACGACCATCAAATGTTCCATTTGCTTCTCATCAAATTGTGAGCTTAGTCTTGGATCAGCCGCATCAAGAATCTTTCCTATACCGTAAAGTTTCCACGCCCACTGAACCAATTTTACTTTTTTTTCTTGATCGCAGAACTCGTTTGCCTTTCTCCCACTCGCGATTTCTAATAACACGACTCCAAAGCTAAAGACATCGGATTCTTTGCTGGACCTTAGATTGTTGAAACATTCAGGAGCCATGTAGCCAAATGTGCCAGCCGGGTTCGTTGTTTGGGATCCCTTTTCATGATCCACGAATCTGGCTAAACCGAAATCACCAAGCTTGGCGTTGAATCTTGCATCCAGCATAATGTTGCTGGTTTTTACGTCTCTATGCACTATGCATTGATCACACTCCTCGTGCAAATATAGCAAAGCTGAAGCCAAGTCTTGGGCTATTTTGAATCTGATTTCCCAGTTTAGTGCAGAAGTTTCCTTAAATAGATGGGAATCTAAGCTTCCATTTGGGAGTAGCTCGTAAACGAGTAGAAGTTCACCTCTTTCATGACACCAACCGAGGAGTTGAACAAGATTCTTGTGCCTCAGTTGACTGATAATCTTGACTTCTGATGCATTGTTTTGATCCCTTGTTTTGATCCTCTGGATATCCTCTTCACTGCAACATAGGAATCTGATTCTCTCAAGAAACCTCAGTAAACCCCACCGAAGCCACCTTCTCCAAGCTTATTTCCATCTGCAAAATTGTTTGTGGCACAGGCTAGTTCACTAAGTGAAAACTTTTTAGCTCCCCTACCCTTCTCAAATTCACGATCCATAGATGAATCAAGCACATTCCCATCACCAGTTTTGTTCTTATACTTCTTCCTCTTCCATAAGCAAAAACAACAAAAAACTGAAGCAAGAACGAGGACAGACACGCCAAGGCTTAATCCAACTACGAAGTCCCTATTATTCCCCTTTCTTTCTCCGTTCACAATGCGAGGTTCTGTTGCTGGACTAGGATTCGTCTCAGGTCCTGTTGCAGGACTAGGATTCGTCTCAGGTTTTGTTGCTGGACTAGGATTCGTCTCATTAGGACTAATACCAAGTTGAAAGCTTGACGAGAAATCCCATGACTTAATATTGTTTTTCTGAAACAAATATCCTGTAGTAGCTGAGAAGCCAAAAGTGACATTTTCTGGCAAGTATTCCCTGAGATCAACGACATAGCTCAGACTATCTTGATTGGTACTGTTACTCGAAAAGCCGGTAAAATCAACCCTGAGCGTCTTAGAACTAGCGTTGTAACTAATCCAAGCATCATTCTCCCTTCCAAGAGTTACATTATTCTGCCAAATCGCAGCTGTGTCAGACCGCAACGAGTTGATATTTATTCCAACATGAACATAAGGCGGATCCCAACCACTATTTGAATACGTATCGAACTCCACTGAAACAAAAGACTCCGAATTGAACCATTTCTTCTTGCAAGACCAAGTCCACCACCGACACTATCAAATGGGATACTAGACCCAAAAGGAGCCAAGAAAAAGGCAAGGCCGTCAGCGAAAAAATTGCTTCCATTTGATGCTATCACAAATGAGAAATGAGTGGAGAAATCAGTCAGGTTCCTTGAGTTCCTATCCCACAACTGAAGTGGATGGATGTACGTTGCTTGACCGACCTTAAAGTTTGAATCCAAGCTGACATCTGGTGTGACCTGAATGCCTTGGTTTGAGATGTAAGCGTCCCCCCGGAGATTTATGGCGCGGTTGGTATCTTGATTGTCGAAGCTGGTAAGGTTGAACGATAATGATAATGTTAAAGGGATTAAATAGAGGAAGATTATTGAAAAGATGTGCAGATTCATGGCTTGAGGAAGAGAAATTGAACCACCGGTGGAGTGGAAAGTCTTGCACACAGAAAATGAATACTCAATGAGCAAGTTTTGCTGTTGTGTTAAATTAGTCCGTTTATCAATTCCAAACTAATTTTTTGTTTTAGAATATCTGAGTTACTCCATTAACAGATGAGGTTAGCTAAACTGGGGAAGGGCATAACACACTTTTTAAAATTGTTTGAGATATAAAAATCCTTTTTTTTTTAAACACACATCCCTTTTGACTAAAACAAGAAATGCATCCAACTAGCATTCCAAGTCAACCTTATAAAGCTTTTGATATTGTCCGAGCAATTACATCGAGCCACTCCACTTATGAGATAGGAATTCAGCGAAATTAACCGGTTCCACCACTTTTTTCTCCTTTGTAATAGATTCAACTGGTCGGAATAGTTGTGGCGGTCTTGCCTTTTTCTTGACTCCATTTTGTTCCAGTATCAGGCCTGATTCTTCGGGTGGACGACTTGGTCTTGGAAGATCAGATGATTCGAAATCAAATATATCTTCGAAACTACAATTCGTATACATGGACTTTAAACAAAGACACACTGCAGCAGGCCTCCAACAAAGTTGACAAATTCAATCATCAGAACCTCATTACACCAAAGAAAACTCCAAATCTTGAGAAACATTCACAGACAATCTCTTTTTGTAATTAAACATCGAAACAAACATACATACATGTCATGAGGCGAGAAGACGGATAGATGGCAATTTTGAGCTCTTAAAAACCTAAGCATAACAAGGAAAATACTGGCATACCATCTCACATATCGTCAGGAAGTTCAGTAATCAACATTAAGCTTTTCAATTTCCAATGTTGGGGAAGGGGGTCTACCTTTTCTAACTGCCGACAATGGTTAAACAAGTTGAAGCTCTGGGAAATGTCATTAACTTTTCTGCAATGTGCTTAGTACCAACATGCATACTCTTCAATTTTAATGCATTCTTCAAGATAAACTTTGCCAATTTAGTCTTTCCAGTGGAGCCGTAAAACTTGATTTCCTCTAAGTGAGATACAATACATGACGGCACAGATTCCTCCGCATCATAATCATAATCTTTCCAAGTTGTCATCTGAAAATAGATGAATCCGAAATATCTGTATTTAGTGGAACAGCATCCAAAACAGAGAAATAAAGAAGAAAAGAAACTTCGCTTACCTCATATAAGAGTATAAACTTTAAAAACGGCGCCACATGAAGTATCTCAAGTAATACTTCAGTATTACTAAAACAATGCATTACCAGTCGTTTCAACTTATAGGACGTCGGGAAAGAAAGTCTTGGTTTTGTAAGGGCAATAGCCTTGCCAAAGATAAAAAAACAAATCAGAAATCAATTTCAAAGAAAACGAAAATCATGACCTACTATGAAAAAGATAAATAATAGAATAGTTAAAGAACTGACCTTTGCCACATGATGTGATAATTCCAACTCTTCTAAACTCAAGAATCCGCTTATTAACTTTCGAATTTGTATTCCGCCACTTTCTAAACTATTAAAATCCTCTCCTCCAGAGCAACCTTGCAAATCTGCACCCACAACATCTGATCCACCAGATAGAACGACATTTTCTGGCAACCCACCATAAGTTTCGTACCTCAAACGACTACCTCCAGTAAAATTGAATGAGTAGTCACTAACACCAGCATCATGAGAGGTCCCAGACACGAAACGAGTCATTTTAGGAGCATCTATTTGCACAAACTTCACATTCAACCATGTGCATCTTATTAGTATACATGTCTCGAGGACAGGGAAGTTTAATTTCACCACATCAGAATTTAAAAGCTCATTCAAAATCTCAACTCCAGTAAGATTCAAAAATGTGAGGTAAGAAAAACAAATCTTTGCAGGAACTTTAAGGGTGCTTGGAATTATGGTCAGTGCCAATTTTCTCAGGGAATAGCAACTAAGAAGGTTGGTGGGCAAAGCTAAGCCTCCATTACGATAGTATATATCTAAATCATGAACATTACGACTTAATGCAGCTGAGATCCATGATGTCATGCGAATCAAGTCATACTCATCGTGACATGAAAGATGAAAACTTTGCAAATTCTCTAATAGAAGAAGTGTCTTATCGACAAATTTAGTAAAATTGGCTCTTCTTTTTGGCAGTCCAGCAAAAAAGGCTGGAATACTCTCACTACATTTCATCGTCCTTCCATCATCAAGTTCAATGTTGTAAAGATAAGTCCACTTGTATTCCCAATCTTTTGACAAAACTGAAGTTCTCACTGCATCCTTCGTGGGTAGGCATGAAAGAATGTGTGATATAACAGAATCTGGCAAATCGCTGATGTAATCAACTCCAATACAGCTAGTTTTACGGATTCTCTTTTTTCCGTTCCCATTAATTTGAGTACGTGTACTCATAGCTTCACAAATCAACCTGAAACTAACAGAGTTAGAACACATTTGAAATCCCAAATCCGATTAGAATAGATTAAAATATGGCATGTTAAAATAGGCCTGACTCAATCTATAATGTATATTGTTTGGTTAGCTATATTGCAACTCAAGATTGTTGTGGATCATATATAAATAAGGGATAAAAGCGTTAAACCCCCTATACTATAGGGGGTGTAGCGATTTGCCCCCTAAACTATTTTTTTTGGCAACAAGCCCCCTATACTATGGATAAATAAGCACTTTGCCCCCTCAACTATTGACTTGAAAAAACAATTTGCCCCCTGATTGAATTTTCGACCAATTTTCGCCGGAATTTGAAACGTGAACATGATAGTTCATCACTATTTAACCTCATATTCAATAAAATGCCCCTTTTTCACTTCGATTTTTGATATATTTTCTGAATTTCGAAAACTTAAATTAGGATAATTTAAACTAAGGTTTAAAAATTAAGAAAATATGACAAGAATCGAAGTGAAAAAAGAGCATTTTATTGAATTTGAGGTTAAATAGTAATGAACCCTCATGTTCACGTTTCAAATTCCGGCAAAAATTGGCCGAAAATTCGACCAGGGGGCAAAAAGTCTTGTTTATCCATAGTACAGGGGGCTTGTCGCAAAAAAAAAAAGTTCAGGGGGCAAATCGCTACACCCCCTATAGTATAGGGGGTTTGATGCTTTTATCCCTATAAATAAATATGTCAATCATCTCTACAAGTTTGAGCTTTTAAAGAAAACTGCAATTCGATATGGTATCAGAGCTCAGGAAAATAAGAGGCTTTGGTTTCGAACCTCACCGCCATCCACTTATCAAAAAATGGCACTTGTCATGCGCAACAAAAGATTTACGGACTGCACATAGGCGTGTTGGAGATTATATATAAATTTATAAATGTCAGTTCTCTCTGCAAGCTTGAGCTTTAGAGAGTCAATAGGTACAACCCTAGATTAAAACCAGGATTCCAAACAACCTATTATGTCGGATTAACATTACACAAACACCCCTAATATAGGCTAATAAAGTGTTTTCAAACATGCCCTAAATGTCATTTTAGGGGCCTTAACCGATTTCGATTGATCATTAGATATACAAAGTCATGATTTTTTTTCCATTTAGCTATATGGAGATTAATTAAGTATACAGTATACACGAACATAGTACCTAAAATCACAGCAGAGAGAGAGAGAGAGAGAGAGAGAGAGAGGCTTACCAGTGACAGCAAAATGCAGAAATGGTACTGAGAATCTGTGATTGTGTTTTGGATTATTATTAAATATCTTTTGCTGGGTTTAAATTATTTCAGCCCACAAGTCCCGAGAATCATGTCACGAAAAAGTTTTAATGGGTTCTTGACTGGGCCATCTTAAACACTATTGGGCCTTACCACAAAAATTGCAGTGGAGAATTGATCGGATTGGAAGAGTTATTTCATTTTGTATTATAATGTAATTTATTAAGACGCTTTACAAGTGCTCTCATTTTTGTGATTTTTTGTTTTTTGTAAAATTGGCACTCTTATATTTAATCTAGGTCCATTAAATTGAATTGATAATATACAGCACAAACCTAAATCATTTGAAAATAATTGATTTTGGGGTTTTATATATTCATAAATTATATGAATTTTTTTTTTTTGAAATATAAAAGATTAATATGTTTGTTTATAGTTTAATTAAAGGTCAAGAAACTAGAATATATATGTTTGTTAATTATTTATAAAGTCATCAAATATAAAGTCTTGTTTCATTATATTTGAATTAGCATAAAAAATTGAAAAGAATTATATCCAAAAATACACTCAAACAAAGAGTTAAATCATTTAATTCTAAAAATACACTATTGAATAATTTATCTTAAATTTTTTTAGATTTTTTAAGCAAGATTGCAAAAATGCCCTATAACTTTTGGTAAAAACATTTTTTCGATTGTGGAAAATACGCGTGGCAAAGCGTTTTTACACCTGGACATGCGTTTTAACCGTTTGGCGTACATTTTTAGAGAAAAGGCCCATTTTGAGCCTGATTGGACAAATTTTGTAGTGAAAATCAATACTTGCAGGGCAATATCACGGCCCGAAAAGCTACACGACAAAAGTGCCAAATGGACAAAGTTAGTGGGTAAAATTTGCATTTCTCTCTATGAATTATAACAAAGGACGTATATGATATGTGTATATAATGCATACAAAGTTCATGCTATTTTCGTTTACAAGCTCAATAAAAAATAAGAAAAAATATTTCTAAAAATCGTGAAACTTAATATAACAATTTTATTCAATTCTCAAACAAATATATATTTTTTAATTTAGTAGTTAAATTTATAAAAAATATTTTTTATTTTAGTTTCAAAATTTTGAAAAAATAAATCCTCTATTCCCCTTTCATACATAAGCTATATATACATCATCCTTAAATGTGTAAAGTTGTTTATAATTTCAAGACTTCCGTTGATGAGTAAAAACTTTATTTTGTGATAATACCTAAGGCTTTTATCCTAGATAGTGAGTCCCCTTCCTAAAGAACACATTGCTGAGTAGAGTGCTAGGCCATCACCTAACCAACTCAGATCGAATCATGACTTGTAGGATGCAGCTCTCACAAATTCAATATGTACGTAGAACCTCATTCCACAGTAGAAAACTGCAAACTTGAGGCAAATACATTGGAATCTCTCGTGGAATTAAACATCCAAACTATGCAAGAAATCATAAAGCAAACCAAAGAATCGACAAGAGAAGGCATATGTTAACTCTGTTTATGGACTGATTCAAAGAATTCTAACAAATTCAGTATCTGTAGATTTGCTAACTTCATTGTAGAAAAGGATGATTATTTCTTTATATTACTACGACAAATTAATTAAGGCGCGCGAACTTGATGATTTAGTCGTCTGCATGAGCTCCTGGTGTCAGGAAAACTAATGTAATTTTGATTTTCAAGTAGCAACTGCTATGGAATAGGAAAATATTGTGTTTAGCAATGACAAACGATAATGTATACGTCTTTCTATTAGGCTCTCAGTGAATACAAATCTTGCGATATTTGAATGATTAGGGAAGTTATTCTCCAGTGAACTCATTCATAAATATGTCAAAGGTACTTAAATTTTATTTGGTAAAAGATTACATTTATGCTTGCTTATCCTGTGAAATTTGACGTTAATCTACGCTGCTGCTTACCGTGTGAGCATAACATCAAATCTGCGTTTGTTGCTGCAGATTAACCATAACTGTAGAATGCCACATTTGTTGCAAATGAAATTTTGTTGTAATTGAACTTCTTAATTACTTGATTATCTGCTACCTAAAAATTGTAATATTTCATCCTTGCCATCTGCTTCTTCATGAACATTGCCACTATAAGAGAAGCATATGATGCTGCAGCATTCAGAATATAATGACTCAACACAAAGCTTGAGAATAGTTAAATCACTAAGATCCATGAATGTGGGAAACCTCAGTTGCATATGAGCTGGAATAGTTGCTAAAAACTCTATGCGACTAAGTCATGTCAAGGTAAGTCCTTGATCAGTTTAACAGACCATAGATTAGTGGCTTGGTTCATTTTCAGTCATCTTCTTGCACATGAAAAAATGATGGGAAATAATCTCACGTTTATTATCTAAACGCAGCAAAATATACCAGATACAAAAGTACAAATCGTGAAACATGGTTATTCAAACAAAGATCGATGTATAATTAAACCATACAACTCATATGGATGTGATATAGTCTAGTGTTGTTATGCATTAGGTGTACAAGAATGAAGACCAAATCAATCAATAGAACCTCATCACACCAAAGAAAACTTCGAAACTTGAAAAATAAATAGGCAATCTCCTTCTGGAATTAAACATCCAAACCAACATACAAATACTTGTCATGATGTCAAAAGACAGGCAGATGGATCTGCTGAACTTGCAGACGACGTGGTTAATCTGAAGTATTACTATAGGTACTGCCGCTTGTGGAATCATTAGTAACAGAGGAAACTGCAGGTCAAGCTAATATGATGGCACTGGCATCGTAGAAGGGAGAATGGGCAGTGGAGCTTCCAAATTAAGAACGTGGATAGCTTGCCTTATTGATGGCCGTTGGCTGTTATCCGGATGAGCACACCAAATCCCGACAACCATCAGATGTTCCATTATTTGCTCATCAAATTGTGTGCTTAATCTTGGATCAACCGCATCAAGAATCTTACCTACACCATAGAGTTTCCACACCCACTCGACCAATTTTATTTCATTTTCTCGATCACAGAACTCGTATGCCTTTTTCCCACTCGCTATCTCTAGTAACACGACTCCAAAACTGAAGACATCCGATTCTTTGCTGGACCTCAGCTTGTTGAAACATTCAGGAGCCATGTAGGCGAACGTGCCAGCAGGCAGCGTAGTCTGTGATCCCTTTTCGTGATCCACGAGTCTAGCTAAACCGAAATCACCAAGCTTGGCATTGAAGCTTGCATCCAGCATAATGTTGCTAGTTTTTACGTCTCTATGCACCACACATTGTTCCCACTCCTCATGCAGATATAGCAATGCCGATGCCAAGTCTTGGGCTATTTTGTGCCTGGGTTCCCACTTTAGTACAGAATTCTCATTAAAGAGATGGGAATCTAAGCTTCCGTTTGGCATGAGCTCGTATACAAGCAGGAGCTCACCTCTTTCGTGGCACCAACCGAGGAGTTGCACAAGATTCTTGTGCCTCAGTTGACTGATAATCTTGACTTCTGATGCATATTCTTTAATCCCTTGTTTAGATTCCCTAGACACCCTCTTCACCGCTATAAGGGAATCGGTTTCTCTCAGGAAACCTCTGTAAACCCCACCAAAACTACCCTGTCCGAGCTTATTTTGCTCAGAGAAAATGTTTGTGGCATAGGCCAATTCCTCGTGTGAAAACCTTTTCGCTCCCCTGCCCTTTTCGAATTCATTATTCATTGACGGGCCCAAGAAATCGCCACCATCTCTGGATTCCTTCTTCTTATTCTTCCATAAGCAACAGCAACAAAAAGCTGAAGCAAGAACGAGAACAAACATGCCAACACTCAATCCAACAACTAGTCGCCTCCAATCTCCCTTTCTGTCTCTTTTCACGATGCTAGGCTCGTTTGCTGGACTAGGACTTGCATCAGTTTCTGCACTAGGAATCGTCTTATTAGGACTAATAACTAGTTGTAAACTTGACGAGAAATCCCATGACTTAACGGTGTTTTTCTGAAACTGTTCTCCTGTTGAAGCTGAGAAGCCAAAAGTGACATTTTCAGGCAAGTGTTCCCTGAGATCAACAACATAGCTCAGGCTATCTCGATTGGTTTCGTTACTTGAAAAACCGGTGAAATCAACCCTGAGCGTCATGGAACTAGCATTGTAACTAATCCAGGCATCGTTTTCCCTCCCAAGAGTTATATTATTCCGCCATTGCCTCGTTGTGACAGATTCCATGGAGTTGATATTTATTCCAACATGCACATAAAGCGGATCCCAATTCCACTATTTATATACGTATCGAACTCCACTGAAACAAAGGGCTCCGAAGATACATACGAACGAAGACCAAGCCCTCCACCAGCACCGTCACCAGGGATATTAGAACCAAAAGGAGCCATGAAAAAGGCAAGGCCGTCTCCGAAACGGTAGCTGCCATTGGAATCTATCACGAACGAGAAATGAGTGGAGAAATCAGCCAGGTTTCTTGAATTCTTATCCCACAACTGAAGTGGTTCGATGTACGTGCCTCGACCAACTGAGTAGGATTGATCATATGGTGTGACCTGAATGCTGTTGTTTGAGATATAAGCGTCCCCCGTGAGATTTATCGCGCGGTCGGTATTTTGATTGCCAAAGCTGGTAAGGTTGAACGATAACGACAATGTCAAGGGGATCAAGGAGAGGAAGATAATTAAAAAGATGTGCAGATTCATAGCAAAGAAGTTTGCTTGTGTATAGAAGTATGGATAATTGATTGGAGTGGAAAACTCTTGCATAAGCATGTAGCTTTAATAGCAACCAACCATATGCGTTCATAGAAAATACCAAAAAGGTCCATTTTGAAAGTTTTTAAAATGGGAACTAAGTAATTTGCCCCTCTTTATTTAAAATGTGCAACTTATAAAAGATCTAGATATTTTTATGAACTATTGGCTTGCTCTATTACATTTTTTATCATAATGTTATCATATATTAAAACGTGCAAGTGCAATGATCTCATTTACTTAATATTAAGAAAAAATCAATATGGAGATAATAATAAATATAAAAAGAAGTGAAAATACTCATGCATGGGTGCTTTATAAACATTATCACTTCAACAACGGCCCTAAACGGTTGAGAAATAATAGTCTCAAAAGGAAAACATTATTATGTAGGGACATAGAAAATGATCAAAAATGCCATCTAGTTCCACATAGACTTGGAGACGACTTGACGTAGTCTTGGTCTTCCTTTTCATCTTTAAATGATGCATGAATTTTGATCGTACCTTTTAACTTAGCCCGTCAATGCTGCTAGACCGAGTCCTATATTTTTAGTGTATAATTATTCTTGTAATTGTTTGAGCTAATGGCAATCTACCCCCTATGATATGTGAAACAGGCAAATATGTTACCGATTTGAGGTCTTCTGAGCCTCAAGCTTATAAAAACGAAAACGAAGAAAATAACCATCTGGGTAGTAATATGTTTGCACTGGCACTAAGAACGCGGATAGCTTCCGACTTAGTTGTTACCTAGATGAGTACACCAAACGACAACCATAAAAAATGTTCCATCTTTTGGTCATCAAATTATGCTCTTAATCTTGGATCAACTGACTCAAGAATCTTTAAACACAACAATTGTAGAGAAGGATGATTGCTATTGTAAAGAGGAAATCTGCATGTTAAGCAATGTAAACTGACATTAATGTCAACTTGTTTTCTTATTAGACTCTCAGTGAAAACAAATCTTATGATATTGAAATGGTTATTGAAGTTATTCTCCTATTAAGTCATTTTTGAACATATCAATGGGTTCTTTTGGTAAAGGTTATCTATGCTTGCTTGTCCTGTTAAATTTGCCGTAATCTTTTCGCCACTTCTTGCTTGCCATGTGAGCATAACCTTAAATCTTTATTTGTTGTTTGCAGATTAACCATAATAGTATTTCATGAACATTGCCACTATAAGAGAAGCATATGATGACTTATCACAAAGCCCATTTGCCATTTATCTAAATCACTTGGATCCATGAAAGTGAGAAACCTCAGTTGCATGTGAGATAGAATAGTAAGGGGAAATTGCCGCAAACCCTCCAATTTATGGGTGCTTTTGCATTGTGCCCCCTAACCTATGAAAAGGTGCGATTTCCCCCGAACCTAGATTTTTGTGCGATTTGCCCCTGATGCCAAATCTAATGGACAAAAACACACATGGTCCAAAATGAACGGTTGATCAATGACTCAGGGGCAAATCACGCAAAAATAATAGGTTGGGGGCATGTCGCACATTTTCATAGCTTAGGGGGTAAAGCGCAAAAGACACAATAGGTTGGGGAGTTTGCCGCAATTATACCGAATAGTTACTATAAACTCTAAGTCTTATCAAGGTAATTAAGTCCTTGTTCTGATTAACAGACCTTACGTTAGTATCCTGGATCTTTTCCTGTCATGTTGTTAAACAGCCGAACGAGTTAGCTGATGGCAAACAATCTCATGTTTATTATTAATATGCAGCAAAATTAATACACCAGACACAAAATTACCTAAGCAGCAAATCATGAACAATGGTTTAAAACAAAAAATGTACCATTAAGCTATACAACTCATCTGTATGTGTAGTCTAGAACTATTATGCATCAAACATACAAAGATGACAAACTCAATCACTATAACCTCATCGCATCAAAGAAACATAGGCAATCTCCTGGTGATTATAAGAATCCAAACATATGCATACTTGTCATGAGGTCAGGAGACTGGTAGATGGATCAACTGAACTCGCAGACGACATGGTTAAATTTGAAGTATTACTATAGATACTGCCGCTCGTAGAATCATTAGTAACGCACAAAGCTGCATTCGAAACTGTTGGATAGTAATATGATGGCACTGGCATTGTAGAAGGGAGAATGGGCAAGGGAGCTTCTAAATTAAGAACGTGTATAGCTCGCCTTATTGATGGTCGTTGGCTGTTATCCGGATGAGCACACCACAGCCCGACGACCATCAAATGTTCCGTTTTTTGCTCATCAAATTTTGTGTCTTTGTTTAATCTTGGATCAGCCGCATCAAGAATCTTTCCTAGACCGTAAAGTTTCCACGCCCACTGAACCAATTTTACTTTTTTTTCTTGATCGCAGAACTCGTTTGCCTTTCTCCCACTCGCGATTTCTAATAACACGACTCCAAAGCTAAAGACATCGGATTCTTTGCTGGACCTTAGATTGTTGAAACATTCAGGAGCCATGTAGCCAAATGTGCCAGCCGGGTTCGTTGTTTGGGATCCCTTTTCATGATCCACGAATCTGGCTAAACCGAAATCACCAAGCTTGGCGTTGAATCTTGCATCCAGCATAATGTTGCTGGTTTTTACGTCTCTATGCACTACGCATTGATCACACTCCTCGTGCAAATATAGCAAAGCCAAGGCCAAATCTTGGGCTATCTTGTACCTGATTTCCCAGTTTAGTGTAGAGTTTTCTCTGAACAGATGAGAATCTAAGCTTCCGTTTGGAAGAAGCTCGTAAACCAGAAGGAGTTCGTCTTTTTCATGGCACCAACCGTGGAGTTGCACAAGATTCTTGTGTTTCACTTGACTTATAATCTTGACTTCTGATGCATATTCTTTGATCCCTTGTTTAGATCCCTTGGACACCCTTTTTACTGCAATATCGCAATTGGTTTCGCTCAAGAAACCTCGGTAAACCTCACCAAAACCACCTTCTCCAAGCTTATTTTCCTTTGCAAAATTGTTTGTGGCATAGACCAATTCACTGTGTGAAAACTTTTTAGCTCCCCTACCCTTTTCGAATATTTTATCCATCGATGATTTGGAAAAATTTCCATATCCGGTTTCTTCCTTATACTTGTTCTTCCTCTTCCTCCATAAGCAATAGAAACAAAAAGCTGAAGCAAGCACGATGATCGACATGCCAATGCACAATCCAACAATTAGTCCCTTATTATTTCCCTTTTGGCTAGGTTTGGGTGCTGGACTAGGAACTGTGTCATTAGGACTAGTAGGAATTTGTAAACTTGATGATGAGAAATCCCAAGATATGACGTTGTTTTTCTGAAACCTAGTTCCTGTTGCAGCTGAGAAACCAAAAGTGACCTTTTCAGGCAAGTATTTACTGAGATCAACAGTGTGGTTCAGGCTACCTCGATTGGTTCTGTTGTTTGAAAAACCGGTGAAAACAACCTTGAGCATCGTGGAACTAGCGTTGTAACTAATCCAGGCTTCATTTTTTCTCCCAAGAGTTATGTTATTTCGCCATTCCACAGTGTTGACAGATCGCAAGGAGTTGATATTAATACCAACATGCACTTTATCCGGATCATCCCAGCCAGTATTTGAAAATGTATCAAACTCCACTGCAACAAAAGACAGTGAAGATATATTTGCCATCGAGCCGTTACTTGTAGGAAAAAGACCAAGTCCTCCACCAGCAGAACCAGGCGGAATAGTGGTACCAAACGGAGCTAAGAAAAAGGCGAGGCCGTCGCCAAAACTATTGCTACCGCGTGAATCTATTACAAAGGAGAAATGAGTGGAGAAATCTGCTTGGCTCCCGGAACTATTATCCCATAAGTGGAGTGGACCGATCCACGTAGCTCGACCAGTTTTTTGACCTGAAACCGTGTCGCGTTCGTCTGGTGTGACCTGAATGCCCTGGTCTGAGATATATGCCTCGCTGGTGATATTTATGGCGACATTAGTATGTTCAATGCTGATGGTGGAAAGGTTGAATGATAACGATAATGTAGAAGGTATCAATAAAAGGAAGAAAAAGGAAAATATGTTAAGATTCATCGCTGGAAGATAGCTTGATAACAGAAGAAGGCAGTTTCAGCATAGAAATATGGAGTGGAGAAAATGAATACTTCAGAAGCAAGTCTTCCAGTCTAGTTGAATTAGTCTCTTCACCAATTCCAAAACTCTATGATCCAAAAGCGACATTTATCATTGCTTGCTTCTATAATCCTTCCTCTTTTGTTTTTAAATAATCATCGTTATCACACTTACACAAGAAAATGATCTTATATGCGACCCTGCTTATTATAATACGACTTCAACTTTCTGCTTTTGCCGGATTGAGTCGTATGTTTGAGCAGGGATGATAATGTGTGGAGATAAAGAGAGAAACTGTCTCTTGAAGACTATTAGTTTTGAGAAACATTCACAGATGATAGAACATTAAATATTACATATGCAAGCCCATGTAATACTATTCAGAATTGATTGTAGAATGCCATTTCTTAAAGCGACAAGTCGACAACCCTTCTTTCCCTTTGAGCAACCAAAACCTCAACTATACAAGCAATAAACTCGATAAATATCTTTATACAATGACTTCATATTATGGACTGATTCAAGGATTTCAACCAAATTCAGAATCTGTAGATTTTCTGACTTCATCTTAAGGATGATTATTTCTCTATTTTACTGCAACAAATTAAGGCACGGGAACTTGATGATTTAGTCGTCTGCATGAGCTTCTGATGTCAGGAAAACTGATGTAGTTTTGCTTTCAAGCAGCAATTGCTATAGAGTAGGAATATGTTATGTTTAGCAATGATAATGACACTTTGTACTTCTTTTTTGATCAGACTCTTAATGAATACAAACTGTACGATATCGAATTGATTAATTAATGTTTTTTTTTCTGATGAGGCAATTTATTAATTATGTCAAAGGTACTTAGATTTTATTTGGTAAAAGGTAATATTAATGCTTGCGAATTCGATGAAGTTTGACCATAATCTTTTAGTCGCTGATTGCTTACCGTGTGAGCAACTTCAAGTCTAAGTTTGTTGCAGCTGAGTAACCATATCCTGTAGAATGCCACTGTTGTTGCAAATGAAATTTTGCTGTTGTAACTGAACTTAGTACTTGATTATCTTCTACTTGAAAAACAGTAGTATTTCATCCTTGCAACTATAAGGGAAGCATATGGTGCTGCAGCTTTAAGAAGTTATTAACTTAACCAAGATCCATGAAAGTAACAGACCTAAGATTAGTGTCCTGGATCTTTTTCTGTCATGCTCCTATGCAGCCGAACGTGTTGGTGGGAAACAAATCGATTTTATTGCGAAATACACCAGATACAAAAATACCTAAGCAACAAATCATGAACAAGGTTTTTAAACACAGACATACCACTAAACTATACAACTCATCTAGATGTGTAGTCTAGGATTATTATGCAGCTAGCATACAAAGTTGACAAATTCAATCTGTAGAACCTAATCCACACCAATGAAAACTTCAAAACTTGAAGGGAAAAACATAGGCATACTTGTCATGAGCTCATTAGACAGGTCGATGGATCTGCTGAACTTGCAGATGATGTGGTTATATTTGAAGTATTACTGTAGATACTGCCCCTTGAAGATTCTGTATTAACGGACGAAACTGCTTCTGAAATTGTCTGATAGTAGTATGCTGGTACTGGCATCTTAGAAGGGAGAATGGGCAAGGGAGCTTCTGAATTAAGAACGTGGATAGCTCGCCTTATTGATGGCCGTTGGCTGCTATCCGGATGAGCACACCAAAGACCAACAACCATCAAATGTTCCATTTTTTGCTCATCAAATTGTTTGCCTAATCTTGGATCAACTGCATCAAGAATCTTTCCTACACCATAGAGGTTCCACGCCCAGTGGACCAATTTTATTTCATTTTCTCGATCGCGTAACTCGTATGCTTTTCTCCCACTCGCTATTTCTAATAACACGACTCCAAAGCTATAGACATCGGATTCTTTGCTAGACCTCATCATGTTAAAACATTCAGGAGCCATGTAGCCAAACGTGCCAGCCGGTAGTGTCGTTTGGGATCCCTTTTCATGATCCACAAGTCTAGCTAAACCGAAATCACCAAGCTTAGCATTGAAGTTTGAATCCAGCATAATGTTGCTAGTTTTAACATCTCTATGCACCACACATAGTTCCCACAACTCGTGCAAATATAGCAAAGCTGAGGCCAAATCGTGAGCTATTTTGAACCTGATTTCCCAGTCTAGAGCAGAATCTTCTTTAAAGAGATGAGAATCTAAGCTTCCATTCGGTAGGAGCTCGTAAACGAGTAGCAGTTCGCCTCTTTCGTGACACCAACCATGGAGTTGCACGAGATTCTTGTGCCTCAGTTGACTGATAATCTTAACTTCTGATGCATATTCTTTTATACCTTGTTTAGATTCTTTAGACACCCTCTTTACTGCAATGTGGCAACCGGTTTCTCTCAAGAAACCTCGGTAAACCCCACCAAAACCACCTTCGCCGAGCTTATTTTCCTCTGAAAAATTGTCTGTGGCATAAGCCAATTCACTGTGTGAAAACTTTTTAGCTCCCCTACCCTTTTCGAATTCATTATCCATAGATGGATAAAAGAAATTCTCGTCTCTGGGCTCCTTCTTCTTCTTCTTCTTCTTATTCTTCTTATTCTTCCGTAAGAAACAGCAACCAAAAGCTGAAGCAAGAATGAGAATCGACATGCCAGCACTCAATCCAACAACTAGTCCCCTCTCATTTTCTTTTTGGCCTCTGGTTATGATGCTAGGCTCGGTTGCTGGACTGGGTCTCATCTCATTAGGACTCATATCATTCGGACTCATCTCGTTGGGACTCGTCTCATTAGGACTCATCTCAATAGGACTAATACCAAGTTGTAAACTTGAATTGAAATCCCAGGACTGAACGTTGTTTTTCTGAAACCAGTCACCTGTTGCAGCTGAGAAGCCAATAGTGACATTTTCAGGCAAGTACTCCCTGAGATCAACAACATAGCTCAGGCTATCTCGATTCGTTTTGTTTCTTGAGAAACCAGTAAAATCAACCCTGAGCGTCTTGGAACTAGCATTGTAACTAATCCATGCATAGTTTTTCCTCCCAAGAGTAATGTTATTCCTCCATATTGCAGTTGTGACAGACTGCATGGAGTTGATATTAATCCCAACATGCATATCAGCCGGATCCCAACTATTTTCGTACGTATCAAACTCCACTGAAACAAAAGACTCCGAAGATTTATTCGATATTGAACCATCCGATCTTCCAAGACCAAGTCCTCCACCTGCACTATTAGGCGGAATACTGGACCCAAAAGGAGCCAAGAAAAAGGCAAGGCCATCGCCGTAACTATAGCTACTACTTGAATCCATCTTAAAGGAGAAATGAGTAGAGAAATCAGTCAGGTTGCCCGAATTCCTGTCCCACAACTGAAGTGGAGCGATGTACGTTGCTCGACCAACTTTTCGTCCCAGTGCCATGTTACGTTCATGTGGTGTGACCTGAATGCCCAGGTTTGAGATATAAGCATCTCCTGTGACATTTATGGCGCGGTTTGTGTCCTGACTGTCGATGCTGGTAAGGTTGAATGATAACGAAAATGCTGAAGGGATCGAGAAAAGGAAGAAAATTGAAAATATGTGCAGATTCATGGCTGGAACATAAAATTGATACAGAACAAAACTGCAAAATGACTACTCATGAACAAGTCTTGCATACTTGTGAGGATATCAGTGTTCTTCCATTGACATAAACCATAAGTATGAGGTTAAGTGGGAGACAGCAGAGCAATATTTTTAATTAATCGGCATATAAAAATATGAATGATTGCTTAATAAAATTGATATACCTAGTACTTAAACCTCTCCTTTTTGTCCAAAAAACAAATGATCCAAAACTTAAGTTGAATTACAAATTCTCTCCAACACTATGCAGACACTTTTTGGTTGCTTCTATGATTCTTCCTACTTTGTTTTAAAGTATTCATCGTTATTATAAACAGACAAACACATCTTATTAAAATATGAACCCAATGTTTCTGCTTTTGTCGTATTGGATGATATGTTTGAGTAGGAAAGATTCTTGTTAAATACTCATTTTGGTCTTTTGGTTCTATTGTTTTGGATCAGTAAACTGACTCCATTTTCAAGATACTATAGAATATGGCCTATAGATTTGTCATTTGCAGCATTCGATATAGTAACAGAGAAAGATCAATGTTTTTGAGAAACCTTCCATGGGAAGTTAAATATATATTACAAATGCAAGCTCCTAATTTATATTCAGAATTTATATCTTGTTGAATACTATTGCTAGTCCCACAAACACAAAAGAAGAAAGAAAAAAAAAAGTTTTCTTTTTTCACTTCTTTCCTATTTATCTTGTGCAGTGTAGCTCATTCGACTTCATAGTTCATATACAAAATAGATTCAATAATATACGAAAACTACTCATCTTGAGTGTAAAATGAACCCAGATGATGAAGAAGTAGACGCGGTTAAGCTTGAGTCACTGATGAGATTTGATTTTGTTATTTTCTAATCGTCGTGATAAAATCACACCCACTGATGAGATCATGATACTGACTATTAAGAAATTCGAGACAGATAATATGTTTAGCTGAATCCAAAAATCAATATGCTTGATGACAAATACTAAAGTAGGCTATAGTTGTTCATCAAGATTAGAAGATTTCACAATTGATCTGATGATGCTTAAAGGATTTTTGTGGCCTGGATCTTTTCTCTGTCTTGTTCTTACAAGGCAAAGTGATGAAATGACGAGACGTAGTGCCATTTTTTGTTATTCATACACGGCAAAATATACCAGATACAAAAAATACATAAGCTACAAAGCATGAATAATGAATTTAAACAAAGATATACCATTAAACTATATACCTCATCTGGATGGGTAGCCTAGAGTTATTATGCCGAAGGCATCCAACAAAGTACACAAATTCAATCAGTAAAATCACATTACACCAAAACAATCTTCAAAGCCTGGAAAATATAAAGACAATCTACTTCTAGATTCAACATCCAAACTAACATATACATACGCATCATGAGGACAGAAGACGGATAGATGGATCTGCTGAACTTGCGGAAGATGTGGTTAAATTTGAAGTACTGCTGTAGGTACTACCGCTTGTTGAATCACTTGTGACAGACAAAACTGCATTTGAAACTGTCAGATAGTAATATGATGGCACTGGCATTGTAGAAGGCAGAATGGGCAAGGGAGCTTCTAAAATAAGAACTTGGATAGCTTGCCTTATTGATGGTCGTTGGCTGTTATCCGGATGGGCACACCACAGCCCGACGACCATCAAATGTTTCATTTTTTGCTCATCAAATTGTTTCCTTAATCTTGGATCAGCAGCATCAAGAATCTTTCCTTCACCGTAGAGGTTCCACACCCACTGAACCAATTTAATTTCATTTTCTCGATCGCAGAACTCGTAAGCCTTTTTCCCACTCGTGATTTCTAGTAACACGACCCCGAAGCTATAGACATCAGATTCTTTGCTGGACCTTAGATTGTTGAAACATTCAGGAGCCATGTAGCCAAATGTGCCAGCCGGGAGCGTTGTTTGGGATCCCTTTTCATGATCCACGAGTCTGGCTAAACCGAAGTCGCCAAGCTTGGCGTTGAAGCTTGCATCCAGCATAATGTTGCTAGTTTTTACGTCTCTATGCACCACGCATTGATCCCACTCCTCGTGCAAATATAGCAAAGCCGAGGCCAAATCTTGGGCTATTTTGGACCTAGTTTCCCAGTTTAGTGCAGAGTTTTCTTTGAAGAGATGAGAGTCTAAGCTTCCATTTGGGAGAAGCTCGTAAACCAGGAGGAGTTCACCTCTTTCATGACACCAACCATGGAGTTGTACAAGATTCTTGTGCCTTAGTTGACTGATAATCTTGACTTCTGATGCATATTCTTTGATCCCTTGTTTAGATCCCTTAGACACCCTTTTTACTGCAATAAAGGAATCAGTTTTGCTCAAGAAACCTCGGTAAACCCCACCAAAACCACCTTCTCCAAGCTTATTCTCCTCCGCGAAATTGTTTGTGGCATATGCTAATTCACTGTATGAAAACTTTTTAGCTCCCCTGCCCTTTTCGAATTCATTATCCATAGATGAATCAGAGAAACTCCCATCTCCGGTTTCCTTTTTATACTTCTTCTTCCTCTTGTTCCACAAGCAACAGCAATAAAAAGCCGAAGCAAGAACGATAATCGAAATGCCAATGCTCAACCCAATGATTAGTCCCCTATTATTTCCGCCTCCACTTATGCTAGGTTCTGCTGGTGGACTAGGAATTGTATCATTAGGACTAATAAGAATTTGTAAACTAGAAGAGAATTCCCAAGATCGGACGTTGTTTTTCTGAAACCAAGTTCCAGTTGCTGCTGAGAAGCCAAAAGCAACATTTTCAGGCAAGTATTCCCTGAGATCAACAGTATAGTTCAGGCTATCTCGATTGGTTCGGTTACTTGAAAATCCGGTAAAATCAACCCTGAGCGTCTTTGAACTAGCGTTGTAACTAATCCAGGCGTCATTTTCCCTCCCAAGAGTTATGTTATTCCGCCATACCGCACTTGTGACAGACCGCAAGGAGTTGATGTTAATACCAACATGCACAGCACCTGGATCCCAACCACTATTTGGAAACGTATCAAACTCGACCGAAACAAACGATGGTGAAGATATATTTGACATCGAACCATCACTTGCTAGAGGAAAAAGACCAAGTCCTCCACCAGCAGAACTAGGCGGTATACTAGTACCAAATGGAGCCAAGAAAAAGACGAGGCCATCGCCAAAACTATTGCTACCACCTGAATCTATTACAAAAGAGAAATGAGTGGAGAAATCTGTTAGGTTCCCTGAACTATTATCCCATAAGTGGAGTGGGTCGATGTACGTCGCTCGACCGATTTTTTCATCTCTGGCCATGTTGCGTTCGTCTGGTGTTACCTGAATGCCCTGGTTTGAGATATAGGCATCCCCCGTGACATTTATGGCGCGATTAGTATCTTGACTGCTGATGGTGGAAAGGTTGAATGATAACGATAGCGTAGGAGGGATCAAGAAAATGAAGAAAATAGCAAAGATGTGCAGATTCATGGCTAAAAGATAAGCTAGATGAATGAAGAAAGCAGTTTCACCATAGAATTATGGAGTAAAGAAAATTAGACAAGTCTTCTAGTCTCGTTGAATTAGTCTTTTTACCAATTCCAAATTCTTTCTTGTTTAGAATATTTGTTGTGTTCCATTGACAAATGAGATTACTAGCTAAACTGGCAGACGGCAGAAGACTCTTTTCAATTTATTTGGATATAAAAATCTGATTGATTGCTAAAGAAAATAAATTTACCTAATATTTAAACCTCCCTTTTGACCAAAATATAGATAAACCCAACACTTGAGTTGAATTACAAATTTGCGGCGTTTTATATAGCACCAGATAGAGACTGTTGCTAAAAGTTGATTAATCAATGAACATAAAAAATGCAGTTGGTATGCTACCAAGTGAGAATGTTTTGAACTGCAGAAGGGGTCTCAGGGAAGAAGTATTAATATACTTTTGAGCAACTTCTTCTCTAACAGCAATCAAATTTTCAATTTTATTAGCAAGAAAATCAATAAATATCTTCATACAACAAGACAAAAAAAATTCTCCATCTTCACACACTTGTACTAATACCTAAATCTGAGGTGCAGGTCCGTGACGTGGGCTCTTTTGGGACATTGATATACTAGGAAAGACATAAAAAATTCGACCTTTACTGAAAGCTACAACTACAATGGGGAACCTCGTCAAAAACCATCTTGTGTGGTCCTATTTCACTGGGAAAGAAGGTAAGTGAACGATGATAAAAGAACAGTGGCAATGTTGCAATTTCAATTAGACACAGCAACAGCTGGCTCTGGTGTAGGTTTTTCTTCACTTAGTGATTGCCACTCGATTTCTCTAAGTACTTTAAACCTGTCATCCAACGTCACGAACCCAGGTTCGGTTGCTACAATACCACAGCTTCCAGCTTTATGGACCAGAAGT
Organism: Misopates orontium; assembly: GCA_946800315.1. Lineage (NCBI taxonomy): Eukaryota > Viridiplantae > Streptophyta > Magnoliopsida > Lamiales > Plantaginaceae > Misopates > Misopates orontium. Next base: position 2,946,744 of record OX326948.1, on the reverse strand, counting down.
ATACTCGATCCCATATCAGGTCCATGTAGCTTTCCGGTTAGCAACACTCGGAGGGGCATGAACAGAGATTTTCCCTGAATTGGTAATTGCACTTTATTTACATAAAAATAAAATTTAAAAAAAAAAAAAAAAAAAAAGTAAACATTCCGTCAAGAAAACTGACCTTGCGTTTCAGTGATTTACCAAAGCTCTTCACCCACTTCTGCCATCCAGTAGGACCTTCTTCAAGTGCAGTAGCAAGTTCACCACTGTCATAGGCAGCTAGCAAACTTGCAGCAACCTCTGAAAGCTTATCTTCCACTACGGGTTTCCCTTCAGGACTGCAATCAATCAAAGTTGTCTCATCTTATTAACGCCATCTTCAGTAATATAATAAACATTGAGACTTGTCTAACTTTATAAATAGATATATTTTGCTATCATAGTAACTATCAAACAAGTAAGCTTATTTTACATGTCAAGGGAACATTGTACCTTGCCGTCTTAATTATCATGTTTTGGTCTCTGCAATGCAGCAGAGAAGCAATATGACGTGTTATTAGTATTTCTTGCTTGCTTTTTGAAATTACAGCTTGTAAATTTAATATCCCCATGATCAATGGATAATAATGTGAATTCATTGGTTTATACTTTATCCTTAAAGCCATTCAAGAATTTGTAAACGGTTACAAAACTAATGTTTCTACTGGAAATCTGAGGGTGAGTTCAAGGTAGTTCAAGATTAAGAACTGTTTCTAGTAGATAACTTCACTATTAATAGCCCCCCAGAACCCTTGTATCAACTAAACCAAACATGAAACCAGAAAATTTGACTATGTAAGGCTTAAAGTCATTTTCATCTAAGAAAGAGGATATTTGTTACATCACAGTGATCTTGATATCAAACTTACGGCATAACCAGAACGATTCTTTTCGAGTACTGCTAATAAAACTGTGTACTAGAAGTCAGATAAAATCTTGAAACTAAAGGGACAAGAAATCAGAGAGGTATTTTGAAAACATAATCCAAATGTAGATCAGAAACTCTTGAATTCAAGGGTTTAAATTTACCTAGCTAGTGTTGCTTGTAATGGATAAGACAACAGATTTGAAAGAACCTTGTCCGCATCTGTCACCACGTCAATTCCATCCTTAAGCAGCTGAACAGCCTCCTGTCATATTAATTGAAGGCAAAATGTAAAATCAATGCAAAAGCTTCATATAATTGTGATAATTGCCATAGCAAAGTCCCGGCTCAAATAAGAAAATTAAAAAGAAAAAGGAATTATGCAAGTTCAAAACAATTGTGTCCCCTTTGGAACTTCAAGCATGAACGAGCAGTTTTCTAAATGAAAATATGCATTGTCAAACAGCAGTTTCCACATAAGAACTTGTGGTGTATGAAATATTCAAGATAATGATAAAAGAAGATAGAAAAGAAGGATCATACTTCTACAAAGGGCCCCTCTGATTCCGTAAGAATGCCAGAGCTCTTCCATCGCTCTCCTACCAACTTGTTTAGCTGTTCTGTTGGAAGAGATCTCAAATGTTGGCCATTCATCCACCTAGAATGGTTGTGTTGAAGAAATAAGCAACAGTAATCCACCGAAAATAACAATCCTTCACATGAAAAATGGATCACGAAACTGGGAGTACTACAGAGAATGACGACAGCTAATGGTAGCAGCAAGTCTATAATGTGTCTCTATGCAGACAATATGAATTACTTATAACGATTAAGTAAAGATTAAAAATCGATAATTACCTTAACTTGGCAGAATCAAAAATAGCTCCACTTTTATTGACACGCTCAATTGTGAATTTATCAACTGTGAATAAAGTCAGAAGTTGCGATATCATGAAAACAATGGCATCAATCGTCTTAAAATGCAAGAACCATAGCAGCATATATTTTCAGTATAGAGATTGACTCACCGAGTTGGTCAAGTGTGAAAAATTCATTCTCTGTGCCATCCCCCCAGCCTAACAAAGCAAGATAGTTGACCATTGCCTGGGGCAGAAAACCCATCTCCTTGAACTGAAACAAAAATTACAATTAAAGAGGGAAAACAAAAATTAACAGCAGATTAAATTGTAAGCAAAGTACAAAACCCATAGTTGAAGGAATAATGGAACAGATAATGCAAGAGTGAGTTACCTGACCCACTGACGTTGCACCATGCCGTTTTGAGAGTTTGCTTCTATCCGGTGCAAGAATCAACGAAACATGTGCAAATTGAGGCATCGAGAAACCCAAAGCCTAAATTTAGGTAAAATCTTCTTCTAGTTAATCCACATCTCAACAGATAAAACTTGGAACGAGAAAACCACAACTCACAATGAAAACGGCCCAGTTCTATAGAATGATGAGGAGTGAAAATAAAACATAAACAAGTAATAGCTTTACCTGATATATCAGACCTTGTCTAAGAGTATTTGGCAAGTGTTCTTCTGCTCTGGAATACAAGTTTGAGTTAAAACACTGGGTCTATGATTATTACAATAACAAAAGTAAATTTTCAATATTGCCACCCTTCACCTTATAACATGTGAGATAGCCATGGTAGCATCATCAACAGTCACACAGAAATTGTATACGGGTTGCCCGTTACTTCTCATTATTACAAAATCTCCAAGTGTGTCATAATTCCAACTTACCTTCATAACACTATCAAGCTGAGTTAGAATCTCATAAAATATGATGCAAAACTCTGACATAATAATCAGGCAGGTAGTTCAATACGAAAGCATTCAGTTTAAACCAATTTTCTAACAATCTCAGAACACAGAGGCTTTGAAATGGATACAATCACAAATCTGATCCCTCCTTCCTTCCTAGCACTCCGATCCTAGTTTTCGTGAGTACAGATAACTAGTTTCTCCAAGCGCAAAAACATTATTGACAATGTAACAAATATTTAGTTGTCACATTATAATTTCGCGAACTTTTTCAAACCTATACCTCACCACGGATGAGATCATTGATCTTCAAACTTCCTTCCTTAGGAACTCGAAATCGATACGTATACGGTGTCCCCTTTTCCAGCTGCTCTTCCACTTCCACCTCTGTTGCACTGGCCCACTTGCCAGTGTACACAGGTGGTAGCTGCTTCAATTTCGCAATCTCCTTCATCTTCTCCAGCTCCTGAAAAAACAGTTACACAAATATAAGAACAACAATCAATCCAAAACACATAAGCGACAAACATATCTCCCTTAATCACATACGCAACATCACAACATCAATTCAAGAGATAAATATCCGAAAGCAGCGAATGTGCCATTCAGCAAGACATCAGCCACCATATACACCATCACCGAAAACGAAAAAGAACTCCAGCATTTCAACACCCAAATAGTTAATCCAAAAAAGTTCAAATATTTCGTAAACAATCACCTCACTCGAGCAGAAACACCGATAAACATGCCCCGACTGCACAAGCTTATCCGCATACTCCTTGTAAAGCGCATTTCTCTCAGACTGACGATACGGACCGTAGTTTCCACCAATACCAGGACCTAACACACACAACATCACCAAAACACTCAAATCACAAAATTCAACAAACTCGCAAAAAATCCAACCATTCCTTCAAAAACACGACGAAAACTACAAACCTTCATCCCAATTGAGACCTAACCACGTAAGATCACGAAGAACAGCGTCTTCAGATTCCCTAGTCGACCTCTCCAAATCAGTATCTTCAATCCTGAGCACGAATTTGCCGCCTTTCGACCTAGCGAAGAGGTAATTGAACAGCGCGGTCCGTGCGCCGCCCACGTGGAGGTTACCGGTTGGCGAAGGGGCGAACCGTACGCGAACTGGAGCGGAATCAACTGTAGAGGATGATGATGCTGAGATTTTGAGCGTCTTTTTGCCTCTGGTGATGGAGAATAGCGGCAATTGTGGAGAAAAATCGTGAGCTAAGCGAACTCTTCTGATGCTCATCCATGGCTGCCCTAAAAGAGTCGCCATTTTTGGAGACGGATTGAATGTGTTTGTTGTATGAACTGAGAGAGGATAATAAATAAGGATAGAAAAAGATTTTATCAGTTTTTGACTTGTACTCAACTCCATTTCCCATATTCATTTCTTTGTTATATTATGCTATATAAAATAAATCGAATAGTAAATTAGCAATTAAATAATTAATTAAGGGATGGTAGATAATAGTAGATCATAGACATATATAAACGATACAATTGTTTGCTAATTGGAAATTAAGTAGTTGTTTGTTTCATCATTCATGGTGATAAAAATGGCATTTGTTAGAGATTCCTTTTTTATTTTTTTTATGGCTATTGGGAAGTTACCCCTTATGCTAAACTTGGTGAGTTATATTTTTGTGGGAAAAAAAAAAAAAGACAAGCTATCGGTCCTTAATTTTTAAAAATGGTGCATTACTTTTTTATGTACTATATTTTTTTATCAAGTTACTTAAAACGTCCACAATGCGCCACAATCTCGCCACGAGTTCTTCAATGAAAATTTTCGACAATAATGTACTAATTCTCAAGTCTTGTCGAGACCCACGTCATCGTAGGCCTACGATGTCACATGCCTCCAAGGCACAAGTGTGTAAGGTCAATATCGGGGGAATTACTCCACTACTTTACAGTGCCTTTCTCTTTCAAACAATATGAGGAATAGAGGAACTAATAATGTATCATATTAGGGATTGCATAACTGGCGACTCTTGTTTCGTCACGTGTCACCCTTTAATATTCACCGACGGCAACTCACTCATAAGACCTTTATGTCGAGGTTACAAAGTTACTGGATCTCTTGACTACAAGGTGAAGGAGATCACATAACCTTGTAATCCCACAATGGAGGTCATATGAGTAAGCGTTGTCATTCGTGAATATAAAAGAGTGACATGTGACGAAACGAGAGGTTGCTAATTGTGCAATCCAAAAGATAGTTCATCACTTCTAAATAAAGTGAGGTCTAGTTCTCTTGTTCATATTCGAGAGCGGATGTAGTTTTTGATGCGAAAAACTAAACTTTTTCTCAAAAGATATATAATATTTTTTTTGTTTTTATACTTCAAATAACAAAATTAAAATCAAATAAGTTGCGATTTTTATAATATATTTCGATATTTTATTCTTATAGGTTTACTCATAATACTACAATTAAATCTAAAATTGCACAAAAAGACAAGATTATAAATTTTAATAGTACTTTAGTCATCCAACTATAACAAATACAATATATAAAAATAAATTGTGCTACCTACTACTAACAAACACACACACACAAAAGAACATTAGAAATAATAGTTTTTTGTTTGAACTTTAGCCCAAGCCCCAAATACAACAGAACGTTACAAGGCCCAATATCAAGCCCATCTGAGTTCTACTATCGCCAATCCTCCTCTCACCGTGAGTTGATATTTTTCCCGGTGCACTTCACCGTCGATTAAATCTTCAAAGCTCAGTTCATCTTCTTCAACAGTGAAACTCAATACACAATTCAACTCACACAGTACTGAATCGAGCTCCGATCAGATTGTTCGCGTGTTTTCAATCACCACACTGTAATTGAATTTCAGTATCTCAAATCACTCCATTTTTCATCTGTATTTAGCTTCTGTGTCATATTTTCAAAACCTAATTGAGTAATTCAAAAGAGAATGAACAGTTTAACGCACGCAATCCAGCTGCGATTAGAGGTACTGCACCCAAGGCAAGTGAAATTAAACCGTACAAATAGCAGGATGATGAGCATTACTATGAGAGACAGAAGCAAAAACCGTAAGCCGCTTCAAAAAGGGCGAAATCTGAGCATCGAGGCTATTCAAACGGTTCAGGCGTTGAAACGAGCGGCTAATAACTCGGAAGTGTTGCTGGAGCAAGTGTTTGATAACAAGTTCAGGCGGTTGTTGAAGTTCGATATGGTTGCCGTTCTTCGCGAACTCCTGCGACAGAATCAGTGCGATTTAGCATTGAAGGTTTGTGGTTTAATGTGTGGTTTTAGTTTGAGAATGCTCTGTTGATGAATTTGTCGCGTGACATTGTGTGAAAAACTTGGTGAAATGGATAGAGATTACATTTTGAAATATGTAGTTTGCGTTTGCGATAAAAGGTCTTGAGATTTGCTTCTTAAATTGAAGAGAACTTGGTGACTGAAAATATAGGCCATTGGATGGAATGTATGTATTATTCATGTACCGGTGCGCGAATGTATTATTAAGGGATAAAAATGACGAAATGTTGTAGTGAGCCTTCGTGTAACAGTGTTGCCGTAAAAAGTATTTGCAATCGTATCAATTTCATTCTCCAGATACATTTTTGAATGGTTCAGAGTGTCTCTCAGTGATTATTCGCGTTTAGGAGGTTTTCGTCCTGTGTAAGTTTTTGCCCTCTGTTAATTTATATGGTCTAATTGTATGTTGTTGATCTAGGTATTTGGGGATATCAGGAAAGAGCACTGGTATAGGCCTCAGTTGTTACTGTATACAGAAATGGTTACAGTTTTGGGGAGCAATGGATTACTTGAAAATGTTAAGCTTCTTATCATGGAACTTAAAGCCGAAAGTGTCGTGAATCCGGATCTTGTGGGCTTTAATGCTTTGCTGGAGAGCTTGATGAATTTGAATCTCAATGAATTAGCGATAGAGTGCTTTTACTTTATGAAATCATTACCGTGCGATCCAGATAGATCAACATTTAAGATATTGATGAATGGTTTAGAATCAAATGCAGAGATGGATCTTTTGGCTGTTATACAACAGGAAGCTAAAAAGGCTTATGGCAATTATTTAGATTTCTTTGAGGAGGAAGAGACTGAAATGAGTGCAGAATGTAAGTATGTAACAAAATAAGAATTGCGCCATATTTAATACATATTTTATTGTCGTATGATGGTTTCCGAAGCTTTTTCGCATTATACCTTGAGAAATTTTTAAAAGCGTGCACATGCCAAATTATCGTGATATGTCATCAGTGATTCGCCAATTTACTGTATTAAAGGTTTGACCCATTATACCTGTTTAAGATGTTTATAGAATAGATGAAATGCATGCAGGAATTTAGCTCATTGTTAAAACTCAGGTTAGGAAGGGAGAAAATGCAGAAAGGCCTTTTACTTGGTGTATAAAGACCTCCTTCAGCTGGACTCATAAGGCACTTTAAACAATGTAACTGTGAAACTGGAAACAAGAATTGATTCCCGAAAAAGTGATAAAACAGTGAATATGGATAAGTTTCTTTTTGTATCTGAAAATTGGAGTAGAGCCAAAATTCAGCATGGTCATATATGCATGTTTCATTGATAGAATTCAAGTCTTGCATATGTTTTTGGGTTCATTTGTTCTGGTTTTCCTTGTGTGAAAAGATGGCTATGAAAGAGTAAAATGACTGACTATAGAATCATCGCACATATGCATTCTTTCAGTAAGTTATATTGCATTGACTTGTTCTTATTGATTCCTGCTGAAGTTGCTGAAGATTTTTGCTGTAATTGCTAATTGCGGGAAAATCAATTTACCTTGCTTGCTGTGATTGTTAGATAGCATGTCGTCTCCTGTAATTCTAACATGGTTTGCTAACTTTATGAAGACAGTAAGATAAATAACACTGAAAATGTTGATAGTTTCAGGAGTGTTTATGGAGTAGTCGTGTATATTTGACCTGTGCAATGTGAAGCGTAAGAAAATTGATTGCAACTTGAAGCGAAAGTAGGAATATATACGACAGGAATCAAGATGCATGGTAGAGTTCTAGTTTTACTTTCACAACAACCCAACATCCAAATTGGAATACAGTGCTGACATTCTATAAATTTGATTTAATTTACTCAATGAACTAAGAGATTTTCCCTATACCCTTCTTCCCAATTTTGTAAAATGATTCTGTCAACTCAGTGACATGCCTTCATTATCCAGGGCAAGCTCCCGATTCAAAGTAGGAACTTAGGCTAGAATTGTTTGCCTTCAAATGTTTGACCAAAGTTCCAATTTGGTGGTGCAACACCGTAAGAGGTTATTGTTATCCTACTAATGATGGTCACCTCAAAAGATAGAGGTTGTCCTGCAAGGTTGATGTTGCATTGCCAGTTCTGTCCCCAGTTCCTCCCCATAGGAATCCATCCGGTCCTCGAACCTTTCACTTTCACCCCAACAACTTCTCCATCCAAGCCAACATTGGTGATCAAGACTTGCATAAAGTAAGCACTGCCGTTCAATGTGAACCGAATCCCACCTTTCCTCTCACATTTCACCCTGCACACAAACTTCACAAGTTGAAATTCCCACATGATGTTTGTGAATTGTGTATTATGTATCGGTATAATTACATTATATCCCCCAAGGTGTGGTCTAATTACAAAAACCTCTCCCATGTTTTACATTATTGCATGAACGTCCCTCGAAAGGTAAACAAACATTACAGGTAGGCAGAGGCTCCCCTGAAGTTTGAAAAATCATAGAGACCTGAAATTTGAAACTTATTACAAGCAGCCCCCTATTTTCACATGGTTTTAAGGGTGTCTTCGTAATTTTTCAAACAGCAGAGGAGGTTTCTGTAGTTAAACCAAACCGCTGGAGGTGTCGATGTACCTATCTCTTGTGTTTATGCTGTCATGAAGTAACAATCAACTAGTATCAGTCTCTGTCTATTTAGCAAGTTTGATTCTTCCACTACCTTCTATACTGGATTGGAATCATATTGGCTTTTTCATGAGCAATATCAGAAATTGCAGCCTTCGACATTTGAAAATGGGCTCTAGGAAAATTGCACCACCCACCGTATTCAGCCTGGAGGCCGTAGTTAGGCGGACAGAAATCCGTGGCAGTAAGAACAATGGTGGGGCTTCCCTGCAGGCACCATTTTATGTGGTCTACACATCTCACTTCAAAGCAGGCACCACAGGTACTTCCTCTATTGAACAAAATTGCACTTATTCCTGCACTATAGTTGCCATATCTAGTCTTGTGAAGATCTCCATATCCACAGGCACCCTCTGCAAAAGATGAAAGCTGAGTTCTTTATTCTTTTAAACTGTTTCTTGTTTTTTGGGGTGGGTGTGTACCAAGTTCCAAACTTTTTCATCGAGAATATCGAAACATTTCTATTTTTGACTCAGTGTAATGAAATTTAAAGTTATATTTTATGTTCGTTGGGACAACTATTTTCACGATGTTTCAGAAACATTTCAAAAAACTCATGAAAATTTACTAAAAGTTTCTAATATTTAGTAGGCCGAAACATATATCGAAAACGGAATTTTGATTACCATTGACAATGGAGCTATCAGTCTCCTTGGAGTAAGTTGCAGTAGCAGCCTTCCATGCTTCATCTTGAGCAGTTGTGATGGTGCACATGAGTGGTACTGAGAGCAAGTAGCATATGACTGCAGCCTTAATGTAGGGAGTACTCATTTGAGGAAAAGGTGTATTGCTTTGAACCCTAATCAGTTTTACAGTACAGCTTCATTATTTCAGCTCAGTTTTTCTCTTCTTTTATTTCCCGCCTTTATCTTTTTTCTGTAGTATGAGTGTTTTCCTAGGGATTTGGGCTCCTTTATTTTCCTTTTGTCCAACTTTATTGATGATTTAATTAGAAGAAAAGTGTGGCAGTGGCATTAGCAGACAAAAGGCAGCACTTTCTTCTTGCTTTTTTGCCTAAATATCGGGCGTAATCTTTGCTATTCTTTTGGTTCTAATGGGGAAAAATTTCTTTGCTTATAAATGAGATTCGTAAAATCATCTGAAGTAGCTATATGTTCAAATCCTGAGCTTCTTTATCTACAAAACATAGATAATAATTAGAAGTTCAAAAGCAATTTCCTACATAATAAGTATGAAACTTAAGCATATGAACCACTACTAGTACTTCTACTAATTCGGATGTGGCCTGTAGATTCTTTTTCCCACATCAATTTTTAGACATTGAACTCAAGCTAAGCTAAAAAAGAAGCTGTCTTAGCTGTAGTTTGTAGTCTTACTTGACCACACAAATCATACTTTGTTATTTATCAAAAAAAAAAAAAAGGTCCTACTTTATTAAATTATTTAAAATAGTTATAATAATAAATATACGAATACATTTTTGTTAATCAATAATAAAATAACTTTAAAATTTTAATATTCATTTATAAAAAATTGATGGTTGAAAGCTTAGGACTTTCTTGGAAGGATATTGATTTTCATCGAAGGGGAAATTGTTTATATTTTCTATAATATTTTATACTTAAAAGTTGTTTATTGATCAGTAACAAAATGATACGTGTGCCTTATTGGGCCTGATTAATCTTAATTTTGTCAGCCGAAGAGATGTAAAGGCCCAGCCATTCCAAATTCCAGTAGCTTATTTTCTAAAAATTTAAACATACGGTTCATATAATTATTCGTGCGGCTATAATATTTTGAAAGATTCCCGCAACTTAGCCATTATTGTTATCCTCCATTTAAATAAAACACTCACTCACTCACTCAGTAGTAGCTTGTTGACTCCTTCATCAAAATTCTCCAATGGCCTCATCATCATCATCATCTCTAATAATACAATTCATCATCCTCTCAATCGCAACATCTCTGATCAACTGCGACATCAACAACGACGATCCAATCATCGCCAGATTCCAACAGTACCTCCAAATCAACACCGCACAACCAAACCCTGACTACACCTCCGCCGCCAATTTCATCCTCACCCAATCCAAATCCCTCTCACTCCAATCCCAAACCCTAGAATTTGTCCCCAACAAACCCCTAATCCTCCTCAAATGGACCGGAACTAACCCTACCCTCCCATCAATCCTCCTCAACTCCCACACCGATGTCGTCCCCGCCGAGCACACGAAATGGGCCCACCCCCCTTTCGACGCCCGCCTCGAACCCGATTCAGGCCGTATTTACGCGAGGGGGTCGCAGGACATGAAGTGCGTGGGCCTGCAGTACCTCGAGGCGATTCGGAAGCTGCAAGGATCGGGGTTCAGGCCCGTTCGGACGGTTTACTTGTCGTTTGTGCCGGACGAGGAGATTGGGGGGCACGACGGGGCGGAGAAGTTTGCGGAGAGCGATGAGTTTGGGAAATTGAATGTTGGCATTGTGTTGGATGAGGGGTTGGCGTCGCCGAGTGAGGAGTATAGGGTGTTTTACGGGGAGAGGTGTCCGTGGTGGCTGGTGATTAAGGCGACGGGGGCGCCGGGGCACGGGGCGAAGCTTTACGATAATACGGCGATGGAGAATTTGATGAAGAGTGTGGAGAGTGTGAGGAGGTTTAGGGCGTCGCAGTTTGATTTGGTGAAGGCGGGGGTAAGGGCGGAAGGGGAGGTTGTTTCTATTAATATGGCGTTCTTGAAAGCTGGGACGCCGTCTCCCACTGTTAGTATCTTTACTCTTTTTCTTTGTCTAGTTACTCGGATGCATATTTCAGTTTTTCTAGCTGCTATTCCTTGCAGAGTAATGTAGTTTGGAATTGTAAGTTATGATTTTGTGATCGAGCTTTAGCTGTCGGCGTAAGTAAGATCAAATTATCGTAGATGGGTAATTAGTGCTGGAGAGAGAGGGTTGTAATGTGTCTTGTTTGGTTCTCTAGATAATGTGCTTCTTCTTTTATAGAGTGGGCTTGATTAATGGAGCTTAGCTTGATAACTTCATATGCCGTCTTATGAATGATGCTTGCATCACATCTGCCACTGTTGAGACGCAGGTTTTGAATTGTGGTATTTCTAAATACTTCAGATGGTGATTATTAGCTAAGTATGTGTAGCGTATCGTACATGAACAAGTACTTCTATTGAAGCATCTTACTTGCTTGTATATGCTCTTCCCTTTGTTTTCCGCACTGGCTCCAAAAGTAAGTAACCATGTGTCATCTGTTTAACTTTTAATTATTTGTTTTTATGACAGGGTTTTGTCATGAATTTGCAACCATCTGAAGCTCAAGCAGGTTTTGATATCCGAGTCCCACCAACTGCAGACACAGCCTCCTTGGAGAGGCGACTTGCAGAGGAATGGGCACCTGCTACACGTAACATGACCTATGAGGTGAGATTATATCATGTCCTGTCATTTCGCCACTGTTTGGTTTCTGATATTGCTTAATAAGGCAGTTCCTGAAAAATCCAAAAGATCTCCTTCAAATGTGAAAACGTTAATTTGCTATGTCTTTCCTTTTCTGTTTGTTTCACTTTCTATCTCATAATAATGTTTTTAGTGGTCATGGGTACCAACTGCTCGCCTCAGATGTCCAATTGTAGCCATTAAGTTCCAGTTAAACACTTCAAATACCTTGAATATGCAGAACCTCATACATTTTTTTCGACGATTTAATTGTCTTCCATTTCGGCTAGTTTAAGGGTGCTTCTTAACCAGGCCAGGTCTGTTGACCTTGTAGCTATAGTTTAGCCCCACTATCCAAAACCATTGTCACTGAATACATTATATAATGGCGACCAAAATCTTTTATACATGGGGAATTATGACCAAAAGGTCCACATGAGACCTACGCCAGGTTAATCCTTTGTGTATATGCCACTGTTTTGAAGAATCTCTATATTTGGATGATTGGCCACTGTCTATAACTAATTTTGAAGCTTGGGCAGTTCAAGCAGAGGGGTACCATGCACGACAAGTTTGGGAAGATATCTGTCACAGCTTCTGGCAGTTCAAATCCTTGGTGGGCACTATTAGAAGAGGCAGTAAAAAGTGCTAATGGAAAACTTGGAAAACCGGAGATATTTCCTGCTTCGACTGATGCTCGGTATTTCAGGCAACTGGGCTTGCCAGCAATTGGCTTCTCTCCTATGGCAAATACCCCTATTCTGCTGCATGATCACAATGAGGTGAATATTTTCTTATTTGCTATGTGATTCACACAGTTTGCTTTTAACACACACTATTCTAGTTTGTCTTACCAAGAAATATAACTTGCATGGAAATAGAAGGTTCAGTTCAATCCGTTCAATTCATATGTGCAGCAAAAAGATAATACTACCAGTCTCCTTCTTTCTTATGCGATACTGCGTGTTGATTAAATGTAGGATAGTTATGCCCCATGAGGTTTGGTCTAATCATAGAAGCTTCCCATTCTATTGAAACAATTACAAAGACGCCCCCACCTCTCCTGAAGCTTCAAACACAGTTTCCACAAACATGTAAAAATAAGAGTTTATCTGTAATAATTTTCGAGTTTTAAGGGGTTTATCTGTGATTATTCAACCTCAAATGAACCCACCTGTAATGTTTTGAAATTATTGCCAAACTTCACAGTAGGAATGTTTCTATAATTAGACCAAATCTAAAGGAGTTGATGAAATTATGGATTAAATATACGCGTCTCTCTTGAATTTCCTTTTATCTGTATTTTTATCTTAAGCATTAAAACGAAAGTATGCGTTCTAAACTGAAATACATACTATTGTGCAGTTCCTGCACAAGGACGAGTATTTGAGAGGAATTGACATTTATGTATCAATTATCAAAGCCTATGCATCCTATGAAGAACCTACAAAAGATGAAGCTACCCGAGCGGAACTATAAAGATTGCAGCTGGATTTTTTTCTTTTATTACGAATTTCGGTAGAGCTTTGATTGTTCAGCGTCAATCTTCAAGAGATTGCACGGCTCAGCTCCCACTGCCCAATTGTGCAATGAGATTATATTTGTGTATTTATGTTTTTGTTTGTGTACCTTGTTGGCTATTCTGGTTTAAGGCCTGAAAACTCATAGCCCATAGGTAACATAGTCCACCTTTCACGAGTGGATTATAATTTTCTCCCCCAAAAGCATGAAAGAAAGTATGTACATATGCAAATTTTCGTGCTACGCTTTTAGAATCATCTGAAATGAAATACCACCAAACGAAGAAAGAATTAGTGCCAAAATCCACCTATATAAATCTTACTAAAGTTATGAAAAGGAGAGCTTAACTACCACTTAATAAGGAAATATTATCATAAGAAAACCTATAATTATAACAAATTTCAATGATAATGGGAAAAAAAAAATATCCAATCTTTTTTTTTTTTGGCTTTTTCATATGGAGTGTCGATGAGCTACCATTTTAGGGAGTGTATGTACTACATAGCAAAACTTAATGCACACGATAATAAATGATAAGAAAAAGGGTCACCATCAACAACTTACTGTTTAAAAAATAGCGATATGTGCAATATGCCCCTTGAAAACTTGGTTAATCATTCATTTTTTACACGTGTGTCTTTTCATTTATTAGATTTGACATCAGGAGTCAAATCGCGCACATACTTTAAGGAGTAATTTGCACATTTTAATAAGTTAGGAGGAAACTGCAATATAAATCAAACGTTAAGAGTGATAGCTATCGACTCTTAAAAAAACACTTTTCGTCTTTCATTTTTATACAGTAAAAAAGTAGAAATATTGCAGTACTAATCGAAGATACTTTTAGAAACTTTGATTCATGTAAAGTCTTAAAAAGAATATTCTTTGATTCCAGAGATTATCGGGTGAAAAACACTCTAAAATGCGATCTTATGTGTACATAAGATGTGATATAACACTTTACACGCGATTTTAGTCTCTCTCTCTAAAAATATTCTCAATCAATTTGATATCATCAGATTTTACTGAGTATCAGAAAATGGAGAGTTCAGGTGAAATGGTGGTTTTTCCACTATTAAAGGAATCGAGCTACAGAGCATGCACTATTCCGTACCGTTTTCCCTCCGATAATCCGAAGAGATCTACACCTACTGAGCTCTCGTGGATCAATCTATTCGCCAATTCAATCCCCTCTTTTCGGTATTATATATCTCTCTCTCTCTCTACATTTGTGTAATTTGTACTCGATTTACTATAAAACTAGCTCGCGAACTGCAGTAAACGCTGCGAGAGTGATGATACGGTGTCGGATGCTCCAGCTAGGGCTGAAAAGTTCGCTCAAAGGTACGGTGTGATGCGATTGATGAGTATGACGTTGTTGTTGTTATTGTTGTTGTTGTTGTTGAGATGTGTGTTGATTTGCTTGATTTGGTGTTCGGTAGGTATACTGAGATACTGGAGGATTTGAAGAGAGATCCTGAGAGTCATGGTGGTCCGCCTGATTGCATTGTATTATTTACCTGTTTAATCGGAAATTAATTTCGTTATTTCAGTTTATTTACACCGATTATGCCGTTTTTAACTAGTTGTGGTGTTGGACAGCTTCTCTGCCAGCTTCGCGAGCAAGTTCTTAGAGAAGTGGGGTTCAGAGACATATTCAAGAAGGTTAAGGTGAGCACAGGCCATAGCACGCGTGCAAACACTTGCACTTATGTATACCGTTGTTTTTACATGGTTTGTTCTAACAATAAGAAGAAACAGGAGCAGTGTTTCATTAGTTTGTTGTTTATCGGGGTTTTTACAACAGGACGAAGAAAATGCAAAGGCTATATCCTTATTTAAGGACGTTGTGGTTCTTAATGATGCTATTGAGGATGAAGCCAAGCGTGTTGAGAATCTGATTAGAGGAATCTTTGCTGGTAACATATTTGACCTTGGCTCGGCTCAGGTGCGTTGGGCTCACAGTTGGTTTGAGTGCTTTTTAACTATTGATAGCCGTTGACTATAATGCTTTTTTGTTTGGGGCCAACAAGTTAGAAAGACATGCATAACTACAGTAATATTTGTCACAAGTGTACGAAATTTAGATGCTGTTTTGTTGCTTTATATTTGGTTAATTATATAAGGTTACCACTGTCTTGTGATGCTGAAGATCTTGAACAACATTTGACACAAATGTGAGTTTGTGCAATAGGCTTCTGAGTGCCCCTTATTGCATTGTATGTCTTGCTGAATTTAAGTTGTTTGACATGGCATGTATGAAGCTTTAAGGTCTTCCAGATCATGCTCTGTGATGAAGTATAGTTTACTTATCCAGTTGTAGTAGCTAGATATACATACTGAACATTCCATCACACACCATGAAGCTTGCAGAAATATTTGCAAAGGATGGTATGTCTTTTCAAGCTAGTATTCAGAACATTGTTCCCCGACCCTGGGTAATTGATGATTTGGATAGTTTCATTTCAAAATGGAGTCGGAAACCATGGAAAAAGGTTTGTTTTGTTTTGATTTCTATGAATTTCAGTTTCTTCAATTGTTTGCACGGATGCATTAGTCTTTTTGTTGCTTCATTAACTTGCGGATGTATTGTACAGGCTGTAATCTTCGTAGATAATTCTGGTGCAGATATTATTTTGGGTATATTACCTTTTGCAAGGGAGTTACTCCGACATGGTGTACAGGTCTGATATTGGATCCTTATCTTGTTTTATGCTTAAATTTCTGGTTATTATTTTACTGCATAAGAAATAGTAGAAACTTTTTCTTGTTGGAGAACTTTTCTATGTGAAACTACTATATCATGAGGGGCATCTGGCAAGAAACCTATTGGATGCTTCAAATTTAGCTAAAAAGGTCCTTCGTGGGTTGCATGTCCAAGCAGTTTTGTGGGCTAATCTGCAGGAATATTACCAACACTTTGAATTTTATTGCATCTATAGTAAGACATGGAAATATGTGATGAGTAGTGTGTGAATCTACCATCCTAATGTTCTGCTTGGTTCTGGCTAAGATTTTCAATGCCAGCAATTGATCCTCCTTCCACCCCACCGCAGATACTATTGAAGTCTAGAAATTTTATGAGCACGCTCTACTCAGACCTATTTCTTTATTAGTAGGAAAAGTGTATAATCAATTTTTTCCTTAATTGCTACCATGTTATGAAATCTGCCCCATTAATTGTCACTTAACGCTAGGAATTCATCCTTGCACCACTGTTATTACACAGTGGTATGTGTGCCTTCATTCCAATAAATGTAGCACAGTATAATTACTAATCTTTTTCCATTTGGTACGAAGAATGGATGCAAGCTACTTTGTGATGTCCATTTAACTAGATATAAAGAGATTCAATTATGAAATACCCTTAAGTGATGACTGCGATTTCTGGACAAAGGAAGAAACTAAATGGGCACGTCATTTCAGTTAGAGAGAGGTCTTCAATACAGTAAGCCACTTGCAAGGTTTTGGGTCATATTTTGTAACTCTTACATCATCGGATAGGAGAGAACTTGCGGTTACTAAATTTCTTCTTGGCATAGTCAATCCTACAGTTGTATGAGTTGTCAAAAGATGACCTATAAGCTGTAAAAACAATCAAGTTGGGCATAAATATTTAATATATATTCTTTGCAACATTTTTCGAGCAATGCTCTTCCCTTTTTGAATCCTAGGTGAATTTTTTACTTTCTTTGCAGGTCATATTGGCAGCAAATGACTTGCCCTCTATTAATGACATAACATATCCTGAGTTAATTGAGATCATAGCAAAGGTAGTGAAGCGTCATGTTATACCTGCTTTGATAATCACAAGCCTTGGTTGACTTTCTCATGAGTTATCTGTTTAAACAGTTGAAAGACGAGAGTGGGAAGCTTGTTGGTGTTGACACTTCTAATCTTTTCATTGCCAATTCTGGGAATGATTTGCCAGTAAGATTCAGTGATACTTTCTTAGTGATTTAATCTGTCTACCCGGCTAGCAATCCTCTAGTTATGACTTATGAGTATGTTCTCATGTTTCTCTAGGTTATCGATCTCTCCAGAGTATCACAGGAACTTGCATACCTAGCAAGTGATGCGGATCTAGTGGTTTTGGAAGGAATGGTAAGTTTGGATTGAGGCAGTTTGATTACTTTTCAGATATTGACTTGCATGTATTCTTTAACTGATTGCCGAGCACCTCTCTTGAGGTGCTTTCCTGGTCAATTCTTCATATATTGAAATACTCATCCTTGTGTGAAGACAAGTAACTGTTTGCATAGATATACAGTTGTAAATTGTTTTAAATATTCATCTGTATAATTGTGAGGGCCGCCTATGTTGGTTCTGGAAATAGCAGCACTATAAGCACCTGACTTTTTCTTGGTTACTGAACTATGCGAACGGCTGAAAAAGTGGTCAAATTGAATGTTAAGACTGAATTGTTCCTAGAAAACGCATCTTGCTATGTTTAGGACTGGATTTAGAATATTAAGTATCAAATTCATGAAGGTTTCGTAGCCAGTTTGCTTTTCTATCAGTATGTTCGCAAAGATGTCCCATTTTACTTGAAGAACTTCATATGTATTAAGGCTGGATGAATTCTTAATTTCTTATGTTTCATTATCTCTCTACTATCATGATCTTCACTGCAGTCTCACAATTCTTCTGTTTTTCTTTTTCTGGGCAGGGCCGAGGAATAGAAACCAACCTCTACGCACAGTTTAAATGCGATTCCATGAAAATTGGAATGGTAATGCATACACATTAGGAGACTCGTTTTTTCTGCGTCTGTCTTCAATTTATGGGTTAACAATTGCTCATTTATATTATTTTCCAATAATTTCGTTGTTCTGTTATTTGCAATCCAGGTGAAGCACCCTGAGGTTGCTCAGTTTCTTGGAGGACGGCTTTACGATTGTGTCATAAAGTACAACGAGTTTTTGGAGTAATTTATATTCATCAATGATCTGTGTTACATATATGCTGTATCGCACTTTGTCTGTTTGTTCTGAGTATGTAACATGCACGGATGCGCATAACTTACAATATGGCATCCTCTGAAATTCATTATCTGGTTAGACTGGGATTTAGATACAAGTCTAAACCGGCAGAATTCTGTAATAAGGATTTAAGGACCTCATGCTACATTCGACTTTAATTGATCTTGTACTCGTGATACTTTTTATCTTCTTATAGCCAATTCCAATTGGTTGTAGGACATTCACAAGATATAGAAAAAGGAAGAACCGAACGTCGATTTTCTATTGAAGTAAGATGGTACTACATTCTTCTAATTAGTTGGAAATACAACAAAATTGAGAACCAACGAAACCCAAACTATAGAAACTCATACATTGGTGCTTGATAAATTCCAAGATAAACCGTAAAATTATACTTGATTGATGAGATGATTGGTGGAGGCCATTCGTGTGCACCTTTACAGACTACATTGGTCTCAAACAATCTCAAATCACGTCTCTTTCTGGATCTAGGGGTCGATCAAGAGGAGTAGGAATATCCAATTTAGTTAGTGTGTCATACAAACAGGCTCTTTATCTTCATGAGACACGCATGCTTATTAACTCAGAGCCTGCTTCCGCACATGCTCGAGTAGATGAGCCTGCAGAATTGCACATTCGGGCAGTGGTCAGAAGAAAATTGTGTTGGTCTGAACATCTAGAGCTCATATGAAAGCAAACCACCCCCCCCCCCCCCCCCCCCTAAATTTCAAAAGCATCTCTCTTTTTAACATATCGAGGTACAGAAGATCTATTTTATGCCCGTGCTATAATTCAAATTTCCTGACCCAAGAAACTGATCAAGAACAAAAAGGACTGGAAAAATATTACTATAATAATATCCCCTTACATTGACCACTATTTCAAGGGAAAACACAAACTGTACTATCTCTGGAGCTTCCCAATGGAGTGTAGATATACTGAGACTGAAACAACACTGCAGACAGAATAATTTCGTTAAGTTCTGGAACTTCATACTTAAGTACGAGGAAAACCATAGCACAGCAGGAATATATCATATGCCTAAATGACTAAAACATAATATACTCACGTGGAACCAAGAAAGAAGGCAAGGGAAAGATGAAACTGAAATAGGAAGACAGAGACAACTGCTGTCAACAGCATTGCAACTGATGTAGAATAGACCTGTAAAAATATGTAAACACCGTTAGCATTTTTAATCATTCTCTGGTGCACGAGAAGGTCAGCAATTTTGGTCCTGCTATGCACTATAGGATGGTGCCATAAGATGTAGAGTATTGCAAAGAGCTTTGCTTTGTTTCATGTATACATATATATCCAAACCTTCCGCAGCAGGTTCTTTTGGGCGTTTTCTAGGATCAGAAGGAAGCGCTATATTCACAGGAAAATTTTCCAAAGTATCTGAAAGTTCCAAAGACTTAAAATCCAATTTCTTTTTTACTACACATACTGTGTTCTTTTCATGGGGCATCAAGCATTTCGTCTCCACTTTACTGGCCTTTCTACAGCTAAGCAGTTGTTTAATACTTATATAGGTCGGCTGTGGCAAACATTTAAACAAAATAAAAAATTTCTCAATTGTTTAATATCCTATTAGATGACATGTATGAGCTTTGATCGAAATTTTGTTCCTTGATTTTAATTTTAGCCCAATTAAATAATTGTTTGTGATGCACCCCTCTGAGGTAGCAAAGGACCCAAGAATAACATAAAAATTGATTCAAGCACGGATAAAATACATGTGATAGTCAGCCTTACCTTCACTATGTTGTCAGCATATTTCATGACCATTGATACAGCAATACCACTGTAATAAGTAAACAATATTAGGCCAAACTCGAATGAATACATATTCTTAACACTGAAAGTAGCTGCGAAAATTTAAAAGCAGTGGAATCACACCAAAAGTCACATATCACTGGGAGAAAGGATCAATAGCAGCATGATTTTTGAAAAATATGGAAATAAATGATGAGCAATTTTTGCCTGGTGCACAAGTGATTTGACGTCATCAGAGACTTGTGCCTTAAGTTTGGTATATCTACATCGTAGCAGATCTAATATGCATGCTTTTCTCATATATACAGGACAGCATTGATGTCTATAGGTAATCAAGATAGGACTTGTCACAAAAATAAACATGTTTGAAACTAATGCTTGTCGGACAACTGAAGAAACAACTATATGTATGTGAAGCTTGGCAGAAGAAATCAAAAACATGGGAAGAATCATTCAAGGTGGCCAATTATACAGGCAAAAACAAATTGATGGAGTTAAATTTAGTCTGACATCTATATATCATAAATTACAGCTGAGTGAGGGTTCTCAGGTCGTAAACATAAAGTCTTATTTATTTCAGTGAAGAAGGTGCCAAATAAAAGCATTACCATCATTTTTGTATTTTTTCTTCTTTGGTTACAGAAAGAATTAAGATTGACAAATATCATGTTAGCCACCGTAATTGACCATTAAAACAGAATGTCCTACTTGTCTAGTCAAGTCAGTTGAAAGGAAGAGTACCTCATAGCATGGTTCAAAATCATGAGAACAGTGATCAATGAATATCCATGAAAAAAGCCCCTGCATGAAAAAGAAATTTATGTCAATTGAGGATACAGGAGAATCATCTGCCCTAGAAGGAAGCAGCCTAAGAGGGAAAATTCTGGTTCCTGCTTCATAATAGCAAATCTTGCCAAGAATTGTAAGGTAAGAACATCTCGAACGGATGTAAATCAAAACTATCCATCACTTTAGGAGGAAACTGTTATAATTGGCCTTATGGCAATGTTGTGAAAAAGGGAACATGTTATTTATGTTCAGATCCTAATATTTAAGGGTACAAGTATGGGGCCATAACTTTTAGCCATGCACACCATGCATGTGAATGCAGTTGTGTGCATTCATTTTATTCAAGAAAAAATTCATGACGCCTATAAATTGATTCTTTTTGGAAGAAAGAAGATACATACCACGGCAAGAGCTTTTAGCTCGGTGTTCCCCTGTTTCCTGTTTGTATTATATATATTGAAGTGAGATGTAAATTAGGGAGTGTTGCTAATGTAAAAGCTCGGTGGATGTCGTTAGGGATGAGGTTGAGTGAGAAATTATGTAGTTGTAACAAATTTGCTACATAGTGCATTGTCACTCTGGATTTGAGAGTTTCCATGTTAAATCTTTGTGTTGTAACTTTTGTCGTTTTTATCCTTTTGTTTCTTGTTTTCAACAATGGGCGAAAAAATTGGTGAGGGTATTTGTAGGTTCAAATACCTAACAGTGCATTCACGTGCATTATATGCATGGCCGAAACACATGGCCCCGTGCACACATACGTTCCCTTTTCCAAAACATGGCCATAACGCCAATTATAACTATCTCCACCTTGCCCTTGGGCCATAGGAGATTGTCATAGCTCCCGCTATAACCGCAATGCAGTCACAATTCTCATAGTAGAGAATTACCATGTTCCACCATAAAAGTATAACCACTCAAAATAAGTTCATTCCTAGCATTCCAAGATAATTTGTTCAGACTTGCGTCATCAGTATGATTAAAACTCTCCTTCCACAATAATTTCATTATGAATGACCTTAGCACTGGTTATATGACACATGACTGTTTGTTGACTTAAAAGAAGGAAGGGAAAAATTATTAAACAGTGGAAATTTACTTGTTCATGACAGCATCAAAATCTTGAACCAGAATAGCGACTGCATTGAATGCCATCCCAAATACATACAACCAAAAGTTCTGGACATTAATGTTCCTTGAAGGTCGTTTTTTAATTATAGCCTGGAGAAAACAAAAGCAAACATCAAAGGTATGCCAAAATAAGTTTAACATATAACTAATCACAACCTTTTTACATAAAAAGGAAACTTAACAACGTAAATTGTTGAGTAGGCAATCCAAAGGCTTTTATTAGCCGATACATCAAAATTTCAGTTAAATTTTAGAACTCTGTTTCTATTGGTAAAAATTTAAGTTAATAAGATAAAAAGACCTGCCAGAGATTTACCTCAGTGTAGACTCCAGCAAAACCACTAAGAAGGGCCATTACCTGAAATAGATGACAGGAACCATTACACTATGTTTGGATTTCAATCAAGAAAATCATACGTCAGTTCAGCAACTTACAATTGCCATCATCCAACCTTCGAAAGAAGTTTGCAGTACTCGATCAGAACTGTGCAAACAGTCATTACACATAGACAGTGATGTAAAATGGTTAGAGTTCCAGAAAGCCACAGCAGAAACAGAGAGCAGGGATAGAAAACACAGAATCAAATTATTAAAGGTATACTCTCTTTTCGCATATAGATAGGCTTCGGCTATTTTATAGAGAAGCATGCAATAAAGTGAACAATCTACAAATATATGACTAGATCAAGATTATCAGTTACATCCTTACTTGGATTTAAGTTGGGCCGTGGTGCACCCTGCACACAATAAAATGAAAGCTGCCCACTGAATTTCGCTCAACCTGAAAGGAAATGTACCTGGTCAAATACGTTATTATGAAAAACCGATCATCCATCACCCACACCCTCACCTTCTCCTTGAACACAACACGAAAATTGGATGCTTAATTGATAGTTAGCTTAGTTTCACGAGTAGTAATAACCAAAATATTGAAAAATTCTTCGTATTAAAATCTCCCTCAAGAAATCCAAGATATAGACTTTCGACATTCAGAACTGCGAACTCTATTTCTCTAAACTAATGAATGGCTTACTTTCTTTTCAGAATGATACGGTATAGTACGCCAGTGCTAATAATGTTTAAGTTCTTCAATATTTGATATCCTGGAGCATCCACATACGCAAAGATGTAGTACTGCCACAAAGAGACAAACTTAAGAAACAGTGTGCGAAACAAACCATAAAAAGAGCAAAGGGAATGACATCTTACTTGAAGTAAATTCTTGACGAGGTAAAGAGCTGCAGGAATGGGATATACACTAACTTCATCGAATGTTGTACTCAATCTATGAGAGAAAGAAGTGAGGGAACAGGAAATAAAATTAAGTTCGATAAAAAAGGAACTGAAAGAAATCTAACAGGAAATTTCGAGTCAATTAAACATGTAAAAATGAAATAAGTAGTTATTCCCTTATTGCATGCTATCAATTCTCAGAAGTATTTACGTTAAGCTTGAAAAAAAAATCAAAGCAAAAAGTATTATAAAATAAATCCAGAAACAAACACCACAACTGGGTAAAAAAGCAGAATTTTCGCCAAGACTAAGACTGAGTTTGCATTATGCGATTTGTTGGATTCTGCTTCCCACAAGTTCTACTGAACTGTGGTTATGTAAATTTATGAACAACTACTCCCGTAAACTTTTCATAGTGAATACCGTCGAACATACACGCCTAATCCTTGACATCTATAGCTTCATCAACTAACAGAGAAATGGCCCATAGAATGGATCGAACCTGTTATCGTCTGTAACACCATCCTTCCTCCATATTCTTGCCAGGGCTGCAAGCGACATCGCACATTTCAAAGCCTCAACCTGATCAGTAAGAGCCAATTCAGATCAATCCAGATACATAAATCATTCCACAAACACTAACCTACTAGAAATAATCATTCCCTCACCATAAAATTAGCAGTAGTCACACTATAATCATACTTGCCAGCTCTCTTCGACCACACAATGAGAATCGCCTGTGAACTCGTAAGTACCGTCAAGGCAAGCGTAACAATCGACCTAATTTTCAGCACAAGTAACAAATTAACAGAACAATCTATTTGTTGGTACAGTACTAGAAATTCAAAAAATTGTAGTAGATTCATACTTGAGCTTCCACTTAGAACGAGGACCAGGCGCAACCAAGCTATTCGGAGAACCTGCAAATTAACACAAAGAATCCTAAAATCACCAAATCCTGCCCTAATCAACACCAAAAAAAAACAACAGATTCAGCACGCATTTGGCACCTGAGTGAGGTTTTCCTCTTAAGCTCTCAACATCATCATCAATAACAGGATCTCCGTCTTTATCCTAAACGATTCAATCAGTTGCGATTATTAGGGCACAAATGCGAGTTTCGTCGATCGAATCGTTTGCGCAACAAGAAATTTGTAGTGATTTGGAACAGAATCGCGATGAAAATGTACCTGATCTTTGATTCTTCTGTACTCCATATCAGATTTTTCTCTCAATTTTGCTTCAGATTTGAGTCGAGTGTTGATCTCTGTGTGCGAGTGAGAGTGAAGAGGTTTTGTGTGTTTTGAATTAAATGCTGCCAAAGATCTAAAAAAATCTGCTGCTACTCAGAGCTTAACTAATTGGATTAATGTCGGTTTTTTTTAGTGTGATGATTAGATTATGCAATTTAGTAATTGCTTGTTATTTTTTCAATTTTCTTGAAAAAATATATTTGTATATAAAATACAATTTAGAAAAGAGGCTGAGTCTATGTTTTATTCAAAATGAACTAAGGTTTTATGTTATTTTACTTAATTACATAAGTTGGACTGAAAACATGAATCATAATTCTAAGTAATTTTTGAAGGAAGAAAAAAACAAACGTCTCTATTTTTGACTTCATTAAACATGATATAGAAGGGTTATATGTTATTTTAATAATGTTTTCAGAGTATTTTAAAACTCGTGAAATAGATTAAGAAATTGTGAATATTTTGTAGGTCGAAAAAGTTGCTAAAATCGAAAATGTTTGATCCATGGTCGTGAAATCTTTTGTTTTCAATTATAGTGATTTATTTTATCCACCAAAAAAAAAATTATAATCTTTAATCAATCTTGTTTCTCTTGGTATCACATTATGACTCCAGTGCTGATGCATGGCACTTGATCCTCCTAAAATTCGTATAATGTTTGATTAGCTTGGTGATTAGGCCATGTTGTTGTCCGATAAATTCTGAGTCCTTTTCTAATATTTTTTCCAGTTCAATATGTACCCGAAATCAAAAAAAAAAATAAAAAAAAATCAAACTAGTTCGATTAGATTATAGTTTTTTTAGAATAGAATAATTAAATTATAGTTAGAGTAAACTAAGATGACACTTCGTTGTTTACAAAGGAAATTGTCCGTTCTTGGAAAATCTCTATATTCAGATATTTTGCTAAAACACTTATTTTATGTCCATATAACTTAGTTATATTTTATGTGCATATAACTTAGTTATTTGAATCGACATACCAAATCGGTTATGCTTACACTGCAGTCACGTGAAATTGTGCATATGTACATCAGATCGAACTGTTTCTGCAATATTTGGAACAAAATCCTCCAAGTGGAATCATTGATTAGCTAAAAAGATCAACGCATAGTAGATTTCACTTTAGTATTGATAACTATAATTATGTAGACCTAAAGCATTTTTTTACTTTTTCTGAAAGACTCTAATGTCCCATTTTAAACATCACTTTTGCACTTTAAATATACTTGCATAGTTGCATATCTTGCGTTTTCGAACTGATTGTTTTCCGTAAAGAGTAAATTTACACAACTTAGACATGAACTTTCCACAAGAATGACATCCCCCTTAAGGTCTCAATTATATCTCTAACATCTCCTCTAACTTTTTACAAAATTGTACGCTCAAAATAAAAAATAAAGAAATTGCTGTTTTCTCTTGTTTGGATATATATTTCGAATAGTATAAATGTTTTTTTTATTAAATACAAAAGAGTCTAAACTAAATTTTCCTAGATATCTATCAAATTTTCCAATTTATAGCGCTTCTAATTATTATAATTATTATTTTTGAAAAACAAAAAATCCCGGACTAACACGCCGATCACTATAAAAAATAAACTGAATAGCACAATATATAGACTAGTTCAATACTTAAGTAAATATTTGGGCCGCTTGGCTTTTAAGGATATATTAAAATCTAAACTTAATATTTTCAGACTAAATCATTCAAAAATAAAGAAAGGGCCATCATCTTTTTTTTTTTTTAATAAAAAAATTAGCAGTCTTGTTACCATTGTTTCTTAAGAATGGATGCTAGTGGTATTATTAAAGAACTTCAAGGGTACTTTTGATATTACACTTAAGCCCACGGGTGTTAATGATATTAACCCAAGAAAGGTTGAATTAAATAACTTGAAATTTAAATTCAAACACGTGGCAGCGTATCAAAGAAAGAGAAAATAACGCGGGTAGATTGTACTGCTTCTAGCCTGCTCAAAGCATCATCATGATTACTTCAACGGTAATTTAGGACTAATGACTGTACTAAATGTTGATTGTGTGTCCTTTTTTTAAGATTCATTTTGTAATACTAAGTTTCCATCATCAAATACTGAGTTGCGGAACCTGAAAAGTTGTCTGTCGAGCTTCAAATATTTGAAGGTATCATAAATTGTCTTACATAAAATTTAGTCAAAGTTATGCTCCTAACATAAGTAGTGTAATTATGATCGATTGTAGTTTGAAATGAGAAAAAAAACTCAAAGTTTATAGCTTGGCAACCTTCTAAACATGACATTTATGACGAGGTAAACAAGTTGATGCATGGTATCTTCGTCAGTTACATGAAACCTTAGCGTTAGACTGAAAGTTGTTTAATTGGTACCCAGACAAGAAAACTCGGATTAGTTTGGAACCACATACACGCAAACAAGATATATGAGATTGTCGATTGATCTCCAGCTCAAGAGCCTCTAAAGCTTAAATTTATAAAATAAAGAGAGAAGCTCTACTGTAGAGAGAGCGAGAGAGAAAACAACACTGTGAACAATATAGGTTTTAACATTTTAAAAGGAGGCGTTTCTGGATTTAGATATACCTTGTGGGTCGGCTAATGTGCTCAACATAGCATCGATTGGTTTACGTATCACGTGAGAATGTGATTATATGGGACTAATTGTTATCTAACCAGGGACTTAGTGGATTCTCGCAACTCGTAGCATATAAACTTTAGTGTAACTTGTTGAACGAGAGGTTGCAATTGTACACTTTAAAATACAATACATTATAAGTCCGTTTATCTTTGTACGTAACATTTTATACCATTGCATTGATGCATAACAATCAAACTCCACAAATTACTAAGCAACAAAACGAACATGCATAGATCATGTTCAGAAGTTTTTTTGCCAAAACTCACTTTGTCTCATTAGTAATTTTTTCACATATATACAAATAGTTTTCATTCTCAATACACTTCTTCATTCTTTATAATAAAATAGTACAAAATGTATGCAAGTTGTAAGCTTCAAAAACCCCGAATAAAAACAGGCTGTAACGTAGCTGTTGTTATTGCGACGAAGAACTCACTCTCTTTTCTTCTTCACCCTCACAAACACTCCTCACATATCCCCTCTCTCTCTCTCTCTCTCTCTCTCTCTTCACTTTCTCTCTCTAAAAACACACAAAAATCAACAAATCTACAACACAAATTCTCCTCACAACAGCAACAACAATGAGATCAACAATGTTCCAAACCAAACAATCGCTCCCCGTCTCAAAATCGGCGATCGAAGATCCACAATCAGGCCTAATACGCCGCCGTTTGTCGTCTCTCTCGCTCAACCTCAAAATCAACCAATCGGCGATCTCGTCGTCGTTCCGCCGCACGAAATCGGTGTCGTCGATGGGCGAGTACGCCGGCGATTCGATCAGAAAGTGGTGGAGCTGGGGATGGAGCTGGATCCTATCGCGCAAGCCTGTTTTCGCCGTGGATCTGGAGATGAACGAAGAAGAGACCGCCGCCTTGGGGTGCCACAACAGAGGAAGCTGGCGTCACGTTTTCTACAAGGTGACGTCACAGATCCGCCGCAAATTGGGCGGTGCTGATAGTGTTGGATTGCCGCAGACTTTTCGGTACGATTCGATCGATTACTCGAAGAATTTCGATCGCGTGCGTTGATTCGATTTTGTTTGTTCCAGATCTGTTTTTTTCAGCTGCGATAAATTGAAATGTTCTCGTTAATAATCTCACGTTCGATTTTCAAGTTCTCGTATCGTTCTCGAATCGCCGATAAATTGTATATGGAATTAAGCGGTGGTGGTGTATGTGTGTGTATATCGGTGAAGATTACAATGGCGATGGTGAAATTTGTTGTTGCTAGTAGTATTCAAATATGTTAAGATTATTATTATTATTATTATTATTCTTTTTATTGTATGTTTGTAGGAGTAATAATCGTTTGAATCAGTGACGATTGTTTCATTTTTATTTTAATTTGTTGTAATGTTTTGTAATATTTGTTGTAACTTTTTTTCAGTACAATACGAAGCTATTAATTACTTTGATTTTGATCTTCACTTGTTTGAGCTATAGTGCATTTAGTCATTTAGGTAACATTTCGATTTGTCGGTGCAATTATTGCAAGTTTGCAACGCAAACGCGGAATACTCACACATGCATGCCGACGCTTATTTTACAATGGCTATTTTTGGTATAAAAGAATTGTGGTAATTATGTGTACAAGTTAAAACTACAATATCACACTTTTAACATATGATTTGAAATTTTGCTTTACACTCTAATATTCAACTAATTATAAAGAAATAAAAAAGAAACACCATATTTATACATAAATCCACATTGGGTAAAATGCTATGCATTGCGACAATAGTTTTATAAAGGATAAAATCAAATTGCTCCGTGAATTATCGAAATTTTCATACGTTTTTTCGAAAATTATCGAAATATTTCCTTAATTGTCAAAAGTCGGAACTGACCTAGAAGTATTGTATGATTTCACTACAACTATATACTTTTTAGTAAGTTTTGGAAGCATGTCAAAAAACTCAAAAAAAAATTACAAAAACGTTTCAGATATCTAGTACACCAAAACATTCAGATATCTAGTACACCAAAACATACACCAAAACCAACACTTTCATTATAAATTAATCAACTAAGCAAAATTACATGCAATGATTGTAACCTTGAAAATTTTCTTTTTTATAGTTATCCAATTTTATAATATCATTGTAACTAAATAAAATTTAAAGAGCTGTGGACGTATATTTTCTTTCGAAAGAACGTGCAATGAGATAATTGAACCGCCCTAACGTGAGCGTGTCGGTGGCTCGGTGATCGTGCATGAACCATGATTAGTGAGCGGTGTGCGGTGCCAGATTAGAAGAATTAGAGGGACAAATGAGTCCAACAAAAGAAGCACATGGGTTTTAATTAGAGTTGTACATACATTTATAATAAATGGAGTAAACAAGATTTAAAACTCATGAAGAACATGGGACAGCCCATCGGACTTGAACGTGACGTGGAAATTGATTATGTCCATGCTATTCCTTTCTCCACCTAATCTTTGACGTGTTTTATGCACCACAAAACCCAATTTTGCATTTACACCATACATAAATCACTCGCATTCTCAAAAATGAATATTCCCGTAGCATTTTTCAGGTTATTTTTATAGCAACCGACAAAAAATGATATACATCTATTTATGAAATATAGAGCACCAATTAATATATTATGACTAGTGATATAGCAGGAACAGTAGTGATTTATAGTTTTATGCAGCTTTGTGTCAACTTTTGGGACACCAAATTTATTTAGTATTTGTAAAATAAAGGATGATTGTTAAACTTTTTGATTATTCACTACCTTATGTATTAATTTCATATTACACATTATGCATATGTGCGTATTTCATAAACATAATGATGACACTAATAACATATGTAATGCCACTAACACAGCAAAGTTGAAATGCGCCTTCTCTCATGTCACTCAAAGGTCTTACCATTATATGACCGTTTAACGTTTTCTATATTCCGTGAGAGGGTTTAAACAATTAATAAGTATAAATAGATGACATATTAATCTTAAATACCACCAAATATCAATTAAGAAAATAAGATTGTTGTTTGCAAACTTAAGCTTCATGAAGCTAGATAATAATATATGTATAAGAAATATTTGTCGATTAACACAATGTTTGCAACTATTAATTCGTATGTCCCAACTTAGATTGTGTGTTGTATCATGCAGTATGACTGGTATTTGGTTGGTCATTGACAACTATGTCGATTTGTCGCTGTATATCTTTTTAGTACAACAAACTAATAAAATCATAATATTTTCCAAATGTTTAGGAATCAATATTTCGTAACCAGTTCCATTGTAAATAATCCGGGTTTTGTCAAAATGGTAAATTACCTCTTATAATAAATAAATTTAAAAAATAAATAGGCAAGATTCTTTCTTGTGATTTCAAGAAGTACCACAATTTGTATTGCATTTGTTATATTTACTGATGAGTATACCCTTCATATATCTTATATTTTGTTTATGATCAGATTGATATGAGCTTTTTTTTACTGTAAGAAAAATAAACATATACTGATGCGGGATATTTTCGCACGTTGATTAAAGACTCATCTTCAAACTAGTGCGAGTTAATTTAGAATCTTGAACTAGCTTTAGTCTGAATACACATGCACTCAAACACTACACGAATTAAGTCGGGACTGACCCCACATAAGTCCTCCAATGTTAACTGTTAAGTCAATCGAGAGATTAAAGTCTAATGAGCCGATGGTCGATCGACGTTGCAATAGTGACGGTTGAAGTGTAGCTATAAATCACAGCTGCAACAATTTAGAAAGAAAAAAAAAAATCAGCTTAATGTACTTAAATGAGTTATGAGGTGTATGGTATTTATAGAATTATTAATGACTTATCAATGGACTTTGGTCAAGGACCTGACCCATTAGTGTTAAACTTATTGAGCTATTTTCCCACTTAATGAGCTGTGGAGAAAGATGTTTAGGAAATGTCTAAATTGTGGTTTTGAAGTTATCTAATCTCTAACTCCTTAGGTGTGACTTGGTGATCCGCGAGTGTCTTACCCAAATTACAACATACCATAGCGATCAATATTTACCAAATAACTTAGCTAAATTATGGCACATCATATATTATTACAAAAATTGTAACACTCAGTTTAATCATATTTCAACTTTCTCTTCCCCTATAATAATTTAAAGTACTAATACAAAAGTTATATATATATATATATATTGAAAAAAATGGTACAAATGTCTATAAGAAAAAGTAAAAACTCCTTGTGGAGAAACAATCAGAGCAAAACTAAATAAGGGCAATTTCTTTTTGCCCCTTTCCTTATAATCGGATTTAAAAAATAATCAGCGAGGAAAAATATCAGGATAAACAAATATTTAACATTCAGCCAATTCACTAAAATATAATATAACATATATAGATATATATTATAAAAAAAAATAAAAATTTGTTGAGGAGATAGAAATTGAATTTAGCCATGGCCGGTTTCTCCGCCCCTAACTCGCCCAATATCTTTTCCCAGCTTCGGCGGCACCGCACAAACTTCAACCCTTGTGCCGCAGCTCTCCGTTATTTCACTTCCACCCCCTCAAATCTTGTCAAATCTCATTTAACCCCCCAATATTTTGCTCCACCTAACAATAACCGCCACTCAATGAGTCCAATTTCCACTGCCCAATTCTCCGCCGCTTCCACCGTTGACCAGGAGGACTCAACTTCAACGTCCGATTGTAAGCTTTGCAGCATCATTTTTTGACGAGTAAATTGCAATTTTGCTTAATTAGCAAATAGCCATGTATAGTTTTAATTAGCTAGTATGTGAATATTTCATAGTTTAGGTTATTACCCTCTACTACTATGAATTGATCTGCACGTGTTGAATTGAAACTGGTATAAATCTTGATTTTTATTTTTTATTGCATTTATTTTGAGGGCTTAATATTGTTTATATTGGAGGTTGTATATTTTTCATCAAAAAGAAATGATTTTGTGTTTTAGTATCTAGAAGCTAAAAATAGGGTACTCACTACTTAGCTAAGTCACATAGTGCGGATGCGGGAGCGTGTGTGGCAGTACGCCAAATTTAAATTTCTAATGCATTAAAAATGGTTAGATATTAGTACAATGCCAAATACAATCATCTACTAGTATAATGTCAGGGTGTTGCTTTCTAATTGTTAAATTTCGCAGGGGTATTTGCGGATAAAAATCGCGTATTGCTATCTGTGAGTGTAATGTCTGTGATTTACGCATTTTTTGATTTATTTCTTCATTGTTATCAGTTAAAGGGTGGGAAGAGTTTGCCGAAAAAGTTTCAGGCGAATGGGACGGATTTGGAGCCGACTTCACGGTGGAGGGGAACCCGTTAGAGCTCCCGGAAATGGTAGTCCCGGAGGCTTACCGAGAGTGGGAGGTGAAAGTCTTCGACTGGCAAACGCAGTGCCCTACTCTAGCTCAAGTGCTCGACAACTCCTCCCCGTCTCTCATCTACAAGACAATCAAACTCCTGCCCACCGTTGGATGTGAAGCTGACGCTGCCACCAGGTACAGCATACACGAAAGGAATGTAGACGATTCTTCCGCCTTTGCGTATCAAAGTTCAACTGGATCCTACGTAGCGTTGTGGCCTGATAATGCTGAAGCATCTGGATTGAATTCGATGGAGTTGGAGCACTGTTTGATTGATCCTAGGGATAAGGAGTCGCGTGTTAGGATAATTCAGGTGCTTAGGTTACAGGACTCAAAGTTGACCTTAAAGGGAATTAAGGTGTTTGTTGAGCAATGGTACGGTCCCTTCAGAAATGGAGATCAGCTGGGCGGGTGCGCTATTCGGGATTCTGCGTTTGCCTCCACTCAGCCGTTGAGTGCTTCGCAAGTTGTCGGAGTTTGGCACGGAGTCAGTTCCGTTGCCACCTTCGACACTTCTCAGAATGTAAGTATTTAGTCATCTTTCCATTTCTTTAGTGGGATAATTACATTAGCATCCCAACGTGCGGCGTAATAATTCAAATATTTCCTGCAGAACACTATTTGAAATTTCAGAAAACATCACACATAGGACTCCCGCGAGGTTTGAATAGTCACAGACACGGTCTTTTAGATTTAAGATGTATCACTGATACCTCATACTTTTAAGTTCAAGGGGTGTCTCTATAATTATTTAAACAGAAGGGGAGAATCCTGTAATTATTCTAAATCTCATGGGCATTGATGTAATTATCTCTTCTTTCATTATGCAATCAGTTAGTTATATACGTAACTACTAACTTCTCATGTGTTTGTTTGGTCCAAAGATTGTGCAGCAGCTTGGGATTGAACGTGTGTGCGACTCAATCAGAGATGCAGATGACCTCGTATTACTCCCAAAGCAACTGTGGTGTTCAGTAAGGAAAGCCGTAAATGAGGAGGAAACTAACTGTGAGGTCGGATGGTTGTTGGATCAGGGACGAGCCGTCACTTCAAAATGCATCTTTACTAGCACTGGGGAGCTCAAGGTTGTTTTTTTATTCTTCTCGTGCAGATGATACATTTGCATGCATTAAGTGTATCAGCCAGTGTTTCTTCTCTTAAGATTTTCAGCCTCGCACAAATAGTTGGAAGAATGATAGTGCTTTGCTTCACTCACTTACCCTGCCGTTTTCTTGTAGGAAATATCGATAGCAAATGAAACGGCTTCAGTGGCGTAGGGTGCAGTTACTTAGATTGGAGGAGTTCTGAAGAAAAGAACCGCAGCAAGTATGTGGGGCAAAGTGGAAATACAAGTCCAAACTTATGTATTCAACATCACAACTTTTTTAAATGTGTCCTAGAACCAAAAGGTGAATAGAACTGGGCTAAGTAAATTCTTGCCCTATTATGTAAATTTTGACTATTTGAGTGCATTGTCTTAGCTAAAATATACACCTTATACTCAAGTGCAGAACAATTGCATCCAATGGAGTTGCTTTTAATGGACCATTGGAAATGCTTCAACCACTATTTGTAAATAATGAGAAGGATTATTGGCCTTAAACTGCGCCATATTCTCCTTAAATTTTATTTTTAAATCAAGTCTGAAATGCAAATATTTTACAGCCATTTTTTGTCAAATTGTGTCATACATTAGTTATCCCACTCGATTAAGTAACTCACTGGTCACTAGGTATGGTTTTCTTTGAGAGTTGTAATAAAATGAGCAGATAAACTATATTCAGCATATAAAAACATTATACACAAAACACAATCAAACAAGCACGCGTTATCTTGAACGGGGTCGTGCTGGAAGACGGGAGGGAGGAAAAACAAAAACTGACTATGAATGAAAACTCGTATTTGTTTTCTTGAATTAATAAGCACAATGCCTGGAAAATAAGTAGAAAACTTTACGAGCATAAGCTGCCGCAACTATTTGTTCCTCAAGATAAAATAAACGTACAACATTTTTGTTCAATATCACACGACACAAGTGGAAAAAAAGTTTACAGCAACCTCTATTATACACGGAAAACACGACCAATCCGTACAAATGGCTGGAGTCATACAAATCCAAACTGCAACTCCAGTGACTCGACTAATATGCTGCGTTTACACGGCTGGAGGCGTGGGAGCAAATATATAACTAAACGAGCAAACCAAAACGTTTTTCTTTTGTTATAACTTGCTAAACTTCCCCAGCCACCGTTTCTGTACACTGAGAAAATACATTCAAGAGGTCAAAGGAAAGAAGCTTGTTGATGATCATTAGATGTTGACGAAGGTTGCAAGTGTATTCCATTCTCAAGATATACCTGATAATACCAATCTAAAATTAGTATCCTAAATCTATAGAAGGCATATATTACTTATCACATAATATTAAAATGACAATGCACATATCAAAAAAACTTTTCTAGCTTGCAGCAATTGGAAGCACTTTGAGGAGATGTTTCCATATACGGGTCGCTTATGTTTTCTTTTGCCTAAGATATTTAAATCTTTCATAAGCCCTTGACGAGAATGTATTCTAAATTCCTATAGCAGTTGATATGCTCCGTCCAATGCTAATAGGGCATTTTTGAGCAGCAACATATGTAACGTCATCCTTAGTTTCAACTATATCAGCACATAAATGCCATTCATATCTACTGTTTGATGCTACATACACCGGGATGATTGTAAATCGTCCATTTACAAGTCATCATCGGTATACAAACACGACATTTGTATATGCAGCACAGCTCAGATAACCATAAGCATAGTAAGCTAAAATGTCATCACCAACTGGTATTATTGGCTAATAATACTGAAATGCAGGGGAGTTTTCATTATTTCAGTGACAACCTGTATATGTAGTACCTCTTGTACCCGAAATATGGAACGATGAAGCTTGATCACAAATTAGATTTAAGAAAACTAAAAAAAAAAAGAAAGTCTTTCTTTATACAACAGTCTCAAACTGCTCAACATATGCTTTTTTCATTTATAATAAATCGTCCAAGATGCACGTGTTTGCTAGAGTGTTGAGTAAAATTCTAGGTTGAACAGTTTGCTTTTAATTCCCTAGGTATTTTAGTGAAAAAACAGAAAAAAAATTGTGAACAAAGATTTTGTTGTTTCCAAGAAGAATGGCATAGTTACCTAACCTCAACTGTAAGCTAAGTGCGTTTTTAAGCCTGCACGATAGCACAAGATATGCCCAAAGTTTTAAAGAAAACAGCAGAACGAAGTAACTACCTCTAGACGACAGGTTGAATTGAAAATGTTATAAAGCTCTTGGAGAATCTCTCGTGCTCATATTTAAGCTATTCCGCATGGTCCGCCTTCCGATGCCACCACCATTGCCTTTTGTCATCATAGCTACAAATTCCCCGTAATCAATCCGTCCATCCTAAAATAACACGTTTGGTAATGGGTTATAAGTACACATTAGCCAATAGACAAAAACAAAAGAAAGACCAGCACCTCCTAATGTTAATACAAGAAGGTGATCTAGTAGACTAATCTGGGCTGCATTTAAGAAGTTTGGTAAATAAAGGGAGTGTTACATATAGCAATAACAGGTAGGCTAGAAAATTATACACTTAATCCAGGGATAATTACATCTACACCTCCTAAGGCTTGTCTCATTACAGAAAACTTCGCCTAAGGATTGAATAATTACAGAGACACCACCTGAAGCTTCAAAAACACTAAAAACATAGGTGTTAAATGTGTAGTGCTTCTCATACTTCAGGGGGTGACTTTGTACTTGTTAAACTTCAGGGGAACTTATTTGTAACATCTCATTTGATCTTTCAACGGGTGATAACTAATCTAGCTGATGATAAGATGTTCGATAACCATTTCATGCAGGAGCAGTATCGGAGCATCTTGAAAATAAGATGTTCTTGCATGTCATAAGCTACAAGATCACCCGACTGGTAAGTAATCTAGTTAATGGGGATTAAAGTCACTTGTGTATACCTACCTAGTAGACAACAAGTGTCACCTTTTTTTTATCTCAAGAATGATAATTAACTAACATAAAATCCAAATTTCAAATGTTTTACTGCCCAAATTCAGTTTAGCTGAACATTTGCAGCAACTTGACTGTTCAATACCTAAAACAAATTTTACCACTAGAATAGCAAGTTACTCAAGACATAATCTGCAGAATAACTTACATTATCCTGATCAACTTCTTTGATAATATCTTCGAGACGAACATCAGTCATGCTGTGTTCTATACAAGCTTGTTGAAGTTCATCTACCGTAATATAACCACTTGCATCCTTGTCAAAATATTGGAAAGCTACCAAAAGATGTTCTTCTCGTTCTAGTTTGTTCAGATGGATGGTTGCCGCAATGAATTCTCCATAGTCAATAGTTCCACTATTGTCTACATCAGCCTGCAACCATGGCACTCTTTAAGCAAAAAAAATGACCCACAAATCTCAGAGACCAAAAACACGGATAATTTAACACCACTAAACATCTCGTTGTTGGAGAGCAGAACAGTATTTTGTGAATTAGAAAATGAGCCAGAATTATCCCGTGGACCCATGCATTGGTTTTTGCTCAAATATAATCATTATCTCGTAGTAACAGTACATTATTGAAAGTGAACATATACGAATGCAATTACAAGATCTAAATAATATGAGTATTTTGTCATATTAATGACAGACACCAATTAATGGGATAAAATTGACTGAAGCATAAAATAAATCTAAGACTCCTAGCACATAAATGTTATTGAGAAAACATACTGCATCCATAAGATCACGTATTTCTGTATCTTTTAAGGTGGATCCATATTTTCTTAAACCGGCTTTGAGTTCATCAAATGTAATTGCACCGCTGTTATCAGTGTCCATGGCCTTAAACATCTCTTTTAAGCCAGCAATCTCCTCTTCTGACAAGCTTTCTGCTATCACCTGGAGGAAAATAAGACGGTTAATTGATTTCAATTTCTTCACTTCTGTGTCATGCATGCCTCAGTAGTTTGCAAGCATATGTACAATGATATGTGTCTTTACATTAAGGGGTGAAGTGAGGTTGGTTCAAAAGGCCTTTCATGATACTAAACTCTCAGTTTAATAAGATCATTTGACACACAAAATTCTAAAATTCCTTTTTTGTTTGTTTTACATACCCGCAAAGCCATTTTCTTCAACTTGTTCATCGCGGAGAACTGTTTCAGACGAGAAAGCACAGCTGGATCCAAGACTCTGTCAGGTGCCACGCCATTTTCACATATCCAAGGATGACCTAAAAGTTTTTTGACAAAGAAAAGTATGAACGTTAGATCAGAGAGTAGGAAAATACAAGATTCAGTCGAGATACAAACATCTACCTCACCAATATAACAAACGTTAATTTATACGTGACCATCCTAAAAAATTAGTACATGAATTCTATGCAAGCAAGTAAAACCACAGTCGACTGCATTCTTTCCTTAGACTTTTTAAGTTGCATAAATCCCCAATGAAG
Source organism: Misopates orontium (assembly GCA_946800315.1). Classification (NCBI taxonomy): domain Eukaryota; kingdom Viridiplantae; phylum Streptophyta; class Magnoliopsida; order Lamiales; family Plantaginaceae; genus Misopates; species Misopates orontium. Next base: position 2,908,557 of record OX326948.1, on the reverse strand, counting down.
AAAATTTAGCAGACAACGTATTATGCTGCAGTAGAATTTCATTTTGTTACATTAATGTTTCATGTGAGATTCAGGAACAAACATGTAAAGTTGAAAGGGGCATGATTATTAACTTGCCAAAAGAAACGAAAGAGACTATGTGAATCAAGAACCAATGAGACAAGCAGTAGCTAGAAAGCTGACATACATAATACTTCATGAGCTGTGAGCCGCTCTGAAGGTCGCATGCACAACATCTTTCGTATAAGATCCTTGGCGCTTTCGGATATTATCGGCCATGGATCAGAATCAAAATCAATTTGCCCCTTCAATACCGCATCAAATATGCCCTGCTGAGTTTCTGAGCCATAATCAAAACCATCAGCGCATTGCACCTAATCTGCAATCTGTATCTTTTTGTAATAAATGAACTTACCAGCCCAAAAGGGAGGCACACCACTTAGCAATATATAGAGTATGACCCCTGCTGTCCAAACATCAGCTTCTGGGCCATAGTGCTTCAATAGAACCTCGGGTGCGACATAATATGGACTTCCAACTACATCAGTGAAGATCTGACCTGAAGAAGCAAACCTTATATGATAAGACAAATATCAAAAAAGGAATATTGTGCCTTCATAGTGCTGCCTACATTGCAAAAAGTAGCAAAAGAGTAAAGAAATAATTACATCTGCACCCCCTGGGAATTGGTCTAATTATGATAAAACCTCTAATAATAGAATATTTAATGAAGGAACACCCCTTGAATTTTAAGGAAAAAAAAACCTTCAAATTTGAGAAATGTTACAGATAAGCCCCTTTCACATGTTTTTGAAGCTCCATGGGGTATCTCTATAATTATTCAAGCAGTGACTAAGCAGGTGGTTTCCGTAATTAGACCAAACCTCAAGGAGTGTAGATGTAATTATCCCAAGAATAAATAAACAAGATAGGTAGTTTTATTATACCTGGCTTGAAAAAAACGGAGAGCCCAAAATCGATAGCTTTAAGAGAGAAATCGTCATCCTTGTTAACCAACAAAAAGTTCTCCGGTTTAAGATCTCTATGCATAACACCAAGTGAGTGGCACGCTTCAACAACTCCAACAATAATCTTAGTCAGATCAGCTGCCTTTCTCTCACTGTAGTGCCCTCTTTGTATAATACGATCAAACAATTCACCTCCAGCACAAAGTTCCATTACAATGTGAACATAAAGAGGATCCTCGTACGCACCCTTAATGGTGACTATATTCGTATGACCAGCTAAATGATGCATTATCTGAATCTCCCTTCTAACATCCTCAACATCTTCTTTCGAAATCAACTTCCTCTTTGATATAGATTTACATGCATATTCATTGCCGGTGGCAATTTCAGTACACAAATACGTAGTGCCAAACTGGCCTTGTCCTAACTTACGACCAAGAGTGTAAAGATCTCTGATATTAGCAGTCTTGTGACCCAAAACAAAGTAAGCTTGGTTATCTTTGCCACGATTCATTATGTCTTTTCTAGGACTTAGAAGTGGCGGTGGCATATTCTGGTCCTTTTTTTGGTTTGGATGCGAATCTTTGGAGAATTCTTGAGCGACGAGGTGTTGGGAGGTCAAGCTAGTTGGGGAATAACTGTCTGAAGAATCCGAGTGAGTCGAAGACGGTTTACGGGTGGCGTTGGACAGGTCTTCCGGCTGGTTATAGCCCTGTAAAGCTTGGCCTCCAAATGATCCCCGGCATGTATTGCCCATGAAAGAAACCAAGTTTTGTTCTTGGCAGACTTTTCCGCATCCAAATATATTTTCACATCAATCAATCAAGAGAACAAGACTGCTAAATATCTGAAATTATAAACAAAAGAAAATAAATGCCAAAGATTTGCAACATTAATAACAAGCTGACATTATAACTATACATAAAAAAAACAGCGTAAACAAATAACAACGAAAAATGTCTCTTCCAGACTCACAGCCTTCTATCCCAAGCATGGATCAAAGTTTCCATACGTTTCCTCCAAAAGCACCAAAACGTTCCCATTTTCGACTCTATGAAACGAAACATAATATATTTCTACGTCCATTGCAACTACCATTTTTACAAATTCTCTGAAAACCGAAACTTTGATCAATGACAACAAGGCATAACTTAATAAAAAAGGTGACAAAAACTGAAAAATATCACAAAACCAGATCCGACCCAGAATCAAATAACAACAAATTCATCAACAAAACACAACAAATCTTGAAATGAACAACAATACATAATGACCCACAATTCAAAAAACAACCTACACAGATGCAAATTTCAAAAAAGCTACAGTCTTTATATGAAAATTAACAAAACAGAGCAATTACATGAGATAAAAAAGGGATCTTGAGATGAAAACCGTACCAGAGGAAAACAATAGTAAACGGAGGAGACAGAGTCAACAACACACGCTCTATCTCGGTTTTTATTTATATGGTTTGCTTAAATCGCATCCACCAGCTTATGAATGATGCTGGTAACTTTGCTTTGTTTCTCCAGCTAAGTTTAGTTTGTTTGTCTGAATGGTCCAATTTTGGACATTTTATTTACTAAGTATACATATAAATAGTGTGTCATAATAATAATCATAAGTATTAGTTTATTGGGACTTAGTGGCTAGTAATGATTAACCATGAATCTTTAAGGATTATTGTTGTTTAATAGAAAGTGGTGCAATTGAACGTGCACGTAGTGTGGCATCTAACGTATATCCAAACATAATTTTTTGAATCTGATAAAAGTGTGTTAATCAAAATATTTTGTGGGTAGGTGTAAATATTTATCGATAATTGAATTAATGTTACACTAAAAAATGGGTTAGAAGAGTTTTAGCTGTGAACCAATATTTCTATTTTTCTTCTACAAAACGTACCAAAATGTTTCTATTTTCAGTGGAAATGAAATTTACGACTATTTTCAAGTTTTTTCGAAACCTTTCAGAGATTCTGATTCTTGGCTAATCGAACCAAATTTGAAATTGAGATTTGCGTCTCAAAAAAAAAATATTGAGATTTGATCCATGGTTTTAGCTTTTGGCATTTGTATTAGCTATTAAAGTAGTTGTTATTGACACTTTTTATAAGTATTTAGTTAAATTAAATGTATCATACTCAATGAAAGAGTCCACTCAACTTAACATCTCATTTTTAATTTAAAGTTATGACCATAATTTTAATTTACATCTTAGAAAGTTCCGAGAATTTTCAATAGCATCCAATTGGAAAAATAAGAATCCAACCAAAAGATACAGTTATCAAGTTGACCACGATTTTACAAGATCTGACTTGCCAACCAGACATTGTTAAGCAAGCAAGACTTTTGTTGTCTGTATGGGGCTGATTGGATTCAGACACGAGTAAGTAAGAGTTTTGGTGTCAGAAAACGACAGCAATCTGTGTCCTTTGACTCGCCATTTAAGTTGTTTGTTTTAATTTAACAGAGACTTGCCATTTGCGTTGAATCTTAGTGAGTGAATGAATTATTATCAGGTCGATCTAGAGAATCTTACTAGATTCCACTTTGGACCCCTTTATGGTAAAAACTTTTTGACATTGTGATCAATTATTAGGAAGTCCACAAATTAACAGTGAAAAGTTCTTCCTCTTTGATGAAAAATAGTAAGAGAGTATCAACGATTAAAGACATAATTCAGTTTCTCCTCGTAACTTTGTTCTATATTTTAACAGCAATCTTATGGAAAATTCATTACAAGCACACTACAAAAATGTTGTATCAGTTCAAGTCATGTCATCAACACAAGGTTTACTGAGAAACCAGCAATGGAGTTAATACTATATGTAGATTCGATGCACCTCTATCACTATCTTTCTTATGCCAGTAAACCTGCAGCTAAAACCACTAGGCTGCGCACTGGGTAAACCCATGAACTAGACACGGCTAATCTGCGAGCAACGTCACCCGAAAATTCCACCTGGGGCAAACTTCTTGTGACAAGTAAAGGCCCAAAAGGTATATAATGTAATTGCTCCATATGGGGATCCAACTTGAAACTTAGGAAAAGAAATCCACCTTTTGCCAATCTTGACTCTCTTCATACATTTTCGAGAGTGTCCCGAACTCTTGCAGGTTTCTTATAGGAGTAAAAACATTCATTACGGGTTTTTACTTGAAACACTTGAAACTTCAACACTCCATTGATCTCGCACCAAATGAATTTTGGTATTGGGATCTATACTCGAACATGGTTAGAATAAAATGACTAACCATGCAATATATCAAAAACATTAGCAGTGTGCCATCATGATCTGCCTTGAGTATGAAATGAAGCTGTCAACAACTGAAGTACAGAACACGTAATTCAATTTCTAATAGTAACTATGCATCTTAATTTATATAGGCCACATCACAGTACAGTTTATTTACAATCATACTACAGATATGATTTATAGATTCATGTCCTATCAGCAAGTTTTGGAGACCCCATCGATGGAATCTTCAACAGTTACCTATCACTTATCAGAGATTAGAACTCAAAACTTTATCTTGATGCACCTCTATCAAGAATTAACTCTGCAAATATTTCTGCGTGACTATGCGACGAACTCTTGCATATTTGATCTATATAAACGACCACAGTGAAAGAATCCGTCTTGTTATTACCATGTATACTTCATGGCAGGAAGTACTGAAAAAGGAAAACTCCGAACACCTACACCATCACCGTCACCGTGTCAATGTACGGCTTAAAGTAATCTTCATGAGAAAGAAATAATCTTGACTTGCTGATGGAACGAGGTATCTACAATACATATTGGCTTGACTAAGGTGCTGCTTCACAGCGTAATAGCTCAGCATCTTTTAGATGTCTTTTAAGCCCCCCGCTAGTTGGCCTGTAGAGTTCAAAAAAACAATAGTACGTAGAGGAACAAAAGGGAGTTAGGTTAGCAGAAGTTATTCACGACATGTTGAATTTCAGAAACTTCAAAAATTGTTTTATAAAGCTTTAAAACTCTTATTCCATGTTTCTTCTAAGTTTAAAACTATCAGAAATTTGTTTAGTAGCAGACACATTATCGACCAGTAACCAATCTACCTACTCAGTTTTGCTGTCTTATCACTTGTGTACAGTATTATGCCTTGTAAAAGGTTTACCTTGTTAATTTTCAGAGGCAAATTATTCAATAATGAAATCCATACTTGCAGCAATATTTCATCATCAACAGCTTTACAATGTTTTTAAACTCTAGCCTTTCAGGGCACTGATCACATCGACACAAGATTATAGAGTAATTGCATATTTGCATACATATGACAACAACATGAGGAGACAAAGAAAGAGCACGCAAACAATTAGGATTTTACCAGAAAACTCTCCTCATGTGTTTATACAGCAGAAACAAAAGGACACAATAATCACCCAATGCACGTGTGAAAGAGTTAATATGCAGGTGATTAATTGAGTAGACCTTATACTTGAACAAATTAGAAGAGACGTCTTTTTTAATGGGTAGAAAGTGATTTTCATTATAGAAACCTAACATCATCCGTGAGATCATAATCAGCCTTGGGTTTTCTGGATTGTTGGGGTGGGGAGATGGTCTAAATTTGTATGTATCGAACACCAGTATTGTAAATATTACACTTACAGTCCGCTCAGAACTTTGATGCTGTCATAAAAGAACCACTGCAGGGTAATAACAGGGCCCACAATTGCAGTTCGAATAGGAAGACTTCTTGTAAATAAATTTGCCAGCCCTATGTTCTTTATGGCCTGAGAAACATAATTGTCATATAAGTAGGAGTCTACTTAGCAAAAGAAGAAATTAATACCAAAAGAGTACCTGCATTATACTCGAAGCTTTCTTGTTGTAAAGAGATGAAACTATATTGTCAGCAGGATTTGAGATTACTGTACCAACAGCTCCAGCTGAATAGCCAGCTAAACATGTCACACCAAGCTGTTGGGCTTTTGTGCAATCTTCCCTCTTTTTTTGTATGATATTGCGATACATCAGGTCCACAGAATGCTCAAATGTTGTAAACATTACCATAGAAACTGCAAGGAGATGCACGCAGCCGCAGATTAAGTCGTATTCTACAAATGCTATATTAAGAGTAGCATGTTCATGGTTTCCACCCCATAAGCAGAAAAAGAAGAAGATGAACTATAAGTTATGGCGCCCTGGTACTCTTCCGACACAACTTTGAAAATACAATACTCTAAAGATGCAAAAAAGACGCAAGACAAGCAAAATGCTACTCCCTGCAACTTGCAACAGTTGGCTCATACTAACTAAGAACATTTACGCAGAAAGGCTACTGTTCATACACATTTGAACACTCGAAATCAGATAAGATTACTCATATCTAGAAAATATGAGAGACAAGAAACATGTGCTAATATGAACATGTACTGCAAGATTTCCTCTCATTATTACAAATATCAGAGTGGATTTCAGATTCCGCACATCATTACTAATATCCATGTACATTTTCAGATCCATGCAGGACCCACCATAAGGGATGAATAAGTACTACCTACATGGCTAAATCTCTTATTTGGATTTACATTGAGTTTTAGGTCAGAGCTGGAAGTGAGAATTTGCCATAAGTCTTCATTTTTATCCTCTCTCAACATTAATCACAGACGGAACATCACATACTAACCATGGAGGGGCTATAATTGGTATCTTTCCCAAACTGATATAAAACCAGTTGAATCTTGGCAGCGGAAATAGCATGCTCACAGGTGGTAAATTTAGCTCCAGACGCAAATGTTTAGGACCAATATACCCTAAATAAAGGTGAAAATCTAAACTGAGTATTTATTCAAGAAGCCTTCATTAGAGAAATTCTTAGCAAGCCGACCAGTGTAGGATGTAATGTAACTAGTAGGACAACAACAAAATCAGGAGTTCAATGAAGTAAGGACCTTACATGGCAAGTTACGACCCCAAAGAGGAAGAAGACCCCTGTAGAATCTGCAACCATGTTAAATGCACAAGAGTGTCAGCATGGTTCAAACTGAGACCTTGAAAAAAAGAATAAGCTTATAGTTGTTCCTCGTGCTTGAAATTACCCATAAAGCCCCTCAGTAGCATAAACTTTTGGAAATCCATCAGCCAAGCCCTTGGCAAAACTTGACTGGGCTTGAACTCGAACTTTGACAGCTTCAAAAGGGCACAGAGCAACATCAGCAAATATTTGAGCGGATGCACTGCTGAGGAAGAATATGGAGCCCTTGCTCTGCTCTGTTAATATATCACCGTAAAGCTTCTTGAAATATTCATAAAGACCAAATCTGCAGCCACCTTGTACACCATAGCCGATAAGTTTGCCAGACCAGCCTCTCCACAGAGCAGAAGCACCTTCTTCTCTACACAGAGTGCTAAACCCTGAAAGAATGCCACTGTATTTGATCGGGTTCACCTGAAATGTACATAAAGTAGCTGAGACTCGATTTTTGAGACAGTAAGAAGTTAACATTTCATAAACCTCTTACATGTATTATTCACTTCAGCTCATTAAAAGGACTTAAAACAACTCATAATTATATCTGTAGCATTCATTTGCTAAAACATGCCTAAGCCTTTGATGATCCCGGACACTATCGAACCCATGAAATTAGATCATATCAGTAGGAGGTCTTTGAGTCTTACAACGATAAGCTTGTAATACCACTTTTTTACACTTGATTTACTAAAGACATTACAACTTCTAAAGTTCTAATTTTCAAAACGCACCATTCACATTTTCTTTGACGGCTACACAGAAAAACCAAAGCTCCAATTATTTTTTGTACAAGAGAACTCATCTTTCATAAAACACCAAAAAGATTAATAACAATAATTGCTGAAGCGAATAAGAACAGAGTAACAGGTGGTGATCAGTCAAACAATATAGCCCAGTGCCAGGCTGAAACACAGTCTGAGCCCTAATTTAACACATTTGCTCAAGAAAAGTTCCCAATCACCAAAAAGTCGAGCCTTATAAAACGTAAATGAGTTACTTAGCTTCAAATAAAGGTAGCAGCAGTCTCAATTTAAGAACATGAAAAGGAAAATGAGGCTGTTTAACAAACGTAGCGATCGCAAGAGATGTATAACCGCATGTTAACCTACGGAACGAAAACAACAAAAAAATAAGAAAAGCAACAGCTGAATCATCAAATAAGAACAGAGCAAGAGCTGGTGATCAGTCAAACAACATGCTACACTGAAACACAATCTGAGCCCTAAATTCTCACACACACAGCTCCCAATCACAAAAACACCACAAACAATCAAGCCTCACAACACGTCAACAGAGCTTCATCACACCTTCAAACACACAGCACAACGCCTCAATTCAAAACAAATTTCAACAAAATAAACCGAGCCGATTATACCTGCATGTTAACCTTTAAAACGTCGAGCGGAGTGATCGCGAGATGCGTTGTTCCGGCGCTGATCATTCCGCCACCGGCGCACAGCGCGTAGTACTCCGCCGTGAACTCCTCCACACTCCGCCGCCCATTGTTCTTCGTCATTTTTTGGCGAATCTTTTGCTTCTTTTTTTTTTTTTATATGGAGGCGGAGGTATTAGGAGTAGTGGTTTTATTCGCTGTGTTGTTGAGTGTTCATGTTTGATTTGATTCTTTAGGTTCCAAAAATGTTGGAGTTGAAGAATTGGTCCACGTTCGAAGCTTTACACCCGCAAAACTCTCAGTCTTGTGTTACTTTATAAGACTTTTAGTACCATCACTAATCCCTAATTAGTAGTTACATTTACTCATATAATCAAATACAACACTTGCTAAATTATGATTTTTTTGTTAAATAATGGTAAATATCATGACAGTTTTGTAACCAAAAGTAGTTTTTTAAGGAAAAAAAGTTATTTTACTTTCAAACGGGTTTATTTGTTGGTACTCGACATTTAAGTCTTCATATAATTGTACCTCTTGAAGTGACTAATATTTTAGAGATTAAGCAAGACAAGGCAGTGTAAAGATCTCAAATTCGACGGGTGAATATTGTGTCAAAAATTGGAAAAGAAATTTACAAATAATCATATTTCACAACCTAATAATTAGATGTTTTAGTTATAAAAAACTAAGAATTACACTAAAGATAAGTGGTTATTACAAAACCAAATAAAAAACTTGAATTCAAAATGAATGATTATTAGAAGACTAAATAAAATTTGGATTCAAAATGAATAAAGAAAAAAATTTGTAGTACTTAATTTGACGTTATTTTCATTCCATTGTACAACTTACGTATTAATTATTTAAAAATCATGTCAAATAAGAAAAAAAAATACAAAGTGATGTACCATATTTTTGATCGCATAGTTGGCAACTTCTCGTTTCGCAACATGTCACTTCTCGATATTCATCAGTAATAAGTCTCATTGACACGACCCACGTGTCCAGGTTACAAGGTCAGTGTCTCGTTAGACTATGGATTTACGAAATCATAGAATTACATAATTATTGGACCTCAAGCAAAATTACAGGGTATATCGTTACTTTTTTTTGTTAATGGGTATAGAGTTACTTTATCCCAAGCATAGAAGGTTAAAGGTTACAAGACCTCGAGCTAACATGTTAATGTGGTTAAGAAATAGGTGAATCTCAAGCCTACGCGTGTGGAGGCTATTGGTTATTGAGCTCCAAACCTACGAAGTTAAAGAGCTATTAGATCTCATGCCACTAAGTTAACACGGTTACAAAGTCATTGGATCTCAAGTTACAATGTCATCGTACAAGTTTATTAGGAAAACTTATTTTATACAACCATTGCATTGCTGACGTGGTGGAACCAACGATCTTGGTTAAAATATTTTTCAAAATTGTAGGAAATAACTTCCCCATAATTCTATCACAACTGTATATCTACATAAATAATCGACTTGTTGCGCCACTGCATCGTACAACGGTTGCACGAAATAATTTTTAGACCCTGAACCTATAAGGTTAAAAGGGTTGATGTACCTCATGCCAACATATCTACAAAAAACGTAGTCACTGGATAACAAGGTTACAAGGTCACACACCAATCCCATTTGAGGTTAGGCGGTGCCATAACTAACCCACGTATTATACATAAATACCTCTCTAAGATGTTACGATAATATCACTTCTACTTTCTCTCCCTAGTCTACGTTTCTTTTTTTAAGTGTTGAACAACCACGTCTTACTTAGATGGCCCACCCCGAGTTAGCTTACAGCTTGGCTCGTGTGTCTTGGTGATTTAAACATTGGACGGTCTACACTGGTCAGTCCACGTCTTAGTTAACGTCTTGTGCAATTGACTTCAAACACAAGCTGAATCAAAACTCTATCAGAAGACTTGGATCAGTCTCATGTGGCGTATCAAAAATATTGAGAATTCAAACTTATTAGATAATCTCAATTTTATTTAAACGGATATTTTATTTTAATTTATATCATAATCCATAAACAAGTTATTCATTTTTCTATTTGTCATTGGCGCAGCCCTAATTCCATAAAATTGACTTAAAAAACCCAAAAAATAAAAATCACAAAAAGAAAAATATTACATCATTCACGCCAAAGCCACACACATCCACAGGGTTTAACAAATTCTCATCAAACCCATCAAAAAACACCTTAAACCCTAACTCCGCCGCACCACCACCATGACCACCACCACCTCCAATCAGAAGAAGAAGAAGCAGAAGAAAAGAGGCAAATACAGTCTCTCAGAGCTGAAAACCCTAGGTCAACAACTGCTCGATTCGAGAGCGAACATCAACAATCTCCCGATTCTGCTCACCTTCATCACCCCCAATTCACCTCCTCACTACGCCCTAGAATCTCTGCTCACTCTCCAATCGTTCTTCACGCCGATTCTCCCTCAGCTCCCCTCATCCGCCTCCGTTCCTTCTTCCAAGACCAACGCCAATGTCGATCCCGATGTCGTTTATCGGACCTGGCTGCGCTCGAAGTTCGACGAATTGGTCCGTTTGCTCGTTGAGATTACGGTCTCGTCGCAGTCGCAGGATGCTCTTGGGGTAATTTAATCGGTTATTGTTCTTAATTTTGGTCATTGTGTGTATGTTGTTGTGTTGTTTAATCGGTTATTCTTCGTATTTTCACATTATGTATATGTGGTGTTGTTGCATGGATAGTTTGAGAAATCGTTGCGTAGAGTACGATACTTGTACATGTCTGATATTCCGAGATTGAAATACTGGAATTGAACTGTGCCGTGTTTTTCGTATATGTATTTGTGCAACTTAGTAGACATGTTGGCGTTGTGAGGAGTATAATGCAATTGTTTTTTGGATGTTTAGGAAGTAGTGCTGGATGCGGTGATGGAGTTTGTGAAAGTGGGGAATGCCGGGAAGTTTCATTCGGCGATTTATCATAAGCTTCTCTACTCTCTTGTAAGTACCAAAGTTGGCTTTGATTGGTTGCTTGTTCTCGTCTATTCCTTTACTGCTTTACTTGTATATATATATTCTTATATGTCTCTTGGAATTATTATATAATAATGCTATGTTTTCGTGCTTCACATATACCTGTTTCTGAAAACAGGTTCATTCTGAGTTGGGAGTTGATGACATTATATTGGAATTTCTTGCAACCAAGTATTTCAAGTACATTGATGTCCGGTATGTACAGCTATTTCTAGTTAGCTTGTTAAATGGTGTTCACCAGCATTATCCGTTTGCTCCTAAAATTCAGTGTATTGGTATATATGCTCCAATATCAATAAAACATTAATTGCTGTCATCAAGGTTCATGTGTTGCTTAAGCTGAGATGTTAGCAACACAGCATGCTTGAGAATGTTTAAGTTGTTTATTTGCTATTGTCTTGACTGTTCTTCGTTTCATTTTATTAGTATTGTTTTCGTCTAAATTGTTGCCTAAATTCTCACAGCATTTGCCCCTTCTTTAAAAAAAATGTAGTTTGTTCCATCAACTTAATTGTTTAATTGATGTCTCTTTTCCTACAGCTATTTTACTTACATTAGCCTGGAAAAGATTGCTCGAACCTTGGAAGAAACAGGTATTTCTCCATTCTCTCCTCTCATGGTTTTGATGAGTATATAGCTGTTACTGAATTTACACCATTAGATGGGGTTGAATCCTCATTCTTCAGAGTATTCCTGCACTACTATTGAACTGAACAATCTATATTTCACCACAGAAGACTCCGACAGAAGTCCAGATGCTGAGGGAAAAAGCCAGCTGAAACCAAGGTCAGTGTTCTGGCGCTGAACATGACAAATCTATGCCATTAACTATATCTAGCGACAAGCCTAAACCATTTTAATTGGCGAGAGTACTTTTAGGTTCAAATTTTTCATGATGTCTTCTTTGGAATGTCCCAAAAAATTGTTGCTAGACATTTGCGACGTTTTAGCTCTTGTTACTAGTGCAAATAGCTTTAAAAGGCCATTTGACATGGAGGCCGTATGTCAAAGAAGCGTTTGAGTAGATTATAAAACATATCAAATTCAATTTTTTTTAATGAAGGAAGTGGCCCACTGTCCTTTTTGTTATATTTTTATTTTTATTTTAGATGTCTTAGAGGTTTGATAATTGGCCTTTTTTTGATTGTTTAGTTCCTTTTAAATGGTGCATACGTCATGCATATACTTTTTGGTTGTTTATTTAGCTGCATTTTGTTTCTATTTTCTTCCCTTTTCTCCCCTAACCAAAGCTCTTGGTGAGTTACTTATAATTCATAGCCTGTGTATATGCAGCACGGAACTTTCCATTCTCAAGATACATAATTTACTATCTCAGCTACCACCATTGGAAGCTTCAGTGGAAAATTCGGATCATGAGATGTGGAACGATTTAGGTACTGTTTGTTGGCATTCATGTCACAAAAGTTAAATTGTCATTTAACTCAAACTATCATCTTCTTATGGTATTGTGGAATGCGAAATTTGCTTCTAGAATCCAAATCGATTAGGAAAGTTTTATGCCCTTATTTCCTGCTTCTAGCTCGCAACTGTGAGGCTTGCATTGATTTTCTTGCGATCACATGAAAAATATAAAAATAACACAGGTGATTACAAATATCCTCTTATCCCCTAAAAAAATTAGAAGGCAGAAACGAAGTGGGTTAAGAACGTTCTCACCATATCTGATGTCATTAGCTTATGTTATGATTTAGTTAGTGTTAGCCTCTTATCAACTATCAAGTAATGCTAGCGGGTCTCCAGGTGTTTGCATTCATTTTCTTTTGTCGCATTCTGCTCAAAGTGTAAAGGGCCTGGTTACCAATTAGAGGTGTCAGCCGCCCTAAGAGCCACGACGCTTCCCTAAGTTGGATATCATATCATTCTGAATTTGGTTTTAAGAATGTGTTACATAATATATAAGTGAAAATGGTCCGTCAACAAGCATCATTTCATTTGAGGATAAAGATAGTAAGTAGATCGTTTTTTCTTAAAGAAATCATTTCTCCAGAAGTATTAGTCCTATGATAGTGATTTGAGTCATCTGGCTACTCATTCATAGCTCACTGGGGCACACCACATCCATGTTAATTTTGGAAGCCAATGTAGCATACCAGCTCTCACTTTTTCTTTAATTTTTATTGATGGTAGTTTTGAATGTTATCCATTTATGATAGGCATTTCCACTGAGAAAAAAAGTAGCAAAGAAAATGTTGACCAGGAAGGTAAACGGGCTAAGAGTCACAAGTCTACTGATAAGGTATGCCCTGCAGAGAAACTTTAGAAATATATACGGTGTCGAGCACTGTTGCAATTGTGTAGAAGACTTTGTCTTTCATGCTCGCTTTTGATACATTTTGGCATTTTACAGGTTTTATCAGCACGAAATCTGGCAAAGAAAATGAAATCAAAATTTACTAAAGCATGGATAACTTTTCTTAGATTGCCCCTTCCGCTTGATGTATTCAAGGAGGTAAAGCTAATATTTTCATTGCTAAAATAATTCTTCCACTTAATTTTCATGTCAGTTCATTTTAGCATTTCAAGTCTGTGTCACACCTTAATCAAAAAATATTTAACTTGTACTTTGCAAGGCTCAATTTTAAATTTGCTGTTCTCATATGTTCTTCAATTTAAATTTTCAGGTTCTTGTTACCCTTCACCAGGCTGTCATCCCCCATCTCTCTAATCCTATCATGCTATGGTAAGTTTGCAGAATTTTATGATTGCCACTGTTAAACAGAGGTTTATACGTTCATTCGCTGGGACCATGTTTCACTTCTTTCTGAAATCTGTCTTGCAGTGATTTCTTGACTCGATCCTATGACATTGGTGGCGTTGTTAGTGTTATGGCTCTGAGCAGCCTGTTTATTCTCATGACACAACACGGTCTTGAATATCCCAACTTCTATAATAAGCTTTATGCTCTGTTGGAGCCCTCTATATTTATGGCAAAGCATCGTGCAAAGTTTTTCCAGGTAATTGATAAATAATCCCCTTCAAATCATCTGGGTTACTACAAATTGTGTGGGATACTTCTGCTAATAGTAAAATTTGAGTGGCATGCAAGTAGGAGCAAAATGCACGATTCCCTGTATAAGTGAAGAGAAACTCCCTGTATAAGTGAAGAGAAACTAGACACCAGGCATTGCCCCAAGAAAGAATATTACCGGAGTGTTCTTTACATATATTGACACATTTCTCAGATCACGTCATAGAGTTTACATGATATCTTACACATGCTTGCCACTCTTGGTCTTTGGAACGTTCTTATTCATTGTAGTGTCTTCTTAAGTTTTCAGGATACCGGGCTGAACTAGGTGTCTGGTTGCGTTTTAGTTATAGTTTGTGTTCAGTTTAACTCTGTGTTTTATCTTTTGTCTGCTTGTTAGATTTTATTTCTAGTGTGTCTGCTTAATTGATGAAAAATATTCAATAAATCCTTGAAAAGTTGCCAAAGATGCTATGTTTATAAGTATTCATATAACTTTTTCGTTCCCTCTTTTCACCTCTATGGTGGTTATATTGCTCATTGACTTCACAAATATAAAAATATAACAGCTTGTGAAGTTGGAAAAATATTGCACTTTGTGTTTGTAGTTTACTGAGTTGTGTTCAATGTTGCCATCTGCAGCTGCTGGATTCATGCTTGAAATCATCACTTCTTCCTGCATATTTGGCTGCTGCATTTTGTAAGAAGCTGAGCAGATTAGCACTCTGCATTCCTCCTTCTGGATCGCTAGTTATTTTTGCTTTAGTTCACAACCTTCTACAGAGACATCCCTCCATTACCTGCTTGGTACATCAGGTAAGAAGTCTCGTTTATTGTTTTTCCATTGTAGTTATTTCTGCTTGTAGAGTTAGTGTGGCATACAGGTAGGCCTGTCAGGTTCGGGTAAGACCCGGTCATGGACCGTAACCAAAGGTTGGTTCCTGGGTCCAGAATGTCAAGGGAGGTATTTGTAATTATGCTTTGGGGTTTTGCAAGTTTGATACCTCAGGGAAGTATCTAAAAGGCTCTGTTATACAAATTATGTAGTAGGTTCGTGGCAGTGCATGTGAATTTGGGAGTTTGCTACTCACACAACACTTGTGTAGTCCTATCTTCGTCTGGCTATGATCATATCTGCTATGGTATACTTGCAAATTCATTCATGCGTCCTTTCAAAGAAAAGAATTCAGAAACTAATCTTAGAACATCATCCCATATAAAAAAGATTACAGTCAGAGAAATAATTATTACGTGAGCTTTCAATCAGGGAATAGTGACCGACTTGCTGCAAGGAGCTTATTAAGTTCGCTTCATTGACAAACCATAGAAGTGCCTATGTTATGCTGTTCTGGGCATTGCCACAATGGGTTGAAAAAGTTGTTAACAATTCGAACGGCTAATCTGCAGGAGCGTGGTGCTGGAACTATCAGAGGAAATCCTGAAGGAGAAAACAATAATTCCGAAAATACTGAAGACCATGCTGCTAGCAGAGACTCATCTGATGATAAGCCAGGAATTGATCACTTCAAAAACGAGGAGAGTGATCCCAAAAGTACAAATGCCTTGAGTAAGATTCATTTCTCTAGCTTGATGATTTTTATGCATGCATAAAGCTCTGATGGATTTTATTTGATACCAGCCGTTCTTGATGATCCCAGGAAATTTTTATTTCTTTATTCTTTGATGATAATTCGAGTAATAGCTGAATGAAGTCTGCTTTCTTCTTTTTAATTAGTTTATTCTTACCTCACAACCTTTCACATATGAGAAATAGCTGGTGGTCCTGTGGTAGATACATTTTTTTTTGTCAAGACACTTGAGATGAAGTACAGTGCTGAGTAACAGGATGTCTGTTCATTTTGCTGCTCTTTGTGATGGTGTTGTAGATTGCCAAATATTAGATTATGGGTGGTTGCTGTGAAGATATAGGGTTATAACTAGTTGGAGTGGGGGTTGTGGAAGAGGAAGCATACTTGGAAGGGGTTGTCACGTGTAAGAGTTGTGGATCTTTAATTATAAGGATATATTTTAGAGAGAAAAAATGCAAGACAAGTGTACATCCTGTAAGTGGCAGTTTTAATAGCACAACTCGAAATTGAGAGGCCAAATCTTCAAAAGGAAAGGGATTTCGTTTGTGGATATATCCATTGAAATCATTGTCCAACATCCTTCTACCTTGGTCAGCCATTTCACCAGGTTTTCTGTAAGATAATTGCAAGGAATACAAAATAAAGTTGCAACTGAGAATGGAGTTTCTCTGGTCAAGAGTCCCATAATGATCAAAACAAGAAAAAGACAAAGAACTTTTGTGTAAACTCCATTGTGGTCCTTTTATGTGTTTGCACTATCAAACCTTGTGTTTACTGGATTTATTCCTCTATTAATAGTATATTGGAATCACCTTCTGCTGTCTTAACCACCCATTATAATTACTTGGAGCTCTTAGTTCAATAAAAAATAATGTCTAATATCTGTATGATTGGGCAGGGAGCTCTCTCTGGGAGATAGATACTCTGAGGCATCATTACTGCCCTCCAGTTTCAAGGTATCTGCTCCTTTTTAACCTCATTTTTTATGATCTGCAAGATTACTCTGTCATTTTAACTTTACTCTTCTATACTGATACCCTTCTCTTTTGGTTTAGATTTGTTTTGTCCCTTGAGAACGACTTGTCTGTCAGGGCTAGAGCAGCTGAAATTGCAGTGAAAGATTTTAGTTCCGGGTCATATGCAACAATTTTCAATAACGAGGTAAATGTCGCCAGGCTCCCTTCCTTTAGTTGTTTGAACAGACTGATATTGCTAACTTGTCTCCCCTATTTTGTCAAGTGTACATGGATTTCCTCTTTTTTACATTTTTATTCAAACTAATTATTCATCTTTACTTCGTCGCCTAACAAAAACTTTTAACATTGCTTGCAGATTAGACGAAGAGTGAAGCAGGTGCCATTGGCATTCTATAAAGCAACTCCGTCTTCTTTGTTCTCGGAGTCTGACTTTCCTGGTTGGACATTCAAAGGTGTACGAGATAATCCATCTGAGGATCACCAAGATACACCTGAAAAGCGGCAGCGGATAGAGTGATTATAAGTCCAAATTTTACAGCACTAATAGAAGTTTGAAAACCAACTGGTATGGGCACCAAGAAAATCTGCAAAGCGCCAGCGGATAGTGTGATTATGAGCCCAAGCTTTATTAAATTTGAAATGTCATAGTTTTGTTAATTGTTTCTGCCCTTCTTTTTGCGGCTAATGTATTTTAGAATTTGAGGAACTTCACAGGGGACAGTTATGCCCTTCCAAATTTGCTTATTACAATATCAATGTAACAGAATAGATAAAAGACAGGGTTGCTTGGTTGACAAAAGTAAGCATCATTGTATGTTGGACCAACTCTATTGGCTTTTTGTTTGCTAATTTAGTAATTCATAAATATTTGGCTGCCCATTCTACTTATAACCTACAATCATGTTTACGTTCTACTTTATGCTTCATTCTCTTTCACTTTTTACCCTTTCTCTCTCTGTCCAACTTTTGCTTATTGTGAAAGGGTCACAAGTATTAGATGACTTACCTTTTCTCTACTTGCTCCCACTCTCTTACTGAACTTCTATATAAGTGTGTAGCATGGCTCATATGATTCTGTACAGCATTCCTGAGCAGATTCGTAACTTATAAGCTGTTTCTGACAAAAGGAAAAATGAACCGCATGCCCGATCAGAAAGGTAAAGTATGTGTCACTGGTGCTACTGGTTTTCTAGCCTCATGGTTGATTAAGCGCCTTCTTCTGTCTGGTTATCATGTCACTGGGACAGTCAGAGATCCAGGTTAGAAATCCTTCATAAGTAGACTTCCGAATATTTTGGTTTGTTGCAAGTCTGGCTATGATCATCCACCATTGTCTTTTGTCCTGCTAATTAACAAGCAGGGGATGACAAGAAAGTGGGGCATCTGTGGCGGCTGGAGGGAGCCAAAGAGAAACTCCTCCTGGTGAAGGCTGACCTGATGGTGGAGGGAAGCTTTGATGCAGCAATTTCGGGATGTGAAGGAGTTTTTCACACTGCTTCACCCGTTCTAGGGCACCCCACTTTTGATCCCAAGGCATGATGCTCTATTACTAACCACCCTCCTACCCCCTCCCCCCCAAGAAAAGAAAGCTAAGTTTTTGGTTCTACATACTATGTTTAATTACCTATCAACTAACTGGCAGTTATCCAATTTGGTATGTGGTAAATTAGATCGAAATATTGCAACCTGCAATTGACGGTACCCTGAATGTACTGCGTTCATGCAAGAGGAATCCATCGCTGAGGCGGGTCGTTCTAACCTCTTCGTCCTCAACAGTAAGGGCCAGAGAAGGTATCGACCCCAGTGTACCATTGGACGAGTCATCCTGGAGCTCGACGGAGCTGTGTGAGAGACTGAAGGTATTCTAAGTGACATCTCACTGTGCCTTCTAATATTCATTCTTTTGCCTCCATCTTCACACTTGTCTGTTTTCATATTCTTAAAACAAATTTCTTCATTTGCACCAGTAATACTCTGAATGGTTATACTTCTAGATTTGGTATGTGCTATCAAAAACTCTAGCTGAAAGGGCTGCCTGGGAATTCAGTGAGGCCAACAAAATCGATCTGGTGACTGTACTCCCCTCGTTTGTGATTGGACCAAGTTTGCCACCTGCTTTATGCTCTACTGCATCTGATGTACTTGGCCTGCTAAAAGGTACATACATTCTCGTACCTAATGTACCACCTAAATACCGAGTTTCCTCCCTTTTCTTCTTAAATATTTGTGACTATATTGCGCGGTTTTTGGTTTCTCGGGTTGCAAAAATTAGGGGAGACGGAAAGATTCAAATGGCATGGGAGAATGGGGTATGTACACATTGATGATGTCGCATCAGGTCATATTCTTGTTTACGAGAATGAAAATGCAAAAGGGCGCTATCTTTGCAGCTCGGCTGTTCTTGGCAACGATGAACTAGCTGCAGTTCTATCTGCTCGCTATCCAGACTTGCCGATCCCTAAAAGGTTTTACATTTTCTAAGGATCAATTACGTAAAATCTGTCTAGTTAGTTCTATTGATGAAGTAAATACGAATTCTGAAATTTCAAACGGTTCTCTTTTTTTCAGGTTTGAAAAGCTTGAGAGACCATACTATGATTTCAATGTTTCTAAACTGAAGGAGTTGGGAATGAAGTTCAGATCTATAGAAGAGATGTTTGATGACTGCGTTGAATATTTAACTGGGCAAGGCTATTTGGCTCCAGTCGAATCGATTTAAAAGTTGATAACTGAGGCTAAAATCTTTAGTCTTTTGCGCTTAAGATGAATTAGATCAATATCTACCTGTTGCTCTGTTTCCCTCTGCAATGACGAATTTAACATATTTGAACCTGAATTAAGTTACAATGTAACACACTGGCCATACCTAAAAGTTTGCTTTATTACCTCCTGTGAGGTGTAGTTCACTTGATCAAGTTTAAGAGTGGGGATTAGGTAAAAAAAGACAATTGTACCATTTGTTTCTAAAAAACCAAGTTAATCTTTGGTTTAAGATAAACTTTGGTTTAAGAAAAATATGAATTTAAATATATAATTAAGATCATTTAAGATATTTAAAATGACGAGACACAGAATGACAACTCTCATGCTTTCTTTTAAGTTTGGAGGTGGCAAGATTTTCTCTTTTTCATTTCAGTTTTGCTTTTAAATGAATATAGTATCATTTTAGGTGAAATTTGCTTCCATATAAACGTGAAGACGTGTCCGTAAATTGAAATAGATGATCTTTGTCTGCGGTCAAGTTCATTCAGGTTAGGTGTTAGGCAACACCAATTTTGTGATGTTGAAAATGTTAAATGCCAGCAAACATGCGGCAGCCCTAAAACATCAATAGCTACCTAATCATCATTTGATTATGTCAATCAAAGGTTTTCAGTTATAGAAAACGATATAGACAGTATGTATCTCCTGAAAATTACATAGAAACTGATTTGTTCGTTTACTAAGAAAAAATATGCTATTTATATAATATTTTGAAAAGAATTGAGTACCTATGAAGTTATTGCTAAACAAAATTAAGCAATTAAAAGTCTTGTGTTGCTACCTTTTATTTTTAAACTTTGATGTATTCATTTGATTGCCAGGTGATTTATTGGATTCCAACCAATCTATGTACAATATGGACTATGGAGACAATAATTTTTCACGCGTGACACATATTTGACACTTCGAGCCAAACATAAATCTTCTAATAAATTCGTCTAAACAACTCAGAAAAGTTCTATATACAACTTTTTGTATCATATGTTTATAAAGATGATAAGTACTTCGTCTTAATAATCTGCGTTTCATGTTCATGGTCAATTTTTTTTCTTTTCTTCAACAAGTACGAAACGTATGTATTTTTTAGTTTGTGAAAACGAAACACACAAGTATTTCTACGTCTATTACAATAATATCTTTTACGAATTTTTCGAAACATACAAAAAGATCTCAAAACATTGTAATATCTAGTGCATTGGGACATTGAGTGAAAAGAAACTTTTATCCATGTTCATGATACACAGTAATTATCTTATGAAGCAGTACAATTAATGTTTCGTACTTATCAGCATAATGTTTGCACAAAAGAAGAAAAGAAAATTTTGAGTAACAACTTGTGCCTCCATTATTGGAAAATGACAAATGTGCTTGCAAATAATTGTCTCTGTCTTCATAAAAAATAATACATACATCGCCGTCTTTCGTAGTCATTCAATAACGCTTCTTAGGTATTTCTAATAAATATCTTCTATCACATGTCATAGAAAAAGCATTTCTCTCCCCTCCTTTTTCTCCTATCTTATCTTATCCCTCCAATTTTTTATATTCAAAAAATAATTTAATCATCTAAAAAGCATAAATAATCTCTATATGTCGTCAATCCAGCTTAAAGTAAAGGTTTTATGTGCCATATTAACAAATAAAACCACAAAAATATAAATAAAATTTCATTTCTCACTCAACTAAAATGTTTAACTATTTCCTTCATTTATTTATAATTTTCGTCAAAATCTCAAAAACTTCTTTGAAATGTGCTCAAAATTTTGTAACTATATTAGCCGATTGAAACCTAAATCAAAATTAAAACAATATCAATCTATAAACATATTAAAAAACGATCCATTGGACACTTTTGTTATAAAAAGGTTGGCCAAACCACCATCTTAAATAAAATTTATTAATTCTGTAAGTATTATTTTATTCCACGTGTAACATAAAATCCAAATAAAGCCAAATTTAAAAACAATAAAATAACCAAGTATTAAAAACTTATATAACCAAAAATATTATTATATATAACACACACATCTCATCATCATCATCAACAACAGTAATCTTCCTTTTTCGTTCTGATAAAAATCACCAACAACAACTGTAATCATCATCATCTTCATCATCACCATCAACAATGGGATTTGAGAACAGAAAAAAGGAAGCATCAGCAAGAGCATCATCATCATCAAATCCGTTGCCACGAGAAGACACGCCTCTGTTATCATCATCATCATCGGGCCGCATCAACACTCATCTCTCATCTCAGCCGAAGACCTTCGCGAACGTGTTCATCGCCATCGTCGGCGCCGGCGTGCTCGGCCTGCCGTACACCTTCATGCGCACGGGCTGGATCACGTCTCTGTTGATGATCTTCTTCATCGCCGCGGTGACGTACCACGGCATGATGCTCCTCATCTACACCCGAAAAAAGCTCGAGGACACGCCTAAGTCCGGCGGATTCGACAAAATCAACTCGTTCGGCGATCTAGGGTTTGCGGTGAGCGGATCCGTAGGCAGATTCGCCGTCGATTTGATGATCGTGTTGTCTCAGGCCGGATTTTGCGTAGGTTATTTGATTTTCATCGGTAATACGCTCGCTAGTTTGTTTAATAAATCGTCGATGACGTTGGGAATGGAGAGTGCGCCGAAGATTCTAGGGTTTTCGGCGAAGAGTTTGTATATTTGGAGCTGTTTTCCGTTTCAATTGGGGCTGAATTCGATTAAATCGCTCACGGTTTTGGCTCCGTTGAGTATTTTCGCGGATGTGGTGGATTTGGGGGCTATGGGGGTGGTGATGGTGGAGGATGTGATGATATTCATGAGGCAAATGCCGGTTGTCGAGGCGTTTGGGACTTTGTCGACGTTCTTTTACGGATTGGGGGTGGCGGTGTACTCGTTCGAAGGTGTTGGAATGGCGTTGCCTTTGGAGTCTGAGATGAAGGATAAGTCGAAGTTTGGGAGGATTTTGGGGTTGACGATGTTCTTTATCGCGTCGATGTATGGTGCGTTTGGAGCTATGGGTTACTTTGCGTTTGGTAACAATACGAAGGATATCATAACTGCGAATATGGGGAAAGGATTGTTGAGCACTTTGGTGCAG
Organism: Misopates orontium; assembly: GCA_946800315.1. NCBI lineage: Eukaryota > Viridiplantae > Streptophyta > Magnoliopsida > Lamiales > Plantaginaceae > Misopates > Misopates orontium. The sequence continues at coordinate 2,885,756 of OX326948.1, read as the reverse complement.
CTTGGACTGTGCATTAACTTGTTTTTCACGTTTCCGTTGATGATGAACCCCGTTTACGAGGTGTTTGAGAGGCGGTTTTGGAACGGGAGGTACTGCATTTGGATGAGGTGGTTGCTCGTGCTGGCTGTTAGTTTGGTTGCGCTTTTTGTTCCGAATTTCGCTGATTTCTTGTCGTTGGTGGGGAGCAGCACTTGCTATGCGCTTGGCTTCGTGTTGCCTGCGCTGTTCCATTATATAACGTTCAAGGATGAGATGAGCTGGAAAGAAGCTTGGTCGGATTTGGGCATAGTTATCTTAGGTACCTTTCTTGGGATCTCGGGAACTTGGTACTCTCTTTCGGAGATTTTCTCTGTAAAGGTATGAAGTATAGAGATTCAAGAAGCTTTAGACTATCGATAATTCTGTCTAGTTATGTTATGATACCTTGTAACAAGATTCTTTCTTGGAAAAAAATACAGTTTGCTTCCAGTCTAGAAGATTACTGTTATTATATATACACATTACTTTGTCGACGCTATTATCATTTATGCGTGAAAGATTGTCGACGACATTGTTATTTGATCTTTTTGTAATAAAGAAGAGGTTCTATATTCTGTTTTTCGTCAGTACACAATAGCCTTGTTCAGTATTTGTTTCAGAGCAGAGAAAATGGTAATTCTTTTCAAAGTTTATTGTCAATAAGGTGATTGTAAGATCTTAATCAGTAAAACGAGTAGAAGAGTTAGGTTTTCTTTACATATCTGTAAATTATGTGAGCTTGATGTTCATAACAATCACCAGTACAAGCATAATCTTTCGACTCCAAAAACAACATTCTTAATGTTTTTGACTTGAGTAACATCAATATACTTGACGGATGAGCTGGCTTAATGCAGTAGCTCCTTGCAATCCGCATAATTCTATTGCCGCGATGAGAAGTTTCCATGAAACTAATTTGATAATTGCAATTCATGACACACTGTAATATTTTTTTGGGGGAATATAACCTTATAATCTCAATTAATGACTAGCTGGGATATTGTTCAGCGTGTTATAGATATGTGTGTTTATACTATATTCTGTGCTTGAAGGACACATGCTAAGGGTGGCAGAAGGCTGGAATCTCTACAACAACAATCTGAAAGGGCAGAATGATCGGATAATTTTGTAACAAACTCGAAACTCAAATGTAAAGAGTTAGTGATGGAGATGCTCATGGAGTGAATCGGCTTTTTTAGTAGGTTTCCTCAATAGATTAGGGGCAATGGATATGTGTGGTATTCTGATGTGCGCCATGGTTTCAGTTTTTGGATAATGGTTAATGAGAGGTGTGCTTGTGAAGCAAAATGGAAAATTTAATAAAAGAAATGCTTTAGTGCAATATTCCAGATAGCATTGAAGTTAGGCCTTGTAGTTCCAAGATTAATTCCTTCAACAATCAGTAATGCTTGACAAATGAAAACTGAGGATATGGGTTAACTGATGAACTTGATGCAACGGAAAGTTATAACAATGCTGATTGAAGTTGCAGGTCACTGAAGAAGGGCGCAGAAAATATTCTGGTCGAGAACTGAAGGTGGAAGGATACTTCTTCCATCGCCTGAACTGGTAGTGGAAAGTTGCTTTCCTATGGAAAGCAACTTTTCACCAGTTAAGTATAATTGTTGGAGTGGAGAATTAGTTCTCCATCAAGGTCATTTGCTTTTCTCTTCGTATTGAAATTGTAGTCTGTTATTTCCTTTCTATTAAAGTGCAGTTTCTTGTTTCCTTGCCTCTCATTCTTTCAGTTTTCCATCTGTGCCCGACACTGATCACACTGTTTTGGTTAATCCATTCAACTTATTTATGATTTTAGTTGGATTATTTGGCTCAATTATAGTATAATTCTTTTTCATCTGGAACCAAATAATGCCTTGTCCCTGTCATTACTATCGATGGTGAGTTTGATGTTCCATCTGTTTGAGAAAGGTATTGTGTAACCACTTGTAGTAATTTCTTGGTATTCTGGTATTCTGTCTCTCCGAGTCTATCACTACCATCCATGAGAATACAAACCCCTATTCGTTGCACTCGTATAGGACCTTAAAATTGCTTTGTTATTCATATCTTTTTATAGTAATTCTTACTTATATGTTACTATTTCCTGATGAAGCTAAATATCTCCTTTATCTTGACATCCATAAATTTGTGACATCAACATTAAGCTGTGATTTATGACTTTTAATGTGCAGCTGAAACTACTTCTGAATATATAGTTTCTTCTTTCCCATCTTGTGAATAAAGTATTACTGCTTGCTTAGTACTACATAATGAACTAGATGTGATATGTGCAGAATTTGATTCCAAAGTTTCTGGTGCTGATGATATAGTACCATTTGCTGTTTATGGAGTTACCAATCAAGCCGTACTTGAATTATTAGCAAGATGATGTAGAAGATGCATTAAGATTGCGACATCTAGGGTGTCGAATTTTTTCCCAGCCATCACTTTCAATGCCAGTCTAGGTTTGGTTTTGGCTTGAAGATCAATATCCTTGACCATAGTCTTCGAAATTGAGACCTCGTAACCATTTTATCCGGTTGGTCAAGTCTGTAATTTCAATTAATTAGAATAGTATATACGGACATAATGCGAATTACTTTGAGTCCTACGCTCATTCTGATCGAGCAAAGTGTCTTCATATACGTCGTGTGTTTAAACTTTAACTAGTTCCTGGGGCAACTCAACTCTGACAAAAGAGGCAGTGAAGGCGTACTTGAACAGGCCACTTTGCAATCTCACCAAGTAGTTGTACACTTGTACAAGGTTAAAATAAAGGGCACAAGTGGTCTTTGCTTCATGCACATACTTTCCTACATTCGTACGTTGTGGGTATTCTCTTAACTGTCTGAAAATCTAAGTTGCCCACCATATGACCCATGGCTTCATCAACTTGCTTGCATAAAAGACTAGAAGTTCTCTCCCCTTCCCCATTTTGGACCACACATATATCACACCATTATTTTTTTGTTTGATGTCGTGGGAACTGCAACCACTACTCTTGGAACACGCTAGGTCAGCCTCGAACTAGACGTAGTAGCTGACGATTATGTTAGTCGGACAAACTACACTAAGCAAACCTAGTGTGACAAACACAGACCTAAAAAAAAACATATTATCAAATAGCTTCCCGCAACGGGATGGAACTTGAGATCAATGGAAAGAATTTCACTTTTTTAACTAACTTGGTCACTCTTGCCACCCTTGCTGCCACATCGATCATTCATTTGATCATCTATATTCAATTCAAACACAAAAAGTGTACAAATTGCAATAAATTTAACAGCTAAGATGGATGGTCCACTGCCACAACGAATATAGTACTAACTTAATTCTGTGGTACTGGTGTTAGGGCAATTGCTGCTTTATTGAGCAAAAGTTGGAGCTAAGTAAAAGCTGTATGGACTAGATATTTTGTCTTGATGCTTGGATTTGGCTAAGGCATCATACCCCAGTGGCCAACACTCGACAGCTCAGCCTTTGGCCTCCTTTTGTGTCCTTTGTTTCTTCATTATCTTGAATGATTTTCATACAAAACCAATGAAATTTGAATGCAGAATTATTATGACAATATATGATGTGATAAAGAAAAATCATCTGTTTGTTTTTTTCTCTATTATTTGTATAAGAAGTAGATAATAGTTCAAATCTTGCAGCTGCACGATAACCCAATAACGCACAATTCGCCTTAAAAACAAAATTTCGTAGGGATATGTAAGATTGCAACCACTATCCTTAGGTGCACATTAAACACTAGGTAAATTCTGAATGAGATATCGTAGCCTGCAAACAATGTCAAATCACACCTGAGAGCATATAACGAGTGGGAGTACCAAGTAGGGTCTAACTAGAATTGCTAAGTTATATCCATGCGGTCGTTAAGTTTTTGGTGCAAAAAATTAACTAATAGAACTGCAATGCTTTCTAAATATATCCTAAATTGCATAATATCACACACACATATATAGTTACCTCACGTCGTGTATACATGAAATAATTACGACAATATATTAAATGAGGGTTAGCCTTTAAACTGTAGAACTAGTGGGAGTTCGGGAGGATAATGACATAGTACTGCTGGAAACAGAGCAAGTTTACTTACTTTTTTGGCTTTGCCATGGGGAGACAACTTACAAGATCTGAAAACAACATTTCACCACCCACAAAAATACTTTTCTCTTTAAAAATCCTAAAAGCGTAAGACTTGGTTCAATTTGCCTATGAACGAATTCTTGTCGATTTTTCATTGACTTGAAGGGCATTTTAGTCCGATCACATATAAACATATAGTAATATAGTTGAACTTCACGAACAACTGACTAGGTGATCGAAAGAGGTACGAGTTTCATTCATATATTAGGAATAACATCACATAGTAGGTAATCGACAAATTTTTACACTTCTAACTCTATTGAACCTCAATGTACAAGCGTGGCGCTTGAGAGAGAGCGAAGCGGGTTGAAAGTTTGTGGGTTAATTAGGAAGCTAAATCTTGAAAATCCAATTAAGTTGAAATATTTTCAAATTTTTTAAGATTTAAAAATCATGTATGATGACCTAAAAATAATCAGCATTTCTTATTGAAACCAAAAGCGCCAAATTGCGATTATTGACCTGATCCCACTTGACCCTTCTTTGAGACACAATTTTGGTTTTCTGTTTCCACCAATGCATGTCCATAGTTTTCAAATGGAGAATGCAATTATTTATATTCAGAATTTCCTTTTATTAGATAATTGTTCTAGTTAGTGTTGTGTATACATAAGATAAGATATAATCTGGCTAGGCATTTAGTTATATATTTTATTCTTTGTTCGACCCATATATTGTTTTTAATGTCAGATACATGGCAAACATATTGTTTTTAATGTAGTTTTGTCATGAAATCTAAGGTTTGTAATGATTAATACACTTTATTATTTCTGAAAGCAAAGATCAATAATTCTTCGCAAACTCTTGTAGGCAAGAATTTCTATGTAGTCCATATTAATATCAATAACGCTTGGCCAAATTACACACACACTTTTATCATATTCTAGGACAAATAACACAAAATACCCTCAGAGTATGGTGAAATTACGCAAATATCCCTCACATTAGAAAATTACACATATTGCCTTTTTGAGTGGAACACAGCACCAGTAGTTTCAAACCATCAATGTCCAAGCAAACTCGTCACTCATTATGCCATCGTGCAAGAATAAAAATTGCTTATTATTAAGAGGATTTGGCAATTTACCTCCCTGTGTTATGCTAATTTGGCGAATTACCTCCCTGTAAAAAATAAATAGGCAAATTACCCCCCTGTGATTTCAAGAATTGGCAAATTACCTCCTTATATAGGGAAGTGTAGCTCATTTGCTCAATTTTGAGAGTGGAAATGGGTTTTTAGGCTAAAAAAGACAATTATACCCTTCAATTCTCAAAACATATTTAAATTCTCATTTAATACTTTGAATTTGTTAAAAAAATGCAAAAATTTAAAATAAAATTTAAAAATAAGTTATGATTTCGTAATATGCATGGTTTACAATATTTTTCATACGTTTAGCTATAATCTTTTAAAGAAAGGTTATAATCAAATTCGACATTAGAAAAAATAAAATATTAGAAATAACAAGGGTATTTTGGTCATTAAGTATAAAAAATACACTAAAAAAATTACAGGGGGGTGGTGTGCCAATTTTTGAAATCACAGGGAGGTAATTTGCCTATTTATTTTTTACAGGGAGGTAATTTGCCAATTTCACATAACACAGGGAGGTAAATTGCCAAAAACCCTATTATTAATTTGCACCTCATAAAAACCCGTGAAGTATTAATGTTTATGATATCCACTTGCATTACCAATCTCTATCACTGTCTTACTGGATGCTAGTTAACTCCTAACTCGCTTTAAAAAAATATAATTTTTCTTTAATACTAAAACTTAAAAGATACAAATATAACTTAGTCTAATTGATGGACAATATCTACGTGACAAGTCACTCTTTGTTTTCAAATATATTGCAGGAACACTTTTATATTTCTACATAAGTATTTGTAGGTAAATGATTAAAGAAGTTATTTGTTTAAACTTTATTAATACATCATAGCTTAATTTTTAATGCTCATATATAAGTCTAAGTCACTTTTTGCAATATGTTGTATCCGGTGCCCATACTTACCCGTATCCGGTGCTATATGCGTTTTTAACAAAACACATGCTTTATGCCATACCTACTATGCTATAAATATCTATAAACTCAATTATGAGGCACTAGGTCAAATGTGGTTGTTAGATACAATCAAGTAAAAGTCGAAGAATCAAAAGTTCAAAAAGTAACCTTTTTCATTTTAATGATATGGTAATTAAGTTTTACTTATTTGACTTTTGACCTAAATAAGTAAACTTCGACACTTCTATTAAAGTCTAAAGAATTGAAGTTGTAATTACTAATTATACTATATATGCTAGCTTTTGAAAAAAATATAGAATTACCTAAAGAATAGATAATGTAGAATCTTGGGCAAAGAGACAAAAATTGAGGAGCCTCACAAAAGTTTAGGTTATAAAATTCTGATTCTGCATCGACGTTCGTCCAAGAATATATACTCACTTAGCTGCAATTTTTATTAGCATTGATGGTGTCTAGAGCAGTGAGAATCCAAGTACTTTTACCTGCCAGGTAAATGGCGATAAAAGCAAGACGTGAAAATTTGAAATGGAACATGTAATATCTTTTTCATCAAATTTATGTTAAAAGTTAAAACGCAAAAATAATAACAATTACAGGATATGAATGAAAAAGGTTTGAAACGTATATATTTGAAGTATGACTCTTTTAAAACTTTACATCAACAATGAAGTTTGTAATTTTAATTAATTAAAATTGAGTATCAATTAAAGGAGAATTTATAGAGTTGAACAGATAAATTCTCATTTTCCATTATTCGTTTAGGTTGCATAAAAGGTCTTCGTTTAAACTAGACAACTTCATGTCGTTCTGTACGACATTATCTATATTTTCTTTAGTCGCCAATGTAACATAACAATTCACTAATTTCTTAAATAATAATACATTAAACACGTAATGATCGTAGCATAACTGCAAATTAAATTATATAATCAAATTAACATCATTGTACCACCACTATTGCACATAATGGTGGTGGTTAAAAAGTGGAGTTCTTCTCTATGTCTCCCGTTCAATCTTTACGGATAACAATTTGACTTTATATCTTCTAGCTCTTTTTTTTTACGTCCAGTATAGTTTGTCGTTCAATCTTTACGGATAACAATTTGACTTTATATCTTCTAGCTCTTTTTTTTTACGTCCAGTATAGTTTGTCCAACTAGTATAGTTCGCATGCAACTACACCTAGATCAAAAACTTATCGAGTGCACTTAAAGGTAGTGTGCACCTTGAAGGTAGTATTTCTAGGTTTCTAGGTTACGTATAAAAAACAAGTTTCGTTTAAAAAATAATTACTCTTCAATCTGTCACCATTTCATAAAACTCCAACTCTTCCACCATACAAAATTCATTTCAAAATTCATAACGTTAAAAAAAAAGTAATATTTTGATTCTACATTCCTATTTACCAGTAATTGCAACCATTTTGAAATAAATCTATCCCAGATACAAATATTTTAGTTATGCCTAAGTTCAATTAATTAAACAGTTAGCCCCCTAAGTTCTTGTCATTAGCACTTCACACACAAACACTAATGACGATTCCTAATTCCAGATAGAAAATGAAAGCTACACAAGCAGTGTGGCCCACCAGCATTAAGAAGATAGGACATAATTCCCAATGAACATTACAACCAGCTGTCACCAGCCCATTCCCATAAACACATCAAAAATTACTACTGCCACACCACACACACATCTCCTTTATAACCCACACCCACAAACTCAAATAAAATCCACTTTCAAATCTCACACTCAAAAATTCAAAAAAAAAATGTTGATCCAATTTTTAATTTTGAGCTCCATATTCTTCATGGAAGCTCACTCTTCTCCATCAAATGTACAAACTCTTAATGTAAAAGCAACAACAACAGAAGATAGTGGTATTTATAAATTCAACCCCCAACTTCCTCCAAAATCACTAACTGCGTCCAAAAGATTCGAAGGCTCGTCGGATCTGGTCAAGCTCCGGTACCACATGGGCCCGGTCCTCTCATCTCCGATCAACATTTACCTCATTTGGTACGGCAACTGGTTGCCGACGAGTCAGCTGCTAATCAAAGACTTTCTCCTCTCGATTTCGACGTTTAATCACCGTGCGGCGCCCTCGCCCTCCGTCTCCGAGTGGTGGAGGACTGTATCTTTGTACACTGACCAAACAGGTATTGAATTGTCGTCTCTATAAAAGCTCGAGTTCGTAGGGAAGTATTGACTTTTATTACTGATTTATATATATCCAATACGTCCCTCACGTGCGGCCTTTAAATATTTTTGTGACGCCTGTCATGGGGAGAGGATTGACATTTATTATTGATTTTTATATAAGCTAAATTTTCCTCCGTATGTCCTGTAAATGTTTTTGTTACGCTTGCCATGTGACCATGGATCAAAATTTTTACATGTTTCCTTGAAAATTATCGAAACATTGTGTTCCTGATTTTGTGGAAACGAAACATACAATTAACTTTTTTAATTTCATTACAACAACAATTTTTAAAATTTTCTGAAACATGTCAGAAAAATGACTAAACATTTCTAATATCTAAAAAATCAAAACATACTTTGCGAAACTTTGATCTGTGCATATGATATTGTTTCGATAAGTGAGTGGCTATGTAATTTGAACTTAAAACCTCTTCTTTGACCTGAGTTCTGATATTGTATTAAATTGTCGTTTCTCTAATAGCTCAAATTTTATAGTAGAGATGAGTATTGACATTTATTAATTTGTATATAATCTCCAACGGACAGGCGCAAACATCTCTCGATCGATCCTAATAGCCGGCGAGTACCACGACCACCTATACTCGCACGGCAAGGATCTGAACCGGCTGTCGATACAGGACGTGATCGCGAACGCCGTTAGATCCAAGCCGTTCAATGTGGATCACAAGAAGGGCATTTATCTGGTGCTGACGGCGACGGACGTGACGATGCAGGACTTTTGTAGGGCGGTTTGCGGGTTTCATTATTTTACGTTCCCGTCGATGGTGGGGTACACTTTGCCGTACGCCTGGGTGGGTAATTCGGGCAAGCAGTGCCCGGAAGTTTGTGCGTACCCGTTCGCTGTCCCGGGGTACATGGGAGGTGGTGGTCCAGGTAAAACTAATTAATAGTAGTGTCTCTATGTCTATAAACTTTTGAATTTATTAATAATTAGTAGAGATGTTAGGTGTTTATATTAACATTTTTGGTTGAGGTGTAGTGATACCAATTTTGTAAAAATAAATTACGAAAAAGGTATTCTGATTTTTTGGGTATTTATTTCATTGAAATGAAATTGAAAATATTTAGATTGATTAAAATATTGGTTTTAGAGTGTGTTTTGATCCGCAAACGACTTTGGGATCATTTTCCAAGAATCAATTAACAAGCTTAGTATTGGAATGGGATAATTAAAATGGAATTGAAAAATATTTCCATGTTTAGATCATTGTACTTCATGGGTGGTTACTAAACTAGTTTTTACAAAATCTAAGTTTTAGTGAAAAGTCTTAATAGGTAATAGGTTTGAGTGTAATAAGTTTGAGTGAAAAGTCTTAGCACGTGACATGTAATATCAAAAAGATATAGTTGTCTTACAAATGTTCATTATTGATCGAAAAAAATATTTAGTAAGATATATATATATATATAAAATTTGTAAAACTATTTTGAACATTCAACTAATTAAAGTGTACTTTAAATTTAAAATTTTGATACATAGCACAGTTTCTTAATAAATAAAGGTGACAATAAAACTTGGAGGACCATACTTTTTACCTCTCTAACATTAAATTGTTGTCTAATTTATAAATTTAAAGTTATATCACACATTAATATTTAATTTAAAAACTTTCCAATGTTAACAGGTGCATTGAGACCTCCTAACGGCGACGTTGGAGTTGACGGAATGATAAGTGTCATAGCCCACGAGCTAGCCGAACTGTCGTCAAATCCGTTAGTCAACGCCTGGTACGCCGGCGAGGACCCCACAGCTCCGACGGAGATCGGAGACTTGTGCGAGGGACTGTACGGCACCGGCGGCGGCGGAGGGTATATCGGTCAAGTGATGAGAGACAAAGGTGGAAGAACGTACAATTTGAACGGCAGAAGAGGGAGAAAGTATTTGGTGCAGTGGATATGGAGCCCTGTGCTCAAAGCTTGTGCTGGTCCCAATGCACTAGATTAAAACCCTTTTGTAATAAAAAATATCATATTTTTGTTTTTTTTTTATTTTGGGTTTTTGAAATCTCTATATCTTGAGATTTGGATAATTATTTTATTTTATTTTAGTTTAATATTTGTTGTAGGATCGATGTAGGTGTATATCCTATTATTTTTTATAATATAGAAGATTAAGTTTTCAGAAGTTGTTAGATTTTGTACTTGAGTATTTGTTAATTATTGTGTCAGTTGATTAGGAAGATCTTTTTATATTGGGAGAATTATGCAAACACCCCTGAGGTGTGGACTAATTGCCGGAACACCTCCTCAAATTTGGAAAAGTATACTTACACCCCTTGTAGTCAACTTTTTTTTGAAATATTTTAAAGTTGAATGCATAAATCACACCTCCTCATTATTCTGTAGGATAACTATGTTTGAAAAATGAAATAACCTAAAAATTAAGGGTATTCTTGAAAGTTCTAGTAAATTGTTCGCCACACTGTTTTTTTCTCTTTTAATTTAGTTGTAAGATTGTCGATGACACTACAAATGTTTTTTTGTGATGAGATACATAATATGGAGTGACTTGTGTAATATCTCAAACCTGAAGGGTGTTCATGTGAATAATTTATACCTTAAGGAGTGTTTGTGTAATTAACCCTTTAAATTTTGAATTGTGAAATAAACGACATTAACGCTTTTGCCAGTGTTTGGTGGGAGAAAGTACTAAAAAGAGAAAAGACAACACGCTTCTGCTTTTAATGAATATAGTAATTATTTGCACCGCTTTTTTTACTTTTTATTATTTAATTAGGCAGGAAGCTTTTTCTACAGAAGAGACAATCCCAACATTTTTCTATATTTTATTAGTTTATCATTCTTTAAACTAATAGATTATTGCTAAATACGTACTGACACACTGATCTTTGTTTGACGACGACAAGATGTAATATTAAACTCTTGTCAGATTGTCTTTTATAGTAATAATAACTTGATTTGATGTACGACGATGTGATCCTCAATTTGTCAAACTAGGGTGTTCAAAATTCAAAGACAAGGGAAAATTGTGATTGAGAATTTCCATCCGTGACATTTTGGATTTAATTATAATAAAACATGAGATTCTATTATATGTTCCAAAAATTCATAAAGATTATTCTTGTACTTGATTTATATGGAAGTCAAACTAATTGACATGAAACTTAAACACTTATATGAAGATGTTATGTTCAAACGAAACCATTGTTCGACTCGACGTGATGCCTGTTAACTTCAAGAGCATATTCTAATCAATTGGATTTACAAAGTTGATTGTTGTTTTGTTCTATGAAATTGAAAAAAGAGACACTTCCATATTTTTCAAGGAAATATTTTATCACTGATTTCTCTCTATACTTTAGTTCCATATACAATATGCATTTATGAAAAAGCAAATTAAGCAGCTAACAACAGTTATCTCTAACAAAAAAGCAAGAAACAATACAATAGCACGCTCCAAAACAAGAATGTAATAAAATATCTAAGCGAAATTAATTGGATGGTATCACTCCAAAAAGATAATAATAATAATGGTTCATTATGAGAATAGAAAAAAAATAAAATTGGGTGTTGCTGTTGGGATGGGATGGAAAAGAAGGCATAAATGATGATCAGTACAGCTGGGTAAAAAGTGGTTATATTGACCTAAGGAATTGGGTTGTTGCAAGATATAAATATACTTAAGGACACTTTAATTACGTTGATATATAGTCCTTCAAATTTGTCCTAATCACGAAATCTTCTTACTGTTTGCATGCTTTCACAAGACATACATACAGGTACAGTTATATTTTGTTTTCAATACCATGGCTAAAAATGATTTGACAAAATTCATATAAATCAGAATCGCGTATGGTGATGTTTTGAATTTTTATGTGGGCCCATAGTAGGTTTTGAATTCTATGCTTGAATTTTTGTTCGTGTAACTCTTAAAACAATACGTGAAGTTTCTAGAATAACACTAAATATAAGGGGATGAAGATGAAATTATCCCTTAATACTATTACTAGGTAGCATATATATATATATATATATATGTTCAAATTTTGTGAGGAACAGCTAAGGGAGATGAAGAGGGACCCTCCAGTACTCAAATTGATGCTCTTGGCAATTTGAAAAAGGACTAACGCCACTCCACATAGACTTGCTGTACTGTATAGCACCGCACTTGATGGAGCACTCAATGGACGGTGCTAAAGTTGTTGGTTTCAATGCTCTGAAAAATATCTTGAAAACTGGTCATCTATTGTGGATAAAAGTTCATGATTTTTTTTTTTTTTTTGTATGTTATTCAAGATTGTATTAAAGAATAAATTATGGGTTACAAAACTTAATCTTTATGATGCATGCTTTTTTTAGTTTGAAATCTAAGTACTCTTTGGTACATTGTTGAATAGGGGGCGGTTACCTTCATTTTTAGCATGTGAGAAGTAGTTACATGAGAGCATCTAGAACCTTCCTAAAAAAGTGTAAAGTGACGGTCGAAACTAACTCCCATGCTTTTTTTTTTTTTTTTTTTTTTATATATACTGTGGGAAGCTATATGATGCTAGTTGGGTAAATTCTTAGACTATACCATAGCATGAAAACGTCAACCAGACGAAATTTAGTATGAAAGACACATATGTGGAAAGTATAGAATCAAGTCTTTCTTTGAAGATTAAATCATAGACTATGAGAAAAATTCCACCTATTTGACCAACTCAATCACTTTTACTTGCATATCTAAATAATGTAAGTTGTAGACGAGACACAGGAGACATGCAAGGTCGTTGAAAAATATCCAGATAAAAGCTTATATTAAACTTTAATACATAATAAAAAGAATATACCCGTTGTACTTTTATTAATATCTTCCAAGAATTTTGTGTGGTTTGTGGACCTTGGGACTGATGTAGAAATGGTCCAATTATGTTTAATTTCCTTCACCACTCCACATGGAACTGTAAATGAAGAACTCAATTCATCTCTCTTTATTATTATATACACCAATGACACGTGAAATTAATATTTCATTGCATTAAATAGTTTATACTATAAAGATTAAGAGCACATCATCTTATAATTTTTACAAAAACTTTCTTTTGTTGTGTGACAAATACAATACACGTAAAAATTATACTTTTATATCATTAAAGTCCCAAAATAAGATTGTGTACTAGATAAATTTTGGAACAAAATGTTGTAACTTACGAATAATGTCAGTCGAACAAATCGCACGACACAAATCTGATGAGAATATGTGTGTTTTCTTCGATTAGTTCTATAAGGAGTTGAAAGTTGAAGGATTTTTCATTTCGAGTCACATCAACTATCTATAAGGCTATGTAGATATAATATTTCAAAATCAATGGCTAAAGTTACCAGATATTTCATGTGATACTCACCTTAATTTGTGCCAAGTAGTTCACATGATTGGAAAATTGAATTTGTTTTTAAAGAAAATGGAACGAAAAGAACCATTTTTTGTGAACAATATTTAAGCACGTATAATTTGATAAAACTTAAGCTTCACATGAATGTTACAATACTTAAAAAAGAGTAAGATCGACTCGCAAACTTTTGCACCTCGGCTAAACAAAGTTAAAATAAAATGATTTGTTATCCTCACAATTATATGTATCTTGATTTAAGTTAAAAAATGATTAACAATGAGAACAAGACCCCACTATAAAAGAAAAAAAAAAAAAGAAGAAGAAAAAACTCAGTACACAATTTTCAAAAAAGTCTACTTCGACGATAAATTGCATGGCGAGAGAGTGCCAAGTGCCTACAGATGTCGGCCGGCAGTTTGAATTGCAGTTAAAGAAAGTGACAAATATCTTTTTCTTGCAACTGATTGTCATTTATTGCTTATAAGTTTACCAGATATTTTGAGGTTAGATATTTTTAGCATGTGCAATTGTGCATGTGTATGTGCGAGGACTATGTAAAATTAATATTATTGCAATAGTAGTATCTAATCATACAAGCGCGCTACATATATAACGTACAAGTTTCAACAAATACTATGAGAGTGTATAAGAATTGTAAAATAACAATTCACCAGCTAGGGATCGAAATTTTGGTTTGGACCCGCAAAATATTGGAAAGAATTTATAATTGTTTTAAACGTTTTGGCAAATTTAGAAAATTTCACAAAGCTAGTTGTGAAAATGTCAAAAATACTTCTACTCATTTCAATATAGACAAAGACAGAAACATATAGAAATTTGAATCTCTTCCCAATTCACTCGTGATAATAGTAACGACAATAAATGAGATCAAGGATACACCAGATTAGAAAGTAAAATTTATGACTAATATAAAAGAAAGTGTAATCAACAATTGTGATTAAAATATTTCTCTAAATTATAGGAAATAACTTTCCCATAATCCCATCACACCTCACCGTACAATAGTTGCACGAAATAATTTCTCCTCGACGGGATTCGAGCAGATTAGGTTATGTGAGAATTCAAATAAGCAAATTGCATAGATAGGAAAGTGCAAAAGATTCTCCTCATGTAATGTGTACCTGTAATACAAATTCTCTCACCGGCTCACCCTCTTTATTTTGTGGAAATAAGACATGTATTGAGTATACAAGCATATGTTATACTTATAAAAATAGTACAAAGTATAAGATAAATATGATAGAGAAGATAAGCAACTAATCTTAAAGTTGGGCTGGCTTATCTTTTAAGTAACTGGATCGGATAAAGCCCAGTTATTCTGGAGCTACTTGGATATTAATAGTTGGGCCATAAGATCTCTTGGAACAGTCTAGCATTGTTCAGACAAACCTGAGTACAAGAATCTGGGCCAAACGTCATCTGGTACGGGCCGAAGGTTCCAACTGAATTTAGGGTCAGTTTTATGCAATTTAATGTTTTCAATCTAGCTGCACAAATTATATTAATGTCCAACTTTTTGCCCTACAATTGTATAATCAAATGTACCGTATCACTTAAACTTAAAAAAAAATGTATAGTATCACCGGGCAATTAACAATATATATATATATATATATATATATATATATATATATATATATATATATATATATATATTCATTATAGTTTTCCTAATTATCTTGTTGACTACAATTTACACACTTACTAACACGTAAAAATGACCGGACAATCCACATGGAGCGAGCACGATAACATGTTACAATCGAGATTAAGGTTAAATATAATTTCTAAATTTTAAGCTACAAATTCTTTATAGTTTATCCCAACAGTGTATTTACACAAATAATCAATTTGAGTACGTATGCTACCTCATCGTGCAACCACTATACATGCTAATCTCACCGAGTGATGCATGGGAGGCGGGATTTGACAAAGTAGTGCTAGCTAGCACGTGTTGAAGAGTGAGCAAAAATTGCATGAAATATCTGTGACAAGTGTAGTTTCGCTTGACACGTTCTAGCCATGCGTGCCAATTCTATCTCATCCCTAAATTCAAGCACCATGCATATATATAAAGACATAACCCGATCACAAAAAAATCAAAGTTTGAAGTAAAATAAATCTATATAATTAATCAGTTGAAACCAATGGCGGATATAAGAGGTAGAGGTTCGGCATGTGATGACAGGTGCGGTTGTCCTTCGCCCTGCCCTGGCGGCGTAGCTTGCAGGTAATAATAATATATATGCTCCATAACACTCGACAGTACGTACACTTGTTTAAATAATTCAACTATTAACTTAAGGGGTTGATTTTATAGTCTAGAGTAGAATATCATATTTTCTAATTATAAACTCATTTAGCAACATAAATTATTTTTATTATTTATAAGCTCACTAAATACAATACACTAATAGCATGCTGCTATTTGAATTTACTTAATAAAATGTAGTTGTAAAGTGAATGAAATAATATTTAATTGTAGGTGCACCTCGAGCGGAGGAGGGGACATGACGTCGGAGCACAAGCAGTGCTCGTGCGGCGAACACTGCGGGTGCAATCCGTGTACGTGTTCGAGGTCCGAAGCTGCGAGTGGCCATGGCACGGGCAAGGCTTTTTGCAAGTGTGGCACTGGATGTACCTGCCCTACGTGCTCCGCTTAATCATTCCACTAGCTATATTATCGTTATTATGATCAATAAGTATCTGTGGTCTTGTGTAATATTGTAGGGGTACTGAGCTAGCTAGCTAGCAATAAGGGTGTGCTGTTTTCTACATATATATGGTGTTGTTCGTATGTATGAATATGAATTTGTTTGAGGAGGAGTTGAAATTTGTACGTTTCGTTAGCTAATCTTTGTTCTCGCTTTGTGCATGATGATGAATGGATTTGTGTAATATTCGACTATATATATATAGAAGAAACTGATTTTGGTGAGTTGCAGAATATAAGTGATCAAAGCAAAAGTAAGTAGAAGATATGAGAGAAAACGGGGGCAAATTATTACGAAGATAAAAAATAAACCGATAACAAATATAATGAAAATGCAATACGTACGTATATTTGAGCTTTAAAGCAACTAGAAACAACAAAATTCACTCGTATTCCGAACAACAATAATATTTACCTTAAATTCTGAAGTTCTATTTTACGTTCAGGTTTGATTTGCATGAACTTTAATTTAGTAGAGTGTGGAGTATAATATTTTTAAAACTAAAGAAATAGTTGGCTGCTATTGTATTACTAAAAAGTCATATTCAAAAGTGTTGCAGGGCCTTTTTTAGTACACTATAATATGCTTTTAATTAAGTAATTTGTAACTTGTTTGTGAAAGATAGCCAGTTAAAAATTCCGTAATCCTGCTGAAAACACACTTTTGTATCCTTTTATCAGCTGCAGGTTTTCAACTGTTACTAAATGCACAAGTAACAGTTACTCGTGGAGCGCTTAATAGTTGGTGACTCGTTCCAATGAAACAATCTAAAAGCTTAAGCGTCTCAAAACTTAAAATCTAATTATATATACTTTCCAAGTAAAGATTGCAAGTTCTCTATAATCGCATCCTCACTGCACCATGTCATTGCAGTAGCATGAAAATAATTCATGGCTAGTAGTACAATATATAATTTCCCAGCACATCAAATTATTAGCAGTAAATGCATCTCCAAATGTGATCCTGGTTAATCTGCACTTCTTTCTTTCTGAATATGATATGTTATCGTCCTTTCTTTCCACACATCTTTCTCTAAATTCTTTTCGTAGAAGCATACTTCACCACTTTCTCGCAACACCACTGCGGACGTGCTCCTTGTGCCATATCGCCCCTACCAATCATAGATAAATAACCGATATTTATACATAAGCGGAGCTGGAATTCATGCGAGTATGTGCGCGAAGATCTGATGATAAGCTGCGATTACCTGAGGTGTGTCTGCTTCGATGAAAATGGCACTCAGATGGTATTCAAATTCAGGAGGATAAATGTGAGGCAGCTTGCTTTCATCGTCTTTGGTAGTGTCCTTCATCAGGTTTTCGGTTATTTCTTTCAGTGAAATATCAGTTTCACCGCATTTGTTCATAACGGTCTCAAAACTACTTCGCAACCTTTGAGCCTGCAAATGAAACAAAAAGCAATAATGTGCTTGCGCCATTTTCTTCTTTAAAGATTTTTCAAAAGACAAAATGAATTACAACCAAAGAAGGGACACATGAGATGAAAATATGAATAGCAGCATCTACCCAAAATGCAACACATCAAATAAATATTTTACGTTATTCTTCCATATTTTATGTCTTGGGTTGTATCTACCACAGGATATTGCCCAGTGAGACATGGAGAGATATTCGATCAAAATGACTTAGTCCATATAAGTATCACAGTTCCTAAATTGCTCAAGGGTTTGAAAGACATGCCCTCTTCAATAGCATGTAACTTTTTCACTAGCATCCATCATATCACACGACAGTCTCAGCTTATATATTCTCGTGGCAGATACATAGAAATTCATAAATATAGTTTTACATTTGAGGGCTCCAAGAGAACATTATGGGTGATGCTTCAAGCAGATGAGCATGTTGCTCATCACAAACCTAGCCCATACTGTAGTATCGTTTAATCCAGCTAACTTCTAGACCTCAGAACATTGACTGCCCATTCAAACTACTCAACTATATGCTCATTCTTTGACAGCCAAATCCTCTGATCTTGCTAAAACTCAGCACTCTGGTTATAGCAACGTTCCCTTTAATTATCAATCTATCATATGCACTGATGATGGAAATTGATAGTAATTTCAAATGTTTTTGCCTGCCTACTGTTCTCACCTTAGCTAAGACTTGAAAGAGTCATCTTTACAATATGAAGGTCAATGGACAACTCAAGGAATAAATCATAGTATTTTGATTCACTTTCAAATGTCAAAATTTAACAGATCCAGTTAGATTTTCATGAGGACTAATAAGTGTCCACTCACCGCAAATTCCCTAGACAAAATATTAGAACTGACAACCACAATAAGCCGCAGACTACGAAACACTCAGGCTGTTTTGGGTTCAATAACAAGAACAGATGATTGGCATCAAATGCACACATAAGTGTAAATATGATATGATATCTGACCTTAGGCCATGGAGTGTCCAGTTTCGCGTTGGACAGCACATGAATACCAGGTGAAACTTCTTTGATAGTCATACCATCATCTTTCGGTCTGTTTGTTATGTAAAACATCGTCATAGAGCAAAGATCAGCGACTATAAGATTGAATCCATTGTATTGGACTGCTTCTCCTACAAGTTCCTCAGCGAATTCTTTGGGACTTTTCTCACTCTGCAAGACATCCACAGCACACGTTAGAATAGGTAGCAGTACAGCTTTAGAAACCTCAATTCCCCAAAGAACTAGAAAACATAACTCTGCATTAAGTAAACGAGTGAAGTTGAATTCAAACGATGGTCTTCTATTCAAAGTGGAAAAGAGTAACGATTACGAAAATGAGTGACTGAACTAGAACTACCTTTAAGAAGCGAACAGGGAGATTTCCCCTGCTGCTAACGACTTGTGAACTCGATCGGATTTCCCTCACATTCGTCAGAAAAGCAACCCTTCCGTTCTTGGCAGAAGCCAACCAAGTACCGCCCGCCTCCCCATCTCTTCCGCCCAGTATTTCACCGTCGTCCCACCATCCCAAAGGCGCCGTTGGCCTGTGTCATTAAAACCAAATGCTCACTACAAAAATTTCTAAAGCGTCTCCGATATCAAAATGTTTCCTTTTGCCACCTAGTAGTAAACCAAACTTGCAGATGTCTCTTGAGATCATTGCAACTAAGTACCTACGACGATTCTATTCGCGAAAAGCTATCCAAAACTCGTAAAACAAAAATAAATAATATTTAGCTGACCGAAACATACATGGAAAACCGAAACTTCAGCTCATGACTACAAATTAAAAATTTGAGTACCCCTACCAAAATTCAGCCAAATTCACTGTCAATAATAATAATAAGAGAATATGAAGTGTTTTTTGAAACATACCGATCGTGATATTCGTCTCTGTTGAGCAATAGGAGAAAAGGATAGAGCGGGTGAGATTTCCATATGAACACCGATATGCACATTATTTTTCACTTCGATTCCAATTCTTTTTTACTATAATTTAAAAATAAAAAATTCAGATTGAAATCGGAGAGATTGATACAACAATTTGAACAGAATCTTCACGTAGCCGCTTTTCGACACGATTCTCCGACCTTAAACCTCTTTTGTATGCAAATTGCTATAAGTAGTAACTACTCTTTGAGCTGCTACTTAATGAATTGTGAATTTGTCATCGTTTGCGGATAAAAATCTTATATAATAATTCAAATTGCTTTTTTTTTTTACGTGTCGAAAACATATTAGAAACATTTCGTAACCTTTTAACAGGTTTTCTGACACGTTTCTTAGCGTTTAGAAAAGTTCTTAAAAATTGTAGCTATAATTGAACTTTCAAAGCAAAAAGTTTCGATTGTTTTCGAAAAAATTAATAAAATTTTGTTCTGTAGTTGTGCGTCAAAGTTTCGGTTTAGTAGAATGTTTTAAGCCCTTTAAAAATGTCATTCAATTGCTTAAAAGTTAAAACTTAAAATCATTTTTTTATATGTTTTCTATAGCTCCGAAATGCATCGTAATTGTTTAAAACTGTATAAGAGAATAGCTCTAGAGTAAACCTCAAGATATATGCAAGTAGCTGGAGAAAAAATACTATCGTGCTTTACATCATGTAATAAATTACGATTATAGATCTAAAGATTCAACTTAAGAAATAAAACACTGCCCTTTATCGTGGTAGATAACTTTAAATCCCATGTGTCGAGTTTTGACATACACACTCAAGAGTCAAGACAACTATGCAGTTTAATTGTATCTAAATGGTATGGCGTTGCAATTGGGAATAGGAACATAATACAATAGTGATACACACAAAGGGTGCCAAATTGTGATTTGAGTACTACGTTACCTATAAGCAAATTTTCAACCAAAACTTAAACCACAAAACTTTCGGATGCCTATTTCTACAGCAAACTGTAAGTGAATCTTACAAGTTATCAGTTACATAATTCAATAGACACAGAACAAAGAAGCATGTGTTAATTTACTGATAATCATCTCATGCCTTAACTTCTTTCATAATCTCATTTGAACTCTGCAATCTCAAAAGCTCGAGCAGTTCCGTCAACTGAAACGGAAACTAGGAAATCTCCATTGCAAGATGAAGCAATAGACTGAATGGGATCAGAGTGTCCACTTAATATCTTTACACAATCTCCAGAGAGACAATCCCATATCCGTACTTTGCCATCAACGCAGCCAGTCGCTATGTACCTAGAACCCGCCAGCCAGAGCAATGATGTGACCCCCTCCTGCCAAAGGAATTGCAATAAGTATTCTTTCTACAAGTTTATACATAGCATGCATCAATATTATATGATAAGTCCAAAATGTAAGATGCAATCATTGAAAGGGGCACGTGTAAAACAAACAGTGATTTTCGCATCACCTGTTAGTATAAGCCATCATGCAAAAGCAGAGAGTTGAAAGATTCCGGAAAAAACATTAATCAAGATTTGTCATATTGATGGCTGAGTTCTCACTTTATTTGAATTTTTACAAATTTCTTTCAAGAAGCATTGTGCAAGTATAACACTACATTAGCATATAATACAATTCAGCACCCATTCAAGCTTAATCAGATCATGAATGTCCAACACAAAGCCGAGCCAACGAAGTGTCTCCACGTTCTTGTCATCCTCCACAAAATTCCAGATAAAGAAAAAAACTAGATCGATTAATTTACCAGACCCAGAAAATTGAATCAAACTGTCAAATAGAAGTGCACCCTTTTCTTCCTGGTCCTTCTGTAATCCTCATGAAAACAAAGATTGCTTGCCCGCTATACTTTCTTCAGGAAAAGGAGATATTGAAAAATCCACGTACCTCGTGATCACATGTGCACCTAGGATCTGATTGCTGTGAATCCCAGATCAAAAGCTTCTTATCCATGCCTGCTGTTGCAGCCCTCCAATAATCCCGACGAGAGCTACAGAGTGATATTACACCAACTAGGATCAGAATCATGAAGAAAAAACTTTAACATTCTACTCATAAAAGAATACGCCCAAAAACATTCGGTATCCACATTTCTACGTATCTAACTTTCTTCCTATTGCAACAGAAAAGTACAAAGGGGCAGGTCAAACCTTGCTTCAAAAACAGCACATTCAACGGAATCTGAATGAGCACTTAGAGAAGTGACAACCTGTAGATTGGGACATTACAAAATCATTCCTTAGCAAGAACTGTTCTTTTTTCTTTTCCAGTGGCAAGAGTATAAAAGCTCCATAGTACAATAACGTGGGATGCAAAGTACAAATGAAAGAAAAATAATGGAAATGTACCCTTCCAGTTGAAATATTAACAACATGAACAGAACCATCACTAGAACCAGTAAGTGCAAGACTAGAGTCAGAAGTGATAGCCAAGCACGTGAGTCCTTCAGTATGATAAGGATGACCTATGTAGTATAAAATACAATTTATCAGTGGTGAAAATAACATTATTTAGAAAAACACATCAGATCTAGATCAAATGGAGCAAGTCAAGCCACCTAACACAAGAGAACAGTCGAACCACCTAACTTAACAGAAGTAAAGATAATTGCTCAGTAAGATAACTAATTAATAAAATATTTGAGACTAAGCTATGAATGCAATTCTCTAGAAAAATCTCGTCATATGTTGTGATTCACACAGCACAATCAAGAATATCCTGTTCATCACACTAATTATTTTAGTGCACATAGCTGAAATTGTGTAATGGAGGTCATCTAGGGGATCAAACATTATGAAGTCAACAAGACCTGGATAGGCTTGTTCGAGAAAGGTTATTTGATAGAGTTCATGCACAAAACATTAAATAAAATATATATTTACGAAAATATGCAATATTTTTCTTATCATATGACATATCAGCACAAAGGTATGATGATGCTAGTAATGTGTTAAGAGAGTGACTGATCCACTAAATGCAACAGAAACTTTGTCAACAGGAGCATACAGGAAAATGCTGAACAATAAAAGCTTAAAAGTTAAAACCTACCACTTATAACATGGATAGTTTCTGCGGTTCTAGGGTTCCAAATTCTCATTGTTGAATCATCAGAACCGCTACAAATTGTTTTACCTTCAACAGACAGAAACCATAAGTAAATAATAGTTCTGCAAGATATCATAAACACCAAAATGAAGACCATCAATTCACACCGAAGTACGTACCATCAGGTGTGAAGTCGCCACAGGTTACACTACTTGCATGACCTGAGAAAACATTCAGATAAGTTGCCGTATCAGCATTCCACATCCAAATGGAGGAATCCTCTGAACCTGCTAAGATCAAATGTCCTCTGGGATGCCACCTGACCCACTGAAAAAACACTGTTTAGACAGCATAAAGGACCAGAAAATTGACCAACATTACTTCTTATATACCTCAATGCCCCCTGCAGGACCATCAAGTGTGCATCTTAAACCTCCAGTAGCTATGTCCCACACTTTGACAACACCATCCAAGCTTCCAGATGCAAGCAATTGGCCATCTGAACTAAATGACAAACTGGAAACAGAGTCCTGGTGACCTGCACCAGTAAGTTCCAGAAGATGACTCCAGCGATGTCATGACAGATATTGAGCTAGGTGTCTTCAGTTAAAAAGCTAGGTGCACGATATTGATTGAATCATTTCATAGGTGATTTAGTACATCTAGAATGATTGCTCATATTGTAGAGGACTTCTACTCTCTACTCTCTACTCTCTACTCTCAAAGTAAAACAAGATGAATGATAATAATAATACTAATGTTCTTTTCCTTCTTCATATCACCAACGTTATCATTGTTGTCACTGTTCCTAGTACTTATGTCACTAACCATCCTATGCTTGTCATATCAGCACATAAAAAAGCTCTTATAGGTTAAGTAGCTTTAGAGAGAAACAATTCATTTGAATAATGCAAAAAAAAAGTGCATAAATAGGAAAGAACTTTTTATTCCACTTTCAATAAAATTACACAGGTCATCCGAATTTACACACAAGCCTTTGGCATCACATCTCCCCAAACGTGATTCACTTCTATGTTCTTGTTTCTCAACTCCATGAGACAAACTAGTAAGAAATGCTAAATATATGTAAACTTTTGCAATATTCAATATTGAACTCAAACAAGCATTATGATTTCACCAATTAAGCTTCAAAAAGAATGAACTAAAACAACACATACCTTGTAATTCAAAAGCCCAATCTCCCGTGTTAATCTTCCATAAGAATCCTTTATCATCGCCACCTCCAGTCGCCACTAATGTAGGATCAGTGGGACTACAGGCAGCAGTGTACAGCTCACCTATATTCAAAAGCAATTACACGAGCAACTTTTTGGTATTAAAGTCCTACACCAATTTGCAGGATTAACATGCGAAGTGGAACAGCAACAAAAACAAAAATCATAAGCACAAGTGACAGAATAAAGCAAGCGTACATTGCTTCTAAGCCTAGACAGAATACAAAAAGAAAAAACAAATATTCAAAACTGGGAGTCCATCACCCCCAACTTAGCCTCTTTGCCAATGTGTATTAGACGACGTCCTTTTCAGTTCCAAAATCTACGAGTTATAATTTGCTTCAAAACACAGAGCCTCTGTGATAAATCAAAGTAAACATCATTTGGACCAAAAATGGGACAGTCACTCCCCCCAATTCCCATGGACTTTCAAAATAAATACTCTTTGATTCCATATTCCAATCGCACCCTACTCCACCGAAGACATTATTCTATTAAACGGCCAAACCACGAGGGCACTACCCATCAACAGCCCATCATACATAGGATAACAACCGAGAACAAATCAACTCTTATGATCTTTCTGGGACTTTCACTGCATACAGTGAAAAAATGGATAAACAACCTACTGAGCTCCACTGTAGTTCATGCAGGAACTAGTTTGTTTAAGTTTTTCTCTATATACTAAAGAGGTGTAAGCATGAACATTTAGAGTGAGAGAAGTCAGTGTCCTTTTAGTGTAACAAATGAGAGTTATACAAAGAGATAATTTCAATTTCTGAGACAAACAATTGCTGGTACAAGAAGTCACATAATGGATAAGAAATCTATTAAAAATAAACATTTAAAAACATCTATTTTGGATTAGTACAGAAAAGTGGTTATTCCAAGGAGAATCTGGATTAGAAAGGGAAGCATTGAACTTCATATTTTCATGACCTCAACTGGGTCTATGAACCATATGAAGCTTGAACAAAAATGAAGAGCTACAGAATTTAATACCATGGCCCAATTCAACAAAAGCAGATTTAGCTAACTTCATGCGTCTCAAGCTATATTTTTTATATTTAGCTAGGCCATGTAATCCACTCATAAATGAGCAAATAAAAAAATTGAATTACTTCATTTTCTATTCCAAGAGTAGCACATATAGGTCTATCTGGCGAACTAAGGTTAAATGTTATCCTTATAGTGGTTTCCAGCATTATCAGACTATCAACATATCCAAGTTAATGTGGCATCAAATGTGTGAAATAACGCTAATCAATTCTATATTCTATCCTCACATAGTCAAAGCAAGTGAACTCCAAAGCTAGTTGAAAATGTACATGTACAGTGCATACGTGTCATATACTCATCAATTTCACCAGTGTTTTTCTCTCCTTAGGTCCATCTCAAAAGATTAAATACCACGCCCTGTATTTTCCTTTTTCCTCCTTCAGTATCAGCACACACTAAAGAATACATTGTCTTTCATTTTCTCTTTCCTCTTTCAGTAACACCACATATTAAATAATTAATTAGTATATTCAAATCATTTTGCACAACTTCTAGACTGAGATAGCATGATAGTTGATATGCGTTCAAATAATATAATAATATCCAGCGACAAAGGGGAAATGGAAAGACAAATAGAATGGCATACCCGTATGACCCGTAAAAATATGTACTGAATCGTCAACCCCATCTGCAATCATCAAAGTATACCAAAATAAGGAAAATGAAACAACTTCATTTCCCTATGCTAATCCATAGAAATACTTCATTTCAATTACACCAGCATAAGAAACACGATAAATCAACATGCAATTTAAAACTTTCAATGTTATAGAAACATACGAAACGGAATAAATTCACCGACCCCACGATGAAAATACAAACTTCTAGAATTTAAGTAACTCAAAGGCTCTCAAATTCTCCCTTTCATAGACTGGTAATGCAATGCTTGCACCAACTGATGTTTAGGATGCATAATTTCGCGACATGTTATTGGTTTCAGAATGTGGTAACCCCGCAAGAACACGTACATCAAGTACATCGATTTCTAAAGTGAAAAGGAGCTCTAACTCTATCAGACATAGTGCACTCACATTAGGTGTATTCCCGGTTTTTCTTTAATCAATTTACCGCGAATACAAATAAAAGACATCACAAAAAGAACCTTCCCATACAAACTCCTAGATATATCCGGTGTTTTGACTTTTGAAGTAGGTATCATCACTATAACCAGGTCAAGAAGAGCTCAGAATCTTCAATAAGTTAATCTTCTACTAACGCGGACTTAATTAAGTAAGAAACAGTCGGTATACAAATTATACGATGCATATGTCATTGGAACCATACATACTTGCAGAAATAACTTATAGATATCATTATATTTTAACAAATTAAAATTCTAGTTACAGCATCATACGCACCTAAAACTTCTTCTCCGTCTTCCTCATCTGCCTCCGGTAATTCTGAAGCCATTAAACAAACACGTTGAACGCACAGTACAAAAACACAACATAAACCTCATATAAACTACTGTCAAATTAAACACACACACACACACCTTCTTCATCAACATCATACTCGTTGATGATATCAGTTTCATCTATAAACACCTCCTCCGCGTTATCATCCGCATCGTTCGCGTGGCTTGGAGATTGAGCATTCATTTTCTGAAGAAAACAAAAACAAAATCAACAAAACCGAACAAAATTGAATCATCGGCGAAAAATTAACCGCACAAATTGAAAGATTAATGAATCGACAGTATGTATACACTTACTCCTGCGATTTTGCGGATGATTGAGCTCGATTTGCTGTTCGAATTGGAGGGAACAGAGACGAGGAGCAAGGGTTTTAGCTCTGCGGATGGTTTAATTAGGTTTGAATCTTTTTTTGAGGTTTTGGCAATTTAGCCCTGTTATATAATATTGGCAAATTAGCCCCTGTATTAAAATAAGTAGTCGAATAAGCCCCTTCAGGCCACGTTTTTTTTGTTAAATAGAATTCATTAAAATAGGAGAGCTACATTCGGGTAGCCACGGTCACAAAAAGACTGAGTTCGGGAGTACATTGAAAGGAACAAAAGCAGAAAAACCATTCTCCTTAGCCCAGGCTGCCAAAAAATGCGTCGGGACATTACAATGTCTGGGAACATGTTTAAATTTCCATTTCGGCCAGTCCTTTATAACGAGTTATATAATATATCCATTTTTTTAAGGGAAAAAGAAAGATCATTAAAGTATTATGGTTTAAAGAAATACAAAATAGAAAGTAGAAGTTAAAACGAAGTTGCAATTTGGTAAAGCATGTGCTTATATTATACTAGAACCTGGGCATGCGGAAACCCGCGTACATTTTTTATATCGTAAAGTATTATATATTCATATTCAAGTGTGAAATAAAAGAATTGGAAGAAAAAAAGGCAAGAAATAATATTTACTTAAATGAAAAGAGTTTGAATTAATAAAAGGGTGAATCATTGTTGATTAGAGTAAAATGGTTTTTCTGGGCTGCCTTATTCTGGCCACTTGCTTTTGGTTGAATTAACTACGGCCCATTTACTATGGGCTTGTAAACCCAATTAGCTTTTTTTGGATTTTGCAGAATAATTGCCTCAATTTCGGTTAATTTTAAGTTTAAAATATAAGATATTCATTTCTTTTAGGCCGAATCTATCATTTACTCATAGAAAAATTCATTATTTAAAAATAGAATTTATGTATTGTGTCTAGTATCTACAAGATTGATCATTCAAAAGAAAGGTAGTTTTTTGAGATAATTTATCTTGTTGTTAGAATTTTGGAGATTATTATTGTTTCGAAGTTTGTTTTCTAATACTTATTATGTTCTGTTAGTTATGTACTTCCGTTTCAACCAAAAAAGTTGAAGTTAAAATAGAAATAAAATGACAAAAGCTAATAAAAAAAAACTTTACCATATACATGGTTAAGACCATTTCACACATTATATAGAGCTAATATATAGTAAAACAAGGTCACGTGCTAATGCTGTTTATCCATACGAGCTAAGAAACTAAATAGGCCAAAGAAATCTTCGTTTTTTTTTTTAATGAATTCTTTTATCTCTTGCCCATGCACACACACGCACAAACATATACATATACATTAATATGCATGTGTATATATATATATATATATATATATATATATATATATATATATATATATATATATATATATATAAACTAACTTTGTTTATTATAAAATATTATGTAATTATCAACTCAATGATTTCATATTATTTCAATTACACATAACAAATATATTGCCATCCAGGGGCGGAGCCACCCACAGGGCTAGGGTGGGCTCCGGCCCGGGGTCAATTTTCGACCCAAACCTTCTATGTATATACCACTACAATTTAGCCCATAAATAGTTTTATGAAGATCAAGTAAGTCCTACTAAATAATATGAAATAAAGTTAGTCTACTTTAATATTTTTGTTAGCCCATGTGAAGCCAACCTTTTCATTAAACTAGAAGACCATTTTACCTTAATATTAAACTTGTTTTGCAGTAACAGTAACCATTTTACAAATATTTAGTATTACAAACTTAAAATAAATAAGAAACTATGATTTTCTCCCATAATAAATAGGAACTCTTTTGCGTCAAATCTGAAATCTCACTTCAGTTTCAGGATGTCACCAAGCAAAACTTCGTAATTCTGATTTTAGTTATTTAAGATTTGTGTTCTTAACTTTTACTTTCATATTTTTTCTTTTTATTCATATTTTTTCTTTTTCAGATAGCATGTTTATTTACATTAAAAGCGATGTAGAGAGTTTATATATCGATTCAATGATAAATTTTATTTTCTTAATCGGGCTCAAATGCAATAGCGTTTTCATCATTTTGTATAATGATATATATATATATATAAAATCATTTTTGTACCGAAAAATAGATATTTCTCATTCTACTTTACATATTTGATATTTAAGTTTCTATAATATATTTTTATTCATTGCATTAAGCTTGTAGTAGCCCAGGGTAAAAAAAATTCCTGGCTCCGCCCCTGTTGCCATCAAACAACGCTTTATAAAACTCCAACAATCAAATTTAAATACGCGGTATATTCCAAATATTTAAAGACCTTTTTTGAATGAATAAATTCTAACAAAATTCTCAAAAGAAAGACACAGAACCAAACTGAAATACATTTAAGACGTTTTAGTTAATCACTCACAGATATTTGTCATTAATCAGTGTCCCCATTCATTAAATTCACAAATATAGTCAATACAAATGGTCAAGATTTGAATCCGAATCTGACATTAATAACACTCTCAAAGGGAATTTTCTCAACAGCTCTCATAACTTTGTTAAGCAGACTCCTAATTGATGATTTATTAGACTCCTAATTGATGATTTATTTCTTTCATTGTAAATATAAAATATCAGTAAGCATATTAGTACTAGGACTCTGTAATAGTATATATACCTTTTATGTGATTAATAAAATCATTCGTTTACTTTAATAATCTTATAAACTTCATAGTCAACAAATTTGGACTATCGAGTGGTCGACAATTGTTTGAAGTTAGCTTCAGATCTCTGAGTTTCAAAAATCTTAATATGAGATAGTTAAGAAATATTAAATGTTCATTCTATCTATCTTCAAATTAAAAGAATAAAATACTAGTATATATGTTGATTTAGAAAGACCACACTCTTCCATAGCTAATAAGCATCAATGATGTAAAACAAGTTTTGCCAAATTACCCATAATTATGTTATGTCAAATAATTATCAAGTGGATAATAAATAAGCAAATTAAGTATTTTTTGGGATTTCAAAAAGTGCACATTGACTCTTTCTTTCTTTTCAGTGACATTTGTCATATTTAATGGCCAAAATACATTTGTTGTTTCTAATAACATTTTTATTGTAACCTTTTATTCAATTGTAGTTTTTCTTCACAAGTTAAAGTAAAAAACAAAGTACACAATGTGTATATATATATATATATATATATATATATATATATATATATATATATGTAGATATTTATATATGTTTATAATTGCAACTTAGTTTGATTTTAGTTTTTGTTTTGTATTTCACAATTAAGGGTACAAAATTAAAAAATATACTACATCTTTAAAAAAATAAAATGGTACGGGGCTGGGACGAGTGAATTATATCTTCTGTACCTAAGGCATCGCACTCTTTTTCTTTCTTTTTTTAAGATCACCACTTTTTAAAATCACAATAGTCATTTACATATTAATTTTCTACAAGGAGCTATAACTAATTATCAAGTTGACGTAACATAAGTTAATTAGCCAAAAATTAACATCTTTAAAATGTGTGATTACGTGTTAGTTGCACGCTTGTCCGATATGGAGAAGTAAGTTTCTTTTATTTAAACTGGCCTGATTTATATTAAATTCACCTGTAATGTGTGGTTGAACCTAAGAGGCCAATATACATAAATGTTCCAGAAGTTGTAGAACTAAAATTTCTCAAGTCCCCACCGTATATATGTACTAGGACGTACATGCACAATGATCAACTAAATTTAGTCATCAAACTTATTGTATTTTTTCTTCTAAAATGCAAGTTGGGGTGCATGACAATATCTTCATTAATTTCAAGGTTCACCTTAGTCGGAGTCAACGACTTTTGGTGGAGAAAATCTATAATAAAATCTGAGTGTAGGTGCAGAAATAATAAGTCACGCATTAATTTGTTCCTCAAAACTTGTAAACTGAAGTTTGTCGTATTAATTTGACCAGCTAAATCAATTTGAAAACTGAAAATTAGAATCGATTAATGATTCGTTACACCAAAAATAATTATGCTTTCATCTCAATTAGCTGCAATTTTACGGAATATATAATTATTCATAACTGTAACTGACTTCCACAGCTTTTGTATGAAAAATACATTTAGTTGGTGAGAATCATGTCCCGATCTAGTCCCCATAGACGTACAACTGTAATTAGGAGGCGAGTCAAATTATTGCATTCACATTTGTGGATGTATTCTTTTTATTTTTTAAGGAAAATAATGCAAGGAAAACCAAAAAGATTGAAAGCTAGTATTTGTCTATTATTGGTGTTTTTGTTTCTCTTGCGTAAATATGGATCAAAGTTTTTAAAACATATTCTCAAAAAATTATCGGAAAGTTTTTCTTTTTAGCTCTTTGGAGACGAAACATAAAATAATTTTTATATTAAATGCAGAAGTATTCACTATCTTTTCTTTCAAAACATATCGAAAAAACCTCAAAATATTATTAAGAAAAGCCGAAAATGTACATGCATGTTGACCCAAAATTTGATATGAAGTATTTCTCGACTTGAAAGAGTTTTTCAAACTAATTGACCACAAAGATTAAAGAGAAAATACATCTATACGAACCGGTGAAAATGTAATGTGAATTGAGTTATAGACTTATAGCATGACATGCCTTTTGGATAAGATTATAGAACAAACAAAATGACATTTTTTTCCCACGATTTGAATAGGAAAAAACATCTATGTTCCCTCTCTATCTAACATAGTTCTTTGCAAAATTAGGGAGAAAAAAGCGAGAGAAGGAAACTACTACGTATCAAAATTATGATTTTGGTGTATATTTCGATCGATTAAATATAAAAAAAAAAACTTTTCCAACATTTTCAATAAACCGTAAAAAGTGTTATGGCATTGAATGCTAAAAACACTATATTTTGAAAGAGATAAAAATAACAATGTTTTTATATCTTTCAAGACATCATTTAAGTAAACAATTTCTATGAAGAAACTAGAGAAAGAAAAGGGGTGGGGGTTTGTGATTATTATCCTTTAAATTCAAACTCAATTTTCGCATCTTGATGTGAACGTGTTGCTCGGTTTGGCCAGCCTGGATCGTGTCAAAGGGTGTAAAAGATCGGGGATTCAGCTCTTAAATTTGTCACCATTCAAGTCTAGCACTTGTCATATATAAGAAATTTGTTGGTTGTTTTATTTCGATGTCTTTTGTCAATGACTAAAATTACCATGGACATACTTAAGGTGGTATTTCGAAAGAGTTTGAAAAAGTCTTGTTTTCTTTTTCATGTATTTGCTTATGAAATTAATTATAAGTAAAAGTTGATAAAAAAGTTGCGAAGTATTACAAAAAAGTTAATTAAAGTTGGAAAAAGATATTGTAGTATTCTAGAGTGTTTTTATAAGTTACGTGTTCTGTCGTGTTCTTAACTATTATAATTAAAATAAGAAATGTGTTTGTATTATAATAATTATTGCTGAATTAACTTTTTGTGCGCCTTTGTATTTTTAGTTAAATAAAAACATAAGACAATAATAAAAGCATACAGATATATTTATCCGGATCCAAAAGTTAATAAGCTAGCATTGTGTATAATCGTTTTCAAAATACCACCTTACTGTATTTGAATATTGAGCTTTTCTTTTTAACTGTATAAACAAATAAATATTTCTCAATGCATTCTTTTAAAAAAGTCTATTAGCGTTAAGCCGATACCGAGATCTAACATTGAAAACTTTATTTGCTTTATTCTTAACTATTTATTTTATTATTTCAAAACTTCTATTTATATATGGTTTAAAAAAGTATTTTTACATGATTTATATTTGAAAAATCAGTAGCGTATTAAACAAACATTGACAACCAATGATATGGACTCGGGTTGAAATTGATTACAGAAGCACAACTTCAACAATCCCTTCCTTTTGTATCAAGTAATGTGAAATTATAATAGTTTCAGTTGACTATCAAGCTGAGGAGATAAATCGTAATTAAACAACTTTTCAAAAGTTAAAAAATTGAGAAACAATAATAAAATTCTAAAGGCATGTATATCACAGCGTTAAAAAACCGTTAATATTTACATGAAATTCACTAATCTATCCCAAATTCATCATTTCTAGAAACTATTATTATTTCTTTTATTAGTTTTTTTTGTTAAATATTTCTATTATTAGTTCGTTATCACAGAAGTATTCCAATTGCATTGTCTACAAATAAAATAATGTAAGGGTTGAATTTTTTGGTAAGTGACATCAACTCGTGGAATATTTTAAATTTTCATGAAAACATAAAAGCTTTGTTACTATTTGACCAATATGAACGCGTCACTTGTTCGGCGTTGCTGCGTTGCATCTTACATAAAATGAGTTAATAATACAAAATAGATTAAACCCCATAACCACAATTTTTTATTCCTTATATTAATCATTTTAATAAAATATACGATAAATAAATTAATGACAAATCATAATCATGATGTCCCAGTTATCTAACAGACAGAGAAAAATATTAAGGTTTTTGGCAAAACCCCCGTCTTATGAAAAAGAGGCAAAAACCCCTTGAGAAAGACAAAAAACTCCACATATTTTTTATTAAATTACCAAAGACCCTTTTGTGATGCATTAAATAAGCAAAAAAAAAAAAAAAAAAACCTGTATACGAAATATAAGAGGGTTTTCTTTGTCTCTTTTGGTAGAATCACATGAAATTTATTCATCTGTTTAAGTGAATCCATCACCAGGGAGTCTTTTGCAATTTATGCCAAACATAAGGGATTTTTTCTTTTTTGCCAATTAAATTTTATAGGGTTGTTTTTTTGCCCTTTTTTGCGTAACACAGAAATTCTTTTGCTATTTGTTCAGAAAATTATTGTCTTTTTCTAAGTGGTGGGTCATGGCCGCTGGTTGACTAAATGGCTCAACATAATTATCACACAGTACCACTTTATTATGACGAAATTATTTGTCCAATGTCCACTAATTTAATCCAGCAAATAGACTGTGACTAGTCATCACCCATTTTTTCCACGTACACGCTGTTTGACTTGACTTCATTTTTCATTCATTTTCAGTTAATTGTCCCATTTCACTCTATAATAATTAGATCAAATATTTATGTTCACATTAATCCATATAAATTCACAAGCGAAGACTAAGTCCACTATATACGTTCCAAATTATTTATCCATGACCATTTCATAGTATTTTTTCCATGCAAATGTGTAACACCTTCTTAAATTTTATTTTATTTATAAAAAAACCATATTTTTAATCCATAAGTGGAGCACACAACCAGGACGGCTGAGATCTCTAGTGCTATTTGTATATATTTGTTCAGTCAACAAAGTTTTCATAAATTAGAAAGTGAGATTTGAAGAAGAAAGAAGAAGAAGAAGAAGCAAAGTGAATGATCTTTCATCATAGAACTTGTCTATATTGATTAACACTTGTTAATTACTATGAACAATTAGTATTATTGCAGTTTCAGTTTTGTTTTGTTTTTGGAGTTAAGTTTAGTAGAAAAATAAGGAACAAGAATATTCAGAAGAAGCTATTAGTGATGGGAGTTTGCTGGAGTTCTGCTTCTGTTAATCAAAGCCCATCTCCAACTGGCCAATTGAGTTCAGGTTTTTTTCTTCTTGCTCTTATTTGCAATTCAGTACTTCTTTTTTGAGATAATTACATCTGCACACCCATAAGAGTCTGATTTTGTCATACAAGGCTCCTTTATTGTTTGAATCACTACAAAGACACCCTAGAATTTGAAAATCGTGTAATATTTTTTTACCTCAAAAGTGTCTCCATAATTAATCAAATATCAAATTATTAGATCAAACTTCGAGGGGTGTATCTGTAATTATTTCTTCTTCTTTTCTTTTCTTTTTCGTGAAGATTTGAGCTAAAGATTGAATCTTTTTTCTGAATAATGAACTGGGATAGTCTTAATTTATCTTAAGTCATTCAGTGAGGAAAATTCTGTAATTAGACCAAACTTCAAGGGGTGTAGATGCAATTATCCCCTTTTTCATCTATGAAGATTTGAGCTAAAGATTGAATCTTTTTTCTGAATAATGAACTGGGATAGTCTTAATTTATCTTAAGTCATTCAGTGAGGAAAATTCTGTAATTAGACCAAACTTCAAGGGGTGTAGATGCAATTATCCCCTTTTTCATCTATGAAGATTTGAGCTAAAGATTGAATCTTTTTTCTGAATCATGAACTGGGATAGTCTTAGTTTTTTTCAGAAATTAGTTTATCTTGAATTATTCAACAGTGGGGATCTTTCTGTAATAATACCAAACTTCAAGGGGTGTAAATGCAATTATCCCTTTTTTCATCCATGAAGTTTTAAGCTAAAGATTGAATCTTTTTTCTGAATCATGAACTGGGATAGTCTTAATTTACCATGATTTATTGGCGAAATTTTTGTAATTAGACGAAAATTTAAGGGGTATAAATTGCAATTATCCATTTTGTCATCCATGAAGTTTTGAGCTAAAGATTGAATCTTTTTGCTGAATCATGAACTGGGCTAGTGTTAAAATCTCAATTTAATCCCAAAGTTTGTCTATGAACATCTACAGAGGGAATATCACAAACGACGAGCAATACGACGTCGTCTAGTGGCAGTACAGTTTCAGGCAACAGCAGATTCTCAGCTGCTAGTGGAAGCGATGAGTCGGGTCCGGGTCAGATGCTGCCAATGCCCCACCCGAATATGAGAGTTTTTTCATTTGCTGAGCTCAGAGTTGCTACAAGAAATTTTAGAAGTGATACAGTTTTAGGAGAAGGTGGATTTGGAAAAGTTTACAAAGGCTGGCTCGATGAGAAATCAACTGCCAAAAATGGAAGTGGATCGGTTATTGCTGTTAAGAAGTTGAATTCTGAGAGCATGCAGGGGTTTCAAGAGTGGCAGGTAATACGGTTTTGTCGGTTGGAGAAAGGCATATGTTTTTGGAATAGTACATGATCATGGTGCCAATATTTGTTTTGTCGTTAGATTTATGACACGTGTACGTAATGTGTGGTGAGATTTCAATGCACGTGGTCATGAGTGGTTAGAGAAATAAGTATTTACGTCTTTACTTAACGATTATTACACGTGACATAAATCTAACGGTTGCAAGAAGAGTAGCGTGACGTTTTGGTACAAAATATTTGGAATGAACCGCGACACCATGTGAGTGTTGGTCCGTGTTGTCGCTTTGTTTTATTCACATTTGATGTCATCATTTTGTGTAATTTCGTGTAGTGCTATATAGGGGCGATTCCGATTTTCCATGCTTAAGCTTGGTTTTTACCTTTTAGATCTGGTTACTGTCTTAAACCCGAGGAATGGTTGTTTACACGATGATGTAGTGCAGTAAATTCGATTACTAGTAGAAATGTATGGTCGGAATGTGACTATACAGAGATTAGTGCCATACGCTTTAGGAAATACTGCAATCTGCTATATTCATGAAAAATACTTTTTCTTATAACTTGGATATCATGTTTTGCAAGTTCTGCATTTTAAGATACAATGTCCAAATTACGTGATCCTTTTATTCTATAAAAGTATGCAATAACAGGGTTAAATGAGTTAAGTTTAGTTTTATTGCGTCGTGCATGTGACATATTGATTATTTCAGACTATTATACTATGTGATATCTGTTGATTTCAGATTGTAATAACTAACTTAAAATTCATCAGTTCCATTCAATATTTCACTGAAGCTTTCTCTAATTAGTCCTCATCTATTTATGCAGTCTGAGGTGAATTTCCTTGGAAAACTTTTGCATCCTAATCTTGTTGCGCTTTTGGGCTACTGTTCGGAGGGTACCGAGCTACTGCTCGTTTACGAATTCATGCAAAAAGGCAGCTTAGAGAACCATCTTTTTGGAAGTAAGTAATTAAATTGCTCGCTGATATGAAATAGCATCTTTTCTTTTCATATTTGGCAATGACCATATATTTTCTGCATTATATAGAGTCGTGTAACTGAATTTTATTAAATTTTGCTCTGTTCAGGGGGTTCTGCAGTTCAACCACTTCCATGGGACATAAGGCTGAAGATAGTGATTGGGGCTGCTCGTGGTCTTGCATTCTTGCATGCATCAGATCGAAAAGTTATCTATAGAGACTTCAAAGCCTCAAACATATTGCTCGACGGGGTAAGCTCTACCGATCCTAGTCAAGTATCAACACTATCTCATTTCCGAATTTTAAAATACATTTTCTTGCCTTACTACGGTTGAGTATATCTGCTTACTTTTGTCACGTGCATTACTTATTTTATACTACAGCCGGATAACTGAAGATGTCGGTTTAATTATGCATTGGTTGTTTTCCTTGCTTCTTGATGAAGATATTGGCTGAAAAGTTAGTCTGATTTTTTGACATTGGTATGATTCTTTGTTCTCAGTCTTACAATGCCAAGATATCTGATTTTGGCCTAGCAAAAATCGGTCCAACCGCTAGTAAATCTCATGTCACGACACAAGTTATGGGGACGCATGGTTACGCTGCCCCAGAGTACGTCGCAACAGGTAAAAATATCACAGTTCTTTTGAGTTTAGAACCAACACCAGCCAAAAATTGGTTAAAATTCTCATCCAGACCAGTAAATGGTAGACAATGTAGCTACAATCTTCATGTGTTAAAACTCGTGTCTAAGATAACAACTTTCTCTCCTTTTGATAATTTGATCAAAATTATCGCCACAAGTTCTGTACATATAGACCTGGTCTAAGAATCACTTACGTTTGGCCATATTCTAACAACATTCTTTTCTATCAGGACATTTGTACGTGAAGAGCGACGTTTATGGCTTTGGTGTTGTCTTAGTAGAAATGCTCACAGGATTACGAGCACTAGACACAAACCGCCCATCTGGACATCACAATCTGGTAGAGTGGATCAAGCCACACTTATACGACAGAAGGAAGTTAAAGCACGTCATGGATTCACGTATGGAAGGAAGATACCCTTCAAGGTCCGCATTACAAATAGCACAACTTGCTCTAAATTGTCTCGAGAGTGAACCCAAAAACAGACCATCGATGCAAGAAATCGTTGACAACTTGGAAAGAATCCATTCTGCTAAGGAGAGACATAGAGAGCCTAGAGTGCACTCTAGCCATCAGAACAGTAATCGACGTGGGCAACAACCTGGGGAGTATCGTTCGCCACTTCATCAAAGACAAGAAGTCAATCGAGCCTATCCACTCCCACCACGCACGTAATAATCATTGCTAATCAGATTTAATGAGCTTGTTATAATAGTTAGTAGATTATAAAAGATGGAACTTGTCACAAAAATATTTTGGTTTTGTGTTGAGATGAGTTATGGTTGATGTAAAGTTAGTTTATCTGTTTGTACATTAAAGATATTTTTTTTGATGTTGCTTAAAAGTGCTGCGATTTGTCGATAATCTCCGTTAGTAAATCAGGATTAAGTCTGAATGAGGTGATTATTGTTTGGTGTTATCAGTAGAGTGCAAGGATTATCTTTGTACCTCAAATGGAGCAATGTTGCCAGCCTTGTTAATAGTATCAGCTGTTGAAAAATAATAAAAAATACATTGATTTCAGAAATTGCAGCTTATCTCCTGCTTTATGGATTGAATTAAATAAGTTGTTGATATCTCTCGAATACAAAGCCTAACATTTATATTAGTTACATATCATATATCTCTTACAAACCCTTTCATTGCTTATCAGAAGTATTCAGAAGGTAAGTTAGGGAGAGGTCAGGAGTTATTCTGCAAATAACATAATTGCAGGATGATGTTGCAATTAACCATTATGATAGACATTCACATTTCTTAATAAGAAAGTAGATTCCTTTCTTAGTAGGGAAGTAGATTCTTTACTTCGCTATAAAGTTTATAACACTCCCCGTTGAATGTCTATCATACCATTCCTCGTTAAAACCTTACTAGGTAAAATCCAATGGGATAACAACCATAGTAACCATAGTAAAGGAAAAAGAGTGCATGAACATATGGATGAATATGCTGGAAGAAACCGCCTCGTTAAAAACCTTGCTAAGAAAAACCCAGTGGGAAAAACCTTAGCGGAGGGAGTGGATGACACATGTCCTTGTTTATAAAACATGGAAGGTGGAGGTTAAATGAGACATGAAGTGGAATACAAAAATAGGATAGAGGATCCATTGCGGTCTGTTAGAAAGAAAATTAAGATCGTCAAAATTTCAGTCAATGGGGCAGTTTCCTGGCAAGTGCTGCAGTTGACTATGAAAGTCACCACATACATACACATATCATCAGTCGTCGGCCTTACAGAAGTGAAGACACAAGACCAAAGAAAACATGCATCATCGGTGTGTTGTTTCAGCTGCCCCA
This sequence comes from Misopates orontium, assembly GCA_946800315.1. NCBI lineage: Eukaryota > Viridiplantae > Streptophyta > Magnoliopsida > Lamiales > Plantaginaceae > Misopates > Misopates orontium. Next base: position 2,846,491 of record OX326948.1, on the reverse strand, counting down.
TGCGGGATAACACTTTTCCTCCTCTTTGCATATAAAGTTTGCAGTAATCCTACTTCCCTGACGGGCGACATTTCTGTCAAGTCTGGCTCAACTGGAACTTCGGCAGCGGTTGGTGGTCTAACAGTCAGAGATTTGCACCCGAATTCGACAACCAAAGGTTCGTCAAACTCGACGAGGGGTGATGACATTGATCACTTCTCCCAGTTAGGCTCAAAATGGCAGAGACAGGCGGAAAGATTTTTTCACTACTCATTGATCAATATATTGCTTGCACGAATGCTGAAACACTCAAAGAAAGGGAGGATAAATGCAGCCTGCTTTATGAGAATTACGCGGTGATGGTAAATGCGCACAAACAAGAGGGGAAACGTGATACTTTGATGTCGAGAGATACTTATGCGCGCTGTCCTCCCGAAGAATTTGAAGTACTTAAGTTAAGCAATCATGACCATAGTCTTGCTGGTCCAAATCCCTTGCCTTCAGAGCGAGATCCAGCATCCTGGAGTATCCATTATATGTTATCAGTTCTTGGTCGAAGAAACGTGATTGCATCAGTTGTCATAACTGTAATTTGTTTAATAAACATTGCAGTTCATATGCTACGGCAATACTTGGGAGATCATGTTACAGAGTTTGAGAACGAGCCATCTGTCAGGGCTGTGCGATACTGTCGTCGTTTCTCATTAGCTGAGATCCAGTTAGCTGCCAGAAATTTTGATAATGCGTATCTCATTGGAAAGGGTGGATTTGGTAATGTCTACAAAGGGCTAATAAATAACGGCGAAGATACCGTGGCCATAAAGCGGTTAAAATCAGACTCCAAACAAGGAAGGCGGGAGTTTTTGGCAGAAATAGGAACACTTTCTGAGCTCCGACACGTTAATCTAGTCTCCCTGATTGGTTACTGTAATGAGCAACGGGAGATGATTCTTGTTTATGAGTGCATGGCCAATGGATCACTGGCTGACCATATCTACAAACTTGCTAGGATAAACAATAGTTGTTGCTCTCTCTCTTGGGAGCAACGCCTTAACATCTGCATAGGAGCTGGTCGCGGACTAGACTATCTTCACACAGGTAATGGGATCATACATCGTGATGTAAAGGCTTCAAACATCCTGCTCGATGAAAATTTTGTGGCGAAGGTTTCCGATTTTGGCTTGGTTAAAACTTTAAATTTAAAAGAGTTGCAAAGCCAAGTTAGCACAAATCCTAAAGGCACATTTGGATACTTCGACCCAGATTATTTTTGTACCCATAGACTAACAAAGAAAAGCGACACATATTCTTTTGGTGTGATGTTGTTGGAGGTATTGTGTGGGAGACCAGCAGTGGATCCATGGGTTGAGGAGGATAAGCGCAGCCTAATCATTTGGGCTCGAGATAACATAAGTAGGTGTGAAGTTGAACAGATTATAGCTCCGTGTCTGAGGGGTAAAATTTCACCAGAAAGCCTGAAGGCATTTGTGGGAATTGTTGAAAGATGCTTGCTTAATGAACCAAAGAAACGTCCAACTATAGCTCATGTTGTAATAAACCTTGAGTTTGCACTTGAGCAGCAGAAGGCGAAAACTTTGTTACAAAATGAGATCGCATGAGTTACTGATGTATTGCCACGTAGTTACAAGCTAACAAGTGATGCTGATGTTTTGCAAAATATTGGCAAAACCGAGCAGGAGAATGCAAAGTCTTTATTAACTAATGAGAGAACTAGCGTTGCTGATGTTTTTGCATATACTTTTAAAGCAACCTTATCAGCGAGCACTAGACAACTAAGACCGGCCTCCTCCAAAGCACAATATGTTACATCTGTCCTGAAAAAATCAATTGACAGAAGAATGGTTAATGCTGAGACTCCATATGGACAGAAAGATGGTAGAAAATCTAGAATGCATAAGATATCCCGACTTTTTCCATGGAATGCGATTTCGAAGGGAGAAAAATCATCCAAGAGAAAGGCCTTCATGGGCACCTCAATATCAGGTATTAATTTGACCGTGCTCAAGATACCTTATTTACTGTTGCATTGCTCCTTTGGTGAATATGTATTTTAAGCTTTAACTTAGAGCATCAAATTTCGGTGAGGTAAGTGCAAAATTGATGGATGGTCTTAAGTTGAAGTTCCTGTGAGGAACATGCTGGCGCCTTCCATCCTGATTGCTACAAGGAGTATGTTTACATGTGATATAAAAAGGATTTAGTGTAGATAGTAGCAATTCATACTTTCAGTTTCAATCTTATGGTGTTTAGTTGCAATATCATGAATAGGGGTGTGACTCCCCACTGTTATAACTTCATCAATAATTACTTGATATGTAATTGTACATTTTGCAGTACCTATATCACATCAGAGCAGATTCTCGGAGGCTAGAGGACGTGATGAGGTGGGTACCGGCCTGATAGGACAGACGCTGCCCCAACCGCCTGTATTGAGGATTTTTACCTTCTCAGAACTGAAAATCGCCACGAGAGATTTCAGAAGCGATGCGGTGCTGGGAGAAGGTGGCTTCGGGAAAGTTTACAGAGGATGGCTCAATGAGAAGTCCACCATAAAAAATGGTAGCAGATCAGCGATTGCTGTTAAAAAGCTGAATGCTGAAAGCATGCAGGGCTTTCAAGAATGGCAGGTTATTCTAATACTATTTTTCACTTCGAAAGGGAAAACTATTAGAACATTACCTGATCACGTGAGCGTTTGTGTGCGTGATTTGCAGCAGAAAGCATGGATTTATTTCATTATTCCATCCTTAAGCTTGGATTTTTACTTTTTATTCATGTTATTTTCTTAAAGCCATTAAGTATTGGAATAATTTTATCTACTCGCGTTTAAGGCTTATTGAGAATTGTTTAGAGTGACAAATATCTTGCTGTAACTTGGGGCAAACTTGATGTTTGTGGATTGTGTCTGTCCAGTCGTTCTTCTTGTCCTAGTTCTGGCCTTTGGCACAGTAGATTGTAATAGAAAAGGTGTTTTTCTTCTTAACTAGGATATCATGCCCCTAATTGCTGCACTCTAAGATACACTTGCCAAATTACTTGATCCCTTAATCCTATCAGAGTATGCAATAACGCTTAAATGAGTTGACTTCAGTTTTCTTGCATCGATATGTCGATATTTCAGACTACTCTATGGACTGCAGACGATATAGTAACTAACTTAAATTCATCACTTCTATTCAATATATCACTGAAGCTTTTGTTAAATGCTTCTACATTTATCTATGCAGTCTGAGGTGGATATCCTTGGAAAACTTTTGCATCCTAATCTGGTTGTGCTTTTGGGCTACTGTCGGGAGGATATGGAGCTACTGCTCGTTTACAAATTCATGCAAAAGGGCAGCTTAGAGAACCACCTTTTTAGAAGTAAGTGATTAAATTGCTGACAGATATGAAATAGCAACTTTTCTTATTCTCATATGCCAATGGCCACATTTTCTTTTTCTGCTTTATAGAGTTATATAATTGAAACTTCTTGAATCTCTGTTCAGGGGGTTCTGCAGTTCAAACACTTCCATGGGACATAAGGCTCAAGATAATGACAGGAGCAGCTCGTGGTCTTGCATTCTTGCATGCATCAGATCGAAAAGTTATTTATAGAGACTTCAAAACCTCAAACATATTGCTCGACCGGGTAAGTTTCACTAATCCTAGTCAAGTATCAACGCTATCTCATTTCCGAATTTAGCGTAAACTGTTAACCAGATAAATGAAGATTGTCCGCTTTATTGGACATTGGTTATTTTGTTCTTGCCTTTTGTTGTAGAAGATATTGGCTGAAAAACTAGTCTGATTTTTTGACACTGGTCTTATTCTTTGTTCTCAGTCTTATAATGCCAAGATATCTGATTTTGGCCTAGCGAAAATGGGTCCAACGGGCGGTAAATCTCATCTGACGACACAAGTTATGGGAACACAAGGTTATGCTGCTCCAGAGTACATCGCAACAGGTAAAAGTTTCAGAATTCTTTCGAATTTAGAGCCAATCCCAGAAAAGAACTGGTTAAAATTTCGTCCAGTGTAGGTCAATGGTAGATATTGAGGCCACAATTCTTTATGTGTTAAAACTTGTGACGACAATTGTACCATGTATTTAGTTTCACAAGCCTTTTTTTTGGATGATGTGAACATATTTATTGCCTCAAATTCTATAGATGTCGATCTGGTATAAGTTAGACTCACCAAAATTTGGCCATATTCTCACAACATTCTTTTCCTATCAGGACATTTGTACGTGAAGAGCGACGTTTATGGCTTTGGTGTTGTCTTAGTAGAAATGCTCACAGGATTACGAGCACTAGACACAAACCGCCCGTCTGGACAACACAATCTGGTCGAGTGGATCAAGCCACGCTTATACAACGGAAGGAAGTTAAAGCACGTCATGGATTCACGCATGGAAGGAAGTTACCCTTCAAGATCCGCGCTACAAATAGCACAACTTGCTCTAAATTGTCTGGAGACCGAGCCCAAAAACAGACCGTCAATGCAAGAAATCGTCGACAACTTGGAAAGAATCCATTCTGCTAAGGAGAGACATAGAGAGCCTAGAGTGCACTCTAGCCATCAGAACAGTAATCGACGTGGGCAACAACCTGGGGAGTATCGTTCGCCACTTCATCAAAGACAAGAAGTCAATCGAGCCTATCCACTCCCGCCACGCACGTAATAATCGTCGTGTATCAGATTCAATGAGCTTGTCATAATAGTTAGTAGATTATAAAAGATGGAACTTGTCACAAAAATATTTTGGTTTTGTGTTGAGATGAGTTATGGTTGATGTAAAGTTAGTTTATCTGTTTGTACATTAAAGATTTTTTTTTAATGTTGCTTAAAATTGCTGCGATTTGTCGATAATCTCCGTTAGTAAATCAGGAATAAGTCTGAATGAGGTGATTATTGTTTGGTGTAATCAGTAGAGTGCAAGGTTTATCTTTGTACCTCAATTGGAGCAATGTTGCCAGCTTTGTTCATATTATAAGATGTGATTTTTTATTTTGTATATTGATTTCAGAAATACAGCTTACATCTCCTGATTTATAATACCATCAGACAAGCTATGAAAATCAATTGAATATCATAATCTCACCTTGACAAGAAAAGAAAACAAATTATGTTGCATCTCTAAAATTATTGACTCAACTATGCACTAACAAGTTTTGTCCTACGCGTGGTTTTATAATGGTACATTGAATAAATAAACTGTTGATATATCTCAAATACTAAGTCTAAAATTTCTACTGGTGACATATCATATCTCTCATGAGATAATTTAATGAGAGTACACGGATGAAAACTGAAAAGAAGTAACATTTTAAAATATCCTTATATATTTTTATTTTTTATGCATCTTATTCATATGGATCATTATAAAGAGATTATTATAGCTAAATTGTCAATTTTAGATAGAGCAAGATTACTTATATAAGTCCAAATAGCAAGCTCTTTTCAAAATGTAAAACTTCGAAATTCGACTTTAAGTCTCACAAAATACTTTAAATTATAAGTTACAGAAGTTTGGAAAATCTAAAATTGGACATTTGAATTTAAATTTAGATGACAAAGACCACCATAAGTCAAAAGCAAGTACATATCGACTTTAAGACTTTGCGGACGTTTAGCTCAAAAAGATTCTCAACGACAAAAGCTAAATTTGCAACGTCGTAAAAGTACTTATGTGATGACTGCATAAGTTTCTCCAAAAGTTAAAGTTCGTGGTTTATGTTAAAGCTATTAAAGTTCAAGTAATAAGAGTATTGAGTGTTAGGGATTTTTTTTTTTTTAAAAGCTTACAAAATATTGTTAAACTATAGTTTTAGAAAAGAGATGCTAACACAAGTTAAAAACTAGTACATAGAAACTTCTATGTTGTAAATTTTTAGCTTAATAAAAATTCTTGTGTAACTATAGCTTGTTAATGAGACACTCTAAGAGTGCTTAAATTACATTAGAAGCAAACTTTAACTTCTTTTCCTTAAGAACTTAAATCAGATTATATTTTTTTTAGAGTTTGCTAATACCACATAAATATATTTTAGTCACACATCGCAGCTCAAATCACCTTCAAACATATTTCATAAGTGATAAGTTGATAAATCACGTCTGTCATTCCCAAGAAACCAATAAATAGAGTTGAATTAATCATCTAAGTTATTATCATTATTCATTATTCTTCACATAGAAACTAAACTAATGATTATTTTCGTTTAAAATTAAAATCATTATTCATTTATCACACACACGTCTCGTGATCCAACAACAGAACAGAACTCAAGTGTGAAAATCAAATTTGAGGAGAAATAAATAAACATTCATCAGTAATCAAATTTTCCCTAATAATCAATCACCTGTTAGCTTCACTAGATCAATCACAAACCCTAGATTAAATGATTAGCTGATCCGATTCACGCTCGTTCCGATCGAACGATCACTGTAACAATCTGTGTGAAAATGTGGAGACATTGTAGGAGATTATTGAGCTTCTTCTTCGTTTTATCGGTAACGACTTCTCCGAGAATTTGTTGAATTCACTGTTTAATTTGAATGTAATTCGTTGTGTTTTGTTTTGATTAAACTGCGTTTATGCAAGAGCATCAGCTGATTGTTCGATAATTATGATTCGTTTTGAGCTGATAGAGTGTAATAGATTGGGTTATGTGAATCTTCTGTTAGTTTAGAGAATGATGTACTAATTGAACTTGTATTGTGAATTGTTACATTTGCTAAGTTGATATTAGGTCTGTTTTCTCTCAAATCTCTGCCAATGCATTTTGGTGTGAATAGTTTGATGAACCTCGTCCATAAAGCAGATGTGTATTTTTGTATTGTTTCGATCTTCGTGTTGGAAATATTACTTCAAGTGGTCTGGCATCGAATGTTTTTAGTAGTTACGGGGCTTGTAAGTATTTTAGCTGCTAGTCGAGCTTTTGTGGCGTTGGTAGTATTATACAGAACTGCTGTGACTCGTATAAGTAAATATTTTTGCTTATGACGAGTTTAGAACTGACATTGATTGAAACTTCTAATTCCAACCGTCATTGTGGTTGTTCCTGAATCGTCTAATGAATTGATGCAGGTTATGATTCATATTCCTCCAATCGCAGCACAAGTATCACGGATATCGAGAGTGTAAGCTAGCTCATCTTCTTTGGATCTCAGTTTCTTTACTAGTTGTGGTGTGTGTTCGCCAGGGCTAATTGTTTCTACGTGTTTAAAACTAATGAGATTGTTTCTGCACTATATGCATGTCCCCCTCTTCTCCTCCTTTACCAGTCAGAGAGATGCGCCGCTATATGATTGCCCACGCTGTATTGACAGACAGGTATTAGTTTGATTGCATTACAAACTGAAATGACTTTCTTTGTACCCTTGCAATTGCTGTTGAAGAACTTTTTCAATGCTTGGTTGTCCCTATAATTGATACCATAGCCAAAAGGAATTTCAGCTTGCGAATAAGATTGTAAAAAGTGTGATGTGGGTTTACCTGAAAGGAAATGTGTGAGACTTGGGATATCCTGATGGGGCCTGACCTGGTTTTCTGTCTGAGATCGAGAAACTAAACCTGTGAACTGTATCTTCGTGAAAATTCTAAAACCAGAATAACTCTATCATGGAACCTTTTTTTTGCTGGATAGAAACTTTTCTTCATTTACATTTAATTGCGCAGGCTGATGGTTTTGTTTTGATTCAAACTAAACAATGACTTGACAGGTCCAGAGTAACATTAGTTCTACTGCTCATCCCGATAGAAAGGTAATAAACTCTTTTCTTCTCTTTCAAGAAGAAATAGGAATAACACAACTCTTTATCTACTTCTTGCAGGATATTGACATAATTGTAACATACAGTGACCCTTCTGGTGCTGTTCGAGTTAGGACCGTCCGATCCAGGGACCTATCTGCTTCCTGGGTGTGGAAAAACCCTGGCGATGAGGACCATGATCGCACGAGGAGTTCGCCGGTAACTTACGCAACTACATCAGCATTTTTGGTTCTTTCATGTCCTATTCTCTGATGTCCAATTTATTGATCATTCTAGGTTATTGACACTCCACATCAATTTTCTGTCTCAGATAGCAGAAGACCAATTTCAACCTAAGTTGACTGGAGAAGTTTCCAGCAATAAAAATCAACTTAGAAGTGGACCATCACATTCACAGACTTCTCCAGTGCATCCAGTGAAACTTAAGAGAAAGGTGATTGTTGAAGTCTGCTTATGATGACGATACATAATTTAGTTGGTCTAATATTACAATTGTTCTGCATGCTTCAGATATTACGAAGGGAAAGGAGGGAACGACGTACTGCAGAGCTGATCAAACAAGATAAGGAGATTGATAACAAAATGCAAGAAGCTGCCATTATACGTGCTAGGGAGTTCGATACCACTATCAAGGGTAAATACAGTATATGGAGGAAAGAATATGAAAATCCCAACTCCGACTCCACAGTGAAACTGATGCGGGATCAGATAATAATGGCTAGAGCATATGCAACACTCGCAAGAGCTAATAATGCAACTATGCTTTATGATTCCCTGATGAAAAATTCTAGAGAAAGTCAACTTGCAATTGGAGAAGCAACAGTTGATGCCGAACTTCATCCAAGGTTTTGCTAATTCAAATTTCTGGTTAATTAACTCTTTTGTTGGCTAAGAGGTTTTTGTGAATTCTTTATTCTTTTTCTTTCTGCCTGTACCAGTGCTCTTGATCAAGCAAAAGCAATGGGTCACATTCTGGCTACTGCAAAAGACCAGTTATATGATTGTGCTTCAATTGCAAGAAAGTTGAGAGTCATGCTTCAGTCAACCGAGACAAATGTGAACTTGCTCAAGAAAAAGAGTTCATTTTTGATGCAGCTAGCTGCAAAAACTGTTCCCAGACCATTGCATTGCATTCCATTACTTCTCACAACAGATTATTACCTACAGGGTTTTGAGGAAAGGGATTTCCCTCACAAGGAAAAGCTTGAAGATCCTTCTCTATACCATTATGCCATCTTTTCTGATAATGTGCTTGCAACATCTGTTGTCGTGAACTCAACCGTGCTGCATGCAAGAGAGCCTGAAAAGCACGTCTTTCATATTATAACAGATAAGTTGAATTTTGCGGCAATGAAAATGTGGTTTCTTGTGAATGCCCCAGCAGCAGCAGCAGTTCAAGTGCAGAATGTGGATGACTTTACTTGGCTGAACTCTTCGTATTGCCCCGTCCTACGTCAGCTTGAATCTGCACGAATGATAGAATACTATTTTAAGGCCCATCAGTCATCATCCCTAACTTCCAGCTCTGACAATCTGAAGTACAGGAATCCGAAATACTTGTCTATGCTTAATCATCTTCGATTTTACCTTCCTGAAGCTTTTCCTAAGCTGGATAAGATATTATTTCTTGATGACGACATTGTAGTTCAGAAAGATTTGACACCTTTATGGTCCGTTGATCTGCAAGGCATGGTGAATGGCGCCGTGGAAACCTGCAAGGAGAGCTTCCATAGATTTGACAAGTATCTCAACTTTTCTTCTCCAAAGATATCTGAAAATTTTGACCCAAATGCTTGTGGCTGGGCGTTTGGCATGAATATCTTCGACTTAAAAGAATGGAAAAAGCGTGACATTACCGGAATATATCATTATTGGCAAAACATGGTATGGAATCATCTGACTCTATTTTTTCCTTCCTGTGGTGCTTTTGCAAGAAACAAATGGGGTAGAAAAGCAAATTGGTTATCTTATTCAATAGCTGCTCGTTACATCAATATTTCTTCTTCCAAGAGTAGGTGTTAATAACTTTTATGTTTCGTCAAAGTTGGTTTTGATGTCTATCCTTACTCGAACACCTTCTTCTAGATACTGCACGGGATTTTAATACCACATGATAGTTTTTCAGATTAGCACTTGGGAGTGTCAATAAGTCTTCCATTTGTTTTCTTTCGAAAGCAAATAACTATAATTATTTATAATAAGGAATCTTAACAAAACCTAGGCTTCTGTGCATGGAAGAATTAAATGATTTCTCAGTATTTCAGCAAATCAACCTTACTAAGAACAGTTTCTTCCATGATTTTAATCCAACCTCAAGGCTTTCTTTAAAAATTCAAATTGGAGTCAATTTTTTCTTACTCTTGCTTTTCAAGACATCAGAGACAATTTATCGCTCTGTGACGTCATGTAATGACTTAGCTAGAGGCAGTGTTGGGCTAGTGCTTGAAAAGGCAGCTCATTTACAATCTCATTCTTTCCCTGGCTTTTGGGTTAAAATATTGTTACTTGACAACGGAATATTTGATATATGTCTGGCCCAAAAACTTGTTGCAGCTGAGATACTCGAATTTGTTCGGAGATTTAATAATTAACTGTCAGCTTGCTACTAAAAGTAGGACGACATTTTGTTAGGAGTCCTGCATAAAAAGATTTTTTCACCTTTGTTATATATTCGTCTTCACCGAGAATAAAAAAATCATCGTTTAGCTTCTATCTCATCATTGCGTCTCTCTCTCTCTCTCTCTCTCTCTCTAATGCTAGTGTAAAATTCTTATTGCAGAATGAGGACAGGACGCTTTGGAAACTTGGCACACTTCCTCCTGGCCTGATTACTTTCTATAACCTCACTTGTCCTCTGGATCGAAGCTGGCACGTGTTGGGATTGGGTTATGATCCTGCTCTTAACCAAACAGAAATAGAGAATGCTGCTGTCGTGCATTATAATGGAAATTATAAACCATGGTTGGATCTTGCCATTGGAAAATATAGATCTTATTGGTCAAAATATGTCATGTCTGATAATTTATATCTACAGCTTTGTATTCCTAATGAATAATCCATTGATGTTACAACATATTCTTTTTTATAGAAAATTTTGGATGTCCCTATTTATTTATTCAATAGAAAACAGAGTATTGCTGCTTTGTATTTTCGCCTTGGACAGTGTTACGGTAATGCCGTTTTCCATCTTTCCATGTTACAGAAAAGAGGCCTTTACCCGACCCGTGCCAAATTTTCCAAAACTTCCTCATAATTTTTTCATTCCACTTCCACTGCCCTGGTAAGAGAGGTAAGTTATTTTGTTGGTGTTGTTATTACTGTATTTGATTTTTGAGATAGTGGTTGTATGTAGATTTGTTGAGTTTGTGGAAACTGCTTTCAGTTATTTGCCGGTTTTCACAAGTCTTGATGAAATTTACATCATCTTAATCATTTTCTTTGGTCAAGTTTGAGCCCGGCACAGGGATTGAATTATAGGATGTTATTGCAACAGAGTTCGGATGACGAATGGACCTACGAATTTTCGAAGAGATCTTGCATTAGACCAAGTTTAGTAGGCTTTTACTAGAACAATTTTGTTGGGTTACATTGGTATGAAATGTCGAAGTCTCAAAAGCTTCATGAGTAAAGTGTATATATTTGCTTGAATTGAATAATACAGAACAAGAATTTACTTGTTTGACCAATTTTGATTTGTGTACTTTTCGCTATTTAGGTTTAAAATTCTGATGTGCTGTAATACAGCTTTTGATATTGGAATAATTATAAAGTATTTCACACTAAGTTTGCCTGGTGAGGTTTGTTCGACTAATAGCCTCGGGTTTATTTGTACACTTTTTTTTTTTAATAAGCTATTTGTACACCTTAAGGACGGTGATTGCTGGTTTCAAAGGCATTGGAAGAAGAACTGGATGATTTCGTAATATTTGTTTTAGAAGATTTCATTGTAAAGTTGACCAGGTTCTCTATATAATTATTTAATTTTTCAAAGAAGTTTCTATGACCAGACAAAATTTTCACGGTATAGAATTCATAGACTGTCGGGTGTAGTGCTGGCACTATACCACTCGCGAATTCGGTTTACGTATAGTAGACGTAGTACTACAAAGAAAAGACAGTTCGTCAACGTTTCACACTGGATCTTCTTGGAACTGGGCAGTTGACTATGAAAGTCATCATATAAACTGTAATCACTTTCCCCATCATTTGTTGGATGCACGGAAGAACACAACCAATGAAAACATGCATCAATTGCCTCTTTCATCTGTCCTATGGATAATAGTTCCCATGTTCTTCCTCTTCACATCTAAAGCTCACAGTGATATTTCAATCAACTGTGGATCAACTGGAACTTCAGCTGCACCTAATGGACAAACATGGCTCGGAGATTTTAATCCGAACTTGACAATTAAGGGTTCCTCAACTAGATCAAGTGTCATTTTTAAAGCTATAGTATCTGCCGATGAAATTCCATACAAAACGGCGAGAATCTCTCGTTCCCAGTTCTCCTATGTATTTCGACTCAATCCAGGTCAGAAAATTATCCATCTTCACTTTCATCCTAGTTCCTACAATGGGTTCGAAACTTTCAAGGATTTGTTCGGTGTCGAAGCTGGTTCTTTTACGTTACTGAGTAACTTTAGTGCTTCGATCACTTCCGAAGCTCTTGCGGTGAAGTCTTTAACGAAGGAGTATTGTTTAAGTGTGGATGAAAATGGACCACTGAACATAACTTTCTCTGCTGAGCAATTACAAGATGGTTATGCTTTTGTGAATGGTATAGAGATTGTCTCTGTACCTGAGAGCCTTGAATACTGTCATACTGGTGATGTTGGAGTTCAAGTGGTTGGGCAGAAGTCTTTGGTGTATGTTGGTAAAAGTACTGCACTTGAGTTGGTTCACCGTCGCGATGTGGAACGGGATCCTGGTTTGAGGAGGGATGATGATTTGCGAGGGATTTGGGCGGCAGTTTCGCGGGAGAAGGCGAATAGGGGGAGTAATGTTACATGGAAAGTATCTGTGGATTTGGGATTCAGGTACTTGGTGAGGCTTTATTTCTCTGAGTTGGGACTCAATACGAGTTTTTCGATACTCATCGATCACAATGTTGTTTACACTGATGCTGAAATACTCAAAGGGAGGGAGGATAAGGGCAGCTTGCGGTATAAGAACTACATGGTGATGGCTAATGGGCGGAAGCAAGATGGTAAACGCGATATCTTGATTTCCCTGCAGTCAAGGGATAAATTTGTGTATGCACATCGGCCCCTCGAAGGATTTGAAGTATTTAAGTTAAGCAATCATGACAATAGTCTTGCCAGTCCAAATCCCCTGCCTTCAACACGAGATTCACCTTCCCGGAATATAAAGAATTCACTATCAGTTCTTGGTCATAGAAATGCAATTGCATCTGTTGCCATAGTGATAATTTGTATGATAAACATTGTTGTTCATATGCTGCGGCAATATATGGGAGATAACTTTAGCGAAGTCGATAAAAAGCTGTCACCGAAGGACTTACGATACTGTCGTCGTTTCTCATTAGCTGAGGTTCAGTTAGCTGCGAGAAACTTTGATAGTGCATATCTCATTGGCAAGGGTGGATTTGGCAAAGTCTACAAGGGTCTCATAAATAACGGCGAAGATACTGTAGCCGTAAAGAGGTTAAAATTAGACTCGAAACAAGGGAAGCGTGAGTTTTTGGCAGAGATCGAAACACTTTCTGAGCTCAGACATGTTAATTTAGTCTCCCTGATTGGTTATTGCAATGAGCAGCGGGAAATGATTCTTGTTTATGAGTGCATGCCCAATGGATCACTGGCTGATCATATCTACAAACTTGCTAGGAAAAACAATAGTTGTTGCTCTCTCTCTTGGGAGCAACGCCTTAACATCTGCATAGGAGCTGGTCGAGGACTAGACTATCTTCACACAGGGCATGGGATCATACATCGCGATGTAAAGGCTTCAAACATCCTGCTAGATGAAAATTTTGTGGCTAAGGTTTCAGATTTTGGCTTGGTTAAAACTTTGAATCTTAAAGAGTTTCAGAGCCAAGTTAGCACAAATCCCAAAGGCACCTTTGGATACTTCGACCCAGATTATTTTAGTACTCGTACACTAACAAAGAAAAGCGACACCTATTCTTTTGGTGTCATGTTGTTGGAAGTTTTGTGTGGGAGACCAGCAGTGGATCCATGGGTCGAGGAGGATAAGCGCAGTCTAACCATGTGGGCTCGAGATAACATAAGTAGGGGACAAGTTGAACAGATTATAGCTCCTTGCCTGAGGGGGAAAATTTCACCAGATAGCCTGAAGGCATTTGTGGGAATTGTTGAAAGATGTTTGCTTAATGAACCAAAGAAACGGCCAACTATTGCTCATGTTGTAATAAACCTTGAGTTTGCACTTGAGCAGCAGAAGGCAAAAACTTCGGTATCAAATGAGATAGCAAGAGTCACTGATGTCTTGCCACGTAGTTATAAGCTAACAAGTGGTGCTGATGTCTTGCCATATGCTGATGAAGCTCAAAGGGACAATGCGAGATCTTTAGTACCTAACAGGATAGCTAGTGGCACTGGTCTCCTGCAAAATATTAGCAAAAGTGAGCAGGAAAATGCAAATCTTTTGTTACCTAGTGAGAGAACAGGTGGTGCTGATGTCTTGCCATATACTGATAGAACAACGTTATCAGTGAGCACAAGACAACTAACACCGGCCTCCTCTAATGCACAAAACGTTACATCTATCCTGAAAAAACCAACTAACAGCAGAATGTTTAATGCTGAGCCTTCAAGTGGAGAAAAAGATGGTAGAAAAACCATAATGCATAAGATATCACGACTTTTGCCATGGAACGCAACTTCAAAGAGAGACAAATCATCCAAGAGAAAGGCCTCCATGGGCACCTCCTTATCAGGTATTAATTTGGCCATGATAAATTTGAGAAACATTTGTGATAAACGAATTGAAGACGCATTTATTTGCTGGAACCAGCTGATGTTAGTCTCACTCCGACGACAAAAAATTTAATTTTGGGCGCCTTGCTGTAATCGCAGAATCCTTCATATCAAGTTAATATCCTAAAGTCATTTTGCAACAATATGACTGGTAAACTGAAGGGAATATATTATATGTGATTGAATATGGTAATCACTTCAAATAAACCAAATAAAATCAAGAGTGTCACATAAGCTATGGTAACTTGGTTTTCATCCTAATTATGATGCATCACGATTTTCCTATTGTTTTGCTCCTTTTGTGCATAATTTTTTTGATCATATCCCGAAAAGCCTCAAATTTCTCGTTTGCTAAATCCAGAAATTTACTGATGGTCTGAAGTTGAAGTTCTTGTAAGCTATATGCAACAGTTTTTCCTCCTGATCATCATAAGTAGTATGATTACATGAGATGTAAAAGGAAATAATGCAGAACTTATCAGTTCATACTTTCAGTTTCAATATGGTGCTTAGTTGCTGTATTATGTAAAGGGTTGTGACCGAATGAAATTCCTCACTGATACAACTTCGTAGATAATTACTTGAAAATTTTAATTTTGCATTTTGCAGCACCTCTATCACATCTCACCAGCAACAAGACATCGTTGGGAGGCATCACTTTTCCTCAGAACAGTAAACTTCCCGAAGTAGATGGAGACCATGATTCGGTATCTAATTTAAATCTCAGGATTTTCTCCCTTTCGGAACTGAAAGCAGCTACAAAAAATTTCGCAGCTGATACAGTTCTAGGACAAGGTGGCTTTGGGAAAGTTTATAAAGGTCGCCTCCAAGATAAATCAACCAAGAAAAATGCAAGTGTGTCGGAAATTGCTGTTAAGAGGTTGATTCCTGAAAGCGTGCAGGGTTTTAAGGAGTGGATGGTAATGTACAAACTATTTTTTGAGAGCGCTTTATATTACATGGCAATATTGTCTCACTTTTGCTTGGTGTTCACTTTAGATGTTTTACTGCGAAATTGTAAAAATCTTCAGTTCCCATGTAGAGTTTGTTTATTTTTGCATTCTTTTACTAGCTACAAAATCAGGTTGATGCATATTACTGTTATTTTTTTTGTGGAAAAATAGCATATCTCGTTCCAAAGAACTAGATTCTTATCTATATCCACATCCGTGCTCGCATAGTTTTCAATATATTTACTTTTACTATCATTTTCTTAATTTCTCCTTTTCATGCGTACAAATCCTGTTCCGATTCAAAAACTCAACTTTATCGAAATGTGCAGGCTGAGTTGAATTTCCTTGGAAAACTTTCACATCCTAATCTGGTCAAGTTATTAGGCTACTGTTGGGAAGATAGAGAGCTGCTGCTTGTCTACGAATACATGCAAAAAGGCAGCTTAGACAACTATATTTTTGGAAGTAAGGGATTAGACTGTTTTGCAGTTACAGTATTACGTTAAAATACACATTACAGCACATACAAATTATTCTGCTGTTTTGTACTAGATACTGAATTTTCTTTATTTTCATGTGAAGAGTTTTCTACCATCCAGCCACTTCCATGGAATAGTAGGCTTAAAATATTAATCGGAGCAGCCCGTGGTCTCGCATACTTGCACACACAAGAAGTAAAAATTATATATAGAGACTTCAAGGCCTCAAACGTATTGCTTGATGAGGTAAGCTTCAAACTTGTGATCTATCATTCATTCATACTTGGGTATCAACTCAATATCATTTAAAGCTTTACCTTCTACTCTTCATTGTAATTAGACTGGCATTCATATGATTAATGATGTTCTGCCTAGTACTTCTCATAGCAGATAAAACGTAGACAGTTCACTTTCCAGTGCCAATAAGAGTCATTTTCTTCTTTTTCTCACTCTTTGACGAAGCCATTTCCTATAGTTAGAAGGAGGATATTCTGATTAATAAAATTGTCTGATCGGAAATCTCAGTCTTACCAAGCCAAGCTTGCTGATTTTGGTCTGGCTAAATCGGGTCCCAATGGTGATCGTACCCATGTGAGCACACAGGTCATGGGGACTCATGGCTACGCCGCTCCTGAGTATATTGCAACAGGTGACATGCTGGTTACTTTTGAGCTTTGATCATATACACCAAAAGCATTGTATTCTAATGACATTCTTAACTACCAGGTCACTTGTACGTGAAGAGTGACGTATATAGTTTTGGAGTCATCTTAGCAGAAATGCTGACGGGGCGAAGAGCATTTGATAGAAATCGTCCATCTGGTCAACAAAATCTTGTTGATTGGATAAAGGCACAATTATCCGCCAGAAGAAAGTCAACAAAGTTTATGGATCCACATTTAGAAGGAAATTATCCATCAAAATCTGCGTTACAAATACTTCAACTTGCTCGAAATTGTCTGGAAAATAATCCAAAAGCCAGACCGGAGATGAAAGAAGTTGTCGAGGTACTGGAAAGACTTGATTCAGCTGATAATAAACCTGGAGAGCCTAGAGTTCGTTTTGATAATCCGGTTGCTAATGCTCTTCCTCAGTAAAATTGGCAGATTCTCCGATAAACCTCTCTGGATGCTGTTGTAATAGTTAATAAATACTAAGTAACTGGAGGCAAAACATTTTAGTTATAGACTGTGCATTATAGTGATTCATCGTGTAAAGAGAGTGAATAGTTTGTAAAATAAGGATATCTTGAACATATTTTGTCTTAAAAATGTCATTTATCATAAGTTCATAACTCTCAACTGGTGAGAATTTGCATCAGCTTTTTAGAAATAGGCTTCTGCTTATGAAATGAGATGCAGGATGTGTGTTGTTCTTCCAAACTCTTGCTTTTCCTCTATTTTGTTAAATGGATTTGAGATGTTTATTGTGAGAATTGTACCTTCAAACAGAATGACCCATTGACATATTTAGTGCTCAAGTATAACATAACACTTGAAGGAACTCTCTTATTTATTATTGAACATCAAAGAGTATGTCACACGAGGCGGGACTGCATGGGGTACGTATGCATCAGTGCGCCAAATTGAAAAAAAGCAACTCACGACATCTATTAAAACTAAATAAAATATCTAATAATTAACTAATTAAATGAATTAATAATCAGCAAGTTGAGTACATTTATATAATATACAACACCAACTCCAACAATTCCAATTAATTGGTGTTGGTTGTATGAAGTATGAACAAAAGAGAATGAATACATTATATAATTTTATGTATCATATATTTTTGGTAAATCTTATATACGAGAAAAAGAAAAATAACAAAAAGCATATTATTGAGTTTGTCGCAAAAAGGGAGGCCCAAATTAATAGCCAAGCTTTTCATTGTTTTTACCCAAGTTTACGTCTCTCCTTAACCTTCCTAAGGTAATTTTCTGTTCTCTGTTTCTTTCTTTCACAAATCAAAAAATGTGCGATTTAAGGAATATTAGCGCGACATATAAAATCCCAAAGATCCTTAAAAGTCATATGGTTCGTATAACTTCTAACACATGACAACTGCCATGTAAATCAGTAGTATTTCTCATGTTGTTTTATATACATGCTGAGTGCTCGACAAAATGCCTGAATGAAAACTCAGTGTTATACTTGTTCTTTGCCCCATTTTATGAAAGAATTTTCGACCCTTTTGGCTTAAACACACTTTCTAATTCGATAATGATGTTGGGTCTGATTGAAAAAAATTGAAACAGATGAGGTACTTTAAGCCATTGGAGCTGTATCATGAACTGCTAAGAGCAAATAAGCTAAAGAAAAGCCGATTGCTCGGTCTTGACGTGGGTGATAAGTACGTGGGCCTCGCTGTTTCGGATTCTGATAACAGAATTGCATCACCATTGAGGTTTGTGTGTTTGTTTCATAACATTTATGAACTCTTAGTTTGAAATGTTTGAAATGGTTTTATTTTGTTGTATACATTTTCAGTGTCCTGCTTCGGAAGAAGACGAATATCGAGTTGATGGCTACTGATTTTGAGAGTTTGGTGAGCATTTGATTGCTTTATTTATTTATTTATTCATATGTGTGTTTTGGATTGAGTTTCTGAATTTGAATTCGGTACGACTATAGAAGCCAATGTTTATTGAAGGAGGAACACAACTAATATTAATATTGTAGTTGTGATATTTGTTACATTATCAAAATTAATTAGACTTGTTTAATTAGCATTTATTTTTTTGTATTTATTTTTCCACATACATTGCGCAGTATAATGTTATTCATAAGTTCATTTGGCAAGTTCTTGGTGAATGTCTGATTATTTCACCTTCCCTGCGATGTATAAACGTTATAGTAGCTTCGTTCGTGTAAAAAGCAGATGTTCCTCAAAATCGTAGTGTTGCCTTTATCCTCTGATTATTTTGTCTATGCATGCAGGTCGCCGAACATTCCTTGGAAGGCTTTATACTAGGGTATCCTTTTGATAGGCATAAGAGCAACCCAAGCGTATGTTAACATCTCTCACATATCACGATTTATCTCTCTGTTTGTAGTCTTTGGATTCTAATGCTCCAGCTGTTCTTTCTATAATCAGGCGGTTCAAGTGAAGGTTTTTATTGATGATCTTAAGAAAACGGGGAAACTGGAAGACCTCAAGTATACATTTTGGGATGAGTGTTTCACGTCTAAGGTCAAAGATGCTTAATTATTTTTTATTTTTGTTGTCATTGTTATCTTTATTGGACAAAGGGAATGCTTCTTATAAAAATTATGGAAATTTGGGGTATTTTGGTTCTGTTTTCACTAGAAAGTTTGGGTTTTAGACCATGGAATCATCGATTATAATGGTTTTGAGCAGGTGAAAATTCGAAACCGGTATTAGGACTCGTTACTAAAGTGATGGGTACATTTAAGAGTTGCATCACAAGCTCTTCTTTCTTTCTATATTGGGGAATTTACTTCTTTGATGGCATCACGTTTCATTATTTTAATCTAAAACTTGTTATAATCATTTTTGAGAAGTGAAATGACTTAATGAGTGTTATTCTTTATGGTTCAGTTACGTTTTGTAGCCTTTCAGAAACCAGTCCTGTGTTCTTTTCATTGTCAACTTGCTTGTCCTTAATTCTTTACACGGTGGAATTACGAACAAATGATTTTAACTCGATGCTCCCAACTTCCCAGGCTGCTGAAGTATTCTTAAAGCCTTTGAACTTGTACCCTGTGGAGTATAAGACGACAATGGACAAATTCGCTGCAGTAGATATCCTTCAGGTACCATTTCAATCGTTTCTCTAATAGTCAAATCATCGTTTTATTTCATAAATCTAGTGCAGTGTCTGCAATCGGTCAGCATGATGTTCTTTGTGATACTCATCTAAAAGCTAGGATTTTTGTCGACTCACGAGTTAAATAATCCATTTGTAAATCTCTGAAGAAATACATAGAAGAGTTGCTTCCTATCTAAGGTCTCTCGAGAAATTTAGTTCTAGCATGATTCAAATAGTTGGCTGTTAAAACCAATGAATTGTAGTAAATTCTTAAATCCTTGGCAGGGGTACCTGGATTTCGCTACTAGAAGTCGAGGTCAAAGTCAAGAAAGTTGAGATGATTAGCAGTCTTTACAACTAAAGAACGTTGTAAACGTGAAATCCTCGATTAGGCCGTACGTGCAATCCAGGCCGTAATTTGTATTAGGCATAGAATTAGGTCTAGTCGGTGAATACTGACTACATGTAAGTTATGTAATTGTATAAGTTGGCCTTATGCGAGGTTTAATTTCAATAACGATGATTTCTTGTAGCCATTAACGTGCTTTTCTATATCCTACTCCATTGTATAATGAGCCAAATGCAGCAATAATGTATGAACAAGAACTGGAGATGGTTGAGATGAACCTGAACTCTTTCAAATTCACTGCATCTCGGCTTATTATAGCCACATATTAAATTTGTGACATTTAGAAGAAATGATGCAAAGAAAACGCCATAGTATTTCTAATATTCACTAATTTCGTGGTTGTCACTAAATTATGTGATAAAAACTTTTATTTGCGGCACATTTTGGCAAGCATCATCAAATTGTTATTTTTGTTGCATTTTCATTTTATTTCCATTGCGTGAATGCCACCAAATTTTGGGCCTATACAGAAGACCCAGGTAGGAAAAGTGGGCCGAGTACGGGTTTATTATCAGAGTAGGGCCGGCCGCGTCGGCCCAGTTTCTATCTTTATGTGCATCTTGGCCCGTAAATTGCAAATTCCAAGTAAAATTCACGTCTTAATATTTCAAATATAAAAATCGATTAACACAAGATAAGTATAAAACTAAAGTAGTATACATTTCAATGTGATATAATATGTTTATCAAAAAAAAAAAAAAAAGAAGTGATATAATATTATCTCAAGTTAAAGTGTAAACAAAATTTTAGACATAAAGTAGCTCTTCAAAGTGTTAAGGCAATTAAGTTAACTAACAAATATATTAAATAGTTGAATCGTCAAGAATAAACAAAATATCGCAATACACACTATTCCATTTTCGATAACTCTAGATTTTGACTCGGGCCAAAAAAAGACAATAATCAAAGAATAAAACATTGGAAACAGAACACGCTTCAACGCATGCACAAATCACAATATCTCCATAACTTTTTTGACAAATTACACACATGCATTAGCCGCGTGTTCCACTTTCGACACACTCTAAAAAAATCTCTCAACACACAAATATTATATATATGTTAGCAAATTTGTTCCTTCACCATCATTTATACACAACAAAACACCATCAAACACTTTAATTGAAGCTCTTTAAATTACTCTAAAATGGTGAAAAAAGAAAATGTAAGTTTTCCAATGCCTTTGGCACCACCACCTGGGTTCGAACCACTCAACAATTCACAAGAAGTCGCGTTTTGCCGCATGAACGATCACGCTTCTAGTAGTAGCAATATAGAGGTTCAGCAGAGTGTTGAAAATAATAATAATAATAATAATCATACTAATAATAATAATAATTTTCGACGTACAACTCGAAAAATAGTGCCACCAAAGTGGTTGTACGTTCCTCAAGCTTCACCGGTTGTACCTTCCCGCCGCAGAGGCCGGCCGTCAAAAGCTAAATCAGTGCTACTGTCACAGCAAGACTCATGTAAGCTTTACTTAATTAATAACTAAGTGTTTGAATGTTTTTTAATATTCTTTTTATTTGATTTTGGAATTTATTTGTGTAAAGATTCCATTTTTATTTGATTAATTGGTGTATTTTGTCTAGTATTTCTGCATGCAAGCTGAAATTTTTAATTGCCTTGCTGTGTTATATATGTTAAATAGGCATATTATCCTTTTTTGTGAAATAGATAGGAAATTAAATTAAACATGTAAAAAATAAATAGGCAAATTACTCGGTGCATGTCCATTTTTATACGATGCAAAATACCATTTTGTACCGCAAATATTAGGGGTTGGTGTGCAACTTTCTAAAAATCATATGGGTTCATTTGCCTTTTTCTTTTTGTTACATGGCTAATGTGTCAATTTAACATAACACAGAATGGTAATTTGACTATTTATTTCTCATAGGAGTAATGTGCCTATTTAACATAACACCGAGCGTAATATGTCATTAGCTCTTTTCATTATCGCATGTTGGAATTTATTTGTGTTAAGGTCCATTATCTTTATTTGGTGTATTTTGCCCAGTAGTTCTCTGCATGCTGAATTTTCATTGCCTTACTTGGTTTTTGATGAATATCGCAAAATTGTTTGTTTTTGGGGCAAACGAAGTTGCATGCATTTGTAAAATTTCCTCCAAAATTTCACTTGCCATGAGCACTGAGTTACATGATTATTTTATCAGAATATTAACTAATGGAGTAAAGTGACATCAAGTGTTGTGTTGCAAATTTCTTAGAGTTCCTTATTGATAATCAAAACTACAAGTTACATGCAAATTTGCGTTGAGTTATCGTTGTATATTGCAATGAGTTTGACATGCTATATATCTCGATAACAGGAGGAAATAGCATTGCATCGAACTACTAGTCTTCGGGGGATAGTATGTTTGACGGGGTTTCTTTTTTAAGGCTTATTCACTTCTATTGTTGTGGATTTGATAGTTTTGATTTAGTAATCATTCACCGTGATTGAAGCAAACGCAGGGTAAAGTAAATATATACTGATAAAGAGTAGAATATCATTTTATGAGGAAGAATAGTTATGATTGAAGCTAATATGTCGACATGTGTTTATACCTAATTGTGTTGCATCTTCTTTGCACTAAACTGTAGCATGTGCATGCATTTGATTGTACGCGGTAATATAGACGGTGGGTTTTGCTGAATAATGCTGACGGCATAGTATTCTTGGTTTTTGGTAGTTAGTTCGATTTAGGTTAATTATGTTACATCTCATTGCCTTTCTCTGTTCTAACTGTTCCCCTTCTACCTTGACAAGAAGTTCGTGTAGAATTCTTAGAGGAATAGCGTGATTGTTCTGCATCAACTTGTTTTTCATTTTTTCCGATTGATAAAAGAGTAAGCACCCTTGAAGATAGCTCACATAGTAAAAGGTATCTCTATTATATTTGTGGAATGCTCATACCTAAATTTATAGAATTTAAGCCTTGCTTTTATGTCTCACGATACGTCATTATTCACGGATAAAGATTTATATACAAGTGATATTTTGGATTGTTATAAGGTTCTTGAATGGGTCATGATTCATTATCTGCATTAGAAGTGGCTTTATCTTGACACATGTCAGTTAATCATTTCATGTTCATCTTAATACTGTCATCTCTTTGATTATTGCTTTGGTTCATTGTTAACATTTCTCCATATTTCGTAGCTCTCCAGCAAGAAGGAACAATAGGCCTTTATAAGGTTTCCTCAACACCGGAAACAAGGCCACAAGAGCCAAATACCTCAGTTCTTTGTTATGCCAGAAGAAAACCAAACTTGCGAAAACATAAGCAATTGGTTGAAGAGACCGCTGGAGTTAAAATTGCTAGATCATCGTATCAAGAAGATCAGCATATTTATGTTGATAGAAATCCAACCAATGATGTTGAACAAACGAGAAGTCCAGTTGGTGGCGATCGTAGGATAAAAAATCTCGACTTGAATAATCAGCTGTCTCACAACATTGACTCCAGTATCTTGCAACTGGTGGAAATTGATAAAAACCACCTTGCTCTAGATGGCCCAAAAACAAAGTTGAGCTCCTCAGAACTGGACGTAAATCTCTCCAAAATCCTTGATGCTATCAATAATAAGTATGGGGATATTACTCGCAATTGTGCGTTGCAGTCTGACTCAATGAAAACTTTTGTTTCGTTTGGCATCTGTAAGGTGGTGCAAGAGCTTCTCAACAAACGTTTGGCCGTTGATATAAAAAGCTTACATTCTTATTACACAGTTGTTGAAGACGCGGAATATTTGAAGGTGAACGTGCAATGGCTACGTGAAGAACTAGATGGCATTAAAGATGTGCATGACAAAGAGAAAGAAAGAAATAAGAGCATGGAGAATATCCTTGTGACGACGAACGAGCTAGCGTTAAAAACAGTTGAACTAGTTAGAGTTGGATCAGAAGTTCGTGATAAAAAAGATCAACTAGTTAGTGAGACCGCGAGGGTCGATGAGACTACTAGATATATTAATGAGCAAAAATCAAAGTTTTCTCAATTTCTCTCTTCCTTGATGGATGGGCTTATATGAATGAAACTAAGTGAATTGTCTCTCTCTCTCTCTCTATATATATATATATACATGTGTGTGTGTGGAAGCTAGAGGGCACATGTACACTTATGGTAAATTGAGAGAAAAGAACTCAGAGTCATACTTGGTTTCAGTTTTGGTTTACACCCTCTATACAAAAATCGTCCTTAATGTCTAAAAAGTATGATATTCTGTGAGAAGCATATTTGAGATTGTTCATGGGTCCTCATTTTGTCAAATCCTGCATTGCTTCTTGTCCATCTAATGATAATGTAAACAATGGAAATGAGCTTGGATGATTTCTCATGGCATGAACTCTATTTACTCCCTTCAAATTAGTATTAAACTTTTAGTAGTTAGACGATATCAATGGTGAACATATATTAGTCCGTTCCTGAATAATTAGCACACAGGTATGTTGTTACATACCATTTTATTTACTTTTCAATAATTAGAGTCAGTGTTACTCTATTTAACTGTGATGTCGAAACATGGAACAAATTTCATAAGCTTATTCTGCTGGCATTTCTTCCATTTCCAACTCTATAATTCACGGTGGCATTTAAATGAAGAGTGAATAACTTGCGAAGAGCTCCCTGAAAGTGGACTGCTGACCTTAACATATGCATTTGAATCACCGCTTGAAAAACCGTCAATGCATATGGAAATGAAATAGTACTTTCAGCTTATTTAGCCTAAATTTGATTGCATTTGCATCGTTTGATATAGTGCTAGATTTATTTGGGTTATGTGATGCAGTAACCAGATTCCAAAACACCAATGCACATTTTTAAAGCTGGTGACTTGTGGAACTGTGGCAGGATTTCCAGTTTTACACACGAATCAAACGTGGAAAAAAGTTTAGTATGTGCTGCTGGGGTGAGAGTCCCTTTAGAATAAAAACGAGTTTCCATGCCGTGTCTATCTTTGGGTAGGAATTCTCGAACCTGTTTTTCCTCCACTCCTTACCTTTTTTTGTCTCCGCCACGTGCATTAAATTGGTATCTTATTCAGTAATTTCTTCTGTTAGTGTTTATTTTTATCATCTGTCTTTGTGTAGTAGTTGGATTTGATATATGTAACTTTCTTTTTATGTTTGCATTAATTGTGTGCGTAACTTTTGAAACTTAAAGATCAGATGATTTTAGTTTATCTAACTTGCTTCTTTCTCTATAAAAATATCCTGTAAATTTTAGTAACTGTACTTGTTCTATTATGCTTTTATAATTGTTCTTAATCTGCTGTGTCAGGATCCTTGTATTGGAATGAGCCACTAGGAACGAGCTGTGTTGGTGACATGCTAGAGGAAAGATCAAGCGCCGAGCTTGATGTTGTAGAACGCTGTCTCTGACGTTGTAGGAAGCTGTCTCAAATGTGACGCTGTACGAAGCTGTTTGAACATGATAAGTACTTTTTGTCTGGTCATTTTTGTGTCAAAACCTTAAACTATTGAGTTTGGCCTCTATCTCAGTATCTGAGTATCAGTGCAGTTTAACATATGTATTC
The DNA here is from genome assembly GCA_946800315.1 of Misopates orontium. Taxonomy (NCBI): domain Eukaryota; kingdom Viridiplantae; phylum Streptophyta; class Magnoliopsida; order Lamiales; family Plantaginaceae; genus Misopates; species Misopates orontium. Next base: position 2,820,614 of record OX326948.1, on the reverse strand, counting down.
GGAAACCATAGTTCATATTTCATTTATATTAGTTGCAGGGAGTGCAAATTAGGATACTCATTTGATAGCTCAATCTCCTTTTGCTGATGCTCCTTGGCCTAATTTTGCGCTACCGCCTTAATGCGTTCGGGAATGAGAAGACTGCAGGTATATGCTGCTGTTTCTTCTTATGTTTTATGGTTTCTTTTTTCTTGTTTCTTTCTGTGTTTTTTCTTCATGCTCTTAATTTGCCTGTGCGTGGCGTTGATGTCTTAGGCAGCTATCTTTTGGCTGACTCTTTGATCGTGTTCTACGAAATCCCACGTTTGATTCAAATAAAAAGGAAGGGAGGTATCAATGCAGTTTAACACATGCATAGACTACACATTTCATTTGTTTTAGTTGTCTGAAAGAGTTAACTTTTGTGGTTGCTAGGTAGAAAATGGGGTAAATTTGTGATTCTTCATGTAATGACTGCATTGATTACATTTGAAATATATTATACTTGCGATCTCTATAGATAGTTCTTATATATTGTTCTATATTTGAAGGACAATATATTCAGTTGTTATGCTAGTACATAATACCTCAAGAACAATCTATACTTTTGTCAAAATGATGAAGTTATAGATTGATATTTTATTAGATGTTCTGCTCTTATCTATTTTGCCCTGATATAATGTCGCAATTGTCTTTATATTTTGAATGCATGCTTCTTTTTCAGAGAACAATACATTTGGATTTTGTTTGTTGTGTACAAATCTTGGTTAGAAATGTAGTATTGGATTTTTTTTTTTTTTGAAAGGAATGTAGTATTGGATTTTGATCTTTATAACTGTAACATTTATCAGATTTGGCCGTGTTAATATCCAGGGAAGAAACTGAAAGGCCAGGTCGCTAGGGGCATTTTTTTTTATTTAATTGATGGATAGGCTTTAGGAGTTAGGAGTAATGATAAACTGAATCTTGTTTAAAAAAAATGATAAAACTGAATCGTTTTATGTGCCATTATGATGTATCAGATTCTTTATTATAATTTAATACTTTACCTTTTACCTTAGAATAAACAAGAAAGGAGGGGGAAAAATGAAAACACACGAACGATACAAATTTCTCTTTACTAGTCACCATGCACGCCTGCCAAGCATTTATTTGCCTAGACATATAGCCCTACATCAAATGTCAAAACAGTTCACTTGGGGCAAATGGTAGTATAATAATTTATCAAAATCGGCTACCACTATCAATTGAGAATTGGTCTTCGAAATGGCCTACCCAAGTGCACCCGGCTCATCTAGCTGGACTTTAATCGGAGATCCAAATACTGATTGGGGGTTCACGGCGTTGACGTGTACTTTTTGTTATCGTGAATTAATTAAACGGCGGACATCTTTGCTAAGTTTGGCGCATCAACATCAGTTTCTTCACATGAATCGAGCATCAATAAATACAGGCAGAACTCTAATGTTTGGACTATCTGTCTGTCATGGCTATAGTCTATGTTATATTTTGATATTTGTACGATTGTTTCTCGTATTTATAGGTTACCTATTCCCTGTATTAAAACGGTTCTCTTGCATTAAATAAATGGCTTTTGATATATATGTTTTAAATATTTATCTATATATATGTGTCAACCTAATCACCTTATAAATCTTTCCTTTAGAATCACAATCAAACATTAATTAGTTGAAGTATCTCGTTAAATTACTCCAAGCACATATATAATGGTAAAGCAAGTATAGATTATAAAAAAAATCTATAAATGAAGAAGAAAGAAAACAAGAATTTTGTTTATGTATTTTGAAAAGGAGATAATAAATTTAAAAAAGTAGAGGTATTACATTATAAACTAATTATATGATTCTTTTAGAATATGCAATCGAATGACTGAAAAATCAGAAAGTCTAAGGTGGATTGTACCAAAAAATATATTGCAAGGGTGCTATGTGTTATTATGCATTTTGATCGACTAGGAAAACTCTAAAACGACATACAAAAATCGGGATATTTTAAGGAAACCCCTCTTTTAAGAAAAAGAAAATCGGAAAAATTGACTAGGAATTTAAATTTTAGGTAGTGACACGGACCATCCTTTATATATTATGTTTACTATAAGAAAAGTGCAAGAGAGAATTAAGATAAAATAACAAGTTACAAATGAATTACTATGAAATTGAGGAATTGAATTATAAGTTTTAATGAAAAGGGTAATAAGAACTTGTGTAAAATCAAATAGAATTTTTCAGAAAATTAAACTCTATTTAACAAATATATGTATATAGGGTATATGTATTACTACTAGAACGTGTCGTGCCCAGGGGCGGATGTATTAAGGGGCTTGGAGGGCTATAGCCCCCAAGATTTTTGGACCAACTTATATTACTATATATATATATATATATTAGCTATGTATAGAATAATAAAAAAAACCTAATACTATTGTTATACATATAGAAAAGAATAAAAAAGAAGTCTTGTAAAATGTTAAAGTCTCCAAACTCGTATAGTTAAATAAAAATTAGACAGAAAACCTCTATAAGTCCCTATTAGTTTTCGAAACCCCCAACAGAAAAACACATTCTCTTCAGATAATAAACTTTAGATTTAAATTCGACGAATATTTCATTTACTACGGAATAAAAGGTACTCAAATTATGTATAAAAAGTGTTATTATATAAATTTACTTCCCTTTTTTTCATTAAGTATTTAGTGATTATTGTTAAGCTTGATGTGGTTTTCTATATTAGTGCTATTATTTACTTTTGTGTCTTGTTAGATCACTCCTATATTAAAGAATGTGTTTACTTGTTCTATTAGAATTTTTATGTTACTTATATTGCTTGAACGTATTGTAACCTTAGTTTAATTTAGGCATGAATCATTCTTTTTATATAATTTTATTTTAAATTCGACATTAAATATTTTATTATAAAAAAAGATTATTAGGTTAGCCCTCCCCAAATTAAATTTCTGGATACGCCCCATGTCGTGGCCATGAAATTCATGGGAAACTAGATGTAATTACAAACATTAGGAACAACTTATAATTAATCTGTAGTAATGTTATAATATAATATAATGTCCTGGCTCTGCCACTGTTTAAAACGAAGAGCCACTGTTTAGCACTTCATTTTGTTGTCACCACATTTCAAATTGATTTGAGACCGTTAAAAGCAACTTGTAAGCCATGCATCACACACGTGTTCCAACTCTTGCATGCATTGGCCACCCACTTTCGATACACTCTAACAAAACTTCCGATTCACTCTATAAAAAAGTTGCTGAAATATTGCTCCAAATTAAATAACACAACATCATCAAACAATAATTGTTGCTAATCAATTGCTCCAAATTAAACAACAATGGCGATCAAGAACGAAAATATAAGCTTCTCCTCCGTGCCTGATGCACCACCTGGGTTCCCATTACTCAACAATAATAATTCACAAGGCGCTTCTAGTAGTATAAGGAGAGAGCAGCCGAATAATGTTGTCGACAGTACTACAATTAATGCTCGGCGTACAACTCGAAAACTAACGCCGCCAAAGCCATTGTACGTCCCTAGCCCTGCACCACAAGTACCAACGCGCCGCAGAGGCCGACCACGCAAAGCACGATCACTAGCGTCGACCCCCTACTCATGTAAGCTAAGTTAGTTACTAAGTTTTCATGTTCAATTTTTATCTATCTGATGATGTTGAAATATTGCATGTTAATTTGTGTTTGATGGATATTGCATTTTAAGTTTAATTGTTTATTTTGGGACAAAAAAGATGTTGTGAGACAGTTAATTTGTTTGAAATGAGATAATACTTAAAGATTGATATACAGGTTGCGCACGAATTTCAAAAATTGCCCAAAATTTCTGTTGTCATGATATACTAGTGATGATTCAATTTTTACCACAAGATTAACTAATGGAGTAAAGTGACATCATTTACATGTTTATAGAAAATAGCGCACGTAGTAAATTAATTTGAGTCTATTCTATTTGAAGAATGCTACTACTTAAGTTTATATAATTTTTAATTAAGGCTTGTTTTTCTCAACCATTGAAGATGACAAACCATGAATATAATTTGCATTTTTTTTCTTTCTCACGTGTAATTTTTTTTGAACTTGCACATTTGTCTTCAATTGTCAATTGTCATAATATTCCTTGTGAAACTCCAAGTGGCACAGAGTCTGAAGTATGGAAAAATAGATTCGTGTAGCTTTTCAACCATATCAAATTCAGTACTATATCATTTAATTTGTCAAAGAAAAATAAAAACTCAGTACTATATATATATGCCTCCAGTTAATACAAAACCGGTTGTGAAGTTGACTGAAAATTCTAAAGTGCTGAAATTAAGCCTTTCATCTTTACTGCTGGTTCTCTCTGCATCAGGCTATGGTAATAGTAACATGCGTTTAATATTGCCAAATCTGTGCGAACTTGAAGGCCTCTCTTGAATGCATTTCGTAAACAAACTGTAAAAGATAAGTTATAACCTGATTTGTATTAGGACATGTTCTATCAACTTACTGATCTACTTCTGCTGTTAAAATTGTTTCATCAGCGTACCATCAAGAAGGGAAAGTAACCAATAGCAAAAGGAAGAGAATTGATAGTTGTGTCAATAAACCTCCAGGGAATACGGCGCATTCTTCTATGTCACGGGATCATGGTATTGAACAGACGAATAGTCCAAGCAGTGGCTATTGTAGGATGGAAGATCCATCTTGTAGTAATCCACCAAGTCACAACTTTGACTCAAAAAACTTGCAACGAGTGGATCAAAACCATCCGGCTCTCGACCTAAACACAATGTTGAGATCCTCAGAATTGGATGAAAATCTCGACATAATTTTGAATACTATCCGAGCTAAGTATGGGGATATCACAAGGAACTGCTTGTTGGAGTCTCAGTATATCAAATCTTTTGTTTTGCTCGGCATCTGCAAGGTGGTGCGAGATTGTCAGACTAAGGATTTCAAAAACGTGGACATACATACGTTAGATTCTTGCTATGCAGCTGTTAGAGATGCACAACAGCTGAAGTTTGATGTGCAGTGGCTACATAATCGATTGGATGAGATTAGAGTTGCTGTTAAATCGAGGGATGAATTGAAAGCTATAGTGACTGAAAGAAATACGCGCATGGAGAATTCCGTCGTGACGAAAAAAAAGCTAGAGCTTTTAAAAGCTGAACAAAAGTCTGTGAAAAGAAAGAAAGAGCTTCTAGAAGCTGAACAAAAGAGACTAGAAGATGAAGAAAAGAGAATTGACTCTGAAGTTCAAGAATTAGAAGCTCATGAAGCTACGGATATTGTCATGGTGGTTCAGTTGAATAGAACTATTGATGTGCAAGAATCAAAGTTTTCTCGATTTCAGCAGTTCTCTTCCTTGATGGATGGACTTATATGAATTAAACTGAGTAACTCTCTCTCTCATCGCTAGAGGGCTCATGTACACTATTGATACATAGAGAAAAAAGAACTGAAAGTCATATTTGATTTCTGTTTTGGTTCTGCAACCTCTATACCAAAATCCACTCTTTTTTTATATCGAAATATAATGATATTCTAGAGAAGCAAATTTGAGATTGTTCTTGTGTTACGTATTCTGCTCTCTTATTATTCTTGCGTTGCACTTTTTCCTTTTATTGAGAATGTAAAGAATGTTAATGAGTTGGATGATTTTTTTTCCTTTCATTGAGAATGTAAAGAATGTTAATGAGTTGGATGATTTTCATGGCATGAACTTCTATACGCCCTCTGAATGTGTACTCTTATTTTTCATAGCCTTTCTTTGTTTTCTTGTTAGGTGTAAAAGGCCTGTGAGACTGCTAGCTGTCAGGGATAAGTGACTACTTTCTAAACACTTGTTTCGCATCGTTAATTTCTTTGTGAATTTTTATCATCAGCTATTTCAGTTATGCAGTTTGCTTGTACCTGTCATTAGTTATATATGCACAATTCATGTATCTTTAAAGATTAACATTATGAAAGATACTCGAAATTAGGCTATTCATTTAACTTGTTATAAGTTTACCATGTTACATTTCTTATCTATGAAGTTTAGTTACATTAATTTTTGTAGTGTATCCTTAGGTTGCGCTATGAATCTTATTTACATTAATTTTTGTGGTGTATCCTCAGGTTACATTAGTTTGAAGAATTTATTGTACGCAAATGATTTATATGCACGAATTTAATAATAGAAATAAATTTCTGAACCATAGTACCCAGTTACAAGATATCTTATTTTCTCATAAAACCAAACAAAAAAGAAATTTGGAGAATACACATTGTTTTCATATTTACGTCATACACACTTGCACATGTGAAAATCTTTCAAAAAGTAAAAGGGATATGATATATACAGAGCAAAATCCCTTCATACAATGTATTTTTTTTGTTTACGTTTATACCCCTTTTGAATTTATTGTTCAATTTATTTTCCTTCTCAATACCTATCTTAATTGGTGGAATCTTTGGAAACTTAATTAGGACAATTCTCTTTCTAATTCATAAAATAGAAAGATTACCTTTCTTTGTAGATAGATAATAAATAACTCATAATAAGTATATAATTAATTATTTTTCCATACTTTCTCAAAGTTTTGTTCTCTGTTAAAATAATCCTCAGAAAACCTTTTCAACAACTTTGTCGGAACATTATTGGCAATATGTCAGTTGATTTATTATTTGTTTAATTCAATCGGTAATTGTGAATCTATGATAGTAATGATCGAGCTCTCATTGCTTTCTTGTTTTGTCATTTTCATGCTTTAAGTTTCTGCTTCACATAATCATGCACAGTCAATCCTAAATTTTCTTTATGAAATGTGATATTTGCACTACAAATTGCATTGTTGGTCCTACAAGTTTGAAAAAATAAATTTACATTAACTATCTTTTTAATTTGCAGTAACACACTTTTAACGTACAAGTTTAAGCAGGTTTCTTTAAGGTAATATATATAGTGAAATATTTGTAGCTAGCTTGTACATTTTAATTATTCTACATAAAATATATAAGTAATACACCTTGCTTGTGAATAAGTAATTTTGTGTAGATTAATCAGAGTTAAATGAATTATTTTGAATAAGGATTAATTTCTAGAATAATTTAACATATTAAAATTTTGAAATTTGAAATTTGAAATTTGTGGCTTTCAATACGTACAGTACCAATTTAATTAACTTATACAAATGAGGTATTAATTATCTTTATTCAAGGAATGTAATTTTTTCATTCAATAAATTGGAAAGAGAATTGTCCTAATTAAGTTTCCAAAAATTCTACCAAATAAGATAGGTATTAAGAAGGAAAATGAATTGGACAATAATTCAAAAGGGATATAAAAGTAAATGACAAAAAATTGCTCTGTATGGAGGGATTTTGCACTGTGTATATCATCTCCCAAAATAAAATAGATTTACTTAATATTCTCCAATTTAAATTTGAAGGTCCGTATATTTAGTTGGAATGCTATTACATGTTATCATATTCGAATGTAATTGTAATGGTTCATAATTTATCAACGTGAATAGTGAGGTTCTGCTCTTATGTAGTTGTTAATTGATACCTAAAAGCGCTTATCCAATTTATATTGAATATAAAGTGGCAATTGTCTTTATATTAAGAGCATAATATATTTAAATTTGTTTCTGGTACAAATCTTTGATAGAAATGTATGATTGGATTAGATCTTTATGACGGTAACAACTATCAAATTTTGCCATCTGTTCCACGTTCATTTAAAATCGCGACTTACGTCAGAATTTATGTGTGCGAACAATAGAGATAGAGTTAAAGAAAAAAAGGAAAAAAGAAAAAAAGCTAGGAGCATATATCGAAACACAAAAATTTGACAAACAACAACACATATTCAACTTTATAATCTAAACACTACGTAAAATTCAAACGAACAATTCGATAATTGATCAGTACGATCGATTGACACAATCCAACTAGTACGAGAATAACGACATAATTGATCTATTTTATATGCTATTACTAGTCGCCGCAACATGTGCAAATCCTATACCATGTACCTCTAAGCTTTATCTTTATCTCCACTCAATCGTATACGTGGCAAACTCTCTCTCCAAATTCAAAGGGTAAATTTGTATGTTCCACCACAAGTAGGTGGAAAAAACTACCCATTCTTGTATAGTATTTATGATATCAGATTCTTTTCTTTATTACAATTTAATACTTTACCTAACAATATGGTAACCAAAAAAGATAGGGGCAAATTGGACAACATCACATAGGTATTGAAGTATTGTCCCCAATAAATTAATCCCTTCACAACCAATATTTGCACCATAGCGCCACAGAGGTCTACTACCCAAAGCCCCATCATTACTGTCTCGGCCCCCTGATGTAAGTTTCACTTAGCTTAATTATCAACTTTTCTTTCCCTATTTTTCTTTATCGATGTTGGAATACAACAAGGGGTTGTTTGTAAAGAGCAAATACTCCTATGATATTTAAAAATTAGCAAAACACCTCCTTACAACACTTTTTGATAGCCAATTACATGATTTTAATTGATGAATAACAAATTGATTTACTTCAAATGAATTTTGTATACATCTTTAAATATCGAGAATTCTTGCAAAAAAAAAAAAACATTTATGATCTATTCGGTGCTAATTAGTTTTATTATCTTTTTCAAATGATTTCAAAGAAAAAACTATTTTATCTTTTATTAAACGATCTGTTAATATTTTATTGAATAAACACATGTTTATTATAAAGTTTTCATATATATATATATATATATATATATATATATATATATATATATATATATATATATATATATATATATATATATATATATATATATATATAATCAACTTAAAATAAAGCGATATGGGGTATTAGCTTATTTTCAAATTTCAAATGGCTATAATAGGAACTACAGTGGGTTTATTTTTCGACATTTATCAATAATGGATGGGTGTTTTTTTATTTATAAAATTGGAATTTATTAGTTCAGATCTCATTTTTCTTTTACTAGTGTATTTTGTCAAATTGATTAAATTGATTGTTTTGGGACAAAAGATGTTGATGGACATGAGTGTCTCGAAATGAGACAACACTTCCGATTAATAAATTACACATGCATTTTTTAAATCGCCCGAAATCTCACTTGTCATGAGCAATAAATTACATCATGATTCAATTTTTTATAAAAAAATTAACTAATAGAGTAAAGTATTGCACTTTTTGACACGAGAATTACATATTTGTTAAAGTTCGTGTTCTTAATCAAAGCTATTGAATTGCACTCGCATCTAAACCTTCAAGCTTATAGAGATAAAAATGATTGACATTTGTTAATTATATATATATATATATATATACACACACACACACACAACATGCTCCCTTCATGTGTAGAATATAAATTTTTTATGTTACACTCGATATCTTCTGTTTTTGTTCATTATTTGTATAAGAAGTAGCTTTTGATTAACTGTTGTCACTTAATCATATGATGTCAACTTTAAATTGTCATACATTTTATCTTTGAGTATTATTTTCGTTCGTTAGTAATATTTCTATATATTTTGCAGCTCTCCAAGAACAAGAAACAATAATCCTTGATAAGGTTTTCGCAACACCGTCGCCAAGGCCACAAAAGCCAAATCCGTGCAATACCACAGTTCTTCAAACTGCCGAAAAGGCTTTGGAGTTGAACAAGAGGTAAAATAAACCTCTGGAGTTGACATTGCTCCATTGACGTGTCACCAACAAGGACAAATAACAAACAACAATGGGCATGGAGACAATATTTATGTCGATAAAAATCCAGTCAATACCACTCACGCTTCTATGTCGTGAGACCATGGTATTGAACAGACGAATAGTCCAACCATGGTGATTGTAGGATGAAAGATTATTGCTCGAGTAATCAGGTAAGTCACAACATTGACTCCAAAATCTTGCAACAAGTGGCATATGAAAAGCCATCCAGCTCTTGTTCACTCAAATACAAAATCAAGATCATCAGAACCGAATGCAAATCTCACCATAATCCTTAATGCTATCAAAGAAAGTATGGGGATATCATTAGGAACTGTCTGTTGGAGTCTCATTGTATAAAAGCTTTTGTTTTGCTCTGACATCTGTGAGGTGGTGCGAGATATCCAAAATAAACATTTGAAAGACGTGGATATGAATACCTTAGATTCATGTTACGCGGTTGTTAGAGATGCAGAATAGCTGAAGGTCGATGTGCAGTGGCTGCATAATCGACTGGATGAAATTAAAGATTCTATTAAATCCAGGGTTGAAGCGAAAGCTGCACTGAGTGAAAGAAATTGGTGCATGAAGAATTACGTTGTGAAGAAGAAAGAGGTAGTGCTTCGACAAGTTGAACTAAATAGACTTGGATCTGAAACTCATGATATAGAAGATCAAGTAGCTCGGGAAATTATGATGGTGGAAGAGTTGAATAAAAATATTGGTGTGCAAAAATCAAAATCACAACCTCCCTAGCTTGATCTTCTAAATCATGAATTTTAGATCCAAGTCTCTTTAGTTCTATTAAGTTGTTTAAGCTCTTTTTCTTTGTTCTTCACGACGAGATTCTCCATGCACCTATTTCTTTCACTCACTGCAACTTTCGCTTCATCACTCGATTTAACAGCATCTTTAATTTCATCTAGTTGATTATGCAACCACTACACATCGACCTTCAGATTTTCTGCATCTCTAACAGCCGCGTAACAAGAATCTAAGGTGTTGATATTCACGTCTTTGAAATGTTTATTTTGGAGATCTCGCACCACCTTACAGATGCCGAGCAAAACAAAAGCTTTCATATAGTGAGACTCCAACAAACAGTTCTTAGTGATATCCCCATACTTTTCTTTGATAGCATTAAGGATTATGGTGAGATTTTCATCCGATTTTGAGGATCTTGATTTTGTATTTGAGTGAACAAGAGCTCGATGGCTTTTCATGTGCCACTTGTTGCAAGATTTTGGAGTCAATGTTGTGACTTAGCTGATTACTCAAGCAAAGTTCTTTCATCCTACAATCACCACACCACTGGCTGGACTATTCGTCTGTTTAATACCATGATCTCGCTACATAGAAGCATGTGTCGTATTGGCTGGACTTTTGATATCATCTCTCTTTCTTTTAATGTTTGCCTTTTGTCCTTCTTGGTGATACGCTAATGAAGCAATGTCAACTCCGGAGATCTTTTCAACCTCTTGATGAGCTCTAGAGCAATTCGAAAACCTTTGGTGTTGCATGGAGTTGGCTCTAGTGGCCTTTTTGACAGTGTTGACGAAACGTTATCAGAGTTTATTGTTACTTCTTCTTGGAGAGCTACAAAATATGGAGAAATTTTTGCAATGAACAAAAATCAATAACCAAAGAGAAGACGTATTCTTTTTGTTTACTAAGTTGTTTAGTGTCAAAACATTATATTGTTAACTTTTACCTCTACTTTCAATTGTCAAGGTATCAAAGATGTGTATCTGTAAACCATAATACACATTTCATTTATCTTAATTGTACGAAGAGAATGCACTTTTGTGGTTGCTAGACTGAAAAGGGTGTAAATCTGTGATTTATTAAGGAATGGCGGAATTGATTACCTTTGGAAGATAATATTTCGTATATTTAACTTGATATTGTTGTTAGGTTGAAGGACAATATATGTAGTTGAAATGCTAATACATAGTTTCCTATTCGAATGGTTATTGTTCATAATTTATCATCATCAACTAATCCCCATGTCTATATATTAATCTATGAGTAGTGTGATAGTCATGTAGGTATAGTAATTGAGAACAATCCACATTTATATATGACAAAGTGTTGAAGTTATAGGTTCTGCTCTTTTCCATTTTATTATGATCATGTAATGTCGCAATTATCTTTATATTTAATCTTTTCGAACATAATTAATAAGAGTTATATATTTCCTGTTTCTTTTACTGATTATGGTTTATTTTCAATTTATTGTAAGATTCAACAAAATTTTGTAAGATTTCAAGGAGTTCTTTGTGTAATTCTCCCAGTATTTTTAGACCAGCGTCGATTTTTCTCTCATTAGTAAACAATGTAAACGTCAACTGAGTGTTTGATCAAATGGAAATTTTATCAAACATATGGTGTGCTACTTTTTGAAATTAACAAATTTTGAATTTAATGATGAAATCGAGATTCTTCTCACATTACGGCTCTCATGGAAGGTTTGCCCCAAATCAATTTTCGTTAATTTTACTTCTCTTCTGAGTTTTTATAAATTTGATTTTGGTGCATGGTGAAAAATAGTGTGTTTGTTGAGTTCAAGGACGAAATTGTGGCATCTCAAGCTGCTGCATGTGGTATTTGTATCTATCATTAAGGTTTTTATGTATAATCTACATATTAAAAACTTTGCGCAATGCTTTGGGTTGCTTCAAAGAATTCGTAAAGTTTATTATTGCCATGTAAGTGGAAAATGGTTGTATGTTTTCTTTTCCGCGGAGTCAAAAATAGAAACGTTTCCACATTTTTTGAAGAAATGTTTAGAAACATTATCCATGAACGTGAGTGTGTATGGTCTAGTATCTGCAGTACTCTTGGAACTCTTTGTTATTGTGATTCTGTTTTCTATATAGCTTTTGAAATTCTGATGGTTTGTGTATTTTTGTTCAGACGGATGTACGTAGATTAGTTTCATATCTGAGTCTGACTCTATGCTCTGGATAGACCATCCGATTTCCGATGCAGATACACCTGATGGACGCATTTCGACTTACATTGTAAATGCTCTTATTGCCGTTCCCTGGATACTCCAGCTACATTCGGTAAGCTGGTTATGGCAGTTGTAAAATAAAAATTCATAGGAGCATGATTTGTTTGGAAGAACTATTACATCCAATCGTTTAATATTACTCAGTACACACTTCATAAGGCACAATAGACAGGATATAGTTAAGGAGAAAGATATTTCTTTGAACATGAGAATCAAATTTATGAGCGGATCTTTTTACAAAAATGTGAAACACTGTTTCTGTTGTTCAATTTTCAGTTTTTAGTCAAAGAAAGCAAATAGGACAATACATATTTACTTTATCTATATAATGCCTATTACACAATGGTTCAAATATTATCATTTTTTCTTTTGTATTTTATACCTTGCCCTTTTAGGGATTTCATAAGATATCATAATTTAGGACATTTAGTTTATTCATTAGTCATAACTCTGTCTATTTATTTCTTATTACTGGTGTTAGTGTTAATCAAACTGAAATATTATTAAAATTTTGGAGTGTTGCTACTTTTTGCAAGAAAGTAGAGTTCTGATCCTTGGAATTGGATGATGACAACGGCCTCTCCAAATCAAATTCATCAGCCAACATCCGAAGAATCGTCAGTCACGATGTTGATTCGACATCTTCGCAAAGCGATTCACACGATAAGACTCTTCTCTAATTATGTTTCCCAAAAAGAAAATGATGTTTCTCTCTTTTCTTTTTTCTTTTTGTTTTGAAGTTTTGATTTACTTAAAACTTCATTAAATATTTATTAGCAAACGTTTTTAAGAATTGATTTTTTTAGTAAAAAAAGGTGAGTAGTTTATTCCTAAAATATTTTTCCATATTTAACGTTACGTTTTGTAGTATCACATTTAAATTTGAATTGTTACCGTTGAGAAAAAATTATCGCCACGCCTCACACACGTGTTCCAACCCTCGCATGCACTCGCAACTCTCTTTCGATACACTCTAGAAAATTTCTGAACACATATATATATCAGTATCACCTCATGAATTCTTTCCTTCACCACCATTATACAACATTCTTAAACAATTGTTGCTGAACTGCTCCTAATAACAATGGTGAAGAATGAAAATATAAGCTTTGCCGTGCCTGTCGCACCACCTGGGTTCCCATTACTCAACAATTCAAAAGCCGCCTCATCCTCGGCGGTTGAGGAAATCAGATCTTGCAGTATGGATGAAAAAAATCACGATTCTTGTAGTAGGAGAGAGAAGCTGAATATCAACACCGTAAACGTTCGGCGTACAACTAGAAAGCTAACTACGCCAAAGCCATTGTACGTCCCTACCACAACACTAGTAGTACCAAAGCGCCGCAGAGGCCGACCACGCAAAGCACGATCACTAGCGTCTCCAGGCTCATGTAAGCTTAATTAGTTACTAAGTTTTCATGTTTGATTTTTCTTTATCTGATATTGGAAATTTTGCATATTTGCGTTGATCGATATTGCATTTTAAATTTAAATTATTTTTTTTGGGACAAAAGATGCTGCGAGCCAGGGTTTTGAAATGAGATAATACTTAAGATTGATATATAGATTGCGCACGCATTTCTAAAATTGCCTAAAATTTCTTCAGTCATGATCCACTGAATTTTTACCAGAAGATTAACTAATGGAGTAAATTGACATCATGTGTTGCTCTTTTGAAAATGAAAAATGACACATTTGTTAAAGTTTCTTTTACTTAATCAAAGCTGCATGAAACCTGCAAAATGGCTTTGAATTTGCGTTGTGTGTAGCATGAGTAGCTTTGAATCAAACAGTCTTAGTCCTCTTAGGATAGTGGTTCTACCTTGAAAAGAAATTTGTGTTTTATGGTTACCGTCTAAGGTAAAATTCTTAGATGAATAGCATGATTGTTCTGCATTGACTTGTTTTCCATGGTTTTCACTTAATAAAAGAGTAAGCACCCTTGAAAAAAGGTCACATAGTAAAGGCGCATCTATTACACTTGAAGAATGCTAATACTTAAGTTAATTGAGATTTTGAGGCTTGATTTTCTGAACCATTTGGAAATGGCAAACCATGAATATAGTTTGAATTTTTTTTCTTTCTTGCGTATAAGTTTATGAACGTGCACATTTCACGTAACGTAGTACAGTTTTCCCTATGAAACTCCAAGTGGCATAGACTTTGAAGTATTGGAAAATTGATTACTGTAGCTTTTCAACCAGTTGAGTGAAAATTCTGAAGTGTGAAATTAAGCATTTCATCTTTTCTGCCAGTTCTCTCCGCATCAGGCCATGGTAATAATAACTTGCGTCTAATATTGCCAAATCTGTGCAAACTTGATGGTCTCTCTTGTATGCGTTCTGTAATCAAACTGTAAAAGAAGTTGAAACCTACTTTGTATTAGAATATATTCTATCGACTTACTGATCTACCTCTGGTGTTTAAATTGCTTCATCAGCGTATCGCCAAGAAGGAGAAGAAACAAACAGCAAAAGTAAGAGAATTGATAGTTGTGTAGATAAACCTCCAGCCAATATGGCGCATTCTTCTATGCCGCATGATCATGGTCTTGAGCAGACGAATAGCCCAACCAGTGGCTATCATAGGATGGAAGATCCCTGCTCGAGTAATAACCCAACTCACAACACTGACTCCAGCAACTTGAGACAAGTGAATCAAAACCATACAACTCCTCTTGACGCAAGCACAATACTGAGATCCTCAGAACCGGATGAAAATCTCACCAAAATATTTAATGATATCAGAGACAAGTATGGGGATATCACTAGGGACTGTGTGCTGGAGTCAGATTATATGAAAGCTTTTGTTTCTTTCGGCATCTGTAAGGCGGTGTACGATCTTCAGAATAAACATTTGTCAGACATCGATATTAACACCTTAGATTCTTGTGACAAGGCTGTTAGAGATGCAGAAAAGATGAATGTGAATGTTCAGTGGCTGCATAAACGACTGGAGAAGATTAAAGACGCTATTAATTCGAGCGATAAAGCGAAAGGTGCAGTGGGTGAAAGAAGTAAGTGCATGGAGAATGTTGTCGTGATGAAAAAAGAGCTAGAGCATAAAAAAACTGAAGTAGAGAGACTTGCATCTGAAGTTCATGATTTAGAAGATCGAGTGGCTAGGGAGGTTGCGATGGTGGAGGAATGGAGTAGAATTATTGCTGTCGAAGAATCAAATTTTTCTCAATTTCAGCAGCAGTACTCTTCCTTGATGGATGGGCTTATATGAATTAAACTAAGTAATTCTCTCTCTCCCTCTCTTCCTCTTGGGGCTCATCTTTCCAGTATGTTGAAAAGTCTAAGGCTCATCGTCTGCATCAGTTTCTTATTAATTTCAGCAAGAGTTAATCTTGTAGGGTAACCGGTAATCCTTGTTTGTCTTATACAATGATACGTTTATCTTTTCTGATACTACTGTTGGCCAACGTAACGATATACGCGAGCACATTTCAGTTTTGTTTTTTTATATCCTCACTGAGTCTATCCTGTTTCCTTGCTCTATCCTTAGCAGTTCCAATTATCTAGCTTGCTTGTCCCTGCCATTAGTTATATATTGCACAAGACATGTATCTTTAGGCATTAAAATTATGAAAGATACTCAAAATTAGGCTGTTCATTTAACTTGTTATAAGTTTACTATGTAACTATTCTGGCTTTAGTTATAATATCTTTACTGTTTCAATTTGATATGGTTCAGTTGTCATTTGTTAACTATGAAGTTGGTTAAATTTAATTTGTGTGGTCTATCCTTCAGGTTGAGCTATGGATCTTCATTGCTAACTGTATGGAACTTCCGGTTCATACACGGGCTTGTCTCTTTAGTTCGTGAACGAGTAGGCTCCAAGTTTGAGAATAATTAGTTGCTGAAATGGTTTTTATAGGCTCTTTGTAAGGAGTAATGTTCCTAGTTTATTTTCTTGCACATTTTGGTCGTACACTTTCTTTGAGGCGCAGAAGTAGAACTTCTCCATGTTCTTCTGTTTTTGAACTTATTTAGTAATAATTGAAGTTTATTTTTTCTTATTATTGCATTTAAATTTAAACGTATCACTTCTAGTATGCTGAGCTAAGTGTAGAGTTTTGGTGCAGGCGTGTTCCATTTGTTAATCTTACTACGCATAGAAGAGTTTAACATCTCACTATTCAACAGTTGTGTTTCACAGTGCTTATTCTTAGCATCCTGAATTAGTAAAGTGGGAGTCCATATTTTGTACCAATCATTAGTTTGGAGGATTTTTTCCTTTTTTCAGGAATTATTATATGTAACTGTTGCATATAAATAACTAGCACACATTTTATATGAAAAGATGTAGTGATAGAAAGAAAATTATAAACCGTAGTGAACTGCACCTTTCTGCTTAAGGGGTAATTTGTCACTTTTTAAAATCACGGTGGAAGAGGGAGGCAAAGAAGGGGTAATTTGCCAATTTTGCACAACACAAGGGAGTATATTGCCGAAACCTCCATAAAGTATATCATATCTAGTACTCTTGTACTCCAGTACTCCAATTTTTTCTATGTAGCACGAATTATTTTAATTTTTTATAAATTATATGAATTGTCCGTTTAGACTTTAGTAATGTATTTATAAACAAATTTTTAATGCACTTGCATTATACATTAAATATTTATATAAACTCATGACAAAAATACTAATATTTAAAAAAATTAGTCATAGTCGTATTGTATCGATTGTTTAGAAAAAAAATTGTACCATACCCATATAGTCGTATTCATATTCATACAACATATGCAGTGTCTTCATGAAATATATTTAGACTAGTTTCTTGGGTTTCGACATATTCTCATAAGCATGGGTCGACATCTCTAAACTATTTCAAAAAAAAAAAAAAAAAAAACATGTTCATTCATAACTCTAAAGAAACGAAATATATAAATGTTTTTCAGGTCTATTTCATCAATAATTATTACGAACCTCTCAAAACATGTCGTAAATATTGCAAAATCCTTTTAATATAAACGTACATTAAGACCGAAACTTTAATCTATACTCTTAAATAAAAGTAACTCTTTCTGTTCGACTGTCTTACTAGTTGTGCACTTGTGCTTAGTGTTGATCGAACAGGAATATTATCAAACACTTGGAGTGCAACAACTTCTGTTGCAAGCAAAAAATAGTTTTCACAGCCTTGAATCAAATGATGACAACAGCCCCTCCATTTCAAGTTCATCAGCCGATTATGGCCGAAGAATCTTCTGTCACGCTGTTGGTTCGACATCTCCCAGAAGCGATCCCACACGACACCGTTTCGAGGCTCTTCTCACATTATGGCGCCTCTTCTGTTCGACCATGTTCTCATGGAAGGTTTTGCCCCAAAACTCAATATTCGTTAAGTTTTTTTAATTTTCTTATCTGGGTTTTTGAGGTTTTGTTGATTTGATGCTGGTGCAGGGTGAAAAATTGCGCCTTTGTTGATTTTAAAAATGAGATTTTGGCATCTCAAGCTCAAAAACAGCTACATGGGTATTTTTATTTTATTCATTAAAGTCTCATTTGTAATCTATTGATTGTGATTTTTATAGTTTTGAAATGAAATGTTTGATGTCAGGTTAAGGTTTCTTGGTAAAGTGTTGTCTGTTGAGAGAGCTAGTAGAGTAATGCAGGATGCTAAGAGTCAGCAAAGTGAAGCACAAAGTGGGAAAGATGGTAACTTTGAGACGAAAAATGCTTCCGTCTCGAAAGAATTGGGTGATAGGGGTAATCTTCGTGCTAGCGAACCGATTGCTGAGAAGCTTGGTGTGGAGTATCCATTTCCACCGCATCTTGAGTATGTTTTGGTATCTGCACTCGTGGAACTGTCTGATTATTGTGATTGTGTTTATGTTAATTGAAGTTTTACTTATTGTGTATTGTAACGAGCTTATACTGACTATTTCTGATGTGTGTTAACAGCTTTGAAATTCTGGATTGTTTGTGTTTGTTTGTTGGGTGTGGGATACTTGCACAAGTTCTGCCTTGCATATTTATTAGTTTCATAATTGAGTCTAACTCTACGCACTGGATCAAATAACCAATTTTCGGTGCAGATACGCATACCCTCCACCTGATGGACATATTCTGACCAACATTGTAAATGCTCTTATTGCCGTTCCCCGCTTTTATACGCAGGTTACCGTGGTCGCATATTTGTTCTGTTTCCTCAATTTTCTGTCTAGGACTCTTTCATAACTTGATATATCCCTCTATGGCTTAGTTGTACATGCATAACATTTTCAGTCTAAGAGTTGCTTCCACTTCCATGGATACAGGTTTTGCATTTGATGAACAAAATGAATATTCCAGCTCCATTTCGTAAGGCACTGCCTACTCCTCCTCTACCGATATCAGCGCCTGTCCCCCCTCCCCCTCCACCATCAGTTCCAGCTTCTCAAAATCTATCGGCAGATGCTAACGTGGAAGGTGTATCCAGTAGTGAGTCAGAAATGGAGTCTTCAGATGAGGTGACTGGTTACTGCTATTATTTCATTTTTCTATTATGTTTGAATTGGTTTTCTTGACTAAATAGAAATATGTCAGAGGAACACTTAGTGAAATTTAGAGTCAAACTCTAACCAGAGATCATATTACTGTTATGTGGTCTTCTTTGTGTTATAGGGTGGTCCCTGAGGCTAAGTGGGTGCCTTCATTTAAGTTCTATTGATTTTGTTCTGATCGGCTTTCCACTGAATTTATATTCTTGTATTTTCCTTTTTATTGTCCCTTTTCTTTATCATACTTCCATGCCAGCTTTAACATCCTAAGGTGTATTTATATTTGGTGGATGTGTTCATTCTGTAACCACTCTAATGCTTTAGGAAGTCAAAGGAGAGGCTGAACCTAGACGAAAGCGTGTCAAGAGACAAGCAATTGTAGGTCCTGCTGTTGATAAGGAGGTGGCTCATGAGGCTGTTGGATTAAAACCAGTTGCCTTACTACCAAAGGAGAAACCTATAATAAAAAAGAAGAATCCTATATTACAGGTCCTACCTTTTGATCTTTGGCTTAATATGTTATAACTATTTTTAACTTTCAAGTATTAGTATAATTTTTGTCCTGATGTGCTCACAGATCAAAATTGCACCTAAGCTAGTTAATCCTGAAGAAAAGGATGATACTGCAGCAAAGGAGTTTCTAGCTCCGAACCTGGAAAATCCTGATCAGAAATCTTATGCAACTCTCGAAGAACTTAATAGCGGAAAACTGCCTCCAGAGGAAATTTTATCACTTCCTAGGTTTAAGGTACTACATTACTTGCTATAATGATTTATTATCTGTAGATAAATATTTGTTATTTAACCTGTAATAGTAGTTTAAGAAATGTAAGTACTACATTGATAAATGTTCTACCAAAATCTCAACTATGAGCTGATTATTGTCAATAGTATCAAAAAATATTGAACTTTTTATCGGGATCTCAGTTTTCATACGTCTCCCATGCTAGTGATTGGTAACGCCATTCAAACTATTCTTTTGTAGCATCAATAGTTTACTGAGATTACAGTGCATATATGTTTTAATTGTTTTGTTTTTACATGCCCACATATGCACAGACAGGCTATCGTGTACTTACTACTGAAAATATCCAAGCAGTGTAATTATGTGACTATAAAATAGCCCAATGTGAGAAACATCCTAACCACGGCATTTGGATGCAAAGTTCCAAAAAAGATGCACTTATAGAAGTGCCAGGAAACCTTAAAACGGCATATAGGACTCATAGAAGGGTAGGGTTCATTATAGAAAGAAACTTCTAAGTCAGATGCGTGTAAAGATCTCCATATCTGTCAATAAGGGACAGTTACCTTTTCTGCGAGTTATTTTAATATCAAATGGTAAACTGTACATTGATGGACATTTTTGAGTCTGAATATTTCTATTCGATCAAACAGAACTACACTGCTGGAGATCCTACGCCTGTGTTGTACATTAAGAACTTGGCTAAAGATGTGGCTGTTGATGATTTCTATTTTATATTTGGTGAGTTCAGATCTTCTCACTCACTTAATATATCTGTTTTCTAATTATCTGATGTGGAAGTGTTCTGATTACAGCTTCGATACAATGAAGTTAGCGGAAGTGAGCATTTACAAACAATATTGAACCTTTAATCATGTCGTGTTTCTTCTTTGAAATATTTTGCCATCTCTTGTCCCAGGATCATTTTTTGGTGGCACTGATGCAGCCAAGTCAAATCTCAGCATTAAATTGATGCAGGTGAGATGCAGATTTCTTCTAGGCTTTCCAAATTCAAACAAACCTATACGTGAAGCTTCATTGTTCTTATGCACATCGAGTTTCATGATAACAAGAAGCTCACGAGATAGATAGGGTGTGCAGTTATTGTCATGTAATTTTGTCTGAATGTGCCTAAGGGATCAAGCAAAGGAAGCCAATGTGTTTAACTCCATTATGCTGTCCAAGTACTAAAAATCTCATAGAATTGAATTATTGCATCATACTTTCCCTAGTCATCTGAATATATATTTAAAAATACATAAATTATAACCAATGTAAAATATCCAAAAGAAGTTTTTACAATGCTTTACGAGTCAACGCTGGTTTATAATGTGTTTGTTCTCTAAATTCTTATTAATGTTCTGTGAATATAGTGATCTTACTTCTAGCCAAATCTAAACAGAATCAGTAGCTCATGCTTTTCTGTTTGATGTGTCATTCGCATGTGTAGTATGTGTACTCTGAAGTTTGTGTATCGCCTACTCGAGAACTTTGACACATTTTGTACCAATCAATTAGTGTGAAATACTGTAGTCTGAAATGAGGTGTAAATTATACGTAACTTTTCTTCTGGACTTGAAAACTACAGACTGCATATTATATCACTGGTCATATAAGTTCTTACAATAGACAAGGTTATGGGTCTATAAATTTTTAAAGTGTTCACAACCTCTGCAGAAACCTGATTTTGCTGGTTCAAGAAACGAGGATTTTTTCTATCCTAAGGAATTGATACAAAACTAATACCCTGTTCAAATTGTTTGTTCACACAAGCTACTCAAAATAAAAGAGAACAGTCTGAAATGTTACACGAGTGAAGGATTCCTGCCCGTATCTTAAGTGGTGGATAAAGTATTAACATGCTTTAGACTCTTTGAATATACAAAAGGTCTACCTTCGAAAGTCTTTTCTCTTAAGTAATGAATGCTTCAGTTGGAATATGGAATTTTGCACTGAGTACTAACTTGAAACACTTTCTTAAACTATTATGCTTGAAATATTTGTCCGTGCTGTTGTATTCACATATTGACTGAAGTTTTATGCCTCTTCTTTAGGAAGGGAGAATGAGAGGCCAAGCATTTGTTACTTTCCCAACAGTTGAACTTGCTCATACTGCTTTGGTATGTTTTACAACATGAGAGAGACTGTTAATATATTTCATCTTTTCTTTTATGACCATTTACATCTAGGAACTTTGATGCTTAACATTTTCTAGAATTGCAGTTGAGTTTAGCAGAGATGATCATCGGAGTATTGTTTATGTTTTAATGTGCCTAAATCTTGATTGCTGGTGACAATTTAATGGTTGCATGAACAATTGCAGAACGCCGTAAATGGTTACGTATTTAAAGGCAAGCCTATTGTCATCCAGTTTGGCAGGAGTACTCCAGCTGCTAAAGCAAACTAACAACATGAAGAGTAAGTGACAAATTTGTAGACGCCGTAATATAGTTAAACAAACTTTAGTCTACAAAATGTGATCAAAGTGAATGTTAAATGTATTTAATTTTGGATGATTGGACACGAAGATGAAGTGGAGGTTTGTGATTCTGTTTCTTCTACTCCTTGTTCTTTGTCCTTCATATAAATTATTCATTTTCCGCTGGGAAAGTTTACATGTAATTTCAATGTAACTGTGATCTCACAAGCGACTTATCTGTATGAAAAAGTGAAAATCATTGTCAATATAAAACATCAAGGAGAAAGGAAGAAAAATAAGGCAATCAAATTGTCTTCTTTGTCTTGCACAAACTTAATGATATAAAAATGTGCAGAAGCATAACCTCAGATCATTCTTTGTACATGCTATTTTACACTAGAAGGTGTCAATTCTGGAACTACGAAGGCCAAAACAAAATCAATAATACACACAACCATCAAACACTCTGTAAAAGCGAGTGAAGTTCTGAAGATCGATAAATACTATAAAAATATAAGAAGATGGCCATGAAATACTTGCCAATCGAGCAAGATGATGTATAACAAAATGTTTTTTAGAAAGGGCCATTGCTACCAAATGAACTTCCAAGACTTGGATGATAGTTTTGGTTGAGGGCGAGTTTAATTGTTCGGCTATTGGAAGATTTGTGTATATCTATACATTCTTCAAGATCATCATCGCAAGTCAAAAGCACCCACTCTGCATCATCATCCAGATACTTTAAATCAATTCTAGGGCCATTATCGATATTGAAGCGCCTCAAGATCTCTTGCTGCAGATCTTTAAAACCCCAGTGTGGCTGTAGACTTAACCGGATCTTTTCGTCACCAAACGTTGCTTTTACTCTGAAACTACCCATATCATGAACCTTGACCGTATTGTTTTGCATAGGTGGATTCTCAGTTGGGGTCTGATTATCAAATATCTTATGGCTGTATGATCGAACAAGAAGCTTCCTTTCCTCTTGGCCCGAGTCGTGCAATTCTGCCTCACTCCGGGCTCTCTTTAGCATCCCTTCATTCTGTTCTGTGGATACAGCATCTCCACCGGCGAAGCCAGTGGCAGTTAAAGATGATTGCTTGACCCCAGTTGAAAAACAGTAACTTGAACTGGAGCTGTGACTACCAGAGGACGATGGTGATTTTGAGGCAGTGGTTGTAGGACTTAGCAAGGTGCCTTCACCCAAAGTTTTCAGCGGTTGTGAAGGAGCGTTCGCCTTTGTCATTGTTGAGTTACTGGTTCCCGGTGCATTTGGAGAAACAAGTTCTGGGAAGTTGTTATAGAAAGAACTGAGTTGAATAGAACCCTCGGCACCCTGGACTGAGTCTATCACAAGTTGGAGTTTCTTCAGTGAATGACCAACTTTCTTGATCTTTCGAGATGGCCACCGGGTAATCCCATGCTGTCTGCATATTCTTTTCAAGGTGGTCGGACACACTGTAATAGGAACAAAATGGATGGGCATATTTGTTCAAATGAAATTACAAGTTTAGATCCTGTAAAACTTTCTTCAACATGCCAATCACTACTCCAAGAAACTAAGGATGCAATAAGAAAACTATCATAACCATGCAGATATCTTCACTCTGAAATAAACAGGAAAAGTAAGTGGACGTAAAAATGGAAGGTATATGTGAAACACAGATTAGGAAAACTGAAACCGCACTGTCGTTCGCAAGAAAAATCTAGGATGAAGACGGAGTCTGTACCAATCAGAGGGAGTAAAACGCAAGATATTGTCCACAGAATAAAATATCCAATTCAATGGATGCAGATGGATAAGAATCTCATGTTTCTGGGGGCATATCAGAAGGCTTAAAATCAGTGAAGAGCTACATTTGACTTGTTAATTGATGCATTAACTGACTATTCTATGCTGAGTAATTTGGTCATACCTCCAATGTTTTTGGCAGCATCCTTTAAGCTCCCAGCAAAATATTGTCTGAGTACTTGCAGGCTGATGTTCTTCTCTGCCTTTGCTCGTCTCTTTTCGCTGCTTGTTCTAGTATTTAAGGAGAGATTTCCACCAGAATAAGAAAACTTTTCACTACCCCTTTCACTTTCGGGTCCATAATCCTGCTGGCGTTGGCCGTGATCTAAAAATTCTGGCACGTCGTGCAAGTCCAACCCAGATTTATCCCATTGGGTTGTTACCTTGAACTCCTCTACTGGTTCCACTTTATGAACAGCAACTTCTTTACCCTTCTGCTTGGGATACATATCGTTCAAAGCCGAAGTAGCATCAAAAGATGGTTCTTTGGAAGGAGAAATCACGGCATTTGGATACTTTTCATCATCTAATTTACCAGCTGAAGTGTTGGCTATTTCTCTGGCTGAAATTTCTTCAGCTAACTCCTGATCTGTCACCACTCGCAAACTCTGACAGGTTTGGCGTATAACCGACGATAAAGAGTCAAGCATAACCCTTTGACTGTCAACATCATTGCAATTTGATGGCAAGAAGAACTCTATAACAAAATCCGCTGCTCCAGTGTACGTGCTCCTGAGACGTATCGCTACGGCAGCATAGAGGTTAAAAACCTTGGCGTGATGTGCCAGCGGATATTCTGTTCTAGAAAAAGCCGTTATGTCCTCAGAAAAACACGGCTGATTTGTCAGGAACGATTTCCCGACGATACCTTCACCTTTAAGCAAGTGGTGCTCAGAACACGCCTCGTGAAAGCCAGAAACTTTGGGTTCAGCAACGTAGCAAGCAGAGTCCAAGGTTGAGACGCAATGTGCATAATTCTCGTCAGTGTGTCGGGACCCTCCTTTACCTTGTTGGATACATGGAGTCCATGTCTGTGCCAAAGGCAATTTATGTGCGTTACAAACGCATTTTAAGACATGTTTTATCTCTGTCAGGGCAGCTTGGTAAGATTCGTTGCGGTCCTGCCAAAAGTTTCATAACTTTGTATTAGGGAAATAATTAAAATACC
This sequence comes from Misopates orontium, assembly GCA_946800315.1. NCBI lineage: Eukaryota > Viridiplantae > Streptophyta > Magnoliopsida > Lamiales > Plantaginaceae > Misopates > Misopates orontium. The sequence goes on along the minus strand of OX326948.1, from coordinate 2,795,247 downwards.
AAATAAATTTGACTTATAAAATTGAGCAGGTGATGTGTGTTACCTCAACCTGTGGAGGACTCAGAATATTAGAACTCTTCAGATGAACAGACTGCAAGATAAAATTCATTTCAGAAAAAGTTAGCGAACAGTTCTCCTCTGCCTGTTACATGATAAGTAACACATATATAGAAAATATAGAGCTAAATAACCTCCACATATGTTAAGAGTATACCCATACAAAAACACATTAAAAGCTTGTTTAGTGGAAACTCTATTTTGATGGTTGCGATCTTGAGCCTTATATTACGCAATCTGGTCATGTTAGATATATATTTGAAATAAATTGTCATCACCATTGCAGAACGATGGTGGTAACAGAAAACAACTTAATAAAGCCTGCAGCTTCAAGCTCGCTACAGGTCCATGCAGACGTAATTCACAAACACAATACTCTTTCACGTCACTTTCTAGTAGGCTCATAAAGTAAATTATCTCAAGGGTCAAAACAGTTATTCATGCTTTTAAGGCTCCTTCAGTTTCAATCACGATCAACATTAGTAATATGACAGTTAGGGTAGAAGAATAACCCTAGGTTCAAAAAGTGAACCTACACTGGAAAAGGATCAAGTGTGTATGGATTCTGTAATGACTCTGCAGTCTCTGCAGTCTCAGCAAACAAATTCCAGTTTTACTTAAATCATTATTCGCGAAGTTAGTTATGGAATATTTGATCTTCTTATGATATATACAGAAAATCAACAGGGTGAAGTGCAAGACAATACCTCTAGTGCTTTGCAAATGTTTTCAAGTTCAGGCCGATAATTCACTTGTTGACTGGTCGTCACAATCTCAACCACTCCCAAGCATTTACCACTGCCCTGTTCGAAAACAGGAAGCGCTAGTGATCCTCTAACGTCATACATCAGGGCGTGATTCACACGTGGATATTCCTCTCTTTTGAAAAACTGAACATCCGGAGTCCATTCGGGCAACTTATTCAAGAAAACACGGCCAGGCAGACCAGCAAACTCCTTAGAATCTTTGTCTGCGGCAAATTGATAGTTTTGAGAAACATCCCTGTAGTCTGCAAGATTCTTGTTATTTGTATTCAAGGAAAATGGTTGGTTCATAGTTGTAAGAACTTGCTTGCCTCCTTTCTTCACTGGAACCCAAATCTGAATAAGCATGTCTTTATCCTTTGTAGAGTCTTTCAGCTGGCCAATAGCTTGTACTAATCGTTTCTTCACCGAGATAGTACGGGCTTGATTTCTGTTCGGTCCAACCCACAACTTAGCGTTCACCTCAGTTTCTTTGTCTAAAAAGCCCAAAGTTGGGTTCAAAGAAACTGAAGGTAAAGCCAAAGCCGGTTCTTGGTTTTTTGGTGCTTGACCTCCCGAAAATTCATCCATTTGCGGATGATATAAAGATTGCTGGCCAAAAAAATTTAACTTTTCTGTTTCTTTCAAGAAACTATCCTGATTAAGTGGAATTGTATTCGAACCGCCTATGTTAGTGTCTGGAGTAGGAAAACTAAAAGAAGTGGAATTTAGATCGCTTGGAGTAGTCGCACCAGGCTGCCAAAAGTTGGATCCATCGGTAGTTTCTAACCAGAATCCATCATACAAGAGATCATCCATGAGATTGAAGTCAATAGAATCTGAAAAAGTTTCGAGCATGGTATTTGGTTTAGAACCACCATCGTCCATGATAAACTACTAGTTATTCCTCCACTCCATAAATCCTAAGAGCATTCAAAATGCAAATAGATCACGACCCAAAACAGAGAAGCAGCGCGAATATAAAAAACAAGAAGGGAAACTTCCAGGAAGTTTTTCTCTCCCATGCCTTCCAAAAACTCAGTCCCACTGGCACAAACATCGTCAATTAAAATTTGTTCGCAACTGCAGTAAGAAATTGCATTTCAGAGGACAATAACCAAACACACCACCTTCATCAAGAACTTGTCAAATCTTGTAACTTTACCAAATTCCTAAAAGTAAATTAAATCAATTGAAAAAGATTCTAAACATCAACAACAACAACAACAACAACAACAAAGCCTGTAATCCCAATTAATTGAGATAGTTATATGAACCAAACGAGAACCGCGTCAAATCAGAACAACAAGAATATCAACATATAAAAAACTTAACAAGTGAAACAAGAATTAACAGACTGTACAATACTTCAACTTTACAGGTAGATTTTGAATCAAAGTTCACATCTTTCTACAGAGGAAAAGTCCAACATAAAGTTTCAAACAAGCCCTCGAACTATACTATTATTGCACTTTGATACCTCAGGACCAACAAAAGCAAACAATTCCACCCAAAAACAAGAAACAAAAAACCACCCTTTTCCAATCACAAAGCCACCATTTTTACTACTATCAAGACAGATTAGTTTCAAAAAACCCCCTGAAGAATATCATATTGCACTTTCAGACTCATGACCAACAAACAGAACAACTCCACCTCAAATCAAGAAACAAAAAACGACCCTTTTGCAATCATAAAGAGAACACATCAAATCAGAGTTGAATAACAGAAAGACAAAGGAGAAAAAGGCAAAAAAAAAAAATCACTCACTGTCGACAGATTCTGAAAAACAGTTCTTCTCAAGCTACCATTTTGTATTTTGCTTCAGCTACAGCAAAAAAAGATTAGCAAAAAAGTGACTGGTTCACAAAAACATATATATAGTGAGATAAAAACAGAAAACAGAATTTTCTGTCAGTTTTTTGTTCCCTTTCTCAGTCCAAAAAACCCCTCCACAACAAAAATCTGTGCAAGAAAATCATATCCCAAATCATAAAAAGTGAAAAAGATTCAGTCTTTATTTATTTTTTTGCTCCTATCTTCAAACTAAGTTGAGTTTTCGATGAGTTGCACGTATGGCTGTGGAATGAAAAGGGAAAATGCAATTTGCAACAAAGGCTCAATGTGGGGAGAAGAATTAGAATAGAATCTTTCTTATGCAAACGCAATAAGTGGGGCCCATGAAAAGGACACGTGTCCATGTGAGATCATCTTCACTTTTTCTCTTTGATTGAGAATAAAAATGCAACCTTTTCTTTTTTTTCTTTTGTCCTTCTTTCTTTTGTAATAACTAATAAACACTATCATCATAAAATAATGTGAGCATTGAGCTGTTTTACTTTTACAAACAACTTGTTGAGTCAAAAAGTTGGATGAACTTGTTGTGAAGGTGGACATAAAGAGAAGCTGGCAAGTGTTGAGCTTCAGTTCCATGTTAACTGATTATTTGGCTGTTAAAAGTTTAGTAAAAAATAAATAAAATGAAGGGTAATTGCATTTACACTCTTGAGGTTTAGCCTAATTATAAAGACCTCACTCCTGTCATCTAAATTGTCACAAAAACATCTCTTATAATTTAGAAGCTAGGTCACGTAATCCTCCACAACTGGGCACCACACATGTGTATGGGTCGCGCTTTCACGAATTTGAGTGTTTATGTTGTGCATTCGACGCTTTAAGAAGTACAGTTCACGCACGAAGAATTTTTAGTTCTTACACTTATTTTTTTACTTTACATATATTCAGATTTACCTTATGCTCCACCCTATGATGCACCGACAAGTCGAAAAATTTCTGTATGCCGTGTCCGACACCCCGACACGACACTGACACTCCTTTGACACGTGTCGAACATGCCACATGTATTAAGAAAAATAAAAGAAAAAGAAAAGGGACACCGTGTCGGACACGTTTTAAGGACGTGTCTGACACCTTTCGACATTTGTTGAGCTGATTTTGTAGGTTTTAATTTTTATTTATCGTTAAAATTTAAATTTCTTAAAATATATAGATAAAGATATTAGAAGAATCAAACACTAAACTTTAAAAGTTAAATAATTTAGTAGTAAAAATGCATAAATATAACTTTTTTCTCAATCAAATCTCACGAATAAGTCTACTGCATTTCTCTTTGTGCAAACAACAAGGACGAGCAAAAGAAATTCATTTTTTCTTCGAGTCGTGGCACTAATATCCTATTTAAAGATTTATTTGAGTATTGTATAACACTTTGTTTTGTTATTTGATATATGCCTTTTGTATAATTAACACTTGAAATTTATGACTTAAACTTTACTGACTATTTTATTTGAATTTGTTGTAGTTGGTTACTTGGTTTTAAGTGTAAATATATTTGCTTTGATTCTATATTTGAACGTAATAATGTTATTTGTGTAGATTATGATGATGCCTTCTATATTTCAATATAAAAAATATAACCGTGTCGTCGCCGTGTTGTGTCTTATAATTTTAAAAAATCTGTGTCGCCATGTCCATATCGTGTCGTGTCGTGTCCGTGTCCGTGCATCATAGGCTCCACATTTCATCTACATCATGCATCTGGTGCTTCTCCTTTGACCAGGTTGAAACAATAATCGGGCAAAATAAAATGAAAAAAAAAAAATTACAGAAAATTGAGGACTGAAGAAAGATCGGAACAAAACCAAGTTGTAAAAAGAATAATTGCACAAAATTGAAGAAAAATCTTGAAACTAAACTTTGAAGGTAGGAACGTGAAAATGTAAAGATTAAAATTTTGAAAAGAGCAAAAATGCAAAGATTAAAAGAATTGAAATAGGAAATAGAATATTAAACGGTTTGTTAGGCATTGCCTAGTGACACTAAATATGGAAGAGAAAAAAATAGGAATAGGTAATGTATTTGTTGTTTTCACAAGAAAAATAAAATGATACAACTACGCACATTCACTCCTACCTAGGAATACAAAATTAGACGTCAATGGATTATATATATTAGAATTACATATTTTCTAATCTTTATTAGTTACTTTTTTCACTTTTATATATAGATACATAATATTTGTGTACATACACATATAAATGAATTAAGGCGCACTCACGTTGTAAATTTTAGATTTGATGCACACACTTCCACTCCGCACTTGCTCGCTCGCGCTTGAAAAATGTTACAGACACCTCACTATTTGCTCATGTTTCTCGTGTTGGGATATCTTTATAATTATGCAAATTTTGAGAGAGTTTTATGTAATTTAGTTAAACCTCGAGGAATGTAGATGTAATTATTTTCTATTAGTGAGCCCATACATATTTGTGCAAACGAATAAGATTATTTTTTTCAGAGCGTCATGTATTAATGGATTCGATAAGAGACCTAATTGAAACAATTAATTATGATCTACTATATTATTATGTCTATAATGAAATAAATTACCAAAAAAAAATTCAATTATGAAACTAATTTTTGAAAAGAATAACAAACAAGCATGAGGTGGTTTTTTCTTTCTTTTTTTGACGTGAAGTATGCAATAGTATCTGGAATAATTTCTATGAATTTTAGGATGTTTCAGTCTCACTTCCAAGAATTTACATATATATAAAAAGGTCATTTATTTTCAGACGTAAATACACCGAAAGTATCATATATATATATATATATATATATATATATATACGAATTCTTCCTTGGCAATTTATTTTCAGACGTAGTTTCTTCATTGTGGTTAACGAATTATACAATTTGTTATATTCACTCCAAATAAAAGATATTACATATCAAAAAGATTCTTCTAGGTTTTGTTGACCCCATCCATGAGGTCGTGACATCAGTGATTGGAATATGGGAGCTACATAGCTAGAGAAAATATTAATTTATGCATACATTTCTGGTCTAAAACTACTGATTACATAAGGTTATTTTTCAATTATAAGATACTTAATCGTGCATGATAAAATTGCAACTATATAAAATAAAATTATTAATTAGTGTACAAAATTACCTAGTCATCGAGCCAGTGATGAGAATTATGGAATATAAATCATCTCATATGTATCTTAGAATAGATGTGTGCCCTAACTAAAATTTGATCTTTACAGGGAGAAGTTTTATTCTGTCTTTTAAATATGTGCAACGTATATAGCAGATTTTAGTTGACATTATTTGTATTTATATCTCTTGTTTACAGATTTATCAAGTGTGTACCTTAAAAATAATAATTTCCGACAACATCAGAAAAAATCTCATATAACTGCTGCAAAGATCATCATATTCAATTAGTATATGTTCTTAGCTAAGTAATAAGATTCTTTCAACAAATACTCTGGAGCAAATACTATTTCAAAGGCAACAACTCAAAATTAATAAATATAGACTGGTATCTCATATCAAAAACTTATACATTTATTTAAATAATTAAAATCTGCTTACGTTAGTGATAGTGTGTTCCACACAAGTTGGCAAATCGCATAGTATCCGTCATGCCCCCCCGGCTCGCAAACTATATTCCGAATTTCATTTTATTTTCTTTACATAAAGAAAGATTTAATACATGGTGTCATGTATAAGACTTTTCGTCTCAATATTATTGTCAACATATAATTTTGTCTCCTCCTAATTGGCTAAATCTAGTTTTTTTCCAGAAGTTTCTTGTTTTATGTTGATAATCATAAGATCACATACCACTTCATAATTCGATCATGTCCCAATTTTTATTTATTTTTTTGGTATCGCATAAGTTCTTCAATAAGAGAGAAATGGAGTATTTCATTTTGAATTTATTTTTGCATTGTTTTTGGTCTAGTTCATTTTTCTCACGATTAAGCAAAATAAATTTGTTGCTTTGAAATTCTCGCAGTTAAATAAATAAACTATAAGCTCGTAAGATGACCTAGCTGGCTAAATAGGTTAAAGTTTTCTCTAAGTATCAATTTCAGTAAGAGCAATTTGTTTCTATGTATTCGAAGTTTGTGTTAGTAATAGTATGTACTTTCATTTAATTTTGCCTAATGTAATTCGCCCGATCGACTAGTATTTTCACATAATTTGATCCAAGATTTTTCCACAAGCATTTCGAAGGAGAGTGGCTAGTCACCAAATCAAATGAAGATAAATCCACAAATTAGAAATTTGAGCAATCACATACATGATACATGTATTCACTTTCTGAATTAGGTATTGTTTTTTTAAGTTTTACCAGTGTTATTAATTATAAAGACAATCAATATACCTTAAATATACGACTGCATGTCCAGAGTTTTTCAGTGGTTAGCTTAATTTGACCCATGTCGACAGTACTTCTCTTCTTAATCCGACCTTAATCATTATATCATAGTGGTTTGAATAGCGACCGTATGCGGAAATTAGTTGGTTTATAATTGTCTTCTTTAGCTCCGGGAGGCTGGATAAATTATTTTGTAACCCTTCTAACCTTGCCCCGTCCCACAGAATTATACTTTAATAAAATTAATTTATTCTGGTTTCTAAGTTTGAAGAATTGTAACTTAAAACACGTAAGAAGAATTGTACCTTAAAACACGTAAGAAGAGCTTAATGGAAATAAAATGGGAAGATTTAAGAAAAGAATGTCGAGAATCAAAGACGTAATCCCATATAACTTCTCCTGTTAAGTCGAACATACAAATTACCGGGTGCAAATAATAAAGCGACAAATTATTGTATACTTGCAAACCTTGATTGAACACTAATTGTTAGTGTAGTTTTCATTTTCACTTATTTATCCTTTTTTATTGGGTGCAAAAAAGTTATATACATTTTTCAGAGAAAAAAAAAAGTGTACATGTCTTTTCCACTCAACTCAATTACGAGCAATTTTCGATGAGTAAAGTATTACACTTTGGTATATAAGCGAGAGGTTTCATCGCATATACAAATTGACAATAATGAGAGTATTTGCCAACTTCCTTTTTTTTCAAATGTCGGAACAACTATAAAACATACGAGAGCCTAAAATTTCAAAACTAAATTCCATTTCTTTTAATTTTTTAAAATATAGGACACTAAAAACCGTACATTATGACGTTGTGTATAAATTATAAGATGTGCATTTGTAAGCTAAAGTCCGAACATGACACTTCAATTATGTATGTATTGATCAATTGATTTCGTACCAACTAAATCTTAAGAGCAAGCTTATCAAAGAAAGATAATCTTAAGCGCAAAAACCAACGTCCTTCCTATTAATTATTGGATGAATTACACAGATTACATGAAAGTTTGACTATATCTCACAAATCAGTCCTCGTGTTTTGAGAAATTATACAAACTACCCATCTGACTAACTGATTTTAAAAAATAGTAAAGTTCTTAGAGAAATGACAAATATAGCTTCAAGCTGTTTGTGTAACTTTTTCAAATATGAGAGATAGTTTGTGTTAGGTAATTAATATTTCATGGATACGTTGGATGTTTCTGAAATTACGAGACGTTATACTTTAAGATTTCGATTAATTATATTTTAATAACTTTACATCATACGTCAAAAGTTATACATTTTTTCAAAAGTTCTGGATAATTTAATAAAGAATGCATTAAATATTTATATACCAACATCATAAGTTATATATTTTTTTTAAAGTTCTGGATAATTTAATAAAGAATGCACATTACATATTTATATACCAACATCATATTTTTTTTAAGTTTGTTGTTATATTTGCAAATAATAAATAGTTAATGATATTGTGCTAGTTGATTGATGCAATTAAGAACGAAGATATATTATGAACACCATTATCATGTAAAATTAAATACATTACTATTTGTTTCATAAAGTTATAAATATTAATTAGTTAGTTGAGAAAGCATTGGAGCAATTTCTTTTACATTTTTTTCGATCGGCTTATAGGAGCAAGTATTTATGTATAATTTGTTAAGTATTTGGTATAATAATTTTTGGTTTGGTTTGGTTTTGACTGACGAAATAATACTCAAACATATTTCACAGCTTAGGAGTACTGATTATTATGTCAGTGTTTCATGCAGGGTTGTAAATTGTAATAGTTACCAACTATATATTGAATATAAGAGTGTAATAGTTACTCTATTGTGATTATAAGAGTTTAATAATAAGTAATAACTAAGTATACTAATAAACTCAAGGATATTTTTGGATACTTAAAAATAGTTATTCATTGACATCATACTATTCCATAAGATATAACGCTGAAATTAATGAGAAATGTGCAATTTCAAATATACTATACTAGTTTGTGCAATTTTTTTAAACATGGGGTAGTCTCTGTAATTTACCCTTAATGATTAGATCTATACAACATTTTTTCATAAGGGTTAGTTTATTTATGCTTTCTGGTCCGTGATTTAAATAAAAAAAAAAAGAAAATAGTTTAATTTGCGAGTCGTGACAAAATTCAGTTTATAGTTAATTTGAAGGTCGCAGTGCAATAATATATGATGATGTTAGGTGGAAACTCCAACCCTTGTAACCAAATCAAAAGTGCCCCTAAAAATCCTGGAGGGCCATCGTCTCTATTTGATTTCTGCTTTGGTTCCCCGCATCACAGTTCTAACTTGGCCTCTCACACCAGAAAGTAATTTTATCGTCCAAATGAGCTTTTGTAATTATTTTTATTATTTTCTGATAATATACAATAAGATTGATAGTAAAAGGATCAGATAATTTCTGATGTTATTTCGTGTTTATATTTTGTAATCTTATAGTATATATATATATATATATATATATATATATATATATATATATATATATATATATATATAACCTACTTATATATGAAAATTATTTGACTCATTGAAAATAGTAAAAAGAAAATTGGCTTGGCGGCTCAAAATTGATAAAGAACTTCGTGTCTTTTATCATTTTAGGCAGGTATTGAATGCTAAAAATATATTTTTAAACTTGCAAAATACTACTGTACTTTAAATATTTTTGGTCTGTGGCTAATATGCCTATTCTCGTTGCACCATGCAACCACAACTACGATTGTTGTCATATTAAAAGCTAAGGTTATAAATTAGACCAGCATATATTGGAGCCATTTTGGAGAAGGAATTTCTTTACCTAAGAGGTCTATGATAGATTTTGTGCCGACCGACAAGATTTTTATGTATTAAACAATGTGGTTTTATCCGTGTTAAGAATTTAATTTGCAATTTTTAATGATGCAATACAATTATAACCAGATAATCCATAGACTTAATTTAAGTAATTATTATCCGATAACTCTCGATAAGCCAACAAATTGTCTTATAATTCCAAAAACATATAGTATAATTGGCAAGTTAATATAAAAAGTATGTACAATTACACATCATAAATAAGAATTTGTACAAAACAACACCCAATATCTTTAACAAATTAATTTTCGATAAATCTATTGCAATACTAAAAAGCAGTATCTAGTGGAATCTGGTGAGTCATGAACCATGATGATCTAAGATTACAAAAGAGAGGGTTTTACGCAGTCTGCCCAATTATGTGTGCTTCTGCAAAGCCAGCAGGCCCACGTTTGTTTCTTATGGGGAAACACCAAAGTTAACCACTTAATTAATCAGTAATTTAAAGCTGAAAACATTTAATCAATGAAAATAATCCATACTTACTTAGGTTCCTGTCTTTATCATATCGTCAGCAAATATTTGATTAAATATATGAATATCTTTCCGCATTTAAGACCACTAACCCACTTATTAAACCACCATCACCATACTTTTGTAGCTTGTACTTGGCAAAGAATTATAAATTAAATTAAGTTTAATGTACGAAATATTAAATAATAGTGCATAAAATATCTCTTCAACATTTACGTCACGAATTAATCAACATCAGATCCATGTTTGCCCGCTGCGTATCCTATTCTATATATCTAAAAGTCTCTGCTTTTCTTCGAAATTTAATGCCTTAACTAATTTATAATCTTCAAAAAAGGTTAAGGAATATATAAACTTCAAAAAAAGTGTGAACCAGTAGTAACTTACGATTATTTTCATAAATGGTGAAAAAGAGTAGCAGATTTGCATTGACTATGTGAATCGTGTTTAGCGACTGTTCTTGTAAGAAATTAGTTTATAACGATCAATATTGGATGTTCCCCTGGTATAAATATATATATATATATATATAATTAATCGAAAAATAGCAACAACTTTCACGTGAATTTGAAATCAGTCCTGTAATTTGTTAAAGTATCAGTTATGATCGTTTAATAAATAAAAAATGTATAGCTTTTAGTCCTACAACATATCCAATTTAAGTCTGATAAATTGCTGAGAGCCATCAATTTAGCAAATCTTTTAATTTTACCACCGAACTCCTAAGAATATGATTATAGGGCCAAGTTGTTTTTCTTAATTTTAATTTGAAGTTAAAAAGACACTCAAGATTATAAATAAATTATTACAAAGGTTTTGTAATTAAATAAAAACGGAATAAAACCAAAAGATTCACAAAATTGTGAGGTCGAGTTAAATTTATCAGGATGTTATTCACAAAGGTAACAAAATAATACCTGCACAAGTTATAAGACGAACTTTGAAAAAATTCTCCAGTTTAATCTTCAATTGTTATATATTTTAATTGCACCTCCTTTTTTCAACTAAAATTCACGCTCTTCAATAAAAATAAAAAACGAGGACATGTGTAAAACTTTCATCTGTTTTGTTAAACCTGCACCAATTATCTCATGTTGCACTTTTTTTGTGTAAATCTCCTTCCATTATAAATATGTTGCTTCAAAACCCCCTTTTAAAGAAAATACTCGGGAACATTAAGTGTTATGCCAAATGTCATTTTTTCCTTGAGAGAATTGCATAATATTCCTCGTGTTTCCAGAGCTTGCACCAAATTAACTCTTATATGTTTTTCAAAATTTGCACCAAGCCACTTTTTGTTTATGGGAATCCTGCACCATGCATACCTCTATAAAATATGAAAATCAGTCCCGAAAGTGTAGAGTTGCATTTCATTTGCTTCAAGATTTTTAATAATAGAAGGGGGTTATATAAAAAACACCTACCACAAGAGGGTTTAGTGTATGTTTTTGGTAATATGAGGGGTTTTTATGCATTTTCCCAAAATAAAAGGTTAGAGATTAAAACAACTATTAACACCATAACATGATTTATGGATCAATAATGATGGTAAACTATGACTATGAGTTAAAGGTCACCATCACATGCCTTGGAAAGTACAAGACACAAAAGTAAGTTGATACCATTGGAAACAAGCCATTATTTTATAGACTTGGATTAGTCATTGATAATGATGCAAACCATTATTTAATTGCAACCTTAGGACTAGAAAAATAAAGTAATGCGTTTAAAGTGCAAATATTGGTTAATTTCTCCCTCTCTTTTCATGGGATTATGTCAGATCTGATGGTGTGTAAAAGCAGAATATTAGTACTAAATTAAGCAATGGTTAGGAATTTGGGATTAGTAGATCCATGGATATTAAACAATGGCACGGCATGACGTGCACTCCACATAAAGATTCAAGAGAAGAATAAAGCTCAATTAGTGTGATATTAATTATTGTATGGTTTAGTGATAGAGATCGCTCAAGCTGACCTTTAATCTTTGAAGAAATCTTTAAATGCAGCGGTTGTATATATACGTTGTAATGTTGCACAAATACGAAAACAACAATATGACTATCAGACTATGTTATAGTAAAAAATGACGGGAAAATTATGAACTACAACTATTTATTTTAATACTAATATTTATATAATGTTACGTGACAGATAATATATTCTATAATACTAAAGATTTAAGTTATTAGGCATAAAAGTTAACAGATAATGCATTAGTAAAGTGTAAACCCACAATTTATCTAAATATTATTTGTGCAACATAGAAAACAAAAAATAATAGTATACCGGAGAATGGAACGTTACAAAATATATTAAAAGTTTCATGCAACATTGATACCCAATGTAATTATTATTACTCTTTTTACAGTACCAACATTGAGCTTTAATTTTTAGAAATATAAACTAAATAAGAGTCACGTAGAGCTAAACGGATGCCTTCTCTTCCTATTTTCAAGTAGTAGAACGTCTTTTTTTTAACCTTTTCGTCAATATATTGGCATGTACGCCCTTTTTTTAGTTATTTTGACTGTCACTTGTTTACATTTCATGATTTTTCTGCATCTTCTACTAGATGTAATTCGAAAGTGAAGAAGTAAATAGTGACTTGATAGGTGTAATATCTTCAATTTTCCTCTTATATTATTCATTTCTCATCTTATGTTTTTCCATGTCATCGCTCATCTAAAATTACTTGGTAGAGTTTATTTACTTTCAATTTTTAGTATGATCGTAATAATACAACATTATGATTTTCTTAAGAGATCATCTTATAGTTATGAGATTCTATTATCTAATTATTCCGATGCACTAATATATCTATAGTGGGACTAATAAAATATTTATTTCCTTTTCACCGGCCCTGAGGTATCTGCTTGTGATGTCATCATCTTGTTGGATTCTACAATTTTGCTCTAGTAAACAATTGTTTAGAACCTTTTGCGCGTGTATGTTTGTTGATGCGACTTTCCTTTTGTTCCAGCTTTTTCGCTGCTAATTATTTAATATAACTCCTTTTTAATTAATTGGTTGAACGTGAGACTCGACTTTTGATCATCTTTTGATTTCATTTTCCCTAGCTTTTTTGTTTTTAATGTTGCATAAACCTACAACTACTATTTTTAGAGTACATTCTGAATAAACCTCGAAATTAGACGGAGTAGTCTGCAAAAAAACGTTGTCGGACAAAACAAACTAATGATAACGGTCAATTATATATGTTAATCAACTTGATGTGATAAACACGAACCTAAAAAACGTGAAATCATTTTTCTCTGAATAGGAACGAACTTGTAATCAAAGAAAAGAAAGCGAAATCGACCTCGACAAAACCAAAAAAGTCTTAGGTTAAGTGAGTTCTAATTCAAACTGTGTTGCATATGTCGTGTTTGACATAACTAAACAAGTAATTGGTCAAAATAACTTTAAAATTAATTATAAATTGGAAACTAATGTTTTTTTATCGAGTAACGTGTATTATTTGTACTAATTAACCCATAATGTGACCCTCTACCCCATGCTCACATTCACAGACATATCTCTTGTTTTCTAGCTAAAAAAGAAAGTAAACTTATTTGCTATCATTTAAATACACGATCCTTTGGAATCTTTAGAATTAAATAGAAAATTAACTTTGTTTACTTTTTCGTTTTCACATATGGCTGCATGTACTTGCATATGTATTGGGTACATTTGTGATTATTAAATACATGTGTTTTAAGTTTTAACTATGATCGAAAATAGGGTGTGTTTGTAGCCTTATGATGCTTAGAATTTGAAAAGTTTCGTAGTGATATGCTAAATTTGAATCTAAACCAATTAGAGATGTCCGAGAAAAAATCTGTATGCAAAAGAACAATGAAAAATATATAAATAAGTAAGTAGAATAAATCTTCGCTTGTCTCTTGCTAAGGCATAAGCTCAACATTTAGAGTTTAAACGATGTGTCTTCTGCTTTTCAAGCCAACATTCTTATTAACAAAACGCATGCTCGTAAATGTTAAGTCTGGAGAAGCCACCTTGAAAGTTTTTGGAGTCAAATTAGCCTTGAACAAACCCTTAATAAATTTTAATAACATTGAGGAATGGTCCTCAAAAAAAAAATATGAAGTTATATTTGGAAAGTGGAAACACTCACCTGAGTTTAGGTGAGTATGTATGTATAACCTTTCCCACTTCAACTATTTTTACGATTCTCACCAACCAAACACTAATTTAACAAAGGGTTGAAGTAAATTATCCGAATTGAAGTCCACTTAAACAAATATAATCTCACCGGAACCCTTTCCTACACTTTTCTTTATATAGTTATTACTTGTTTTTGCATTAAACTAATATATGGTAATTAGTAGTGTAAATGACTTCATCACGAAAATCTGATAATTAATTATTAGTTCAGTTCTAATTAGCCTTAAAAAAAAATTGAGAGTTCTAGCTAGAGTTAGTCTTTATTTCCATTTTACAAGTGATGCTCTTAAAGATAACTTAAGAATTCCATTTTGTTTTTTGTGATCAAATCAAAACTTCAAAATTAACGTCATAGGTTTGTCATGTGTACGACACCGTATAATACTTTGACTAAGAAAACATATTAGCTATCAAAAGACTGATTAACTGTCACACATAGATCCATATATGCAAACAATAAGGTTAGGTTGTAATGACAATCAGATCAATGAAAAGAGAAATTTTCATTATTTATTAAAAAAGAAAGAATCCCAAATTACTAAATGTTTCAGATGACGCTGTCACATTAGGACATCATTAATAGATCCTTAAATGTATATTATCTCTTAAGAAAGTCAAACCTCAATAATTTAGGTGGTGTCCCCACGGAATTAAATTATATATGTGACGTAACCAATAAATGTTCCTAGATACCAACGGGATCCATTATCGTATATGCATTATAACTTTGGTATATACATCTGAAGATTCTCGGATAATAGTGTATCATCTAATGTATTATTTAAAGTTATTCGAGTATATGGAGATGAACAATTTATTGGATCGAGGAGGAGATAATATCTAGCTATCACGTACTCCAGCTAATGGGGAAAAATAAGAGTCAATGAAGCTTATCTAAACAAGATGAAATATAAGATATACTTGAGGTAGAATTTTTAATCTGCTCACGTTCATATGGTTCTTCTTATTCACGAGTACTATGATAAAAGAATATGCACTCCAATTATAGATTAAAAAAAAAAAGACAGAGATTTGTTTACCTAATTTGTTGCATAGAAATTTTGACATTATGTTATATATTTTTTCATAATTTTGATCTAAATAAAGGGTCAGTTCGACGTGAACAGTATTATGCAAACCGATAATTAAATCAATGATTGTTTTGGAGGATAATGAATCAAATCAACCTTTTAGAATCTCCTACGACTAGGCAAAGAGTAGAATGAGCATACACGGTTGCACCGGACAGTTGTACGAAGAATAATATTCGACATATATAGATCGGCTTAAAGATAAGAACGGATATTCAATATTTGCTATTAAAAATGTGAAAATACTAGTATTTACTAATTAATTAGGAGGAAAGATAAGATAAATTGTTACCTCTCGCTCCAAGGATATATATATAATCAATGAAATGTTTCTTGTTGTTGGAGAATCTGTTTAGCATTGGTCCGCAAAGACAAAACACGCAGTTTGATTATTATGACTTGACTCGTGGAAATGCTAGTTCAAGTAAGAATTCAAAGTTTAAAAAAGCTCAGTGTTCTGCTTATTAATTAATCTAGCAATTCAGCCATGGGATAAAAAATCTAAGTTCTTTTATCGACGAAAACAGAAAAGATTCTATTTTACATTTAGTAAGAAACAATTTAAAAACATTTCTCATGCTCTTACGACAAAAAAATATCCAGAATATTTTCCAAACAATTCAAAAAATTCTTTAAAAATTTGAAAAAATTATATGTCTAGTTAGTGGAACCATACATTGGAACTAATATTTTAGTCCATGGATACTTTTAGTTAGACTATCCCGACTCCTGAGGAAAGGGATGCAAAACTGGCACCAATATGATTGATTTTATAAATCTCCAGGATTCAAGCTATCAATGTGGTTTGAAGCTAGTAATCTAACAGATTGGGCCAAAACGTGCCAAAGTGGGCTGATAACTAATATCTGGTTTTGTGTCAAGAATAAAAACAAGCAAAAAGTTTTGTTTCTGAGAAAAGTATATCAAGCCCAAGAACCTGGGCTGAGAAGTAGGAAATTTCTCAATTATATTGCATTTTATCTTCACAAATTGTAGAAATTTGAAGTCCAAGACCCTAAGTGAGGAAAAAAACTCTTTGGGTCCTTGAAGCAACCTTCAAACGACATATACAAGCTACATTTCGTAGGCTTATTGCATGATGACGTAGTGCAACAAACATGTAAGATGATTTTTCTTTTTTATAAAATTATATACACTAAACTCTCCATAATTTCATCTCAACTACGTATCTACGCCATTAACTAAATAGTATGCACAACTTCGTCACACTGGTGCATGAAACATTCCTCTTTCCCACTAATGTGAGACAATCTTAACAACAGACAAACTAATTCTCAATTAGCTGCTTGCCATTATAATGCACAATATCGTTTCTACTATATCATCATTGGTTAAATAATAAATAGAAAGGATTACAATTATGCAAGTCATGAAGTTTATAATGCACAATATCATTTCTACTATAGAAAGGATTACGCACAATTATGCAAGTCATGAAGTCAAGCTCACTGCATGAGAAAAACCCACAAACACCAATTTCAACAATCAAACTCATATATTTCCACACTTGTAACTACATGTGCTATAGTACATGTATCAACGTGTTGAACATCCAATGTAAATGACAATCATCTAGTACACAAATCACTGAAATTTGTTAACTCCCTCTACTATGGGAGCATGCATGCATGCACTCACAAACATCTTGCACAAACTCCTCCACAACTCACACACGATAAACTTGTACACATACAAACATTCCACACATATGAATTATGTTCATCATCACTATAAAACCCCTAGCTAGCTAATATAATACACTACTAGAACTTATGATCACAAACCCTAGCTAGCTAATATAACTTCTTCAAAGCCCTAACCTCAAATCCAAGCTCAAACCCGACAATGATATGTCGTCATCCTCGACTGCAGCCGGAAAATTCAAATCAAAACCACCACCACCACCACAAACCCTAATTGCCTCATCCACATTCTTTTCCCAATGACACCTCTTATGCCCTCCCAAAGCCTGTCCACTCGAAAAAACCCTAGAACATATCCCACACTTGTGCCCTCCCGGTTCAAAACCCATTAACGACGTCATTATTTCCACTTGATCATCACCAACGCAAAAACCGTCCTCCTCCATGCAACCGTCGTTCTTCGTAATTGCATAACAGCCCTTCACGTTCTTGTGACTTGCTCTATGACCCCCCAACGCCTGGTGCGAACCAAACACCTTCTTGCAACTCGAGCACTCGAACCCAAACACCGTATCTGGATCCGGTTCGTGTACGCACTGGTTGACGGTTGTGAGAGAAGGGGATTGATGTTGTTGAGAAGCGCCGTTAGCGAGCAACAAGAGACACTTTGCTATTTCGTGGTCTTCGGATGACGAAGACGGTTCCGCAAAAGCGTCGTAAATAGTAGTACCGCGACGACGGATCATGTTTGGGGGCGGATTTATGCCTCGCCATTGGCGTTCGGGGTGGCAGCGCATGTGTCCGAAGAGTGCTTTCTCGGACCAGAATTTCTTCCCACATTCGGTGCATGGACGGGTTATTTTCGGGGCGGAGGGGTCGGGTTTACGTGACGGTTTGACCACGACGCCTTCGATATTTGTGGTGGTGCGCTTTCTCTTTTGTTGGGATTTGACGACGGTTTGATAACTAGTTTCGCCTGGGGACTTGAAATTATTAAGGTTGTCCATTGAAGTGATTAATCTGAGGAAAAAAAAAGTTGTAAGAAGTGGAGGGAGGTTTGTTAATGTAGGAGTGAATCGTGTGCGGTTATTTTTTGTGAAGAAGAGGAGGGAAGTTATGTTATGTTGGTTATGAAGTTGAATTTATTTATTTATTTATTATTTTTTTTTTTTTGAGATATTTTTGGGGTTTGTTTGAGTAGTTGTGTTAGTGGTAGTTAGTTAATTATGTCGTGAGTAGAAGCAGAGGTTAAATTACTTGATGAAGAAAATTCCACTTGGGTAAAATTTAATATTTTGAAGTTATTTTTCGATAAAAACAAATGGCACTCGTTAGTCGATTTGCACATAATCCACGAACCGGGCAATGCCATAACAAATTACTTGTACCCTCACATACTGTGGTTGTACAAAATAACATTTTACATATAATTAATGCATTGGTAGTATAAAATCTCATACCCTCTCACATGATCCACGTAGAAACAAATAAGCCTATGCTAATTGTTAGAATTTGCAATTAATTACATAGTATGAATTTAGTACAGGTTACTTGATTTTTCTTACGCAAATATCATTAGTGTATGAATCATTTGCCAAGGATTCCAGGTTGAAGATGCAAGCAAAGCAGCTAAGCCCACATTCTAATTTTTCATTAGTTCTATCAGAAGTTAAGCCCCTGTTTGGAGTGGTTTTTTATAGTTTCAAAAATATGGCTTAGTGTCATAATTTGACCAACACAAGAAACTTTTTTTGTTTCTTTTTTCCTTAGAATCAACTGACGTTATTCAATGGAACAGTATCAAATATAAAAAAACACGCAGCAACAAAGTATTTAGATATTGATTTGATACTATTGAACAAAATGGCCCCTACATAAAACACTATAATTCTTGAATGATTGCATATGCTACAAAAAATACACACATGCCATTCCACATATATTAAATTGTACAAGCCACAAAGGGTAAAAGTACACTACATCAAAAGAAGATTGACAACTTTTTGTCGATCAGATTCTGTAAAATTTCACATTTCTCTAACATTTTGCTCAATTCATCCGCTTCTCCACCAGCTCTCGAGGTGTAATTCATAGGAACCCCTTCATTTCCTTCACTAATCGAATCGTTGTGAAGTGTCAAACTCCCATTGGGATCATTCTTCTCTTCTTCATTTTCCATCAACATAAAACTGCCATTAGACGTCGGAACATCAACAATGTCAGATGCCACAGGCAACCAAGGTTGAGACAATTCGCGATCCATATAGACAGACCCCAATTCTTCAGGGTTATAACTTACTGCAACCATTTCATCAAGCGACAGATGGGAAATACAAGGGGGCGAAAATGTACTAGTTCTTGGTGGCTCTAGGTTATTCACAACTTCAGATTGTGGGGAGGAAAAGTCATTCTTCACCAACACATACGTTGAAGACACTTCTTCTGCACTAGTTATATTCATCAAGCGCCAACTAAATATTCTTCGGAAAATTGTAAGCCAGTTTGGTAAAATGTAAAAGGTTGCATTATGAAGCTCCAGCCGAGTACATTTCTGAAGTAATATACTCGCCTCTTTTTCAGCCAATGCTACTCCCATCATCTGAGTAGTTTTTGTTAAGTAGCTGATTAAGGAATTTTGGAGGTTTAATTTCTGGTTTTCAATATCATCACCGGTGTTCAGACCTCTTGATAACCAAGATAAGTCATCATTGAAAGGCGGGAGCTTGGAATCATTCAGTGCAGAGATAACTGGTTGAGTTCTTGCAGTCGAGCTCCAACTTATGTCTGGCAAGTACCAAGATGCGGCTCTGTACTCATTGCTCGACTCCTCAAGCAAGGCAATTTCAGGACAAGGCCAACCGGTGGGATTTGCGTTGGCTGCATTCATCACTTCTTTGATGGATCTATCCAAAACTTCATTGAAAGCTGAAACACAGTAGTCAGGACCTACTTTCTTATAGTTCATGTCATCAAGAACATCTAGACTGGAACTTAAGTGGGAGAGAACCAATTCACGCGTCTTTGTTTGGCGTATAACAATCTGCGGCGGTGATTCATTTGCCAACCATTCTAGCCCGTCTCTTAAACGTTCGCTGCTGAAAAAACCGTCGAATTTTTTCACCATCTGGTCTTTAAGAAAAATAATGGAAAATGTAATCACTCTTGATCTGTCAATACCATGGAGTTCTAAATCTTTGGCTATGGTTGACAAATCAGGGTCATTTTCCCCCGAGCCACTTAAGATTAGAAGGGGCAGACGAGAACCAGAAGGTAGCAGCATAATAAGGTTATGTAGCCTATTCTTCTGGAGCTCAATGGATTCGTTTTCCGATAAAAGGAAGAGAACTGAACTTGCACCTGCTATTTCCTTATCCGGGTCCTCAAATTTAATGCTCTTAATAATGGATAAACAACAAATCGCATCATCACCTGTTTGGCCAGGAATCCAACTTTTCCAGATTGCTAGGCCAGGAGATGATATGAGCAAATCTTGATCAACATCAGTGTTGGCAGGACTCAGTTTAGAATGCAACCATGAACCTGTAGCATACTTGACAACTTCATTCTGCTGGCCTATATCATCTCCAGATGGAATCTCCTCCTTAAAACATAAAACCATCTTCCAGCATAGACACTTGGCATCAGGATTTTTTTCAGCAAGTGTAGTAGCTACAATATCCGAAGGATTCAGCACTGACCACGACTTTTCTTGCATTTCACGTCTCTCACTCATGGCATAATCAATGTCGAACATGCCATTATTGCCAGATTGCTTTGAAGGAAGAATAGAATTAAAAGAAATTAGTAAACCAAAACCTCAAAAATATCATAAGCAAAATTGATGCATGAACTGCCTCACTATAACAACACAATTCGACTACCAATGTAGAAGTATCACAAAAAAACACTGTACATTTGTTTTCCATGTATTTTGTTGATTCATGGGCGGGGTAGGTACCAGAGTTCTGAAATCTATTTTGACTTCAAATATTTTAGCTTATCTTGGCTTAATATGCATCACTTTAGAATGAACAATATTATCAGTAAACAATTCATTTAAAATAAAGTAAAAGTAAACTAGGGCTTTCTGATGTACCAGAAAGAAGAATTCTCACTCATAAATATTTTATCACCATACAACTCCAAGTCCTATGGATCCTGATCCATCTTCAAGCTTAAAACAATAATTACATACTCAAATGGATCATGATATAGCAAAACGGGCTTAAGATACATAGGCAAGCCCCAAACCCGAACATCAACTATGAAAACACAGTAGAGCGAGAAACAAGCATAAAGAAGCATTCAGCGTATAAAGAAAGATATTTCTTTTATAAAAGAATACTCACAACTTCATACTTCCAAATAGGTGGGCCCAGTGATAGCAAACTCAAGGCAGCATTTGATGCTAACATTTTGCGCTCACGCAATTCCCTTTTCTTTGTTGTTCGACGCTTCCATATCCTGACAAACGACTAATTAAGACAGCATGTAGTACAATAATCATCGTGAATAACAGCAAAACAATAACACAATGAACAACCTCAACATCAGCTTGAGTTTTGCCTCAGCAATTTCTCTGTCATAATGAGTAATTGTTGCTTCATCAACTTTATCTTCTTCCACTACACCAGTTGGTTCTTCATCTTCAAAGTGTTCAGCAGTACTATGCTGGGGTAATGGAGAACCCGCAGCAGAATCAAGAGCTGGAACAGGAGATCTCTTCTCCTCAGCCGTTTCTAGAGCGGTGGCGGATGTAGCTTCTAGGCTTTGATTGATCATTCTACCAAAAGAGTTCCTAAAGACAGGGTCAAATTTGGGGGATGTAGCTTCCAGGCTCTGATTAATCGTTCTACCAAAAGAGTTCCTAAAGACGGGGTCAAATTTGGGGGATGTAGCTTCGAGGCTCTGATTGATCATTCTACCAAAAGAGTTCCTAAAGTCGGGGTCAAACTTTGGTTTCTGAGCAGATTCAGTCCTACTTTCAGGATGTTCGGAGGAACTTTTGGAGAAATCCGCCACCATCGGACTAGCTGGAGCCATTTGAATCTCATGTCCAGTCAGTATTTCATTCGGTGTCACTAGTTCACCAGATGTTTTATGGATGAGCTTTTGTACATTGGCTTTGGGGGATAAGATGGTATCAGAGTCATGCATCTCCTCGTCACTAGGCCTGGTAGTAGTTAAAGGAGAGATGAACTGTACATGTGTTGGCTTCAACTGGGGATCTCTCCATAGGTCATTTACTTTCTCATTAGCATAGATTTCACCCACTGAAGGAGATGAGACATCACTGACTATCATCCTTGACCTTTTCCTCTCGACCAGTTTGGAACACTTTACAGGAAAGTCATTGTCGACATTGAAAAATGCATTTTCCTTCACCATGTATGGTTCTTCAAAGTCCTTCACCTTGAACCCATAGTATTCCAAAAGGTTCTCCATGTCTTCTTCCTGATTTAAAAAGAGCAAACGAAAGATTAAAGCTTAAGACATTTCAAAATAACAAGTTGCTCTAATATGAAAAATACCTCCATCCCAAGCCATTTCGCCACATGAGCAATGGGAATTCCCTGGTTCATCTGCACACCACTGTGCAAGGAAGCAAGAGCTTGCGTACGTAACTGATTAACAAAGTAAGAGAATGCAACAATATCAATGCAAAACTCCTCTGCATATTTAAAGACATTTATGACTGAGACACCTTATTATCAACTCCATTTTTTATATTATTAAGATTGGGCCAGAATTGATCACTAAAAACAAAGATAGAAGCACGCAAAAAATATAGTAAATGCTTCAAGTAAGCTAGGTACTGTTAACTACTAGATAAAAAGGTAATATCCAGCTACTGAAGAAAAATGAGGAAACAAGAAAACTTATAGATATACCCTTGCTTTCACCCAAACTTAATACACCACAACATCTACTCAGTCTAAGGAACAATGTTCAAGATACCATAAAATCAGTGGTGAAGAGAAGCACAAGTATGAATTGTGCTTCTGACTCATCTGACAGCATAATTTAATTGGAGCCACAATTAATGCAAGCTACACATATACCTTAGAGAAATGAGCATGCATTAGACATGCTTGAAGATAGCTAGCTTTCCGAGCAAGCCTAAAGAAGGCAATAAAGTTGCCTGTTCTGCAGGCTCTGTAACAAAGTAAAATCTCTATGATGTTAAGATAATAGTATTCTAATTAACCAGAAATTAGGAACATATTCGTAGATAATAGCCTAAGAAAAACCCCAGAGTTGGAACAAACCTGGCTACATCACGAGCAAAAAACACTTCAGGACTTTGCCTCATTTCTGGTGTCATCTTAGCCAAATCAAGAGATAGCTCTGCAGGTTCAACCTGGCATGATTTTCTTATTTCACAGACAACAACAAAATGGAAATAATAGAACCATCTTCCATCCTAGAAAACTTACTTTATAGCCAGGATGTTTGTCAAGCTTGAGGAGCGCATAATAACCTCTAAACTCTTTTTCTGATGGCACACGTATACCCTTTTTTCTGTGATCATCATAAAACTGGAACAATTCAACTGAAGTTTTGTTCATCTGCTCAATATTAAGATGTGCATCAAATCCCTCAGAGAACCCCTCTCCTTTGGTATATTCACATAACTCGTGCATGGCTATTATGTGAAGTCTTATCTGCAAGAATAATGTTTAAAATACCAGTTAGTTATAAATGATTCAAACGGGTAGTACATGATCAATAAAATGTGTCTGTTGAGATGAGGGGGTTTAGACACGGATAACAAATGTTCTGAGAAAATGCCTTCATGCAATTAGGGAAACAAAGCTCCTTTAAAACAACACCTATGTGTCAATAGAAGATGAAATTTTCCTTAGATCATATTTGGCCAAGAGAAATACAACATCAACACAGATTTATGCTTATAACTAATTTTTATTAAGAACTATTAGCAATCAAGAAAACTGTGTTATGCAAAATAAAAATAAAAATAAAAGAACGTGTCATGCGAAAGAGGCATAAAAAACCCTGCATTTTTGCATAATGAGTAAGAGAAAACCTCTAATAGATAAATAGGCAAATAACCCCTTGCGATTCTTTCAAAAAGAGGCAAAGAAACCCTTCCTCCTTTCCTATTTGGAAATACAGTTCTTTTTTGCTTTTTTATTCATCATTGGGGTGCAACTTATGCAAAGGGGGGGGGGGGGGGGGGGGGGGAGGGGGTGTTTGGTTTGCTTATTGTTTTTCGGATAAGGTTATTTGCTTCATTTCATATACAAGGTTTTTCTTCATTTCTAAAACAGTAAAACCCTTCTATTAAATATCCACCTCGAAAGAAGAAATAAGCAAACAGAAAAAAGAGCTAAGCATGAATCTTGGAGTTCATTGCACATGAAAAAAGATGTTACTATTGATGCTCAGTAAAGACCTTGTCTTTATCCTATCAATTATCGGTTGAGAGAGTATATTTTCTAAAGTCATCCAAATATAATCTTTCTAAGATAGCAAGCAGAGAACATACCATTTGCTCCAGCATATTGATAGCTTCTAGATTGAAGATATGTTGCATCCTTAAATCCATTCGAATTGCTCGCATCCTATCCCACAAAAAGTTATATAATCCGAGAAACTGATCACCATAAGGCTGATCCAGCAAATTCAAAAGATATTCCATTGTCTTCTGCAGGATTGGCATTGGACGTATCAAGAATGCTTCCCTCTCCGCAGTCCTAGTGTACTGAACAATGACGAGATAAAAACCAATATAAACCTTTTTACCCATTTTATTAAATGATTATCTTGTACTAACAGGGGAGAAGTGGAGAACAGCCAAATATATACTTTTTTAACGGCAAGAAATTCACTGGTCAAATTTCTATCACCATCCAAGCGTTCATATTGATCAAGGTCTCCTTTTCTTCCGCGTTCAGCTCTCTCAGACTCTGTCAATGACAAGGTAAAAGATCAAGTCGGTGGGAGCTCCAGTAATCAGATGAGAATTTGATACATAAGAAAGTTCATGAGGACCCATGGACGATTTAAAGCATGCTAAGGGGTATAGGATAAAAGTTTTCCTACCAAATCCCTAATAATGACAAATGTTAGTTCTCGAGGTTGCTCATAGCTCCAGAACGACTAAAAGTACACATGACACAGAAAACATAAGTCTTCTAAATTTGATGTGAGTAACCTGTAGAAACTGACTCACTGAATATTTACCTTGTTTAAAGAACTCATAAATGATAGATTTGTAAGAGATACCTGGACACATATCTGGACATATTCCAATGATACTGCTGGATGATGCCACGCCTTCAGAGTCTATAGAAACATTACCACCTGCAAAATCCTCCCTCACATCCATTGTTGGGTCCTCAGAAAATCTTTGTTTCTCTAACGTAGACTGATGTTGTCTTTTGGGTGGAGCATTGTGGTGTCTAATAGAAGAATGACTAGGCTCAGGTTGGCTTAGTTCATCCTTAAAGCGGGCCAAACGCTTTGCTTTGGCATTTATCTCTCTGCACCGCATATGCAGCTCAATAGCATAAGGCTTTGCAGAATTAACACAGTGAACCCAAAGATGCAAGGCAATGCAAGAGAGAAACATCGTACCTCTCATTTTCTTCAGAAGAATCCAAGTTCTCTTGAAAATCTCGAGTAGATAAAGATGCAAGAGGTAACTTGGTCTTTTTAACAGCTTGAAAGTCCATGGACTTCTTGTCTTTAGCAACTTCAGCACTGATGGTATGTCCAGATATTGATCCATGACTTTGAGAATCAAGAGCTCTGAAAGAAACTTTTGTCAACGATATAAGTGGAAATATAAGGTAAAAGACAAAGAAATAAGAAAAAATCATTGGCCAAGACGAAACAAATACTTTGTCAAAAATCACGCTTTTGCACATGAATTAGCGTATATCATAGAAAGCCTTCAGAAACCAAGAAATTTTACAAGCAACAAGATCTTTGAATAAATTACTTCTTTGAGTCTTGGTTAAGTAGTACAGATTGTACAGTTAATGCCACACTGCAGTGACTTTTCTCCAAAATGATAAAAGGCAGAACTCAACTGTGTGACTAAAGTTATGATTCCAGAATTTCAGACACAACTTTAGTTTAAAGTTCGGTTCAAGAAGAAAGCTCACTGCAAGTCTTAAGGTGGCTCAAAGACCATGATTCACCTTTTAGCGAACAGAAACCTAACACCACACTTTAGAGGAGTCCTTAAAACTTGGTTAACAATTTGGCGTATGTAATACGCGTATAAGCTCTGTATTTAGAAGAAAACAACAGCCAGATAATAGAAGCAATTCTAGT
Organism: Misopates orontium; assembly: GCA_946800315.1. NCBI lineage: Eukaryota > Viridiplantae > Streptophyta > Magnoliopsida > Lamiales > Plantaginaceae > Misopates > Misopates orontium. Next base: position 2,768,635 of record OX326948.1, on the reverse strand, counting down.
GACATAGTAACAGACCTCAACTGTATAGATCTCAGCCCAACTCCAGCTGGTTGATTAGAAGAAAACTAAGCAAGAAATGTGACCACTAAATGACCAAACAGTACCTAAAAGGATCAGATTAATAGATTCCATAACCTGAAATTACAATGCACCGCATTATGGAAAAGTATTCAACAGAGATTCCAATTCACTTCCTGACAGAATTCCTTTACCCTAGAGGCCTAGACCATAGTTTCATCATAGATACTGAAAATCAAAAGAATCTAAATATGTCACAAGTCAAACATTCTCTTATACCTTTTCTGAGCATCTGAAGCAGAACCAGGATTTTGTGGGAAAGCTCCAGTGGCAAACAGAGGAGTTGGAGACCTTGTCCGTTTTGTAAGTGGAACATCTGTAAAATTGCTCTCAAGTGTTCGTCCACGTTGATGAGCATCTCCACTTGCCAAGTTTGCAGACATGTCTGCTTTTACAGGTCGAGCGGTATTATTGCTAGATGACTGTGATTGATACCAAGTGGAGGACGAGGGAGAGGGTCTGCATTAAATAGCAGAAGAGACACAAAATAATTTGTACACTTAAATCTAAATGGCACAGAAATCTTCATAGAAAACAACGTTGAGGTTCAGATCTGACTATAATGCATCGACAATGTAGAGCAAAATGTAGCATTTTTTTCATTAAAGGACGAAAAAAGAATCTGGCGGACTTTGAATCACAGCTCCACTATGAGGAAAATCTACTATGTGCGCCCTCTTCGATGAAGAAACTGAAAAGACACTGAATACTAAATCAAGGTCAAGGCATGAGGAACCTTCAAATTAAGCATAACAAAGGGAAATGTAGAGAGAGATGGAAAGCAGGGTCAATATGTCATTAACGACCAAATTGAGAAATTTAATTTGAGACTTCAGTTTGACCAGTATCAGCCAATACTGAAAAGGATGCATGCAAAAGTTCAGACACAAACAGAGAGGGAGAGGCAACACTAGAAAAGAGAAAATGTCTCCAACCCTCCCAAAAACAAGTTGAAAGAGGCACATATTATCCTACCAATTGTCATCTCAGGGGATCCCACAACTTAAAGCGATGAGCGAATCTGCTTAAACCACTTCAGCAGATTCAAACAGAATAAGTTCGGCACACCGTCATGATGACAAGGTAAAACTTTCAGGAAAATAGAGTTTTGGAAATAGAAGAGTGGCGTGTACATATATTTAGCAGTAATACTATCACCAGCAAATATTCCTGATGAACAGCTATCAGTAAATTAAACGATCTTCTTGATGACAATCATATAAGATGATTTTAGCAATTACTTTTGAGTTACTGTAAAAGGGCGAGAGTCCCCGCTCGAGAAGCTGCTCTTCAAAGCCGGACGTGAAGGCATTGCCTCAGGAGTATCCAGGTCCCTGTAATCAATTGGAGATCTGCAAAAGCGCCAAACAGTAAACAGAAACTGAATAGTGAAACATGTATTACTTGCAAAGATAAGGGAAAAAGTTACAAGAATTTGGCTAAATGACAACATCACAAGCCAACTAAAAAGATTCTTGGAATAAAGACATGAACCTAGTCACTCACTGTTCACTGTAGTGTAAGATCGGAAACAGATCTAATGTGCAAGTACCACTTGAGGAAACATAATTACAAACAACAGGGATATAATATCAAAACAGACGTTCAATAAGGTTGACTAACAGAAAGTGCTCCTTGAGTCCATGACTTATGAGTTATGACATAGCATTTGAACTTATTAAAATTAAGTACCTTGAAACATAGTCGATAGTCACACTATTCTTTGCATAGATGATATCAGTAAACATGCCTTAACTGAGATTACGATCACACCTAATGCATCAGCTAACACGAACAACCATATTTTGTTCTATTTTCCCTTTAGTTTCTCAAAACTAAAAGGTAAAAAGAATCATCGCAAATTAACAACCAGAACCAGAAAAAACCTATTAACTCAGATAGCGTGGTTTGAGAAGCTTAACAATAACTAAGAAAAATAAAAAATCACATAATTCCAGCAAAAGTACCGTGTCTAACTGTAGAGGGCTGGTCACTACCTTGCTGCTAGGAGACCCCTCAAGGACAAGGGCAACTCATATATTTGATACCTTCCGTGTAACTCGACAGTTAAAGCTCTTAATATACATAAATTTAAGTTTATTGAGTGTGACAACTGATACGTGATGCCAAGCCAAACACATAGTACTTAGAAAACAATTGGTTCAACATAATGTTCTCATAACTTACTAAGAGTTAAAGATTATGCATACCTTTTATGTCCATCTGAAGGAAAAATGGTATTTTCTGGGGAAGCCCCAGCGGTAGAGGAAAGTATTGGGGATCTTGCCCGCTTTGGAGGTGCAATATCCACACGCCTCGCCTGAAATATTCGCTCAGACGGATAAGTGCCTCCTCCAGTCGAGACTGGTCGCATACCTTCTTGAGCAGGTCGCGCATTATAGGTGTTAGGAGACTTTGATTGAGTACCCCACACAGGGGGTGATAAAGGACGGCTGCATGACAAAAGCAGCTCATTAAAATATTTCATTTATATCGAATTTATGTGAGGCATACCCAAGCATATCTCACAAACATAAAGAAGCTTATAGTTTTGGACCTTACTCAAAATTCAAATAAAAAGGTTCCGAACCGAATGTCACATTTTGTTTAAGGCCAGGTTAAGCAACTTAACACAAGACGAAGTGCTTCATTACTTTCCATAAAGAAATGCATAACATGTATGCAGATTAATGTGTATGCATGCGGGCCAAATGCAGAAAAAGAAAAAGAAAAAGGATGGTGGTAGTGAGAGCAGGAGAACTGATGGCTATCACAGCTAAACTTACTGCTGAACTTCGGTATGTGGATGCTGGCCTCCAACATATCGATTGTTCTGGAAAGCCTGGGAAGGTGATCGTGCTTGGGGAGGGGTTAAGTAGTTCATATTACTTGAAGGTATTTCTGAATAACTGTTAACAGAAAAACATTGATGTATTAGAACAAATAAAAAGATATCAGTTGAAAAGGTATAATGCCTATATCACTAAATTTTGAGCAACAATTTCTAGATAAATGAAAATTTATATCCAACTAAATTTCACAATGCGAAGACAATACTTTAGAATTCATGAATCAGACTAGTTGCTTAGCATTATGTTCCTAAAACTATTAGAGAGCAACAAGTGACACAGGGTCAGTTAACTAAACTCAAAACAATTTCAATGAAAATATATATCACTTGCAACAAGATATTATAAAAGCAGGAAAAGATATACATTCATCAAACATGTGCACTTTGCATTATGTGCAGATCGTTAAACGCCAAACACATAATCAGAAAAGTTTCTTTAAAAACAAGGCTAAAAGATAACAAGACACCCCTCTCTATGATAATCCAGGAACCCTTTTGATAGTTCACCAAGAGATTGAAAATAAGGGTGTTTCTTTTAATAGACTGAACTTCTGCAAAATTCTCTGGGTTATAAGCACTTGAGTTTCTTAAAGATTCTAGTAGCAGAAATAAAGGAAATGGTCGATAGGTTTGGAATTATAAGCTCTTGCATTTGTATCGCCCCATGTCAAAAGAGGCTTGATCATTCTATAAGAAATTTGAGGCATAAATAATACCTCCAAATATTACCTCCAAATTTGAGGCATAAATAATACCTCCAAATATTAGTTTTTAGGCTGCATTACAGAATTTCAATACACCCTGTGACCTCCTTTACATGCTACTTTTTGGACAATATGCAAACAATGCTCCCTATTTGACATAATATTTGCTTGTAAATGAATCATTACTTAAACATAAAATGTTACTAAAGGATCACTATTCACTAAATTAAATACTAAAGTTTGAGGGAGAAGCATAAAGTCGCACTGGAATCCAAAAGACTCAACGATAATTCAAGACAACACTAGGTCATTCTGCCACGGGTGAGAAAGCAGAAGTTCCTCCAATATGGTGAAAAGATTTTTTATTGAAATAGATTGTATGCCTTCTTCAATCATGAAACAACAGCCAATAATCAACCAAATTTGGCATTGTTAATATACTGCACGAACAACGAAACATTTTGAATGCTTCTACATTCATTTGGAAAGCCACAGGGAATATAACAGAAACATTAAGCACTATATTTACAAAGATAATATCATAAACAGACTTGACAAAAAAGGCCCAAAAAAGAATATGCAATGACCAGCTGGTGGAAATAACAACAACGATTGTACAGATAATTACTTGGGGGTTCCTGAAAAAGAGCGAGAAGAGTCCCTTGCAGACGAGCTGCGACCAAAAGCCAATGGAGGTGAATACATTCCATCAGGAGCATCAAGGTCACTGTAATCAATTGAGGACCTAAAAGGCAATTAGCAAGAGTTACACAAGAACCTTACAACTGTGATATGAGAAGATTAAACCCCTCTTCTGCAATGAGATTAGTAACCCGTGAGTTAAAAGCATCAAATGCAAAGATGTATTAAGGCATTTAGCTGATAGGCTCGTTAATATTCGTTTCCGCAGCACACTAGTCCTGCTAACCATTTCCATAAGAGTCGAACATATTTTTCTAATAACAAAAACCTCCAACTCAAACATAAAGAATTTTAAATAGTGGAAACCTTCAACTAAAATCCTACGACATGCAATGCCTTCACTCCTACAATTCCAACAACAAGCTGAAGGTAAAATCACGACCACATGTGGAACAGAGCTAATGTTACAATACGATCCACAGCCCAAACGTCATAAACTTCTTAACATCACTCAGATAAACTATTCATCCACACAGTTAAATAAACACAAACCTAAAGAAAAAAAAAAAAAAAAAAACAACTCAAAGTTGTGGCTCGTCTTTCTGATCTAGCTTCTAAGGCCTATTAATTTAGAAGAAAATTCAGATTAGAGATTCCAAATAATAAAGCTTTCACAAGCATTTTCTCATATGTAATTTTCAACAGTTCAAATACAGAGACTTTCATTAATTAAACATTACACTCTATAACCTGCATATGCATACATACATTCATACGTATATATATATATATATAAGTGTACCTAGATGGTGATACTGGAGAAGGAGAATGAGGGCGTGGAAATTGACCAAACGGCGACGTTGCCGGCGGTTTTGACGGACCGGAGTCCTTCCCGAATCCGCTCATTTCAATTTGGGAACCCTAATCTCCCAATTCGATCCGGGATTTGACAATCTAAAACCCTAATTCTGTAACAGAGGGAAAATTTGAACACAAGACTTAGAGGGGGCAAAATGTAATTACATGTGCGAACCCAAGCAAAACAACCTCAACCGCTGGATCGAACAACTACGTGGTACTCTCAAGGGTCAAGATGACGAGAGCAGCCGTTAGAATAACTGTGATTTTTTTCTTTACTTTTCAAATTGTGAACCTCCACTTTTAAACATATTGATCAAAATTTGTTCGTGTATTAAGTTTTGATAACCTAAATGTGAGAAACTTATAATAATGTTTTGGTATCTTTATTTTCAAAAGATTTGTAAAATTTGTACGTAGAAATTACTTTTATGTTTCGTATTTTTAGAGTCGAAATTGAAAACATTTCAATACTTCTCGTGGAAACATTTAGAAATTTTGATCCACGCTTTCTAGGAACTACTAAAGATAGGGATGGTTGATGAAAGCAAATGTGTGCCACAACTTTTTGAATAGATAAATTATTTCCACGGTACCATAGATCAAAATTTTGTTGTCGATATAAGTTTCGGTAGTCCAATATTAGAAACTTTTCGTAGTGTTTTGAAATTTTTTCAGAAACTTTGTAAATTTTATTATTAAAATAGACATGACTCTTTTATGTTTCGTTTTCTACTCAGAATCGGAAACATTTAGATACCTTTCGTGGAAAAGATTAGAAATTTTTACCCATGCACACTATCACGTTGCATTGGCTCATCAGGCCCAACCTCATGTATTTAGATTTTCTTGGCCCAACATCAGCTCATCTTCGTTTTCACTTTTTCAGCTTTTAATCAGAAGATTAGAGATTGAATTATACGGATCACTTGAATAAGGAAAATTACAGAAACGCATGGATCTTTGCTCTTACTTCTTAGGCTCTTTGAGAAGCATACATTACACCTATTGGCTAGACCCACAACCCGACATGAATTGCAAAAATGACTTTCGGAAACTGTAGAAATAAATACACAACAAGCAAATTGTGATTAATTGTATTAGTGAGAGTGTGAGAGGAGCTTCTTTTTCAATAAAATTTAATTGTACAAATAGGACGTAACATGTTTATCCCAAAAGAAGAAAAAAAATATATAACTTCATCTGCACAAGAAATAGGAACAACATCACAGCATCAGGCACCTGCATAAAAATATGGTTTGAAACTTCATCCTTTCATTGCATGAATGTTACATGGGTTGCATCATATTCTGCAATTTGAAGCTGGACAAAAGTCAACAGAATGATAATCATGTATTTCACTTGGAAGAGGCAAGAGAAAATTAATCTATATAACCAAATGTAAAATGAAAGTTTGAATTACTGTACTCACTGCAGTAAACGAATTGATTGAAATCAAGAGTCACCCGACCTTGCTTGCTTGTGTCAAATGAATTGAACATGTTCCTGAACAAGATTTGAGGTATTATCTACTATATCAGGAAATAGTGGTATCAAAAGAGAAATAGACTTAAAAGTATGTATCAAAGGCTTTCAATTTGGAAAGTACAGGAAAAATATTAGAAGCAACAATATGAACGTAAGTTTCATATGTTCATCTCTGCCTGCAACTTAGAACAAGATCAAATACAGGCTGATGAAGTCAGATGAATAACAAAAAACCTCGAGAAAAACAAGTCAAAGGAGAAATTTACAGAGACAGGAACACGTGTGCAACTGCGCTAACTAGTTTGTTTAACCAAGTCAAAAAAACAATCTCTCTCAAGTCCATTCATAGCTATATATCCTCACTTTTTCCAACTAATAAATACATAATAAGTATTGTTATGTTTACTGATTCACGGACCTTGCTGATTGTACAAATATACAAAGAGATATGAAGTCGTCGAGCCTGAGTTTCCCACTCCTTGTTTGATCAAAACTCTGTAAAAGTTGTAAGAGGGCGACTATGGTCAATTGTGATTACCTTGTTTTAAACAATATCCATTGAAGTATATCTGATCAATGAAGGAGTTATCTTAATTGTTTTACCTCACAAACAGTATAAAAAGCTGGAGAGTCTAGAGAATATCCAATCATCACCATTGCCTATAAGAAAATAAGGAAGTACAAAAGAAATAAGAGAGAAATGAATAATAGGACAGTCGAACAATATGCAATGGGATGTGGAATAATATGCATCAGTGCAATTGCTTTTCACGTTCTAACACATCCAGGAACAACACAGAACAATAAGAGGGAAGTGCCAGAAACAAAATTTGAAGCTTATGTGTTACCTCGTATACTTCATCTGGAACAAGAAATCCACGCCCCCTACTCAAAACACCGCGAATAAACATAACAGTTATAATAGTATTTGCTAGTTATATACTGCAGAACAATCTGACTATAAGTTGAATGAAAGGACCATTGTAACCTCTATAAGACTATAATTAAAAAGTATATCATCAACTGTGAGACCCCCTACTCAAAACACCGCGAATAAACATAACAGTTATAATAGTATTTGCTAGTTATATACTGCAGAACTACAAATTGAATGAAAGGACCATTGTAACCTCTATAAGACTATAATTAAAAAGTATATCATCAACTGTGAGACACTAGAAACTGTTCGCAAGTATTGAATGCCACAAGAAACGTACTAATGTGCTTGACTGAATTAACATGGAAGACAGATAAGTAGTTGACTCCTGCACAAATATCCTTAGCTAGCAACTATGCATCATTAAAGATCAAACTAATGTGATACGCTACGTTCTGAACTCACAACCTCAATGCAGATTAAAAAATATATTCTACATAAGATAAACATGTGTGGTTTATATTGGTCAGGCATCCATAAGCCCAAATGTGACTTATATCTGCAGTTATGACGGCGGCGAAGCTCTAATCATGGAACTCGTATAGCAAAAACACAACTATCTATCTCAGCAAATTAATTGCAGACTGCATATACCATGAGATCATGGCAATTTATCACCTTTCCAAGCTTGAAAATGCCTGCTGAACCTGTAAGAAAAGAAAATATCAAATTATGTAATAGAAAAAGAAAAAGGCTTTGTATAAGTGTAAAATACCTACATCTACTAAATATAATCTAGGAAAGCAGAAGAGACCCTCGTCATCGCAAAATCATTAGCAGCAAAATTGCACCATAGATCACTACTCAGAAGTCAGAAAGTAGACCAAAGCAATAAAATTTCAACACGAGATAACCGGAGTGCATAAAAGAGACATGTATGTCAGAGAACACACTAGCAGAATCGCTTCATGTTATCAATTAGTCTTTCTCACACACAAGTAGAGAATTGAAACTACAACTCCTCCTAATCTCTTTCTACTCTTATCATTTTAACTGGAATTACAACACACTCATGCTCGTTTTCAACTGCAAAAAGAGACGTCCAACAGATCATATTATGCACCAAATAAACCTGAAGGTGCCATTACGCAGAGAAAACAGAACCAATACGAACCTAAGCGCAAAGAATCGAAGAAATGCTAGAATTAACTAATTGCATTAAGAGGAATCGACGAACCGACCTTCAGTAGGAACTTGTTCAGCTCAACAAATTCTGAAAAAAACAGTACAATCAAACAAGTTAGGTCTACAAGTCTTCATCAGTACATCAAACACAGAGCAATCGAAACGTACCTTCGAAACTCATCGTTCCGTTCCTATCAAAATCGTACATCCTGATAAACATTCAAATCGAGCTAATTATCAATAACAAAGCAGCAGCAATTTCAGATTCTCAAAACAAACAAACAAAACACATTAGGAACTTCAAATTCAACCTGATCATTTGCTGAACAACGGAGACGGTGAATTGAAGATTACCGACGGCAAAAGCACCCTAATTAAACCGCAAAAAACACAAAAATCGACACAAATCCACATCACACAACACATAATTTTTTGAGAAAATTTTCGTTGCTAGAGAGAGAAAATAGCGTGGAGAGGAACTTGAACCTTGAGCTGAATCGCAGTGATGTTACCGGTTTTCTCTGAGTCAACTCGGTCGAACCACTCTCTCAAAATCGCCCGATTCTCCATTGTTGATGAATTTATTCCCGCTCTCTTCTTCTGTATTAAGATTCATTATACTAATCAACAGCTGAAGATGAATGTTTTAATACTCTTGCACATTGGCCCCCAAAAAAGTGTAATTTTGCACATTTGCCCATATACCTTCACGAACCTTTAAATTTTGTTGTTAAATTTTAAAATTAGGTTATTCAAATATAGACTTATATAGTTTTCTAAAAACTAGATATGGTTTTTTTTTTCCTTAACTCGAGCATATATGCAATTTTTAATATATTACTAATATGGTAAAAAAAACACCATACCTATTTAATGAGTAGGTGATTAATCGTGCAATTTGAATATGCTTCAAAACTTTTTGTATATATTATATTTGGTCTCCTGGGCTAAGTCACATAATCCTCCTCCTCTTGTCAACGCACTGCGCATTAGTCGCGCTCTCGCGACTTGAGTGCCTGTGCTTCGAACTAAGACGATTTAAGAATCCTTAGTTCTCGCACTAAAAATCATTAGTTCTCGCACTAAGAAATCTTAGTTATTATAATGAGAATTCTTATTTTACACACATTCAATTCTACAATTTGTTCCACATCTAATCTACTCCATGCGTCTAGTGCCTTATCCTTCGACTAGATTGAAGGAATAATTAGAAAAATAAAACTAAAGAACCAAATAATTGCAAAAAGTCGAGAACTGGAATAAGAGTGAACAAAACCTAGTTTGCAAAATGAATAATTGCTCAAAATCAAAGAAAATTATAGAAACAAAAGATTGAACTATTAGTCGTTTAAACACTCACAATGTTGGTAGTGACAATGATGAATTATATATGTTTGATTTAATTCATTTTAATTACTTATTAACTACTTTTATCATTTATATTCATATAAATATATATTTGTAATTATTTTAAATAAACGCATTAAGGCGCACTCAAATATACGAAATTTTAAATTTGGCGCACTGGCACACTCTCTCGCTCTATGTGACTTAGCTCCTGGGTAGTCGCACATTGTGAATAGCTTGATTGCATGTTGTAACTTTTCATACGATTATGGGGCAAATCGCACACGAAAAATAGTTTGGGGTTTTTTGATACTTTTTACCCTGATTAATAAGAGAAGATTTAATACTAAACTAGATAAATGACAATGTTTTTTTAGTTGGACAAACATTCTAGCCTATTATTATAGAGACAACAAGAAATGTAAATTTAATTTATTATTATATAAAATAAGTTTGACATATTTACATGAACGAGTAAACCCCATTAAACCCTCAATCTATATGCTCTTTTACAAGCTGCCACCTAACCTATTTTTTTTTTTTTTTTTACAACTAACCCTCTAATCTATTGAAAAATGTGCAAACTGCCCCCTGAACCCAAATGCAACCGTTGAATTTGGCCACGTTTCTACATTTATGTCCGCTGGATTTGGCTTCATGGGGCAGTTTGCATATTTTTCAATAGGTTGAGGGTCAGTTGTAAAAAAAGAAAAGTTTGGTGACAACTTGTAAAAAGGGTATAGGTTGAGATTTTGATGCATTTTACCCTATTTATATATCATTTACTTATTACTATGACATGAATTTTATTATTCAGAAAGAAAGAAAAAAATAACTAGATACAAACAGCAGTTGCCAAACAAATGTGATTCACAGTGCTCAACAAATGTTATTATAACAAGCCGGATTTCAATTCTCAGCTCCTAGATAAATACTTAATCCTTATTATCAAGGAACTACAATCCGGTTGCAAGAATATGCAGATACATAGAAGAATTGGACCAGTTGAGTATCAAGGATCTCAACCTAAAAATATTAGAATGCAGCGACAAATTAGAAAAATCTAGTGTATATTACAAGATGGAAACAATAGTCTACGCTAATCGACGAAGTTCTCCGGTGTTTAGGGCGAATTTACGATGCTGCGAGAGAACAGACGGGATTCTGATTGCCTCTATTCTCGATTTCAAGCCATTTTCGGGGATGCTCGGATGTTTCTTTGCTGCATCGTAGATTGTCTGTAATATCTGCAGGGGATCGCCATGAGCTACAACCAACACAGCGCAACTGGAAAACAAGAAACATTTTCGCGTTAGTCATCGAATTATATCAGACAGATTGCACACTGAAAGTGTACAAAAAACAAGATCTTGAAAAAATTATGAGTAGCCCAATGCTTGTCGAATAAGCTAATTTTAACAGACGTGAAGTTCCCAAATTAAGATATTGATCTGCAAAGGCGCTCAAAATGAAAAACCATGCTTTATATATATCCCATAAACCTAGACAAATAAATGTTGTTTGTGCATCATCTTTGTCACAAGCCCATCTTCTGTTCAATGAATAAAAGTCTCCCTCATAGGAAGATACCAGAAAATGTAGTACGAAAATTAGTTTATGTACTAGAAATAATTCTTAAATCATTTTCTCAAGGTAACACCAAACACAAAATGAGTTACCATGTTTTGCCAGGTACATGGTAGAAATAAGTGGAAGTAGAGAACAAGATAGCAATTTTGAGACTCTCACTTCTGATAATTAAATGGTATTTTAAACCCCATCACACTGGGAATGCCGATGCAAATAATAATAACTACATGGTATATGACATTATCAGCAAATTAGGCCACAGAACTGAAACTCAAAACGTAGGAAGAATAAATAATATTAAAATGTTTACTTTTCGAATTCCGATTCTATCACTGTCAAAGCCCTTGCAAGTCTGGTAACGACATCTGCAACACTTTCTCCTCCTTCTGGCGGCAGGAAAGCATCTTTCTCGTCCAGGGCCCAAATCTCATGATACTGTTGAGGTAAGAGATTCGAAAACCACAAAATATGAGGATAAATTAAATATCAATCTGAAGTTTAGCTCACGAGCTCCATGCTCCAAGAGGTGAAAAGAAACACATTGACAGGAGAAACAGCTTGGGTTGGCAACTGTGTTACAAACTAACCTAAGTTGATTACTTACTTTATCATGGGACTTTAGCTCAAACGAAGGACCAAAGTATCTCTCCCGAAGATCTGGTATAGCCTGTTCAGGAAAACCCAAAACAGACTAAGAGAACAAAGACCTCAAAGCATGAAAAACTACCATTCATCGGCAATACTTTCAACATGTAGCAACACATTTTAAATAATGGGTCACGGTTGGAATAAAAAGAATAGAGAAGGAAATATTTCTAAATCCTCGATCCATATCACATCTAAGTTGGCAAGAGATGAATTATGACCGTACTAATCTAGTTTAAGAGTGCAAAGAAAAGTTCAATAGCTGCATATATTTTTGCAAATTTAAACCCTGAGATGTAATTTCGTAAACTTCTGAAGATAGGACAGAAGCCCATCTAACAATACTGGTAACATGTTCACTTCTCCCTGCCGTTGCAATTCAAAACATATTATGGCCTATGGGAGTTAGAGGTCAGAGCTTCAAATGTGAATAAATCAGTTAGCTCAACTTAGAAACGGAAACATCTTTGAGACCATTGAATTGTCATGTTAGAGGGCATCGGAAAATGCTAACTTTGCAGGACACGGAATATTCGCAAATAAGCTATGTATCTGACATACTCCCAAAAGTTAAACACCATTAGGATACACACTTACTTGGCACTGCGGACCTTCAAATGGAACATTGATTACTGAAGCAACCTCTTTCGCTGTGTGGGTGGTCCTTGAAAATGGTGAATAGCAGATTCGGACCTTTTCTAGCCCAATTTTATTTTCATTTAGTTCCTACACAGACAAATTCAGATTTAAGGTTTACTGTACACAAAGTAACAACCGCAGAAACTGATGCAAAGTAAAACTTCTTCTTCGATCGTAATACTTCATATATCAAGAGTTTCTGTTCCTGCTAACGGATATAATAATAAGCGATGGAAACTGATAAAATCTCCAGTAAACAGCCAACTATCGGAACTACTTATGGTCTGTCGTAAAACCTAAAACATTTATAAAAAAGTTCATGAGTAAACCTTCCCTCACTACTACCTCGACCAAAGACATTTACGCGAAACTACAATTGCCCAAAGAAAACACTAACTTCTACCAGCAACAACAACAGACACAAATTAGAAACTTGTCTCGCAATATTAACACACGTCGTAACATCACAAGTCATATCCTAACGATCAACGCAACAACTAAATAAAAGGAACAAACAAGCTAAAACACTAATAATAATAACCATTCAATTTCATTCACATCACATTACAACAAACAACTAAAGCGCGACATTACAACAAAACTCATCATCTTAATCAGATAAAAAAACAATCTTTTTAACACATGATTACGAAAAATAACACGAGAATTTTGCCTTGAGGAATGATTCACCAGCCAAACGAGCCTGATTAATCCCATCAGGAGCCAGTTGATACTCTTCCAAAACCCCATTCTCCTGATCACAAATTAAACAAAAAAAAAACATCATTAAATCAAACAAAAATCAGTAATCATTATTACAGAACAAAAACAGAGATGATCGATCTACAGACCAGTGAAGATACAATCAAACCCCTCTCATTAGGAATGCTTTTGCCGTGTCTCAGTATCCAGTACTTGTTCTTCAAAAACGACGACGTATTTCCATTCTCCATTTTCGAAATTAAAACACAGTGTTGAATGAAGCTCACAAAACTGTGATGAGAGATAGAAAATATTTATCGAATATTAGAGTCCGCCTAAGTTATCGTAAAAATTAGTTGCTACCGTATCTAATCAACTAAAAAGTATCAGATATTAAGATTTGTTTCGTATTTGAATTAAATTAAAATATTTTATTTGTATTTAGTTTGCTATAAAAGTATACTTTTCATTCATTTTTCAAAACAGAATCACGAGTTTTAAATTTAGGTTTATTTCAAAAATCTATTATTAATATAAACAAACAGGTTTTGTGTTGTACAAATAAAGTGTTTTTCAAATTTGCCCCTATTTAATCATCTAAATTTAGTTTCTAAGAGCCTAATATTGTAATTATCTTTTAACTACCCAAATATTTGTAACCATCATCTAAAACCACCTCCTAAAATTTAGGGAGATTGATTCAATCAGAGTATCACGTTCACCACCTCTTTCCTAATTAAACAAATTCAAAATTTTAAACTTCTTCATCTTCTTATTTCTTCTTCGTTTTTCTCCACAAACTACCTCTTTTTACATCTTTTACCATGAATTTTTTTGGCAATAGAGTAAATCAACCCTACTTAATCTATTAATTACAAGCCCATTTTTAATATCTAAGAACACATTGCACGCGGTCCGCGCGTGCACACAATGGCTAGTTATATTATCTATCTATATCTATACTATTATATAAGAGAACCCTGTTTTTACTCACAAATGGGGAGTTACGTAGGTGTTATACCAAATTAATAGTATGCCCATAACACCCCTGTTTAAATTACTCACAAAAATAAAAAAAAGTGAGGATATGAAGGGAATTTTGTTCTTTCCCTATCCAATTATTCAATTTGGATGCATCTGAATTCGTGATTAGCCACATCCCCCACTTTTAGGGGAACGGTTTTTCCTCCTCCAAACGGTAGTTTCTTATTTATCTTTTCAAATTTTTTTTTTTGAGTTTTTAATTCAATCAAGAATATGTTTCATCCTAAAATATAGGGATCATATCAATTTTATTTTCTCTTTCCCACTCTCTTTGAAACTGCATCCAAACTCACAAAATCACATTCTATGAAAATACAAAAATCATCTGATGTTTCTTCTTCCCAACTTTTAGATCTTTTGGTTCTTAATTTCAGGTGTTCTATACGCACAAATAAGGTAATGTCATTTTTCTGTATACAGTACTTATTTATGTTTTCAACAATTGATTTTCTTTAACTTAATTAGAATGTTTTGAACTTATGAAATACTACTTTTCTTTTGTATTTGCAGGTTCAACGAACCGGTTCTCTTAATTAGCCGAAGAGAAGAAGAGTTAGTCAAGAAAATCAAATTATGCTGGTTGCATGTAAAAGTTCTAACAAACTGCACATTTTCTAAACAATTTGCTAAGTTTAAGGTATGCACCTTTCAGTATTCTTACTGCCCAATTTATCCCTACTTGAGAAGATTTCATTTTCATAAAAAAGTAAATGTTCAAAATATAAAAAATGAGAATTATTTACTTCAGTGTAACTATTCACTCATTTACTATTAATTTACATATTGTTTATAAAACTTACTTAATAAAGAATTTAAATGTATACAATTTCATTTTATTCCTAGCATAAAATATGCATAAGAACAATACTTTATTAATTTAGTATGGTAAAAAAAATTACACGCGTCTCCGCGTGTGTAGGATTGCTAGTAAATAATTAAAACTTAAGTCATTTCCCCCACTATGACACAATTTTTTTTGAATAGTATAATTTTTTTGAATTAGAGAAAACACACAAAAAAAAGTGGCACCACGTGTTTTCCACAACTCGTATGTCAACAATTAATCAAACACATATTTTACGTTTCTTACTAAAATTATTTAATTCTTAAAAAAAAAAAACATTTCATTCGAAACACTCAAACTAAGACCAAAATGATCCAACCAAGTCTTAGTATTTTCTCCCACCTAATTTCTAAGACATCATTCCTCAACCTAAATCACTGATGTAATATATAAATAAATAAACTAAATCTCTAATGTGTATTATAAAGAAATGATAAATTACTGTTGTATCTTTAATTCGTGTATAGCTAATGTCTGATCTTGGTCGTATTCTTAGAGTGCAGTGCCGTATATAGACCAAAACCTCGTGTTACATGTCAAGCGGTGTATTAAAATATT
The DNA here is from genome assembly GCA_946800315.1 of Misopates orontium. Lineage (NCBI taxonomy): Eukaryota > Viridiplantae > Streptophyta > Magnoliopsida > Lamiales > Plantaginaceae > Misopates > Misopates orontium. The sequence continues at coordinate 2,752,583 of OX326948.1, read as the reverse complement.
TAACAGACAAATCATTAATAATTGGGCTAGATACTTGTGTTCAACTAGTTATTGCGTTGGCCTATTGTGCTAAATCTCAACAAATTACGAGAGAAGGACTCGTCCGACAAATCCTTATGCCTGTACGACCTTAAGGCGGTGACATTATCATTTTCGAAGTGTGACAATGTAGTGTCATTTACGATGTAAACATGTTGTGCCATATGGAGGGGGCTTGTATAGCAGACACTCGGGTTTCTTACAACCTAATTGGTCGTATGATATGTGTTATCAATGTTAATCTCAAATTTATGGAGTTTTGTATAGTAGACCATCGGGTTTCTTATGGTCCAATGAGTCGTATATATATGTTATCAATGTCAATCTCAAATTTTATGTTATGTTTATATGACAGTTAATTATCCATTTCATTGAGTTATGGGGCCTTTTTTGTAGGATTTGCTTACATGATGTGTGATAGAAGATCTATATGTACTAATGACGAAGTAATATATAAATCTCAAACGACGACGTTTTTGTGCCATCAATGTTATTTCTTCAACCAAAAGCCCTCTCCGTTAAGTACAACTCCATTGCCAATACGTACAAGCTCAAAACGCTCACAACAACTCACAGCTCACACACACACGCAGATTTCAGATCTGTCGCCATTCTCATACTCCGATCAGAATCAATCACCTAATGGCGCTGAATCTCCGTCAGAAGCACACAGGTAAATCTTCGAAAATCCGTAATTAAACTGAAAATTGGTTCAATTTTTTCGTCATATTCATCCACTGAAAAAATCGCTGCAGAATGCATAATCAGGATGCTGAATCTGAACCAAGCGGTGAGCACCGTCAGCGGAACGGCGAACGAAGAGGTTTACAAGATCCTGATCTACGATCGATTCTGTCAGGATATACTCTCGCCGTTGATCCACGTCAAGGACCTGCGTAAGCATGGCGTCACGCTGTATTTTCTCCTCGATAAGGATCGAAATCCGGTGCACGATGTTCCTGCGGTGTATTTTCTGCAGCCTACGCCTTCGAACGTGCAGCGAGTTGTTGCCGATGCGTCTAAGGCGTTGTACGATTCGTTTCACATCAATTTCTCGTCGTCGATTCCGAGGCCTCTGTTGGAGGATCTCGCCACTGGTATGGAGTTTTTAGGTTTTTGTGTGATTAGTTGTTAATTTTTATGTTTTTGGTGATTTTGTGTTAAATTGATTGATTTGGTTTAGGAACTATTAATTCTGATTCGATTCAGAGGATCTCGAAGGTGCACGATCAGTATCTGGAGTTTGTGACGCTAGAGTCTAACTTATTTTCGCTTGCGAATAAGAATTGTTATGTTCAGTTGAACGATCCTTCAGCTGGAGAGAAAGAGATTGAACAGATAATTGAACATATCGTGGGAGGTTTGTTCTGTGTTTTGGCGACGCTTGCTGTTGTGCCGATCATTCGGTGTCCTCGTGGAGGGCCTGCCGAGATGGTGGCGTCCTTGTTGGATCAGAGGCTGCGGGATCATTTGTTGGCGAAGAATAATTTGTTTAACGAGGGTGGAAACTTCGGTACCTCGTTTCAGAGGCCGGTTTTGTGTATACTTGATAGGAATTTCGAGATGTCTGTGGCTATACAGCATGATTTTAGGTATAAGCCGCTCGTACATGATGTGCTTGGTTTGAGGCTGAATAGACTGAATGTGAAAGGGGAGAAAGGTGGGATGAAAGCATTTGAATTGGACCACTTGGACCCGTTTTGGACGGCAAATGGGTCGTTAGAGTTTCCGGAGGTGGCTGTTGAAATTGAGACACAGTTGAATAAGTACAAAAAAGATGTTGAGGATGTAAATAGACGGACTGGTGGTGATGCTGGGACTGAATTTGAAGGGACGGATTTGATTGGGAACACGAAGCATCTGATGAATGCTGTTAATTCTTTGCCTGAGTTGACTGAGAGGAAGCAAGTGATCGATAAGCACACTAACATTGCTACTGCATTATTGGGTGAGATCAAAGACAGGTCTCTTGATTCTTATGCAAAGAAAGAGAGTGACATGATGATCAGAGGTGGGATTGATCGTAATGAACTTCTTGGTGTGCTCAAGGGTAAAGGCTCTAAGATGGACAAATTGCGATTCGCTATTATGTACCTTATCTCTACAGAAAGCATCCCTGCATCAGAATATGAAGCGGTGGAAACGGCATTGAGGGAGTCTGAGGTTGATACCAGTGCATTTCTGTATGTAAAGAAGATTAAGTCATTGAATGTTTCATTGGCATCTGCTAGTTCTGCCAGCAGGAGTAATATTGTTGATTGGGCTGAAAAACTCTATGGGCAGTCAATTAGTGCAGTTACTGCTGGAGTGAAAAATTTGTTGTCCAGTGATCATCAGTTGGCTTTGACGAGAACCGTCGATGCTTTAATGGAGGGAAAACCAACCCCAGAAATTGAATCTTATCTTGTTTTTGATCCACGTGCACCAAAATCAACCTCTGGGTCGAGCAGCAGCCACCTGAGAGGACCTTTTAAAGAGGCTATTGTGTTCATGATAGGTGGTGGAAATTATGTGGAGTATTCGAGCTTGCAAGAGCTCGCTCACCACCAACAACCTGCCAAGCATGTCATTTATGGAACCACTGAAATTCTCACGGGAGGCGAGTTTGTAGAGCAGCTTGCGGTGCTGGGGCGTAAAATGGGTCTTGGGAGCAGTAATATCCCTCCGGCACAGTAACATATACGTTTTCTATATAATTTTCATGCGAACTTAGTTTCTTTATGGCAGAGTACTTACTCGAACGATGCACATCACTGCGAAGTAAAATTCAGTTTTGTGGTCCTTGATCTTATTCTTGAATATGGACTCAGAGGCGCCAACAGAAATGTGACGGATGATTTTCACTACATCGAGTTAAGATATTTATGAAATGTTGTTTGAACTTAAATTTCAAATATTGGAGATTGGAATGTAGTTGTTAGTTGCTACTTGTGCCAATTTTTGTGGGTATATTTTTACTTTCTCCATTTGTATCTGCGTAGCTACTTTTCATTTATTCAAGATGTCCAGCAGTTTCCGGTTATCTATTGCGGAAAGTTGATATTGTATGAATTTATGCTTTCATTATTTCATATATCTAATTCTTGTGTTTATCGGGAAAAAGTAATTTTACGCCATTGGTGAGCTACTTGCTTAGTGCTCAAGACTTGACTGTAATTTGTGTCGAATTGAATTATTTGGAACTAGAAGTATGAATTTGAATTGTGAACTTGAGGCTATATTGTTGCAAGTTTACACGATTTTACCTCATACATAGAGCAACGTCGAGGTTCATACTATTGCTTTGAAAATCTGGCGAGCCATAAAATTAGGTCTAGCTGACTGGTCAGAAATAAGAATTTGACACGAGTATCTATAAGTATATATTCATAATTCCAACGTGTGTATATATATATATATATATATATATATATATAGAGAGAGAGAGAGAGAGAGAGAGAGAGAGAGAGTTTAAAAGGAAATCAAATTCTTATTACTTAGAATCTATAAGAACAAAATAGATATTATGAAAGGTTTTTATCTTAAGTATCTATTGTTGATTCACTACGGGATGTAACGTCTGGTTAACGTATAAAATATATGTTAGTTATTATTAATTATAAGCTAAATTATCAATTAGTCCGACTTTAATTTTCCTATGTTCTTGAGGATTTGGATAATACCTAATAAGAATGTGTTTCCTATACGAACTCTAGAGACATAAGGAAACTTAATTATAACTTTATTCCATAGTAAATTACACGCATACGTTTCAATCTGAAGCACTTCCAATCTATTGAAGATTTTGTCAACATCTACTTGTTCCATCCCTGAGGATTAATTGTGGATAGTTTGAATAATACTTAAGGAAACTCGTGAGGTTTATATTCTATAGGATCTTGAATTTTTCTTCAAGTATTTGCAAGGTTTTGGAATTTTGTTTCATATTTTGAAGAGTTAAGTATTCAAAGAATTCATGGACGGAAGTGGTGAAGATCGGATCAGTAATTTACCCGACAGTGTTGTGTTCCACATTTTGTCTCGCCTAGCTGCAAAAGATGCGGTGAGAACATCTGTCTTGTCCAAGGATTGGGAACACAAGTGGACGTTCATAGACACCATTAATATTGACGAAGAGAGTACATCAAGGACTAAGAGTTATAAGCCTTTCGTTAGCTTCGTGGATAGAGCACTCAAGTTAACTCAAAACTCAAGAATAAAGAGCTTTCGCATTGAGTCTTACAGAGCATTGCGCTCCCGTGACCTGAAAAGATGGACACGTGTTGTTTTAATGCGCCACGTTCAGAATTTAGAGATAAAGGCTCATCAGTGTAACAACGTTACTTTTCCTGATGTCATTTACAATTGCAGGTCATTGACAGAGTTGAAGCTCTCCTTGAACTGCACGTTAACTACTCCCCTCCCGAAGAATTGTTTTCTGAACCTTAAGATTTTATATCTTGGTAAGGGGGTTAAAATATTGAACAAAGAAATCTATAATGCTGACAAAGCAGTACTCAATTTCCCTGCTTTGGAAGAATTAGAACTGAGGTGTTGCATGTGGCGGGGTGTGAAGTCTGTCGAAATCAACGCGCCTGCACTAACTAGACTCCTCATGGCGGACTCATATAAAAGTTTATGGAACTATTATTTAATCAAGATTGATGGAGCAAAACTTGAAAAGTTTGAAAGTTGTGGTCAAGTCCTAGAGAATGTTGTTTTTACTGCACCATCGGTTTCACATGCATCTCTTACGAGTTTCTTAGGAGGTGATGCTCTTGGATTTCGAGCTCGTACGATATTGAAAGGATTTCCTGCTTTGGAGCATTTAAAACTGTCAAGTGAAATTGCTGAGGTAGTTGTCTTAATAGCTTTCTTTTGTTTCTGCTTAGAAGAAATTCATCAGGTTGAGCTTAAGTTAAGTTAATCATTGATTATATGATTTTTATTCTTTTCAAGGCTCTTGTAAAATCAAACACAGACTATCCTTGGCCCTACTTCGATCAGCTGAAGCAACTCGAATTATGTAGCAGCATAAGTGATGAAACATTGTTGAAGTTACTTCAAATGATGCCGTCTCTTGAGTCGTTTTCCTTAATTGTGGTAAGCATATATAGACTTGAAATGAAACTTCACACAGTTGTGGTTCCAAATTTTCAGACTTTTAGTGACCGATTTACTATTTTCAATTTTTTTTTTCAGTTCGTAATGTACAAGGGATTGGAATATTTTCCGTCCGGTATTGCTTCTCGCCTCAAGGTTGTAAAATTGATCGAGTTTCAAGGTTCAAGCGGTCAACTTCATCTTGCTAAGTCTGTGCTGGAAAATGTAGAAAATCTTGAGAAATTGATCGTCTCTGTTTGTTGTAATCCATCGTTGCCAAAGACTGAAATCGAGCGTCGCCTCTCGACTTTTACTAGAAGCTCGGCTCGTGCATCTCTCAACTTTTACTCTGAGTCGTGCATTTGTTGTGGTCACTGAACCAAGGCACAGTCTCTCCCTCCACCCCATCCCATTGAGTATTTTTTGCTTAGCTTATATTGGAATATTCTTTAATCAGATTGCCATTTGTTTTGAGTTAGTGTGGCATTGTAATGACATCTATAGTTAGGTGTTAATTTTTATGTTATCTTGTTATTACCATGGGAATATGAAAGTATCTCTTTATATACTTCAAGTTTAACATTTGCTGCTACTTTTTGCCATTTCCCTTAATAGCTGTCAAAGATGAAAGTTCAGGAATAAAGTAGTAGAGATTTTAGATATTTCTCTTCTACACATTCTTGTAGATTATGTGAAGTTATATGATGATGTTTGTTCTATTATCTTACAATGTATTTTGCCTAAACATTTCACTTTCTAACTTTAACTGACGTATTTTGCGCAGCATTACCATATAAAATTCTCCGTAAGACAACAACATTCTGATATTATTTGATCTTCAGAAGTTTGAAAGTAAACTTAACATTTGAGATGAAAAGTGAGCATAAAAGATTAAGAAGAAGCTTATAGTTGTTGATTTACACATCATCTTACCTATAACTCAAACGTGTAGTTTAATTTAGATGTTACGTTCGTAAGACATCGTGCTCGACCCGTCCCATTGTTTTTTGTATCCATTGCTCCTCTTCAATGAACTTGGCCTATTATTGTTATTCAACTGTTCTAGAGTACTCCGTGATAGTAAAAATCATCGAAATTTTGTGAGGGAAAAAACAAATCCTCTCAGGAACTCTGAAAATGCAGGGCAGCACCAGCTCCAAAATTTCCAGCAAATAATGTCTCGGAACAAGACAAATCCCTGGTTCACCAATCACCATAGACTACTTCGAAACTACGTAGAATACAACAGAATGTGTCTTTTCCTTTTTTTTTTTTTTTTGCTTGTCTTTTTTAAGATGTAAGTCTTGCAGGTTCGGATGCAAAAGACATGAATTTTGCCTTAGGACATACATCTCAAATCATGGGGCTTTAGAGTCAAATAAGTCCTAGATCGGTCCTAGAGCGGATTTTCTTAAAACTTTGGTTTGAAACATCGCAAGCCAAAGTTAAAGATAAAAAAGTCTAAGTTAGAACTTCATACTAAGTATTGACAAGCACTTCTTAGATAATGGATAAAACATATTTGGATTTAAAACAAAACACAACAAAAATTTGTTAGTATCAAATACGTACCAACCAGGACGTAAAACTTGAATGTAATGGTGTCTCCTGAATGCTAACATTGATCGACTCAAAATTGCCTACATCAATTGCTCACCGAATTTTTGTCTACCCGACAATTCTGATTTTGTGAACACTGGTAATAAAACATATGTAAAGATGAAATTTAATCGCCTACTAAGTGCGCAGATGCATATCGTAAGGAAATCTGATAGAAAAAGTTCGTGAGCTACTTCCTTTTTACTCCATGCAACGTTTTTCTTTTTCAATTTTCTAAGTGATGGAAATGGTTACAGTAGTTGATGCTTTAGGATATCTCGACAACACTTCTCTGATTTTATTCTTCAAGATTGGACGTGGATAGTTCCAAGTAGGGAAACAAACTCTCTTATCAGCGAAAGTAAGTTGCTTCAGTTGTGCTGCATTCTTCAAGAAAAACGTCGCCAATTTAAGCATCTCATGCATCTCCTCTTCTAAAAAGCAGGTAAATTGGACTATCTCTATGTGAGATACAATACATGAAGGCACATATTCAACGGCATCATAGTCATGATCTTTCCAGTTATCCTTAACAAAAAACAAAAATTATCAATAGTATTCAATGAACACAAAAACAAAAACATAATTGCTTACCACATTTACGTCCAGAATCTTCAAAACTGGCATCGAGTGGAGCAACTCGAGTAAGTCTTCAGTATTACGGTGTAAATGTGTAAGAACTAGTCGTTTCATTTTGTAATACATTGGAAGGGAAACTCCTCGCCTTGATAGAGCGATAGCCTTGGTAAAAATCACAGAGAAAAAGCCCCGTCGGTTAATTTTTTATGAAAAAATAAAGAAATTAAATGAAAACTATGCTTTGGCCATTAGTTCTCAATTTTCATTGATGGCGGCAAATTTGAACTTTTTAAGTGACTGATGAAGAGTGGTTAAGCTGGTGATCATTGATACAGAATAAGACTAACCTCTACAGCAAAACCTGATAACAACAAATCTTTTAAACTTGATAGTCCTATCAATAGCTTTCTGATTTGTAATCCACTCTTTTCAAGTAAATGAAGATCGTTGCTCACACGTCTATATGCCAGATCTGCATAAACAACTTCTGATCCACCAGATAGAACGATATTTTCTGGTAAATCACCGACAGATTCGAACTTCTCAAGGTTGTCTCCAGTAATCTTGATTGAATAGTTGGTCACAACAGCATCCGATGAGGTCTTGGACCCAAATCTAGTCATTTTAGGAGCATAAATTTCCACAAACTTCACATTCAACCATTTGCAGTTTCTTAGTCTGAACGTTTCCAAGATTGGGAAATTTAATTTCACCAAGTCAGAATTAAAATTCTCATTCAAAATCTCAACATTCTCAAGCTGCAAGGTTGTGAGGTACGAAAAACAAATCTCGGCAGGAAGTTTATAGGTACATTGGGAAATGTTCAGTTCCAATTTTCTCAGGGTAGAGCAATTAAGAAGGTCGCGGAGCAAGTCAATGCATGCTGTGCGATAATAGATGCATAAACAATTAACATGACGACTCAAAGCAGCACTTATTCATCTCCTCATGGTACCAAAGTCATACTTTCCATAACATGTAAGACGAAAACTTTGCAAAGGCTGTGGTAGAAGAAGCATCCTTTTGACAATGTTAACGAAAATAGTTTTCCTACTCGCATTTTCGACTGCCTTCTTATCATCAAGTTCAATGTTGTGAATTGAAGTCCACTTGTATTCCCAATCTTTCGACAAAACCGATGTTCTCGCACGCTAGAATATTTACATGTAAAATTACAGTAAAAACACTTTACATGCACCCCAAATTACAGTAGCTTTGGAACATTGTTAGAACCAAATTTACATCCTAAAAATTGCAGTAGTTCAACATCATAAGCTCACATACGGTTCTATCTTTATCAACTAGTGCATGTCTGAAGTGAGTCCAAAACAATATAATTATACAAGATACATGTCGTCCACAAATACTATAAGGCGATTTTTGCAATTTACTATTATTTGTCCTATATTATAACATAGTACTTGAATTTAATTCTTCTCAATTGCAACTCTAAACTTACCCCAAAAACTGTTGATGCTGAAGAAGAAGCTCACATGTGCAGTTTTACGTGTGATTAATAAAAATTGGACCTTGATGATTTGTCAAAAAAAAGAAGAAGCTGACATGATCAGAGATAATTCTCAAACTCTGTAAAACCTAAATTAATGTTTAGCCATCCAAGACTAAGGTGAAACCCTAACTAAAAGTATTAAAAAACCTTGTAAATATACCCCTAAAAATAAGGAAAGAATTAGAACCAAAATGTACTGTTCATGTGTACGGAATATCGTAAACATTATAAAAGGACAGAAAAGAAAAAAGGAATTGATTTCTACTTTAGTGGACACGTGAAGTATATTAAATGTGGTTTTTTAATGTATCTTTTATTAGTTTTTATTGAAGTGTATAGAGGTAAAAGTACTATCTTCTAATACAAAAAAAAAGTTTTTTACCTCTGGAATTTCAAAGAACGTTATTAATACAATCTTGATTTAGTTACTGGGCCAACCACATAAAATTGTAGTTGAACATTCATTGACTGGAAGACTTATTATTTTATTTTTTTGATAATCTTATTTTATTTTTAAATACGACTTTTAGACACTTTACGAGTGAATATTTCATTTACGGCCAGGTAAATTGGCAGTCTGCAAAATTAGTCGGCTCTCTTTATTTTTTGCAATTTTCATCTAGCTAGTAATTTGGTCACCTTTTCAAGTTTGGTTTCTGCGACCAGATTCTAGCCAAATTTCGCCGTAACTCTCGATTGTCCCTCTTTTTTATTTTTTAAATAACATAGTCGTGTTACTTACACGATCTATCTCCCAAAAAGATAACTCTTAAATACTCTCTGAGCAAGGTCATAAATCCCACAACCTCAAATATCACAGGGTGTAAATATTGTAAAAGTGAAGTTCGAAAGAGCTACCTCGGACGTTTTAGAGTTAAACAAGTCCTAGGTGAACCCTGAAGCGAATTCTTTAAAACATTGATTTGAAACATCACATGACAAAGTTAAAGATAAAAAGTCTATGTTCCAACTTTGTACTAAGACAAGCACTTCAAATATTATGGGATAAAACATATAGATGTTAATTTTTGGATTAAAAACAAAAAAAAAAAAAAAGAACAAAACTAATATCAAGTACCAACGAGCACGTACAATGTAAATGTAATTGTATCCCCTCAATTTTAACATTAATCAACTTAAAATTGCATGCATCAAACAACTTGATTTTCTGAACCCTTGGAAATAAAACCTAAATAATGATGAAATTTAATCGTTAAGTGACAACAATCTTTAATGTAGTAGCTGCTTTAGGATATTTCCGCAACCCTTCTTCGATTCTATTTATCACAATCGAAGGAGAAAATGGATAGTACCAATCAGAGAAACAAACCATGCACTCAGAGAAACAAAGTTGAAGTTGCTTCAGTTGTGCCGCATTCTTCAAGAAAAACTTTGCCAAGTTAAGCATCCCATGCTCCTCGAAAAAGCAGGTGAACTTGACGATTTCCAAGTGAGATACAATACGTGAGGGCGCATGTTCGTAAGCATCATAGGCATGATCTTCCCAAACATCCTGAAAAAGAAGAAAACCGAAAATATCATTAACTAGTGGAAGAATGCAAAAGCAAGAACAACAACAAAATATCTTACCACATTTAAGTCCAGAATGGCATCGCGTGAAGTAACTCAAGTAAGTCTTCGACCTCACCATTTGAAGCTGACAAAACTAGTCGTCTCATTTTATAATACTTTGGAAGAGAAACTTCCAGCCTTGAAAAGGCAATAGCCTTGGTAAAAACCACAGAGAAAATATTAGCCGGTTATCTTTATTATGACTAAAATAAAGAAATGGGAACTAGGCTTTGGCCATTAGTTCTCAAGTTTCATTGATGGCTGCAAATTTAAGCATTTTCAGTGACACAAACTAATGAAGAGTGGTGAACCTGGTGAATGTCGATACAGAATAAGAATCGAGAACTAACCTCTACCACAAGGCCTGATAGCTCCAAATCTTTTAAACCCGATAGTCTTGTCAATAGTTTTCGAATTTGTAATCCCCTCTCTGTAACAAAATGAGGATTCACGCTCCTATATGCATCCAAAGCTGCATAAACAACTTCCGATCCACCAGATAGAATGAAATTTTCTGGTAAACCACCATTTAATTCGAACTTCTCAAGGCTGTCTCCGATAATGTTGATTGAATAGTCAGCCACACCAACATCGACACATGGGCTATCATACCTGAATCTAGTCATTTTAGGCGCATAGACTTCCACAAACTTCACGTTCAACCATTTGCAGCTTCTTAGTATTAACGTCTCCAAGACTGGGAAATTGAATCTCACCAAATCAGAATTACTCTCATTCAGAATGTCAACTCTCGCAAGCCTCAACATTGCGAGGTGTGGAAAACAAATCTCCGGCGGAACTTTAAAGGTACAGCGGGAAACGTCCAATTCCAATTTTCTCAGGGTATACAAATTGAGAAGGTTGTGGGGCAAGTCGATGCGTGCTGCACGATAATATATGTATAAACAATGAATATCACGACTGAATGCAGCATTTATCCATGACTGCATGGTACTAAAGTCATACATTTTGGAACACGTAAGACGAAGACTTTGGATATTCTTTGGTAGAAGAAGTATCCATTCGACAAATTTAATGAAATTGGTTCTCTTACTCTCCTTTCCAAATGCAGTATAATCATCAAGTTCAATGTTGTGAATTGAAGTCCACTTATAGAAGAAAACAGAACAAAACGATGGATATTTAGAAATCTTCACCACACTTTTTATTGTGAGTGGGTTAGTGTATATATACTGATGTTAGAATATCTTACAGCTGTTACAATATATTACAGAGAGTGAATTACGGACTCAAAAATAGAAACTACCAAAATACTTGGAGTACAATCCGAAGAGTGCGAAATTAGAGGATTATAATTACCACAGATTATGCTAATTAATTACTTTCCTAAACACTGACTATGGATTCAAAAGCTTGCTGTTAACATCCCCCCTCAAACTGTGCATACTGATAATGCACAGTTTGTTCTTCAAATCTGCAAGAGTAATACGTGTCTGTGGCTTCGTAAAAATATCAGCTATTTGTGAAGCTGTTGGAATGTGCCGTGTAACCAATAAACCAAGAGATACCTGCTCACGAACATAATGATAATCCAATTCTATATGCTTGCTTCGAGCATGAAAAACTGGATTTATGGTCATATATAGGGAGCTGAGATTATCGCAGAATAATGTAGGAGGTTTTGACAAATAAACATTCAAATCTCTTAGTAGATAAGTAATCCATGTCAGTTCAGCAGAAGTTTGTGCCATAGCCCTGTATTCAGCCTCAGAGCTTGACCGAGAGACCGTAGGTTGCTTCTTCGCACACCAAGAAATCAGATTACTACCAAGAAAAGTACAGAACCCAGTAGTTGATCGTCGAGTTAATGGGCAGCCTGCCCAATCAGAATCCGAAAACGCATACAAATTTGTCGTACTAGAACGTTGAATGTGTAACCCCTGATAAAGTGTGCCCTTCACATACCTTAAGATTCTTCTGACCATAGTGAAATGAGAAACAGTTGGAGCATGCATGAACTGAGACACATAATTCACACTGAACGAGATATCCGGTCGTGTAAGTGTAAGGTATTGAAGAGCTCCAACCAATGATCTGTAGTGTGTAGGATTTTGATATGGTGAAGAATCCTGATCAGATTTGTACGTCTGAGACATGGGAGTTGAAATTGGCTTGCATTCTGTCATGGAGTCTCGTTCCAACAAATCAAATGCATACTTAGACTGATGTAAAACAATACCTGTTGAAACATTAGAGACTTGTATGCCCAGAAAGTAATGTAGTTCACCTAAATCTTTCATTGCGAATTCTGAGCTCAAAGTAACAATTAATTCATTCACCAAGTCAACTGAAGATCCAGTGAGCACAATATCATCAACATATACAAGTAAAATTAATGTACCTCTGTTTGAATGTGAGATAAATGCACTAGGATCGGCGGAGCTGCAGAAAAAACCATTCTCCAGTAGAAAGGAACTAAAGCGATCAAACCAGGTCCTTGGAGCCTGTTTAAGTCCATATATCGCCTTATGTAGCAAGCACACATGGTCAGGAGTTTCAGAATTTATAAATCCAGGCGGCTGCTCCATAAAGACTTGTTCAGATAAAATACCATGAAGAAATGCGTTCTTCACGTCTAACTGGCGAATGTTCCAATTATTAACAACTGCAATCGATAGTATTAATCTGATAGTACCTGGCCTTACCACTGGAGAAAAGGTTTCTGAAAAATCCAATCCATCTACTTGATGATATCCCTTTGCAACTAAGCGAGCTTTCAATCTTTGTAAAGAACCATCAGGATTTATTTTGGCCTTGTACACCCATTTAGAACCAACCACATTCATGGATTTATTGCGAGGGACAAGAATCCATGTTTCATTTTTTGATAAGGCTTCAAGTTCTTCCTCCATAGCTGTTTTCCACCCTGTATGCTGGAGAGCTGCTCTAATATTCTTAGGTTCTTTTGGCAAAGAACCATATTCATGAACCAAGGCATATCGTTTGTTAGGTTTCTAAATACCTGATTTAGCTCGAGTTTGCATACCATGTGAGATTACTTCAGGAATATCAGAAAAATTTTCTGGTGCATGTGCTGAAGTTTCTGCATTTTCTGCTTCGGAAGCTGTCACATTCTCAACTAAAATATTTGCACCTGAATTTGCTACATTCTGCGTGAGCTCCTCATTCACACCTGATGAAGTTTGTGGCAGTTCTACAGCAGCAGGGGATGGTATAGCATCTGCACTTGTTGCAGCATTTGAGACAGTTCTTACCAAGTCATCAAGAGACATTTTTTTTATTAGTTGTGCATCTGTGGTGGGAGGTGTAAATGTAGGACCTGGTGGAGTTAAATGAGGAGTACTTTGGGCTTTCTGTGGTAAGGTATGCCATTCTTCAAATGTAGTGATAGCCAAGTCATCAGTACATGAGGGGTGATGAACTGGTGGTTTATAAGGAAAAGCAGATTCATCAAAACTCACATGTCTAGAGATGATTGTCCTTTTGGTAGAAGGATGATAACATCTGTATCCTTTATGACGATCACTATAACCCATAAATACACAAGGTAGAGACTTTGGATCAAATTTATTGGCTTTGGTATCCCAAACGTAAGGAAAACATCTTGATCCAAAAACACGAAGTGATCCATAATCTGGTAGAAGATGATGAAGCCGAAAATATGGTGACTCCCAATTAAGCACAACAGAAGGAGTTCTATTGATAAGAAACACAGCAGTTGTGAATGCCTCAACCCAAAATATTTTAGGAACATTTCCATGGATCATCATTGTTATTCCCAGTTCCCTTATAACCCGATGTCTTCTTTCAACAAACCCATTCTGTTCGGGTGTATATGGACATGAAATGTGATGAACAATGCCTGATTGTTGCAAATGGTTTAAAAACCTTTGATTCACAAACTCTCCCCCTCCATCAGTTTGAATTGTTTTTATTGGCTTTTCATATTGTCGAGCTACATACTTCTCAAACAATAAAAACTGATCATAGAAGTCTGACTTTGATTTTAAAGGAAAGAGCCATATGAACTTCGTAAAATCATCAACTATTGCAGCATAGTACCGAAACTTATTTGCAGAAATTACAGGAGCTGGACCCCATAAATCAATATGAATTTTATTAAAAGGTGCATCAGACTTGGAAGATGAAGTAAGAAATGGCAGCTTTGCCATCTTTCCTAATTGACAACTTTCACAAACTGATCCTTCTAATTTATTCGATGATACATTTATTAAACCAGAACTCTTAAGATGAGACACCACAGCTGCTTGGGGATGACCGAGTCTCTGATGCCACAAATCTTCATTAACACTTCGAAATCTTGTTGAAAAATATGCAACTGAGGATCTCTGAATGGTGTACAAATTACCCTGTTTGATTCCTCTCATCAGCACCCTTTGAGTCGAGCGATCCTTAATCACAAAATCCTTATTAGAGAACTCACAATTTATAGGATAATCATTTGTTAACTGTCCAATAGAAAGTAAATTTCTCTCTAAATCTGGAACCAACAGTACATCTTTCAGGAATATTTTTGAAGAGCCAGAATTAATAAACGTATCACCAACATGTGTTACTCGTAAACAATCTCCATTTCCAATAAGAACATGATCAGAACCACTATAAGGTCGTATGTTATGAAGCATACCTTCATGGGAGGTCATATGTGTTGATGCTCCAGTATCCGAGATCCATTCATTGCCATCACCACCGGTCTCAAAATTCAGCGCTGCAAATGCTTTAGGAACATTATCAGGTTGATATGAGTGATCAAACCTGTGCCAGCAGCGGAGAGCATTGTGACCTCGCTTTCCACAGATTTGACAAACAAGGTCACGAGTATTCTCACGAGAGTTGTTAGAAACAGAAGAATTCGAATTTTGAATTTGTGGCTTGGTAGAGGACTGATTTGCAGGAGCAAAACCTTTACCTTTTGAAGAAAAGTTGGACGTGTTGTTGCGTTCACCTTTATTATTGTATCTGTGGTTTCCTTTCTGTCCATAAAATGCTGTGTAGACATTTTGATCAAGAGAGTGGAGACTTATGCGTGTTTCATAGCTTTGAAGTAGAGGAACAACTTCAGAATATGACGGCATTGGTGGTTTGAGCATAGACGTAGTAAAGGGCTCATATCGACCACCGAGACCGTTCAGAAGAGAAAAGACTTTTGTCTTGTCAGGGACTGGAAATCCAATGGCAGCAAGACTATCACAAATTCCTTTAAACTTTCGCAAGTATTCATTCAAAGACATTTCTGGATCTTTTTTCATGTAAGTAAGTTGTTGATTAAGTTGGAATTGTCGCTCTTGAGAAGCTTGCGCGTAAGCTTCTTTGAGGGCTGCCCATACCTGCGCAGAGGTGTCAAGACCAATAACAATTCCGAGAGCTTCTTCAGATAAGGTGCCAATTATCCATCCTCTAAGCAAGCGATCGGCAGTTTTCCAGCGTTGATATGCTGGGTTAGGTGTTGTTTCTGCTCCTTCGGATGCTGAAAGTACAGGGGATGGAGGCGGGACGTCACCTGTGAGGTGATCAACTAAATCCTGGCTTTCTGTAAGTGCCAGAACTTGCTCACGCCATAGAGGATAATTATCAGATTTTAGTCTTAAGGTGACAAAATTGCCAACATTAAGAGATGCGGAAGACATGATTCTCTGGTACCAAGAAGAAAACAGAACAAAACGATGGATATTTAGAAATCTTCACCACACTTTTTATTGTGAGTGGGTTAGTGTATATATACTGATGTTAGAATATCTTACAGCTGTTACAATATATTACAGAGAGTGAATTACGGACTCAAAAATAGAAACTACCAAAATACTTGGAGTACAATCCGAAGAGTGCGAAATTAGAGGATTATAATTACCACAGATTATGCTAATTAATTACTTTCCTAAACACTGACTATGGATTCAAAAGCTTGCTGTTAACACTTATATTCCCAATCTTTCGACAAAATTGATGTTCTCACTGCCTCCTTCGTGGATAGGCGGGACAGAATGAGAGATGTAACACAATCTGGTAAATTACTGATGAGATCATGTTCCGCATCATCAATTTTTATCTTACCTAAAATCTCGCTAATTTTAGTGCTTGTACTCATATTTTAACCGATAAACCTGCAAATATTTGAGAAAAAAATGTTAAGAGCCTTGTAAAAAATGTCCCTTTTGCCGGTAGATCATGTAACGGAGGAAGCATAAGTGATCGAAAAATCAATAATATCGTCCAAGATTAATAAAGAAATACCAATAACGTGCTGAATTGTATTTTGCACCCCGAAATTAGTTAAGTTTGGCGACTTGCACGCTAGAATTACATCTAACATTACAGTAAAAACACTTTACACCTCGAATTACAGTAAGTTTGGTACATTGTTAGAACCAAATTTACATCCTAAATTACAGTAGTTCTACATCATAAGCTCACATACAGTGCCATATTTGATCAACAAGTGCATGCACGTCTCAACTGAGTAAATACTAATATAATTATAAGAATAGATGCTATCATGCACAATTAATATAGGGCAATCTTTTTTTTTTTTTTGCAATTAACTTTTGTTTATCCTTAATCTCTACAGAGTTATTGAATTTAGTTCATAACAATTAGAGAGTACTTGAATTTTCTTCGTCTTAATTGCAAACTTACCCCCAAATCTGTAACAAGAATTTGATGCTGAAGAAAAAAGCGCCACTATACGATTCCCGTCAAAAATAAGAATTTGACATGAGAGACAATTCTCAAACGCAGTAAAAACCAAATTATTTACCCTCATCAAAGACTTAATATATTGTAAAAGTAAAACCCTAAGTGAAATATCAAAAATTATAGAAACACCCCCAAAAAATAAAAGAATTAACCATTCCCGTCTTTTCTTTTTTTTTTTTTTTTTTAAATTTGTTTGTGTGATTGTTCAAAATTGGCGTTCTACAGCACGAAAAATTATTTTATGCAACCGTTGCATTGCTGACGTAGTGCAACCAACGATTGTGATTAAAATATTTTCCTAAATTATAGGAAATAACTTCTCCATAATCCCATCACAACCGTGCATCTACACAAATAATCGACTTCTTGTGTCATCTCACCGTGCAACGGTTGCCCGAAATAATTTCTCAGCACGAAATATTATTTTATGCAACCGTTGCATTGCTGACGTGGTGACCAAACACCCCAACTTGAGTGACTTTGACTTATTGTTCGTATCCGCCAAAAGATAACAAAAGGTTTGTTTTTAAATAATGATTACTACTTTTGTATCATTTATTAGTGTATAAAAAGCTTAACCTCCCAATTTATTCAACTTTTTTGGTGAATGATTATATTATAATTTGCACTTTTCGCTTACCTTTCTTCGTTTGCTCCTTACACTTTCCAATTGTAAAGTCATTGACATTATTGCATCGTCAAGCCCAAAAACTTGAAGAATCAACCTATATATGAAGGGGTATGAACGTCTTCTCCAACAATATTTTTCCTATTCAGTGGATTACATATACTGAAATTATATTGTAACTTTTGATGCATAAAAAAATTAATCATTGTAATTTCACTGTGTATAATCAAAGAATTACAACTTTAGTATAATGCCAAAATTTGTGGTAGGTGCAGGATGCATTAAATGTGGAGAATAGCCTCCTAGTTTTTACCATGGAGTATATGGTTACAGATATACAAATACGAGCATGATATGGTACAAGCGAGGTGATGCAAGTTGTTTTTAAAAAATAATGGAGATGAACAATGTTACTATTTGTTAATATTAATACTTATCACAAAGATTGTTGGCAGGTAAATTGGCAGTTTCGCAAAATTAGTTTGCTCTCTTTATTTTTTGCAATTTTCATCCCGTAATTTGGCCGCCTTTTCAATTTGGTCATGCGACCAGACTCTAGCCAAATTTCGTCATAACTCTCGATTGTCCCTCTTTTTTATTTCTTAAATAACAAAGTCGTGTTACTAACACGATCTATCTCCCAAAAATAGATAACTCCTAAATACTCCCCAAGCCAGGGCATAAATCCCACAACCTCAAATCACAGGGTGTAAATATCGTAAAAGTGAGGCCCGAAAGCTACCTCGAATGTTTTAGAGTCGAACAAGTCCTAGGTGGACCCTGAAGCGAGTTCTTTAAAACATTGATTTGAAACATCACATGACAAATTAAAGATAAAAAGTCAAGGTTTCCAACTTTGTACTAAGTATACTTCTAATATTACGGAATAAGTTAAACATATAGGCGTTAATTTTTGGATTAAAAACAAAAAAGTTCAAGAAAAAATAAGAACAAAACTAATATCAAGTACCAACGAGCACGCACACCTGTAAATGTAATTGTATCCCCTCAATTTTCACATTAATCAACTTAAAATTGCATGCATCAAACAACTTGATTTTCTGAATGCTTGGAAATAAAACCTAAATAACGATGAAATTTAATCGCTAAGTGACAACAATATTTACTGTACTTGATGCTTTAGGATATTTCCGCAACCCTTGTTTGATTCCACTTATCTCAATGGGAGGAGGAAATGGATAGTCCCAACCAGATAACCGAACCATGCACACATAGAAACAAAGGTGAAGTTGCTTCAGTTGAGCCGCATTCTTCAAGAAAAACTTTGCCAATTTAAGCATCCCGCGCATCTGCTCCTCGAAAAAGCAGGTGAACTCGACGTTTTCCAAGTGAGATACAATACACGAGGGAACATATTCGTCAGCATCATAGTCATTATCTTTCCAACGGTCCTGAAAAAGAAGAAAGCCGAGAATACCATTAATTAGTGGAAGAACACAAAAACAAGAACAACAATAAAATAGCTTACCACAGTTAAGTCCAGATTCTTTAGAAATGGCATCGCGTGAAGTAAGTCGAGTAAGTCCTCGGGATTACCACTTGAAGTTGACAAAGCTAGTCGTCTCATTTTGTAATACTCTGGAAGAGAAGCTTTCAGCCTTGAAAATGCAATAGCCTTGGTAAAAATCACAGAGAAAATATTAGTCGGTTATTTTCTTTACGACAAAAATAAAGAAACGGGAACTAGCTAGGCTTTGGCCATTAGTTCTCAATTTTCATTGATGGCTGCAAATTTTTAAGCATTTTCAGTGACATAAACTAATGAAGAGTGGTGAACCTGGTGAATGTCGATACAGAATAAGAATTGAGAACTAACCTCTACCACAAGATCACCTGATAACTCCAAATCTATTAAACTTGATAATCTTGTCAATAGTTTTCGAACCTGTACGCCTCTCTTTTCAAGTAAATTAAGATTATGGTTTTCACATCTAAATGCCAAATTTGCATACACAACTTCTGATCCACCCGATAGAACGAAATTTTCTGGTAAACCACCATCTAATTCGAACTTCTCAAGGCTGTCTCCGATAATGTTGATTGAATAGTCAGCCACACCAACACCGACCAATGGGCTCTCAAACCTGAATCTAGTCATTTTAGGAGCATAGACTTCCACAAACTTCACATCCAACCATTTGCAGTTTCTTAGTATTAACGTCTCCAAGACTGGGAAATTGAGTCTCACCAAATCATTATTACTCTCATTCAGAATGTCAACTCTCACAAGCATCAATGTTTCGAGGCGAGGAAAACAAATCTCGGGCGGAACTTTAAAGGTACAGTGGGAAATGTCCAGTTCCAACTTTCTCAGGGTATACAGATTGAGAAGGTCGTGGGTCAAGTCGATGCGTGCTGCAGGATAACGTATGGATAAACAATGAATATCACGACTGAATGCAGCATTTATCCATGACTGCATGATACTAAAGTCATACATTTCGGAACACGAAAGACCAAGACTCTGGATATTCTTTGGTAGACGAAGTATCCTTTCGACAAATTTAATAAAATTAGTTCTCTTACTCTCCTTTTCAAATGCCGCCGTACGATCATAAAGTTCAATGTTGTGACTTGAAGTCCACTTGTATTCCCAATCTTTCGACAAAACTGATGTTCTCACTGCCTCCTTTGTGGATAGGCGGGACAGAATGAGAGATGTAACACAATCTGGTAAATTACTGATGCGATCATGTTCCGCATCGTCAATTTTTATCTTACCTAACACCCGGCTAATTTGAGTGCTTATAGGCATATTTTAACCAATCAACCTGCAAAGATTTGAGAAAAAATTGTTAGAGCCTTGTAAAACTCAATGTCCCTTTGTTGATGGATCACATAACGGAGGAAGCATAAGCTGATCGAAAAATCAATAATATCATCCAATATCAATCAAGAAGACGAAGAAATACCAATTAATAACGTGCTGAACTGTATTTTGCACCCCGGAATTAGTTAAATTTGGCGACTTGCACTCTAGAATTTACATCTAACGTTACAGTAAAAACACTTTACACCCCAAATTATAGTTGGTTTGGTACATTGTTAGAACCAAATTTACATACTAAATTACAGTAGTTTACGTGAGTTACTACTAATATACTTACATAAGAATACATGCATGATATCCACAAACAATATAGAGATTTTTTTTTTTTGCAATTAACTATTGGTTATCCTTAATCTCTATTCAAAAGAAGAAAAAGAAACAAACTTATAATTGAATTTAGTTCATAATAATTACAGAGTACGTAGTTGAATTTTCTTCGTCCTAATCGCAAACGTACCCCAAATCTGTAACAAGAATTTTGTGAAGCTGTTGATGCTGTAGAAAAAAGCGCTACTATATATATATATATATATACGATTCCCGTCAAAAATAAGAATTTGATATGAGAGAGAATTCTGAAACGCAGTAGATACTAAATTGTTTACCCTCATCAAAGACTAAATACATACTAAAGGTAAAACCCTAAGTAAAGTATTATATATTATAGAAAGACCCTTTTTATTTAATTTATTATTCCCGTCTAAAACAAAAATTAATCCGGATGCACAAATCTGGGAGGAAAGAGTATAAATATTCTTTGAATTTTATTTTAAATTGAAGATTTTAGATAATCTTGCTAACAACTAATATTTTTTTATCAGAGAAACTTACCTTGCTTTACTTTTAGAAATAGTTTGTGCATTTATGGTAAGAAAAGATATTGAATCCTTTTTTTTGGCAATGATGAATTAATGAGGAATAACTTGTACTGGAGGAGAATTAGGTAGTTAATTTAGTATTGTTTGACTACCAAGAGAAAATTAGAGAGTTTAAAACAATTGCTTTAACAGCAACATTTCATGCTCTAGTAATGTAATATCATAAAGTAAATAAGGAAAGAAAAGAAATTAATTTCTACTTTAGTTGACACGTGAAGTATTACTTTTACTCACATTAACAGAGATTTTGAATCTGGTTTTTAATGTATATTTTATTAATGTTTAATGAAGTATACAAAAGGTAAAACTATGTTCTGATACATAAAAGGTTCTTCTAACTCTGAAATTTGAGAAAACGTTATTAATAGTTAGAATCTGATGAAATCACTGGCCAAGTACCTAGCTAAAATTCGATGGAAAGACTTATTCGATTTTATATTATATATTATATTTTGTAGACGCTTTAAGGCATTATCGATTTTGAATTTTTTGATTATTTAATATTGACGCACAAATGATATCTTTTTCAATATTCTTTTTGTGTCAGCTACTTGTATTATGATTTATGAGTAATGAGTATACAAATGCTCAACCTTCTAAGATTCTGTTGGACTTTATGTGAATCATGATTATATTATAATTGCACAAGAAAAAAAGATGCGACTTCACTATGATAAATTCAAAAAATGACAACATAAAGGTCCACACAAAAAACCAAAAGTACAATGGCGTCGTTGCAAAAAAAAAAAAAAAAAGAAAAAAAAAAGAAAAAGAAAGGAGCTATTTGCACTTTCCAATTGTAAAGTCATTGACATTTATTGCATTTTGAAGCCAACAAACTTGAAGAATCAACCTCTAAAGGTGTAGGAAGGAACGTCTTTTCGTACATTATTTTATTATGCACCCTAAGTAATAAATAATTTTTTCTATTATGCATTTCAAGTTTCGCATATTGCACCTCAAAGTAATAATTATTTCCATAATAGACCACTGAAATTAAATAATATGTACCATGCACCACAGAATTACATAAACGGCAGTATACATCTATAAAGTTAAATTATACAACATTCTAAAACTAATGATTAAATTTGTTAAAAATTAATTTATAGTACATCCTTATAGTCCAAACACACAATTCATCTAATTATTGACTAAAAATGCTCGCACCACACAGAAAACATAAAAAAATATAGTAACGATCGAACACGTATTGATACCAAATACAACATGAAATGAACTTTTGAAGTATTCGTACAACACAATTCATCTACTTACCGATTAAAAGAATGTTAGCGCAACATAAGATATACATAAGTATCGAACTATCATACATGTGTCAAATTATTGAATACAATTAGTGGGATATCAAAGTGTCTTTGCAATACAATTCATATCCCTCAAGCCCTTAACTCCATGTAGAAGGGTGCATGATGCAAAGACTCATAAATGATAAAATTACTAATCAAAGTTTCTACAAGTTTTCTCAAAAAGTACTAAAACATTTCTACATTTAACTTCATGAAAATGAAACGTATAAGCATTTTCACGTCCATTACCACAACTCATTCTACAAACGTTTCGAAATATGTCGAAAAAATCTCGAAACATTGAGAAAAACTTCATAATATTCAGTAAACGGAACATACACCAAAACCGAAACTTCCATCCATCGCTAAAACTCACTTCTTTTTCTACATTCTAATGCGACAAAACGATGTCTTGGGGGGCGCAAAATGCAAATTACACCAAAATGATTAATCATTCACATTATTATTATTATTGGTAATTAATAATTAATCACATATTTTTCACTATATTATATTAAAATTATTTTCTCATTAACAATAAGGGATAATTACGGCTACACCCCCTGAGGTTTGGTGTAATTACAGATACCACCCCTGAGGTTTGAGAAATTACAGAGACCACCCCTGAGGTTTGCACCAACCTTACAATAAAGTCCCTCTAATGAATATATGGATGAAAACTTCCAATTTTACCCTTGTTCCATTTCAATTGATATTATACAAAGTTTGAGTAGGTTTTATTGTATAAAGTAAATAGTATTTTTTTTTTTTAAATTCTACAAATATCTTTATAAATATCAACATAAAAATTATACTTTTAAAAAATACTAAAAATAAAAAGTATATTTTTTTTAAAAGAAACACACATCTATTTAATTAATTCATTTATTTAAATTTAGTTATAAATGTTTAAAAATCACAATATTATTTTAATGTTTACTAATTATAGTTTCTTCTAATAATATAAAATAAAAGAATAAGTATGCTTAGAACTCCTCATTCATCTCAACTGAAAATGCACAAAAGAATGAAGCAAACATAGGTTTCTTGATTTGCAAATTTAATAATATTTTAGTATCAAATTTATTAAAAAAACTAAAAGAAAAAAGAAAGGAGAAAAAATGAGAAAAAAAGAAAAACCAATTAACCTTTTGTAATTAATTTAGATTCTTTAACAAAATCAATGAAGGGCATAATTGTCTTTTATATGGCATAAGTTAGTTACATGGGAGGTGAGTGTAATTTCCCAAACCTCAGGGGTGGTATCTGTAATTACACCAAACCTCAGGGGGTGTAGCTGTAATTATCCCTAACAATAATAATACTTCATGTGACCTTTTACCCGCTCTTTCCTTTCTTCTTCGCTTCATCGAAAGAGCAATCATCACCATCATCATCATCATCATCATCACCACCAAATCACACAGACTCAGTCAAACCCTAACAAATCAAATCACCAATTTCAATCTCAAATCAATCAATTTTCACGATCAAATCTCGAATCTCCGTCGATCAATCCGCAAATATGTCGCGACGATCGCTCCCGATCTTCAAAAACCTGATCTCGACCCGATCCGGATCGCGATCCGTGACTTACATGCCCCGCCCCGGCGACGGAACGCCGCGCGCCGTCACGTTGATCCCCGGCGACGGCGTAGGTCCGCTAGTCACCGGCGCCGTCGAGCAGGTGTTTGATGCGATGCACGCGCCGGTGCATTTCGAGAAGTACGACATCCACGGCGACATGAAGAGCGTGCCTACGGAGGTGATCGATTCGATTAAGAAGAATAAGGTGTGTCTGAAAGGAGGATTGCAGACGCCGATGGGCGGAGGAGTGAGCTCGCTGAATTTGATGATGAGGAAGGAGCTGGATCTGTACGCGTCGCTGGTGCATTGCTTTAACCTGCAGGGCTTGCCGACGAGGCACGATAACGTGGATATCGTCGTGATTAGGGAGAATACGGAAGGGGAGTACTCGGGGCTGGAGCACGAGGTTGTGCCTGGTGTTGTGGAGAGTTTGAAGGTAAAGATTGTGATTTATTTTGGTTATTTGGTGTTTTGGTGAATCTGAAGGTGTTTTTTTGTGTTAGAGTTGGTTATTGGATGATGTGTTGATTGGAGATTGAGTGATGCATGTTATGGTTTGATAGTTTTGTCGTGTAATACGTTAGAAAGGAAGAACGTAAATTAAAATGAGACAACAGATATTTCATTTGCTTTCTGTCTACCGCCTGTGGTCCTGCTGTAATGATGGGTCTGGTTTGTGCACTACCCAACAGAGATGAAATTCTAACACTTAACTATCATCATTTTATTAACCCCAGCTAAAAATACTTTACAATGTGTCTCCTAAAGGGTGGCATTTTTTATAGCTGTATTTAAGACGAAACTTGGGGTTGTCGACAGACAATAGAACAGGCAATCATTTCTTGAGTCTGCGAATTGAAGCGTTTATGAGCAATAGATATACCTTTCTGTCTCTGTTTCTTGTGAAACAACACAAACACAAAATTGTTCTCTGCAAGAAGCAAGAAGAAATGGAAGCCTTAAGTTAAAACACTATGTACAGAAACTGAACTTGCGGTCTTGATTTTTATTTTCTCTTTCTTCTTGCCTTGGCTGTCGTTGTTTCATGTAACTGAGTGATTTTTCACTTTCTAAATTGGATAAATCCTTGATTACCTTGCTAGATTATATTATGCATAATTGCATTTGTATTTTCATCTATATCGAGCAGGCTGAGATATCACTAATTCTCATTAACAGTTTCTCTATATAAGGGTAGTGGTTTGATCTTACTGTTACATGCTGCTTGGAAACTATATGGAGAATCTAGTATACCGTTCAATTTATTTGTGAGTTAGATTGGTTTAAATGAGCATTTCACGTTACATGATCCTCAATGGATTTAAATTTTCTTTCCATTTGATTTTGGTTCCTTGCATTGTTCTATTTAGGAGCAATACCCTAATCCTTAAAGTGAAAAATTGAAGGTTATATACCTGCATTCTCTAGGGAGTATAGTCATTTAGCAAGTAATAACTTGGACATAAGTATGACCAGTTATGATAATTTGAACTGAGAACAGTGAGATACTGCAGAGAATTGGAACAAAACCCAAGACAGTCTTCTAGTTAAAGTCCGTTGTTTATATCCATTGATTTAATCATATAGTCTATTCAATGCTTACAGTATTACTGCTTGGAATTCTTCCTGTAGATTGTTGTTTTCGTTATCTGGTTATGTTTAGTTCAAGCTTAATGTTTCTTAGAATATCTAAGAATCTGCTGATAGATCTATTTCTTATTCGTTCTATTGCCAGGTGATCACAAAGTTCTGTTCGGAACGAATTGCGAAATATGCCTTTGAGTATGCCTACCTCAACAACCGGAGGAAAGTGACTGCTGTGCATAAAGCAAATATCATGAAACTTGCTGATGGTCTATTCTTGGAATCCTGTCGTGAAATTGCTAGCAAGTACCCAAGTATCCAGTACAATGAGATGATAGTGGATAACTGCTCTATGCAGCTTGTTTCCAAGCCAGAGCAGTTTGATGTTATGGTAAGGAGCTTGAGTATACGTTGTTATAGTTCTTGTCTGGTCTTCACCCTGCTAATGTTACTCTTACTTGGTTGATAGTTGCCATATTTTGTGTATAATCAGATGGGTTGCTGTAGCTTGTGCCCTTTTCTTCTTTCTCTATTGATTCTAGTGGATCTATGGACTCTAGGGAGCATCATTCTGTTTTGGTACTTCAAGCCTGATAAACATTTGTTTTGGGGGCAACATTAGCACTTTCTGAACTGTTATTCCTTTTGTTTTGCATATACTGTTCTATATTGTTGGGAAAACGAAATCTTATTAGATATGACATATATCTCTACAATACATTAACTCCAAGCATGCCATTGTCCTTGTGCTGGAGCTCATATGCTGTCCTGAACTATGAACAGAATAAGTTCCCTGGTACCCGCTTGTTTCAACTCTGCTTGTTAGTAGTAGTTGCTAACTTTTGGAGACGAGATTATCATGGCTCTTCATCCTCCCTATATTCCTCCTTTTGCTTCCCTTCACTTTTGAGATTCGCTGTTGTCTGGATATCTGTTTTTTCTTCTTACGGAAAGGGTAGGGGTTGGCGGGCCTTAAACTATGTAATACTTTTAATCATTTTACCCTCTGCTGCCTCACAAAAAAAAAATGCAGTGTATTTTGCTCTTATTTTATATATCACAAATCACAATCACTATTAACGCCATTAAGATGAGACAAGACGTGGAGCTATAATGGTTGGAGATAGGTGACAAAATGGTGGCAAAATAATACACCAAACCAAACTAAGTGTAGACATTCATGGTTACCTGCAACTTCTTAGCCATCAAACTCATGATGCTCCCTACTTTACAATCATGTCTAATGCCAGTTCTCTACTCAGTATCCTTTTAAAATCTTTTTAGTTCTTGTTTTAATCCCGTCTCTTGTTTGAGTTACTTCATCTGATATGGTGAATGTAAAAGGCAACTAGGAGCAGAATCCCGACGCCCTCTAATTCTTCAGTGGCTTATATTTAACAAGAAAGGCATATTCTTGAAATAAAACATACCATTCATATATAGCCAAATATAAGTTTGCTTTATTTCTTCCTCAATTTCTTTTTCTTTGGTTTTACTGTTCCATTAGTTGTTTTCACTCCCGGTATGTCATTCTACCTTCAACTTATCACTCGGCATATGCACATTTTGCAGGTAACTCCCAATCTCTATGGGAATCTGGTAGCAAATACAGCAGCTGGTATAGCAGGTGGTACTGGTGTTATGCCTGGAGGTATGTATAACAAGCCCATTTAAGAACACCTTTTCCACTTTTATTTTCCACTTTTAATCAGCCAAGTAAGTGTATGACTATTTGGTGAGAACCAAAGATCATTTTTCTAATACCAGAACAAGTTCATGCTTAATTTCATGAGACTTTGCTTCAAATCCACATGTATATCCTTGAGTTGTTCTTCATGGGTGATATTTTTGTGGCTTTTCATATATAATGAATCTAGCTTTTTGACGACTTTCAGGAAATGTGGGGGCTGATTATGCCATTTTCGAGCAAGGTGCTTCTGCAGGAAATGTTGGAAATGAGAAATTATTGGAGCAGAAGAAGGCGAATCCAGTGGCTTTGCTCCTTTCATCAGCCATGATGCTGAGACACTTGCAGTTTCCTTCTTTTGCCGATCGACTAGAGACTTCCGTGAAGCGTGTGATATCAGACGGTAAATACCGGACGAAGGATCTTGGGGGAGACAGTACCACCCAAGAAGTTGTGGATGCTGTCATCGCAAACTTGGATTGAGTAATTGTTAAGTTAACCAGCCATTCCTGGGTTATCTAGTGGTACTTTCTGCAAATCTTTATGAGCCAAGCTCTTGTAATGATTCTTTTCAGTTTTACATTTTTCATATTTAAGTTGCTCAGAAAATTAACCATTCTGAGTCAAATAATGACATGAATTTACTTGGAACACAGTGAAAATAAGAACTGAGAGGAAAATATAGTTTTTGACAGATGTACTATTCAATGTCTAAATTATGATTTTTTGGAGGGTTCTCAGTTTTGTATTGCAATTTATGTTGATCATGAAATGTTAAAGTGCACATAGATGCCTCTCTCATTTAGTTGTTGATAATAATTGTTTTCTGTGAAGAATTTATGATTTGTGTTGATGACATTGGAGCTATGTGAACACGACAATAGCAGTACGCGCTATAGTGCTAATTTCTTTTAAAAAGTGATGGATATTATACGACATGGATACATATTTTAATACTGATACTGATATCATACACTAATATAAAAGTTTAGCCTATAAATTCATAAAAAAATAGCACATAATGTATTTAGTATAGTTTAACATGCAATTCATCTAATCATTTACTAAAGTATCATTCAATATTGAAGTAACAAAGTGTCGATAATGGTAGAGAAGTATCGAATATCGTACAGAATTTTGTCCGAGTGTCCATGCAACATAGCGTAACACTTTAAAAACATGCTTACGAGCAGGATACTATCAAGGGACCCCAAGGTATCAAGAAAAGAAATGATGAGCAGTGGGAAAATATTGGAAAATTAAAAGGAAAAAATGCTCTTACAAGAATTACAGCCCTCTCGCATCTTGTTCTAAGAGAATAGAACAAAGCACAGAACTACACAAATTACATAACATTGTCAAATGCTCACAATTACAGAAGCTGAACAAGCTATAGAACATCATCACGACTGATCTTCTACACACATACTAACAATTCCAAAAAGCGGGTTTACAGTTATCTCACGTGGAAAAAGTAACGCAAAGCAACACCATATGGATAACAACAAGAAGGAAGTTCCACCTCCAATGCGACAATGTGATTGATGATGATCCGTTGTCAGAAACTGCAGTCAACCACAAAAAATTTCTTGATCAGTTCTATGATATTGATAGTATAAAACATTACACAATTTCATTGAAAACGCCGGTTTACATTATACCACATTGGCATGCTCGAGTTACTAGCCTAGATAATTCACAAGAAACGGATTACATAAAGACTGAAAATAGTATCAGCACTTACCAGGGCAAGTTGACTCCACGGCTACTGTCGTCATAATAGTTGTTGTGTAACCAGCATAGGCACAAGTGGTGCGGTTGCAACCTGAAGTTGTGGAATTTCCAAGAAACAAGTTGCCTCCACCTGCGCATTGGATTGGAGGACACGATGAATTAAACTGGGTAGACTCGCATTGTAACCTGTGAATGCGGAAAAATGGAGAAGATACAAAAGAAACAATGTCAGATTTATGAGCTAAAAATGCGGGAAGAACGAGAAAAAATTAAAACTTTGCTATTGATTCACTTACGTCCAGTTCATGGTAGCATCACAAGTGCACCTTACACAATTGTTAGCAGTGTAGACATATGTGCCATTGGAAACGAGTAAAGGATAGTCACGCGAAGTATTGCTCACCATTGAAGAACAAGCTGTTAGAAAGGGACATAAAAATCCAATATTAGTCATCCGACAGAGCGGTAACAAAATGCTATTTCAACACTGGCGAAAGCCTATCAGGTCAAGAGAGTTACAGATGCTGCATCAACTCAGAAACCTTATTAAGATCATAGCATTGGACAACTTTATTGTAGTAAGTACGTTTCATTATGATGATTTGAACATTGTTCTGGAATCGTCCCATACTGTCAAATTATTATCAAGCTTAATAACTGCCTTTTGAACTCCATTACAAAGACAAATTCCCGGGTACACCGTGAATTTTTCAGTGCATATTGTCATAGTTTGTCTTGATTTCTTTATATTTTGGTGGAACCGTGGAACAAGAACTTGTGCAAAGCAACATACCTAAACACAAGTTTTCACGATAAGTACTAGTTAAAAACTCCTTCCAAACACTTAAAAACAGCCTTTTTCTTACATTAAGTAGCTTCTGTGAGACTTGTTACAACCCCTATCAATTTTCTCGCTAAGCAACTCTAAGCAAACACATGAAAAAGACTACTTCTTTAAGCTCTTGGAAACAGACCAGTAAATATACATGCAAATTCACAAACTTCACTCAAATATCACAAAAGAAAAACAGCACTAAACTCAATCACTACTAAACCGAGTAACAGTTGCACCTCTATCCAATATCCACATACTAATATTCCATATATCATTACACATAAAACTTTGGATGCACGCATACGTACCTCTAAGCGGGACATCAAGAACGGAGCCAGCAAGTAGATCCTGAGGACCTGTCAAATTATTGAGCCTCATCAGAGTATCCTGTGAAGTATTATACTGCCGCGCAATCCCCTCCACCGAACTCCCCGGTGCAACCTCATGCCCGTAATGCACAACCCTCTCCCCGTCCACTTCATCACAGCTGCACGGTAGCGGAATTACCAGCACTTGACCCACCTCAATCAGATTAGGATTGGAAATGTTATTCGCAGCCTGAATTTGTTGGAAAGTCACCAAACCGCTGAAAACCGCCCTCGCAATGTGATCGAGTCCGTCGCCAGGGACGACGGTGTAGTTTGGACGGCCGCTGGAAATACCTGTCAAAATTATTATAAGAAAAAGGAAACTTCATTATACAGTAAGAATTGTAATCTTCCAACTCATACATTGAAATTAATAAACTTTTCAACAAAATAATATTGAAACATTTCCATTTTTGTTTGAGCAAATTGGTATCTTAAAGATAGTCCTAGACATTGCAACAACAATTTTCATGTTTTCTTTTACAACATTTCCAACAAACTCTTTGAAAAATTCACAAAAGGAAATTCTAGTATTTAGTTAATCGAAACCTTTTCATTTTTTATCAGTTGAAACATTTAGAAAAAAAAAAAATTCATGATCTTTTGAAACATTTAGAAAAAACTCGAAAAAACTTGCGAAAAGTTTCTAATATTTAGCTCAACGAAACATATCCAAAGATCGAAACTTTAAGCTGAACAAAACATATCCCAATTCCCAAAACCGAAACTTTAGTCCATGTTCTTAATTAGAGAACAAAGAAGAGATTTTTAGTACAAGAGTACGTTAAGACTTTGAATGTAATTATATATATTCAAATTTGTTGCTACAAAATGCTTAAAAAAAAAAAAAAAAAAAAACAATACCAAAGCCGTTGCTGCAAGCGCATGGAAAAGGGATCCTAACGGTCTGATTAGCAGCAATTGTGTAGTTCGCCGGAGTGTTAACAGGGAGATTATTAGCACCAAGAATAGTACGGAGATTTTTGATTGTAAAGAGGTTTTTAACAGCGGTTATTGTAGTAGTGTTTGGTGAAACGTAGTCAATAAGCGCGTTACACGTGGTTGTAGAAGTGCAGCGAAATGGGTTTTGAGCTAAAACAGAGGAGGAGAAAATAGTGGTGATTATGAAGAAAAACAGAGTCTTTGAATAGGCCATTTTTGTGTGCTCTGTTTTTTATGCTCTGTTTTTTTGAGGTTTTGAAAGTTTAAATGAGCTGGAGAAATGGAGATGGATAGTGATGGGAGTGGAGGTGGGGCCCAGAGGAAGAAGCGGAGAAAATGTTAAATGGGTTTTTGTGTTTGTGGGTTGTTGTTGTTTGTTCATTTAATGAGTGCAAGAAGAAGAAGACCTTGACTTTGCTCTGTTTTATGTGTCTGAAAACAGAGGAGTTGAGTTTCGTGTACTTTTTGGAAGTTAATGCAGTGTTTTCTTTATGTCACGGGAGTTTATATAAAAACTTGTGATGCTTTATTATTAGGATTAATAATTTAGTATGATGAAAACCTTTTTTAGAGAAGTTTGAGATGTTCTTGATCGAGGTGAATTTGGATTCTACATAGTAATATTCTAATGGGATAAAAGCGTCAAACCCCCCATACTATACCCCTTGTTGCACTTTGCTCCTTGAACTTTTTTTTTTTTGTAACAAGCCTCCTATACTATGGATAAATAAGCACTTTGCCCCCTAAGTCCAAATCCAACGGCAAAAAGTGTTGACACGTATTCAAATCCAATGGTGAAAAAACGACTCAGGGGCAGAGTGCTTATTTATCCATAGTACAGGGGACTTGTTGCCAAAAAAAAAAGTTCAGGGGGCAAATCGCTACACCCCCTATAGTATAGGGGGTTTGACGCTATATAAACTATTTTTTCGAAACTTAGTCTACTTACAAAGGTCTCCCCTACTATGATAATAGTTACATAGATACGTCCGCAAAGATTATGTAGTTGGTCTCGAAAGATTATGTAGTTGGTCTCAAGTTTAATTCATACAATAAGCAGTTTGAGCTTATGTCTTCTAAATTTAAATAACGTCGGGTTTGTTTGGTGTGATTTGAGATGTCCAACTTTGTTTACGTACTATTGTGTATAGTTTGTGGATTTACTTAATTGACATTTTAAAAGTAGTGTTTGGGGATTTCCATGACATAAAAACAGAAGATCACAATGACACTCTTTAAGCCTTAAAATATATACAAAAATAAGGGGTGTATTTGTAATTATTCAAATAGTTGGAATGTTTTTGTAATTAGAATGACCAAATGTCAGCATGCGTATGTATACTTTTTCTCTTTATTTATACAACTTAACCTAGTCAATGGCAGAAGCGATGTTGCTATCTTTCATTTGTTATGAAGATAGTTTACGATCTATAGATTAAGGTTTTTATTTAGCTTGCATGAAATAAATTGAATATTGTTTTGATTCCCCTTGAGAAAGGTTACTAAAACACATTAGATTACTTTTTTGTACATGTAACATCATCTATTGACAATTTGACTTCCACTACCATTGGTCCATTTCCACTTCAAAGTTCAATTGATGCTTCCATTCTATATTTTCGGCGATAATCCAAAATATTACAACATCAAAATGCTAAGTCCAACCAATTAATTTCTGCAAATTTTTGTGCGTCAATAATCTTTATGTTGGAAGGGTGAATACGTCCGTCAATTTGATTGACTAGGGGATACAATCAAATTGAACGACTTTTCAGTTGTACTCGGCCTAATTTTCCCTTTTTTCCATAAATCTTTTCTTTAAAGCATCTTCTCTGTGAAAACGCATATTTTCATTTTCACAGAAAAAATAGAAAATCAAATGGAAACGTAAATTATTTTTAACTACTTAAGAAGTATGAACTCTTTCATAATTGATTAATCAACACTCTGCGTCAAAACCAAGTATTGTATAACAAAACTCCATGCAAAAATCAAGTATCACACCTGTTTGTTATTCCCAAACTAGGTCTACACAAAACATTTTCAAATATTATAATTCACAAGGCGTCGTAGAAAAGTGTTATATCAACTATTGGCAATACACAAGTACACACTACTCTTCCGGCTAAATTAAAAGTTTATATTCTTTACAGAACGACCACAGAATTAGAATGATTGGGTGAAGAAAGTTTGCAAGTTCCCACGGTTCCATCTCCACATTTCCACATTAGAAGACGGAAATTCTTTAAAGGGACAAAGTTTCGACAAATCATGTTTTTAAATTACCAAATGCAAATTTTCTTTTAAACAAAAAATTATAGAATTATTTGGATGACATGGCCAGACGGGATTGATCATTGAACAGGCCATTGACCATCCTAGGTCAATGTTTTGCGGGAATAAAACTTATATTATTTGAGAACCTTCAGCCCTCGATATTCCACAGGCCAGGTCTTCGTTTTTGGCACTATTGTCCCAATTCATTATAATAAGATGAATACTTTATTTACTTATTAAGGGAGAGGGGGCGTGGCAAAGCAAGCAACAGCTACAACTAGCGAATTAAGATTGAAAAAGAAATTGACATGATTACGGCTACACTCCTGAACAGAAACATTTCATATTCTTATATCAGGAGAACTTCAAAACCATGTAAACTGTAAAGTTAAGAGAGTTATTCAAACTCCAAAAAGTACTTCTACAATCATCCAAAAAACTTCAGAGGTGTAAGGGTAATTATTCCAAATGTTTTCTAACAATAACTGGACAACATGGGTAAAAACGAAATCTGCCGACAACCTTCGCATGGGAGTCGGCTACTGGACGGTGGTAAAAACGGTTAAAAACAAAATTTTCACAGTTTTTGACAAAATTGATGACACTGCTACAACATTAAAGCTGACGACTATTCACTACCCTGGGAGGAATCAAAAGTAACCCCACTGCTTTAAACGAGGAAAGAAGATGCCATTTATATAAAATCCTTTTGAACATTAACAACCACTGTTTAACAAATGAAACACGATAAATATTAAATTATTACATCACAGACCTATTTCTCCTCCAGGCGACGGAGAACTGACTCAGCGAAACTCTGTTGCCTGCAAATTTGAAGTACACAAAACAAAATAAATAGATTTTTCAGATTTCAAGAAAAAAGAATCAATAAAAAATCTAGCTTATACTTTAAAAATTACGTTATTGAAATATAATGAGATAATTGATAAGAATAAAAAATTATAGCATTATATCGAAAGACAACTAATAATAATATCATTATTGACAACCACCACTCTCTCCAAAATGATAACTTGGTCACAAGTGTTGGTCATATTCAAAGTCAAAGTTTTGTTATGGTTTAAGAATAAGATTCCACTTAAAAATGTTCCAACTTCCGTCAACTTCAGGCAAGAAGACTAACAAGATATTCAAACTGCAGACTGCTATTGAAACCCATCAGGAATACGGATAATGTTGCTATTTCACTTTTACATAGTTGATCTCATGCGTGCAGCAGGTATGAATCAAAGTCTAAGTTTCAACTTAAGCTTTTCCCTGAAAACTATTAGATACTTTTTCATTTTTTTCTAGAATTATTCGAAATTTACAATGAACTTCATGGAAATAGTTGTCTCAGTCAACATGGAAAATATCTATGAGATTTGTTTCCATAGAGTCGAAATGGAAACTTTCGAACATTTTTGATGTAAACATTTGAAAAGTTTTGATTCTTGTATGCAGGCAATGATCATAAAAAGTTAGATCAGAGAAGTCCAATCCAATTTGCTTAATGGAAGAAATGAAATAAAGTTGGTCCTACTCGCGCAATTAAGAATGAAAAGAAAAAATGGAAAATAGCAGGCAAAACGAGGCTTACTTCCGTTCACGATGTTTTGGGCTTGGACGAGAGTATTTCAAATACCCATCCCATGGCACCATTTTAAGCCCCGCGCGCACAGAGATAATATTTCTCACCCTGAAAGAAAAATCACAAAAAGATGAAAATACTTTTTTCTAAAAATCCATGAATGAACAAAAAACAAGTACCTCTCTGCAAATTCAATTGGTGTTTCGCCAGGTTTGAGATTCTGAGGCTCCAGGTACCACACATCACAAACAACAGCCCATGATGTCATAAGCTGCAACAAGTGCGTTGTGAATGATTGCCTGCAAATGAGAGTTGAAGCATGTCTTTACAAGGTAGTATTTAATCAAGTAATAGTTTCTATGCACCAGCCTGCAAAGATCATAGTAAACAGAAATCGAGCAATGCGAATCAAGTTTTCCTAAAGCAAGTTCAGCAATATGAAAAAACTTACTTTCGACTGTTCCAGAAGGCATCAACAAATATCTTGTTATACTTGATTGCGATTGGACAAACAGTGCAGCCGAGTTCAAATGCACCCTAAAACACCAAAGGACAAGTGGATAAATAATGAAAACAATAGAAAATCACGACTATGACTAGTCAATGAACCAAAAACTACTAGAAATCCCTCTTCACAATATCTGACTTGCATATTCTTCTACAATGTTCACTAGAACTAGAATTTCATTCAAAAGCATCCTTAATGAACAAGAATAAAATGCTTCAACAACAGGATTTCCATAAATCCTGTATGAGACAAGAAGCGTATAAGTAAAGAAAATTTTCAGCTTAATAAGGATGGCCACATGAAAAAGAAATAGTTTAGTTGTTAGAAAACAAACTCCTAATAGTCAATGAAATATAGAGCAGCGTATGAGTTAGAGCACCTTCTTGAACATCACGGTGTAATGATTATTCACACAAGTTCCTTCAGGAAATATCAGAAGAGGGTTATTATCAGCCCCATGGACGTGTTCCCGTAGCCTGAACAAAGATCCAGACTGATGAAAAATATATAACTTCAAAACGAAAGCTCTTTAAGAATAAGACATACTTTCTTGCAACAATTTCACGATCTTTGGACTCGGAGCGGTTGAACCAGATACATCCTAAACTTTCCAAAATAGTGCTCTGGAGCAACCCTACACGTGAATAAACATGATAAGTAAAGGAAAACATAATAGAACCAAGCACCTTATATCCACCTCAATTTCCAACTCAATGAACAAACAACAAGCTAGTTTCTCACTTCTCCATATCAGTTCATTAGGCAGTCCATGAAGAAGAGAATGAGAGCTTTTAATTCAGTATGCCAATTTGAACTTTAAAACGAAAAATTTATCATCGGGAATACTGCGAGAAATTCAGCACCAGTAAATAACAGAATGGAAAAAGTTAATAACTTCCATGGATCTTAAACAGTAAGCTAATATTCAGACTGCATATTTGATGCTCATCAAGTGATTGCAAGACACTTACCATTCAAAGTTACTAAATATGAACAACACAAGTAGTTTCACATTCATAAAATAAACCATTCAAGGAATTGACCAAGAGCACAAAGTTCAGAGTGTGACTGCAAGACACTTACCAACCCATCCAGGATGCTTCTGCATAATAACAGCAAATGCAGTCATTTGTTCCAATACAATGAAATCAATCATTGACGTGTGATTTGCAACAAAAACCTGAACATCAACGAAAAGAAACTTACAATGTATGTAAAGATAGACATGAGCTAATCATAGATAACCATGCATAAATAAAGGTGAGCCGAAACAACACACACAATCCCCACCTGCTTGGGCCGCATGCTGGGCCTTGGGCCGTGGTACTTGACTACCCCAGTCCATGATGCAACGAAAAAGCTGCAAATCAACTCCACCAGACCTCTCTGGAGAAAATAATTAAATGAAACAGTTACCTCAGTGTCAAGTTACAGAGTATGACTAATCGTTTACACAAAAGCAGCTAAATATATATTTGAATAACAATATAACAATCTTATATATCTCATAACTTAACAATCTTTTGTCTCTCATAAGACAGTTCTCTAGACTGTAAGTTTTCAAACCTCCACTTCTCCCTGAAAAGTGAGTTCAGTTTAACACCTAGAATCACCTTTCTCAGTAGATCTCAATTTGCCAGATCCACATTTGGACTATGAAGAGAACAGTCATATGCAACTTGAAGATAAATGAAAACAAAAATGACATAACTCTCATGCTTACAGCTAGAGAAGTATGAAAATATTGGACTCTATATAGAGAATAATATTAAACACAACATTGCATGTCTGTTTGAAAGAGATGTCTAAGCTGTTATACCTCTAACTTTTCTCTCAGTTTGTCATGTCCTTTCAACAGGAAGTGCACAGGAAAATAACATGAGAGGAAAACAATCCATCCTAATGTCAACACCATCACCCTGCATTTTGATTATATATGCATCAGAACTTGCCCAAACGACAATGATGGCAACTCTATGAAAAAATTATTTCAACTAGCAGAGCAAACAATATATTCAATCTCTAATAGTTATGATCTGGACCACAAACTTGCAAAAACACAAGCTATCATGACCCATCTTCATGCATAAAATTTATGCAGCTAAATTAATAGTCCATATCTACCGCTATGTGTATACCGGTGTTTACACAAAAAATCAGATGCATGACCACAAACATACAGAGAGCCTGCAAAACACATAAAACTTTATCTTGTACCCCTGATACTATGTTGCATATAACTTATTAACACAGATACAAACTTGGAAATAGTACCAAATCAAATTAGTTCACAGTTGCGGAAAACTCCAGTCTTTAGCATCATTTCTATTCTCTTTAACCCGAAGCTCAAGCTAGTGGTAGTACTTAATCTCTTTAATAGTGACTAAGAGCGTGTCTGAAAAAACTTCAGCTTTTAAAAAGGCACAGCAATTTAAAGAAGTTAAAAACCGTGTTGAACTCTGTCTAGGATCTGCTGAGCTAAGAAATTTCAGCTCTAAATAAGCACAAGCAGGACGTCCATTTCAGCTTTAGAATAAGCTCAAAGCCATAAGCTGTTCAAGTTAAGGTGTTCATAAACATGCTTTAAGGATATTACTGTCACATGACACGCCTAATGTACAAAAAGATAAGTTTTACATAACGAACAGAATTTCTCCAATCAAAATAAACGTCCTGTTGGTGACACTAACCACTTGTTTTTAACGATTTTCTAAGTACCATAGTCAGCAATTCATAAACCTAACAATTCCCTTTTTTAACTTGTATTAAACCACATAACGTGACTTGACAGATTTTTACAACTAAGATAAAGAGTAAAGTAATTAATTAAATGGGTCGAGAAATGAGCGGTTATCTCGCACAGTAACAGGACATCTGATTTTGGACAGCTAGAGAGTAGATATTAGAAGGAGAATACAGTTTCTGGACAATCTGAAAAATATCAGAGGATACTTCTAGAACAAATGTTGTAATATTTCATTTCTCCTTTGCTCAATATAACTTCTGGCTTTAAACAACCAATTAAATACAGAAAAACACACCTTAAAGGGAAAAGAAACCCATATCTGACTACAACTCCCAAACACCACAAAGGAAATAAATATATGTTCCAGTTCCAGGGTTCTGGTGGATTTGACTTGAAGCATCTCGTGAAAGAATCCTGCATTCAGCAAGAATTAGTAATATAGAAGAACGAAAAAAAAATTCAAAGGACAACACTGAGGTATGCCTGCTAAAAATTAGGGATCAAATAAGAACACATTGATACAAACATACATAATAATGCCAAATTATCAACAAGACCAACAAGATTCAGGGGTTGTTGGTCAAGAGGTTACGTTTTTGCGAAATATAAAAAGAACGTGAAAAGTCGCCAAACCATATCCAACATTGAGTGGTTAGCATGCTAATTCATAAATTAGCCTAAGGTTGAAAAATTAACTTCTAAAATAAAAAATTACACCAATGTGCGAACCCCTTGTTAAAACGTTACAACAATTATAAACTAGAGAAGTAAGACCAGTTTTATGGAAGTATTACAATGAAAAATAAAAACAGTGTGATAAGACGATAACTCAACATGAACACAACCCAGAAACAGTTGAAAGGATGCTTGATAACAGGAACTGGAACGATGAATCAAACTGAGACAGAAATACTATCCTGTAGTTGTCCAAGGTTATAGCCTAATGTTGGCGAAGTAGCGAAAATTCCAATAAATACGAGTAACTCAGCAAAATGAGACATTGAGCTCAGTCAGGAACTAGAAATAATGACAAACTGATGTAACTCCATTTAACCAAAAGACACAAAAAGCAAGACTGCCACCCATCAGAAGCTACGACAACTTCCCAACATTCTCCGACCCTTGTTTCCACGAATATTCGCAGTCACAGGATATGAATTTTCAGAAAGCATAGCCACACTACACGGTGATATTTTCCGTATTCCAGTATCTACAGTAGTAAAATCACTATCCCCTACTTTAACAACGAAGCGTCAACTCAAACGATACTTCATAAAAGCAACATAAACAAGAAAAATCAAACATCAACAATCCTACAGAATGATTCTCCATCTCTCGTTTCTGAATTTGCGAAAAAAACGCAGTCAAACCGAGACATTTTCCAAATACCACAATCATCAGCAGTAAAATCAATTTTCCATAAC
This sequence comes from Misopates orontium, assembly GCA_946800315.1. Lineage (NCBI taxonomy): Eukaryota > Viridiplantae > Streptophyta > Magnoliopsida > Lamiales > Plantaginaceae > Misopates > Misopates orontium. Next base: position 2,712,556 of record OX326948.1, on the reverse strand, counting down.
TTAACAAATAACGCGCCAACTTAAACAACACTATATCAAACCAACACAAACAACAAAAATCAAACACTAACAATCCTACAAAACGATAAATCATAAACAAATAGCTCCTCAAACACGATCAACGCACTCATCCGAACACTTACATCGACAATAGCACCAGCTGCTTCGGTCAAAGTCGGCGAAATATCGAGCAAATCGCGCCTAAACAACCAAACAACCGCAAAACATCAAAATTCAAACACATCATCACGCACCGCACAACACATTAAACGCATGCAAATAGATAACTGAAAAAGCGAACAGATTAAGAAATTTACAGACGAAGCTTGCCGATTGGCTCTTGAATTGATCCGGACGGAAGATAATCCTCGAGATTAGGCCGATCCAAATCCAATTCCGAGTTCAACTTCCTCATTTTCACTTCAATTCTTCATCAAAATCGTTCGATTTAGTGAGTTTTTTGTGAATTTTGAAGCGATTTTGAAACAGAGTGTGTGTGTGAGTGAGTGAAGAGGGCTTTTAATGCAGTGGTGTTGGTTCATTCGAGAAAATATGATTAAAAGCGCACGCAATCCGAAGCTGTGTCGCCACGTGGATGTGAATGTGACGCTTTTTTGCAATATGAAATGAGTAAACACGTTTTTTCCTATTTTGGGTTAGCGACTTTAGCCAATTTTAAACTCTCGAAAGTGACCCGCTTATGATCTAGCTGAGAAAATATTTGTTGCATATTCGTATAGATTTTTTTTATTCTGTATCGTGATTAAATTTGAATATTCTCTATTCATATTTATGACTGCATTTGCTGTATAAATATAATTAATCGGTTTGTGGTTTTTTTTTCCCTGTATCTTTTATAATGATAGGATGTATTGGTTTATGAGCCCATTAAATTTTATCCACCAAATACTGATGTTATCCAATTTTGCAGTTTTTGGGGAAAAGGTTCGTCAAGCCCAAACTAGTGAGGTGAGAGTTACACAATGAATTGTCGAAATAGAAAGAGGAAAAAAATATAATGTCTAATTTAGAACAAGAAAAAGGGAGGAATGCAGAAAGAAGAAAAAAAAAAGAAATACTAGTCTTATTTAAATAAAAAATATATTACTGATGCAATCATAATTATCTTTAAAAGTTAGTTTAATAAGAATTCACAAATATTCAGAGGAGACAATTGTGATTTAACTATATCTTGTGCTTAATATATGACTGTTTTTCAAGTGTTAACTACTCATATAAGCACTAAATGACACTTGAGAATATCATTGCTTAAAGGACCTGATTGTCACTTTTATACTTATAGAACCAAAATTGCCACCATATTGTGTTTTAATAGAACCAAAATTGACGAAATACAAGAAGTTGTTATGGCAAAAAAATTTACATTTTTGCATTTTGTAATGGATATGATGAACGTGTTAACTCGGTGAGTGGCGCATAATTATAATAGTTTTGTTTATAATACGAAAGAAAAATTATATACGGACCATCACGAGTATGCAACTAGCCAAAAACCACGAAAAATGTAACTTACAAAATTTATATACACAGTTTTCCTTGATATAGAAAAAAATGTAATATTCAAAGATAATCACCTCTTCACTGAGTATGTCTAAACTCCTTTAAGAAGTTAATTGCATGCAACAATTAACTACTTCAACTACTTTGATGTAGTTAATAGTTATATTATATAACTTAGAAGTTGAGTAAAAAACTTAAAGCGTCTGCTGGTCAAATTAAAAAGTTTTGCCTTTTCATTTCCTCGCAAAATTTACTTTTCATTAAATATATAAATAAACTAGTAATAACTCGAGTCAATAAAAAATCTAATATTGTGTTTTAATTAGTAGAAAAAGTAGAAGTATATGTGTGACAATACGGCTCCTTCTTCATTTTCTCGTAATGGGCGATTGTAATTAAAATAGCATTCCATTAAATAATGTTCGACTCCTAGACAATATTTTAATGAAAGTTGCATGTAAAAATATATTTATACTGGTTTGTATGCCTGGCTAGTTTATTGGCCTTCACGTCTATTTCACTAGCTAGCTTTATGACTACCTAGAAAATAAATAAAACCCCAGTACATTTTAGCGTAATTATTCGGGACGTTTGATAAAAAATTTGAAAGTCGAAGTTTGAACAAAAATACAAAATGATGTGTTAAAGGTATATATAAATATCAAGTTTGTTATTATAATTGTGATGTCATTATTCAAACGCCTAAAACTCATAATTAAGAGTGTTTCATATAATCTTTTGTCATTCTAGATTTTTTTAAAATTGGGACCGTCATCTGTTCTTGAAGTGAAATCAAGGAATAAATAGTTGAGTCTTTAAGAATCGAAAAGTTTTGGTGAGACACTAGAATTTTTTTATATATCAGATCGATCGAGCTTCATATTATAATTTATTAACCAAATAAAAGAACGTATTATTAGGGTCAAACAGATTCTACCTACCACTAGTTTGAAGATATCTTCTGCAATTAGGCCAACTCTAAAATTTCTGACGTTATTATTTAGGTAGAATTTATTTATTTTTTGATTCTTCCCATTTGTTCAAGAAACTTATGTATGTAATTGCAAAAGCTGCAGAAACTTCCAGATTATGTGTTACCTTATAATAGAAAATATAAATCATCATTACTTAAACATTTTACTGTTCAAAAATTAATCATTGCATAAATTGGAACTTTCTAAACCTTTTCACAGGAAATTAAAATACGAAGATGTTTCTATTTTCATGATGTTTTACATGCATAGCAAAAAATTCACAGAAAAATATATATTCTAGATTTATGTGTAGTAACAAACAAACTAATTCAGCAAATGACATGAATTTTGGGTGGACATATACATTTTTTTGGCTAAGTCAATGGAAAATCACGTTGTTATACGATAGCATAATTGTTGACCAAATACAATGAATAAAGTCGAAGTGACATACAAGAATAAAACTAATATCTACTTGCTATTTTTGGGAAGAGTATATTATTTTTAGAGATTGTCACTCAAATCTTTTGTATCAAAATTATGTATTACTTTTTTATCTTTACTTCACAGACACATGAATATATAACATATTGTGAAATTTTAATGCATGCAACAGTGGCTAGTTAAAAAATAAACTTTCAAACATTTGTATTTTATTTATTACATATTGTATAAATCTAACAATAATACGTAGAGTGGTACTGGATTCTTGAGATTTGAACTCTCGACCCTAGTCCATATCCAAGATTATTGACTTTTTATCTCGTTGAGTGCCCCACGTAAATTTTTATTAATTTTGTTCTAATTCTTTGAATCGTTCGTAATCACTACTTGTTCAAGATTTTTCCTAAAATGGTAAAGGTTACACTGGATAATGTTGAGAAACCAAGCACTATATATGTATATATATATATATATATATATATATATATATATATATATATATATGTATATATATACATGGAGACCTTGGCGTCTAAGACCATGTATGTATATACATGGAGACCTTGGCGTCTAAGAATAGTCAAATCTCATATTTTAGATTACATTTTGGATAATTAGTCGTATTCAAATTAGAGTCTATAGATAAGATCGTGTTGATGATTATTAAAAAATATGGCATACATATGTGTTTTCCCCTCCAGCATTTTATATATCAAGATTAATTCGGGCGGTGATTAGATTCATTTCCTTATTTTCGAAATATTAGCGGAATTAGAAAATCGAATGCATAAAAATTGTATTTCTCGTTGCCGTGAAATATAATTGATAAAAGTTAACTCGTTCGAGACTGAAAATTAGATTTTAAAGAACAAATAATTATTTTATCAAAAAAGAAAAACTATAAAAGAATCTAAATAAAATATTTAAGGAGCAATTTATTTATGTATTTAGTAAGGCATACTATAGGAGTAAATGATCTACTATTCAACGTCAACCAAAAGGTTACGAGGTTCTACTATATGGTTTTCCCATAATCAATAGTATTAAAGGAGATTTATGTTACGGCACATCGACGTTGTTCATCGTTAGAATCTGGGAAACAAGGTCTTCCCCCACTACTTTAGGAATGTATGAATTATCAAAATCTGTTTGACGATTCTTTGTAGCCGACACCATTAAGGTGCTTTTGAAGCGTTTGTGTTAGGAGCTTGTGAAGCGGTTTGCTAACACAATAAAGCAACATTACTGACTCATCAAACTTCCCGAAAAGAGGCCTCATGTACACACGTTGTTGATAAATGAGAGGATAATCAGTTAACGACTAGATTTGTAAATGGATAGGTAGTTGGGTACCTCCTAAGTATTTGTTGAAAATAATAAATTCATAAAACTTAACGATACAGTATACACGTGAATTACTTAAAAAGCTCACAGAATGCCTAAACAACCTAAAAAGCCACACACTATACTTTACCTAAAAAGTACATGTGACTATAAATCACCTAAAATCAAAGATACATACTACACCTAAATAACTTGAAAAATAGGTGTGTTTTGCGTTTTTCTAAATGATATAAGTATAATGGTGTATTCTTTCAGATGATTTATGTGTGTACGTACTTTTAAGATCATTAAATAGGTGAGGTGTATACTTTTAGGTGGTTTGAGTATATTTTCTATATTTTTAGGTGATTTATTTGTCAGTAGGATAAGAGTGTCGAGGAGTTAGGACAAATGAATTGTCTCTACATTAAGACCCATCGTATATATATAGACACTCAGCGAACAAGGTTTCATACTTATACAAGACTCATGACTTATAAAAACACACTTCACTTTACTAAATAGTGCATGTAAACACTTAAAACACTTCAGCATTTCTTGAGAAGAAATATTTCATCTCACATGTTCATAAAACGAGCTTTATAAACAAGCTAATTGTGATCGAGGAGAAGGTGTACGAGCAGAAGTTTGCTTATAAACTCGAGAGGTTGGTGCAAATATCATATATAGTACAATGATTTCTAGTTTGCGGTCACAACGGATTGTGTTTTTGCCATGATTCTATTATTCATGAACTCTAATTTCTAAATACTTCACAATTGTCTGAAAAATAAACTTAGTTGCAAACTTAAGATATTCCCAAAAGTTTTTTCACATAGATTAAGATATTGTTTCGAGTATGTTCATATTTCGGATACATTATATAATGAAAGATGTTGAGGTGTTTTTAAGATTAATTAATATATATATAAGTACATTGACAAAATGTTCCCCTTTTTATGTTAAATTAAAATAAAAACATTTCCTTTAAGTTTATAGTTACATTCTTAAAATCACGACACACATACATAGTATATCTTTGATAATTTAATTTTAGTACAATATGATATATATATATATAATATTATAAATAGTAGAAAATAATCAAATAATGCACGTAATTAAACAGTATACCTTTAATTTTAGTCAACCTAAAATTAACTTTTTGTTAAAAAGCATTTATTCACGAACATGATAGACTTTTACAAGCATACAGATACATTAGAATCACTTATCTAAAATCTAAAAGTAATTCATCCGAACCCAAAACAAGGAACGCCATAAACACCAACTTCTCAAACTCTACTGCAATTTTTTTTTAATGTATTTACGTGGGCCAAATTGAAAAAGTCGTTAACCTGATGATTAGTTTGGTGCCACCGTTAAACCAAAATCAAGTTCAACAAAAATTCTTTATTCGATTTTGTCACTCTGAATTTGTCCTAGTTGTTGTTATGTTGTATAATTAATTCCCACACTCGCACACATATTATAAATATATATAATAAGAACCATGAACTTGTCTAATTCTCTAGAATATTTTCTCTTCTATAACTATTGCTATCAAGAATAAAAGAAAAAGGCCATGAGCGTAATGAAGAAGAAGAAATACATAGGACTGCAAGTTTTACATGTTCTCACATTTCGGCACCATCACCAACGGCGTCGCTTCCAGCTCCGCCTCATTCCGATAATCTCCGCCCTCTCGGGATGTTTGCTTCTTGTATTTGCAGCTCTGTCGTTTTTCTCTCCGCCCCTCGTGGTAAAGTAGCATTTCTTATCAATTATATTCTTGAATTGTCGTGTCATCTAAAAACTCGAGTTTCTATGAGAGATTAAGTACTTATATTTTTGTGTATGTTTTCCAACACTTCTCCTCACGTGCAGGTTGTATTATTTTTTTGATAGGGGTTATTCCTGGGGATTGGAACACGTATTTCTTTTTTGTTAGACAACGTGAGATATTTTGATAAATGGCTGCGAGAGTTAGACACATACCTCTTTTTAATTTGATTCTGATACCATACTAAATTTTCACGGTCTCGTCTAAAAGTTCAAATTTGTAGAGAAATGAATCATTTAAATATTTTTTTGTTAATATATACTTGGTCACAACATTCTGATTATGGACTAGTTATCTTATTCCTTTCTCTGTATCTGAAACTTCTTATGTTTTATCTTCATGAAGTTCGATAATAGGTTTGAGACTCGTTTGGACATTGATAAAGATAACGTCTTTCATGTTCCGGTGAGTTTCTGTACGAACAGACATGCTTAGTTTTTTTTTTTTTTTTTTTTTTCCAGAAAAGAAAGGTGTTTCTTGTTTTTGAATAAGTAGTGTAATCTTTAGAATTTTGAACTTGTAGTTGGCAGGAGGAAGAGGAAGCTTAAGCCATAACATGTGGACTTCAAACCAATCACATTTCTATTATGGTTGCAGTAAATCGAGCCATGATTTCTTAAGTATGCTCCCACTTGTTATAAAATGTAGATGTAATTACATATACATAGACATAGTCCAATTATGTAGACAGAAAAAAATAACATTTCAGCTAATCTTGGTTGAATTCTCTACCATGACGATGATCATCCGAGTTTTCCATATGTCGCATCACGTGTATATTGTAATTTTTTTTCTTTTGTTACACTAATGGCGGAGTTCGACTCAGGACCTCTTTTGGCCTGGCTCCGTCAAATCAAATGCTAAATTTGTGGTTATAGTTGGAATTATCTTATCAAAGTTCATGAACTACACACTGCAGCTGCAGAAATGAAAACTGAACCGAACAGGTACTTGCTGATTGAGACTAGTGGAGGTCTAAATCAACAAAGAACAGGGGTGAGAATCAGTTGAATACGTTTAAAGTCTTTTTGAATCTATAGAAAGCTCTGTTGTTATAAAACTATAAGTACTAAATTCGATGTTTACTTCTTATGGTCATAGATAATTGATGCCGTTGTTGCAGCGTATATCTTGAATTCCACCCTTGTTGTTCCTAAGCTCGACCAAGATTCTTTCTGGAAGGATTCCAGGTTTGTTGATCCTTCCTCAGTTTGTGTACTTTCTTTTTCCGAATTGTGTTGTGATTCTTACTTCCCTTGATTCGGTGCAGCAACTTTTCTGAGATCTTTGACGTTGAATGGTTTATGACATATCTGTCGAAAGATGTCAAGATTATAGAAGAGCTGCCGAAAGAGGTGGTGACAGTAATACGAAAGCGCGCTCCAAGAAAATGCAACGAGACATGTTACAGGACTCACGTCTTGCCCCTCTTTAGCAAGAAGAGTGTGAGTATTGCCTTCAAATAACTGTAGCTTGTTTTGTAAATTGTAATAATAGGGATATTCTACATAGTATATTGATGAACTCCGGAGCTAAGATACAAGCATTTTATATTCTGTTATCAGGCGCAGGCTGTTGAGCTTACGAAGTTCGATTACAGGCTCTCGAATCGCATAGATATTGATCTACAAAAGCTGCGATGTAGAGTTAACTACCATGCTTTGAGGTTTACTGATCCAATACTTGAGATGGGTCAGAAATTGGTTCGGAGGATGAGAAACAAAAGCAAGCATTTTCTCGCATTGCATTTAAGGTATGCTATAAATCACACAATGTATGATGTTTGGCCTAAGAGTACTTTTACTGAGAAGAATTTTGATCCCGACAGATTTGAGCCTGATATGCTGGCATTTTCTAACTGCTACTACGGTGGAGGCGAGAAAGAAATCAATGAACTTGGCGCAATACGAAAGAGGTGGAGATATTTACGTGTAAGCCAACATCCTGGATAAGACTTAAAAAATCTGCCTATTCAACATGTTACAACTAACAACCCGACGTGATTTGCAGATAAAAAATCCTGACAAGGAACGAAGGAATGGTAAATGCCCGATGAGTCCCAAGGAAGTCGGCCTGATGTTGAGAGCGTTGGGTTATGCCAACGACGTGCACATATATATAGCATCAGGTGAAGTATACGGAGGTCAAGAAACGATAGCGCCTTTGAAATCATTATTCCCGAATCTCCATACTAAAGAGACTATTGCCACCAAGGAAGAGCTAGCAGAGTTTTCGTCATATTCTGCTCGTATGGCTGCATTAGACTTCATTGTTTGTGATGAAAGTGATGTTTTTGTCACAAATAATAATGGAAACATGGCGAAAATACTCGCTGGAAGAAGGTACGCTACTCTAGCTAGTTTACGCCTGTATTAAAGTTTATCCCTTTTTAACTACCCACATTAGCATAACATACTCACTTATGAATTATGATGAGTGGTTACTTAATTGCAGGAGATACTTTGGCCATAAGCCAACAATTCGACCAAACGTGAAAAAGCTTCATAAATTGTTTCTCGATCAAGGTAACATGACATGGGAAACATTTGCCTCGAGTATTCGTACATTCCAAATTGGTTTCATGGGAGTTCCTAATGAAGTAAAACCCGGTACCGGTGTGTTCCATGAGAATCCATTTTCTTGCATATGTGACAATTCTGAAAGGAACGACAGAGGTACAAGTACATGGAGACATAATGGTGAAGTGACCGATGAAGTTTTACCAGAAGACGAGCATGATTTACAACAAGACTTACTAGAATCAGAATAAAATGTTAGAAAATGCTTGGATTTAGTTGGGTTATTACTAATAATTTGCACCAACAAACTGCACATAGTAACCATTTTATAAAAAAAAAATAGTTTTCTGTTTTAAGCTACCATGGCTAACAATGACAATAACAGAAGCAATTTTGTAAACATGGTCTTTTGACAAATGCCAACTAACATTTAATTGTCTAGTTTTGGATTTATGGTGCAGTTCTGTCGGAAGATGAAGAACTGCATAACTTATATCTTGAATAGTTTTATAACTTGAAGACAATTCTTGCAGCATCGAGTTCACCATTTAAACTTTCTTTGATTTGTTATAGCTATCAGTGTTCTAGTTCTTCAAGTGTTTATAGATGACTTTGATTATTGAGTTGTTTGAATATTTCTCACTTGATTTACGTTACAACAAACTAATGACACAAGTTGCAACAAAGAGAATGCCTTTGTAGACAACATATTTAAAAGTATAGGGATAAAAACGTTAAACCCCCTATACTTTACCCCATGTTACATTTTACTTTCCATCCTTTTAATTTTTGCAACTTGCCCCTTGTACTATGGATAAATAAGCACTTTGCCCCCCTTTTCACCGTTGGATATGGACACATGTCACCATTTTTTGACATTGGATTTGGACTCAGGGGCAAAGTGCTTATTTATACATAATACAGGGGGCAAGTCGCAAAAAATAAAAGAATAAGGGGCAAAACGCAATTAGGGAGTAGTATAGGGGGTTTAATGCTTTTATCCCTTAAGTATAAATCCTTGAAACATATCATACACACTTAAGATTACAAGAATGTCATGAAGTTATTATATGATGTTAGAAAATATTACGTTTTATAGCACATACAATATTATAACTAATTAATGCGATATTCATCAACAGAAAAAAAAAAACTAATTAATGCGATCAAGTATCTTCCTACATGTAGTCAATACTCCACTTTAAATCAAAACTTTGCCCACGTGGCTATTTCACAAACTAAATCTATTTTACTGGGAAGCTTCATGCACTCAAGTAACTCGTTTGGCTTGTAGCGGGAAACCCGACGAATACCTTTGATGCGAAAGTCCGTGCTATATAGAAATACATTTTGTGGTAGATTAGGATCACGATAATGAAACTCATTTTTCCACACCAGAAGGGTATTTGAATCAAGGTTTGACCTATATCAACCATGTTGAGTCGATTGACTTAGACAGTTGAAGACAATCTTATGGCGATCAATTTGATAGTGACAACTGGTGGTCCGTGAAATTGGTATAACATGTCGACCTATTGATGCGTATACATATCCATCAATCAGTTAATGCCTCGAAATTATCTGAAACTACTTATAGAAATCGATGACATCAACCCAACAATGCATATGCCTCACTTGTTTTGGTTGGCCTGTTTGGACAACACGTGACAATTCCACGTGAAGATAGTCAAGTGAGAGATCTATCTAAACATGGTACATCATAATCGTATCATAAAAACCGTTTTGCGAACAATACAATGTAACTGTTTTCTACGAGCTTGCAACAAATTTTGATTTTTGATTTTATTATTACAGTAGTACGATGTATTTCATAATCACGATTAATGAACTAATCTTCAGAAAAACTAGATGACATGCAAGTAAATCAATCTTGTACAATGAATTCACAAAATTAGCCTCAATATCCTGCGAGCCAAACAGAGCCTTAAGAAAATCTGAAAATATCGCTAGGGCATATAAAGAGCCCCCTTTCTCAAGCTTCCTCATATTCCTCTTTTTCTTTTTGCGCGAGAATTAGGTCAAAAACAACAACACTGATAAACCCTAATTCAAAAATCTCAATTTTCTTCAACACATTCTCTCATGGCCAGTAGAAAGCTCGCCAGAGATTTATTCCTCTCGAAACACCTCATTCGTCACCAATTAATTGCACCGAGACAGGTATGTAATTTGAAAAAAAAAATCAATTTTTTTTTGTCAATTTTTTATTTCAATTTATGTTTTGATGATTGAGTGATTATTGTTTGTGATATAGGTGTCGAGTAGATGGTCGAGGTTGGAGTGGGTGCCGCCGAATGCGCATTTGTTCAGACGTGAGTTCGGCGTGTTCAATGAGTTCTCCAAGAAGATTAAAGGGGAGCTCGACAGGTATAAATTTTAATGTGTTCTGGTGTTTTTTTCGATTGGTTCGTATTTCGAATGCGGTTATCCTGCCAATGTGCTGAATTTGTGGAATATAATTTATTGGTTCAGCTGTACTGTTAAGACTCAAGAGTTGTTATATGCTAGAATCTCGACTGTGTTGGTGGGGTGCAACATATGAGCTCCCGGTGTTTAAGGGTTCAGAGTGGTTTTGGCACTTGCTAAGAACCACTAGTTGTACTGAAGTAGTTCGTTTTACTCACTTAAATGCACTTTGTTTTATCGGTGTTTTATGCTAAACATATGTACACCTCAAACCTCCTTCAACGAAATTTCCGAGGTATCTATTTTGTACTGCTGGATTCCTGACACGTGTCCTGAAAGACAAACCATAGTGGGTTAGGGAATAATGGGAAATGAAGTATGCTAAACCGACGTGATTTGCTTGCCTGAGCGTAGCTCATTATTATGAGGTTACGAGTAGCTATCTAATATTTAAGGTTTAACTCAGCATTACGGCGTTGCGAATAGCTGTCTAATATTGTAGCTTGGGAGTTACTTTGTGAGAGTACATTCTTGTTTGCCTTAGGGATTGGCATGGTTAGTTGATGGGTGGAGACTATTGATGTTATTGGCAAATGCACATTAGGATAAGCATTTAAGTCGGAGATCCTGGTTGAGATATGATATGATTTCCCCTGTACAATATTTTCTGATTTAACTTGGAATGTTTTCTATACTATGTTAGGCCCTCTTTTCACTGACAACCTAATCGTTCTGTAGTAACCAGGAATTGAAGCAATCCATTAAGGAAATAAAGGAAAAAGCAGAGGAGTTAAAAAGTGTGAAAGAGGATCTGAAAGCTAGGTAATGTCATCATATCCATTCTTGCCTGTGGGTAACAGTCAAGTTTTTATTTAACCATGTTGGGCTGAGACATACCGTTGTATGTCAAGGCTGGCAGACTTCCAATGAGGGCTCTGAGATGCTGAAATGGCGAAATGCAGAACGAAGCAGACTACTGAGCAGCTGTACAAGCATGTGGATGGTGTTTGGACGGAAGCTGAAGGAAAGGCAAAACGGGTATAATTCATCCTATTTTCTTTTCACAGTGCCGTTTGAAAGGTGAATCAAATGATATGCGTATGACTTACTTGAACAATGTATGGCAAACAATATTGCTATTTTCCCCATATTGGAAGGAAACATGTTTAATCTGGTTATTTTGGCCTGGTTAAACATGATGCTCTGCTAGCTGTTGTTTATTCTTAATCTGTAATTCGCTTACTCCCTTGGTGTTCCTCTGTACATTAAGTTTTATCTGAAACTGCGAGTGAAACAAGCAACTAGTTATCCAACTTTCTATGTGTGCATGTTGGGAAGGAATCGGTATATTCGTCAATATTTCCGTAACCACTTCTATACTAAAATTTGGTAGACCAACTAAAGAATTGTTTATTATTTTTGTTGAGAAAACAAAAGTGGAAGAACTTTTACCGGCTCTGATGTGGGTTCCACCCTTTTTTGCTTTAGAGTTTGGTTTGCTTGTCAGAGATATGACATATTAAGATAGTTACTAACTCAATGGCCTTGTAAGTGTTCTAAAAGAAAGTATCTGATTCATGGCATGTGCAAAATTTTAATGTTCTCTGATTCAAGATAAGCTTTCTAATTTGAATAGTAGTTTCTTTTCTTGGTGCTGGTGGGTGGCAGAAGTAAGAATATATGTACATAAGCTGCAAAAAATATGATTGCACGGGGGAAAGCTAACAGCTGCATATTTTATTTGCATGTTCCTGAAGGTTTATGCCGATGTGGAAGATAAGATTTCGGCTGCTAAAGAGGAGGTCCGCAAAATTTCCCCTCATGATGTTAATGTTTTATTCACTCTTAATAATGATTTCACAAAAAAATAATGTTAGGTAGACTTGGTAAGATATCTCTAAATTATGTTTCAGGTGAAAGATAGTTTTGGTGCTGGAAAAAGAGAGCCTGCAGGAAGCAATGGAACATCAAGCACGGATGACAAGGATGGAACCAAGTCTAGTTTTGGTGAAGAAACGCAACATGGGCATCAACAATCCGAATCTAGTGATAACGCTGAAACACTATTTGGGAAAGTCAAGACTGGAGTTTCTTCAGTCTCTCCAAAGCTTTCATTTGCATTCCAAAAATTAAAGGAAGCAAAACCTATTGAAGTGGTGAAGAAGGGCTATGAGATTGTGAAGGATGAGCTAAAAGGTAATCCAAATAGGAGAAAGCGTCTCGAATTTGATGCTTCTTCGGCTACTCCCGCACCAAACATTGAAAAAAGTATGCGGACTGATATTGTCGTGGTGCCTTCAAAGCAGTCTCCTTGGAGTAAGAAATGGGAGGCATTCAAAAATAAGGTGATATCAACTTTTCATCTCACTCATTACGTTGTATTGCTTACTGCTGGGTTTTTGTATCTCCCTCAATATTGTTGTTTCATGTTCAGATGCGGGGCAATCCAGTTTTCAAGCGTGTTAGTGGGTATAGCGAGCCTGTAATTGAAAAGAGCCAGGAGGTATTCTGTGACTTACTCACTGTTAGAGTTTTTCTCTGTTGCAATTTCAACTTTCTTGTAACACGAGTGAAATTGGGAAATTTGTTGAACTACTTTTGCGATGCCCTATTTCTATATCAGTTGCTTTACATATGCTGGAGTTCCAAAATTGAGAATGTTGTCAATTTGATATTGTCCCATCTTTTTCTTAGTAGAATAGATCTGCTGGGTCTGTCTTCCACTGTAGAATCTAATTGCCTGCTTTGCAGATTGCGGAAGACATGAGGGAGAGATGGGAGACTAGTGATCATCCAGTTGTGCACAAAATCCAAGAGTATGTCTTTTTAGTTTCTGTAATTTCATTTCAAAACTCATAGTTGGTGGCTCTGCCAAAGCAACTGCACAACTAATAATTCAAGTTAGCTTCCTTTCAGTATCAGTGAAACTGTCCTTGGAGAATCAGATACTGCCATGTCATTTAAAGAGATACGGCGTCGAGATCCGTAAGATTACATGTCGTTATGTTATTTTTCAATAATAATATGCTACCCTTTCTTAAGGGGCTATGCAGTTCATTTAAACTGAAATATGGTTTCCACTAGGACTTTCTCTTTACCTGAATTTGTGGCTGAGGTCCAAGAAGTTGTTAAACCAGTCCTCAATGCTTATTTCAAAGTAAGTCTTCAAACTGACGGTGATGAATAGGTATCATATGTTTCATGAGAAATGTTTGTCATTCCTAACATGAACTTTTGCTTTCTTGATCATGCTCTTTCATGCATAAAGCCTGAAAAGAAAAAGGAAATTTGATGTATTCTCTCGTTTTGAAGTGTATTATTGTTATCATCTATTGTAGCCTTCGCTGAGGGAGTATGTTGTTCATCAGATTCTTTCTTCTCCACTCTTACGATATTTGTGTCTTGTGCTTTCTTCAGGGGGATATCGAAGTATTAGCAAAGTATTGTAGTTCTCATGTCGTTGAACGCTGTAAGGCAGAGCATAAAGCTTTTGAAACCCAGGGAATTTTTTTCGATAACAAGGTGATAACATATTTTGCTTGTTTTCTCATGGCAATCAAGACTGGAATCTTCTCTTCTTCATTTGGTTGTAGCATTTTGCATTCATTATAAGTTAGTAATTCATGTTCTGCATGCAGATTTTACATATATCAGAAGTCGAAGTTCGAGAGACCAAAATGATGGGAGAAACTCCCATAATCATTGTTGCAGTAAGAACTCACTTTTATGCTCTCTCTCTCTCTCTCTCTCTCTCTCTCTCTCTCTCTCTCTCTCTCTCTCTTATGCAAACCAACGCTAAAGGAAGAGTATATGTGAAATGAAAAGGTTAATAAACTTACGTGTTCCTTTAATTTTAGCATTGTGGTTGCAAAGCAATTTGCCCCTCTGCCCTTGTTTTCTTTTTGAGAAATCATTGATAGGACTTCTGTCCCCTAGTATATTGTGTAACTTTGCAGAATCCTTAAGTGTCTTAAAACTGCTGTACAAGCTCTGTCAAACAGATATACTCACTATTGATGCTGATTACCTGTTCTTTTGGATATTTTGCAGTTCCAGACGCAGCAAGTCTATTGTGTACGCGATCGACTTGGAGCAGTGACAGAGGGTGGCCAGGTCAGCGTCAAAGCTTTCTTATGATGCAGATCACTAGTTAATTGGCTCTCGCAAAATTTAAAATAAGGGAGAGACAAAAACAATTTTTAGTTAATTTAAAATCTAAAATTGACATTGTCTGCGTATCACTCATCAGTTTATAAGGACCCACTGACATATTTTGCGAATCCGTTAGTTTGGAAGTTAACTCATAAGCGAGCACTTTCTTTTTTTTTTTTTTTTTTTCTTATGAGCATTCTTTCTTTATGGATCTTCACTTTATCTGTTATGTCACTTTGGCTGCTGTTTGTCACCTCAAGATTTGATTATCATTTTACATTTTCTTTTTCGAGACTGCTGTTTCCCTTCTGGGATTTATGTTTTTTCAGTCTTTTAGTCTGTGAATATTGGGTATTCTCACACACTTTCTGTAGGAAATTTCCTGAAACTTGATATAGCTCCCTCTTTTTATTTTGCTTATACTAATGTGAAGCAGTTTGGTGAACTTTAGCTGCTTCATGCATTCACAAAACAAATTGGTGCCATATGAACCAAATTATATTTTGATTGAAGTTGATGATATTCATCTTACTGCATGTCCAAAATTGTGATGAACGTATAATTTGAATGTGGCATTGTATCTCAAACTTAAATTCGAGAATAGTATACAACACGTTCATTTAAAAACAAAAAAAAATTAAGCTTGAGAAGTAACTGAATGTAGATAGATAATGATTTAGGCTTTGGAAGTTAACTACCATTTGTATTTTCGTTTGACATCGTTGAATTTTGTTGATGATTCAGGATACCATCCACACGGTGTATTATGCTTGGGCTATGCAGCAGTTGGATCATGAAGAACTTGGAGAAGGCGCTCCTTATTCCATATGGAAGCTTAGAGAAATGCAGCAACTCGGTGTCAAGGCCCTCATATAATTATTTACGGCGAAATTTCGAATTTTAGCAAGCATTGTCCAATGAGGATTTTGATCTCTAATTATTGCATAGCTGAGGAAATTTTGAGCTTCCCCATGTTGTTTGGCCCCTTAGATAAAAGGAAGAACAGTTGGCTACAAAATTTGTATCTTTGATTTTGCTATTTATTCCTACTCCTGGATGGAGATGTGAGAGTTCGTGCATGGATGGCCGGGTTACTAATAAATTTGTATAAATCCCAAATTATCGTTCGGATGGTGGATGAAATGTGATGTCAATGAGGTGAAAAATATCGCAGGAATCTGGTTTTGCCATGAATGGAAGATATACATTGGTGCAACATTATAAGTTTTATCTCTTGATGTTTTAAATTAAGAAAAATTAAGTCTCGGTGACTACCTTAGTTGAATGATTATTATACGAGAAGTTGATTTGATTTTTTATCTTATAGTTTCTAATAGATTTAGTGATATAAAAGTTGAACTATACGCTTCATTTGGAGTTGGTTTTTATAGGAGATTATTATTTATCCTTCATCGTTTTACTTTTCGGAGTTGAGGCATGACGTGAACAATGATTTTAGTATACACTTCTGTTTCTAACAATTAACTAAGGTACAGTTGACTGAGGAAATCTTGACAGGGTAGTAAAATATATATACCATTTAGGCGAATAGCCAAAAGTCACGTGATCTAGCACGTGACTGGGTCCTCCCTGCCGCGAATGAGATGGGACTTATAGCTAGCTCAACCGTAATCCAAACTGACCTACGTGGCATCTTCAACATCTGTTATTTCACTTTCTCTGTTTTAACATACACAATACAATATACGCACGCACACAGTGTCATACACTTCAGTTTCAGAGAAGAGGCTTTAATGGCCTGCACAGTCCATCCCCGGTTATCATCAGCACCTCGCAAACTTAACCTTCACTCACTCTCCTGGCGCCGCAATTTAGCTCCGGACGCCATCGTCTCAACCTCCTCCACAACCTTCTCAACAACTACTATAGGTAAAAAATATATTACTCGCACATATGGAATTCAATTTGGGATTATTGAATTGTCGTCTCATCTAAAAGCTCAAGCTCATAGGTATTAGGCATTTAGATTTTAGTATATATATTTCTCAATGGACTCTAGAAGTGTATGCTGTAGTCTATTTTGTTACGTCTCATTCTGTTAGGTATTTGAACCGACAAGTTTAGTCATCGTGGAATTATGAATTAAAAGAATTAATTTTTGCAATAGTAACATCATAAAGATTTAACGTGGAAACTCCCAAATCTAGGGAAAAACCACGGGAATCAGAGTGAAGATATACTATGTAGAAACTTGTTACCTTGTCATTAGCAGCACTCACTAAATTACACCTCACCCATACCATATAAAATAGGGAGATTGAGCTCATTTGCTCTTGCCGTGGGATGCTAAAGACCTTGGCAATTGCTGATTCTGTAACAGCTTGTTCTGTTACTAGGCCTTGACTCGTGAACTCCTCTCCCCTCACTACTGTCTTTGGTTATGCCTCTAGGATGTTTCCAGAGGGAGAGTTTTCACTGCCAACTCTTCTCGGTCGCTACGCTGGCCAGCTAACATAGCTTTGAAAAGCAGTTAAAAAGGATTTTTACGAGTTTTGGATGAGCTTTGATGAATAAAAGAAGAATTAGTAGACATTCTCATAGGTGAAGCAAATCAAAACCGATTTTCAGACAAAGCAGATAAAAAAAAAAGAAAACGAGAGTGGTTGTGAAAGCTCCGGAGATTGTATGGGAAATTGGAAACGTCGAAGTATATGTAGGCAGAATCAGGTTCAAAAGCAGACGTGAAATCAAGTTTTTCACGTGAAAAACTTGATCTCACATCACATAAGCCAGTATGATGCACTAACTTCACGTCTCCTAGTTAATGCCTTGCATGGCATATGGCCAAGAGGCCATCAACCGTCTAGCTTTAATTCTATTTTGATAAATGAGTGATGTTGGGATTTCAACTCCAATTAGTCTTACTCTGGCTTTGATACCATATTAAATTGTTGTCTAAAAATTAAAGTTCGTTCAGACACTAGTACTTTCGCATATATAGTCCAACATTAATTGTTTTTAGTGATGCTGAGTTTGGAAACTACAATTCGTAGGAAGGGGTAATGCTGCAACATTAACGTGTAACGCACAGGCCGCGCCGGCAGCCGTGAATTTGGCACCGGGAACTCCGGTCAGATCTACAAATATACTTGTTGTTGGTGCTACGGGTACACTGGGGAGACAAATCGTGCGTAGGGCTTTGGATGAGGGATACGATGTTAGGTGCCTCGTTAGGCCTCGGCCTGCTCCTGCTGATTTTCTGCGTGATTGGGGCGCAACTGTGGTCAACGTAAGTTTGCTAGTTTCTCGGGCTTCATATTCGATGATTTTGCTTGTGGAATTTTTTGGTTATTATGTGTTGATTGTTGAAATTTTGAGCAGGGAGACTTAAGTAAACCTGAGACCATACCAGCAACGTTGGTTGGGATCCATACGATTATTGATTGTGCCACCGGACGGCCAGAAGAGCCGATAAAAACTGTGAGGATACTTGTCGTTTAAATGTATGGTGTTCTTGTGTAATCTATTGCTGAATAGGACTGGTGTATGATGGTTTGCTAGGTTTATTGTCACAAGTTTTGTATATGTTTTTAAGTAATCCCTGAGTTTAGTTTACGATCGCACTTTAGGTAGATTGGGAAGGAAAAGTTGCACTGATACAATGTGCAAAGGCTATGGGCATTCAGAAGTACATCTTCTTTTCCATTCACAACTGTGACAAGCATCCTGAAGTACCACTCATGGAGATCAAGTACTGCACCGAGAAGTTTCTTCGGGATTCGGGCCTGAACCACATCACTATTCGTCTTTGTGGTTTCATGCAGGTGAGATCTTTTTATACATTTAGTTTCCTTGATTTTTCGTGTTCTGCGTGATTTATTCTTCACTTTGGAGTCTTTGCAAGTGTAACATGGTGAGGGTTATACAGTTGTTAGATACAATACCTTGATTAAATGAACTAAAATAAAAAGTCTGAATGTACATAGATGTAAATTAAAATTTAGGGATTTTAAGTTTCTTTGCTATATTATTCAACCCCATGAACGTTGACTGATCAGAATCAAAAGTAGAGCAGTATTAGTGAATAAATTCCTTATGAGATGATTAACTTAACACTTGTAATCCACAAACTTTCCAGTCCTAAAGAGAGGAGTATATATGTTACTCTTAATTCCTTACGTAGTATCTTTCTGATGCTGGCATTCAAACTAATATGTGAAGCAATATGGTAACATCAGAATGCGATTTGCTTATGATATGAGTTGTGAATCTCAATCTGTTAGGGACTCATTGGACAATATGCAGTACCAATATTGGAGGAGAAATCTGTTTGGGGTACTGATGCTCCTACAAGAGTAGCCTACATGGATACCCAGGTAAGCATTGTAGCTTAATCCCAGCTTACCTTTCAACAAATAATTCGGATTCATAAACTGCCCATCTTAAACAGGATATTGCTCGACTCACATTTATTGCTCTACGCAATGAGAGTATCAATGGAAAGCTTCTTACTTTTGCTGGACCTCGTGCTTGGACAACTCAGGAGGTAAATACGGCTTCAGAATGCACAACCTCTCTGCTCAACCCCCCCCCCCCCTTCTGCAAGTTGTATATTGCTCGTTCACATATTTTTAATTCGGTCAAACTATATGTATGTGTATTCTCTTTCAATTGGGAATCTGTATCATGTTATCTTCACATTTTATTCTTTTCGTTTCTAACGGATATTGCTTGGTAGGCTCCTGAATGTTATCCTAATTCTGAATATTCAATTCCTGTTTCAGCTTTCCTAGTTTAACAGTTTATGCACGACAATAGTCATTGCCTTTTTCAACTTTTCTTTCAACTAGGCTTGCGCATTCTTAATTAATGGTTGTTAATATCTCGATTTAGGTTATAACCCTGTGTGAGAGGCTTGCTGGTCAAGATGCAAATGTTACCACTGTTCCTGTCTCCGTTTTGAGATTTACACGTCAACTTACTCGCTTATTCGAGTGGACCAGTGATGTTGCTGATAGATTGGCATTTTCAGAGGTAAATGATCTTTCTTCCTTGTCCTTTTGCATACGAATACTATGATTTCCCTAGGATTGAAAACTTTAAATCACATATTCCGAGACATTTCTTCATCACTTGACAGTAACACTTATCTAATGTGATGTTACTTAGACTATATTCAACCCTAACCTAATTCTTGGTTAACGAATTATCTTGCGATAGAATTTTTCGAGACTTGAGTGATGCTTGAAGTCCTATTTTTGCTGATAATACTTAATGTAATGCCTGTTTGAGGATATTAACTCATTTGTTGTGTACTTCCTTTTTGTGGACTTACGTAGGTTCTCTCGAGTGATATCGTTTTCTCTGTCCCGATGACTGAGACATACAGTCTTCTGGGAGTGGACGCCAAAGACGTTAGTTCTCTAGAGAAATACTTGCAGGATTACTTCACAAACATTTTGAAGAAGTTAAAGGACCTCAAAGCACAGTCCAAGCAAACTGACATCTACTTTTGACGCTGCAAAATTATCTTTCTTTGTAAGTTGTTGTATATGTAATGATTTAACTATCCTCATGTTTTTGCATTCACTTGAAAATATACGGTATGATAATTAATTGAGCAAATAGACAGTTTGGAGCAATGTTGGCTTATTCCAAAAGCATTATAGGCAACTCTACTGCATGTTGTATTTGGTGTTTTGTGGAGCGCTAGTTGAGTTCATTGGAGTGCCCCATGTAGATATCATTTACCAGCAACATTTATATATATATATATATATATATATATATATATATATATATAGTACACTTACATTTAAAACCGATGATGTTTGGTCTAATAATAAAAACACTGCATCATGTTTGAATAATTGTGTAGATACCCTTAGGAACTCAAATCCAACTATAAAATGACTCTCATGAGACTTGGATATTATAGACAACTCCTTGATTATAGATGTAAGTTTATAAGTCTTTTATTTTCACGTTCTTAAAGCTGCTAAGAATGTCTATGTAGCTGTATAAACTTGGGAGAATTCTATAATAACGCATAGTCTTAAGGGGTGTCTTATGTAATTGTCCCTATGTGGAATATATTGTAATACTGCCTTAATTCTATGATGAACTTTGGTTTCGTAATGTATGTGACATGTAGTGGGACCTATGGATAAATGATTAATGTTGACAAATCGTAAAAGGTTGGACTAAGACAATGGCGAACGCCGCCTGTAAAAGAAGAGCCTGCTAGCAATCGGGTCGAGAATGGGAACATCCAAACGTGGGGATTATTTTATGAAGTAGTTGTTTACAAGTAGTATAACTCGTTATTGAATTGCTTAGTGCATCTCGTTGTCATGCATTGGCTAATAAATTACTTTTCTTTCTTACGCGGATATTACACTTGATGTGGGGTATCTTCATCTTTCAGTTTATACTTCACTTGTTAATACTCCACGTCATACCAAATAAGGTCTCTTAAAAGCAGTGTTTTCAGAACCGGACCGGACACTGAACCGGTGACGTTACCGGTTCAAGGTTCAACCGGTTTAACCGGTTTAACCGCTGGTTCGAACCGGTAAACAATGTATTTTAGTATTTTTAAATATTTTCAAAGTAACTATATTTTCTTAAATCTACTCAATATGTTTAATTTCAACCAATTATATCAAATCATAACATGTTCAACTTTAAACTATAATATCAAAATATAAGTCATAAGTAACAAACCTAAATTCCTAACATTAATCAAAGATATAAATTTCTTGTAATATACACAACAAGGATATGTATATATATACATATTACCTTTTATACTTATACACGAACAAATGAGAAATCAGTTGTATTTATATGTAAATAAAAATAAACAAATACATATAAAAACCCCAAACTCAACCGGCATGAATACATTAAAAAAGGTAAAAAGTTAAACATATACACTTTAAATTTAAATAACCACGAAAAGTATAAACAAAATTCACATAGAAAATGCAAAAATAACAACTCGATAATCATTTTCATTAATTAATTTACAATAAAAATAAAAAGGTAGGATATACATACTTACTCGAAGTAGTACACATTATTTAGCGCTTTCTTTTAAATTTTTTAATATGCAACATTATAATAGGCTATTTAATTGCCATGTAACACTAGCTAGTCTTCAATGCATATAAATGGAACGGTTTTATATGTAATAATTATTCATTTATGCAGCTGCCATTCATTGCTTTTATTGACTGTGCAGCTCCTTTTACATTTCCAATACAACTCCACTATCTCTTCTTCTTTTTCATGGAGCACGCAACAGTTTTTATTTCTTAAACCTCATTCCTCCCCTTTCATATTTCATTTTTTCTGTCTTTTGGCTATGCACAGTTGCCTTCAACTGAAATCTTCTGCCCCAAAGGTGTGTTTTTTCCTATTTTGGTTGTTGTGTGCAATTGGGGTGTTTTGTTACGGCTGAAAACTTTTTGGGGCGGAAGGTAATTTTTTTTCTTTCGACCGGGTCAATCACCGATCCGGGTCACCGGTTGAACCCGGTTGAACCGGTGAAATCGCCGGTCGCGCCCAGTTGATGAAAAAAACGGTTTTTCAGTGTTTCCGGACCGGCTTGGCCACCGGGTCGCGGTCCGGCCGGCCGGACCGGCCGGGCCGGTCCGGTTTTAATAACCCTGCTTAAAAGTTTTGCATTAGCTATGTTTGCAATAACCTGAACTCAAATGGAAAGTTGAAAAATCATCATATAAAAATTCAGAAATTGCAATATAAAGAAATAAGGGAGGTTTGTGATGAGGGGTAAGAAATAATCTGAATAAACAAACTATGGATCACGTGAGACTAAGAAGAGGATCATCTGGGCGTAGACCCTTTTGATACTAAGTCAACATAATGAAAAAATTAAGATTTGTACACATTGAAAAGATCAAACAACTCAAAATGGCATTGGGTCACACGATTCCACTCTGGAATCTGGATATTTGTGCATCCTGTGGGCATTTATAGGTGACTAGGTTCAAAATTCTTGAAGATGATCCAAAACTCATTATAATTACGTTATACACGTCACAACGTCATGGAGGACTGGTCAAAGTCTTAGGCACGATTTATGGATGACCATGCCAATCAGCTAAGTCAAAGTGTGATGCAATTGCAGGTAGATGATCACGAGAAGACGAATTTTGTCTTAGCTATTACAGCATGCTCTCACAAAATACGTGGGACCCGCGTGGGCCCCACACGTGTGGGTCCCACATGTTTGTGAGTGCAGGCTGTGTTACAGCCTGCTGTAGCATAGACTGACTCTGAGGACACGATTGAATGATCGATTCGATCCTACCCTTAGGACTGGCCAATCATTCAATTTGGCATGCTTCCTCATAGTTGCTCTTCTACTCTATGAGTGGATCCACTAATGTTTTCTCACGTTTTACGCTCAAATATGGCGCATCGATATTTACCCTATTACTTTTTGAGTTTCATGAAAATTCTCTACCCTAAATCATTGAAGGTATAACATCGTTGTTAGTAATTGTTCGTAATAGCAACTTAACTTTTCAAAATCTTTAACGGTCATTTTATCGTAAATATCAGTACTTTGTTATTAGCTCACTATAGTCCATCCACGTTATTATTCTCTTGCGGCCCCTCGTGCGGTAAGTAAACAGAATGTGCAACCGAGCAAAGTAAAAACGATTCGAAAGTTAATTTTTTTTTTTTTTTGGGGGGGGGGGGGGGGGGGGGGAGTGGGGTATAAATAGCAATGCAGAGGCTCTGAATTTAAAAGTTTACTAAACTATTTTGCTCATTACCCGTTTCATTTGTCTAATAAGGCTTCATGAATTAAATAATGGGCCCTTTCATAAACATAGTTCAACAAACGTGTCTTAAATCAGCCCAAAGTTTATGGGCTAGGCCTCCCTCCCAAAACTCCGGCAATTAATTGGAGACTCTCCCAATTATATAGTGGCGGCAGAACCGAACATATGTCCCCCCCCCCAAAAAAAGAACAAACATATGAGATCTATCAATTTAAAAATGTATTTTACATGTAAGGAAAATTTTGTAATTTAATCATCGGTAATGCTTATCTTACAGCCGGCTGTAAGATTTAAACTTACAGCCGGTTGTAGATATTTAAAGTGGGTTTCATAATTAAGCAAGAAAAGATCCTCTTGTATCCATTTATATCTTTTTTACAGATTTAATTAGTAAAAAAACGTCTGAAATTTATTAATTGGCTGTTCAAAACTTCAAATTAGTACATATGCAAGCCATTTTACATTTTGACAAAAGAATAAAAGCTAATATCCATTTAGTATTATTATATTTTACATTTCTCAGTAGTAAAAAATAATTTCATTGTAATTGGATAAAATAGCTAATCCACAAGGACCCCAACTCTAGATTCAATAAAAATGCATCAATAAATCGAGAATGACTTATTACTACTTTTCTTCATACGTAGGTACTGTACTGTATGGACTAGAGGAAAATAAGAGTTGGTATTGTACTTAATAATGTCTTTAATTCATTTATCTTTTATTAAAAAGGGTTACAAAAAAGGTAGAAAGAGAAATAAATTGCAAACAATATAAATTAGGTTGTAAAAGCCCCAAATTTATGATTAGCCACTTGAATACTTCATGAATTTTAACTACTAATTGATCACGGTTTAAACTAATGTTTTGAACATATTACTAAGTATATTATTAATTTTGTCATGTAAGCTTTATAATTGAAATGTACAAGAAAATATCAATTAAACATTCACAAGATACTAAGATACTTGGGTAAATTATGAACTTTATCATATAATAGTGAAGGAGAGGTCTAGCAATATCAGGTTAATTAATTATGAAGAGCAAATGCGAAACAGGAAGGACCGGTTGCCTATTTCTTAAAGTTTTGTCTCTTGCCTTAAAAAATGACTGTAAGCACACAGTCCGTCAGATAACCATTTTCCTTTAATCATCGATAAGGTTATAATGTCATTATGAAATGACCAGAGATTAGTTCAATATAAATAGTAATTAGATGAGCCGGGGAACCATTGCTAAAAAGTAAAAACGGTATTATGTAAAGTAATTACTTGTCTATAATCTTATGGGGAAAAAAAATGAAAAGCGGCGCGCAATAAAATTAAATAAAATAAAATAAAAAGAAACGTGGCTTTAGCAAATCAACTATGATCCCAACTAACAATGACAACCTAACGGGCACTTTTCTAGTGCTTTAAGTAATGGAGAATGATGTTATATGATTCAGTACAACAACTAATCGGAATGATGTGATTAACTGATATATGATATTGTTATTTTTACAGCTAATTAACTCGTGCGAACATTTTATATTATTCATTGCCCGAGTAGATATAATCTATTTGTTGTGTTACCAAAACTTGCTAACTTCGGAACATCCTTGTCTAATTATTTCGAATTAGTTAAAAATGTAAAATTCTTCCCCTTATTCTGAATTCGAACTCATAATTTAATTATATGTGTTCTACGTCTTGTTTGCATGTGACACTACTTATGGATTTATCCTTACGTACCCTAAAAATAATGACTGCAGATTCTCACAATACGAGAAAATTATGTTTTTAAATACATAGCAACGTATTGAAAACTTTATAAAGAAAAGGCAAAGTTTGATTGAGCTTCTATTGACTAAACTATTATAGATGCTTCGCCTTGGCCGAATTTTCAACACAATTTCTAGAGCAAATTTCGTGTAATACATTTCAACCATTTTCTTGTTATTTTTTGTTAGAAAAAGGTGCCGAATTAACAACTGTAATCTAGGTAGGTCGTTGGAGAAAAGACACATATAATGTGGAAATTGCAAACAATATAAAGGCTGTGGCTCAAATCCAATCTAAAGAGCCAAAAGAATTTAATATTTTCAACTCACTGCAAATCTTTCATCATCTGCCTCAACTTATTTAGATACGAACTTGCTATTTCTAACTAATCGACATTCTTTCTTACCTTCCCCATCACCGGTTATTAATAAAATAAATTAATATTTGGAAGTTGACAAAAAATAGCATTAGATGAAACCTTTTTGACTTCTGGTCAAAGTATTATATGTGAGAAAAAATCAATATTGGTCCTTTATTGTGGCAGCTGCTCGCTTTTAGTCCTTTATTGTGGCACCTCTTGCTTTTAGCCCTTTATTCTGTCATTTTGTACAATTTTAGTCCTCTTTGCCGGAAAATTGAATTTCAGTCGGAAGTTGCACACGTGACTTGCACATGCAACCTGCACACGCGCGAGTGACACGTGTGTTGGGCGCCCAAATTAAAAATAAAAACCAAAACAATAAGAAAGTTTTTAAAAACGTCATTGCCGAGGAAACGTTTTTGAGCTGAGAAACATTTCTCACCCAAACAGACTAATAAAGTTTAGAAAAAGAAAAAAAAAACAGGGGTTTAGAAGAGAGAAACAGAGTGTGCAATTTCTTTCCCATTTCGATTGCTCATCTCCTAATTGCATGTTACATTTTATGCTTTTGACTTCGAAGACTATATGTGTTAGGTTTTGGATATTACTATCAATAGGATGTGGGTATTAGATCTTGGATGTTATTGTACGACGATTGGGGATGTTAGATTTTGGGTATTATGCACCGGATGTTATGTTTTAGGTGTTGGATTTTCAATGTTTTATGAATAGTTTTGGATGATATCTTTTAATATTCAAATAGATTCTGATGGTATTAAACTATTCTTATTGAAAACTAAATTTATAAACGTTTCAGGTTAATATACATAAGGAAAAAATCTGTTTGCAAAACACCCACGTTTCTTTGTTTTGAATCTTTATGTTTGGTTAGCGTTGTCAATGGGAATACCTGAAAATGTTTTATGTCAGTAACAGTATTATTAAGACTTTCGGGGATTAAAATGAGAATTTTATAAAACTTTTGGGAGTGAAATTGATATTTTTTTTAAATTTTAAAGACAAAGTAGGAATTTAGGGATTAAACTGAGTATCCATCAATACTTTTGAGGTGAAATTGTCATTTACAATAAATCCAAACACAAAAATAGCTGCCGGATTTTTGTTTTTTAACTTTTTTTTTTTTTAAATTTGGTACCAAAAGTATTTTAAATTTTTTTTTAAGATTTGGCGCCAAACACACGTTTCTCTAGCACGTGTGTGGATTGCATGTGCAAGTCACATGGGCAACTTCCGGCTGAAATTCGATTTTCCGGCAAAAAGGACTGAAATCGTACAGAATGACACAATAAAGGACTAAAAGCAAGAGGTGCCACAATAAAGGACTAAAAGTGAGCAGCTGCCACAATAAAGGACCAATATTGATTTTTTCTCTATTATATGTCGTCTTCTATAAGAACATCTCACTTCGTAGAAGAATTAACGTTGGATGAAGACACTACTTATAATTATATTTTGAATTGTCTCTTAACTAATCCTGATTTAATACCAATTCATAAATCAAAATTAAATAGTTTTAAATTATTTACATGAGATTTAATCTTCAATTTTTATTCTCAAATTATTTTTCTGTTCGTTTAATTTACTCTATTTGAAAAACGATGATGTAATTGTTATCTTGTTTGTTGCTGGCTAGTGTTATCAGATCATATGTAACGTTTTTTTATAAAATATGAAGTGGTATTATTATACGATCATATATTAGTTGTTTTTTTGTGGTTGATATTATTTTTGAAAATTTGTATACATATTCAATTTTTTACCGTTGAGTTGTTTAACCAATATACAGAAACCCTCCAATTAATTAAAGAGCAAGATTCTCAAAACCAAAACGTTGTGAAGATTTCCGTGAGATAATGGACAAAAGCACACAAGTCATGTCATTTTCTTTTTACTGTCTTATCCTCCAAGTGTTATTCGGTTTTTGGAATAATCGTGATGGAAATATGTCGTGGATTTCATAAATGTCCTGCAAATGCAATTTTGTCCTCATTTGCAGAAAATCTAGAGGGCGATTTATTGTTGTAGGGTACAAAGAACCAACAACATGTTACTACGTATGCTATTATCATTATTATTAATATTATTATGAGTAAATAGAAAATGGAAGCTAAGAAAAAGTTTTTATGGTCCAACCAACCAACAAGAGGGCCGAAAATTTTGGGAGCTCCATTGAATTTGACAGGTGTAGGGGCCCTGGAAAGAAACAGAAAGAAAAAGCACTAAAGGATACATTAATTCATTTTTATCATCAGTACTATATATTTTTAATGAAATGCAATTAATGTTTTAAGTACTGTAACGTAATTTTTTGAAGAGTTTTGGAGGTGAAGAGGTAAGGTAGTATAATTTTGCCATGAAGGCCTTGCAGTTTCATAACATTAATATAGATCAATGGTCACATAAAAACACGCATAGAAATTTTTATTTAATTTACATATACATACATATATTTGTATATATAGTGCCATTAAATTGGAAAATCGTAATGCAGATATCATTACTGTTATATTAAGCAATTCCTAGGACCTCAACCGATAATAATGCATTGTCATAATGGATGTTGTTACCTCAAATAATGTATGTGGAACATGTTTGTTTTAATTCGCTAGGTTTATGACAGATCATGTGACCAAAATTATTTGTGTACTAAAACTTATATTTCACAATCTTTCATGCATTTAACATTATGGTTTTTAGTTAGTTAAACCATAAAAATTGTAAATGACGTTGCTAAACCATAAAAGAAAGATGAACAAACACAAGAGAAAAACTCCCGCAAAAAACTCTTTTCAGCCAAAAACCTAAACTGTCTAGAAGGGTTTTTCACACAACAAATACTAATATATGAAGAAACATAAAATACTAAAATAGAATGTTCTAATCTCGAGGGTCACTCTCCATAATGAAATATAATTGTGAATTTTGTTGAAAGAGATATTACGAAAATAAAAGTTATCCAAAGTAGCAAAAAATGCTCACACGAGGGCATAAACAATTGAATTTGACCTAATCAATTGAACATCCATCGTGTTAAAGTGACGAGTTTTGTCTATTCGCTTGCTTCAGACTAAATTCAACTAATAATTCGTTAAAAACAGATTGACCAAAAATCATCACTTTGACTTACAACGTCCCTCTTTCCACATCTCAAAAACTCTAACCCAACGTCCCTCTTTCCACATCTCCAAAACTCTAACCCTTCTACAAGTAGAGTCTACATATAAAGTTAGTTTAGGAAAAAATCACACTATATATTCACATGGAATGCATATGTAGTTGGCCTTCAGACAACAGCAAAAGCCGGGAACTGTGAGTGAGTACTACGTGTCTCCTCTTTTCCTTTAAAATTCTGTTGGCACTCAACTCGGACAGGACAGTCACAAGAAACAATAAGTATAAATATACATAAGCTTTGAATCCGTACAAGGTCTTTGGGCACTTGGTACACTTATATTATGACATTATTTACTAAATTCACATGCAGTACTTGTACAAAATTATGCCGGTCATAAACTATACACTACTTAGTACTAATTGCATCTTGAAATTTGAAATTTTATGAAAAATGCCAAATAAACACTTACCGCGACACATGCGTTAGTTGTAATGTGTTCCTATATCATGCCATGAGGGATTCGTTCCGTACGGGAAAAAGATCTAAAACCATGAAATCTTAGGGTTAAAACTTAAAAGTCAAAGATTTTACCTTCTTTTTTTTTTCATAATCCAATTTATATTCTCTAGGTCTTGATCTTGAGATTTGATTAGTTAAACACTTTCTCGAGTTTAGGCAAATACTACAGAAACACCCATAAGACATGATAACACAACTCTGCAAATATGAGGGTAGAACTGAGAAATCACTATTTTCGAGTAATGTATATTCTTGGTTAAGCTCATCTCCATAAATCGTATCTTGTAAGTGATGAAAGTGAACCTAATTTGATAGTATAACATTGTGCATGTATTTATAGGGCGGGGGCCTCGTCGTACATGGTACCAGGCGTTCACTAAGTAGTGTTCTCCATTAAAGACTTATTTACGCATTAGATGTGTTGCTAATTTGTGTGCGGGGTACTCATTGACTTGAGAATATTGACGTTTTCAATTGTGAAGGATCCCATGATAGTTACCTTGATACTAAATCCTCTTTGTACATATGGGCGAATAGAGGATCATGGTAAGGTAACATCTTATTAGGTGCTCTTAAATGTTCGGTATGGATCAATAGTTGTTACACTGAACCATTACGCCCTTGTGACTTAAAGAGTTGTATGTTATGCACTATCAAGAGTAGATGAAATACGTAAATTTTGTGCAAAATTTTAGAAAAATTACTATAATTATTGAAACGTTAATATATTTATTAAACAATTAATTATCTCATTGAACAATCACTAGTGGGTTCGGGTAAAAAAAAAAAGAGCTACTTCTGATCTCTATTTGTGTGTGCCATGCATTCGGTTGAGGCCCCATCTATATATGCATATGACAGTGCACTAGCATGGGAGCCACTGACCCTTTACATCTGATCCTTACAAACTGCAGGCCACTCACGTAATTTAAACATAGCGCAGTTATAATAAAAATAATAATTCAAAATTTTGTAATACTTACTGTGCATTAAGTCTTTTATTGATCAACTTTCCCATATTCCTATAAGAGCATCATGATAAAATTTCTCACTATCTGACTGGTGAAGTGGGTCAATGCTAGATACTTAAAGAAGATCCCTCAATCAGAAAATCCTGCTCAAAAGTTTCACCACACCTTTTTTGAATTAAAGACTGGTAAAGCTGTAGTCTTTTCTTGTACAATCTCATTCGCCCCTTTACATTTAACATCTTTTACTAATGTTGACTAGGAAAAAAATTTACTATGTTATAGAGAGTTACAACTTTTTTTCTAGTTTCGTTCCAACTGTGTATTAGCACAAAGTTAAAATACGTATGACCAATTTTTATGCACTGCTTTATTATGCAGTTATTGCATAAAATAATTTCTCTTTGACTAGAGCACATGCTTATTATAGTGTGACAAAAGTAGGTGCAATGTAATTTAACTTGGGTAATTGTGAAGTTTTAGATTATTAATAAATAGTAATGAAACTATAAGATAATCGGCTTATTATTTGTGTAAATTGCTTGAGCTATTAATTAATCTATCCAATACCTAAACTAATTGTAAATAATATACAATATATATGACTATATTATAAGAGATATTGATTGAGAAATGTAATCTGCAACTAAAGAATGATATATAACAATAATAATAATAACGGCTTTAGAAAATTTTATTAGTACAGTCATAAGAGTAAAGGCCTGATCAATCAGAGAAGAATTCTATGAAATCGAAGATCTTATAAAATGCCAAGATTGACGACATTATGATAACGAAAGTTGCATGAATATTCAACTGCAGTCTACTTTGAATCACTAAAGGCTACATAGGTAAGAATTTTATTCAATAATGTTACTTTCATTACTAGAATTTTTTACATAATTTTGTTTAGTGGTTTTAGTATCGGCATGTGATAGTGTACGTGTAAATTACTCCATGCACTTGGAGGCCAACCAAAGCCAAAAACCTTCTGAGAAATGTGTTATGTCAGCTCTGTTATTATCTAAATAAAAAAACATATAATTATGTAAGGTATGTTGGTCCAGCCACATACAAGTAGACAAATAAATTATTCACATTTCAAAAGCCTTTGATTTACAGCAATCACAATAATATTATATCCATGCATAATGGAGTGTCTTCATTTCCCACTCATATGCAAGACTATTGGGAATTTGAGTAATTTATATATTAAATACTAGCAGTATCATTCCTAATATATCGATCACTCCTAGAACCAATACGATTATAGTCTTATAGATAAAGCATTATTTTTCAAATTGTTTAGCATTTTTGTTAAATAAGGGAGAGTATCAGTTAGACTTCTGGGTTTAGGATAATAATATCAGCAAGACATGTTATGAGATTTCAATAGCAACAATTACCAACTGCATCCTCTCGATTAGTACAATTAATAGAAGCGTTAGCCGATCATGTGTAAGGCAAAGAAGCAAACTTCAGAGGTGGGCTACAATCCATCCACCTGCAACCACGATCGGTCATCAAATCGCGGTTCATGATCACGCAAGTTAGCTTCGATTTAATCAATAGACACAGTTGTTCAATCGTTTGATGGTGCCCCAAAGTTCGACTAACCCTCTCCAACATACGACACATGCATGTCACATGGTTATAATGAGTTTGGGATCATTTGTCGAGAATTCTGGAACTAATCACCTATTAGTACCCCATATCATAGACGAAAAATATGTACGTTACTTTTACTCTAGTTGTCTAGAGCTCAATTTGACTATTCTTAACCATCTTGACGTTGTTCGATCGTGAACAACCCAAAGTTCTTACTCTACTGACCTAGTTAGGATTCGTCAAAACAACTCTTGACTTAGTTTCATGCGCAATTTACGGACTATATACATATTATATAAAATAGCAAAATTGTTGCACGTTATTTATAAAACGTATTTCCAGTCTGACGTTAAGTATTTAACAAAAAGACAAATTATATGCCCCCATGCATAAACAACTTTAACATCTATCCTTCAAAAATAACTTAATGCACAAGGAGTCGTCAGTTGTCACAATCCATAACACTAAGATTTATTCATATACATGTTGCTCTAACTTTTCTCTAAAAAAGTTAAACCAGCACATTAAAGTGGGAGAAGACTAAGACATCAAACTCTTTATAATAAAGCCATATAAGATTGAAAGATAAATAAAGATGGCGATTTGTTCCTCGGCAGGAGCGGGGGCGGGACATGGATGGGCAATGGTGCAGATGCACAAAATAGGAAAGTGAAAGTGATCTCATAACTTATAAGGTCTATCTCTTTCTCTCTCATTCATAAGAAAATTAATAATCTTTTTTTTTCTCTCTCCTCAAATACACACTAACTAGTACTGTACATAAAAAATACTGCAGTGTTTGCTTTTTATACTCAAAAAGAATTTACAACTCACAATCAAATTGATTTTGGATCTCTAGGGGTACTTGAATCACATGGCTACACAGTCAATCAAGACAAGTTGGTGGACCCCATGAGATTTTGTACCTTAGCTACTAAATCTGTCTGTCATTCATCAAATAAATTCTCCTAGCCTCTTATTAGTCAAACCACATCTTTTAGCTTTCTAACGCGGTTGAGCTATATGTGCGACGGGATTATATATATATAAGGGTTATTTAATTTTTTTTTTTTTTAAGTAAATGAGGTCAATAGAAGTTGAATCATGGAGGTGATTTTGGAACTTAGGTTATTAATTAAAGTAAATAGGTAGAAAACAATATATAGAATGAAACTTATTAACCAAAAGATATGTGACGCATTTGATGAACAAGATATGCGTCCAACAAAAGCTCACTTGGGTCATTTTGTACGTGGAAGCAAACTTTAACAGGAATATCAATAACAATATTCAAGCTTACGAGATGAAAGAAAAATGAGAAAATTGTAGCTGGAAATTTCTAATAGTTAAAAACAAAAACATTATTATTTTGATAATGTATCACTCTTATAAAAAACATTACTATTATTAATTGTGTTATTGTGATTGTTTGGCTCTTAAAGACGTTACATTCAAAAGGTGGGTATTGTATAAATTATTGAATGTTTTATATACTTAAAAGGCAAAATGTAAAATGAAGACATTGACGCATATATGAGTGTAGTCACATTGGACAAAATGCAAGAAAAAGAGAATATACGTGCTTAAATCTACATGATCTGCATTATATGGAACTTGAGAAGCTACTTACGTTTTCCCTGGATATGCTGCCATTTGCATTAAAGCTTGCGAAAGGTTATCCCAAACTATCTACTTCAGGACACATTGGAATTGACTAGAACACGAAACAATACCTACAATTATATGTGTGCTTGACATTTCAATGTGTTTCAATATTCAAAAGTAGTTTCCCATAGTCGTTTTGTTTATTGTACAATTCCATAAGAATTTAAATCAAGATTTGTTTAGTATTTGAAATAACGAACTCGACCCGTCCTACGTTGTTTCCGTCTAACGCGATACTATGATAATAGATTGGCGATCACCCCTCTGTTTTTTGGATGTTTTGCAAAGTGCTCTTTAATGTTTTAAAAAGAATATTTTGCCCCTTAACGTTTGTAATTTGCCCCTGAGTTCTTGATCTACCGTTCATTTTTGCCTCGTGACTATATTTCCATCCATTAAATTTGTATCAGGGGCAAATCACACATTTTTATATATACAAACGTTACAGGGTAAATTTGAAACATTAGAGGGTACTTCGCAAAACACCCGAAACATTAAGGGCAAACATAATTGACCCTACCTTTAAAAAATTGGTCTCATACTAATGCCCCGAACCCTGATCACTCTAAATCCATGGACCAACTAATTAATTACGAGTCGTACTGTAATTATAAAACAGGGACTAATTAAGTATATTATACTTCAAACTAAACTTGAGAACCCCAACACGAAGTAAACTGTAAGTAAACATGAGTTGTTGCTCTTTGACTAGTGGGTACCAATTTAATATATCATAAGTTTTAATTCTTTAGTGCACGACGAATGGTTTTTATTCCTTTGTGGAAAATGGGGTGGGACAGTAAAGCGTGACATATCTGTAGCTGTCTATGTTATAGAATCGTCACATCTCTTTTTTTTCTTAATAAATGTGGTTGCATTGGGATCCGATCAGCATTCCAAATTTTCTAATTAAGCTAAGCTCATGTCAGCTATAGAATTCGGCCTGCATGTGACTATAAGTTTCAGTTAAATAGAATCTAATAAAATTGACAACTTTCTGAAATAACCTGAAGTAAAGCATCACAAAGAAATTAAATATGTAAACCGAGTAAATTCTGTCGATGAATATAAAATTGTTGTAACTTTTATAATGCTGAAAGTAATTAAAAAGATTCCAAGGAATTATACTGGTGTTTGCAGAGATGACCTAATAATCAATAATTTAATGTCATTTATATATTTCCCTGGCAATCCGTGTCTAATTATCTACTTTAAGTTTAACAACTCTTGAATTAATGTCTTAGGACTTTTAAACCTTCATTTTCCTAGGTAACTTCTTAATTCAACAAGCATGAGTTTAAGATGCTTCACCTTTGGCTGATCGCTTACAATTTCGAATCACCCTAAATACATGTGTACGTACGTATGAGGAAAACATATCGACCTTAATGTATGAATAATGATTCTGATTAGCTAAAAAAGAAGCAAAATAATTTCAACAAACACCACTATTGCAAGGATTTAACTAAATCAATCATCTCAAATTATACAATTTGCTTGTACGTTACCACTATTGCATGTGTGCCGTATATAACCCTTGTAAAACAAAAAATAGTATTTACCTTAATTTTTTTAACTATCTATAATTATATATGTTAATTTTCACTACAAATTATATACATATATTATAGATTTAACAATGTAACACAATATTATAAAACCATTCACGCAACTTGATTAACATGTCCTAATGCAAAAACACTCACGTGTACTGAAACAAGCAAACATATCCTCCAAAAGTAGCTGTTAATGCAAGCTAACTTCATACACATTGTTCCATGTGACTTTTTGTTGACAAAGGTCAAGAAAAATCCAACCAACCCATGTCGCATATGCGAAATTATTAGCGATTTATAATGTTACTAAAGTCGGCTTCTTATTTTCAACGAATGTCTAATTGTTTGGCGTAAAACGCGCCAAATGCTGTCTTTTCATCAAACTTGCATGAATGTTAAGAAACCACACATCAGACATATTATTCTTTTCCTACATTAATAGTTAATAAAATCGAGCAAAAGTGCAATACATACATATGACTACCTAAGAAAAGAGAATATTTTTCAAATCATCGTTACTAAATAATTGAAGCTTTGACCCCCAATTCATCTAATAATTCATCGGATTTAGGTAAGGGTACAACCACAACTAAATTTGTATATCCAATTAATTAGAGTATGCCATGTAAAGCAAATAAAAATTGCTCCGAGTCAAGCACATAAAACTCTTGTCTCTCGTTCTGGTTAACTAGAATGTTTTCGTTTAAACTTATTAGCTTCATGTTGTTTCTTATGACCTCCATCCATATTTTCATCATCTGTCCCCGTGCTCTATATCCATTTGTTCTAGAGCCTAACTCCATAGTTTCAACGCGTTGCGTCTATGGGTTTTCACTTCACTTTTACATATATGATCAAATTTCTGTATGCAATTTTTTCGGGATGTTCTCGTCGTGGTTGTTACACTTAATTTGTTGCAAATATTTTAAGTTTTTATCTTATTTCTTGTTGTATTACCGTGTCACACTTAATTTGGAATATACTCTAGGCATATAAAATCTATCAAAATGAGATCTCTTTGAATCACGTAAATGTGGAATGAAGTTCATCTATATTATTAGTTGTGTTATGTGTAAAGCACATGATTTCAATGTACTTTTACCCCTAACTTAACCTTTTCCCACGTGCATCCTGGGTTTAGACTTTGAATATTCCAAACATAAGCATTTCCAGTGTAATTAAATATAATTAAGTTTTCTCAAAAGGGAGAGAGTCATGGCCCCAACAGGACAGGGAACTTTTAGTTCCAATTTATATATTATTATTTACTTTTCAAGAGTTTTGTATGATTAAATTAATTGGGAGCCTTTACTTAAAACAATAATGTGGAAATGATTCAACATAAAGTTTTATAATCAGTTACTAAAGGTTTTCAATATTGTTGAGTTATATTGTCAATATTTCGCCAATGGCAATATATAACCTTCATCAGTCAACCATATCTGATCACTTTATTTATTGATGGCAATAATGCAGTCAACAGATCAAGATTTTCAGTACTAATACTAGTCATGCAATGTAATAAGAATCAGCTTAAATTCTAATTAAAACATGATAACTAATTGTGCATCCCCAGTAGTTCTTTTTATGTATAGCCAGCATTGTGTACGTATGTTGTATATATGTATACTCCGAACTACATATATTAATTAGTTCTTTGTATGTGACAAACTCTGAACAATATATTCATTCTTTCTATGTTACAACTCAAATTTTCTTAATTATACGTATCTTTCAATCACAAATTAGTTTTTATTTTCTAATTGTATTTTGACATGCTAATCATAATATATATATATATATATATATATATACTGATTAAAAAGTTCTTGGTAAAAATTATTGCTTCCTCTAGTATATCAAAAAAAAAAAAAAAAACACTTTCAGTTCATTTCCGGTGTAGCGTTGAATTAAAAGGTCTGTATATTTCTGATAATAATATGTAAAAGAATTTATCCAAGATTTTAGTTAAAAGGACTTATTTCGAGATTATTGTGAAAGTGTTTAGTTTAATATTATTTCATACCATCAGTCTGCACTTTAGTAGCAGTTCTACGATCAAATGTCTGAATAACGAATCTAATACTAAAAGCACCACTATTTTGTTTTTACAGTTAAGAACTTAATAATAATTAATTGCAAAAGAATCGGGAAGGAATATGGTGATCACATGGCTTGCTCTCACAGCTTAAGCCGTTAAGAGACCCCACCTTCACTGGTTAATCCAGAATATTATTTTGGTTTATAGTAACCAATAGTTTTGAAATAGTAGTTTAGGTGAACCAATATATTATATAGTTAGAATTTTCCTCAGTCAACCTTAGAATAACTTATTCAAGAAGGTCTAAAACATAAAAATCTAAAATTAGTTAATAACTAACAAGTTGAGTTTATATAACAAAACTCCTTAAGTAGTAAGACTTGAAATTTCAGATGTTAATTAGTGATGTTCCTAGAAACTTCTCAAATGTTATTTTGAATTATTATAAAATAATTTCGAGAATATAATATGAGCAAATTAACCACCAACGTTACACGAATTGAAACTGAAGTTTGTTCTAATTACTTTGAGATAGTTTGTGTAAATGCATGAATTACATTTTTAATTCAGTATGTATTTTAGTTCGCTAAATATTATAAACTTGTTGTAACGTTTTTGAGATTTTCCCGACATGTTTATGAACGTTGTCAAAATTATTGTTCCATTTGAATTGAAAATACTTACATGTTTCGCTTTCATAAAGTCAAATAAAAAGATTTTGATTTTCTTTTTAAACTTTGATCAATGCATTTGTAAACGTCACCTAATATTTAAATATACATATTCATAAGTTGTTTACTAGATGATTTGCTTAACCGTGCCAAAATGCGTAGATCAACATAAATCTTTTTAAATTATACAGAAAAATATGTTTTTAATGCTATTATGTACTTAAAAGTCAATATTCCTTTTTTTAATACTCAGTTGTGGTTAAGAATTGGAGGGCTCATAATAAATAATAGTATTTGTATGATCGAGTTTACTATTTTTTCGATTTTTGAAACACTTTTTGAAAAGCGTTTCGTTCGTCCTACTTTAGACCTAAATTGACAACGTTGTACGCGACATTGAGCCGATTGTAGAAAAGTCGCTGAAAGTCTTCAGCCGTCAACTGTAATAATAATGCAAGCAAAACTCAACTGAAACACGATTTCCTTTTATATGTGGGCAAAGTTGCGGTCAACATTTGATAACTACTTTCATGACCATTTAAATTATTATTTATAAAGAACTTTATAGACAATTTACTTGGCTAAAATGCCCCGACTCCTATAATTCCCAGTGGGCTAATTGCAGGAACCCCCTAATTTATGAAGATATGAGATATGTCCCTTAACTTTTTTATTTTTTCACAATTTGCCCCCGAATGTCCAATCTAAGAAAAAAAAATGTGGAAAAGTGTTCAAATATGAATTGTCGATCAATGACTCAGTAAATGGCGCAAAAATCAATAAGTGAGAGGGCGTTACGCACATTTTTATAGGTTATGGTAAAGTGTACCAAATCCCATAGATTAAAGCTTTGCTGGCTCTCGGCCCTGCCCCATTTGACCTTCTAACTTCTAATTTTCATTTAGCAGTAGCTAGCAAGCCATGCATGTTCCATATGTACATTAAAACACATGAAATGACTTGACTCTTATCGAGTACCAACATTATTTAGAACCTATTAGATGCGCCACATGATGTATTTTGTAATTAAAAATAACATAAAATTACGAATACTATTCCGGATACTTGTTAGAGAATGTATCTGAGTCAAGCGCAATCGTCATAAATGATTGTTATGTTTTAAAATTTAATGGTACAAAATAGAATAAAAAGAAAGAATGAATTGCCTTGCGATATTTCTTTACTTTATATATTTCTTCTAATTTAAGTTAAGACACCTTTTCTCACTTTCCATTAATTTATTATCACATATTCTTTTTTATAGGTTCCTTAATTTGCATTATTTAGACGCAACACATGAGATTTATTTTTTATTTAAATTATTAAATGCCATGCTAATTCCATTACTTTGTTTATATAGTGAACCTGAATTTAGTTTTTCTTTTCTTTGTTTTTGTAATTTTTGGCTAATATAATCGTAAAAGTTTATATGAATGTCTATGTTGTGTGGTATCTTGAGATTTTTAAAAATATATTATTACCATGTCCATCTCATACGTTGTCTATATATGTTCAAGTATCACTATCAATGCAACATAACTAGCAAGAGAAAAAGAAGTGATACTGATATTGCCCTTAATCAAATAACACAAAACCACTAAAAATCATCATAATAATTAGTTCCTAAATGTTTTGGAAGTCTCAAATATATCTTGGGAGTTAGTTACATCGATTCGCCAATGATTTTCTCATCTGAGTTTTAATATTTTTAGTAAACTTATTTGAGAAGAAAATGAGTCTATATGCATTTGTAAAAGCTATAAAATAATTGTGAAATTGATTAAATTAAATTAATTTTTTTCATATATATTGCTAATCATTTATCAACACACCTCAAATTCTTTTTTTTATATATAATTAGCATTGCCCAATATATAGAGTTGAAACCTATGTTGTACCGCCACTTCAAAAAATTACTTTGTATAGTATTTGGTACTTTTGTACCAAAAACCCCGTTACTTCGATAGTTCTATGCTTTTTTATTTTTTTAATGTTGTACAAAACATTGTTTAGTCACAATTAGATGGAATTTGTATTTATATTTTACTAATGCATTATAGTTATGATCCATTATAAATTAAATTCTAAAACTTACAGATTAAATTGGTTGACCAGATGAACCTGGAAAAGATCATGAAAGCAAAGACATCTCCTCCTCTTTACCCTTTATATTAATGCATAATATACATCTTATAATTAAAAGAAGTAGTCATGTTCATGCCATATTATAATATGGTTTTAATAAAATTTTGGTCATCTCATTGTACACGTCTTGCCACACTTACATAGGTTAAAATGAAAAGATCTGCATTAGAAACATAGTCAGAAATAGCACATTTGAAAATCACAATCTTCCATTTTAAATGCTCTTAATTATGAAAGAAATGCTTTAACATCTCAACGATTATAAAATTAATTGTGCGCGTGAGAGTTTGTGATTTGACTACTAATTATGGTGATTGAGAATATGATGTATTAAGTTTTTATGATTAATGGTCCCTTTTTTCTTTCCACTTTTTATTACTTACCGTTCCACCCACCCTTATTAATTATTATTACCCGAATCAATTACATTCTCCATCATTCCTCTATTTTATTTTTTTTCCTATTCAATTATGCTCTATAGTTATTATTATGAAATTATTATTTTCTCGGATATTATTTTTGTCTTTGTTATGATGACCCGATTGACTAAATTGTACTATGATTTTTCACCCGTTTATGAGTTAGTGGGGTTGTCGGGTACCATTTTTCACCAAAAAGGAGATGATACACTTATGCATCGATTCAAGAAGATATGACTAGTCTAATAATAATTGTACTTGTCAATAATTGACGCTTTTAGCACATTTTATTTTATTCTTTTGAATAAAATCTGTTTCATTGTATTATAATATTTACTTCAACCAATATTATATGCATTATATAATGATTAATTACTTTATATTTTGATGCGGTGGACATTCGGCAACCAATGTTTTTAAAGCACATATTAGGTTAATCTCCAATTATACATAGTAGTTTGTAAATAACGTCACTCGAGCAAAACCACACTACGGTATACCATACTAATATGTGTATGTCCTCATAATTCGAGTGATATTGTCATGTCACGAAAGCAGATATAGTTTGTTACTTCTTTTTTTCTCTGTATTGGTTATGTTTTATTTTTCGTTCGAAAAAAACTAATCGGGCACCATCAAATCTCCTCGAAACAAAAGCTGAATCGATTGTTGGCTATAATATAATATAGGCAAGTGATACGATTATTACAAGAAATAGCTAGTTTGATATGCAAACACCTACAAAATATGGAATCAAATTGTCTACGTAAAAAGTTATACTTGATATTAAGAAAAAGAGTTTCACTCCTTTAACCGGCTAAATTACCATTGTGGACAACTCTTTATCACTAGACAAAGCACAATTCAAGTGGTATAAAATTTAATAAACATAACACTGCGAAACTTGTACTCGTACAATTAATTGTTAATTTTGGTAGCACTCAACTATTGATATCTTGATAAATTTGGTAACACTCATGGTTTTATGCTATGTGGTAATTATATATGTGCAAACTTATTTCAATTTGGGTAGACACAATATCTACAATCAATGATAAGGCTATAATTTTTTAGGTAGTGTACCATTCTCTATGTCTTGTTTAATTGCATGCATCAGGTCAAATACCAATAAAGTCTAATAAATAGTATCCTCAAAAGTAGAAGCCAAAAAGAAAAAAAAAGAGAGAGGAAAAATAAAAAGAGAAAAGGGAATAATAGAAAGAGTAAAGGAGAAGGCTAAAATTGGAAAACAAACATCCTGCCCCAATTCAAGTTGTCTGAATCGGGGCCGGCTACGCGTGAAAGTCCCAAATCAACCCTCCCACATTTTTTCGTATTTACGAAATAATATTAAATACCTATTTGTGTCATTCTTATTAGTAAATACCTCAACAAAATTGTAAAATTAGCAAATACTCATAATCATGGATTAAAGTTTCAAAATGTTTTTTTTTTTTATTAATAAAAGTACTTAAACATATCTATTTTTGATTCTATAGAAAATAAACATGAAGTATTGCAATAATTATTTTCATTATTTTTTCGAAATGTGTCGACTCAGAAACACTACGAAGAGTTTCTAATATTCAACTGAAGCATAAACTAGATACGAAACGTTGATCGTACTATGCGTAGAGAACCTATATGTACTTAAATTGATAGAGAAATACGATTTTCATTATTTGATGCATGAAGAGTTAATATAATTCGAGCTGGATTTTAGATACATATTTTTGTAAAAAAACATCTATAAATACTTTTAAACTCTATAGAACCAAAAATTAAGTAGTAATTATATTCAATACACGTTATATAAAACTTGTAACACATAATCATCGTTGCAATCAACTTCAAATACGAATTCGTTAATTCTCAAATTACATGGTAGGTATTTAGTACTAGTAGAAAGTAAAAACAGAACTGGGGTTATATCCTAAATAGGAAACACCACAGGGCTACGTTAAAAAAAAAGAAGGTAGTAAAAACATGTTTTCGTAATAGAGAATAAAAAAATAATAATAGTAAAATATATTAGCACTTACAACTAAACATAACACACCGACGTTAGCTCATCTCCTCACACTCACTCTTTCTCTCTCTCTCCTCCCTGCTACTACTCTACAACAAAAACTCCACTGTCAAAAAAACCCACACCAAAATTATTATTAACAACAATAAATCAAAATCAAAAAAAAGATTCCCCCAATTCTCCCTCACCCCTTTTTTCCCCTAACCCTAATAAACAATTTTCCCCTAAAATCTCCACACCATGCCTTAAAACTCACTCAAATTCACTCTTATCATCTTCAATTTCAGCTCAATTTGAGTATTTTCCGATGGGCTGTGCAAGCTCGAAGCTCGATGATTTACCGGCGGTCGCCTTGTGCCGCGAGCGGTGCAGTTTCTTAGACGAGGCCGTGCGGCAGCGCTTCGCCTTCGCCGAGGCGCACGTGGCGTATCTCCACTCGCTCAAATCCGTCGGCGATTCGCTCGACCGGTTTTTTAACCAGGATCTCGACGGCGCCGGCGCCGGTTCTGGTAACGGAGGACACCAGTCGCCGGTTCTGAACCTGCCGGTTCAGAGGAAAGGAGACACTGG
This sequence comes from Misopates orontium, assembly GCA_946800315.1. Taxonomy (NCBI): domain Eukaryota; kingdom Viridiplantae; phylum Streptophyta; class Magnoliopsida; order Lamiales; family Plantaginaceae; genus Misopates; species Misopates orontium. The sequence continues at coordinate 2,669,122 of OX326948.1, read as the reverse complement.
ACCGGTCGAACCGGCGGAGCAGAAGAATCACGGCGGTCATATCCGGTCCGGTTCGGATTCCGGTTCTCATCTTCATTTTCACTCGGACGACGATGATTCGGACGGTTCTGGTTCGGAGTCTCTGCATCATGATCATGACCATGACCATGACGATGAGGATGATGATGACGTTAGTTCTCCGGTGAGGAATCCGTATGTTGGGGGTTATATGCCGAATTACGGTGATTTTGGTATGAATTTGCCTGGAGGAGGATTTGGAGGAGGAGGAGGAGGGGGTTTTATGAATGTTAATTATATGAAGAAGCAAACGACGCCGTCTGTGGTGTATACGCAGCGGCCTATGAGCTCGGAGACTATGTATATGGGTGAATCTTCTTCCGGTTCCAATAATTATGCGTACAATAACGGGAACACGAACCCTAATTATTCGAGTTTCTATAATTTTGGTGGTGGTGATGATAGTGGTTATGAGAATTATGGTGGTGGCGGTGGTGGAGGAGGAGGATTTTTCGGTGGTTCGGGGCAAGGTGGTGGTGGTGGAGGGGGGTTTTTCGGTGGTTCTGCGCCTCAACCACAGTATTTATCACAGACGAATGTGGCTTCAACTTCGAAAGCGCCTCCACCTCCGCCCGAGCCGCCTAGTAGCTCGCCGTGGGAGTTTTTGAACCCGTTTGAGAGCTTTGAGAAGTACTATCCGGCTTACACGCCAAGTCGGGATTCACGAGAGGTGAGGGAAGAAGAGGGGATACCGGATTTGGAGGATGAGGATGAGGATGATGAGGTTGTGAAAGAGGTTCATGGTGATCAGAAATTTGTGGATAGTGGGAGGAGTAGTTATTCGAAGCCTGGCGTGTCTGAAGAGGATGCTCGAGCGGCGAGTAAAGATGGTGAGGTGCATTACAGGGCGGAAAGGCGGAGTGTGGGAATGGAGAGTGGTGCTGTGGAGTATGAGGTGCATATGGTGGATAAGAAGGTTGTTAATGCTGAGGAGAGGTCGAAGGATCGGGGAAATGCAGCTGGATTTAAGCCAAGGACTGGGTTTAAAGCAGATTCGGAAGTTGTGAAGGAGATTCAAGTCCAATTTGATCGTGCTTCGGAGTCTGGGAGTGAGCTTGCTAAGTTTCTTGAAGTTGGGAAGGTTCCGTATAAACGAAAACATGGTCATCATGGTAAAGATTTGATCTTTTATTTGTTTTGTTTCAAGATAAGTTTTGAGTAATGTAATCTTGTTAAAGTTTTCTACTTTTTTGAAGGATTAAGTTGGAATAATAGTTAAATTTTTAGTTGAAAACACTGAGTCAGGATATGATTGAGCTTGATGAGATTTAAGATGATATCACCTTCTCTTGGATGTTAATTATTTTGGGTATTTATTTGGCAGTTTCTTCCAAGATATTGCATTTACCGGTGGCATCGTCCCAGCCTTCAACTTCGAACAGCTCTGATAATGCGGATCCAGCCTACTTAGATGCTGATCAAGATGTGGAGCTGAGGTCCAAAAATCTTTCTTCTACTTTACATAAGCTGTATCTCTGGGAGAAGAAATTGTATGAAGAAGTTAAGGTACATAGTTAGTTCCTTTCCACGTTCTTTTTCTTTCTTTCTGTTTTTCCCTCTGCCACAATATTCTCTCTGCTTTAAATCCCTTTGTACAAATTGTAATTGCTCCATGATGTGTGTATGGGTGTGTTTGATAAGTGGTCCCTGAATTGGCACATTTTTCCAAGAAGGCATTAAGGAATTCAATTTGATAGTTCCTTTACCCTACATTATGTCATTTACATTTAATTCTTATCCATATTTTTGGACAGTCCAGGGGGACTTTTAACCCTAGACGCAATACGTATTGATGCTTAGCAATATATCAAAAAAGGGTTTTGGAAAGTTTTTTGCACCATGTGTCAACTGCTTCATAAAAATTAGAATACTATTCAGAAGCTTATATTATTTATTACCAAATCCACAGTTCTTCCACTATTTTGTTGCATATGGGTACAATTATTACACATATCAGCTAGTTTATTGTATATCGGTGGAAATCTTGCATAGTCCTTCTTTGCATTCTTGCCCAAGTTAAGTTCTACTAATCACTTCTGATCATTTTCATGAAGTCGATGTATTAGGCAGATGATTTTACGACTGATAAATGTTTCCTTCTGAATTTTAGGTCGAGGAGAAAATGAGGGTACTCCATGAGCGGAAAGCTAGAAAATTGAAGCGTTTGGATGAAAAGGGTGCTGAGGCTCAAAAAATAGATGCAACCAGAACTCTGGTCAGAAGCCTGTCTACAAAAATTAGAATTGCGATTCAGGTAGTTGATAAGATCTCAGTGAAGATAAATAACTTGAGAGATGATGAATTGTGGCCACAGCTAAATGAGTTCATTCAAGGGTACGTCAGTCTTATCTACCTTACTCAGATATAAAACTTGACCATAGTTTACTGCTTGTCTTGGATATTTTCTTATCCTACTCATCTCTAGCTAAGATTTTTTTTTGTTTACATGATTTATTCATCTGCTTGCTGAGCTTGTATGACATCCTTCCGGTTGTTATAGATTTCCTTACTCGTGTGATAGAAATGTGACTAGAAGACATCCGCTTTTCCTTACTCGTGTGATAGAAATGTGACTAGAAGACATCCGCTATGTCAATTTCTGAAGCAATATCTCTGTTTTAGCTTGAAATTGGTCCATGTACCTCAGAGTAGATGGCGGAGGGTAGTAATGAGCATGATTAACATTTTTTTGTCAGCTCAGGATTGAAAAAAGATGCCCCCCAGAATTTTAAACTGAGAGGATTCTGTTTTCTTTATCATCATATAAGATATTTGTGTGAAGATCATGCATGTTCCAGTTTTAAATATTGTGATATTGGCCTGTAGTTTACTGGGACCTTTGGATAGATGATACATCATACTTGTATCTTAGAGCTCTCTTGCCCTCACACATGATCGAGCTATGCAGATAACACAGTTATTAGTTGGAAGGAAATAAAAAGGAACACATTGTCAGGCAACTTGTAAGAATGTTATGTGATGTGTTTTAAGCAGAGTCTGTGGTAGACTATACTTATCATATTGATTTTCTCCATGATATTGGGTTGCCTAATGCCCTAATTGGCTGTAAATGATTACACCGTGGAAAAGTACATAATTCATACTTGAAGATCACAAAGTCGCTGGCAACCTTAGATATTGCGAACCTCAAAGGAGAAGGGAGAGGACTTCTTTTATCTTCTTACTTCCAAAATTTTCTAGTTTTAAACCTCTTTCTTTTAACTTTGTAATTCACATATTTCTCTGTCACGATACCTTTGTTTGCTTCTAATATAGATACTGTTGTCACTCATACCCTTTGCACTGGTTGTAGTTGGGGTCTTCAGTTGTCTTTCTTACGTAGTCTCAACATTGAATAATCAGGGCATTTACGTCACCACGTGTGCACCTTTTTATATCTATCTTCCGAGATGCGCTATCGTGTTCGTTAGCACATTAATATTAGGATTATTCTCTGGCTTTCTGTAGAACTAGGATTAGTTCTTGTACAATGGAGTCTGATGTGCACTTTTTGTCATAGGTTAACGAGAATGTGGAAGTCCATGCTCGAGTGCCATCACAGTCAGTGTCAAGCAATCGGAGAGGCCAAACGCTTAGATGCCATTGCATTCCGTAATCACTTCAGTGATGCACATTTTGAAGCCACACGTCAGCTTGAACACGATCTTATCAACTGGACCCTAAGGTTCTCATACTGGGTCGGTGCACAAAAGGGTTATGTCCGAGCACTAAACAACTGGCTCATGAAATGTCTCCTATACGTTCCTGAAGAAACACCTGATGGGATAGTCCCTTTCTCTCCCGGAAGGATTGGTGCACCTCCAGTATTTGTAGTGTGTAACCAGTGGTGGCAATCATTGGAAAGAATTTCCGAGAAGGAAGTTGTTGATTCTATGCGGGAGTTGGCATCAAATGTCCTTCAACTATGGGACCGGGATAAGGCAGAAATGCGTCAAAGGATGTTGGCGAACAGGGATGAGAGAAAAATTAAGAGTTTGGACAAAGAAGACCAGAAGATACAAAAGGAAATTCAGGCATTAGACAAAAGGATGGTACTAAGTTCTGCTGATGCCAATGGTATGTCGTTAGGACATGCTGTGTATCAGAGCGAGACCACTAAAGGGGGAAGTCTTCAGGCAAGTCTGCAACATGTTCTTGAGGCAATGGAGAAGTTTACGAGTAACTCTTTGAAAGTCTACGAGGAATTGTTGCAACGAATTGAAGAGGACCAACTTGCCAGAGAGCATGACAAAGTTTCTTAGTCTTGACTATGTTGAGATGAAAATCGTATTATTTTTGTCTAGTACCAGATTGTTCATAGAATCTGGGATCTACTCCTGGCAAGAGATTACTGTGGTCGTGTCAAGAGTAATCTATTTGGGAGTCATTTGCCTTAATGTTTAGTCATGGCTCCATGGAAGATTTTGTCATGAAATGGGGAGAGGAAATAATTGCTCGTGCTGAGGCAATAAAGACGAGATCATAAAGAGTCAGATGCTAAGGAAAGATAAGTACATGCAGCCAAATGGATATAAATCTGGGACATCGGGAAGACGAATGAGAAAGTTGATGCACACGGCTATTTCCTATACTCCTATTGCATATACAATAATCTACTGCTGGAGAAAAGGATTGCTTGATCAGGAACGCCCAACTATAGATGGTATGGGCGTTTCCTAATTAAGTGATGTATTAGACCATTTTGCATCGGTTCTATCGAGCTACTCTGGAAGCTTATGGCCACATGAGACTTACTCTGAACTCTGATGTGTGATTTTCTGTAATAAAGCTAAGACGAGAAGTGGACACGAGAAGCCTTCGGTACGTGTATGTTGTATCATACCATTTTTGCTGTGCATCTCCAGGGCAAGATGACTTGTTTGCTGATACAAGTCGTTTAAGATTAGGTTATGTGTAAATGTAGTAATTTTATAGTTAGTGTGTTAAATTGTAACCGTGTAGAATTCTTTTGCTATCTATCTATTTATTCTTTGAGACTATGATGTACTTATAATTTAGTTGGAATGAGCCGAGTTCAATGTATTCTGTTCTTTGTTAAAAGTATGGAAAATAAAAATGATTTGAAATGGTTAGTTTCTATAAGCTTTGTCTATGGTGTGTCGAGATTTTTCCTGCATTAGCAAAAACTATTTTTTTAATGTCTAAAACACTTTATCTCTATCATTAATAAAGTTATTTAAGAAAATAAATGAATATTAAATTTGTAGAGATTCTGATATTGAGGCGGTGAATCGATTATGTGGGCCATTTGCAGTAGCTTTATAGCTAGCTCGTGAGTATGTTTGTGCAATTGTGCTGGCAAATGTTCTGGATTTTGGTTGCTTTTGGTCACGTTTCTTCCTTTGCCAGCGTTGAATATTAGTATGCACGAATTGACCCGTTTGTCACATTTTCGTGTGTCACGACATTCTGTCATTGACGCGATTGTTTATTAAATTTTATTGAAGAAGTAACACTCGCTTGTACTCAATGTTCAATAGGATTTTACTTGGTGACACGTTTGGCAAATGAATACGAGGACACGTAAATGTCAAATGAATACGAGGACACATAGTGATCATGTGCCACTTAGGATTAAGAGGATGCAACTGTCATGCGGTAAAAAAATGACCTTTATTTTGTTTGGACCAACCATTAATGGGCTCACAGATTGTTTCATTATTGATTGTTTTTTGAAAAAAGATTTCCCAGGGGGTTGATTATGTTTCGCATTTTGAGTCCGAGTACCCAATGACAACTTGTCTTGAACGACACGTGTCATCCGAAGGTATAACATTTCACTAACTGACGAAGACTTCGATTGCTCGATCGTCCTCAACCAATTCGATAGTTTCTTCAAGTCCGATTCTCATATTGAATTATGCCAGATTGAATTCATCGTTATATTGTTTGGTTTCCCGATTAATTGGATGAGTTGGAGCTTATTTTGTTTGGTTCCCTAGGTGGCAACTCTAGATTAGATCATTTATAAGCAAAATTTCTATCCCTATTATTAGCTAGGCTATTGTTTAGAGCTGATTTGTAAGATGACCACTTATGAATAATCAGAGGCCCATAAGACCGGATCGGACGGTTTCAACTTTCAGTTAGTCCAACCCTGTACTAGGATTTCAAAGAATTAACATTATACAAGAACCTCTAATATAAGTTCATAAGCATTTTCAAACATGCCCTATGTATATATTTAAAATATTTTAAGTAGTTAGGTGGGGTGGAACCAATGTTCATTAATCATCATGGTATGTTATTTTGGTTACTCATAATTTGTTAATATAAATAAGATGCTACTTCAAATTTATTTTAGGATTTTGAAAATTGAATTTGTGCATGATTTATATGCTCCAAAAAGAAAGGGTATTTGAAAATCTTGAATCAAGTGCATGTTTTTTAAGTTTTTGTGTTGTCAAATTTCTGCCTTATGACGAAGCATAATGATTGATAGTGGTACAAAAGCTAGTATAAAAGCCATATCTTTCGAACATATGCCTCCAATCAACTACCATTATTATATTCATTAATCACATTAGGTCTCAATGCGTGTCCATCTAAAGACAAAATCCTATTATTCTCACAATAATAATAGTAACATTCGACAACCTGTCCTAGCATGTATCAGGGATAAGCAATTGTCATAAACAAACAGATAATCGTATCATTTCTCATTTCACTAGACTACTATTAAAGTAGTGTATGGCTCGTGATAATTAGAACAAGCTGAGTTAAAACTAAATGAACGAGTCGAATTCGAGTAGGCATGTGAGTCGGTTCAGCAGGTGTGAGATATTTTTATAACAAATAAAAGATGGGTTCAAGTTAATTTGAAACTAATAGAGATGAGTTCGGTCAATATTGTTGTAATATGATACTTTCTAAGATAATGAACGTGATTCCAGTTAGAGTCGAATTCGAGTCGGCATGTGAGTCTGTTTGACACGTGTGTGATATTATGCTAAGAAATGAAATATCTTCTTTGAGGCGTTGGTAGAAACGAATAAAGACACTTTTGATTAATATAATTCGTTGTCACTTAAAATTTATAAATAAATTAATTTTATTTGAGGAAGAATATTAATCGAGTCAGTCTGTATGTTGTTCAGTTGACACGTATGAGATATTATGGCCATAAATGAGTGAACCCAATTCTAGTTGAAACGTATAAATGCGTATTCGGTCAATGTGATATTAATGTAACCTGTAACTTCCAAAAAGTAAATAAATGAATTTGATTCGAGTCAGAGTCGAACCGACAGGAATGAATTGAGTCAACTTCACACTAGAATACACCAAAGTTTTATATTAACAAAAATTGTAATATGTCGCTTGCTCTTTCTTACTCGGTGGACGGTACCCCGCAACTTTTGAAGGAACATTTTCACTGAAATATTAAGCATAAATATGAGAGTTCATCGTGTTTTTTATTATAATTTCAATAAGTAGTCATATTTTCCCCTCAATATTTTTCTATTTCACAAAATTAAAGTTTGAAAATTAAGAGGTGTAATGAAATCAAGAAACACTAAATTCTCACAGTTGGAGCTTGAATTTCAAGAAATGTAATGAAATCAAGCAACATTTAATTAAGAAGGAAAAAATTTGTTTTGGTAAAATCGAAATTAATATCATATTTTTACTTAATATCCCAGCAAAGAAAAATTAACCGAAATTACAGTCCATTGATTAAAAAAGGTCAAAAAGCATATTACAACTTCTTACACGATATATATCACAAACCTTAATACTTTTGGCTCATTTTAAAATAGTTTAGTACCTTCCATATTATCCTACTCTCTCGTATCCATTATTATTCAATAATAATACTTACAAACCGGTCCAAAAGAGCACACAACATGCAAAGTAGTATTCTCTTTTTTTCCTCCACCATCTTTTACATCAATCAACCCCACCCTCTCCGATCCCGACACGTGTCCGATCGCGATAAGACCCTTACACTAACCAAAAGCACCAGATGCCATTCCTTATTTTCCATTTTACACTAATTCACACCATTAAGAATCTTAAAAACTCAACACACCCCCAATTAAATTAATAATTAAATTTAAATAATTAATCATTCTTGCTTACTACTTAAGAAGAATCTAATACACACACACACACAGGTCCCTCTGTAACTGTTTAAACAAACCCAAACAGCTACTGTCATAAAAAAAATCCTTGTACTTAAACTGCATGTAAGAAAAGATTGTAGAGAGAGAAAGCTGTGTCCTATAGAGAGAGAGAGAGAGTCATGGGTTGTTGTGCTTCAAAATTTCAAGAAACTGAGACACACCCAGAAAAGGAAAAGGCTAAAAAAACAGACCAAGTTGCTCCGCCGGCGCCGGCGGTGGGCTCCGGCGACGGCGCCGGAGTTCCGTCTTTTTCGGAGTTTTCGTTTGTGGACTTAAAATCTGCTACTAACAACTTTAGTTCGGATTTTATTGTGTCGGAAAGTGGCGAAAAGGCGCCTAATGTCGTTTATAAAGGTCGGCTTCAGAACCGACGGTCGATTGCTGTTAAGAAGTTTCCGAAATCAGCTTGGCCCGACCCGAAACAGTTTGCGGTATTGTATTTTTTATTTTTTATTTTTTTTATTGCAGATATTGTTGTTGGAAATATTTATTAGATAATAAATGTCCAACCTCGGGACGAGGAGGAATTTATTTTATGCGGCCGTTGTATGATGAGTTGGACGCAACTAACTATTGAAATTTGTTATATTTATTAGATATTAGGTATGTGCATTTACGCCAATAAGTAAATTGTATACACTACGTCATCGTATAGCTGTTGCATGAAATGATTACTTCTATATGAGGTGGCAATTCAATGTGGTTCTAGAACTTGGTCGAAAAAGAGGTCTTGTGTACGAAGTCCATCATCACCTTTTTATCCAAATATTGTCATGTGTGATATTGAAGAGAGGATTGACATTTATTAATTTATATATATTTTTCAACATGCGCCTTTTTGACATGCAACATTTTTTTTTTGATGTGGGTGGTGCTGGAATTCGAATCCTAATCTTGAACCTCTTTTGTGGCCTGAGCTCTGGTACCATATCGAATTGCTGTCATTCTAAAAGCTCAACCTTGTAAAGAGGGTTGACATTGAATAATCAATACAGTTTTTCAAATATTTGAGGCTTAACAAAAAGTATTACAGCTTACGCTCGCTTTGGGAGGCGTCTTGAAAAATATATGCAATATAACAAATGCCAACTTCATTACAAGCTTAAGATTTTAGATGAGGCAACAAGTCAATAATCATATTGTATTATATATGCATGATATGTCAAATCTTTTATATTACTTTGTTGGTGGAATTGTAGGAAGAGGCATGGGGAGTAGGGAAGTTGAGGCATGGGAAGCTTGCGAATTTGATAGGGTATTGTTGCGATGGTGATGAGAGGTTGTTGGTTGCAGAGTACATGCCTAATGACACTCTTGCTAAGCATTTATTTCACTGTATGTATTGCTTTTCCCATTGAAGGATTAGTCGTTCTTATATTTGTGCATGTTCTTGTGTGTGTGAGTCAATTTTTGATGCGAATCACTGATATAGTTTCATGTAATTTGATAGGGGAAAAGCAGACAATCGAATGGGCAATGCGTTTGAGAGTAGCGCTTTATATAGCTGAAGCGTTGGAGTACTGTAGTAGTGAAGGTCGTCCCTTGTATCACGACCTCAATGCCTACAGAGTTCTCTTTGATGAGGTAGCAATGTGAATCTGTTTTTGTAGTTAATAATGCCTGTAATCTTCAAACATAAATTGATGTCCACTTGTCCAGTTATACATTTCTTTCAACCTTAGAACTATCGAATTTGACCGGACTTTTCAGGATGGCGATCCTCGACTTTCATGCTTTGGTTTGATGAAAAATAGTCAGGACGGGAAAAGTTACAGCACAAATCTTGCCTACACTCCTCCTGAATATTTGAAAAATGGTGAGTTTTGTTGGCTTCTTCGTGTATTTAAGAATTTCTTTGATAGGAAGCATGCATATATGGCCTCTGTTCTTCTAAGATCCATAAGCAACGCCCTTGTGTTTAAACCGTCAGTTGTTGATGGCATGACCTTTCAATCTTACAACATAAGTTGTTACATTATTCGTTCAAGTCCTATTCTATGACTCAATATTTTCACTCTATTTTGTGGAATATGTATAATGTAGGAAGGGTGACACCTGAAAGTGTCATATACAGCTTTGGTACTGTCCTCTTGGATCTACTAAGTGGAAAGCACATTCCTCCGAGTCATGTGAGTTGTTTGTGCTGCTATTTACTTTTATATATTGTTTTTCTGCAATTTTAAGTACTTGAACTCTTTCTCTAAGGACACCATAGCATATTAAATCTTATGTAAAACAACTACCAAATACGTGATCAGCTTCATTTAAAGGATAAAGAATGGCGTTTGATATTTAATCGTCAGTGATTTTGGCCTTTTCCTGTGTCTTATACTTGAATATGCTTTCGCTAGGTATTGGATCCAGAAAGCCACTTGAGCTTTTAATTTCCGGTTTTGTGCGAGATTGAAAGAACTAGTTAAGAACTTAACTTCTTCTTGTCGGTCTAAGTACTCCCCCCTTTGGACGATAACAACATTTTGTTTTCCACTTTTGATTCTTGAGTCTGAATCTCACAGCTCATTCTCTGTTACTACTGTTCAGCAACCAAGCTTATATGTGAAAATCAAGAAAAAAGATGAAGATGACTGAAGTTCATGACATCACAATTTATTTCAATTGACAATTTTCTGTATTTTGGAACAGTTTAATGACTCTGCTTTTTATGCAGGCTCTTGATATGATACGTGGCAAAAACATTATTCTTCTGATGGATTCACATTTAGAAGGAAAGTTCTCTACTGAAGAAGCCACAGTTGTTGTTGGTCTTGCCTCTCAATGTTTGCAATATGAACCTCGAGAGAGGCCTAATGTAAAAGATCTTATTACTACTCTTTCTCCACTTCAACCAAAATCAGATGTAAGAATCTAAAAACTGCTATTCCCTTTAGTTCTTTTCTGAAGCAAATGCTTTGTTTCATGTGGTCAACACTTCTACAAAGTCGATAACTTTTAGTGTGGACTTTGATAGATCTTAACATCAAGATTTTGGATCTCAGGTGCCCTCTTATGTGATGCTTGGTATATCTAAGCATGAAGAAGCTCCCCCAACTCCACAGCGCCCACTTTCAGCGATGGGCGAGGCCTGTTCTCGAATGGACCTTACAGCAATACACCAGATCCTGTTTAACACACACTACCGAGATGATGAAGGAACCAATGAGGTAAATTGTAACTGTAATAAATGAATGCTTGCATTCGTTGGCGTTTGCTTTCTATTTTACGAAGCCCACTTTTATTTTTCCCCTTTTAGTTGTCGTTTCAAGAGTGGACACAACAGATGAGAGATATGTTGGATGCTAGGAAACGTGGTGATTATGCGTTTCGTGATAAGGACTTCAAGGCTGCTATTGATTGTTATTCTCAGGTTTGTTTTTCTGCATCTTCTTGCGGATGCAACATAGTTACTTTTTGTTGATGATAAATAATCTAATTTCTAGAAGCAAGATGAATATGAAGATAATAAGAAGGCTAAATGCCCCTAACAAATAGTAAAAAGCTAGCTACTGTGATTACATCTACGCCCACTGATGTGATCTAATTGCATAAACCTCCCCTACTGTTTGAATAATTTCCGAGACACCTCCTGCAGTTTCAAAACATGTAAAAGTAACGAGTCTATGTTGTAATTGTTCAAACCGTAATGCGGTCTTTCTGTACTTTCAAATTTCAAGGGGTTTTTTCATGTAATATTCAAACATAGGGAATAATTCTGTTATTCGACTGAACTGCAGGCTGTGGAAATGTAATTATCCCTTGCATACATCAATTGTATAATTACAAACAAAAAAAGGTTGCATGTAACTGAATGGTTTATTTAAGAGCTAATATTACATCTATAAGCTTTCTCATATGGCCAATACACCTTTCCATGAAATTTGTACTAAATCTGGCATATTTTTCTTATGAACGATCGTGGCCTTACATGTCTTTGATTCATTCTACGTATGCAGTTCATAGATGTCGGAACCATGGTTTCTCCAACTGTTTATGCCCGTCGAAGTCTATGTTATCTAATGTCCGACCAACCTGATGTTGCCCTTCGAGATGCAATGCAAGCTCAAATCGTTCATCCAGATTGGCCTACGGCTTTCTATATGCAATCGGTAGCCCTTGCCAAACTGGACATGCACCAAGATGCTGCTGACATGTTGAAAGAGGCTGCCGGACTAGAAAAGAGGCATAAAGGTGGTCGAGGATAATAGAAAATAGTATTATTGGATAACGGGGAAATTTGTTCAACATAAACTTTCTCAAGTCTGTAAATGTTGAAACTGTATCATATAACATATGTTTCTTGCATTGCATTGATAAGTACCTTTTTTGTTTGTCCAAATTTGTTGTAGCAGTGCAGGTTTTCAGTTTCATGTATCAGATATTAAGGGATAATTACATTTACACCCCAAGGTTTGGTCAAAGTTAGATAAACAACCCGTATTATTTTGAATAATTTGCATGAACACCTCTCAGAATTTGAGAAAAAAATGTCATAGATAGACCTCTTTGAGTTTTGGATGATTACATTGATGCCCCCTTGAAGTTTAGAAAATATTCAGATAAACCTTCCATGTTTTCACGATTTCAAAGTTTTCAGGGGTGTTATGTAACCGTTCAAATGATGCTTTTGTAATTACACCAAACCTTGGGGAGCATAGCTGGAATTAGTCCAATTTTTAGTATTTGTGGGCAAATCATGGGACCAAAAGAAAATCTGAAAATGAGATGAGTTTTGGATGAATGAGTCATGTGATGGTTGATTAGCAGAACATCAAGAACTGAGCCCCTTGTATTGGGGACAATATATATATATTTTTTTGGGGGGGGGGGGAGGGGTGCAAATAAAAATGGATAGTTGTAATTTGTAATTGACACTCTCCACCACTTTGTAGATTTTGTATGTTTTCTCGTTAGCCTCATTACAGTAAACTGTAAAATATCGGATACTACTTGTGTTGGTGAGAAATAATGGTAACAAAATATTTTGCGTTCATACACTGGAAAAAGTGTTTCCACGGTAAAATTGTTTACTGAATGGGGATGTCAACATAAAATCGATCCCTCGTGGTTTAAAAAACCATGCATGATGCAAGATATTTTCGTCCACTACTTCGATATTTCATTTGAAATTAAAGGTAAGTCCTCCGACTTTACTCGATGTAACATGCATTCGCTCAATGCACGTGAGTCTATTTGATGGTTCAATCTAGGCACTTAGTAAAACAGCAAAGTGACCAACTTCCAAAAACATGATTGGACTCGAGGAAATGATCGAACTATCAAAATAGCTGATCAGGTGTAAAACGAACGGAGGATCGAGTTCTCAAACAATGGTAAAAACATTGTGAATCTTAGGAACTCCAGAGGGTTGATTTATAGGGGTGTGTTTTCAGGACCCCATAGGGTGTAAGATGATTTAGTGTTTTTAGTGTATGAGCAGAAGTTTTTAAGTGCACGAGCCCCTCCTGATAATCAGCCTGCCAAAACATTAAACAATGGAGGCGTCCTTTCTTGGAACAAGAAACAGTTTAAGGCATTCAAATAATTTACAGCAACATTTGAAGAAACCTGGTGGAAGAACATGGCGTAGACAGGATCCTAAATCCAATCAAAACAACTTATGCCACACGAGGGGTTTTAATAGTTTAATGATAACTAAGCTGTCAATATTCCAATGGTCTGTAAGAAGAGAGCAATCACTGACCATATCATTTATGAGATTTAAGTGATATAAACTATCTTAAATCTTACACGTTTTCAGCAATGAAAGGAATCTCTGATCTGTCCTCTTTGTAAGAGTGAGTTATGATGCATTCGTGCACTGATTAACAAGTGTTTTTCTAACTTTAAGTGGTCCCAAATGTGTGAAACATTGCACAAACAACGCCACAATAATAGTAAGTCCTAGATCAAGATCACATCACTGATAGCTTTTGTCCCCTTCACCTATATATAAAGTAGGAATTTGCTATTGTGAGAACATCAAACTTTTCTTGATTTCAACTGTTCTTTCATTTGCAAACTTCATCTAGAAAAAGAAATGGCATTCTCACCCTTGAGATTTAAAACCGTTCAACACGGCCGTTCTCTTAGCTTACCCTCTAAATTCGTACCTGCCCCGTCTCAATTTGACGAAAACCTGTCCATAGTCAAGGCTTGTGAGGCCACCTCTTCTTCATTGTTGTCATTCGAAAACAGAGTAAATGGCCTTAAAAACTTGTACTCTGATGTTGATGATTTGCTTCTGTTGCCTCAAACTCAACAGATCGTCTCACAAGAGGCACAAGAAAAATGGATCGACCAAGTATTGGATGGTCATGTTAGGCTTCTGGATGCTTGCAGCTTGGCTAAAGATCTGTTCTCACATACGAAGCACGATGTACAAGAGTTGCTCTCTGCTCTAAGGAGAAAGGATTTTAATGGCGTTAACTGTTTTCTAACTGCCAGACGGAACTTAAAAAAGATGATCCAAAAGTCTTTGAAAGACTTAAGGAGCTCAAATAACAAACACAATGGTCTATCCCTAGAGAAAGAGAATGAGACGACAAATTTTGTACATATGTTAAAAGAAGCTGAGATGGTCACCTTTTCCATGCTCGAGTCTTTGTTGTCCTACGTGATGGGGACCAAGACGCAAGCAAGGCAGAGTGGTTGGTCGTTGGTGTCGAAGCTAATGCAGTCCAAGAAAGTATCGAATCATGGTGAAGAAACAGATCTCAACGAATTCAAGAAGGTAGACAAGTTCTTGCTAATGAAAACAAACGATGATGCAAGAATCGAGGAACTTATGAATCAATTGAAAGAGATGGAGTTCAGCATTCAAAATCTTGAAGAAAAGTTGGAATGTTTTTTCAGGCAGCTCATCAAAACCAGAGTTTCCCTCCTCAATATTCTCAACCACTAGGCTTAAAACATTCCAGCTTTTCTTCAAAATTTTGTATACTAGGAGCAAATTTAGTTTATCCTTGTACATGAAAATACACTTGTATATATGCTTTGAGAAAATACAGAGAGATTTCTTCCATATTAGCTGTGCAAACGTCCTGATTTTTGAACATGTTTATTGGTCAGACTTTTCGCCTTTTGTTTCTACTACTTTTGTTATTTAAATTCACTTTTTGGGATAAAACTCTTATCACTAATACGTGATTAGACAAACCATGTAATACGTATCAAAAATCACGGTCAACTTATTAGTCTCTGATATTATCCGCAATTTATTTTGGACTTCGTGTACTGGAGGCATGAATGCCATCACTGTAAATAGCAAAACCTTTCTTGTCCTCAAAAACTGTGGTTTTTAGAGTCTAGTAGATTGTCGAAAATAACTTTTAGGAAGCAAACTTTTCACCGACATGTTTATTGTTGTTGATACAACTTTTCAGGTATGAACTTTCTGATTGTTCTTGAAAAATCCGCCTCTGACACGCATTTCTGAAATTAAAGATAAGACCCCTTAGATCTTACGACTTTGTTCAGATATAACATGCATTCCACCACCGCACATGAGTCTGGTCGATGGCCCGGCTTAGGCGCTTCCCTGCTTAATTTCGTAAAATGGTTTCAAATGCGTAGATAGTAAAAAATGGTTAACAGCAAAACGGATATGATGGGACTCGAGGAAAATGATCGAATGATCAAACTAGCTGAGCAGGTGTAAAGCGACCAGAGGATCGAGTTCTCAAACAATGGTAAAACAACGTACCTCTTCAGAACCCCAAAGGGTATATTTTCGGACCCCCATACGGTATAAGATGATTTACTTTTGATACCTTTTTTTGTGTTAAAAGTTTTTATTCCTAATGTATGAGCAAAAACTTTTTAGTGCACGTTCGTCTATAGGCACGAGCTCTCCTGATAATCAGCCTGGTAAAACATTAAACAATGGAGGCGTCCTTTCTTGGAACAAGAAACATTTTAAGGCACTCGTGCAATCGAATAATTTACAGCAACATTTGAAGAAACCTGGTGGAAAAACATGGCGTAGACATTGCTAGACAGGATCCTAAATCAGATCAAAACAACCTCAACAATTTTTGCCACACGAGTGGTTTTCATAGTTTAATGATAACTGAGCTGTCAATATTCCAATGGTCTGCAAGAAGAGAGCAATCACTGACCATATCATTAATGAGATTTAAGTGATATAAACTATCTTGAATCTCACACGCTTGGAAGAATCTCTTATCTGTCTTTTCTGTAATAATGAGATATGAGGCATTCGTGCACTGATTAACAATTTCTCATCTATTTTTATTGGTCCCAAATGTGTCAAACATTGCACAAACAACGCCACAATAATAGTAAATCTTAGATCAAGATCACATTACTCCTCATTGAGAATCGATTATTGATACCTTTTGTCCCCTTCACCTATATATAAAGCAGGAAGCTGTTATTATGAGAACATCAAACTTTTCTTGATTTCAACAGCTCTTTCATTTGCTAACTTCATCTAAAAAAAGGAAGAAGAAATGGCATTCTCACCTTTGAGATTTAAAGCCGTTCAACACGGTCGTTCTCTCAGCTTACCTTCTAAATCCCTACCCGCCCCGTCTCAATTTGACGAAAGCTTGTCCATCGTAAAGGCTTGTGAGGCCACCTCGTCTTCGTTGTCATCATTTGAAAACAGAGTGAATGGTCTTAACAAATTGTACTCTGACGTCAATGATTTGTTTCTGTCGCCTCAAATTCAACAGATCATCTCACAAGAACCTCACGAGAAGTCGGTAGACCAAGTATTGGATGGTCACATTAGGCTTCTGGATGCTTGCAGCACGGCTAAAGATCTGTTCTCACACACGAAGCATGACGTACAAGAGCTCCTTTCTGCTCTGAGGAGAAAAGAGTTTAACGGCGTTCACTGTTTTATAACCGCCAGAAGGAATATAAAAAAGATGATCCAAAAGTCCTTGAAAGACTTGAGGAGCTCAGGTAGCAAACACAATGGTGTATCTTTGGAGAAGGAGAACGAGGCGACAAATCTTATACATATGTTAAAGGAAGCAGAGTTGGTTACTTTTGCGATGCTCGAGTCTTTGTTGTCCTACGTGATGGGGACCAAGACGCAAGCAAGGCAGAGTGGTTGGTCGTTGGTGTCGAAGCTGATGCAGTCCAAGAAAGTATCGAATCATGGTGAAGAAACAGATCTCAATGAATTCAAGAAGGTAGACAATTTCTTGCTAATGAAACAAAACGATGATGCAAGAATCGAGGAACTTATGAATCAATTGAAAGAGATGGAGTTCAGCATTCAAAATCTTGAAGAAAAGTTGGAATGTTTTTTCAGGCAGCTCATCAAAACCAGAGTTTCCCTCCTCAATATTCTTAACCACTAGGCTTAAAACATATGATGTGATCATATACTAGGAGAAAATTTAGGTTATACTTGTACATGAAAAATATACTTGTATATTTCCCTTGAGAAAATACAGATATATCTCTTATATATGACCTGTGCAGATGTCCTGATTTTTGAACATGTTCTTTATTGATTCAGTTAACTGACTTTGCACCTTTTGCTCTTAGAGATCTTTACACATTCACTACACCTTTTGCTCTTAACATTGATTCAGATCAGTTTCATAAAGACAACTTCTTTTTCTTTTTTCCTTTACAGGAAGTCGAACCAAGGTATGAATTTACCAAAAAGAATCGTATTTGCAGCAATCGTCGACCAATCTGTTATCAATTCTTTAAAAGTGTGAATAAAATTATTACTTACATCAATTGTGCTTACTGCCTTATCTTATTTGTAGGCACCATTCTGAATAAGCTTTACAGGATATTAGAAAGATATAATAAATAGTAGCAAGTTTCTGCTCAAGCTTTTACTTTGTAGTTAATGCCTTTATATATAAGTTTAACTATGAATCATATATGCAGTGCCAAAATCTCCAATTAGAGTAATGTGAGTTGTACAGAATTTAACATCAAAGATGGCTATTTGTTGAGTTTTGTATGTTTGCTCATGATTCTGCAGGAGCCGCCTTAATTTAAAACGTCATCCAAATTATGCAACGAGAAGGGTAATTACCTTGTGACTTTCAACTATGGCCATGCATAACGAAATAAGCACAACATGCATGATGGAATCCAATTAAGACAGGTATCATCGATATAAGAAACTCAAGAGTCTATACGAAGAAAAAGATACGTTAAAGCTCGAGAAAAGATACTAGAAACAAAAAAATAAAAATTGAAGTATGACATTTTTCAAGAACTTGAAAAACTGTCATATCAAAAAATAGAAAGAACACTACTCAAAGTTTGAGAAAAAAAAACAAACTAGAAACTAAAAATGTCATATTAAATTCTAGCCTTCTCCGCCTTGTTAAACTGCACATTCCCTGTTCTTATTCTTCCTCGACCTCCTCTTCTTGGTGTCGACCCCCTGCTTTTTCTCGTTCGATTTCTTTACAGAATCATCCTTCCTTGTTATGCCCTGCTGATCGTTTGATTTCTTTTAAGAAACGTTCTTCTTTTCTATGAGCTCCTCATCATAATCGGCCAAAAGAGCGAAGCGATTGCTTGCTACGATGACAAAATCGTCCTTTTTCTGGCCGGTTGTGTGACTCATTGTGAATTTTTGTTTTTATTTTCTTGGGAAGTTTATGATGAATTTGTTGGAGTATCTCTTGTTGTGTTTTTTGTATGATCGATTGGTAAACTCAATGAGTATATATAGTTTTTCCTTGCCTTGTGTTATAGTTCAACTGTGATTGTGCGTTTGAAAACTTTCTTTTAAATCTTAGTCCTATTACAGTTAGGACAAACCATTCACAGTTTACAGCCTTTAAAACTTTTGGGTCGGTTATAAATTTGAGAAGAGGAACTTTCACAAAATTTGTTGCCGCGGGTTTGAGATGTTTTCCTTACATCTTACAATCAAATATATATAAATAATTAATTATCGAGTTACACTATGTGAACTTTTACTCGCTTATCTAACTAGGCAACCTATGTTTCTCATAATTGAAATAATTCAAAGGTTTTCTTCAACATATAATAGTAGAAAAACAAAAAAAGCCTCATGATTATTCTACAAAACGAAATAATATATGTACGCATCCATCTTTTGTCACTTAACTTTAAAGAAGAAATAAAGAAAATGAATTGACTCAGTTTGGATATGTCTTGGCTCATAGGAGAAGATTGTCTCTTTATTTTTGTACACACTTTTGTTTCTAAAGTTTAATAAAAATTTACTAATAATGGAAAACAAATGTCATTTTATATGGAAGTAATAATATTTCAAGGGTTTTCGGCATAACACCCTGTATGTTATATAAAATAGATAAATGTTCAACTTACCTTTTTTATTGTGCTAAAATAGACACATTACTCTCTTAAAAAAAAAAAAGAAGCCATATTACCGCTTTGCGCTATGTTGAATAGAAATATTACCTCTTTGTATACTTTTGTACATTGCAAAATGCTCCCATCTTATTTACAAGTGTTAGCTAGAGGGTGCATGTTGTGCAGCTTTTTAAAATAAATGGGGTAATTTGCCTTTTTTTTTTTTTTTTTTTGGGTTTGTATCACAAGGGGTTATGTGCCCTTCTTAATTTACATAACATAGAGGGTAATTTGTCTATGCATCGACAAGGGGGTAGCGGCCTATTTTATGTAAAACAAGGGGTAAAATTCCTATATTATGTAACACAAAGAAAATGATTTTCTCGTTCATTTTTTTTTTTATATCAAACCATCAACAATGTATTTATTTATTCAAATAAATGAACGAACTTACATAAGTTTAAAACCCCATCCCAAAAGTGAATGGGGTTCGACAAGTGAGAACTTGACCATAGTACAATAGGACAACATTAAGACCAAAGAAAAAAATTCGGAACTCCACTAGATAGAGAGCTCCAACGTACGCCTATAACACAAACTATTTAGATGACTCAACATTATTCTCCTTATTCATGCTACCAAATAATATCTTACTTATAGGCTTCAATAATTTTAAATTTCTTTTCATGCTTTCACCTTAAGAGGGATAGTTGGAATACTTTGCTCGTGCCTAAAAAAATTACCTGGATCGACCATAGTTTTCACTCTCATTAACTTGATGAGATTTCTCTTGAAGTACTGAAACCCCCAAGTCGGTAGCCGTGTATAGTTGGTTTTACGCTCATCGTTAACTCCCAGATCAAGATCTCTATAATTAACGTATGCAGCTCTCGGAGAATTGGAAACATAAGGAGTCATGTAACGAAATAATTTTCTAATCCAACTTATGTGCTTCTTTGATGTCTTCAACTCGGCTTCACGCCAGTTTACCGTGTATAGAATTTCGTACAAATGTCCCGCTCTATGAGGATATGGAAGCGCATATTCTGAAATTTCATTCATTATCCCACCATTTGCGATAAAAAGCACTTCACCAGTTTCAGCTTCGTGCAAAAAATTCCATATGCCTTCAAGCCCAGAGTGTGTAATTGGTTCTCGAACATAGTCCGCTTTTCGTTTGTAGGCAAATCGTTCTACAGGAGGATTTCTAATCGCCAAAACTTTGGGCGATTCGTCTGCAGCAAATTTGTTAAACAAAAGGAGCGATTGGATCCAACTCACTTCATTACAATCTTCTCTGCTCACACCTAATTCAGGAAACCTTTGTGCGAACATTTCAAGAAATTCAATCACCCCACCATTAAAGATGCAGTCAAATGTGGCTTGTATAGTTTTGCTACCTGGTCTACCTGAGTTAACACTATTTATCGTGACCGAAAAAAATATATCACTAGGAAGATGTGGAGCAACATGTTGCCATTTATGAACAAGCTCAGTTGCATTTTGATCCAAGGTCCTGTTGATGGAAAACATGGTCACTACTTTTGGCACAGACACCAATTTCACTTTCCAGGCAGTTACGACTCCGAAACTGCCTCCTCCGCCGCCCCTAATGGCCCAAAAGAGATCCTCACCCATGTTATGTCGATCAAGAACATTCCCATTAACATTAACCAAACGTGCATCAATTACATTATCTGCTGCAAGGCCATACTTTCTGAACAATTGCCCAAATCCTCCGCCGCTAAAGTGGCCGCCCACCCCAACGGTTGGACAAAATCCACCAGGAAATGCGAGCGTTCGGCTTACTTTGCTGATTTGGTAATAAAGTTGTCCAAGAGTTGCACCACCTTGAACCCATGCAGTTTGTTGACTAGCATCAATGGTTATCCTATTTAGTTTGAACAAATCAAGGACTACAAATGGAACCATTTTGAGGGATCTAGAGGAAAGTCCCTCAAAGTCGTGACCGCCACTTCGGGTTCTGATTTGGATTCCATGCTTTTTGGAACAAATCACGATGCCCCGGATTTGGCGTTCATGCTCTGGTGTAACGACGACTAATGGTTTAGGAGTGGAGGGGGACGTAAATCTTCGATTATCCATCGACGCCTTGAGGATTGGTAAATAGGATGAGTTGCTTGGGGTGTAAACTAACCCAGACACTCTCCAATTGTCGAGGCATCGAAGAAAATCATGGTGGTTTTGGGAATGAGAGGGACGAAAACAAGAAAGGATGATCAAAAGGAAAACAAGTAGAAGTGAAGTTGAAATGCTTGGAGTCTTCATTGTTAGATTGCAAGTTGAATTGGTACTAAGTGGTGAGATTAAGCTTCTATTTATATGCACAACCACAGGAGATATGATTAAGTGTTTTACCAATCCTCTTGTGTGAACATTGAATTTGTAAAAATCAGAAAAAAAAGTATTATCTTCATTAGTTAATTTGTGGCATGCCAGTCACGTTACATCTTAGTCTAATCTTCTCATCATCGCAGCCTGTTCAGATTGCATAAGTAGCCTAAGTACTGGAAATAATTAATAAGAAAAAGGAAGAAATGCTAATTCACGTATAATGTTCAAGAGTCCATGTCGGACGTAAAATCCTCAACCTACGGAAAACAATATATAGAGAAAGGAAAGTTATATAACAGCTGCATAATCAATTAAATATCTTTCAAATATTAGCAAAAGTTGAAACTTGTTCCTAGTTATCTCACTTTCCATATTTCTCTCTTAAACAATAGGTGGAAGTGGAACAAACTAATTTCATTTCAGAATATTTATGGACCTAATTCAAAATATAAATATATACTCCTGACAACGCTTATTTTTATTTATTATATCTCTCACTCTTGTTTTTTAGAACATAGATTACATTTTTCATTTATAGTAAAATTGTATTAGATTATAAGGTATTTTGACAAAATTGTTATTTTTTCACTTAGTTCGGTCTGTATATTTATATTTTCTCATCTTGAATGTACACTTGTAAGATATAAAAAATAAGATTATCAAATGTACATAAGTGTATGTATAAGTTACACTCGTGCAACTTCGTTACTGATATTAAATTAAGTTTTCACCACCTCCGTTTCTTTTGACCTATGAAAGTAATCATGAGTAGTACTGTTTGAGTCTTAAAAGTTAAACCACGATTTTATTAAAAAAGACCTAAGTAAAAACACGCAAACACACACACACAAACATGATATACGCGGTAATTGGTCGGAGAAAATGGAGTTTTTGTTTTTGGAGTTAAACATGTTTAATTTCCACGCTGTCTGTCGGTCGGGTTTTTTGAGTTGAAGTGGCTCAAATAGGGAGAAACAAATATCAATATAGACACAATTTTTAGTTCACATTAATTACACATAAATATGTGAAGGGTATATATACTCACATTAAAGTTTTAGAGGTAAGATTCCCCGAACCTTCAACTTTTCTGGTTTGTTGCCGCAGGCAGTAGGGTTCGAGATGTTGTCCTTCATCTTGCATTGATCAAATGAATATGAATAACGATATTCCAAGATATACATTTACATTTTTAGCAACTTATCTAACAAGGCAATTCCTATATACATTTCTGATAATATACCTTAATAAGCATCATTTTAGTTTTTAACAAATGAAATAGTATATACTTATATATCTTTTTACACTTCCCTCTCCTTAATAAGCTTCAGTAAGTTTTTAACAAATCAATAGTATACATATCCATCTTTTTACACCTCCCTCTGTTGGATCTTAATTGCAAATTATCCCAATTATATAAAGAACACTAAGATTCTAACGTGGTCCAGACAACCGGCCTACTCCACGAGACTTTCGTCCAATAAAACAAACCTCTTTCAAATACCAGACACAAAGTCCTAACTATAACCTATATATAATAACATTTAAAATTATTTTGTAACCAATTTTCATGAATTACAATCTATTTGTAATTTTCTTTTGAAATAATTCGATGTAATTATATTTTATTGCACCATACGAGTTATGCTCCAATGTAGGGTGGTTTGGTGTTGGACAAACACTGTATTGAACTTATATTGAAACACAATCCTTAGGAACTATATGTACTATGGTAAAAGATGATTTACTTTTCCTTTAGAGGAAGCCTTAATAATATAAACAAATATTACAACTTTAAAGATAATGTATCCATAATATAACATTATTTATGATTTCTTAAAATTTTCATACTCAGACTTAACAAGGGCCTTTTGTTAAATGAAAATC
Source organism: Misopates orontium (assembly GCA_946800315.1). NCBI lineage: Eukaryota > Viridiplantae > Streptophyta > Magnoliopsida > Lamiales > Plantaginaceae > Misopates > Misopates orontium. The sequence goes on along the minus strand of OX326948.1, from coordinate 2,645,384 downwards.
TCAACTCGACAATTGTTAACCCCATTCATGTTGCTATTTGATCTTATTATGAAAAGTTGACAGACAAAACAAAAAGGAACAAGTCTCCTATAACCTAATGAGATTTCTTATGCACTGAAAATATATTTAATAAGGACTAAATGAGCAACAAATAGGGAATTGCAAAATGATTTTATAGGCATTACTAGAATCAAGTAATTAGTTACTATAGTTGATCCGAAAACTTAAAAGATGGAATAAATGAACTTGTGTTTTACCCTATACAAATCTATTCTAACCCCCTTACTCCAAGAACTCAAATTTATACCTTCCAAGATGAGCAACCTCGCGACAAGACGTGGGACATGCTCGAATACATGTCTATGCAGCACGCCAATTGCATACATCTTATGATTTTACACAACACATAGATCTATGATACTGGGAGAAAATTACTCAAACAGATCAAAACCTTTGTTATTCAATATTAATCAATATATATAATACATGGGGATAAAAGCGTCCAATCCTTGTACTATGCCTCATATTGCACTTTGCCCCATATTCTAATTTTTTCGGCGATTGTGCCCTATACTATTGAAAAATAAGAACTTTGCCCCTCAAGCCAAATTCAACAGTAAAAAAGGCAAAAAAATGTGTCTAAATTCAACGGTAGATCAACAACTCATGGGTAAAGTGCTTATTTTTCAATAGTATAGGAGCATGCTGCAAACAAATAGGGGGCAAAGTACAACATGGCTCATTCTATACGGGGTTTGACTCTTTATTCCTAATATATCGGCTCAACTTTGAAGGAGTTCAAATGGTTGAAAACACCTCTCATCCATTCAAGTAGTAAACCAAACTCGCCAGAGTTGGTATATATTGAATTGCTGCTTAAATGGCTAGAAAAGGTATTTTGAAAATGCTCTTATATAAATTGTGCTACACATGACACAATATTACAAATTTCCTACCATATACACAAGAGCCGAGCTAAGTAATTACCAAGTTGTCTCCGATAATAGAAACTGAAAAAGTGACAAAGGTGTCAAAGATTTTTATTTTTATTTTTTTGGAATAAGTATCTCATTGCTAATAGTACTGATCATACCTTTGTTTGGACCTATTTATTTTTATACTTGTCTGTATGCAAATATCAGAGACAACTTATCTATTACATTTACTTTATGTTTTCATGTATTTGAGGCAACATAGTTGTGACAGATATAATATTCCATTATCAAAGCCAAGAGTGTTATCCTTAAAGATGGGGTCTTTTAAAGTCAAAATAGGTTTGTCTCAAATAAGCTACCTTAATAAAGCAATTCTTATGCCCGAGTCTTGTGAGTTTTAAGGGTTATTGCTTGTATATAAACTCCACCGGGAAAGTACTTTTGTGATTGTATTAGGACTAGGATTATATAGACCAATAAAAACTAGGGCCAATAATCATTATTGGTATATTCTATCTCTGCTAGGAAAGTGTTTTCCTAATAGTAATAGGACTAAGATTTTAAAGAAAGTTTTCAAACGCACAATCACAGTTGAACTATAACACAAGGCAAGGAAAAACTATATATAGTCAATGAGTTTACCAATCGATCATACAAAAAACACAATAAGAGATTACTCCAAATTCCACAAAATCGCCATAAACTTCACAAGAAAGGAAAAAACAAAAATCACAATGAGTCACACAACCGGCAAGAAAAAGGACGATTTTGTCATCGAAGCAAGCAACCCCTTCGCTCTTTTGGCCGATTATGATGAGGAGCTCATAGAAAAGAAGAACGTTTCTAAAAAGAAATCAAACGATCAGCAGGGCATAACAAGGAAGAATGATTCTGTAAAGAAATCGAACGAGAAAAAGCAGGGGATCGACACCAAGAAGAATATGCCGCCTAAGAGTAAGATCAAGAATGCGCAGCAGCTTAGGAAGGAGGAGAAGGCTAGACTTCGAGTTTAGCTACTAGTTTTTTTTCCTCAAACTTTAAGTTGTGTTTTTTTCTTTTTTTGATATGACAGTTTTCCAAGTTCTTGAACAACGTCATACTTTTTCTCTATCTTTTTAGTTGTAGTATTTTTTTTTCTCGAGCTTTAACGCATCTTTTTCTTCGTATAGACTCTTGAATTTCCTATATCAGTGATACCTGTTTTAAATGGGTACCATCATGTTGTGCTTATTTCTTCATGCATGGCTATAGTTAAAAGTCACAACTCACAAGTCAATTACGGCGCTCGTTGCATAATTTGGACAAAGTTTTAAGTTAAGGCGGCATCTGCAGAATCATAAGCAAACATACAAAACTCAACAAATTACAATCTTTAATTGCAGATATAATATACGATTCACAGAAATTATACAGAACGGCATTAACACCAAATTTTACTTGCGCAGGAAGTTGTTCTTATTCAATATGTTCTCTAATATCTGGTAGAGTTTCAACTGCATGGGCCTACAAATAAGATAAAGCAGTAAACACAGCTGATGTAAGTAATAATTTTATCTACACCCTGCGTAGTATTGCGAACCCATTTGTCAAAGTTTGCTGCAATCGTGATTCTTTTTGTTAAATTCATATCTCGGTTCAAGTTCTTATAAAAGAAAAAGAACTTGGCTTTCTGAATTGAGTTGAATCAATGTTAAGGTTTTGATTAGTTTATCAGTAGTTCAGTATCGTGAATGTGTTAAGATCTTTAAGAGCAAAAGATGCAAACTAGGTTAACTGCATTATGAATCAAACAAAATATTCAAAAATCAGGACATTTGCACAGGCTATATAGAAGAAATCTATCTGTATTTTCTCAATACAAGTATATTTTCAAGTACAAGTATAAACTAAATATGCTCCTAGTATACATGATTTTCGATCACATCATATGTTTTAAGCCTAGTGGTTAAGAATATTAAGAAGGGAAACTCTAGTTTTGATGAGCTGCCTGAAAAGACATTCCAACTTTTCTTCAAGAATTTGAATGCTGGAGTCCATCTCCTTCAAATGATTCATAAGCTCCTCGGTTCGTGCATCATTGTTTTGTTTCATTAAAAAGAAATCGTCAACCTTCTTGAATTCACTGAAATCTGTTTCATCACCATGATGTGATACTTTCTTGGATTGCATCAGCTTCGATACCAATGACCAACCACTCTGCCTTCCTTGCGTCTTAGTCTCCATCACATAGGACAACAAAGACTCGAGCATGGCAAAAGTGACTAACTCTGCTTCTTTTAACATATGTAAAAGATTTCTCGACTCATTCTCGTTCTCTAAAGATACACCATTGTGCTTGCCACCTGAGCTCCTTAACTCTTTCAAAGACTTTTGGATCATCTTCTTCAAATTTCGCCTAGCAGTTAGAAAACAGTGAACGCCGTTAAAGTCCTTTCTCCTCAGAGCAGAAAGGAGCTCTTGTACATCGTGCTTCACGTGTGACAACAGATCTTTAGCTGTGCTGCAGGCATCCAGAAGACTAATGTGACCATCCAATAATTGGTCAACCCATTTTTCTTGTGGAAAGATTTGTTGAATTTGAGGCGACAGAAGCAAATCACTGACGTCAGAGTACAATTTGTTGAGACCATTTACTCTGCTTTCGAATGACGACAATGAAGAAGAGTTGGACTCGCAAGCCTTTACTATGGACAGGTTTTCGTCAAATTGAGACAGGGCGGGTAAGGATTTAGAAGGTAAGCTGAGAGAACGGCCGTGTTGAAGGGCTTTAAATCTCAAAGGTGAGATTGCCATTTCTTCTTCTTCTTTTTTTAGATGGACTTTGCAAATGAAAGAGAAGTTAAGTTTGATGTTCTCACAATAGCATCTTCCCCACTTTATATATAGGTGAAGGGGACAAAAATGTATCAATAATTGGTTCCCAATGTGATATTGATCTGGATTTACTAATATTCTGGCGGTGTTTGTGACAAAACAATTAATTGGGCACTTGTTAATCAGTGCACGAGTGCATCATATCTCACTGTTAGAGAAAAGACAGATTAAAGATTCTTTACATTATTGAAAGCGTGTGATATTCAAGATAGTCATATCACTTAAATCTCATTAATGATATGGTCAGTAATTGCTCTCTTCTTAAGGACCATTGGAATCTTGACATCTTAGATGAATCATTAAACTATGCAAACCCCTCGTGTGGCATTAGTTGTTTTGATTGGATTTAGGATCCTGTCGTGCACCTTCGTAGCCACAAACCATATAAGATTATGCATGATATATTCACAACATTTTTTGAAGATTTTCTATGCCACCAACTGTCCCTTGTACCAAGAAAGGATGGCCTCATTATTTTACGAGGAGAGCTCGTGCAAATGCAGAAACGTGCGCTTAGGGACTGTTTATGCATGATATTTACTTAAAGGGAAAATAACTTTTATATTGAGATGCCTAATTAGTTCCACTCTTAACTTTTATAGATGATACTATCTATGGGATACTTGCAACAAAACTTTACTAACTTCTTCAAGGTCAACTCTTAAGTTGTTCACTTCAGTTGCTTTCTGCGATCACTTGTTCAAGGTTCACTTGAAAAAAACTTTCCATTCAAATTTTAGCTTCAATTAGTTGTCTTTCTTCCTTTGTATATGTATACAAGCTAGGAGAATTGTCACTAGAAATCAGTCGAGTCTCCCTCTCGTATCATCGTCGATCTTAGTTCGAAATTTGCTGATAAAGATCTTGGTTCTTTAACTTATTTTTAGGTGTGAGGCTCTTACCTGTCGTGAAGGACTTTTCTTGTCCCAGCACAAGTATATTTGTGACGTTCTAGCTCGTCACAAAATGGATGGAGCAAAACCTTAGCTACTCCTATGGCCTTGACTTCTATAGCTCTCACTTCCACCACTTCTTTTGATGCTACGGAGTTTCGTTGGGTTATTGGTGCTCTTTAGTATCTCACCTTAACCCGTCCGTTTATTGCTTTTGTTGTAAATCGGCTCATTCAAAGGATGTTGGCTCATACTAAGGTGGATTGGAAGCTACTTGAAGGGGACAACCTCTCATGGTCTTTTGTTGCGTCGTGCGTCTTCTCTCAAGCTTACCGCTTTTTTCGATGCGGACTGGGCCGGTGATCTTCACTCAGCAGCTTCTACTTGGCGTATATTTTGTTTCTCGGTTTAAACCCGATTTCATGGTCTTCACGTCGACAACGTGCTGTCTTCCGTTCCCCTATAGAATCCGAATACCGTGCTCTTGCGAATGTTGCAGCTGAAGTTCGGTGATTTCAGCATCTTTTTACTGGACTTGGTTAAACTTTGTCCGCTCTGCCTCGTGTCTTATGTGACAATCTTGGCCAGTGTTTCTCTTCATCCAGTGCTTCATTCGAGGATGAAGCACATCTATGTGGATCTGCATTTTGTTCGGAACCTTTTAAATTAAAGGTTTTCTCACCGTCTCTTATGTCAGTACTGTCGACCAATTGGTTGATATTCTCACCAAGACGCTAGCTCAGACTCGTTTTCTTTTGCTTCCTGGCAAAATTGCAATGATTATGGGTCGTCAATTTTGCGAGCATGTATTAGACAATAGTCTTTAGTTTATATCTTGTGGAATATTTCCTTGTAAATAATTCCGCATATTTTATTTTCTATATATATAGTTTTAGGGTTGTTATATCTTGTATAAATACCTTCTTTGCGATTAATAAAATTATTCCATTATATTTCTTATAATTACATATGTATGTGTTTATATATTGATGAATGAATAATTTTAATGAAAGTCTAATTCATAAAAGAAATTAAACAAATGAAATCAACATATATCTGCATGTCTACACACATATAACACTGCTTTAATATTGACATGAATTGTTTTTTAATTAATTAACATTAACTGTCCTATAAGTATTATATTTTAAAAAACTGTTTAGCGACCCATTCTTTGTTCTTAAAATTTACTTGGAACGATTATATTTTCTTTGAAAACTTTTTAGAGGTAAGTATTTCTTTTCCTAATTAAATTTCTGTGTTAATTATGACACTACAATTGAATATTCTGTCAAATTCGAAGTTTCATAGATATGTATGCATATATATAATATGATAGAAATATAAACATAACTTTAACTAATATTTCTAAAGCATTAATCTTATATAAAAACACATACATACACACATATACCACTGTTTTATATTAACATGATTAATTTTATATTAGTTAACATATTTAATCCTATAAATACTAATTTTATAAATTAAGTGTTTAGGGACAGATATCTTTAAAATATTTTTAGAAGTTCTCAAATAATTAAAGAGAGTACATAATAGAGGCCAAGCATTCACGAATAGATTATCAATTTTGATTTGTAGATTGTCAACGGATACTTTGTATTGGTTAACATATGATTCTCTACGAACTCATGTTGTAAAATCTTTTCTCCCTACTTTGTATTGATCTAGCCCTTAATAATTCCTTTAGCTCTTCGGTTTCACAAAATAAAGGTTTGTAAACTCTGTTAGGAAAGTATTTTCGTAATTGGATTAGGACTATAAGTTAAATAGAGCAATAAAAACTATGGTAAGTATCAACTATAGAATTACATCGAAGAAGTACCACTGCAAATGGGGAAAATGCATAAAACCCCCTTGTGGTTTTGAAAATCTGCACGGAATCCCCTTGTGGTTTGATAATTACCTAAAATCTCCTTGTGGTTTCAAAAACCCTGCACAGAATCCCCTTGTGGTTTCAAAAACCCTGCACAAAATCCCTAATCCGTTAAACTCCATAGAGAGTGGCGACCACACGCTTTATGTGAGAGTGGGTTTAATTTTTGTGTACTTTTTTGAATTAAAAAGTCAATTTCACCCTTAAAAACTAAAAACATGAAACCCCCTTGTAGTTTGACAACCTGCACGAAATCCCCCTGTGGTTTGAAAACTCTGCACAAAATCCCCCTGTGGTTTGAAAACCCTGCATAAAATCCCTGTTTTTTTGTTTTTTTTTTTAAACATCCAGATTTTTTTTGAAAAGAAGTTAAAATAAATAAGGGCAATTTAGTCATTCTTAAATAAAACTAACGGAGTTATATTAACTTTAACAGAAGGGAATGTGTGCAGAGTTTTTGAAACCACAAGGGGACTTTAGGTAGTTTTCAAACCACAGGGGGATTTTGTGCAGATTTTCCAAACCACAGGGGTGTTTTAGGTTGATAGCCCACTGCAAATTCGATCTCTGCTTAATTGGAAAGTGTTTTCCTAATAGTAATAGGACTAAGATTTTAAAGAAAGTTTTCAAACTCACAATCACTCTTGAACTCAAACTCAAGGCAAGGAAAAAAAACTATATATAGTCATTGAGTTTAGCAATCGATCATCAACACAACAAGAGATACTTACTGCAAAACTCCCACAAAGTCATCTTAAACTTCACAAGAGAATTCGCAATGAGTCACACAAGCGGCCAGGAAAAGGAAAATTTTGTCATCTCAGCAAGCAACCGTTTCGCTCTTTTGGCCGATTATGATGAGGAGCTCATAGAAAAGAAGAACGTTTCTATAAAGAAATCGAAAGATCAGGGGGGCATAGCAAGGAAGGATGACTCTAACAAGAAATCTAACGAGAAAAAGCAGGGGGTTGACACTAAGAAGAATATTCCGCCTAAGAGTAAGATCAAGAATCCGCAGCAGCTTAGGAAGGAGGAGAAGGCTAGACTTCAAGTCGGTTTTTAGCTACTAGTTTCTTTTCTCAAACTTTGAGTTGTGTTTTGTTTTTTCCTTTTTTGATATGACAGTTTCGTAGTTTTTTTATTCCTAGTATATTCTTTCTCGAAACGTATCTTTTTTTTTTCCGTATCGATTGTTGAATTTCTTATATCAAAGATACTTGTTTTAAATAGATTCCATCATGTTGTGCTTATTTATTCATGCATGGCCATAGTCAAAAGTCACAAGTTAATTACGGTTCTTGTCGCATAACTTGGACAAAACTTTAAGTTAAGGAGGCATCTGCAGAATCATGAGCAAACATACGAAACACAACAATTACTCTAATTGCAGATATTGGAATTGCATATATGATTCATAGTTAAACTTATATAGAGAGGCATTAACTACAAAGTAAAAGATTGCGCAGAAAGTTGTTCTTATTTATTATGTCTTTCTAATATCCCGTAGAGCCTATTCAGAATGGTGCCTACAAATAAGACAAGGCAGTAAGCACAATTGATGTAAGTAATAATTTTTTTTACACTTTTTAAAGTATAGCTACGGACTGATCGACGATTGCTGCAATTATGATCCTTTTGGTAAATTCATACCTTGGTTCGAGTTCCTATGTATAAAGAAGAAAAGAAAAAGAACTTGGCTTTATGAAACTGATCTGTATCAATGTTAAGGTTTTGGTTAATTTACCAGTAGTCCAGTGCAGTGAATGTGTAAAGATATTAAGAGCAAAAGGTGCAAACTCAGTTAACTGAATCATGAAATAAAGAACATGTTCAAAGATCAGGACATCTGCACAGGTCATATAGAAGAGATCTATCTGTATTTTCTCAAGGGAAATATACAAGTATTATTTCATGTACATGTATAACCTAAACTTTCTCCTAATATACAATTTTTTTCGATCACATCATATGTTTTAAGCCTAGTGGTTAAGAATATTGAGGAGGGAAACTCTGGTTTTGATGAGCTGCCTGAAAAAACATTCCAGCTTTTCTTCAAGATTTTGAATGCTCGAGTCCATCTCTTTCAATTGATTCATAAGCTCCTCGATTTGTGCATCATCGTTTCGTTTCACTAGCAAGAAACCGTCCACCTTTTTGAATTCATTGAAATCTGTTTCTTCAGCTTGATGCAACACTTTCTTGGACTGCATCAGCTTCGATACCAGCGACCAACCACTCTGCTTTGCTTGCGTCTTAGTCCCCATCACATAGGACAGCAAAGACTCGAGCATGGCAAAAGCCACCAACTCTGCTTCTTTCAACATATATACGAGATTTGTCGCCTCATTCTCTTTCTCCAATGATACGCCGCTGTTTTTGTTACATGAGCTCCTCAATTCTTTCAAAGACTTTTGGACCATTTTTTTCAAATTCCGCCTAGCGGTTAGAAAACCGTCAACGCCAGTAAAGTCCTTTCTCCTTAGAGCAGAAAGGAGCTCTTGTACGTCATGCTTCGTGTGTGAGAACAGATCTTTAGCCGTGCTGCAAGCATCCAGAAGCCTAATGTGACCATCCAATACTTGGTCTACCGACTTCTCCTGAGATTCTTGTGAGATGATCTGTTGAATTTGAGGCGACAGAAACAAATCATTGGCGTCAGAGTACAATTTGTTAAGACCATTTACTCTATTTTCAAATGACGACAACGAAGACAAGGTGGCCTCAGAAGCCTTTACAATGGACAAGCTTTCGTCAAATTGAGACGGGGCGGGTAGGGATTTAGAAGGTAAGCTGAGAGAACGGCCGTGTTGAACGGCTTTAAATCTCAAAGGTGAGAATGCCATTTTTGTTTTTTCTTTTAGATGAAGTTTGCAAATGAAAGAGAAGTTCAAATCAAGAAAAGTTTGATGTTCTCACAATAGCAAATTCCTACTTTATATATAGGTGAAGGGGACAAAAGCTATCAATAATTGGTTCTCAATGTGATCTTGATCTAAAGATTTACTAATATTCTGGCGGTGTTTGTGCAATGTTTGACATATTTGGGGACCAATAACATTAAATGAGCACTTGTTAATCAGTGCACGAATGCCTCATATCTCTTAATGATTTGGTCAGTGATTGTTCTCTTCTTACGGACCAATGGGAATCTTGACAGCTTGGATAACATTAAATTATATGCAAACCACTCGTGTGACATTTAATTGTTGAAGTGGTTTTGATTGGATTTAGGATCCTGTCGTGCAAGTTCTTAGCCATGCCACCAACCAGGTCCCAAGCTTACATGCATAATAATATATAAAGATTATTATAATTTTTCTGTAAATTATTTGCCTCCAACTGTTTGTTGTTCCAAGAAAGGACGCCTGCATTGTTTTATGTTTTCTCAGGCTGATTATGAGGAGAGCTCGTGCGTATAGATGAACGTGAACTTAATAACTTCTGCTCATACATTAAGGAAGCGTTTGGTTGCTTTATCTTCTGTTTGGTTGTTGAGATAAGTTTTTCGCGATTTGGTTGTTGAGATAAGTTTTTCCTGATGAGTTTATATGTGCATGGATTTTTTAGGTTTCAGGCGTAATTGCGGAGATAATTGGTCTTAGCCCCAAGATAAATTAATCTCATTTTTAGTGATTTAACCCGCCTTAATAATTAGATAATTGATGTTGACAAAAGTTTTTATTGGTCTAATGATCTAATCATATAAAACCAGTCTTACATGGTTAGGAATAAATTTCTGCCAAAATGTCGAATCAAGAGTTTTATCCTTAAATTCAATTTGGATCAATTGCACTAAACACTCCAAACTATGTGATTTATAGAAGATAAAATCACTTTTCAAACAATAATTTGGCACAATTTTTATTTTTATACCGTAATTTGGCACTCATTAATATGCATACCATAAGCTGAACAATTTCTTCACATTTGGTAATTCGGTGCCAAGAAAATACACGCTAGCATCCCTTGACTCTAAATTTGAGGATTTTGACCAATTGTGATCAACACTCCACCTTAACAATTTTCCATGTCAACACGTGTACTTTTTCGACACCAGAGTATCCAACGCGAAGAAAGTGTCCAACTTATGGTATGCAAATTGATGAGTGCCAAATTATGGTATTAATATGAAAAATAATGTTATCCCTATTTTATAGCAAAGTGCCCCCAAACCTATTACAATGAGTGAATTGCCTCATAGAAAAATATGCAAATTGTCCCCTGAGTCTTAATCTCATTTGAGACACGTTTCACCATTTCGTCCATTAAATTTGGTATTACGAGTAATTCTCACATATTTCAATAGGTTAGGGGGCATGTTGAGGACTATTTAAAGTTGCAAATTGATGACCAAGCAATCCTATAAAATTTGTTATAAGTAGATTTTGAACCCTTGATATTCTTTTTCATTATGTGTTTAATTTAAGTTATTGTAAATAGGTTATCGAAAAAGAATAGTAGATTGTAATTAGTAAGGTCTCTCTTAGGCCGCAATTTTTAAGGCCCTTATACTTCTCTTGTTTTGCTGGATTTGTGGTTTGTGTGGGTCATGTGAGTATTGTATCTTATTATCCACCCCCACTTGTATGTTTTACATGTAAATATATTGTTTTGCAAAAAATTAAATAAAACTTAAAACGGAAAATACTCCTAACATCAACGATGCTTACTGTTTACTCTTGTTTTACACAGACACGTACAATGTGAGACGGTCAGCTCCACCTATCATGGATCACAAATCGTCGCCAACCTGCCTAAATGGAGGCTTTAGGCAGTTTTACAAAGTTTTGATGGCAATTCCACAAATTTGCACAATTCTGAGACAACTTTATAATAATGTAGAAAGTCTAGAGGCAAACTCTAGAAATTTCTAGCACAAAGTTTTGGATGATGTTACTAGGACATTATTCTCCACTGTCGGAACAAAAATCTCACTCGCTTATTCGTATAGAAGAGTAGTATAAATTAAGTGTGTCCTTACTTGTCAGTTGTCATGTATCAAACAGTGTGATTAATTTTTCCAAAGCCATCTCCCTTATTATTGCCCTCCTCGTCGTGGCTGCTTTTCCTTGCTCAAAGAGCCAACGACATAGTTTATTTAGATGGTTTTTTTTTCTTTCTTTTTTAGATGCGGTAGTTTATAACGTACAATCAATCCTATGAAAAAAAGTAATACTCGATATAACATAAAGAAGTAACTCCAATATAATAATAAAAGTTAACATTTAATGTTTTTTACAAATAATGAGATCAAACTTAAAATAAATATAACTTTTTTAAATAAATTAAATTTATGTCATAAAATAGGAATCTACAATGATGCTCTGTAAATAATTTATAACAATTTTTTACGTACATGTGCTACTTTATATCTTACGACGTTTAATGAATATTAATTTATAATTGAATTAATATGCATTCCTCAGCTATCCCTTTTTGTTTACATCTCCACAAATATCTAATTAAATTTGTACGTGAAGATAATCTAGTTTTACGTCTCCATCAATAAAAACATTCCATGTTTTCTTTTGCGGTGTACACACAAATACCGCATCATATATTTCTCTTGAAAAACAACGGTACTATGCATTCAATGGAGTCCATCGAAAATTTATTCCACTTGATGAACTAGACTCGACAAACTTTCTATTATTCTAATTGTCGAAATATGAGAGAGTGGACAGGGGAGGGAGTTTTCGGTGTATCCTGATAGCGGTTGCTACAAAAACATGTCTATATTCAAGTTCTAATTGTACACAACACCACGCGAAGATCCACAACACCACAAATCACGTTCTAATTGTCCCTCATCAATCGGGAGAAACAACTAAAATCGATAAATTCTCTGTTCCGACAGGGTTCTGAACTGTCTCTCTATTAGACAAGATTTCCCACGGACCTCCGGGCATCGGAGGATTATAGTCTTGGGTGGTGAGGATTTGTTCCCACGATTTGCAAACTAGCCTTGAACGAACTCTTTCACCTTCACATATGTTTTTCGGACATGGAGAAGAATTTTTACATTAGTTGTTTCGACAATTAACCGCAACTTGTTTTTCCTCATTTTTCTTCTATATATGTTGATGAACTTGGTTTTCCTCGTTTTTTCTCGAACTCAATACAAAGTTAAATTTGAAACAATATACGTTGATTAAACGAAAAAAATTATATCAATTGTCAAACTCGGTGACTATATATAGCCTTAATCTATTACTGAGAGTTTGAGTACGACAATGCATGCATATCTAATAGGGGATTTCGAGTTGGGATCTAAATCCCAAGATTTAGTCTTTTTCAAGAACAAGCATACAATCTGAACTAATAATGCCTAATCACTAATAAATTGTGGATAAATTTCATAAACTGCTATAATTTCCTCGATTTATTTAAACTAAAAAACAATAAATTTCAAAAAACCAAATACATAAATAAGAATAATAACTAACTAATCTATTATTATAATTAAAATTAGTTCTCTCCTCTTTACTAATATTTTATACAATTGTTGCATAATAAAGTAGCGCAGGTGTTGATACATAATCAGGATAAAGTTGCGAGGAGGTTAGTGCCTACAACTTAGATTTTTTTTTTTTTACATGAATAGTTAGTTTTAAGAGCGATTGCATAAAATAATTCCTCCACTTTGATATAATGGGCTCCGTCCCGTATGATTCTGAAACGAACAGTTGTTCTTTTGCGCCTTATCAGTTTCAAAACTTTTTTAAAATTTTAGTAAACAATATTACAATAAGGAAAACACCTTCCCGACAGAGTTACAAGTTTACAGCAAAAAAGAAAGGCATAAACGGCAACCGAATTCTCTGTTTACTTTTTCGAAGTCAATCCATGTTTTTGCATGCATGCTTCACTTCAGTTAAGCAAGAAACTGCATTTCTTAATCAAAACGGATATTTCACATGTAACTAATGTTCCATTACAGCACAATAAATATTTCTGTCATTATAAATTTATAACTGAGGAATAGGAGGCTAAAGGATATCGATAGACATGCACATGATGTATCCTTAAGCTTGTAGAAAGTATTCAATTGTTATTTACAAGTCCTAACCTCTGGTTTGTGTTGTGCCACAAATCTGAACCAGCACGTTTGATCTTTTATCGTATGCATGGGTGGGGTTTATCGCAAATAAAACCTCGGAGAATTGATTGAAGAGTACGATGTTGTCAGCCTTCCTTATCAGAAAGAATCGAGACAAGCTCATCCCGAGCCTTTTCAAGTGCAAGCGACAATTTCTCGGGTTCACTTCCACCTGCCTGTGCAAAATTAGGCCGGCCGCCCCCTCTTCCACCGCACAACTTGGCTATTGGCCCAATGAACTTTCCTGCTTGAGTTCCACGTTTAACTACCCCCGGAGTAAATGCAGCGACTAAACTTACTCTTTTTTCATCAGGGCAAGAACCTAAAATGACAGCTGCTGGATCTTGTAAAGTTTCGACTAAATACTCAGCTGCACTCTTCAGTGCATCAGCATCAATATCATCCATGCTCTCAACAAGCACCCTGCACAAAAGTAGACGGAAGTTAAAGCTAAAGCTATGTCTGATTCTATTATTACCAAAATATTTTTCATCAGGAGACTTTTGTATAAAAATGAAGATGCAAACGTGAGCCTGAACTTATAATTTGAGATAATTACATTTTCAACCCTTGAGGTTTTCTCTAACTACAAAAAAATCTCGTAAGGTTTTATGATTACAAAGATTCAATTGAAGCTTTGAAAATACTAAATAATAGGTCTATCTGTAATGTTTATCAAAATCAAGTAGAGAATAATAGATTACCAATACCTTATCTTTGATGAAGATCCTACGGTAAACGCTTTGTTAATTAGAGTTGTTGCCTTATAAATTGCTGCTTTTGAACGGGCTGCTGAAACTTCATTCCTTGCCTCTCGCAAGTCTTTTAAAAGATTATTCACTCTAGTCGTAACATCTTCAGCATTCACCTTCACAAGAGATGATCAAAAAATATTATTACGTCAACTTTATACACATCAATTTTGGCAAGCCTCTGTTAACTAATAATACATGCAGACTCCATTTTACAACTTCAGAGAAGAATGCAATATAAGGATTAAAGAAAACTTTCGCAAGATACGTTATAATTTTTCACCACCGAAAATGAAGTGAAAAAAGTTACTTCTAGGAGGGGTCATAAATAGCATACTTTGAGTGTGGAGCACAGCTGCTTCATGTAGTTATCACGGTTGCTGACATACTCGATAAAAGCTTCACCAGCAACGGCTTCAATGCGTCTGATCCCAGATGCAACTCCTTGTTCAGAAATTATTTTGAAACCACGAATCTCAGAAGTATTATTGACATGGGTGCCACCGCATAGTTCCATGGATACACCAGGGACCTCAACAACACGCACCTAATGGTTGAAGTAGAAAAAGTTTATTAGTCAAAAGTGGTCTTAATCTCTTCCGTTAAATGTAAAAAACTATCAGCAAGTGCGATTAGCAATAGGCTCCATAAAGAAAAGGACATAGTTCCAAGCAAAAGGGAAGTGCAGCAAAGAAAGGTAGCAGTTACTTTACGCATGATACACTAAGTAAAAATGAACTACATATGCGACCGTACCTGCTCTCCATATTTTTCGCCGAACATTGCTATTGCTCCAGCCTTCTTTGCATCAGTCAATTGCATCACCTTGCTTTCAAGAAGTGTTGCATCTCCAATCCATTGATTGATCAGTTGTTCAATTTCTATTAGCTCATTTTCACGAAGCGGTCGATTGAAATTGAAGTCAAACCTGAGCCGATCAAAAGCCACCAAAGAACCAGCTTGAGATGTTTCTTGACCTATTACTTTCTTAAGTGCTGCTTGGAGCAAATGAGTGGCAGTATGATGGACCTGGAAGAGAAGCACAACGATGAAACGCTTTAGTTTCACCCAAAAAAATGCGCAGACCAAAGTTCTGAACATCATAGGTGCACTAATATGTTAGATAGCTCCTATAACCAAATTCTAACGTCTATTTCTTACCGTAGTGGATATATTGGAGATCATACCTGTGCTCGTTGCCTCAGGTTTGAATCTACTGCAGCTTCTACTTCTGTGCCAACGTCTACAACACCTTCTCTCACGATTCCTTTGTGAACAAATATGTTACCAAGGGATTTTTGTACATCTTTGATTTCAACAACAGCTTGCTTGGAGTTTCCAGGCTCAGTAACATACAGATAGCCATTGTCTCCTATTTGACCCCCCGATTCAGCATAAAACGGGGTTCTGTCGAGTAAAACTTCAACTTCATTTCCTTCTGAAACTTGCCTTACAGGCTCACCATTTACTAATAAACCCTCAACTACTGATTTAGCTGAAAGGGTGCTATAACCAAGAAATTCAGTGTCCGGAATATTTTCCGTTAGCTCTGCTCCATTTTCAACTGAAAGTTTTACCGTATTATGAGCAGCCTGAGATTGACGTCTTTGGTTCTCCATTTCTTTGTCAAATCCATCCATGTCTATACTGACACCACGTTCATCTGCAACTTCCTTCGTTATTTCAACAGGATAACCGTATGTGTCATATAGAAGAAATGCATCCTTTCCAGATAAATAAGGTACGGCCCCATTCTTTTGAGCACTAGACAATGCATCGGCTAACATTTGTTCCAGGAGCTTTTCTCCTCTTTCAAGTGTTAAGACAAAACGAAGTTCTTCTCTTTTCAATTCATCTAGGATGCGAGAAGCTTTTGTCTTTACCTCTGGATCTATGCTAGTGCTTAACTTGATAACCTCTTCCGCAAGTATTGGCAAAAATGCCTCCTCAAGGCTTCCCATGCCATCCCCTTTTATACCAAGTAGTCTGCCGGTTCGCACAGCCCTTCGGATAAGACGTCGGACTACATAGCCTCTCCCGATATTTGATGGGAAAACTCCATCTGATATGAGATAAACTATTGCACGCATGTGATCTCCAATTATCTGAATATTGTGAAATGCAAATTAGATAGAATGGAGCAATCTATCTTAAGAGGGAAAACAACATACAATACAACTCCACCAACACACCTTAAGGTGCGTTTGTTTTGTCTCGTCTGCATGTGCATATGAAATGTTTGCTAGATGTGAAGCCTTCTCAATGATCGGAAAAATTAAGTCAGTTTCATAATTGTTTGGCACCTGCAAACAAACAATTGTTTAAAAAAGAAATTAAAGAACAAACAAGAGTTAAGCATGTTAGATACAAAATTAGAAGTGAATTATAAGGTGCTTGGACAAAAGCAAATTTCAATAGAAAATAAAGCATTCTGGTCCCTCAATGATGTTTTTCTCGGAGGCAAATGATAATCTTTTTTTGTTCAAACAAGCATTACGCAGTAGAGGTATTGATTTTCAGCTCAACAGAATATGTACTAAGATCATATCCATCTGAAATATATATTTATCTACTCAAAAAATATTATGAATCCTTCTAGGAGTCACAATTGCGTGCAGCAGCACTAACCTGTTGAAGAATCCGAGCTATACGCTCTAATCCTAGTCCAGTATCTATGTTTTTTTGTTTTAGGGGCTCAAGTGAACCATCATCCTTTTTGTTGAATTGCATAAAGACGAGGTTGTAGAACTCTATAAATCTAGCATCATCTCCAAGATCCTGTCATTCAATCAACGTAAAACATAAACTAAACAAGTGTGCATGTAGTGTGTATTCATGAAAATTACAATTAAAAAGTAAAACATGGTTATACTTTTGCCCAAAGAACAAGGAAAAAACTCAAAGCGACAATAAAATTACAATTTCTCTTGATTAAATCACATGCTTACAACATCTGAGAATCCACCTTCAGGATGGAAATCATAATAAAGCTCAGTGCAAGGGCCACAGGGACCGGTTACTCCACTGGTCCAGAAGTTGTCCTCTTCACCGAGTCTCTTTATCCGGTTTGCAGGAACACCTATCTGATCCCAAAACCAAAGCAAAGTGAAAAGAAACGTAGTTATTCTTATATCAATACTATCATCCACCTGGAATGCAACATCCAACATATAGATTTACAATGAGATGACCAATACATAGAATGGTAGCAAGCATGAAGAATTGACTGACACACGTTGTCTGATTGCAAAGTTAGATGAAATCTTCTTACGTTTCTACCCAAAAAGATTAAAATAATTTTGAGAAAGGTCATATGGAGTAAGATGTGAAATGAAAATGTAAGTTTGCTTCACCTCATCATGCCATATTGCAAAAGTTTCATCATCATCTTCGTAAACACTAATCCATATCCTGTCAGCTGGCAATCCAAACCTGTGGGCAACCAAAATGACAATAAGCAGGATACTAAAGGAATTATGTTGAAAGAATCAAAACAACATTTGTAAACTGACCACTATCAGAATCGTAAAGGAAAAACTCACCAAATTTTCTGGTGAAGCAAATTACATTTGCATTTATTGAGAGTTAAGAAGGAAATATTGATGAAGAGACATGTGCGAAGAACACAACTGTTCAATGCATTCACCCTCAATAAATAAGAATTGGAAGTACAGAACAGAAACAGATTCTTCATACATATCGAACTTTGACTTCTTAAACGAAATGTGGATCGATTCTAAGAAATCATTAGAAGTAGTGTAGGTAGCGTAGGATGATGCAAGTTTTTCGTCCATTAAGCGGCTAAAAGTGGCTTCATCTAATCTAAGAAAGGAATTTTTTTATCTTAAGTTCTATGTCTTGATGTTGGATTTGGAGCAACGTGCTGTATACTGGCGTGGAAGATTAATAAAATTGGGCATATATTGCTCACATGAACCATTGAGTACATGGTCAGCATTTGTACTAGATAGAAGCATGAAAATATATTGAGATGATTTGTCTACAATCAGAAAATCAGTCTAAAAAAAGCATCTGAGAAATTTTATCATGCAAGACAACACAGGAAGTCTCTCAATTATGGACAAGATAGAGACAGAGAGAGGCTTGTACAAAAACTGATAAGAACCCAAGCAATACCTCCAGAAACCCGCTCTAAAACTCATTTTTCAATCACCTAGGAATTTAAATTACTATCAACGAATAGAAGGCTGTTATCAAGGCAGATACATACTCCACTGTTGAGAGCTCCCATGCCCACTTTATAGCATCTTTTTTGAAGTAATCTCCGAAACTAAAATTTCCAAGCATCTCAAAAAATGTCTGATGTCGAGATGTCCGACCTACATTCTCTATATCATTTGTGCGTATGCATTTCTGAGAAGTTGTAGCACGAGGCACTTCTCTGGGCACCTGATAAATGTGAATCAATAAAGTCAATTATATATTAGGTGTCCTAGACCCATGACTAAATAAAACTTGTTATTTACAGCAGACATATGGATAGGGGGCACAACCTACTAAAACAGTTGTGACATCTTTATTTCCATCGAGACATCTAAAGGAGAAAGGAATTAACTGAAGACTATATTTTTATCTTGTGGAGATGAAAGAATTCTGATATATGGCCAAACAGTGAACAGGGACATACTCGTCAAGTGTAAAGTCCTACATTACAGTAATGGCGTGGGATATGCAATGTTTTCTTGACAGAGAAAAGCATGATAGCATTGTCAATGACATCAATATCCGGACATAGTATTTTTAGGCGTCAAATTGTCCTTAAGAGCGAGACGTTCTCTATCATATTAGAAAAGGTCAAAAAGTGTTGAAGGCCAATAGTTGGGGTTCTTGATGTATAAAAAGGTTTTAGACTCCCCTATAGGTTCTGGACCCCTCCCCAAAATAAGAGATACTAATGAAATACATGGAGAGAGAGAGAGAGAGAGAGAGAGAGAGAGAGAGACAGCAATATGACAGAGTTAGTGCTTGTTCCAGAACATCATTACATTCAGAAAAGCTATATATGATCAATGAGATATTGTTTCTCTCTATTATACGTAACTAAGTTCTTTGCTGTCAGAAATACTCATGAACCTCGACTTAGAAGCTGAGATGTCAGATACGTAACCTTCCCAAGGAATATCGGCTTGAACTGTAGCATTCCAGCTATTGTTAACAGAACTGTTGGATCATCTGGGACAAGAGAAGAACTTGGAAGAACTTTGTGACCTCTTGAAGCGTAAAAGTCAAGAAATCTTTTACGTATAGAGTCACCACTAGTGGAAAGATTGGAGCTTTTGTCTTCCACTAGCTCCTCAGTTAAGGGTTGAGCTGAAGCTGAAAAATGTTATATTCCCATTCTTTAGTTTCTTCAGAGCTGCCAAAAAAGATATATGACTCTACCCAATAGCTACATAGAGTTATTTACCTCTTGTGGTGAGATAAGTTCCTCTCACATGAGAATTCCTATTGTTCAAGGTGCAGGAATCGACTAAAGCCAGAGGTTGGATAATGCAGCCTCTATAGTCCCTACAACCTGTATTTGTATCACTGAGTTATAACGTACTACACAATCAGGCATGGTACATTACAAATGGATAATAGAAATTAAAAAATCTAATGCTATTAGTTTGTCCATGCACACCACAGAACTCACTTCACTATTATAAAACTCTATCAGTTCAAAGCCAAAGCGCAGAGCGAAAAACGAATTGTACCAGAGCAATAATCTAGAGGTTTATCTGGAGCACTGGAAAATTCAAGAGCACCATGAATTTCCCATATTACCGAAACCAATACGAGTTAAAATACATAATACTTCATTAAAACAGGTAAATACAATGTTAAGAAATGTGCAAAGCTCATGCTTAAAATTACACGTAATTCTATTGAATTATAACGACTACTGCAAGATTACTTTGCTACTCCAAACTTAACTCTAACTCCTCACCTCGGAAGATGAAAATTAGACCAATTAAAATAATGCTAAGTCAATTAGCATTAAACAGATTAAATAGAAGATCCTAGACGGGTATAAGAAAACTCCCCGAGTTTAAGAATGCTTATTTTGTTGATTCCGATAAGGACACGTGCATTTAACAGCTTAAGAAACTTAGAATCAATGTCGAATAATGGAAAAGCTTGGATTTTTAAGTAAGAATGCCAATAATTCAACACCAATCTTATTTTTTAGTAAGAATGCCAATAATTAAACACCAATCTTAAAGAATCCGAATTGTTCAGCTATTCGAATTAATCCTCCTTTCATTAATTCCGACAACCTTCGTGCAATCGAATGCTAATGGTATCGGAACAATGTATATCACAAGTAAAAACAAGAAATTGGGCACAAAACCACAAGACAAAATCCCATAAGACGATCATCATTGATCAACACCATAGAACACACAAGACGCTATTTTGCTAAGAAGCAGCTGAAAATAGTGCACAAAGAGATACAAACAAATCTAGCAAGTGGGTATTTTCAGTGAGTACATAGTTAACTAAAAAAACAATAAAAAGAAAAAAGATTACCGGTTGAAAAGGGAGTGTTGTTGAATCTTGAATTTGGGAGTAGAAGCAGATACTTGCCGCTGCCATGTTTGCTTTGCGGAGAAAAGGGCAGCTTCAAGCTCCCCATTTACTCTCTTACAGAGTGTGACTGTGTGTGATTTTCGCAGGATGTTTGTAATTGACCGTTAAGCTGGAAAATGAAGAGAGAAGATAAGCTTTTTTTCGATATCCACATGTTGTTTAACACGAGTACCTTAAAAACGTGTTTAGACTTTATTGCAAGTTATCATGTAGCAAAATTTTGTAAATTGTGCCATTAGAAATTTTAAGTAACAACAATTGCCTTCATTTGGAGCGGAACATTTGGATCAAAGTTTTGTTTCCATTGTATGTTTCGGTGTGTTACGTATTAAAAAAAAATTGCGATATTTTGAGATCTTTCCATGTGTTTCGAAAAATTCGTAAAATTTGGTGTATCAATAGAGTTGAAAACACTGCATATTTAGTTTTTATAAAGTCAAAACTGGAAACATTTTGACATTTTTTGAATGAAAGAAATGAAACTTTGATTCATGGCCTACACCAATTAAATTACAATTTATTTACTGGCCATTATAATCTACAAACATGTTGTAAAGTACTATATGTTCATATTTAAGTGTAAAGAAGAAAAATATTTAGAAAAAAAGGCAAGAAAAAAGATTACTTTTCTTTCCATGTGAATCATTGGAATAAAATGGCATATTTCAAAAGTGGGCGAGTGAATCATCCTAATTGGAGTAAATGGAAAAAAAAAAAAGAAGTAATTTTCATTGAAAGAATATGAATTATAGGGAAACTAAATCATATTAGTAAAGGTATAGTTAATTTCATCTAACCTAAATTATAGGCTTAAATTGAAAAATTAATAATAATATGTCATAGTTGAACATAAGTTATAAGGTTAAACTTAGAAATTAGAATTTTAGTGTCACGAATGACAAATATCGCTTCCTTTATATATTAGTATAGATAATGACTAATAAGTTTAACATCATGGCTAAAACCGCGGGTGTTTATGTGATTCTAAACTAGTCTATCTATAAAATTCTGGGGCTTATATTAGAAAGAAAAAAAAAAAAACCAAGAAAGTTATCTGTTGTCAATGTCACAAGATTGAGATATTTTAGTTTAACTCATAAATAGCTAGAGACATTGTGATTCCTTCTTGATGCACAATGGGACATTAATGAAGGTTGGACTCGGAGTTGTTAAAAGAACCCAACTAAGGCAATACATATGGGCCTCAGGGCTTCCTCCATTGAAGTATTTACATATTTCGAATTTCAACAAGCCCAAACTCAGCTGGACTTTCATTAGTAACGGACTAACGGTCTTCATTTACAAATAGACCAAGTCTGTAGAGCTTGTCGTTATAATTGTGTCATACCATCAAATAAACTAATATTAAATGCATGAAATAATTGTGACCTAAATATTAATTTATTGTGAACATAAAGTCTACATACACCTGGTCATATGTCATCATGTGAAAGACTTGCTATTGCACAGCAAAAATTATTCGAGAAGCGTTCAACTTCCTCTATAGTTTCTTTTAAGAAAAATAAAAAGCGAGTCAACCATTTCATATAGCTATCTTTCTTCTAGAACAAGATCTTACATATAACTTTGCATAATGATAGTTTATTTTATAAATTTTACAAAAACTTGGCCTTTCTCACACATCACAAAAAAGTGCAGATAAAAGAGATATTTTATAGTGAAGAAGGAATTCTACCAAAGAAAGTCATAGTGGGTTTATTTCAAACCCACATACAACAAGAAAAATTCAGTCACTTTCTACTAATAACTTTTGACATAATTCTAATGGGACCAACTTTTAGGACACCTGTGCATTTAAGTTTTTCACGCCCACCAAAACAAAATTCTCTCAAAGTAGTAATTGTTAACACTTAAGAACAATTTTTACACCTGAAAATCGAATTACAAAGTGGCCATTTCCTGTTAATCTTCCAATACCGTCAAAAAAGACTTAACTAGGCACCCAAAGCTGACCCTTAGCACGTAAGATGAGAAAACAGTTGCAGCTGGTCTCCCCTAAGTTCAACTCTAGCTTAAAAAATGTCAAATATTTAATTTGATGATAGGAATGTCAAAATTTGGAATTTAGATGCCTTCACCCAAACAACCATTAATTCTAGTGTACAAAGAAAGTTGTAGTGAATTATTTCTCATAACACAATTAGGTGGTGTTTGCAAATGCTTATAAAAGGAGCTTGTTGGCTTTTGCAGCCGCAAAAGCACATTTTTAGTGTTTGGAATGCTGACTTTTGCTTCTGTTTGTCTTAAAAAAAGTCAGAAAAAGCACAAGCCGCAAAAGCATGCCCAGTGGTGCTTCCCCAGCTGCTTTTGGAATTATGTTATTTTTGAAAGGTCTTTAAATATAAAAGTTACCTCTCATTAATTTTTGCAAACACCTAATTAATGATTTAAGGAGCTTTTTAAAAAGATTTGCAAACACTCCCGACTTTTAATTAAAAGTCACTTAAAGTGGCTTTAAGAAGAAGTAGTGAACAAGCTCCTTTTATAAGCATTTACAAACACCACCTTAAACTATAACTTAGTGACTAATCAAGTACTGCATTCCTCCAAAAACCAAATTAGGCAAGCGCACAAACAATTAATGGCGAAGACAGGGGCGGTATAAGTATGGAATATAGTATATAACCCACGTAATTTTTTTATATGTGTATATAATACATATTGTTAAAGGAAAATGATATATACAAAGCAAAATCCCTCGTCACAGAGCAATATCCTATTATTCTCTGATATACCCCTATTCAAATCAATATGACAACTCATCTTCCATTTTAATGTTTATCTATATTAAGCAGTAATTTAAAGATCTCCAAAAGAAAATCTTCATTCCTATTTTTCTTATGGAAATATTATCTTTCTTTATATAACAAACTACATACAAGAAATTTAAATAAATATCTTTAAGTATTATCTGTTAGATTAATAATGATATGCAAGAACTAGAAGTACACAGAATTAGAAAAAGATGCTATGTCAAAAAATTTAAATATTTAAAATATGCATTGAGAATATAAAAATAAATTAGTTATTGCTTCCACTTACTTTTGGTGGACTTAATAGAAAAAAGATGAAGATATAATTGCTATCGTTTTTTTTTTTTATCTATATTATGCATTATTGTGGAAAGCAAATAGCTTGTATAATCCTTTAATTATTTGTCATTAAATGATTCTGTATCACACAATATTGGAATAGAGTTAATAATAATAATAAAAAAAAAACCTGAATCATCTGCTAAGCTTCCTAAATCATTAATGCATTAACTAAGAAGAAAAAATAGTTTGGAAAAATTAGCAAAATAAAATAACATGTAACGCAATAAATTGCATATATTGTTTTAAAGTCCATGTAATATAATTAGTGTAATTTTAGTCCCTGATTCTTTAAAAGTTTCCGATGAACAAAATTCCTTCACAAAGACAAGTGATGAATAATTTTTCGTACACTATTACATGAATTGAAAAAAAAATCGAACTTTATGGAAATTGATTATTTGTTTTGATTATTGTATTTATATTTAAGAAAGAGAAACTTTGTCATTTAGTTTTGGAGAAGATTTAGTTTTTGGTTGTCATAAATAGAAAAGGCTAAGAGATCTAATTAAGAAGGTGAGTTAATTATTCAATTTGTTAATTTGGAAAAGATAAATTTGACTAACAACACAATATTGCTCTGTATTTAAGGATTTTGCTCTGTATATATCAGCTCTCATTGTTAAATATAATTTATACAATTCGAAAGCCTGTTTTAAGTTTATACCAATTTGCTTTTGTATTTTTTGACTTATTCATTTGCTTAAATTAAGAATGATTATTCGTAACTTGTCAAATTAGTGAATTACTCTCTAAACTTAACTTTACTTTATATTACTCTTTGGATGTAGTAAACCAAATATAGAATGGTTATATAATATGACATATGGGTGTATTATATATTCCATTCTTACAATAACTATTTTTTATTTTTAAGAAATCTTTACATAGTTGAATGTGTATTTTTCAATAAGAAAGTTTTTGGAAACAACGTCTCAATGTATAGAAATATTCATCAGAAAGATATTACTCAAAATTTAGATATTACTATAAATATAGTACAATATCCTCTTAAATTATATAATACAATTAAAGATGTCTAGGAGAACATAAGTAATAGAAAACTCCCAAGACGTATATGTAATATAATTAGTCTATATATAACACATTACATGTACGTATTCATGTAGTTTATTTTAACTGCTTCGCAAAATTTAGCTATCACTGTAATACTTTTTTGGTACTTTTATAAATTATTATTATGTCTAATTTCTACTATTAAAGTATTTAATTATGTTTTCATCATAAATCATTATTTTATAATAATGTCAAAATAAATTAATCAAAATTAATTACATCTATAAAGAATTAATGGTTCACATTATTCTTCTCTCTAAGCGATATTTCTGGCTCGGTTATCATATAATCTTATAAATGATTTGATAAAGATGTGATGCCTTATTCAAGAATCAAGATAGAATTGGCGTGCTGCAGCTAGTAGTACATAAAATTTCTTCAACAATTAAATTTAATATAAAGAAAACCAAAGTAGAATTAACTTTGGGTGGCTCGGGCGCCTTACGCGACAATGTCATGTCTTCCATTTTTCAAAACACAAGTCATCGAAGTGCTCCTATACATTAATTAACATTCTAAAAGATATATTTCAGTGTGGAATACTTGGTTATTAAAGAAATTAATTTATACTTTAAAAACATATTTCATCGTTTCTTAACTATATGAGACACACTTGATTAATAAAGTTTAAATATTTTTTTGAATCTAAGTTCCATAAAATATTCAAAGTATATTATAGGATAGGCGGCAGCCAGCCAATTTAGTTAAATCTGTATGCTTTCCCGTCTTAACATGATGATGAAGTAGCGGTCAAGCTTTTGTACTCCACCGGCCACCAGCAAATTTTTTTTACGACTTGTTTATTACTATTGTACTCTACCAAACTTTTTTTTTTATTTCATTTAATAATATCGTCCTAGTCCCTAAACCAAGTTAGTTCACATTCCACATGGGTTTAATTACACTAATTAAATAAATCACAATCACGTTCAACTGATGTTCCGAGTAGATTGCAAGAATCACCCTTGTATTATTTCTTATTATAAGGTAACCTTCTATAGGGATTTTGTAATCAAAACCTCCTGTGTAATTTAAAAATTAGCAAACACCCTAACATAATATGTCCAATTGACCGTATTACCAACTAACGATTTGTATGTATTACAATTTTATATTAAGTATGTATTTATCCGACTAAATATTTCTAGTTTCTTATGTAACTTTTTGAGATTTAAAAACTATTTCAATAACAATATGTCAATATATAAATAAAAAGTGCTGTAATTTCAGTTTTACAGATCTAAAAAGTAAAAAAAAAAAAAAAAAGATTATAGTTTCGATTGGAACAACGTTAACCACACATATGCATATATCAAAAAAAAAAAACTTAATCTTTTTTATTAATTTCAACATGTACAGATCAATTAAAATTAGATGTAGTTGATACTTGGTGATAAAAACTACATAGAGGGCTATCTACCAATTTAAAACTAAAACAAGGGTTGTTTCTGCAATATACTTCTGATTCTTCTCTTCATATAAACCCATATTCCACGTTAAAATGTGTAGATAGTTAGCAATAAAGAAAAATCCCACAACTCCAAGAGAAAAAAAAAATGGGTGATCTCGTTACTCATGACTACGAGCTAGACGCAATAGCCTCATCTCCGACAACTCCTCAGCCAGCATCGGCAGCTCAAACGCCGCAAATAGTATCTCTTCCGCCCTCTCTATACCATTCACCGTCGCTTTCGCGATCTCCGCTACTAACTCCCGGCGGCACAAATACGAAAACTCCACGAATTCGAACTCCAAGATTCATCACACCACTTGGTACCCCTTTGAGAAAAGCGATTAAGCTAACTAAGCTTGATCCGGAAGATGCATGGCTTCCAATTACCGAGTCGAGGAATGGGAACGCTTATTATGCGGCGTATCATACTTTGTGCTCCGGGATTGGGATTCAAGCTCTTGTTCTACCCGTGGCTTTCACTATTCTTGGCTGGTAAGACAAAAAATTAACTCCATGATATACTACTAGTATACAATATATCGGAAAATGGAGCTAATTACAAGATACCTTGTGTTGTAAATAATTCAAAAAAAAAGAAGAAGAAGAAACTAATAGGTTAAAAAACTCTTATATTATGCGTAGACGGGAATATCCAGTAAAGATAAGAGGCAATAACTCAATATAATTTTCTGAAAGAAAAAATAAAAGGGACAAAAAACCCTACTCTTTTTATTCTTTAGTACATGCGGGTATATTTTTGGTATTTTGTTTTTATAATGAAGGTTTTTGTGTATTAAGCGTAACATAAAGATGTTAATTTTCTTTTTTCATATGAAGGTTTTTGGCATTCATAACACATGCATGGAGGATTTTTTGTCAAAAGTTTTGATGACAAAAACAAAAAAGAAATTACCCATCTGTAATTGACAAAAACCCTTCGTGAAAATAATAATCTCCCTTGTAATTTTATTAATAAAAAGGACGAAAATTCTTCCTTAATTTTTAGTGAGTCTTTTCGTCTATTATGCATAATATTGTTGGATTTTTGCTTTTATAGAGTTTTATTGGCTTTTACGCATATTAGTTGGTTTAGAATCAAAATCCTTGAAAAAGGCTCTTTTCAAAAAAATTAATGCTGGTGTAATTTTGCAGGACGTGGGGTATTATTTGCCTATCTTTGGCGTTCATATGGCAATTATACACGCTCTATTTATTAGTGCAACTCCATGAATCTCCTGAAAACGGGATTCGATACAGCAGATATCTGCAGTTAGCCAGCGCAACTTTTGGTGAGTATGATTTGCTTTTGAACACGCCATAAACAAAATAATTTGATGGATTTTGGCAACAAATTTCCACGTATTATGCTTAATAGGTGTGAAAAAAATGGGCAAGAAGCTTCTATATGTTTTTGTGTGTGTGTGTGTGTATATATATATATATATATATATATATATATATATATATGTATATATATATATAGATGTTATATATAAGAAATATTATACTCTTAGAAATGCAAAATATAATAAATTCTGGCACCAAAACCATTTTCAAATAAATGAAACATAAATAGACTAAAATTCGGACAATTAGAAAAAAAAAATACCAACACAAACTGGTAGTGAACTGTATATAATTTTCATTTTGTATACTAATTATTAATTAGGGAAATTCAGTTTAGTGCATGTTTTTACGTAATTAATGCATTGAAAAATATGAGAGGCAGTGCATTAATTAGCTATTTATCTTTTAAGCATAACAAACGAGAAGTCTCGCTATTAGTTCAAAATCTAAAATATCTATTCGATAACTGTTTATTCAAATCTGAATTTAACATTCCAAAAATCTTGATAATTTCTTTATTTATAAGTTATCTATATTTCTATAATTTACAGGAGAAAAATTAACCAATTTCATAGCGGCCTTTCCAATAATGAACCTCTCCGCCGGTACATGCATTGCTCTAATCGTGATCGGCGGTTCCACCTCTAGAATGTTCTACCAAACGGTATGCGGCGCGACGTGTGCATCACCCAATGCACTAACCACCGTGCAATGGTACTTAGTTTTTACATCCGTGGCGGTGCTGCTTTCTCAGCTGCCTAACTTAAACTCAATAGCCGGAGTATCGTTGATCGGAGCTCTCACGGCCGTTGGATACTGCACGGGAATATGGGCGATTTCTGTGGCCGAGGGGAGGATGCCGAACGTGTCGTATAGTCCGGTTACGGTTGGCAGGAGTGAAGTAGATAGGGTTTTTGATGTGTTGAATGCGCTTGGGATTATAGCTTTTGCTTTTAGAGGACATAATCTCATTCTTGAAATCCAGGTAAGTTTGAATTTTCGTGCATGTAATTTTTATTTATTTATTTTTTTTATTTCTTGATATGTTGTTTGTGTGATTAGAGACCTTTGGTAGATTTTACTAGAACTCGACATTGTTGCATTACTAATAATGGGCGGATTATATTGTATCATGACAATCAGGTTGGGCAGATCACATCCTTCCGCGGCGTACTTTTAATAGCCTATGAAATGTTATAATAATGCACAAAGACAAATAGAACCTCATATTGCAGGTTACAAAACGGCCCTTATATATATTTGTGGCCGTCACTGATACCATATAAAAATTTCATAACATTTGTAAGGCTTCCCCTAGATTGCTTATATGTTACTATTTCATCTCTAAACATTATTGTCGAACATACGTGTCATTTTGTCGCTGTCTTTTTTTCTTTTTCTTTACTTCACTAAACGCACATATTCATAATTTAATGAGTACATGCAAATTACAATAAAATAAATTAACTTCAGGCAACTATCTCACAATAATATAATATACATCTTAGCACATCCAAATTAAATGTTAAGGTGAAGTTGAAGTTGACGTGTGTGTACAACTCAACGTAATTAATTCCCTGGCGGCGTTCTAGATTTACATGCAGATCATGGTTTTATATTATATTATTGTCTCCATGCATAAGTTTTCTTTTTTGTTTTTTTTTTGGTCAAATCCATGCATAACTTTTCTCAATGACATTATGATCACATTTTTAGTAATTAAGTTGTGCTTGACTTAGAAAATTATAGGAAAATCTAACTTTTACCATATGTACACAATATTTGACTATTTGCAGGCTACCATGCCTTCGAGCGAGAAACATCCATCCAGTGTCCCAATGTGGAGGGGCGTCAAAGTCGCATATCTGATCGTAGCAATGTGCTTATTCCCACTTGCCATTGGTGGATTTTGGGCTTATGGTATCATGGTACGTACATTTAAAGAAAAAATAAAAATTACATTTTGGGACGGGACGGGAATTGGTTTAAATATTGAAATCTGAATACTTAAATAATTAATTTAAGTTTAAATACTTATAAAGACACATCTTTAAATTTCGAAAAATAATACCGATAAGGCGTCCATTTCATGGGTGATATATTAGCTAATCTTAATGTTAAGATACATATGAGGTCCACACTCAAGTGAGAGGTTAGGGACGGATGCTAACATTAAAGTTAGCTAAGAACTTTCCCATTTCATGTTCGCGAGGTTACGGAGTGTTTCTATATTTATTTAGATCTTAAATGGATTTTATCTAATGAAATTAGTCTTTGAGAGTTAGATGTGATTATGAGACATTAAGGTTGTATTATGAAGTCTTTAAAGAAAATGATAATCCTCTTTTTGTGTGAATAAAATGATGTTTACGAATTGTTAAAAGAAAATTAAAAAAAAAATTGCTTTTGGCTTGAATAAGAACTTTTAGGCATCTGAAATCTAGCTTTTTTTTTATTATAAAACTTTTTTTTACACTAAAAATCTCCACAATCTCGTATGGATCTTCTTGTGATTTATGGTAACCTTTTTTAAATGACATGATTTTTCAGACACTCTAAGTTTATGAATTAAAGCTTCTTTTGAAACTTTTGATTTTTTCTCTGTGTATGCAACTGGTGTATGGATGAGGTGGTTCAAACGACGAACAAGATGATAATAATTTTTTAACTATAGATAGTAATCTCTACGTAATATCATCTCAATCATGTATATATACATAAACTAACTTGTATCTACTACGTCGTCACATTGCATGAAATAATTTCTCTCGTAACACCCGCAAACCAAAAAATTAACGATTACTAATCTTCCTCCAGATCCCTGCAAACGGTGGCATGCTCACAGCCTTAATCGCCTTCCACTCCCGCGACGTCGCACGTTGGTTACTATCACTCATAAGCTTCTTCGTCATCACAAATGCCGTCAGCTCGTTCCAGCTCTACGGAATGCCAATATTCGACATGATGGAGTCCGTCCACACACGCAAGTTCAAGAAACCATGCACGTGGTGGCTCCGAACACTTATCCGGGCCATGTTCGGATACGGTTGCTTTTTTATTGCGGTAGCGATTCCGTTTCTAAGCAATGTCGCTGGATTGATCGGAGGAATATCACTACCGGTGACTCTAGCGTACCCTTGTTTCATGTGGTTGAAGATGAAGAAAGTGAGGGTTTATGGTGGGATGTGGTGGTTGAATTGGGGGTTGGGGTTGTTAGGGATGGGGTTGAGTGGGGTGCTTGTGGCTGCGGGGATTTATGTTGTGATTAATACAGGGATTCAATTTAGCTTTTTTAGGCCTCACTAATTAAATGTTGAGACATACGTACTTTAGGGTACTAGCTCTTTTTGTGAAAATGTTGGAATATAGGGATAAAGTGTTAGAGAGCCTTTCTTTTTGTGGTATTGTTTAGGGAGTGTTAACGCGAGGATTGTTTTAGTATCTAATATGTCCTGCAGTTTATACTGAGAAATAATGGTTGATTCACAAATAGGTTGAAGAAGAATTAATCGTATTTTATCACGTAATCTTGTCCTTTTGATGAAAGCAATGTCGAAAATTTGAATATTTTGTGATTACAATTTCCATGAGTGAAGTATTTCATGTTATAATATATAGCTTTTGATGTGCCATAATTAGTTGTCATGGCACATATAATAGTTGTCATGTTATAATATGTTATAATATATAGCTTTCACGTTCAATTAGCGAAATGTTGATTTCAATCGATCGAAAACCCTACTCGCCTCACCCAAATGTCAAACAAGATTAATAAGCCCACCTATCGATTGACCAATCGTGTCCTTCTAGTCCATCGACCTTCAACATTAGCATGACACCCATATGAATAGTTTCAGATCACTCGTATGAATCTTAGAACTAATCGCTTATAAATACTTTACTTTGCATGACAGAACATATGTTACTTTCAACAAGTCAATATTTCAAAAGCTCATTTACTCGATCACAACCCTAATACCATTCAATCATACTATGCTTCAATTTGATCTCACTAACTTGGACATCGAACGTTCTATATATGTTAGTACAACCCCCGACTAATTACCCCTCACATACAGTGTTTTGACTTTTGAGTCCGAATTTAAGCTGAAATGTAAAAAAACTTAGTTCAGTATGACACAGAGTACTAGTGTAGCGACAAATTATCCTCATCTTAAAAGATATATGTACAATAATAACGGAATTTTATAAATATAATAAGTTTTCTTTTCTTAGAAGTGGGTCTCTTTTGCCCCTTTCCATTTTAACATATTCAAATTTTAACAAGCCCAAATCTAGCTGGACTAGTTATCATTAGTAGCGGTCTTCAATTATAGACCAGGGGCCATACAGCTTGTAGTTATAATTGTGTCATATACCATCAAATAAACTAATATTAAATGCATGAAACAATTGTGGCCTATATATTAACTTATTGTGAACATAAAGTCTGAATACAGCTGGTCAATATGTTATCATGTGAAAGATTTGCTATTGCACAGCAAAAAATATTCGAGAAGCGTTCAACTTCCTCAAATAGTTTCTTTTAAAAAAATAAAAAGCGAGTCAACCCTTTCATATAGATATCTTTCTTCTAGAACAAGATCTTTCATATAACTTTGCATAAAGATAGTTCATTTTATAAATTTTACAAAACGTTGGTCTTTCTCACACATCACAAAAAGTGCAGATAAAAGAGATATTTATAGTGAAGAAGGAATACTACCAAAGAAAGTCACAGTGGGTTGATTTTCTTTACTTTTGATTTCATAGAGGGTTGATTTCAAACATACATACAATTAAAAAAAAAAAAAATCATATGTCGAATAACTTTGAAATACTTCAAATTGCAGTAACTTTTAGGGGCTCCTACGCACTCAAAAGTTTCAGACGCACCAATTTAAAAATTCTCTCAAAGTAATAATAGTTAACAATAATTTTTACAACTGAAAATCAAACAAAAAGCCTTAACTAGGCACCCCAAAGCTGACCCTTAGTACGTAAGATGAGAAAACAGTTGCAGGTCTCCCCTAAAATTTAAAAAAAAAAAAAAAAAAAACGTGTCGAATATTTAATTAATTAATTTGATGATAGGAAATTCAAAATTTGGAGTTAGATACCCTCACCCAAACAACCATTAATTCTAGTGTACAAAGAAAGTTGTAGTGAGTTATTTTTCATAACACAATTAAACTTTAAGATAGTGATTAAATCAATTGCATTCCTCCATAAACCAAATTAGGCTGGCACATGAACAATGGCGAAGACAGGGGAGGCATATAGGGGTGATATAGTATATATATATTGTATACAACCTACCTGTTTTTCTATATATGTTATAACTGTACATATTGTTAAATAAAATTTTTACAATTCGAAAGCCTGTTCTAAGTTTATACCAATTTGCTTTTGTATTTTTAATAACAATTCAATTTACTATAAAAGTTACATATAATAGACAAAAAACTATAGCAGAATTAAATTATAAAAATTACACATAATGTACATAAAAGTTTCTTCAACAATTAAATCAAATATAGAGAAAACCTTAGTAGAACTAACTTCGGGTGGCTCGGGTTCCTAACGCGACAACGTGTCCTCCACTTTCCAAAACATATATTAACATTCTAAATAATATATTTCAGTGTGGAACACCTGGTTATTAAAGAAATTAATTTATACTTTAATGACATATATATTTCATCGTCTCTTTACTATATGAGACACACTTATTTATTAAAGATTAAATAATTTTTTGTATGTACGTTCAATAAAATATTTTAACGTAGGGGGCAGCCAGCCAATTTAGTTAAATCTGTCTGCTTCCCGTTTTAACAATGATGAAGTAGCGCTCAAGCTTTTGTCCTCTACCGGCCACAAACTTGGTCAATTTAAATTACCTACACCAGCAACTTTTTTATTTTTTTTACGACTTGTTTATTACTATTATACTCTACCGAACATTTTTAATTTCATTTAATATGATCCTCGCCCCTAAACCAAGTTAGTTCATCACATTCCACATGGGTTTGATTACACTAACTAAATCACAATCACGTTCAACGCTGATGTCCCGAGTAGATTGCAAAAATCATCCTTGTATTATTTCTTATTATAAGGTACCCTCCTATATGGTTTTTATTACCAAAACCTCCTGTGTAATTTAAAAATTAGCAAACACCCTAACATAATATATAGAATTAATATGTTTTGACAACTAACGGATTTTATGGGTATGACAGTTTTATACTAAATATGTAGTTATCCAACAAAATATTTCTAGTTTCTTATGCAGTTTTTTGAGATTTTTAAAAATATTTCAACAACAGTACATCAATAAAAAGTGCTGCAATTTTATTTTTACAGATCTAAAAAGTTAAAAAAAAAAAAAAAGATAAAAATATATCATAGTTTCTGATACAAAATGTACATAAATTCGATTCGAACAACGTTAACCCCATACGCATATCAAACAAGTACAGAAAAAACTCAAGGGCTTTTTATTAATTTCAATATGTGCATATCAATTAATATTAAATGTAGTTGAGACTTGGGAGAATAAATTTCAAAAGGGGATATTTGCTGATAAAAATTACATAGAGGGCTATCTACCAATTTAAAATAACGCAAGGGTGGTTTCTGCAATTTTCATCCTGATCCCGCTCTTCAGATAAACCCATTTTTAATTTCATTTAATAATATGATATCCTCGACCCTAAACCAAGTTAGTTCACATTCCACATGGGTTTGATTACACTAATTAAATCACAATCACGTTCAACGCTGATGTCCCGAGTACGTAGATTGCAAGAATCGTCCTTGTATTATTTCTTATCATAAAGTAACCTCCTATATGGTTTTTATTATCAAAACCTCCTGTGTAATTTAAAAATTAGCAAACACCCAAACATAATATGTCCAATTATTATATATTAACAACTAACGATTTTTATGTATTACAATTTTATATTAAATATGTATTTATCCAACTAAATATTTGTAGTTTCTTTTGTAACTTTTTGAGATTTTAAAAATATTTCAAAAACAATATTCAAATAAAAAGTTCTGTAGTTTCATTTATACAGATATAAAAGTAAAAAAGAAGATAAAAATAATCATAGTTTCTGATATAAAATGTACATAGATTCGATTTGAACAACGTTAACCCCATATGCATATCAAACAAGTACAAAACAGACTCAAGTTTTTTTATTAATTTTAATATGTACATATCAATTAAAATTAAATGTAGTTGAGACTTGGGAGAATAAATCTCAAAAGGGGATATTTGCTGATAAAAATTACATAGAGGGCTATCTACCTATTTAAAACTAACACAAGGGTGGTTTCTGCAATTTACTCCTGATTCCTCTCTTCATATAAACCCATATTCCACGTAAAAATTTGAAGATAGATAGCAACAAAACAAAAATCCCATAACTCTAAGAGAAAAAATATGGGTGATAATGCAACGAACGACTTCGAGCTAGACGCAATAGCCTCATCTCCGACAACTCCTCAGCCAGCATCGGCAGCTCAAACGCCGCAAATAGTATCTCTTCCGCCCTCTCTATACCATTCACCGTCGCTTTCGCGATCTCCGCTACTAACTCCCGGCGGCACAAATACGAAAACTCCACGAATTCGAACTCCAAGATTCATCACACCACTTGGTACCCCTTTGAGAAAAGCGATTAAGCTAACTAAGCTTGATCCGGAAGATGCATGGCTTCCAATTACCGAGTCGAGGAATGGGAACGCTTATTATGCGGCGTATCATACTTTGTGCTCCGGGATTGGGATTCAAGCTCTTGTTCTACCCGTGGCTTTCACTATTCTTGGATGGTAATTAATACAAACTTAACTTCATTTATGAAATTCTACTACTAGTATCGAGAAATTTATGTTAATTTAGTCTTTTTCACTTAAAAACAAAATATATACATATAGGTCTAGAGAATTGAACTTTGATTTTTTTCTTTTAAAGTTAAAATAATCTTTTTCGTAGGTTAAAATGTATTAATAAACGACATCATTTTTTTTAGAAAAATAATATAAATATTATTCTTTGGAAAGATTTTATCTCCAAGCTCGGGTTTTTGCAAGTCAACTATACCCCGTGTGTAGGGGATATTTTTCTACATATAGAGAAGGTGATTTGTCTATTTGTTTCATCGGAAAATAAAAATTTGCTAAGTTCGTACTAAACAACATTGGGGTTTAAATTAATGCGAATAAACTTTAAATTATTATACTCATGTAATTTTGCAGGACGTGGGGTATTATTTGCCTATCTTTGGCGTTCATATGGCAATTATACACGCTCTATTTATTAGTGCAACTCCATGAATCTCCTGAAAACGGGATTCGATACAGCAGATATCTGCAGTTAGCCAGCGCAACTTTTGGTGAGTATGATTTGCTTTTGAACACGCCATAAACAAAATAATTTGATGGATTTTTGCAGCAAATAGAGACTCAAATCCAGACAACTAGCAAAATAAAAAATACCAACAAGAATTGATAAGGAACTATATAATTTTTATTTGTATACTAATTAATGATTAGGGAAATTTAATGTAGTGTTTTTACGTAATTAATATATTGAAAAATATGAGGGGCAGTGCATAAGTAATTTATCTTCTAAGCATAAATAACTTTCTATTCAAGATTCAAATATAAACTTACCATTCCTAGCTAAAATCTTGATTCAACATTATTTATTTTGAAATTTATCTATATTTTTACAAAATTTCAGGAGAAAAGTTAACCAATTTCATTGCGGCTTTTCCCATTTGGAACCTCTCCACCGGTACATGCATCGCTCTAGTCGTGATCGGCGGCTCCACCTCCAAAATGTTCTACCAAACGGTATGCGGCGCGACGTGTGCATCACCCAATGCACTAACCACCGTGCAATGGTACTTAGTTTTTACATCCGTGGCGGTGCTGTTTTCTCAGCTACCTAACTTAAACTCGATCGCGGGAGTTTCGTTGATCGGGGCACTCACGGCCGTCGGATACTGCACGGGGATATGGGCGATTTCCGTGGCGGAGGGGAGGATGCCGAACGTGTCGTATAATCCGGTTACGGTTGGCAGGAGTGAAGTGGATAGGGTTTTTGATGTGTTGAATGCGCTTGGGATTATTGCTTTCGCTTTTAGAGGACATAATCTCATTCTTGAAATACAGGTACGTATTGAAATTTCTTGCTTGTAAAATTGCTTTGATTTCTAGATATGTTGGTATAAGTTTTGATATTATTTTACCAATCTATGTGTTTTACTAGCAAGATAATAGATAATATAACTACATAATACTATATATTATGTTGTTTGGTAAACTTTACATAATTCGACCTTGGTGAATTCTGTCATCTGCTAATGATGGGCGAATTATATTGTGTCATGAGTCATGACAATTGAGTTGGCCTTATCACATCCTTCCGCCCCGTATTCTTAATAGTCTATCAAATGTTATAACTTATAATAATGCATAAGGACACTAAAACCTCAAAGTGCAGGTTACCAAATATATTCTTATACATTAATATTTCATCTCATACTAAATGAGACATCTGTAAACATTATTGTAGAACAGACGTGTCATTTTGGCGTTGTCTTCTTTTTCTTTTTTACTTCATGAAACGCACATATTCATAATTTAATTTGAGTACATGCAAATTACAAATAGAATAAAATGAACTACACGCAACTATCTCGCAATAATATAAAATACATCTTAGCACATCAACTATAGTATAAAGCTCCAAATTAAATGTTAAGAAGAAGTTTGACGTGTGTGTACAACACAACGTAATTATGTTAATTCCCTGGCGGCTTTCTAGATTTACATGCAGATCATGATCTTATATTATATTATTATCTTCATGCATAAGAATTGTCAATGACATTAATTATATGGTCACATTTTTTAGTTAAGTTGAGCTTGACTTAGAAAATTATGTGAAAATCTTACTTATACCATATGTAACAATATTTGACTCTTTACAGGCCACTATGCCTTCGAGCGAGAAACATCCATCCAGTGTCCCAATGTGGAGAGGCGTCAAGGTCGCATATCTGATGGTAGCAATGTGCTTATTCCCACTTGCCGTTGGTGGATTTTGGGCTTATGGTATCATGGTACGTACATTTAAAGAAAAAATGAAAGAGTTGCATTTTGGGACGGGAATTGGTTTAAGTACTTAAATCTCAATACCTAAATAATTAATTGAGTTTGAATACTTATAATTATAATGACACATCTTTAAATTTCGGAAAATAATACGGATATGGCATCCATTTCATGCTCGCGGGATTATGGAGTGTTTCTATATATATTAAGATCTTAAATGGATTTTATCTAATTAAATTAATCTTTAAGAGTTAAATGTGATTATCGCAAGATTAAGGTTGTGTTATGAATTCTTTAAAGATAATGATAATATTCTTTTTTGTGTGAATAAAATGATGTTTACAAATTGTTAAAAGAAAAAAAAAATTGAATTCTGTTTGTGGCTTGAATAAGTACTTTTAAGGTATCTGATATCTAGCTTTTTCGATTATTAAACTTTTTACACTAAAAATCTCCATAATCTCAAAGCTCATATGGATCTTCTTTTGATTTATGTTAACCTTTTTTAGATATAATTACATAATTTTTCAGACACTCTAAACTTATGAATTAAAGCTGATTTCGGAACTTTTGATTTTTTCTTTGTTTATGTGCTAGTGTATGGATGACGTGGTTCAAACTTCAAACGGTGAACAAGATGATAATATTTTTTTAATTACTTTTGTTTTTTTCTTTGTTTATGTAGTGGTATATGCATGACGTGATTCAAACGACGAACAAAATGATAATATTTTTTTAAATTATAGACACTAATCTCTACGTAATATCATCTCAATCATACACATATATATACCACTTAAATGTACTACGTCATCACATTGCATGAAATAATTTACGACTACTAATCTTCCTCCAGATCCCTGCAAACGGTGGCATGCTCACGGCCCTAATCGCCTTCCACTCCCGGGACGTCGCACGTTGGTTACTATCACTCGTAAGCTTCTTCGTCATCACAAACTCCGTAGGCTCGTTCCAGCTCTACGGCATGCCTGTATTCGACATGATGGAGTCCGTGTACACTCGCAAGTTCAAGAAACCGTGCCCGTGGTGGCTACGGTTACTTATCCGAGCCATGTTCGGGTACGGTTGCTTTTTCATCGCGGTGGCCATACCGTTCTTAAGCAGCCTCGTGGGTCTGTTCGGAGGAATATCACTGCCGGTGACTTTAGCGTACCCGTGTTTCATGTGGCTTAAGATGAAAAAGGTGAGGGTTTATGGTGGGATGTGGTGGTTGAATTGGGGGTTGGGGTTGTTAGGGATGGGGTTGAGTGGGATGCTTGTGGCTGCGGGGGTTTATGTTCTGATTCAAACGGGGATTCGATTTAGTTTTTTTAACCCTCAATAGTTGAATGTTGTGACTTGTGACATAGTGTGCTGATTTTAATTCTTGTGTATTTGAAAAATTAGATTATAGGGATGAAGAGTTTGAGAATTTCACTTCAATGTCACTTTTGTTTTTCTTTTGTTAATTTTTGGTTTTTTTTTAGGGGAGTGTTAAGGCGAGGATTGTTGAATATCTATTATGTGTTGTATTTTCATCTTGAGAGTTAATGATTAATGAATTACTTACTAATAGGTTGAATGAGAGTTCATTGTATTGTATCACTTGTAAATTGTAATCTTGTTGTTTGACATGAGCATTTGCACTTGCATTTGCATATGATTTGAAATATTTTACTTTAATGTTTAGGTATAATTATTTTAATAATTAGATTAATACTAAGTATACAAATCTTTAGGTGTAATGATTTTCTCGGAAAACTAGCTAGTATACTTCCAAACGCACGGAAAACAAAAAAAAAATTATTTTCCATAAAAATCTTCCCAGAAAGTCTGATTTTTTTTTTTCCTATTAAGTTTTTCCCCATTTTCTGGAAAAATCTGAGCCTAAAATAACTAATGTTTTCATTTTTTTGAGTATATGGAAACAATACATATAGTATTTACATATCCATTACAACAACTTTTATAATCTTTTCAAATTTATCAAAAATATCTCAAAACATATAGAAATGTTTCTTACTCTGATCGAAACTACACCACAACAGAATTTTGATTCGAACACATACACACAATGATGTTCATTAAAATACTCTACTATTAGCATTCTACTCGAGATAAAAGACAAGACAGTGCTCGTAAAGTACTGTGGTTTCAACTATCAATATATACTACATAAAATTTTCATTTAGAAAGACTAATAGTACCAACTCCCGAGGTTATCTTGTTTCAAAACTTGGTCGGTCGAAAGATTCTAATCCAATTAAGAGCTTCCACCACTCAAACTCAAATTCTACTTCACTGAAAAGTACTAATTCAATGTCCCCAATGTACCATTTATTAATTAGTATACAAATATGAAGACATAAGTACTATAAACATTGTTGCTGTTCTTTCCTTAAAATTTTGAAACCACAAGAACTGATTCTAAATACAATTTGTAAACACGAGGAGTACTTGTCAACCGTCCAAACCGACATTTACTTAGTTTTCTCTGTCTAGATGGCCGACATTAGGCATCTCATCTCCAATGTCCCAGGTGGTTTTTCTTCATCAAACGTTGATAAGAAATTGATTGTATAATCAGTATTTGTTGTTCATTAGCCTATATAAATGGATGCTTGGATCACATTCTAGCTCACTCACTATTTGATACACATTCACAACATTTTAAGCACATTGCAAAGTAATAGGCTGCTCTATAGTTTGTTCGATATTTCATCGTATCTACTACACAAAGAAAGATGGCAGAGCAAAACAACAACAACGTTGAGACTACCGAGCGTGGATGTTTCGATTTCATCCGAAAGAAGGAAGAGAAACCTCAAGAAGATCTATTAATGACGGATACGAATGCAACGG
Source organism: Misopates orontium (assembly GCA_946800315.1). Lineage (NCBI taxonomy): Eukaryota > Viridiplantae > Streptophyta > Magnoliopsida > Lamiales > Plantaginaceae > Misopates > Misopates orontium. Next base: position 2,604,351 of record OX326948.1, on the reverse strand, counting down.
AAGAGAAGAAACAGGAGGAAAAGCATACTTTGATGGATGAGCTTCAACGCACTCGTAGCCAGTCAAGTTCCGTAAGTTTTGTTCATTTTGCTGTCTTGTAACAACTAAACAAGATGATAAGCGGCAAGGATCTTCGGTCCACTTTGTGTCCTGCGTAGCTGTGATGATGACACGTGTCACATGATAGTGGGTGGTTATATGAGACACAAAGTGGGACAGAAGATTTATTGTCGATCATATGACATATATTAGATGTGTTCTTTTTACTATAATGAGAAGTTTGTATTTTTCTTTACGAAATCTATTTTCTTGGGGCGTGTTTTCAGTCTGGCGAGGAAGAAGTGGAAGAGGGGGGAGAGCGGAAAAAGAAGAAGAAGAAGGGTCTAAAAGACGCTATAAAGGAGAAATTTTCGGGGGACAAAGAAGACGAAGACTCTGAACACAAAGACACGTTTTTCACCGTGGTGCAAGGCAATGAAGAAGATAATGGTAAACCAATTCACCCTGATGAGAAGAAAAGCTTTATCGAGAAGATCAAAGAGAAACTCCCAGGCCACCAGGACAAGAAGGGAGACGAGGAAAATCAAATTCCGACAGCAACCGAGCATTCACCAGGAAACGACGGAAAGGAGAAGAAGGGAATAATCGACAAGATCAAGGAGAAGTTGCCTGGTCAGCATAAAAGCAATGGCAATGAATTGAAGGAGGATTAAAGTGAACATGTTTTAGCAGTTGTCTGAAAATGATGATTGTAGAGTATCTTGTACCTTTGTCAGTTCATTTGTGTCGCAGTTTGTCTAACTAAAAAAACTCAATTCTTAGTTTGAGTTTTTCTTTCTCTGTTTTGTAAGTTTAATTCTCACTTCTTTGTAAGTGTTTGTAATGTTATTGTAATGTTTCTACTGTACTTTGGTTTTGAAATTTGCGTTTCTCGACTTCTTAAAACTCGAAATAACAGATTGGCTTCAGCCTTCTACTAAGATCAACCTAGAAATTTTTGCAAGAAATGAATAAATAACAGATGACAATCTTTTCTCTACATACAAATAATCTCTTCTAAGAACTTAATAGTTTAGGAGTTCTTAAGTGGTTACTACAAATCCAACAGAAACGCGCGAAAAAGAAAAATTCTAAATGAATTGGCCATGATCCATCACTAAGAAAATAGCCTAAGGTGCTTGCACAAGATTAATTACGAAATCAGCTCCCATATACAACTTGCACTCGATATCAATAACAAAGACGGTATCAATAACAAGGAAACAAACTGAATAATTTCCACAAAAAGTCTTGCTCTTGTGAACAAGAAAACAAGTTATAACCTACTTACAGCAAGCAACTCTTCGATTATGCACCAGATGCTTGGACTAACGATAAACGCATGATTCAGATTTCGTCAAATTAAGAGGCTTGCCGAGATGGTTACCTCTAAAAGTAACTTCACAAAAGACATTTAGATAAAACTTTGGTTTTACCAGCCTTCCCAATATGTAGGCCCTTGATCTCATAACGAACGTCAGATTTAATGGCACGGACATGCTATCGGGATGACCTTTACCGCTAGTAAGCAACGGTAATCCACCATAGAGCGGCACCTGCTGCGCGCTTACTGCAGTTATTACGATTCTCTGGCTCTTCCTCGACTGATAGAACTTCTTCATCTGCTCAATCATTAAGCAACAAAGTAAAAATCAAAGGACTACTTAACAAAATGTTAAGAAAGATTATGCACAAACAACTAAAGAAAATTTGAAACAGGCTGAAAAAACTATCATTAAATGATTCAGAACATAAAGTTGTATGGGTGCTGTTTCATTTCAGCAAAGCATAGAGCTTGAGAACATGCATATGATGTTCAAGCATCTGAAATCATTAGGAAAGTTTTTGTTTCTTTTTGTAATTGAAAGATGATGTATATTATGTAAATTGATAGCAATTCATAGGAAGTGTTAGATTACCAAAATAAGAAAGTGTAATGCATTATAGTTTACAAATTGGTTTATTTAGGGGAAGTACTATCACAATAACATAGAACAATTGATTCTATTGGATCACCAAAATAAGATAAACGTGTCCCTAATCTATTTCAAAATGTGCAGACTACACCCTTATCGACTTTCTGCCTATTTTGAATGGAATATTCCATTAAATGTGGCCTATTTTGACTCTTTGTGATGAAGTATTATGTCGAAGATGTCATCAAATAGAGAATATTATGTCCATAAAGCTGATCAGGGCAAATTGCACGATTTTAAATAGGTTAGGGATAAGTTTCTTTTTCTTGAACGATAAGTGACACTTGGCGGAATTAGATATGTCGTGGGGGTTTGACGTTTTCTACCCTTCAAGGCTTCAACTAAACATCAAGGAGTGTTTATGCAATAATCTCTATATATTGATTGCAAAACATAATGACAATTTGACAAAATCGTGCTACTTACTTGACCAGAAGCAACTTTGAGGTCCAAATAATGAAGCTCAAGGGGAGTGGACGTGACGTGGACCCCAAAGAAGGTCGATGGGTTCCTGTAAAAGATCCTGACCGTTGAGTTCATTGTCAACATATCCGTTGCCACGCCAGAGCCGTCCATTCCCGCTTGTACATTGAAATTCTCAAAAGCAATGCTCTGCACAAGTCACATCAATTCTTCAATTATTATCTTAATAACAAAACTGCATACTGACAAAAAGACCACTGCAGTCTACAAGTTGGAATTTATTGTGAAAGTGAACGAACTTCAACGAATTGTAGCCCCATTCTCACTTCAATTCAGGATAATGCATCAGAAATCAGTTAGAGTTAATGGCATAAACCACCATGTGTTTTTCTATAATTAACATGTAGCCCATTTTTTCACTTATCATATTGATAACTAATGATTTCAATACATTAGAGTTATATATTAAATGAAAAATTAACTCATGTAACCGTTACCATGATGACCTCATTTAACCAACGCGAAATTATAATAATATTTTTCTTTAATTGTCGAACACCAATCACTCCATGATCACATCACGGCCATTTAATTACATGAAATCACTTCGTTATTAAATGAGATTTTTTCCACTAAATGTTATAAGCGTTTTATGATTTTTTTTAATTTAATAAAAACACAATGAGAAAAATTGTTACTGTTTTTGACGAAATGAAAAGAAAATCTTTATTTATCTTTGATAATGTAGTATACAAACTTTTAGCTAAACAGACCCCTATTTATACATCAAATAGGTATAATAATAAAAATTAATATATATCCTCAATTCCAAATTGTGTAAAACAAATTAGAGTAATAAAATATATAGTGCAGTGACTAAATTTGACACAATTAATTTGCCAATAAAAATTACTCAAAGAATAATCCACCAATTTAAAAAACATAAAGACAAATTTTGCAATTCATTCACACAAAAGCAAACATAAACAAAATCAAATTTTCTAAATGTTTTCGCCAAAAGTATGGACGCATTTTTTTCGTTGACTGTTTAAAGCGACACAGAAAAGTATTTTTCAAGTTTATTGCAATAACAATTTTTGCAACCTATCAAAAAACTATAAGTTTCTAACATTAGCAGACCGAAACATACCCCGAAAACGAGCAGACTTATTCATGTTTAAAACAAGCTAATCACCAACAAAAATTAGACATTAAAAATGTGACTAACCTTAACAATAACCTTAGGCTTATACCCGAAACTCGCACCCCATAGTATCAAACAAAACCCACCGAAAACCACCACAAACACCACCACAAACCACACCACATAAAACCTCACTCTCCCACCCTCCTCCTCATGATCCCCGACATCATCGTACTTCCTCGTCATCCTCCTCCACCCGTTGTTATAACTCCTCGGATTCTTCAAAGAATCTCCGAACATTCTCGAAGTCGAAGATTCCCTCGAGTGGTGCACGGGCGAGCAGTGATAGTACTGGAAATGGTGGTGGGCCGGGGACCCGAATGGGCTGGACCCGTACGACATCTTCTCGAGCTCGTGTGATGGGCTTTGGACGTAGTATAAGGGCCGCCGAGGTGAACGAGGTGGCGTTGACGACGCTTCGATGGACGTTAGCTCGGAGTCGGACTTTGTGTGCATTGTTGTTCTTGTTGCTAATACCATTTTTTGTGTGTGTTTTGGTCTTGGTTTGTAGAATTGAATGTTATGATGTAACTTGTAAGTAATATGGAGAAAAAAAAATGTGGGGTTTTAATGCATGGATGAAGGATTTTGAAAAAGTGGGTGTAAATGAGTTTTTTATTTTGGTAATTGCAAAAAGCCATCCTTGTGTGATTTGTAATTGATAATTGACCCCATGTGTGGTTATTGTTAGTAAATACCTCCTTGGGAGATTTGGAAAACGGCGAATATTGCCCTACTAGCTAGTACTTTTTGTGGATCTTCACGTACTGAAATTGATGGCGATATTCTACTTTTTGATTATACTTATTTGATGCATTAACTAATTGAAACTTGTACACGTTTTTATTAAAAGAGTTGAAAAGAGAAAAGTGTAGTTTTTTATATTCTATATAGAAAATAAAAATACAGTTGATAACATAATTCTACAAGTATATAAAAGTGTTGAAAAGTTGCTACTTTCGACATTTTATTGATGGCTTCAAGCTCATCTTAACAAAATGTGTCTTGTGATAGGTAAAAGTGACATGCTTAATAGCTAATTTTAATAGTATATTTACTAAATAAGGCCTTGCATGACGTGTGGTTCTACGCGGTTGAAAGAAAGTCTACTCTTGCATTTGATGCGATTAGTAGTTGTGAAGAGGTCATTAACTGTAGAATAGTGTCGTTCTCAAGGGGCCAAGGACCCCATAATAGTTAATGCGTTGACATGCTTCAGTATTAGGTCCTCATAAATGTCGGGAACAGATGACGGGGTCGTCAGGAGCTAGCTAGCGCCTTAAATGCCCATAAATGTTGTAGATGAGGGCAATTATCGTGGTGCACTATCATATGACCTCATGGCTCAGGTGTCGTACGTACGCGTTATCAACCATATTAGTCGTTTTCATATTGTTTTCAAAAGATTTCGAGAAATCTCAAATAAATATATATAAAAAATTATGATATCTATTCGGATAAACATAAATTTAAGTTTTAATACATAAAACTTGGTTAGAATGAAATCATGAATACCCTGAACTGAAAATATAGTGTCAAGATGTTATTTGCTAATTTAAAATTCCATGGAAGGATATTAGCTAATAAAAATTATGTAGGGAGGATTTTGTAAAAAAAAAAAGGTAACACAAGGCTATATTCTGCAATTTACTCTGATTTTAAGAGGGATTTTATTCGTCTGGTCTTGTTGTGGATTACGAAGTTAATGCGGGATTATGTGAGTGGAGTGGAATAGGAAACCCTTTTGTTTCTTATATTGGCAAAATAAAAAAGGCTTTAAAGTGTCAGATTGTCAGTAGTCACGAGCTACCCAAGAAAGTCCTCTGTTTGGCATGGCGTGACTTTAGAAGACAATCTGCAAAAAATTAGATATATGCTCTTTTAAGAAAATTCTTTATCTATATTGGATTTGGTAAAAGTTATTTGTTATCTGGATTCTTAAATGGTAATAAATTTACGTTACAAAATTTACATTTTTCTTATATTATGTAGTTTTTTTTTTTTTAAAGCAAATTATGCTATGTAGTTTAGACTTTAGACGTTACATTAACTATAGAATTTGAGGGCGTATACGTAGCCTGATGTAACATGAAGCGGTCTGGCCGCCTCCTCAAGCCAAGCCCATTTAGTGAACGAAAAGCCCAAAAGATAGCTGATTGCAGTTGCAAGGTCACTCACGTTCACAAGACATAAGAACCTTAATCAATTTAGCTTATAAAAGCCCAAATAGTAATTTACTCAATTCAAAGTATTTGCCTCTGCTGGACTATAGACATTACAAGATTTTGATCATATTCTTGGGCTTTTATTTGTTGATCCAGGACTTATTTATACTGAGTCATGCTTCCGTAGAGACGATATGTACGGTACTTTAGGCCCACTTCTATCGGAAATTGGGCTACGGCTTATATCATTTACCGTCAAATGAATATGATCCCGGTCTGTATATAATAGCTATGTGGATAATTAATTTTAGATACAGAATAATATATTCAATGTGCCAAAAAAGAATGATATATTAAAAATTAGAAAACATATAGTAAAGTAATAAATAGGTACAACCATTTATCGATGTTTGAGAATACCTTTTCTAATGAGTTGATCTTCATTACAACTCTATATCATTAGAAACTAATCTCATGACGGGTTAATATTGATAAAAAGATGATTTTTATAGATATTATTAATATTATATATCCAGCGAAATATAGTTATTAATGTATTAGCACGAATGCTGATGCAGGGAAAGTATAAGAACGGAGGAACAACTACAAAATCAAGAACTACTTCATACAAACGGAACACGACGGGGCTCTCAAATTACACAAGTCAAAACTCCAATTTTTGTCGTTAAAGATTAACTTTTTTCAGATCAAAATTTAACTAAAAAGATGTAAAGGAATTATAAAATGATTATAAAATGACTCCTTAAATAGATAAACTAAATATTCTTGAAGAAAACTATAAAATGACGCGACGTTTGCAACCCTAGAGAACAAGAAATGTGCTAAACTTATGTGTATACGCATGGACGTTAATCCCCGTGCTTTTCTCATGTGGTCGTATTCATATACAAAAACGAGTACTGCTGAGTTTTGGTCAAACTTGAGTTAATTTTAATCTTGAAAAGTTTGTTTTAAGTCATAAGATTTTTGCCTAATAGTGTAAAAACAAATTACAATATTGCGAAGAAAGAGAATTGCATGGAGTGGAGAAGAAGCGGGGTAGGGCCTTAGCAAGTCGTCGAAGAAAGGCTAGACAAGATGCCGAAGAAAGATAAAGATATTGAGAAACGTCACAAATCCCATTAAGGAGGTTGACGTGGGGATTAATAAACTTTTAATCTAACTTTAATATATTAATTTCATTTTAATTTAGTAAAACTATTAACAACTCATTCAACTCGAATTTTATTACATATTCATTCTAATTAAAAAAAAAAGGGGGTATTATTTACTTTTGTAACCCCTCTCAAACCGTGTGCCTCAATATCCACAAAAACACGTTATATATTTAAAGATTACACATATATCGACACACTATTTTGCGAAAAATTAAAGAACTAGATTACTTTTTTAAACATCCATTCCCAAATATCAGCAGAATTTTATGGTAGTCCAATATAATATTAACTGAAAAATTAAATCTTCAGCCAACTCTATGCAACAGTTTTCATATTATTTTCTCCGGATTGTTATTGCATTTTGTGCTTGATTAGTGTGTGAAAAATTTCAACATTAATTAGTCCTCTAATTTGGTCTCGAATAGGAAATCGTCCTATAATTTGGTACCGCATAAATTTGGTCTCCTAACTTGACATAAAATTCAATTTCTGTCATCTACATCAGAAATTACTAAAACTCACCGGATTATAGCACGTGAGTGTAAACGTGAACCCCAATTTGGGGATTTAGTGCTTGGAGTTGCCACATGTGCAATCTCACACTAGTAGAGACTCCTAAAAAATTGCGTTTTGAGATTTTGTACCACAAACCACACGTGTGAGACTGCACATGTGGCAATCCAAGCCCTAAATATCCTAATTAGAGTCACGTGACCACTCACGTGCATAATCTGGCACGTTTTAGTAATTTTCGGTGTCAGAGAACGAAAAATGAATTTTATGCCAAGTTAAGAAAAATGGGAATTAAAAATTAAAATACTCAAAAGTCAAAACCTGAGGAATGTTCCATAACTATTGAGCTTAGTAGTCAAACCCCAACTCATAAGTGTGGATATTAAATTATTAATGGCAAGTGACATGAGATAGAAGTCAAAGATTACATCCTCTTACTTATTAATTGTACACTCTGTCAACCGCGTATCCAAAATCACAATCATTAATTCCACTCATTACAGCACAATCTTTATTTGTACTCTTATATACGTATACGAATAATTCACTTACCCATCCACTAAATCTGGTCTACGAAGAGAATTATGTTACCATCACATGATTTAATAACATAAAATTTTAACAACATTCACATGCAATGCCATTAGTTATTACACGAGAAAGCGTCATAGATAAACTTAGATCTTGACTGTATCATATTATTAATACATAAAACTTGGCGTAGCAGAAGTTATAGAGAAAGAGCAACACACCAATCCAGGAAAAATTCTTCACCAAAATTTACTTAATAATCGATAAATTGATTGTCTTCTAAGTCTTATACGAAATATAAGTACACAAAAATGCGGAAAAATAATAAATTGTTAATAAGTTAATGCTAATGTTTTTTTCAGAATAGAAAACTAAACAAAAGTTCACTAACGTAATCAAAATCTATGCTCAACCTTTTGAGTCGCTTTTGATCGAAATGCAGCATTTATTCGTCAAGTAAAGAACCGACTCAATCCAACTTAAACATAAAATTTAATCTTCTATGCGCTTCGTCAAAGCCTATATAGATTTAGTAGTTATCTTTATGTATTTTTCTTATTATCAGAATATTAACTTATGGACATAAAAATGTTGAAACCAAAAAGTGTAAAAGGCAAGTGGAGTAGAGCAATGTGAATTATATTACACATGAAAGTTCCGTGTAAGGCGTACTCGTCTAAATTCACGGACACTCCACGTTTTCCAGCCAAAAGACAACCTCCAAAAGGAAAAAATTAACAAATGAAGAAAAATAAAACTATATATTAAGCACCATTTATTATAGGAAATAATGTGAAACATACGCGTTATTACGTTGAACACAATTTGTACTCAACCAGGCCATTTTCGTCATCACACGACTTTATTAGCATATGATTGTTGTACCCTACGCATAAAAAATTGTGAGTTTGCTAGAAGGGTACCCCATCCACACTGCCAAATGGTAGGCTGAACCGACTTCCACTAAATTAAATGCAAAATTAATCCTTCGCTTTTATCGTAGTTACAAAAATAGTCATTACTTTCTATGACTTACGTGATTCTTTATCTTCATTTAGTCCAATTTAACTCTTTTTTTTTTCATAACTTGCAAAAACATAGTGTTCATCTTTAAATTGCTAAAGATAAAAGATAAAAGACTATACTCGCAATTTATAAAGTAAATATTAAAAAAGACTAAAATTGAGTACTGTATTAAAATAAAGGGTATACGTCTTAAAGTTAAAGAACTATAGTTGTAATTTGTCCGACTTGTATCTATTTGACGGCTTCTACGTTCAGATTAATTTCATTAAATTAGTTTGGTTGTTTTGGAGTCTGCATGCCATTCTGTTTCCAGATCATATACTCGTTTTTCATTTTCATTTTCATATTCTTTTGTCTTATCCCAACACACCTATATATATGTGAACTCGTGAACCTATTCAATACATCCACTTCTGTTTTAACAACTTCTCTTCTTCATTTGTGTGTAAAAAAAAAAGTTGTGATTCAATTCTTTCTTCAAGAACGAAGACAAAAATGTGGCGTTTTATACTTCCATTTCTTTGTGTTTTCGTCGTTGTGAGTGCTGAAGATCCTTACAGGTTTTTAACTTGGAATATCACTTACGGAGACATCTATCCTTTGGGAGTTCGCCAACAGGTTTGAACTACGTCATCATGCAGTAGTTGTATGATCCATTTTTCGTATTTGACTCATATATTATATAATGGAATTTATGGCTCTTAGTTTATACTGTATATACGTTTGTTCTTGCACGCAATTAAACACGTTTAAGCTACCATACCATTTTGTTACATGCAATGCAATTAAATTATCTTTATCATGAAATGAAATGGAAAGTTAAATTCCAGATTTGAGAAAGAAAAAAAGAATTTCAAAATCATAGTTGATCAGAACAAACAATGTACTCACATTTTAAGTTTATATATAACTGATATTTTGTCAAACTGTTTTTAATATTTTTCTTGTCCATGATATTTTTTACAGGGAATTCTGATTAACGGCCAATTTCCAGGACCTGATATTTATTCTGTTACGAATGATAACATCATTGTCAATGTCTTCAATAATTTGCCGGAGCCATTCCTTCTCTCGTGGTAATTAGTCTCTTATCTTCTAAATTTCACATAATTATTAATTAATCGTAATATAATTAAGAAGATTTATTTTCATAGTGAAATAAATTCGTCATTCTAGAGGAAAAAAATAAGCAAGCACCGTTTAGTTTAGAAGACTAATATTCTAGATAATAACCATTCCATCAAAAAATGACAAATTGTCGGAGATGATGAAAATGCCTTGTTTGTTAGGCCGGCGTTTCTGCGTGTACAATGTTCATTTATGCTTAATTGTTAAAAATGTATTCACATTGCTTAATTTGATTGTTTCTAATGATTGTTAATTCACGCGGTTTGTCCCCGCTTAAAATCAAAAAATGGAACAGCTAATGCCGTATAGAATTTTAGTTGCTTAACTCCAATGAGGGACGCAACATTTATGCATATATAGTACTTTTTGCTTATATTGGATTTGTTGTGTCAAAGTTAACTAACATACTTTGAGGTCATAATAAAATTTGAGTTTACAATGACAATTTAATGTGACATTTAACTTCTTTTTTTTTTTTTTTTAAAAAAAAGAAAAGAAAAAACTATTGTTACATCTAGTTTTGACAGATTTACGCTCAAACTATTATTTATTCTTCATGCAATATTAATATCTAATAATTTTAATCCATAACTGTTATAGGAACGGCGTTCAACATAGGAAAAATTCATTTGAAGATGGAGTGTATGGCACAACATGTCCAATTCCTCCTGGAAAAAACTTCACTTACATTATGCAAATGAAAGATCAAATAGGAAGCTTTTACTATTTCCCATCACTGGCGTTCCACAAAGCAGCCGGTGGATTTGGAGGAATCAGGATTCTTAGCAGGCCTAGAATCCCCGTTCCGTTCCCCGAACCTGCCGGGGATTTCACCGTCCTGATCGGAGATTGGTACAAGACGGACCACAAGGTAACTATTCGAATAGTAAAAGATATTTCTGTAGTTAGACCAACCTCATAAACTGTAGACGTATTGTATTTGGTTCACGAAATCGACGTTCCAACGTGTCTTGTTCTCAAATTGTAGGTTCTCAAGTCCATTTTAGACCAAGGGAAAATGCTTATGTCCCCGGACGGTGTTCTCATCAATGGTCGTGGATCCAATGGTGCCTCATTCACAGTCGAAAAGGGTACTAATTTCTACTGAAATGATTGCATTTGCGCGTTGTACTGCTATTCTATATGCTAAAGTTTGGTAATTCATTTTTCAGGGAAAACATATAGGCTCAGAATCTCGAACGTGGGACTTCAAAATTCACTCAATTTTCGAATTCAAGGACACATGATGAAACTAGTCGAAGTGGAAGGCACGCACACTATGCAGACCGACATATCCTCCCTGGACGTGCATGTAGGACAGTCTTACTCTGTCCTTGTCACTGCGGACCAGCCGAGTCAAGACTACTACATAGCGGTATCCACCCGATTCACCACTCAGGTCCTCACCACCACTGCCATTCTTCACTATAGCGACTCCAAAACATCGGTCTCTGGCTCCCCACCCTCTGGACCAACCACTGACATTCAAACATCGCTAAACCAAGCTCGTTCCGTCAGGTACTTTGCCAATGATGATAATAGCCGACATAAGACCCTCTAATTTGGGGCTACCATATGGCCTAAAAAGGAGAATTAACATGTTTTCTTGGCTTTTGTCAGGACTAATTTAACAGCTAGCGGGCCGAGGCCGAACCCTCAAGGCTCTTACCACTACGCACAAATCAATGTTACCAGAACCATCAGACTATCAAATTTACCTGGTATAGTTAATAACAAACAACGGTACGCAGTGAATGGCCTTTCATTTGTTCCTGCAGACACGCCACTAAAGCTGGCCGACTACTTCAACATTGGAGGAGTATTCCGTGTAGGAAACATTCCCGACTCTCCTCCAGCAGGGCGAGGAATTACCCTTGACACCTCGGTTATGGGAGCGGACTACAGAACATTCGTGGAAATCGTCTTTGAGAACCGCGAAAACATTGTCCAAAGCTGGCATCTCGATGGATATTCTTTCTTTGTAGTAGGGTAAGTACCTATACTAGTGCCTACTTTCTTGTCTTTTGCCTTTGTTTTTTTTTTCTTTTTTCAATGATCACAAATTGACATCTACTAAAAGTTGAAAATGCGTTCGTTTTTCGCAGGATGGATGGAGGCTCGTGGAGTCCTGATAGTCGGAAACAGTATAATCTCGTCGATGCCATTTTCCGTTCAACTACACAAGTTTATCCCAAGTCATGGACCGCGATTTACGTGGCTTTGGACAATGTCGGAATGTGGAACCTAAGAACTGAGTTTTGGGCACGACAATACCTCGGACAACAGTTGTATTTGCGCGTTTATACACCGGTTAAGTCTCTTAGGGATGAGTATCTCATTCCAAAGAATGCTCTGCTATGTGGAAGAGCAGAGGGCAGAAGTACATAATACTTTGCATTTGTAATCAAAATCATTTGTACAATCTATTAATGTCCTAAAGATATGTTATATTGTTTATTAATGTATGTGACAAATAATGATATGAAATGAAATTTGTTCATTCTTCAATCTCGTGTGTTTGATGAGTACTTAAGAAAACTTTAATAATTCGTGCTAAGCGTTTGACCCCAACATATTGTGATGGTAATGAATTAATCTTCGTTCCAACTCAATACCATTAAAACAAGATTTCGTGATGGATTAGCATTGACAATAAATATATGATGACTAATTGACTATAAATATATTGAAAGGAAATTTATTTGAACATAAACTATTAATAGTTCGTGTATCTTATGAATAACCCTCAATTATTATTATCAACTTATTCTGCTATGCCACTATGCAAGACAATAACAGGATTCCTAAATAAGTAGTTAACATTGTCGTTCATTCTAGCTCACCGCCAATTTTGATGATTACTTATAGTGGTCATTCAGAAATTTGAATTTACAAAAACAAGTATTAAATATACAATAAATTAAAACATTTATAACATAATTATAATCTTATCATTCTAGAACATTACGTCTATTTTGGAAATGATGAAGGCTAAAATATCGAATATAAGTGTTAAAAATAGGTTTCCTTTTCATAGAACATATAAAAGTATTTATATTAGCCAAATTAATAGGTACAAAACTTTCCCAAAAAAAAATAGTCACATAGCTCGAGTATAATGGTACTCTATTAAAATAAATCGAGAGAGATTTGGTGAAGGGTTTTGGATGATGTAAATGGGTTAATGGTAGTGGAGTTTTTAATAGTACGAAGAGATTTTATGCATGTTTTAGAAAATACGTGGAGTTTTATTCATTTTCCTCATATAGGTAATTAGTTAATGTTTAAGTATCAAAATAAAAAAAAACTCATAATCAACACGAGTGTGTTGCACTAATGGAGAAGGGGTATTAATTTGTACAAAGTTTTTGATGACCGAAGGGCGATTCCATGAAAAAGAAAAACCACGATGAAGTCGGGTTCAAATTTTCTTTCCTGTGGTTTTATGCATTTTCTCCAAAAAAAAATTAATGAGTAAGAAAACAATACATACCATTAATTTAGGAATAATGCGAAACAAACTCATTTTTTTAAGTTAAAGCATTTCTTGACCCCCAACAAGGGCATTCTTGTCACTATATGACTTGAGACGCATTTCATGGTTGTACCATAGGCATCAAAAGTAGTGGGTTCGGAGAAGGATACCCCCACCCACATTGCCAAATAGTAGGCTGAACCGAATTTCATCTATTTGACGACTTTTGCGTTCATGCAAAGATTAATTTTCAGTAATTAAATTAATTAGGTTGTCATGAAGTCTGCATGCCATTCTGTTTCCAGTTGATATGCTTGTTTGTTTCCATATTCTTCTCTTAACTATTATCTATATATATTGGAACTCTTGTGAATTCATTACAATATTACATGCATCCAATTTTTAAATTACACATCTCTTCTTCATCTTGTGTGTAAAAAGAATATTGTGAACGGTGCTCTCTTCAAGAAAATAAACAAAAATGTGGAATTTTATACTTCTATTTCTTTGTGTTTTAATCGTTGTGAGCGCCGAGGATCCATATAGGTTTTATACTTGGAGAATAACTTATGGTGATATTAACCCTTTGGGCGTTCGCCAACAGGTTTGTATCCGTTCTTAAAATATTGTTCCTTTACATAAACATGTCTATGACAAAGTCTCTTACGCATTAAAACTCGGGCAAAACTGATTTTATAATATTTCAACTTTTAATTTACGTCTGACAATCATAATCGCATGGTCTATAATCTGGTGTAAGTAAATTATGTTTGAATATTGCATGTATTGAAACTTTTCTTTAAGAGAAAAAAATGGGATATATAGCAATGTTTTTGTCATGTGTTACGATTTTTTTAAATAGATATATATGACAAAACATCTGACCATAAAATCCAAACTTGTTATGCTAACATATTATATATATTTAATGCCATTTCATCGATCCAACTATCAAGCTACATTAACTTGTCTAAGCCACCATTTTTGTTTCCATGCGATGGTAAACATTCTTGAATCAAAAGTTAACTTCTGTTTTGAAAGAGAAAAAAAATCTCAAATACGAAATTCTGTGTAAGAAAGACTAGTTGTTAGCCTAGTGAACTGCGTGAGTTCATCTACATGTTAACTGCCACGGTGCTACCTTGTTTCGTCAAATTGATCTATATTATTTTATTCTCCATGATATTTTTGCAGGGAATTTTGATAAACGGGCAGTTTCCAGGACCTGATATTTATTCTGTCACGAACGATAATATCATAATCAACGTCATAAATAATTTGCCCGAGCCGTTCCTTCTCTCATGGTTTGTCTCTCATCTTATAAAATATTTACATATTTAAATGAATTGTCATAAATAAAAATAATAATTCTTTTGTATGGCTCTGGGTACAAATTGATTAAATAAATTATTTTTCAAGCATACATGATCTAGAAACTAATTTAAGAACCTCTAACATTTAAGTCATATGTCATATTAATAATGTACATAATTCGTTAATCCACGCAAGTGGCAAAACTGCATTCATAATTTATAACTAACTATTACATCAAAAATCATATCAATACTGTCGACCGTAATGTGCGTTGTGGGGAAATATTGAAATAAAAATGGCTGGTTGATTAGGAAGTTTTGCGTGCAGAAATTGTTCATTTGTTAAATCGTATTTAATTTCAGCTGTCACGTTAGAAATTAATTAAGAGTGTAGTCAGATTGATTTAGAATTTTGCATAGTTTAATTCTTTGCCATGATGATTAATTTACGCGGTTGGGTAGTATGGGACAGCTAATGCCGTATAGAACTTTAGTTGCTCGACTCCAATTTAAGGCCGCGACGTGAATTGATAGATTTAATACTTTTGTTTTATACTGGATTTGGTGTGTGAAATTTATTATTATACTCTTAGGTCATGACATATGAATTTAATCGGCCATCTTGCGAAAAAGATAAAGTTTAATTAGTTTAGAATAAGAAATGATTCATTTTAGGTGTGAGCCAACTAACATGCAATCCTACAGTTGTACCTCAATCATAACATAGTCGCACTCAAATTGTAACTTATTGTATATACTAAAATATACATTAGTTTTAAAACTTTGTTGTAAAATCTTACAACTATGTTCTATGCTCCACGAGTCTAGCAAATTCACTAAATTCTTCCTCTATTTACACCAATGTAAGATATTTATTATCGATCCATATTTTCTACGCCAAATCTTATATGCAAATTCTATCACCATTACATTTACGACACATGTACCGAATATTTTGTGTTGTTATAGGACGGGCGTCCAACAGAGGAAAAATTCATTCGAAGACGGAGTGTATGGCACCACGTGTCCAATTCCACCCGGACAAAACTTCACTTACAAAATGCAAATGAAGGATCAAATTGGAAGTTTTTACTATTTTCCATCACTGTCATTCCACAAAGCAGCTGGTGGATTTGGAGGGATCAGGATTCTCACCAGGCCAAGGATCCCCGTTCCGTTCCCTGAGCCTGACGGGGATTTCACTGTCCTTATTGGAGATTGGTACAAAACGGACCACAGGGTAATTATATAATCAAGCACTAAGTAGTTCAAATTCGTGACATTTAATTCAAACTAGACCAAGAAAAAAAAAGGCAAAGTTTAATCTAATTAATTACGAAAAAAGTTGTCATGCTATTTGAGTAATTAGGGAAAATGCATATAATTCCATCGTGTTTTCAAAAACTATGGACTGAACCCTCTCTCGATTTATTATAACTCTTCGTGTTTTTAGAACATCCACCAAATCCCCTCCTCATATTAGAAATATGCACGAAACTCGTTCTTGTTATTAAAAACTGTAAACTATACTCTCTAGTGTTCTTAAAATTCTGCATGAAACCCCCTTTTGCTAAGACTTTTTTTGAAACACTGATAAGTTTTATGCATTAGTTTCCCCTGAGTAGTCACATTGACACACTTGAATATTTAAATGAGCACGTAAACATAAAGGGTTGAACTAGAGCATTCCTTAAACTTCAGGGGTATGTTTATAATCATTCGAAGCTCAAGGGGACTCATCCGTAATATTATCTGAAATTTTGTGTAATTAATAACAAATATGCATTCTTTTAACTATCATGATTCAAATGTATTTTGTGCTAAAATTGCAGCTATTGACGGCCGTTTTAAACCAAGGCCACATGCTTATTTCCCCAGAGGGCATACTCATCAATGGTCGGGGACCTAATGGTGCATACTTCACAGTCCAAAAGGGTACTTACCAATTTCAACTGAAATAATTTCATTTGCACATCATAAATTTTAAAAAAAAAAATATTGTTTCATATGCTAAAATTTTGTGTAATTCAATTTTCCAGGGAAAACATACAGGCTCAGGATATCGAACGTGGGACTTCAAAATTCACTTAATTTTCGAATCCAGGGACACGTGATGAAACTAGTCGAAGTGGAAGGCACACATTGTTTACAAACCATGATATCCTCGTTGGACGTGCATGTAGGGCAGTCCTACTCGGTCCTAGTCACCGCGAACCAGCCGAGTAGGGACTACTACATAGCGGTATCGACCCGGTTCACCCCTCAGGTCCTCACCACCACCGCCATTCTTCACTACAGCGATTCACGAGCGAGGGTCTCTGGAACCCCACCCTCCGGACCTACCAATGACATTCAATGGTCGCTAAACCAAGCTCGTTCCATTAGGTACTTTCCTAATATACTAAGGGTTAGATCGGTAAACGAGTAATGAGTAGACTTGGATAATAAAAAGTGTAGACGACTATAATATGGCATTCATCATTAGATGGACGTTCGGTATATTCTACTATAATTCGGTTCTTGAGAGATTATGTTATCTGTCAATAAGAAATTACATCAAGCCATGAACTAGACTATATCTATTATAATTCTATCAAACGTCATAATAGTGCATCGTGGTCATTATAAGACCATTCAATATGAGGCTATGAGAAGCTGCCAATTATTTATTTTAACTAGAATCACCACAACTTCCTCCAGCATAAAAATGAGAATTTTGACATGTTTTCTTCTCAGGACCAATCTGACGGCTAGTGGGCCGAGGCCGAACCCTCAAGGCTCATACCACTACGGCCAAATCAAAGTTAGCAGAACCATCAGGCTGGCCAATTCACATGGTGTAGTTGATGGTAGACAACGATACGCAGTTAATGGTGTCTCGTTTGTTCCAGCTGACACGCCACTCAAATTGGCGGACTACTTCAATATCAGAGGGGTGTTCCGCGTGGGGAGCATTTCCGACTCCCCTTCTGGGAGGAGAGGTATCCACCTCGACACATCAGTTATGGGAGCGGACTACAGAACATTCGTGGAAATCGTATTTGAGAACCCTGCAAATACGATCCAGAGTTGGCATCTTGATGGATATTCTTTCTTTGTAGTAGGGTAAGTCCCATCTTCTTGTCAAGATGCAAACTTTGTTATCTTGGAACTGAATAATTTCTTGTCTTTTTCCTTTGTTCTTTTTCAAAAGGTAAGCACAAAATGACATCTACTAAAGTTATAAATGCTGCATTTGTTTTGCAGGATGGGCGAAGGTTCGTGGAATCCTAATCGTCGGAGACAGTATAACCTCGTGGATGCCATTTTCCGTTCGACTACACAGGTTTATCCCAATTCATGGACCGCAGTTTATGTGGCACTAGACAATGTGGGGATGTGGAACTTAAGAAGTGAATGTTGGGCACAGCAATACCTCGGACAACAGTTGTATCTGCGAGTTTATACACCGGTTCACTCCGTCAGGGACGAGTATCCCATTCCAAAGAATGCACTACTCTGTGGAAGAGCACAGGGCAGAAGAATATAATACTTCCACTTTGTAATTGAAATCACTTGTACAATCTAAATAATGGACTAAGATTACTGAAAATTTGTATTTGAACAATAAGAAAATGGAAAGAAATTCATCCATTTTTCAATCTTCATCTTTGTATGATATCTTCAACTCAACTATATTCTTGTCAAGGCATTTTATCATTCAAAAAGATAATCTATAAGAAGAAATTTCAGCAAATTATTGCAATTGAGCCCTTCACCTTGTTGAACTCTCTGGAAAAATAGCCCTTTCATTATCATGGTAAAGCATAATCTTCCATTGTTCTTTAGTTCCCTGGCAACTCCTGCCGCCCTGCTACAAGGTTGTAATAAATTAATATAATGAATCTAATTAAACGGCTGATTAGTTTAAGGATTAAAATTATTTACATCATTTTATATTAATGAAACTTTGTCATGCTTGTATGTTTATGGAACAAATTTTGTTCATATGTTGATTAGTGTTTTGATCATTAACTTGTAGCACATAAATAACTTGCATGAAACCAATCGTGTACATACAAAACCGACCCAAACGTATTTGGTGCAGTCCGCCCGATCGACTTCTTAGTTCTTATAAAATGTCTACTTGTGCGGAAAATTGATCCTGTTTTCACTACATCTTTTAAAACTTTTAGCAAAATCCAATGCACTAAAGGCCTATAAATCTCTCTATTCAAGTGCTGAAGTATTCACCAAATTCTTACAACTTACGGAATTTGGACTCAAAAGAGGGCATCAGGCATTGCACAAGTCATGGCTAAGATATGCATTGCTCCTTTTCTTTATCTATTCATCGTCTTGGCCAATGTAGTCCCTCACTCGGCTGATGAAACACCGCCACCAGTTTTCATTCTCGGCGATTCCACCGCTGATGTTGGAACAAATACCTATTTGCCGAGCCTTGGGGCGAGAGCCGACTTCCCTTTCAATGGTATCGACTTCCCTAATTCACGAGCAACAGGAAGATTCAGCAATGGCTTTAACAGCGCTGATTTTGTAGGTTAGTGTAAAATTCAATCAATACATGCATGCATAAATAAACGAATGAAAATAGTGGATTTTCAAACAATATTTTCTGCTAACTTTTAAATTTTGCAATGTTCAATTATCAGCCAAGCTTTTGGGACTGAAGAGAAGCCCACCTCCATTTTTGTTTCTTCTTACCCTGAAATCCCATTTCCACAAGCATCTCTTCAAAGGTGTAAACTTTGCTTCTGGAGGTGCTGGTCTCCTCGATAATACCGGTTTAGACCTGGTAAGGCCTTTTATCTCATCCTGCATCACAAGTATTCATCAGCAAAACCAAATAGCTTGGAAGTTCACAATCTCGTATAGTTCGTTTTACATTTACTGCATTCGGCTTCAAAACCTTGTAAGAGCTCTCATATGGTTTTTACATCTTTGCGTTGACAACAGAAAGTCGTGTCATTATCAGACCAGATCAGTCAATTTTCTACAGTAAGAGATAATCTCACAGCCCTGATAGGTTCAGCAGCAACAGACGAAAAGCTTTCAAAATCATTGTTCTTCATCAGCATTGGGAGCAATGACATTTTTGGCTATTTCAAGAACACGACTTTATCGCCTATAGAAGATTTCGTTGAGAGTGTGATCTCAGCATATGAAAAACACATCACAGTAAGATCTCTTTCTTCCACAAATGCACACAACTTCTCCCTAAACTGTCAAAGTTCCTTAACTGACACTTAATATTTCTGTGGCTCAAGAATTTATACTGGCTTGGAGCACGAAAATTCGGCATCATAAGCGTGCCACCAGTTGGTTGCTGTCCGTCACAAAGACTCCTCCAAAAACAATTCTACGGTGTCGATGGCTGCTTTGAGCCTGAGAATGTGGTGGCCCTGACTTTCTACTCAGCACTTGATAACCTTTTACGCAACATCAGCTCCGAGCTTCCAGGATTCAAGTACTCACTCGGAAACGGATACAGAATGACAATTGATGTCATTAACAACGCAAGTGCATTCCGTAAGCAAATGATTATAGCTTGTTTCAGATAAATTCAAGAAAGATTGAACCTTTTGCTCACTTCTCATCTTTCCGTTGTCACAGAATTTGAGAATGTGGATACAGCATGCTGTGGAACAGGAACTTTGAATGCAGAAGGTCCTTGTAACAAGACAGCATCACTTTGCCCTGACCGTCGTAAGTATCTATTCTGGGATTTGTTCCATCCAACAAAGAAAGCTGCACGTCTTGCAGCGGAAACTCTCTATAGTGGTCCTCCATATTATGTATCACCAATTAATTTTTCTCAGTTGGCTAAGGATAACTAGTATCAATTTATTCAGTTATTCACCTTTCCTGAATAAGTGAATCGCCACACAGAACTATGATCTTACAAGATCCTGTTGATGTTGAGAAACAATAGTATCATCTTAGTTCATAAGGTATAGTTTATAAAGGGTAAATGAATTGAAGTCTGCTCATATTTTACCCTACACTATTTTGCAAATGTACTGCTTGTCAGATGTAATATGTGATAGTCCACATGTTTATTTACTTAAAGGAGTATGTATACAATTTACACAGGTTGAAGGATGTCTTGTTCCAATGTACTCGTATATTCTATCCTATGTTTCAAATTTATAAGTAGTACAAGTATAATGTAAAACCATTATTTCGATAAAATTTAATCGAAAATAACGAGGCATCATCTATAAGTAACATATCACTATGATCTCTATTGCCATGTCTGCTAGATACTCCCATCTTTGCATACAATTGGACTGAGGAGGTCCTCCCTCTTTTTCTGCATCAGTAATGAGCAATTCTGCTCTTCAAATAAACACAAAATCTGCCCAAAAACCAACAAAAAGTATTAAATGATAGGAAATTATCATGACTAAACCATCCTATATGGACAAATAGTACATGAAAGATATGTAAGATAGTTGGATTTAATCTAATTTTGAAAGTTCAGATGATTACTGTTTTCATTCTTGGCCTTCCGGAAGATGATTGCATGAGGCAGAGGCGCGCAGCAGTTGTCATTGTTTGCATCTCATCCTTGTTGTACTCTCCATTTAGGCCAGGATCCATGAGGCGGTTGAATGAGCCACACCTTAGAAGCGGTTTTGCCTGCAAATTCCTTTAACATTCAATGAGAATTCAATTCTTCATTTCTTGTTAATTGAGAAACAAAGTTTAAGTTCAAATACCCAAAGTACTAAACTTTCTTGATTTGATATTGGACTTGTTTCAATGGCTTGTTTTCCAGTGATCAACTCCAGCAAAACAACCCCATAAGAGTACACATCTATCTTCTCATTGACTTTGCCATACATCATATACTCGGGGGCCAAGTATCCAAATGTCCCAATAACATGAATCGGCTTTTTATATAGAGATGGTTCGTGAGTTTGAGAAAGCATCGTTGCAGCACCATAATCTGACAGCTGATAGTAAATAACTAAGTTTCGAGGACGTCTTATCCTTTTCTTGGCCACTTAGTCAGAAAAACTCAAGAAACACTATCTTTGTAGAATTAAAACCATAATGCCTAAGGAAGAACTGTTTTACGTAATTACTATATGGATACGAATGGAGGACTTACTTGCGGTTTGCAATCTTTGGAAAGGAGGATATTAGATGAGTTCACGTCTCTATGTATAATGGGAGGATAAGAAGAATGAAGGTAATCTAATGCCTTAGCCACATCAATTGCAACTCGCATCCTCTCACTCCAATTCAGCTGATTGAGCCTTTGCCTCAGACTTGAATTCACCAATTTGTAAACAATTGCATGTATTTCTTCAGAATGACAGTATCCAAGAAACTGAACTATGTTTTCATGTCTTAAGGCACTCAACATCTTCACCTCTCCAAAAAAGATTTCCTCCGAATATTTGGAGGTCTTGAGAACCTTCACCGCCACAGCCTGACTGTTTTCAAGAATGGCTCGATAAACTTTACTATGCCCACCTTCTCCAATCAACATATCAGGACTGAAACTTTTAGTTGCAAGGTCCAGTTCTTCGAATGCAAAGCGCTTGTCCTGCTCTTTCGTATATGATATAGCCAACCTCTGCAAGAATTCCGGAGAGGAACTGTCGTGTTTATGACACTTGTTACTGTTTACGGGTTTTGTACTTTCTATCTGTTGTGATGTTGAAGATGATGGCATTGAGACAGATTTTCTGAATGGTTGTCTAGTTCCTTGCTGATTCCGGCTGCCCAATACTGACGAAGCTGAGATGGAAGATCGAAGAACTCTCGTATTCAAGCCCTGCTGCGAACTTCCTCTCTTCTGGAATAGGATTCGTCCCCGGCTATCCATTATCAGAAGGTTGCAAGTTGGAGGCAATACTTTCAAGCACTTGGCGATCATCGAATCTTTTAGACTGCACAAACGGACCAATTATAAGGGCCTGAATCAGTAGTTGACTTATGTGTGTGCACGCATGTGCTTGTGTATGTTAGCTGAGGTTTAGCAGTACCATCGACTGCTGCATCCCATAACAAGATCTGTCGCAGATGTTACACGAACCTGGTGGCTCAACTCTGTTATGTAGCAGTTTCCACTACAAATCTTGACTTCAAACTCCACCTGAATACAACAGCAAATCAACCAAATCGAACTTCCCAACTTATATTCAATTTTATCGAAAATCACGTTCCAAAAGAAGTAAAAACAACTCACCTTTTTCGATTTACATAGATCTTCGTGAATGAGAAACGTGCTGGGATCGAAACTATCATCAGACTCCTGCACATGAACAGCAACCACAATGTCCCCCCGCTCGACGATCATATTTAGTAGTCGAAACAGCATTTCTCTACTGTGGTGATCAGATTTCAACCCAACTACAATGCTTCTCTTCACTGTCCTGGTCCCTAACCAGGACACGATCCCCCGATTCATGCTTCAGATTTCGACCACCACAGGACAAAATAAATTTACTTTCTAATCCTTAAAACTACCATAAAAGAGTTACTTTTAAAAAAAATGGCAGGCAAAGAAGAATAAGAGACAATGTAAGTTTGGTACAATCATCATAAATACAAATGTTCCTTAACCAAAAGTAGGTGGACTCGTTGAATGGCTGATCATAGATCAGTGATCACTCTCATGAAGACAAAATCACATTTTTGCACATGAAACATGGTCCAATAATTTGACAGGTGAACAAAACTTTTAATCATGATTGGAAGCTTGTAAAGTTTATGATAGACCAGAAGTGGGAATCGAGTGAATATCCAACAAGTAGGCGTGATCACCAAATAGGGAAGTGATAACTCATATCAACTACCAAAGTACCAATCAATAGTGAACTTTTATCAGAACATCTCATATATTTAGCAAACCGTGAAAGAGAAAACACTTTGACAATTCTAACACCAGCACTAATTAAAATAAAATCAAATGAAGAAAAAAGCTTCGAAAAAATATCCATATAAGTATATAACTTAAAGTTGTCGGTGTACTATGATACTTGGGATTTCTTTACTACAGATGACATGATATTTCATATCATAGTTTGGCCTAGTATATTCATTAAATATTTAAATTAACTCAAAACAGATTTGAGTGATTTATACACAAATATATTCCTTATATATTATTCTCCCTAATCGAAATCTGCCAAGTGAGTTGAAAAAAGCAAATGTTGAAACTGTGATAACTTTTTGAATTACCTTTAAAGTTATGACAGGCCTATCTAGCGTATGGTGGAATTTTAGTACACAAGGTGATAACTTACTAGAAAAACAAGCATATACACTCTTATCACACTATCATCGTATACGGCTACAGATGAATTTCATCAAAAGGGATCATCTTGGCATCTCTATCTTCTTTAGGAACGGAGATTGATCAGTTACGAAGATACTGAAGAGCGTAGTAAGTCCCTTTCATCCAACTCTCATCTTCCTGAAAAGGGAGTGGGACAAAGTCGCTTCTTTCTTGCCCCGACCAAGAGTTGATGCAATAATGCAAACGCAAAATGCTTCTTACAAAACGACAGTTCGATCAAACAGTGCAGTGGGCATAGATGCATCTTTGCTTTAGCAGGAGAGCTTGAAAGAAGTGATTGTCTTCACGCATTCCTAAGAGAGCGCAAACTCATCCTGTCCCTAACCATTGCTCTAGATGCTCTCGTCATCAACAGTAATAGTTATACGTCGATCTTGTGTATTATCTCTCTCGGCCAACTTGCCTACGCCGCCTAATGTAAAAGGGCTTGATTGTCTGATCAGGCTGTGATGTTGCAGCTCAGGCAAGTAAGGTGAGACTGAATACTCATTATTCATTACAAACATAGCCAGCCAACGTTCCAAGAAGACAGTCCCAACATTGAAAAACTTGATCATTACAATCCAAACCCCTCAAGACAACAGGGATCTGCAGCCCATTGGAAGATAACATCTATTCTCGGATATATCATAGTTCTTTTTCATGGAGTCCTTTATGATTGGGAACAAAAGGGTGAGAAAAGATGAGGAACTTGCCCTAAACAAGCAAAGTAAAGCTACCGTGAAACTAACCACAACTTATTACAGCAGGCAAATGCCGGTTAAAGGACGGCTAACAATGATGGAAAATTAATACAACCAAGCAATGCAGTTCACATATGGAACCGAGAAGGGGTTTAAATACAAAACTCTAGAAAATGAGTCAAACTACAAGACCAAATAGAGATGATCACCCTTCCCATTTGCAATATGCTATACAGGAGTAATGCAATAAGCATGGAGCTTCAATACAAAAATAAAACCAGGACAAAAGGTGAACAAAACGAAAACAAGATGCCTGATCTGTGAAGTCAGCATCAATAAAAACATTCTATTAATCTCGTCTAAAAAATGAGTAACATTGATAGGGTAAACCTAAAATCAACAATTGCCATTATAACTTCTGAAAGGATAAATGAAAGCAACATGACCTTTTAACCACCATCTGCTGTACAAACTGAAATAACTTTCTGCAAGTCAAATAAATCTTATCACATGCAGTCATTTACTGCCAAAGAAACATAAAGGAATCAGTAACATGACGTTTATTCATACAATTATACAAGTATCTTATTAAGGCTACAAAGCATGTGTGTCATACTCTCTAAATAAATTACATCTAGACGAGATTGATACTGCACATCAATATGTGAAGGAGGAAAAGAAAGCTGTCAAGTGCAGTTTCGTCACTTCTTGCTAGTCCCAAACGAGAGCAACCGATCTTTCTCATGAAATGAACTCACGACTTTTCAGCGATCTGCACAATAAAAGTATAATAAGTCTACGGTGTCAAAAGTATGATTACTAATATTTACGTAGACTGAAAGCATCCTACGAGTGTTCACATTGTTCCAGGAGTATAAATTAGCATTTAGCAAAAATTTCCTAGCTCCAGAGAAATGCTACCGCAAATATCAATCAAAAAAGCAATTGTATGGGACACACACGCGAGTCTATAAACATCAGGCGTGTTGGAGACAACAAAGGGATCAGCCTGAATATAAAAGATAGTAACTGGATGATATTGGACCAAGATAATTACAGCTGCTAACTTGCACAGAATACGCTAAGATAACAATTCTACAAGTGCTTTGAATTTTTAGACAACCAAGCAGGATAAACCAACAAACATCTGGTTTGAGAGCCGAGCACATCTACTGTTAGTACTCCAAGAACCTAGCTAGTGGCAAGTCTCAGGGAGAAGACATGACAAAAAATAAACTTTACCTAGTTTGAACGGCACACCACTTTTATCAACTATATTTGTAATGCACATTATATACTCAATATCATGCCCATAATACTCAAGAAAGGCCATCTAGAATCAACTACAAGATGTAAGTTAATTCCACAAGACCAATATCAACTTGCTTGAATTCATTAATCAGCTTTGTCTTTTCTTTGTAATACAACAAGATACACCGCTCAACATTAAAGGAAGTCCACAAAGAAAGTAGTAATAATAAATTACCAATAAAGCTTTCACCATTAAACTAACATCTCACATTCTTTTTGCCACTTTTCACATGACTAAGGTATATGCCTCCCTCATCTATAGATGATTCTGTCTTGCTAAAAGCAATAAGTCTAAAAGGATAAATTCCACTTCAACAGCAAATGTAATGAATCTATTCTACGTCATTGAAAAAATCAACCGCCCCAAGATGTTACAACATGCTTCTCATGCAACTAAACAACAAAAAACTCGATAATTAATAACACGATCACATTCATCTATATAAACATCTGGCCAGTTTATCATCTTAGCATAATCAGAACAATAGCAACAAGCTTCCTTGAGTATTATAATCGATTCAAACGCGCTTTTCACCTGGTTAAGCGGATTGTCAGGAGATTTCTTCCAGAGCTTCCAAACCATATCCTTATACTGCGTGTGCGTCAGACCTGGTTTCTCCTCCTTCAACCTCGGAAGCTCAGCTTCTTCAAAAGCCTACAACATCAAAAGAACCAAACGATCATTCAAAAAATGCACACAATTCACAACCAAGCAAAACTCACTCACACAAGTAGCTCCGAAAAATCACAGTTCCACAACACCTTAAAAGAAGCCTTGAGCCTCTTCTCCGGATGCTTATCCACCGGCAAACTATCCGCCACCGTCATCTTCACGATCGCCTCCTCCACCGTCCTCGCCTCGATCACCGAATCGTTCCGGTTCGTATTCGCCACGCTGATCATCCTCTCGTACTCCTCCTCGTCCGCGGTCCTCGTCTGCTTCTTCCTCTCCTCCTCCGCCCGCTTCTGCAGCGCCGCCTGCTCCTCCTCCTTCCTCCGCCGCAGTTCCGCCTCCGTCACCTTCGGCACCGGCGCCGAAACCCTAGCCGCCTTCTTATCCGGCTTTTTTAGGTTTTTCTCGAGCTCCTTCTCCTCCAGCTCCGCCAATCGGCGCGCCTCGGCTTTTTTAGCGGCGGCTTCGGCTCGCTTCTCGGCTTCCTCCTCGCGCTTCTTCGCGGCGCGAGATTTGGCGCCTTCGGCTTCGCGCCAGTACTGATCGTCCTTTGCCTTGGCCTCGCGCTCTTTGCGATCGGATTCGGTGGCGCTTCTGCGAGCCCTAGCTTCTTCGGCTTTGCTGTTTATCCCCATCTTCTTCGGCATCTTTTTGCAGATTTTTTTGTTGATAGATTTTGATGATTTTGTGATATGATCTGAAAAATTGGGATCAAATATGGTTTGGATTAGATTGAGAAAGTGGAGAATGGTAGATTAGAATATGTGTGTTTTTGTTTGTTGAGTAAAAGATTTTTTTTGGGTGGAATTTAATAAGAAAATGATTTGACTATTTCATCCTTTTTTGTGACACGAAATTTAGCTACTTTAACTATTTCAATTTGCAATGTTATGAATATAAAATATGGGAATTGTTAAAATCTGAAATTAAAATAACATTACTATGATAGAATTAAATTAAGCATATTAAATCGAGTGAGCGTTATATTTTCTAATTGAAGTAATTTTGAACCCAAGAAGTTACGGAGAGATTTCAGAAAGTAAATCAAGAAAAACTTAAAAAACAATATACTAATTAATATTTTAAAAATGAATATTTAATATAGTTTACCATTTGATTCAAGTTTGTAACTATAATCTGTGATGCGAGGTATATTTGTGGCATGTTTGGATACTCCACATTAAATCGAGAGTTACTGTAACAGCCCAAGACCGACCCAGTAAGTGGATATTGTCCCCTTTTTGGCCGAAGCCTCAGGGTTTTTGTTCTTGTGCGACGGATTTTAAACCTGAAACAGGTGCCCGCCCACACAAAACGCGTCCACAAGGAAAGGTTTCCATCCCCCTTATAAGGAGGACTTCGTCCTCCTTCCCAACCGATGTGGGATATTACAGTTACCTAATTGGCTCTCGAGCTATGACATCATCAGTTTGGTTCGAAACCTTCACTCGACAACACATAGGTTTGTGCCCGTTTGTCGAATAGTCTCTGACTAAGACTAATGCTTAAGCCGGTAAAAATATAGATAAACATAGTTTTGGCTTAGAGAGAAAAAGTCAGAAGTAGGAATAACTATTGAGATACCTTTCAGAGTGAATATTCTGGTTGTCAAACCTCCCACCATGGGGTGTTAAGACCGACGTAGCTTGAATGATTACTTTTTGTCTATAAAGAGTTCACAAAGGGGTTCACGATGACGATAACTTGGTATGTGGCGTTTTGAGGGGTGGACAAGTATCGTGAATAAGATATGGCACATCAATCTTATATTCTACATTATTATAATGGTGAAAAATAAATGAACTACGTATAACTTTTTTTGTTGAAGAGATATGAAAATTTTATTTTCCACATTTTTTTCATGAAAAATCTTATTTTAATTCATTTATTGTTTTCTTTCTATTTTTTTCGGGAATCAAGAGCAGCCTAACTATAGTAAATTTTATTTTCTATTATTTGCCTCTAGAAAAGACTAACTTAAAGGTTTTTCAACCAGGCAATAAATACACAAATATTTATATATAACCGGGATCGATGATCTTGTTCAACAAAAAAGAAAATCACAAGCTGCAAAATTTCATAAGCTAAATAATTATTTTTGCTCTAAAAGTTAAGAGTTATACAAACTGAGAAAGACAAAAGAATGAGAAGTTTGAGCATTGTAGGGCTTTTGTTCCTATATCCTGATCATATGGGTACAGCCGTAACTGCAGCACCAACTCCAGGACCACCACCACCACCGATTAAATTGTTTACCCTTTTAATTAATTTAGACATATGTATATATGTTTCTTCTACTAAAAATGAGGAACACAGTGATATATTTTGTTTAATATGTAAAACACTCATAATTTCAGATTTTCTGCACGGAACTCTCTCATCATCTAAAATATCTAAAAGGTCCAAAATACTCTTAGGATTATTAACCTTAACCCCCCATACGTGGTTTGGAAAAGAAAAAGAAAAAGATATCTCTGATTTGTTTATTGTAAAATTACATAAAATTATAAGTTTGATTTTCTTTAGAAAAAAAAAAAGAATCAAACCTGCAAAGTGTCTCCTAGCACTTAAAAGGGAGAGACAGCCCCCTCCTAACCAACCTAAAAAAGTGCAGTTTCCGCTTGATCAAGTTTCTCGCAGAAATTTGTTATCACCAAAGTATGAAATATAAATATAAGTGTCCATCTTAATTTAACCAAAATTTCAATCAATTAAGAGTGTCCGTTTCCTTTCGATTCTATCATATTCTTGAATGGATGGATCTTTACTAAATTTAGAATTAAATCGAGATGAACTCACATATTCACGCTGCATATTGAAGCAACTACAAACTACTTATAAAAAATTAACCAAGGTTCACCTTTCATATATAATTTTAAATAGGTCAGAGCGCAATTCCTCATTTTAAAGTGTGAGGGCATTTCGCAAAACATCATATAAGATAAGGGTTTGACGGTTTTTATCCTATTTATGATCCTAAAATTGTTGCATTTTTAGTAGTTTTAAGTGCTTTTACTGTTTTAATTTGCATGTAAACATATTAACCTGAACTAATGAATGAATTAACATATGTGTTGTCAGGCTCATCATCATCATCACAATAATGGGACTGAAACTTATGCATGTCGCGCACAGATTTGACGAACTACAAATTAGCTAGAGAGTTTTACAAAAAGAGCTTGTCGAAGCGTAAACTGGGAATTGGACTGCAAGCTTTTAGATGAAGGAGAACCTTGTCACTTCAACATGAATAGCTTGAAACGTGCATCTTATGTACTAAACCTTCTCTTCGTAAAGCATAGTTTGTGCCTAACTGAATTTGGACCTATGGTCCACAAAGATCCATGTAAGTTTATTCATAAAAATTTAAAGTTTGGTGTAGATTTTTAAAAACGCATGGAGGTATTAAGCAATTCAATTATCGATTGACACCAACCAGAACAAGTGTATTAACTTTTCTAATTTTTTTTATTTTATTTTTGCAGCGGAGGGTAGATGTAAGTTCGAGAAAGTCGTTTTGAACCACTAATAAGGCTCGATTGCAGGCTTGCATACAAGATGAACAAGCGGGAGTTTCATTGCTTGTAGCAACTAGCTAGTATAATTTAATCCACATAAATAAAAGACACATGTATTCAACAAATATATCTTTGTATCATATGAATGTAATATAAAGTTGGAATATTTATTTTAGTGAATTTACTCGATTTTTATTTAAGTATTTTATTTAACGTGATTCAGTCTAAGACCTAATCCATGCCTCTTGGACACATGATTTGGGCCGACACAATATTGTGGCAAGCCATTCAGTCAACTGGATCACATGCAAGAACGTGCCAACGAGCCCACTAACAAAAAAACAATTTTAATTCCCCTCTTTACTATCTATTACTATATTAAAAGCAAACCCTCTACCCTCACATATTTTGCAGTTGTTGTACCAAATTAATTGTTTTCCTAAAGTACCCTTATTTTCATCAATCACCAAAATGATCAAGAGGATAAATTTGACTTTTCAAGGGATATCCATTTTTCTCTCTCCTCACAAAACTTCCACGTAAAAAACCTAGAAATCTATATCCCCTAAAATCTCTCAATTTGTAACTACTAATCTTCTCCCACTACATTTAAAATTAATTTAATCAAAAATTACAAATTGTTCTTGCTAAAATAAACAATGCATTAATTTAACATGCAACAAAATTTACACGCGATCCCCGCGTGTGTAGGCTTTTCTAGTGTATATATAAAAAATATAAAAAATTAATTTCTCCTTAATACTTTAACTACGTAGAATAAATTCATAAACAGTCCATTTAATTCTTATTTTTGCTACTAAGCAGTCTTCAAAACTTTAAAGTAACAGTCACGCCCACGTTAGAAGTAGGCCCCACTCTGTTGCGGAAATTTAGGTAATTAAATTTGGAATGCTGACCGTATCATTAACTCTGATCCGTTTATTTTTTTCACACGGCATGTGAATCAACGATACATAACTAACATGTTAAATCAATTTAATACCAATTGGTCAATTATCTTTTTCATTATTTGTGACTCATTATGGGACTCATAAATATAGGTCGCATCAACTGTGTCAATTAGTTATTTGAGTTGTTTATTTATTGGGTTTATACTTTATTCTTATTGTGGTTTCCTATTATGTATAAGTTTTTACTTATGGGGCCTTCATTTTTATGAATTTTAGTAGAAAAACATTAATGGTTTTTATTCTTGACAATTCCCTCTAGATGTGACACAATAAATCACAGTTCCAAAACGTGCTAGTAAACAGTCGGAGTTTTGTGGCAATGCGGGCATCTTCAAACTTTTCAAATTATATTTTGAATAATGACGTGAAATATATAACAAATTTTACGTTGGGAATTGTCTATTATCATGCATGATGACTTCTAACTTAATTACAAATCAAGTTATTCAGCTGTAAAATCGTATACTAGATAACGCAAAATGGTTAAATTTATTATAAAGTACTATAGGTTTAAAAGTTATAACCCTGTTTGCAAAAGAAATTCATGTGCTATGCACAAGAGTAAAAAGGAAAAAACCTCTAAAAATCGATGTAAAAAACCCTTATATGTTTTGTTTAATTGCAGAAGAAGAAAAATAGGGCCCCTTGTGTGGAGAAAATAAAAAGGTTTAGTTTATCAAAACATATGCAATTTTTGTCTACTTTTGTTCCATAGTACTTTTTTTCCCCTAATAAGCATAAATAACACATGAGTTTTTTTTTTTTTTTTTTTTTTTTTGTGAACATGAGTGTTTTTTGTTTCTTAAACTGGTTTTTGCCTCTTTTATATAACACATAAGGATTCTTTAGAACTTAGTTACATAAACAAAGTCTACCATAGTCCTAGTAGTCAAACATGTGTCCTATATTATCATTTGTATCTATAATCTTTTCATGAACTAAATTGTTACTATGTCATGATGGTCTCGTAAAACTTATTCATCTAGTCTATAAACCTGGTTTATACAAGTCTTGTCGAGATCTTTTTTTGCCTAATTTTCGTCTTTCATAATTCCTTGCTAATTATGCAAAACACAAATGCTTTTTTGCTTCTCATTTTGTTCTCAAAATGTGATTTTTTTTTTTCTACTTACCCAAATCAATTCTCCAAGTACACTAAACTTGCCTACGTAGGGGTCACGAGCAAGCAATCAAATCTGCAACTGACCAGCCGACCTATGGGTTCAGCCCCTATGAGCCAAAGGCTCAATAACCCGGGATGTTCTTACCTGCCCTCAATGGTAGAAAACATCCCCTCACATGTGGTGGGCCCCACAACAGTGTGGGGCCCACCACATGTGAGGGGGATGTTTTCTACCATTGAGGGCAGGTAAGTGTTTCACCAATAACCCCATGTGCCTATTTTCTCCAAGATTCTAGTTCAATTTACGAATCATGAGCCCTTTTTTAGGTAACTATTGAGTCAAATGCTCAATTGATTTTTGTGACGATAGCAAAATCTTGTCCCTCATACCAAACATGATTTGATTCTTCATTTTGAATCACTAGCTGACGGACATAATCCATGTCCGAATCAGGACCTCAGGGACTCTATGTTCAATCATTTCTATTATTTGGACATCATTCATTTTTTTTTCCAAGTTAAATCCCCTTCTCTCTTTTTTTTTTTGCTAAATTTCACATGACGTATAACATTTGTATTCCCAATACACGCAATTTTGTTTTCAGTATTGTTGTTTAATTTGGTAATTTTTGCATCCACCTACAAGTAATATAAAAAACGATCATTAAGTTATCTGTAAAATGATTGGTACTAACTCACCGAAACATAAAAGTTGGTACATAGTTGATACTTTTTGTATGTTTTTATACATGATAAAGTATCATTCTTTTACGCAATCGCGTGACACTTGCGGTTACTAAAAATATGTGTCTCACGACTCTAAACTCTAATAAAAATAGCAATAGATTACGCCATATATTATATTTATTGTGAATATTATCATTATGTTCGCGTTAGAAGCTCAAAAACTTCTAGGTACATATTGACATTAATATGTTAGATAACCTTGATTTTACCAAAACATATTATGTTGTTTTTTCTCATTATGTTCAATTCTCAATGGAAGTTCATTTGTTTATTTAGTTCATATGTTATCAAATACTATTAGTTTATTTAACCAGTGTACAAAGTACCCCAAATATTATTAGTTAAAGGACCGAATTACCAGCCATATATTTATAGGACCAAAATGCTAACATTCAATAGTTTCGAGGACCAAATTTCGCCACTCCACATACATCTATGGCCAATTGTATTACATCCACATACTTTTAGGACTAATTTTGCATTTTAGTTTCCTTTATTACTTTGGTTTCCTTTTTTTATTGGCTATACCAACAATCTGAAATTCTAAATCATGCTGTTTTGAGAAATATAATAAATTAACTTTCCCCTAACTTCTGGTCGAAAGTGAAGTTATGCCATGTCCATAGTAGTCAAAAGGGGCCATAATTATGTCTATATCACGTATACTATGTTTAAATAAATAATTAAAAAATACCTCAACCAATGCTGTTTTGGTACTGTTCATAACTCAACTCCAATATTTGCAAAATTCTATTCACATGGTTGTTATTAAATGAAGAAAAAGAAATCAGAAAATTGTGTTTTTTGGAATAAAATTTAAGAAACTTTATTGTTAAATTCAATGCAGACAACCAATCCACATTCCAACTATTATCTGATCCAACAGCTTGAAGAGTGTGCTCATTTTTCTTACGATGGGGACGCCCACATTTTATTACAATCTCTTTGCTGAAAAAAGCACCCGATGTTCTGTTTTCATCTTATCTTACACGCAAACGCCCTCCAGATTCCTTCCAGCTGCGAACCAATCATAATCCTTCAGACTTTTAATTCACTTTTTATTAAAATAATAATGATGCATTCATTAATTAATTAAAAATGTATAGACTTATTGTGAAATTAAAGAAAATCTTGCTATCTTTTTACAAAACATGTCATTATTTTGATTGGTGAAAAATATTTAAGCTAAAGCAAGTTGTAGAAGGTCTAAGATTTACCCCTCTTTATTAAGACATGCAAAAATCATTTTTCTTATGTCTTGTGATGATAAATGATGTTGTTTTAATAGTAGTAAACAATAATTATGAATCTCTCTCATTTAACGAAATATTGTTTGTTTATCTAAAATAAATTATTCCTTAAAAAATAGATATTTTAGTGCCTCATTACTTTTCTTCCACAGATAATTAATCAATTCCAGTATCCTAATTAATTACTAGACGAAGTACTGATACACTTGGCATCATTTTTATACAGAGACAACCAAAGCTCTGTCATATTTTTCAGTTAAATGTGAATTGTAACTAACTAACAATATTTCAATTCTTCTAAAGAAACTCGAAAGAGTAAGTGAGTTACATTCATTTCATGTCTAAATTAAGTGTAATATCATCACCAGTCAAATGACTCAAATCTACTCTTTCACCCGTTAGTGGTTTTTTCTTTTTTAAAATTTACTTCCTTCTTATGTAGACCAAAAAAGAAATTAAGGAACAAATATCTTATGAAGTCAACGATATTGATTATAAAAGTCAGTGATCTTAATATGATATGAAGTTCAGATTCACTACAGTTTAAATATTAAGTCCTATCAGAGAAATATTGATTTTATATATGTCTATATATTTGGATAAAAGTTAAAAGGCTTCTACAAAATGAATAACTAATAATTATTTGTGTTTCAAAGTCAACCTTTTGAATCGTATAAACGAGAAAGCAGAAGAAAAAAAAAACATTTGGGGTACTGGAGTTGATTGATTACCTATAAAAGTGTGAAAAATATCTCTTTAAATGACCAAACACCAATCCATCTAATTTCATATGAGTAATTTATTTTTCGAGAGAAAAATAACATTTGGTTGAATGAGATTTGGCGAAAGATTAGACTTCTAAACGCTATAATTAAGACGTTTAATTAATAAAAATGACACTGATCTGAAATATCGAAAATTTGATTATTGTATTCCTTAATAAAGAGGAGAAATCATAGACCTTTCAAAATTTGCTATTATCCAACAAATTATATTACAAAATGTTTACCAAATTACTCATTGGAGAAAAATCTTTCACCACATATTGATGAACGGTGTTTACATATATTAAGTAGTAGCTAACTAACCATCTTAACTTATTAACTTTTAGGAACTTATTTTCCAAAACTTACAACGTGATATTTTGTGATTGTTTTTAGTATTTTATGTCTTAATCGATAATTAGCTGGAGCTATCATATAAATTCTTCAGTCATGTTACTATCATCATTGATTTTTGTTAAATATATAATTCACACATGTGAAGAAAAGCATCGTAAACTTCTGACAACATCTATTATAAGATGTACAATTTTATAATCTAATATGTAATTAGCAATTTCAATTTCTTTATTATGGGGTTAAATTGGAATTGTTTTCTTAATTTACCGCGAAATCGATAATTTTGGTAGGTAGTGTGGTATTGTTAGTCCAAAAACTTTGGCCACGTGGCGACAAGGCATGGTTAACCCGACAGTGACCTATTTCGTCGTTAAGTCACTGCACAGAGACAACACCCTGCTAATGCCGTTTGTTAACGTACACACAAACAACAGCTCCACTGTTGTTAAGTTGGAGCAAATTGCATTCTTTCAGAAACTACCCCTGTATTATTTATGATTTGCAGATATATCGATATTGTTTTTAACAAATACACCCTATGAAATTAAAACAAAAAATAGGTTATGCACTGCTATTATATTTTCAACTTAATGTATCTGCAATTAACCATTTTCAATGTCAAATCAAGAACAATCCACCTAGTATTCGAGCAAAGTAATCATCGTTCGGTTCTGAATTACATACAAATCGAACAAGATACCTTGCTAGTTAGAACACCTCACACTAAGCAACTACGTGCTTAAATTAGTGAGACGTTGATAGTGAAAATGTACGAGAAAAAACTTTGACAGAGATCAAAAGTGAACATTTTAAAAGTGTAAGATGAGTATTTATAGGAGTTTTATAAGCTCGAGATGTGCTTGGGTCGTGAGCAAGCGAACAAAGTAGGATCGCCAACAATAAGGTCTCGGACCTCCCACCGTATGGTCTAGCATCACTCATCATTAAGTCTATGACTACGATGACTCATACAATTGTTGTCTTGTTCGGAATTTTCAATCGTGGGTCTAAGTAACATAGTAACTTCACCCATTTTTTCAGAGGTCATCAAATATCGTGCACAATATATGGTACGTATGACATTTTGCGAGATTGACAAATAGTTTGCATAAGATCGATACATTACTGCATAAGAGATTATCTACTTATTTACCAATTAAAAATAACACAAGGATGGTTTTGTGCAATTTACTC
Organism: Misopates orontium; assembly: GCA_946800315.1. NCBI lineage: Eukaryota > Viridiplantae > Streptophyta > Magnoliopsida > Lamiales > Plantaginaceae > Misopates > Misopates orontium. Next base: position 2,567,473 of record OX326948.1, on the reverse strand, counting down.
TTGTCAAGTCCACAAAACGACTCCATAACGCCGTTATCTCACAATTACATACACACAACTTATACGTATAGAGAGAGAAACAACGGAATACAAAACGTAGCAGAGACTATACTAGTGTGAGAGTGTGAGAGAGAGAGAGAGAGACGAAAAACAAAAACCTGTTCTGCTCTGCTTTGCTTCGCTTTAATCTTTGTCTCTGCTTTAACTTTTTTCTCCAATTCTCTCTCTCTCATCTTCTCCACTACTCATTAGCTCAACAACGACAAAAACTCTCCGGCAACGGCAACGGCAACATTCACGCTTTTTTGCTTCAGCACACCGCTCAATCAGCGCAAATTACCAAAATGTACATCTGAGATCTCACTATTTTCGTTTCAACAATTTGCTGCTTTTAATCTCACCAACAGAAAATGGGGAGTGTGACGTCAGAAGAAGAGAGCGAAGAGAGATGCGGCAGTTACAGCCTCAGCGCTGACGTCAGCGAGTCTGAGAGCTCGAGCTACTGTGCGGATGAAGATCTCGGCGCACAAGCTTCGAGTTCCGCCGGATTTTCGCCGTTCGGCGCCGGAAAATTTGCTCCGATGACGCCGACGTTCAGTTTTCCGTTGATCGGCGGCAAGGATGTGCTGGTTTGGGACGAGAAGCCGATGAAAAGTAGCTCTGATTTGTCTGGTTCGTGTTTTTACTATTATGTTGATTCTGTAATGTTGCGTTAATTCAATTTTGTTGATTAATTTTGAGTAGATCTTAGTGTTTGAGGAATTTATTAGGTTTTATTTTTGGTAAAATTTTGTAGAAATTGATATGATGAAGGAGAGATTTGCTAAGCTTCTTCTCGGTGAAGACATGTCTGGTGGTGGTAAAGGAGTTTGTACGGCGCTAGCAATTTCTAATGCTATTACGAATCTCTCTGGTAATTTTTACATGTTGTCAAATAAATATTGAAAGTAATGAATGTTAACAAATTATAGTTGTTAATCTGAATCTCGGTGTGAAATGGTAGCTACTGTATTTGGGGAGCTGTGGAGGCTGGAGCCAATGGCTCCACAGAAGAAGTCGATGTGGTGCAGAGAAATGGAGTGGTTGGTATCGGTTAGTGATTCCATTGTTGAGCTTGTTCCCTCGGTACAGCATTTTCCGAGCGGTGGCACGTATGAGGTGATGGCCACAAGACCACGGTCGGATTTGTATATGAATTTGCCGGCGCTAAAGAAGCTGGATGCCATGTTGATTAGTATTCTCGAGGGGTTTAAGGATACGGAGTTTTGGTATGTCGATCGGGGGATAGTTGTGGATGAATGTGATAAGTATTCGCCGGATGTGTTGAGTGGAAGGCCTTCGGTTAGGCAGGAGGAGAAGTGGTGGCTACCATGCCCTAAAGTTCCTCCCAAGGGGTTGTCGGAAGATTCGAGGAAGAGGTTGCAGCAGTGCAGGGAATGCACGAACCAGATACTCAAGGCTGCGTTAGCCATAAATAGCAATGTTCTAGCTGAGATGGAGATTCCAACTGCCTATATTGAAACCTTGCCGAAGGTGATATAACCATTTTTTTGCTAATATTCTTTATGTTTGCTATGTTTGCTTGCTGGAATATTTGATAATAAATCATTGCAAGGATTATGGTATGCATTAGAACTATTACTCAGCTTGATTTAATTTTTCTTGCAGAATGGGAAAGACTGCCTGGGTGATATCATCTACCGCTACATGACCCCTGATCAGTTCTCACCAGAATGTCTACTTGATTGCCTTGATCTGTCGTCAGAACATCATACACTTGATGTGGCAAACAGAATCGAGGCAGCCATGCATGTTTGGAGCCTCAAAGGAAGAAAGAAATACCCGAGTCTTAAGAAATCTAAAGGGAAGTCATGGGGTGGTAAGATGAAAGGCCTTGTTGCTGATGGTGGAAAGAATCAATTCCTGGCACAGCGTGCTGAAACCTTGTTGCAGAGTCTTAGGCTTCGATTTCCTGGTCTTCCACAAACTGCACTAGACATGAGCAAAATTCAATACAACAAGGTTGAATCCAATATAATTTATGTGTTCCTCTTCTGTTTTCCTTGTGTGTGGTCTACTTAGTAACTTTTTCAATATGTTATATACACAGAAAGAATCTCCATCCTGGTGATAAGAGAGTAATATCATTTTGCTGTTAGAATCCTAGCTGGTTCTCGTTTCATCAATTTATGGCATATACTCTTTTTCTATTGTCTTGTTTGTGAAGGTTTTACTGAACTTTCTCATATTTCCTGCAGGATGTTGGGCACTCAATTCTAGAAAGCTATTCAAGGGTAATGGAGAGCTTAGCATTCAACATAATAGCAAGGATCGATGATGTTCTTTATGTAGATGACACAACCAAGCGCAGTGCAGCTGCAGAATCTCTATCAATTTTCAATAGGAGTGGAGGTTTCAATGGCCTTCCAATTCAAAAGAAGTTGTCGCCAAGTCCATTCTCAATTCAGCACACACCCTATGCATCTCCTTTTGCTACTCCCGCACTTTGCTCATCCCCTCCACTTCCTGGTAGCCCAAGAACGTCCGTTTCTCCATTAAACAAGAGTTGCCTCTTAAAAGTAACAAATTGTAAGATCGACACAGTGGTACCTTCGGAATTGGATAAACTCTGGTCGTATGCTGGCAATCTTAGCTCCAGAAGAATTCCAGGCGAAGCTCCAGAGCGTGATTAGTATGTTTAATATCTTATATATGCATTGGAGGGAGGTTAAGGATTAAGTGATTTAAGCTGTATATCTGCTTTTTAGCATAGGTATCTTTATACGTGGAAAGTTTTGACAATGGGTTTAGCTATTGGTAGTTGAATTAGGCTTGTTTATTAGTAGTGTAGTTTCCATATGTATTGTGATGTGTTAGCTTGTTGCTGACCAAACATTGTAATCGCTGACAACATTTCCTCTGAGAAGCTTAATCTATCATGTCATTTATGTGCTTTTAAAAATTGAGATACTTTAGAATGGTGACTAGCAGCTACAACTCTTTTGGATTTCAGAGATGAAATGATGATTGATACGATTGTCCATGCTCCACATTTCGATTTCGTTATTGCAGTTTCCTTTCGCGGTTATTTTCTTTTTCTCTCCCTTTTGTTGCTCCACATTTCGATCTCGTTATTGCAGTTTCCTTTCGCTTAGTTTCTGTTTCTTTCCCTTTTGTTGGTAGCAGTGATTGTTGATTGATTGGTTCTTAGGTGCAACAATGCAATGGTGACACAATTCATTCAGTTGATCACATTGTTTTCTCAAATCTATTGAAGACTATGACCCTGCTAGTTTTATTAATATGTCCGAGGTATTAGAACTAGGAGTAATAACTTCTTCTGACTTTATAACAAAGCATTTATAGCTGTTTGACAGTTATAGCCTTGAAAACGAAAAGAATCACCAGAGGTCAAAGAAAATCATGATATGAGGAACTGTTATCAGATAATTTGTTAAGCACTCAACACATTGCTGGAATCACTTTGGCATCACTCTTCTTTTCTCAATCTTGGTTTACATGTCAAGTATAGAATCTTCTTCATATCTGAACCAGCTAGAAGAAATTGACAATATGCGTAGGAACTCATAAAACATAGATAATTCAACTCCCCGCTGCATTATTTATATCAGCTCATGGGAAAAGTATAGAAGCAAACTACATGTACATAACAAATAGTCATAGTGAAACTTGCGGAATTTCTACATGATACAGTCAGTAAAGTCTATATAATTGAGGATAATTGAAGGACTATTCCAGCTGAGTTCCAGAGGCTTAATATTGACAAAAGTGTTGCAAATGCATTGTAGAACAAAGCAGCATTATAGAAAAGCAACAAACAAGGTTCATTCATGGTTTTACCTTCTTTAAACTTCTTAATCAATTACTTCAGTATAGAACTAAAACATGACTAGGCTCAACATAAACCAAGTTCTGGATAAAGATATTCACATAGAGACAAAACCATGTCAAGGAATTACTACAAGAACAGAGGATAGAGGCAACACTTGCTATAGACTTAGTTGATTGCAACAGTTCAAGGAAACAGCAATGTTGAATCCGCAGATTGATCGAATAGCTTATAAATTTCAGAAACTGTTTGGTATCAAATGTTATTCCGAGAACAAAGCATACAGATGTTGTAATCAAGAAAAAAGAAAAGTTCCACCAATTTATAAAAAGCAGCACTTTTGTTCTATCAGCGGACCTGTCCCAGATAAAACTCGGAACTGAAGTAAAGAGATACAGAGTTAATGGAAGCTATAAGCAAAGAAAAGGCAATGCACACTAATAATGTTCAGATGTGCATTCAGTCCATCCACTTGGTTGGTTATTAACTTATCCCTCTCCAGGATTCCTGGACATTTAGATATGTAGTTGATTCACTCCAGCCTGCATATAGATGAGAAAGACGAAAAAATTGCATTATTAGCTCAAAGAGGAAAGAATTTGACAACATATAACCAACTCTTTTCATCAGATAGTACCGTAACAGTAACTAAATGATAAGACCAACCATAAAGTAGTCCCAAGTAGTTGAGGTAGCAAGAGCAAAAAGATTTCTACTTCATTTTATCTTGTTTCTTAAACTTCAAGTTTCTGTTATTAGGCATAGAATCAAACAATTATGCCTAATAGCTAAAACATATGAAACAAACCTTATATGCACCTCACACTAATCTTACGCAACAAACAGAGAACAACCTAAGCTAAATACAAGTCATAACGTGCTCAAAAAAGAAATGATAGAAATGGATAACGGACGAGTTAGCAAAGTACATGAAAGTGATACACCAAAACTTACTTCAACAGATGCAGCTGAAGAAACCCAATCGGGAGGCGGCCAAAACATCTTGGAATAACTATCATGATTATGAATTGGCCCAATGCTCCCACTCTCCAAGTCAAATACTCCAATACCACGTAACTTCAACAACCCATCAACCTCGGCATTACAGGACTGATCAGTAAAAAATATACAGCTCCCTCTAGCATGTCCATCACGAAATACCTCCGAGGCCGAAGCCGAAAACATACAATTATCACCCAAGAACAACATCCTATCCCCCAGTTCACTCACCTCCGCCCATTTCCCCGTACCCTCATCCAACCTAAACACCTTAAACTTCACAGTCCTCTCACTCATAAAACAATCAAACTCCTCGTAAAACTCGAACCCCTCGTTATACCCCAAATCATCCCCCGGTCCGACGCTCAAATACATATCAACCAACAACAACTCCCCATCCGAATCCACAAGAAACTTCTTATCCCCACCGAATATAGCATTCCCGACAACACTCACATTCAACTCCACATGATTCACAAGCACCACCCTCCCCGTGTTATCCACCGCGTAAAACCTCCCTCCCCTAACAATCACGTCGTCATATGGCGACGGCAGATCCTCAATCACCCTCCATTTCTCATCACCAGACTTATACACCACCAATTTCCCCGAAACATGGATCGTCAAAAGCACGATCCCACCACCACCACCACTCAAATCACTCAAAACCGCAACTTTCTCCATGTACAAGTTCCCAGCCTCGCCAATCGAACTCGCCATCGGCCTAAAGTTAATATACTGAAGCGTATACTCCTCCCCCAATTCCGTAACCCTAAAACTCAACGAATCGAAATTCTTCGGAAAATTAACAGGCAGAGGCTTGAACTGAAATCGAGTGAGCGGATTGATCAAATGCATACGCGCCGGATTGTCGCGTTCGAGCTTGATGATCCACGACGACGGCGATTGATCATCGGTGCGAGGCGATTGTATGCAGTAGATTGTGCGCTTTGAGAGATGAAACCCCCAGCTGGTGTCGGATATGCCGGAATTGGGGAGGATCGGGAATCGGACGGCGGAGGATGGGGGTTGTACGGCGGAGCGCCACGTGGCGCAGATCGAGCGGAAGCGGATGAGGTCGGTGGAGGTGGGGAGGCGCTGGGAGATGAGGTGGATGAGCTCAGTGGGGAGTGTGGACCAATCCGCCATTGAAGAAGTGAAACTGTATGTGATTTAGCTTTTTTTAGGGATTTGGATTTTGAAATTGATTTTTGTGTGATTTGGAGGAGAGAAGATGATGTGGTGTGATGTGATGTCAACTCAGTAGTGTGTGTTTAAGGAAGTTTTAGTTGATGGAAAAATGTGCTTTGCTTGTTGTACCTTCTGAAATTTTAGATGTAGAAGATTTTATTTTATTCATATATCGTGGGAACTCGCGGTTACTATCTCTAGGATACGTACGAGCATAGATCAAAGTTTCGGTTTTTTGATGTATGTTTCGATAAGTTAGGTATTTGATACGTTTTTGTAAGTTTTCGAGCACGTTTTGGAAATTTAGTAAAAGTTGTAGTTGTTATGAAATTGAAAAAAAATGTTTCTGGATCTCGTTTCGACAAAATCGAAAAGGAAAATATTCCGGTGATTAAACGTATACTTTTTCTGAAGGAGTGCAGGCATCTATTTTGATTCGTTTCCATTTAAGAAATGTGCACGCTAGCATGTGTGAATCTTCGGGGATAGACGTAGGAGCTTGCAAATAACGTCAGCAATCAAATTTATCCTATGCAGAACTAGTGGAACGACCTATAATCTAAAATAAATAAAATCATATTGCTTCTCGGGATCGAACTTGGGTGAATTTATTCGGGAAATACTAAAAATTTTGGTTTGTTTTGTGAGGTATGTAACATACTATAAGTCTATAACAAAAGTGATAATGGTCCAGAATATTACGACCGTAAAACCCAGAGTTACGATGGTTAACAAGTTATGATGGTCAACAAATTCGAACCAGGCATGGATCGAACGTAAGAAGTCATCTTCGAGGGTTAGGTTCGTATAGTCAAAAGATTACGATCGAACAGCTACGTGAACGACAAGGCATTAATGGGTGACAGAGCTGTCGGCGATTACTAGACAAGCATTAACGGCGACCCATGATGCAGATAACTCTTAAATGAGACGACAAAAAGGCGGCCCCTACAATAGATAACTCTTAAATGAGATGACTTAAGGACGGCCCCTACAGTAAACGGCTCTTAAATGAGCAACATTAAAGACGACCCATAAGGTCAACGGCTCTTTAATGAGCGCAATTGAATACGACCCATGAGGTGGATAAGTCTTTAATGACGCCCCTCGTGAGTGACATAAGACGAGCTGTGTCCAACGACCAATCAAAAGACGCCACGCGTCGAGCTCGGCAGCCTATATATACTACGGTTGTACGGTTTATTTCACCAAGGAAAATAGATTACATTTCTACATTTTAGAGAGAAGATTTCTGCAAACACTTTGCTTAGTTCAATCGAGGTACGCTTCGTACGAACACTCAGTTCAGGAATAGTGCGTTCTTACCCTTTGTTATTTACGATCCGAATCACTGTTCTTTTACACCATACACGTCACTCTTATCTCATATTTACCACATCAATTGATATTACCCTTATCAAAAAGGTTCAAACTTGAGTTGATTCTTTTAGAGATAATTACACTTTTGAGGCATGATTTGATTAAAAAAAACATCTCCCATTGTTTGTGGAATTGCATAATGGCTTTTAATATTACAAGTAGATCCCTAGAAATACAAATTATATGATAATTTTCCACCTTCAAGATAGACAATTACCTAATGCAGTATCAAACACTTTATGTCAACCTTTATTAAGATAATAAACCACCATCAACATCATGCAAAAGACATGTCTTGCACACTGAGATTAGCCAAAAAAGAAAAGATTATGATATATCAGAGACAGTTGACTTAAATGTCAATGATCTTAGTAACCATGAGTGACAATGTAATATTACATTATTTAATAAGTGTGTAATAAAACCAATAACCTCAATGTACACCAATAATTTGTCGGCACAGATCCTTGAATAAGTTATAAGTGCCACATGAAATCCATTGCAATTGTTACATCAGGCCCTCAATTAAGCCTTCAATTTTTTCTCAAATCTAAGCAGGTCCCATAAGATATATATACACAAGAATTCGTATATTGATTGATCCATTCTACCAAATTTAGACAATTTTTCATAATTTGAGAAGCAATGATCAACAACCAGAACTACAACACACACACACAAAAACCAACAAGTTTAACATTATAAAAGACAGAATAACAAATTAATAACAACTTCAATCAAAAGACAATTTCACCAGATTCTTCAAGCATTGAACTGCCATTTGAGTTTCTTTTAGGGATAGACCTCAATAACATCTGTGATGGCTTCAATCTGCTTCACTACATATCTTGAGAAGCCTGCTGCATTTATTACATACTCCCATTCCTTTAAAGTTCTCTCTTTTCCTTTATTAGTGTGAACCAGCATCACCATGTCGATGCCCAGACGAACATCGGTGTACATGTCTTCTCCTTCTTCGATCACCGTCTCTGCGATGATCACTTTCCCTGTCTCCTTGTCAATGGCTTCTCGACAGTTTTTCAATATGTCGATGCACTCCTCGTCACTCCAATCGTGTAATACTGACTGCATCACGAGTAAAATACAAGAATTATACGGTTTGGGATCATTATGTATAGAACAATATGTATTCGAATTTTCTATAAGCTCAACATGTAGAGGCGACAACTCAACATGGTTAAGTGAAGCTGAAAATACATTATGTGTTCGAATCACACTGCCGCTCCTATTTATCAAAGAATTGTCACGTGTCAGGTATATCAGAAAAGATTACAACCCGTATGAGTCATATTAGAAAATTTATATCCAACCAAACTTAATCTTTTACACGAGGCAGCAATTCAATATATACATACCATGAGGATAGCAGCATCAGCTTTTGGAACGCTTACGAACATGTCCCCTCCGACATGCTCAACTCCATTACAATGCGGAGCAACAGACACCACATGAGGGAGATCGAAGTTAATCCCACGAATCCAAGGACAAGCCTCGACCAAAACACCAAGAGTTGTCCCATCACCACCACCAACGTCCACCAAAGAGCGTATCCCTTTAAAAGCCTCAGAATACTGATCAACTATTGCTGTTATATCCATCCTAGCACGGCAGGCCATTGCATCGTTCAGGAGCTTATTGTGGCCTGGATTTGCAGCCGCATACTCCCACAAATCCTTACCGTTCGCAGCCTCAAATGGGAAATCGTCATTTACTAAAACCCTTGCACTCAGGCCGTGCCAGGGAGCAAGCATCACCGGGGTGCTCTCTAATAGAACAAGAGCAGCCATGCTATCAACTTCGTTCTTCATAAGTAAGCGTGAAAGTGGCGTTTGAGTGTAAGAAAACGACGAGTCTTGGCTTGTAACCATTCTTTTAAATATACCATGATGCATCAAGTACCTCATGATGCGGTACAGGGGAGACGGAGCACAGCCAAGAGCTGCAGATAGCTCGGCGAGCGTCATGGATCCGCCATGGCTATCTAAAACATCGGCTATTTGGAGTTCAATGGCGCACTTTACTATCGCCATTGGCGTGAAACCGAGTGCATATTTCCACATTTCGACTTGTGCCTCGATTCCTTTCACTTCTGATTTTGCTTTTGTTATTGATTTAACATCCATTTTTCTTAGTTTTTGGTGGAGGAACAAGAAGGTTAAGGTGTAGTATTCACCCTAAAGTCTCAGAATATATAGAGCTACACCTTTCAACTGTATGAAAAGAAGGTTAAGATTGATTCATATTTATAATTGCCATTACTACACAAGGACACATTACTCACGTTCCTAAGTTCATTTTCAAACAGATTTTCTCATTGAGGTGTATTTTTCTTAAATATTTTGTCCCAATGCAGGTGAGTATACAATCACTATCAAAATAAACCAAGTTGTATGTATGTTGCCCCAAGTCAGGTGAGTATAATATCACTATCAAAATAAACAATTTGTGCAATCAATTTGAATGTAACTCTGCTCTAAAAAGATTGCATGCAATTACAATACAATTATGCAAAAAGATTATGATTAGAATCTAGTGACTAAGATCTGATAACAATCCATTTGTCCAATATTCACATTTTAATGAGATAACAATTATTCTTTTCACCAAATAAAATTAAAGATAAAAATAAAGAGATTGTTACAAAATTCTTGGCCTTCCCCACCCCACGTGATACAAGTCTTGGCCATCAATTTCTCAATTAATGTTTTGTAGAAAAGTTTGAACTTATGTCGAGGCAATAAAAAGCACCCAAATTCAGTAAGAAAGTTAAGTGATATTGCAATAAAATTCTGCTCTTTTACCTTTCTCATAATCTTTGTTATAGTTATATTTTGTTAGCCTTATGAGATAGTTTGTTATATAACATAACAATTCTGTACCTCATGCTGCTTTTTACAACAATAGAGACCCATGATTTGACATAACTCTAAATTGTTCTCATCAATTTGGACAAAAAATCATCTTCATTGATTCAAGGATGCAATAATTATGACTCAAGAAAGATCTATAGTGTACAGAGTGCAGTACTGATTTAAACATCAGCATGCATTGCCAACAGAAAGATGATATTTAATCTAATAATGCCTTTCTCCTAACAACCATCTCTTGAGTCATTTCATAAACAATGTATTCCTTCCACTACTATCCTTCACAATTATAGAATAGAAAAACACCATATTGTATAAAAAATTATTTTCGTCCGTAAGATTTGGCATCATGGAGTAAATCGCACAAATTTTAAAAGGTTGGAGAGCATTTCGCTCAATTTGAAAGGTTAGGGGTACATTGCAATGGACCCTATAGATCGAAGGGTTTGCTGCAACATATCAAATTTTCTCAGAAACGTGTTTCTTTGTGCCACGTCAATAACACATGAAATATGTTGAAACAAAAAATGTGTATTTTGTGTGTGTTTATGGTTTTAGTTTCTTTTTTCTTCTTTAGTTCTGTACATGTAAGTTCTCAATATATAAATCTTGATTTCCAAATGAGTTAACTGAAACTTCTCTGAAGATAGAGAATCAATCACTGCAGTATCAGATGCTATAAATCTTGATTCAGAACAAGATGTGCTTTGCAATGTGATCTAAATTATGAAGATAGACATTTGTTCTGTCCATTTAGAAAATAACAATAATCTCAATGAAGATGTAGTACACAAATGACATGTATATGACATTCTCCAAAAACTGGCTGCGCGAGATACATTGCAGATACCATAGCTATCTTTTTATTTGCGCGGAATATGAATAGGTACGACATACAAAAGACATAACGACGAATCATTTACAAATACAATCAGGGACATTTTTCACCAGATTCTGAAAGCACTGAACTGGCCATTTGAGTTTCTTCAAGGATAGGCCTCAATAACACATGGGATGGCTTCAATGCGTTTCACCTCGCATCTACTGAATCCAGCTGCACTCACTACATATTCCCATTCCTTCAAAGTCCCTCTTTTCCATTATTCGTGTGAGCCAGCATAACCATGTCGATGGCCAAACGAACATCGGTGCAAATGTTGTCTTCTCCTTCTTCGATCACCAATTCTACAATGATCACTTTCCCTGTCTCCTTATCGATGGCTTCTCGACAGTTTTTCAATATTTGGATGCACTCGTCATCACCCCAATCATGTAATACCATCTACATCATGAGTAAAATACTAGAATTATATGTTCGGTACATAACATATGGAACAGAACAGAAGTCCAGCCTCAATTTAAGTTTTGACTTTTTAGAGGCAGCAATAGAATATGGCGTTGGAGCCAAATCGAAAAGGGTAATGTGTTCGAGTCCCACCGCCACCCATTTATAAAAAAAGTGGCACTTGTCAGGTTATTAAAAAGATCACCTCCTGTTTGTGAGGAGGCGTGCTGTCGTGTTGCAGAATATATATAAAACAATAAATGTCGAACTCCTCAATAAGCTAAACTTTTGAATGAGGCGTCGATTCAATATGTATAAAAGCTGTTTTGGAACTTAGAAAAGTTGATAATTGACCTAAGAAAATGCATACCATGAGCATAGCAGCATCAGCCTTTGGAACGCTTTTGAACATGTCGCCTCCAACATGCTCAACACCATCAGTGTATGGGGCAGCAGACACTACATGAGGGAGATCTAAATTAATCCCGCGTATCCAAGGAAAGGCCTCTATCAGAGCACAAAGAGTGGTGCCATTCCCACCACCAACATCCACCAAAGAGCCAATTCCTGTAAAAGCTTCTGGATACTGATTGATGATTGCTGATACATCCATCCTAGCATGGCATGCCATTGCATCGTTTATGAGCTTACTATAACCTGGATTTTCAGCCGCATACTTCCATAGGTCTTTACCGTTCGCAGCCTCAAATGCGGAATTGCCGAATATTGAAACCTGTGCACTCAGGCCATTCCAGGGGGCAAGCATCACTGAGGTGCTCTGCATCAGAATAATAGCAGCCATGTTGTCAACTTCGTTTTTCATGAGCATACGCGAAAGTGGCGTTTGCGTGTAAGAAAATGACGAGTCCTGGCCAGTGGTTGTTTGCTTAAATATACCAAGGTGGATCAAGTACCTCATTATGCGGTAGAGAGGAGACGGGGCACAGCCGATTGCTGTTGATAGCTCGGGCAGTGTCATGGATCCGCCATGGTTTTCTAAGGCTTCGGGTATTTGAAGTTCAATTGCGCACTTTACTACGGCCATTGGAGTGAAACCAAGTGCATATTTCCACATTTCGACCTGTGCCTGAATTCCTTTTACTTCCGATTTTGCTTTTGTAATTGATTTAACTTCCATTTTACAGTCCTTTTTTATTGAAGGAACAAGAAGGTTATGGTGTAGTTTGTTGTGTGTGCAATATTCACTCCCAAGTCCCCGGATATATATAGAGTTACACCTTTTAACTGTGCTGCAAAGATTTGAAGGTAACGTTTTTATTATCATATGGTATAATCATAAAGATTATTTTTTATTTAACTGCCATTTGTCTGTTCTCTAACCAAAGAACGTTATTCACGTTTCTAAGTTCATTTTCGTACAGATTTTCTGATAAAGGCGCACCTTTTTTTAATTATTATTACTTTCATCTCAATGCATTCAACTAATCACTTAATAAAAACACTAGTACCACCAAATTGCTTACAAATGATATTACAGTAATGCGAAGAAAGATTGTGATCAGAAGATTGCATTACAATTGATGTATTCAACCAATCATGTCATGAATCACGAGTTGTGCACACTGAATCCCAGTAAAAGAGCCCTGGTGAAATCCAGTTAAAATTTCCCACAAAATGTTGGTCACTATTTTCAGAAGTAACACAAAAATGATATGCGAATCGAACTGGGAAGGCTTCAAAACTTATCACAATTCAGAAATTCAAACAGGCTTAGACCTCAAACAGCAACTGTGTTTTTAATGCACGAGAAAACTGTCGTAAAATTTGCATTTCGCGTATGAGCTAAATCATTTAGAACATTGCAAGAACTCTGATTGGAATAATTTTTCGAAAGGGATAATAATTTCTCGAACTTTTCAGTACATGACTCTGTTCTCATCCCAGTAATCTCAAAAAAGCAAAAGAGACCACATATATATCAAAAAACCAGCACAAAGATGCAAAGTTCATGCGTACAAACAGAATGTTCGTGTCTATTAAATCAAGTGCGTTAGCATTATTTTTTAGTATCATCCAGGGATTCGATACTCTGTTTTCATAGAACTGCGTTCGCTCCACTAAATTCATGGGCAACACAAATTTGACTTCACGACATTCTTCAAACGAGGTCGCTTCTTACACAGAATACGAGCTCTCCCACAGCAGTCAAAAGGAGGAATTGCCTTCACAAGTTCCTTCAAACAGCTGCAACCTGTTCTCTATCTCACAGCAAAATCAGTGTCATGGTTCTTGTAGTAAATTAATTTTACCACCATGCCCTGTTGAGAAAATTGCAGTAAATATATAAAAATGTAGCCCAGAAGAAATAAAAGTCACCAGAGCAGCAGATATATGATGAGTGGCGCTAAAAATTTTTATTTCGAAACTTAGTGCCTTTATTTGTTTTATAGAACCAAAAGCCATATGATCCCTTTGTGTAACAACAGTGGTTTAAGATTTGGCAGCTTACTACTTCCTCCCTGAGAAAATAAGTATATTATTGGACAGTTCGCAGTGCGTTTGAATAAGAATAGATTGATCAATTTCACGATAATCTGCTCTCTATTATCAGTCATCTGGTAGAAATCAGAAACAGTTCCAAATTCAGGCATTAAATAGCATGCTTGTATGTAATGCTATACTCCCTTAACACATCCACTCATAGTATAGCCATATTTGACAGCAGATTCTATATTATTAAAAAATAGCATAGGCGAGTGTGTTGTTCAGATTGCATGCTACTTTTTCATTTGCGTGGAATGTGAATCTTTGCGTGATCTTTTAGACTAAAAACAACACTATCAATCAATTGGATTAACATATATATAAGACAGAATGGTAAATCAGTAACAATTTTAATCAAGGGAATTTTCACCAGATTCTGAAAGCATTCATTGCACTGCCATCTCGGTTTCTTCAGGTATAGACCTCGGTGACATTTGTCATGGCTTCAATATGTTAACTCCGTGTCTGGTGAAGCAAGATGCACCTACTATTTACTCCCATCCTACAAAGTCTTCTCTTTTCCATTATTCATGTGAGCCTGCACCATAGGCATCACCATGTGCAACCCCGAACAACGATAGCAGCACATATTCACTTCTACTTCATCGAGCACTGCCTCTGCTTATAAACAATTGTAAACAGCAGAAGTGGAGGAGCAGCAACTTCTTAAACATTTGCAGACAACAACTTATTAGGTCATTAAGCGATGGATGCCTCTTCTAAGCCATAGTTGGTAAGCTGTCATGTAGAAGGAATCATAACTTGCAGGTGTAGCATGCCAACTAAAGTGCTTCCTGACCAAGCATAAGTTCCGATAGAGGGTCTCATACATCTCCTCATTCACTGAGGTCAAAATGAGTTTCAACTGAGCAATATCACCGTGGTTAATGGTAATAGAAAATTTGCTCCAATCCAGGATATTGGCAAAAGGAAGGTCATAATGATTGGATATCAGAACAGGAACACAACCATAATGGATAGCATCACTGACTCTGGCAGTATTTACGTCGTAACCCTTTACGTGTAGGCAGTATTTGCTTCTTCTGAACCCTTCCTCATAGGGAAAAGATGGATGACCTGAGAAGATACTAAAAGAAGTATCATTTTCCCACAAAGTTAATAACTCTTGTCGAATACGAGAGTTCTGAGCTCGGCCAGCAAAGAAGACAAGTTTGTCTCTCGCACTCGGAGGATTCAAGACATGTTCGGGTTGGCGAGGCCAAACTTGAGGCAGCGATATATCCTTATGCACAGTGTACAGCCTCTGAAAATAACTGGATGAACAAGTAATCTGTATGCCATTATTTTGCAAACTAAGATGTTTGGAGGTTGCCTCCCTACCAACTGAATGACAGCTGACGAAGAAGTGATCTGCACCTCCAGACGCATTCCAGAACGGGAACTCCGAGCTGATTTTGACAGCATAGTTGGCGACAAACGTGGAGATGGATGATTCGGAACGCACAAGTGGATGATTACGCATGACATTGATGGAGAAGGGCATAAAGAAGAAGTGAGCCTCCTCAGGACGTTGGGTAACAAGGGAACTCCTTAGAAGAGCCAGCTTAAAGGCATGCTCACTGAAATAATTCCCTATCTTAGGATCCAGAGGGTCAGGATGGGGAAGAAAAATGCGAGCATATGGTGATGATTCATTGCTCATCGTAACATCTGGATACACAAAAATCTTAAGTTTTCGTAACATCTCCTGATAGTCCGCATCAAAAAGTTCCCAATCGTGATAAGGACTGGCCTTGTTCTTTATCTGCAACAGAGGTGGAGATAAGATTGAGCAACGGGAAGTGCTGCTGCAGTTGCTACCGACATGCACACTAGAAGAAAACGGGAGCTTGTGCGGCTGAAAAACCTTCGTCGCGTTGGCTCCATTATCGGCTGAAACCGACAACTTGAGCAGCAAAACTTCCGGGCGCAAAGACGAGATTCTCAACGTGGTAATCACGAGGAATGCAAACGCTAACAACAAGAGAAACCAAGCGTTCCCATTAGTTCGCCTCAGCAGCTTTACTCTGCCTACGATAACGCGGAGTAGCATCGTTTTCTAACCACCTTCACATCAGTACTAAGCAAGACAGTGCTTATGTAGTAAAGGGACTACAACTCGCACATATTGACCAGCTGCATCAGTTATATATATATGTGTCCTCCATAAAAGAGATGAATCAAGATATTAGCAGAACCACACTAATTTCAAAATATCAAATCCCTTGTGCAATTTTTCAGCTAATTAGCATCACAGATTTGCAAAATACATGATAAATTGCAGCCAACAGCACAAAATCCACAACAACACCAAAAATATGTAACCATCACAAATTTGGGTACTTACCATTGAAAATCGCCGTGGAGAAAAAAGATAGCTCTTTTAATAAAATCTGGTTATGATTTTCGAGCTGTGTATGTATTGTTGATGATTAATGAATGATGGATGACAAAGTTCATAAATTATTTCACCTACCATTTTTAATAATGAATCTATAAGTACACTTTATCAGTTCTATTATTTCAGAGGAGCTGTCTAAGAGCATATAACCCAAAACTTTAAAAAACTTACATATACAATTTTATTTTGAGAAAAACTAGAATTTAGTTGAGTTTTTTTTTTTTTTTTACACTAAAATGAACATTTAGAAATTCTTTGAAAATTTAGACACTAAAGTGACAAATTTTGTGCTAAAATATAAGAATTTGTAATTTTTTTTTAGTGTTGTTTCGAGATTTTTCAAATATCTAAGGACTAAAGTGTAATATACTACACTTTTACAATTAAAAATAAAACAAGATACCGAGGTTCGAAAATTTACAGCTACACCCCCTGAAAGTTAATTATGTGTGATAACTGAATAAATTTATTTTGATATTCGTATTAAAAACAATTAACATTATTACAACAAAGTCAGAGATTTGAAAATAATATTAAACTAATTTTGTAAATTTTGGACTACACCTTGAAACTTTATATCTGACTGCACGTTATATTATGTAATATTACATCTGACATCTGCACCCTTATATTTTTTGATTGAGTAGGGGCAAAATTGGAAGTTTATTATGGTGTCAACAAATTTGTTTTACAATTGCTAGTACTCTAAAGCAAAACCATCTTTTAGAAATGGGTGGCGATATTGCCAAAGCACAAATTATTGGAACCAGAACAAATCTTTTATTATCTCTAATATACCCTTCCTAACTAAGGAATTCTAAAATCCCCTTCCTTAAATCTAGTAAACACGTCATCTTAATTAGTATCCCCAAATTTTAGCAACAAACCAGTTATTTCATTACCAAATTCAGTTTATATCTTTAGTATTTTAAAGAAAGAAACGGATCATTTCATATCTTGGCACAAAATTATTAATTAAAATTTAATTAAGTCTAATTTTAACAGGCACCGTTAAAAAAAGGTTAAAATTGCCAGTATATATACAATACTCATAATTATATCATTAACTTAATTTCAGCCAATTATTTAACTAACATAGAGCAGGATTATTTTTGAAACTAAATTATAATATGTATGTACATCATATAGTTATTAATTATATTATAATGTATATAGATATATGTATATGTATATATTTATATAAATATATGTGTGTGTGAAGAAATGTGACTTGATCATAATTTAACTTTTGTCTTTCTTTTTATCGATTTTCGTACACTATTTAGTATATTAAAATTTATAATTATTCAACTGATGACATTAAATCAAACGAAATAAAAGTTGTAGCAAGCAAACTAGATGATAAAAATATATAATAACATTTGTTTTTTCATTCTAACTTGGATAATAGTCTTTAGTTTCAATTTTTGATATCCAAGTAAAAACCTTGTAATAAGAAATAATTATTATTAAGTTAATTAATTTTCCGTAGAGGTTGAAGTGATCAAGCAATAATTTCTGTATTCCTCGTGTTACTAAATTGTGTAAATGAATTAACGGGAATCAAGGTTGCTTTTTGCTATAATTAAGGACTAATTAACAAAGTAAAGATATATAAGAATCTAATTTCTATATTCCTTAAATGAAAAGGGTAAATTTGAGAAATTCAAAATTTTGCTCTGGCTTCAACAATTCTTGCTTTGGCAATATCGCTAGCCTTTAGAAATCCCATTAAATAAGAAACGTTATCCAAATCCTGAGTTACATTTTCATACAGATTTTCTCAACATATTCATACAGATTTAGGATTGCATGCAAATGAAATTGCAATTATGCCAAAAACGAAATACGATCAGGAACTATTAACAAAGGTTCGATCGAAAAAATGATGTGCACTCAGCTTCTCAGTAAAAGAGCCCTGATAAAGTCCTCGTATAGTTTCCCGTGAAACACTTACCTGCCCTCAATGGTGGAAAACATCCCCCTCACATGTGGTGGGCCCCACATTAAGAACATCCCTAGTTTCCCATACAATCTGAGCCAAGATTTACAGAAGCAAAACAGAGTGATGTGAACAAGGGACAAAACTAACAAAAAAGAACAGATATATTGTACCATCACCACAAATGAACATATTATCAAGGATGAGAGAATGCTACAACTAATACAAGTTCACTATATACACATGCAGCACAAAATTGACTTCACGACATCCGTCCGAAGTTTCTTCTGATAGAAGATTCAAGCTCCGAAGTTTCTTCTGATAGAAGATTCAAGCTCTTTAACCGCAGTCACAAGTGAGGAATTTCCTTCACAAATCTCTTTTAACAGCTGCAATCTTCTCTCCATCTCAGAGGTAAACGGCAAACTTGCGTTGAGCTTCTGGTAACAAATTAATTTCACCAACATGCCCTGTGGAAATTGCAGAAACTATATAAACACGTTGCAGTGAAGAGACAAAAGTCAGCAGCAGGACTAAAAAGTTTAATTTGAAAGCTCAGCGTCTTCAATCCTCATCTCGTTATTCGTTTACGAATAAGAGATTCACATTTTATATTATACAATAACACTAATCTGAAATGTTAAGAATACACGGTTTGCTATTATATTGCATGATTTGATCAACAAAATAAATAGGGATAGCTACATATAGGTCCTATGAGGTCTGATCTTATCTGAGAAACATTACAAAGACACTCCATGAAGCTTTAAAAAAGTTGAAAATTTGGGGGTCCATCTGTAACGACTTCTAAATTTTTAAGGGGTGTTTGTAATCATCAAACCTCAAGGGAGTCTATCTGTAATGTTTTTCAACTTTCAAGGAGTGTTTTTGTAATCATTCAAACAGTATGTGAAGTTTGTGTGATTTACGCCAAACCTCATGGGACATACTGTTATTATCCCAACTACATATAGTTTGTGAAGCATGTGTACAGAGACATAATTTGGAATTAGCCTAACATGTTTGACAGTCAACAAATAGTCAACGTACCTCATGCTGCTTTTTGCGGCAATAGTCTCGCAACAGATTTTTTGTTAGCTTGTCGCGTAGTGACAGCATTTCACCAACAACATTGCCAAAAATAAACGAAGATAGATGGTGCAGAACGAGGGATGAAGTCATTGAACCCCGAGTTACTGCTTTGTCAAGTGCACCAGATACCCATGATTTGGCATAAGCTTCCAATAGCCTCTCGTCATTCTGTACAAAAAATTAACCTCATTAATTCAATTTTTGCAAGCAAATGCTCTAGCTATGATTCGATAAAGATACTGAAAGCATTATTGTTCCAAACATAGTACCTCAACAGGTTCCAGATACCCGTCAGCCTTTGTAAAGCACTTTTCCAGTGGAGGTAACAGTTCCAGCGCACGAGCATTAGATAACGCATTCCATGTTGCAAGCCTTACGGAAACTTCAACAGATCTATGTAAATAAATTGCAACTTGCCGGCCAAATAAAATGTCGCCGTAAGATTCAGCAGAAAATTGGTCTACTAGAGTTTCGACAAATGTAGAATAATTCTCATGTATGTCCTTTTCAAAACGCAGAGACTCCGAAGGACTCTTTTTCCCATCAATAATTTCACCATAGAGATTCTGCAAAGTTTCATAGACATCCCTACTTTTCTCATCTTGAAGAACATCCATCCCAGAAAGTAATACTACAGATAGTGCATGCAGTTTCCAAAGAACTGGAACACATTGAACAGGAGAGTTGGTCTCAAACGTAACGAATGTAGGGATCGCTTCAATACCTAGGAGAAAGAAAAGCCCACCCTTGATAACTTCAAGAAAATCGGAAGGCACCTCCGCGTAGTTTTCTTTTGAAGGAGTACCGGGAGGACAAGCTTTTATATCGGTATGTACCAGGGAAATTGCACTAAGAAACCAATGGGGAGGAAGATGCAATCTTTGGTGAGCCCACTCGAGTACCAAGGATGTTGATTCTTCATTGTTTACGTCAATGTCCTCGTGAATAGTAGCCAGTGATTGTTTACCTGTCTCTAAGGTTTTGCTGCTAACAGATTTTTTCTCGCCTGTGGCTCTTTTTTTCTTCTTCATACCGAGCCACCTGTTTCGGAAGTGAGTTGACAAAACATTAGCAAACAACAGATATTCATTTTCTTCATAATTCCACCTGAAGGGTTTGGATCCTTCTCTACGGGCAAGAAATTCGCGGATGCCAACATCAAGATACTTCAGGACAGGAACTTGGAATATGACCGTCAGTAGCTGATCAATAACATAACTATTTGCCGGACCCATAATTAAACAAGCTGCAAGTGCACAATTTAGCTTTTGCAAGGTATAACCCGTCTTCTCCACCACTAATGGATCTTTAGCAGAAGTACTTTTGGAAATTTCAAGCAAGTAACTGAGTAATATTACATCTTGCTGGGCCAAATGAGTTCTTAACGACCAATACCCTCCACCGGAGGCACCCCAGCCTACACCGACTCCTGGAGCAGGACCACCTCTGCCAAACATCTCAATTGGCTGCAGAAATTGCCACTCATTATTAATTGACTTCATCGAATTTGTATATAAATCTTGTACTTCAACCACAGAGGACTTGAGTATCCCATTAACAAGAATTTTGTCTTCCCTAGAACAATGTGCCGATGTTGCTTTACGAACATCGAGGTTTGCAATTTGGATCAACTTATCAACAGAAACAATTACTTGTACCAATCCTTGAAGGCAACATGTAGAAGATATTGCTAATTCTTCGCTTGTTTTACGTCTCAAGAAACATAAATACTCAACCACCGAGCCATTTCGAGAAAGAGGATTCTTGCAGACTGCGTCACTTAATTCTGAAAACCTCAAATGTCCATTTTTAACAATTTCAAGTCCAAGCCTTGGAACAAAGTCTGGCAGCCACTCCAAGCGCCCATCATGCAAGCTCATTGTGTCGTCTGGAATTACAGCTTTGAGCACGCTGCCAAGCATACTGAAAACAGAAGAGATCACCCATAACACAGAATTTAGTTCCATATCCTGTAAACTCTGATCTCCACTATCCTCTGTACGAGAGTCAAAGAATTTGGTCATATAAGGAATGCTCTTCACCTTTATCCACTCAAGAGCTACATCGACTATTGAACCAAAGTGATCCCAGGACCAAGACTCTTTACCTTCATCATTACCCTCCATTTTTGCATTTGCATATGAATAAAAGTTTGGAAGTTTACGTGCTAAAACATCCAGAAGAAGGTACGCTTCCTTAGTAACGGCACAATATTCATTCATCACACCGTGCTCAATCAGTTTGTCAATTGATGGCACACTCAACCAATTACACAGAGAAGTAAATAGATCAGAAAAGTCGGAAAGATGATATCCATGCTGGACGCAGACCTTCCAGAGACGCAATTGCTCGACGAGCAAAGCAGACGAAAGCTTACAGGCATCTCTTCCAGGTTTTAACCAAAGGTCAAGAGAGGGATATCGATATAAATGCCAAGTCACCTTGTGCAGAAATCCATTCTGTATGAATGTTGAGCAATTCTTTTTCTCATGACGAGCCAAGACCTTCAATACACCAAAAGAAGAATAAATAAAGACTTCACTTGAGTATGCATCGAAAAACCCCAAAAGAAGATGATTCATTCCTTAAAATTTACTGCCGACCTTTAAGAGTGTAACAGACTTTATCTTGCACGTAGTGATTTCCAATTGGTCCTCCAAAGCAAATCTGTTGGCAACTGTGTGAAGAAGCCTTTCACAGTTCACAATCGCAGATGCGCATGTTGGGGAATGCCTTGCTATTGCTATAAGTATCGAAACCAAGCATTCTTCTAATGGCGCAGAAGGATCTGTCTGGTAACACAGGAATTTTACAAGTTCATTGAGAAATAAAGAGAATATTACTCATTTTGCACGGCTACAGTTTCATAGATTTGTTAACCTGACGCCACCATAACTATATGCATATACATACATATATCAAAATGCATACCTCCAGGAGATAGCAAATCCTTGGAAGAATCCCCATCCTAACAAGACCAGCAGCAATATCCTGCCCAGCAACAGATATATCATCCTTAATGGTAGGTTCCTCTTCGGATTTTTCATCCATTGATTCCTCACCAAAATGAACAATATTAGAAGGTTTAGTATTATACTTCCAAAAGCCACCACGAAGAAAACCACCAATAACATCTGGTTTACTTCTAAATACAGGAGCCGTACAAACATCCCTCAAGTAAGTTGGTGTTTTCTGAAACAAGAATGACAATTCATGAGTAATGAAGACAAACTACTTGAAATATATCAAGTAAACAGAAAAGAATTTCCAAGTGCAGCTCTACCTCCGCAATGTCAAATATAATTTCGTTCATTTCACAGCTTAGCACAGACTGAATTGTTTTGGCACAAGCCAGGACTACAGAGTTGTGGTTATCATCAAGGGACATTCTACAAAGAAAAATATGAAAAATGATTAGTATAAAAAGATAATTTTTATAGGTTATACAGTAAATGAAGGAAAAATATTCATGTGTGACAAGAGTACAATACTATTTAGACAAGCATAAAGGGAATATTGCATGTTGCTTTCTATTAGTTATGACATTTTACATAAGCGTACAAGTAAGGCAACTGGTTATGTTCTAAGCTAAATAAGATTTTTATATTGAAAAAGAAATTTCATTACAAGATAGAAGTTCGAGCCCCTCAGAAAATAAAATCAAGTTTTACAGAAGTTCTGTGAAAATTAAAATACGAAGCCCTTGGTGAGTCGCATGCCTATAGTCATACTGTGCAACAAGACATGGATATAAGCGACTGACTGAATAAGACAGTAGCATTGTATAATTCAAGCAGGAAATCACATAAAAGTGCATCAAATAACAACAATAAAGTCATCTAACATTTGCTGATTCACAGATCAGACAAAGGGTGATAAGCAAATATAAAAATTTAAACAAGGACACAATTAAGTTCACCTCAGTGATAAAACAAGCTCAGGTTCTGGACCAAGAGTAAAAGCCCAAATAGCCTCCCAATCGACAGACCCCTCAGCTTCAGTACATTTGGAAGCACAATCAACTTCATTACGACAGATGCTGGCAATTGCCCTATCGAGGATAGCTGCAATAAGATATAAAGCAAGAGTGCGTTGTCCAGGAACCTGAAAAGCGCATCCCAAATCATCATTATATTACTATGGAAGCCTTGATGTTGTCCAACAAAAGGAAAGATTTGAAGTGTCAAATATAATTCTCACTCACCACACTGCGCGTTAGAGCTACGGCTTCTTTTATTGTATAACCAGCAGCACCAGGATCACCCTCAGTTCGAAGGAAATCCCGTTCAGACACATTATTTGCACTATATCCTGTATCTACATGAAAGACGTTGGAAACCATCAAAAAGTAGTTCTAAGAAAGATGAAGAGAATTATCAGACACATCAAAAGTACAAGTATTTAAAGCAATAAACTAGTTTGAAGGAAGACGAACTATTCCAACCCTTCTCACGTAATGAAGCCATGTGCTCATACTATTCTATACACATTCCATATTACACACCTAAGTCTGATCAAAGTACTAAAACATTTAACTCCTTTATGCATGTACTTATATGAGGGTGCAGAAACTATATTATTTATGTAAGAATTAGCAACCAGTTAGCATCTGTTTCACTAACAATAATACTGAGGCCGGACACCTACTAGGATACACAGTACATTTTCTTTTATAATCAACTAAATAACTCATGAAGGATTCGTTTTGTCACCCAAACTTGCAAATCAATAAAATAACTAACTATAGATCATGATGTAGCAATAATGGTTGCAAGAACTCTACCAGAATTCGATGCATGAGCAAAATCACCGTTCACAACGCTCCCATCCAAGGAAAACCTTAGATCTCTAACACGCTCAACTCTTTTGCTCCAAGCATCCCACATACTACTGTTTTCTTTACTCACGTTTGGGGAACTTCTGTTATCTTCTTGGGTCTGTGAGTTCCCAGCAACTTTCTCCATTGGCTCGTGAGAGCTAGTGGTTGCGGAGCTCACAGTTGATCTTGACAGATTTTTATCAGGTTGCAGATCGTCTATTTCACCTTCAGACAAAGAAACTTTCTGCCTTTTCGCTTTAGCTTGACTCCGCCTTTTTAAGGCATTTAAGATTTCTGGGTTTAGCTTTGACATTATTTCTGCTTGTGCTTCTGCGATCTCATCAACAGACATCCTTGACAATCTAGCGCGGTTCTCGGCATCGATCTGACTCTCAAGACTGCCATCTTCTTCCCCTACCAAATTATGTGCAGCAAAACCAGAAGCCACGTGGTTTGCTGGTACATGTTCTATTTCAGAAACCAAACCTCTTTCATTACTTGATCCATTCTGCCGTGCGATTTCCATCTTGTCCCCATTGCTACCCTTAGTTTCAGAATTGCCATTACGTGACAAACCTCCATTTACCTTCTTTATGTCGTTTGATGCAGTGGAAGAATTATCATCCTCAATCGTTAACTGCTCTTTAGCATGATCACCAAGTGAAGTTCCGGACAATGTGGCATTCTCTGGACCGATAGGTCTGCTCAAGTCATCCAAATTTGTTTCATTCACTTTTTTCTTAACATCCATTCCAGTCGAATGCATATGCTTTTTCTTCTCATTAAGCCCAGAACTAGATCCATTCTTCGTTATCTCCTGCCACCTGCTAAAATCCAAACCTTTCTTTTCCTTTCTTGGCACTGGATTCGCAGCACTAGCTGCCAGTTCCATCGCGGTAAAATCTTTCCCTTCACCATCCTCACCCTCATCACTGTCACCATCATCCTTAACAGTAGACTTCACCACTTTTGGAGCCCAATGCTGTCAAACAAAAATCAACAACATAAACAATCCATCAAATTTCACTACATATTCAAATTCAACTAAAAGAAGAAGAAAACACTATCTATCTATACTAATAAAAGGGAAGCTGCGTTTTTGGTCCTCCGGTCCGATCTCCTTTCAAATAATAATTTAGAAAAAATAAAATCAGTAAATCGTCACTCACATTCCAGTTCCTGAATTTCAACAACGTCTCAATTTGAAATAAAAGTATTACACACTTTTCTGCTTAGTCTAATCACTTTAGCCCCTTAATTCCTGGAAAATCTCAATTCGATCCCAAAATATTATAAAATGTTTCATTTAGTCCATGTTATCAGTACCATAAGCTATACGAAACAAAAACGCATTACAACTAAACAATTCTTAACGAATATTTGCACACGGGCACCCGATCGCTAGTGTTAACAATACAAACCAAAAGCTAACTTCGTCCAACATTTACCTACAACGCAAATGCTAGGCATGAATCAAAGTTTCTCAACGTTTCCTCAAAAACTATTAAAACGTCTCCATTCCCGACTTTGCGGAAAACAAAACATAATAACATTTTCAAAGTTCACTACAACAACTACTTTCACGCCTTTTTTCTAACACAACCGTGAAAACCTCTTGAAAAATCACAAAAACGTTTCTAATATTTAGCCGACCGAAACATACAACGAAACCGAAACATTAACCTAATTGCAGCTAAGACAACAAAACATAAAAACAGAACAGAGTTTCAATAAACTGAAAAAATCATAAACAAAGTAGTATGCATACTGGGCCGTGAGAGCGGTGGCGGGCCACCGGAAAAGCCATAACGGAGGGCCGTGGGGCCTGTGGTGGGCCCATGGGCTTCACTTCCGAAGAAAAGCCCTTTTCGACTATGCCGCCGACCAGCCCAACGGCGTCGTTTTCGTTTAATTGGAGCTTAGCTGCTCCTTTTGTAACTGATACTTTGCTCTCTTTTTTCATTTTTTGTTTGAGCAAATTACGAATTAATTAACTGATTATTTGTGAGTAAAATTAAACGAAAAAAGCAATATTTTGGTGTTGGAAAATCAAACTGCGAAGGCGATTGATTAATTCATTAATGGAAGTATTTGACGAGAGAACTGAAGAAGAAGAAGAAGAAGAAGAAACATTGGTTTAAAAATAGCGGCCCATATATTTGATTTTATATGGGCTTTGGAATCGTGGATTAAAGTTTGGGTTTTTAAGTATGTTTCGGTTATCTAAATATTAGAAACATTTCGTAATTATTTAAAAGATTTTTGATATGTTTTACAAATTTCGTGAAAGTTATAGTAGTAATGTAATTGAAAACTATTTCTAGATTTTGTTTCGATGGTTTTCGAGAAAATCGTATAGTAATTTTGATCCATGCTCTGGACTGCTTGGGCTCGGGTTGTTTCTATTACTTGAATATAAATTTTGAATTTTAGATATATACTACTAGCTTGAATTCACTGATTTTTGTATTTTATTTATTCGTATAAATTTTTAAGTTTGTAACCGCTTGATTATAAAAGTTCTTGAGAAAGTTTAATTTTATTACATAGGCGTATCCTAAAACATTGATAATATTTGAAATAAAGGTCTATTTATAAAGTCTTTTGAACTAAGGAGGTGTCTTTGCAATTATTATTATTGTAATATTTAAGGGAATAGCGTTCCAAAGGCTTCATCTGATTTTGGTTGAAGATTTTAATAGATTATTTAGTCTGTCTTGCTTGAAACCGAAGAATGAAATTTATCAAAAAAAAAATAACTTGAGAGACTAATTGTCTCAATATTTTACAGTTAAAGGACCAGAAACGTAATTTCCTGTCCCAATATTCAGTACCAATTACCAAATACCGGGAAAATTATATTTTTGATACCCTAACTTGACACCATTTCTATTTTTATACCTTAACTTGGCAGATCATGATATTGGTACCCTAACTTGGCATTTTTTTCAATTTTGGTAACCCGGTGGCGGCGATTTCACAATTTCGTTGTAATTTTTCACGTTAGGCTAAATTTGGGGGTTTTGGCCTCAACTAAACTCTCAACTCACCCACTTGCACCTTGAATTTTGTCTTTTTGTTATTTTTTTTTATTTTTTTATTTTCTTCCATGTGGCGTCCAAGACCAAGATTGCAAATAGGAGAGTTAAGAGCTCGGTTGAGGCCAAAACCCCAAACTTTAGCCTCAGGTGAAAAATTACGGCGAAATTTTGAAATCGCCGTCACCAGGGTACCAAAATTGAAAAAATTGCCATGTTAGGGTACTAAAATCGTGATCTGCCAAGTTAAGGTATGAAAAAAGAAATGATGCCAAGTTAGGATATCAAAAATGTAATTATTTGTTGCATTTCTATCTAAAAGTTAAAATTATGAAGATCTCAAGTTCTAAAGTTATGAATCTTTGATCAACTAAAAGATGCTATTGGTCTACATAGACGGACGTTGTAATCGTCATATTAAAGTTCCACAGTTACAATTTAACCGTGAAATAACTATCTTGAAGTCAACCATGTCATAATGAAACAATTTAATTAAGTGATTTAATTTTTTTTTCGATAAATCTCATTAATAAATTATTAACAATGAATGGATTGGAGGGACTTTAACATTGATAGTGCCTAGGCCCTTTTCTAATTCTTAAAGGGTACTTTGTTAATAAAAATTACACTAAGAATATCTATTAATTAAAAATAATGCATAGTCGGGGTTCAACAATTGGCTCTATATAATTTTCATTTCAATCAGCCTTTTATTAAAAAAAAAAAGTAAATATAAACCACATGTGTTTAGGCGTGGAACAAAACGAGTATATTCACTCTCACCTATCACTTGGAAAGTTAAACTCCATGATGCCTAAAAGTCACTAAGGTATGCTTATTATACCAAAAAAGGATCGAGTAGCCAAGTTAAAGTCAGATCAATTCATCTACCATTGATCCAGTTGAGTCAAAACTAATGTATCTAGTTATGTGATACAAAACAATGTATTTATAGATGATTAATTTTGAGACATTTGGTGGATTCGTGGTTGCTCTTAGTTACGTGACACGTGTCACGCTGACTTGGAGGGTCGATCGAGCTGAGTCTCACAATCTACATAGTAAATCTCTCAACTTATGGTACCAAATCAATGCCACATACGAATTGATCCTGACTTAGAGCCGAATAAATCCTCATCCAGAGTCAATTAATCATCATAATGGATAATAGCCTCAGTAACTAACGTCGAGTGGCTATCCTCTACTTCTTTTGTGGCCTTTCTTAAGTCTCATCACATGTCATAAGTCATAACTCCTAAGTTATAACTAGTCATTGCACATCATATTTACTAAACCATAAGCCATTCTTTTACGTGCCTAACAAATCACCCCTAGTTATTTAAGTTTTATACAATTCACATACAAGAGAGTATTACAGACCCGACCATGCCCTTATAAATGCTACGAACCAAGGAGAGACCTCCACGTATCCACACGTGTATAAATTTTCCTTTCATTGCGCCATTTTGGTCAGCTCAATCCATCTCTCATCTCTTTCTACCTCATCATCATCATCACTCTCTCCTTTCATTGCGCCTTAAATGTGTTGTTTTTGATCAAGTGTAATTAAGCAGTTCAATTAGTTTGTTAGCTTCAATAAAAGTTAGTTATGCGGTTGGAGTTTAGAAGCATCGATCACATTTTTTTCATAGAGTGACAATCAAATTACTCTTAAGATTATTTTAACAATTTTTTTAGATAAGTAGTTAATTGAACCGAACCACTAAGCAGTTAAATTAGTTTGTTAAGCGGGAGATAGATGGTTAGATTCAAAGAAATTAAGAAAATGATGGCGAACAAGAAGAGAACAAGGGGAAAAAACTGGAGGTGATCAAGAACGTTGAAGAAAATGTAGGGTCGAAGAAGACGAAGAAGAAAAGGAAGCAGAAGAAGAAGAACAACAACCAGAAGGCAAAGAACGAGAGTCGAACTTGAGCCTTTTCGTAGCATTCTTCTTTGTCACCTACATCCACGCCTCATCAACAATATTGTTTTCTCTTCTCCCCTTTTCTTAATAACCTCATCTCTTTTCGGTTCATCTTTTTTCGGTTCATCTTTTTTCTTTACACCGCTTGATTGTATAGGGGTGAAGGGATTGAAAGTTGAAATTGGTTTGCTACTGGGGGATAAATGAAGCGAACTCAATCATCAATAAATGTTGGAGATCAATTTGATTTAACGAGTATAAATGAGTTTCTACACACAAGTTCCTTAAGAATGTTCTAACTCAAAAGTTCTTACACTTTCTATCTTTACTCTATATTTGTTTACATGACATTTTTAGTAACACTTATACAAAATTAGATAGCTGTCCAAAAGTCATTTAACTTAAGTCTCACGTCCTCAACTCCTATTATTTGTATTTTTGGCCTCGATGCAGCCCACATCTCGCTCCAACATCTTGCAAGGACCACATGTTTGACATACAAGATAGACCATGTTTAGCGCATTCAACATAAAACTCGACAATAACGTAACAATACGCCAATCGTGAAGGTTAAGCCTCATGAGCTACCTTTTAGGGCAATTATTTTGCCATGGACGAGTCTTGGGACGTTTTCTAAATTATTAATAGATATTAAGAATAATTTTTACTACCTAGGAAGTCAGCGTAATGGGCCAAAAGGCCTCCTCATTAAGTTTATTGCATAATTTCAATTTTCAAGTCTAAATTTCCCCAAGCATCAAACATAAATATATCAATAATTGTAATTTGTAAACTAGCAAATTTCTGAACCTCCTACAAAATCAAATATATTGGAAATTAAGCTTAAAATAAATGAAAGAAAATAATTTAACTTAAGACTTGCATAAGTTTTAATTGAGCCCAAAGTAGCGAGTATAATAGAAACTTTATTAACATTATACACACAAACACAATTCAAAATCAAATTGAACTATACACCAATCTAAAAACAGAGTTTTACCACCAACACAATTCACTAATCAAATCGGGCTATATGCATACTTAGCCTCATCGTTGTAAACTCGTTTCACTCATGTCATGCAGACTTAGAAAACCAATCAAACTAAGTCTCACGACTACAATGGTCAATTTCTCAACTTATGGTACCAAATCAATGATCACATACAAAATTGATCATGCCTCCGAGTTGAAGCAATCCTCGCCCAGACTCGAATTAATCATAATTGATCGATGTGATGTGGGCTTCTTAAGTCTCGTAGCATGTCATAAATAATTATTACACGTCAAATGACTAAACCAACCAAAAGCCATCGTTACATGTGTCTAACATAATCATGTGTTATTTATTTTAATTTTTTTTTTATCACAATTCCATATACCAAACTCGTACTCCCAACCAATAAGAGATCTCCACGTATCCATACTCGTATAAATCCATCTCATCTCTTTCTAATTCTACCTCATCATCATCATCACTCTCTCACTCTAAAACCCCACTAAAAATTTGAAGATTCAACAATGGTGTTCTCAACGGTACTATCATCCGCGCCGCACATTTACCTCCCGCCGCGGATCATCCGCCGCACAGTACGGTGCTCCTCCGCCGTTTCAATCGCAGCTCCTTCGTTCGATCTGAAAACCTACTGGACGGCTCTGATCAAAGAGATCGATCAGAAGCTCGACGAGGCGATACCTGTGCAGTATCCGAATCAGATCTACGAAGCGATGAGGTATTCGGTTTTAGCTAAAGGCGCGAAAAGAGCGCCGCCGGTTATGTGCGTCGCGGCTTGTGAGCTCTTCGGCGGAGATCGCGTCGCGGCTTTTCCGACGGCTTGTGCTCTTGAAATGGTGAGGTTTTGAACTTGCTGCATTTTTTTTGGGGATTTTATAATGATCTTTGTGTGTGAAAGTTTTATTAGCAATTTATGATGTCACTCGGAGTCTGATGCGATGCGATTGTTAAAGTTGATTTGATTCAACCGTTTATCGTTTTGCAATACTATTTGGTAAAGGATATTAGAGATTTGCGGTGTTTCGTGGTGATCAAAATATCCAAATGCTGTATCTTGGCCTTAAGACATACTCCTCGTGTATGTTGATTTGGATGTTTGTGATGAATATAGATTTATAGGCTTTTGTGGTGGAAGACCATCTCCTTCAGCTAAAACCGGGAGATGAAATGGAGGCGGTTTTTCAAGGTGCAGGCCTGATGATGGCGTAAAACAATAGGTTAGGACGGGGGAAGCGATTGTATGAATACCCAGGACTATGAGGTGTAGGTGGGATGAAATACACATACAATATGGATTTAAACGGGGGAAGGGGGTCTCTCGGGCCCTTGAAAGAGGCTCGTATCGTGGGCAGATGCACGATGCAACTTCTCATAGGTTATTAGGCGGAGCGAGGCTATGTGTCGATATAAGTCTCTTTATGTCGGCCTTTACGAGGAAGAAGGCTCCTTTTGAACATGTGTAATGCCTTCTTTCAGCTATGAGTTTGGTCTCATCTATTTTATTGAGTGATGAGGCCCCTTTTCGACATGTGTTACATGGACACAAGGATGAATCGTCATAGATGGGGGATTTTCCTCGATGTTGAGGGAAATGTTCTCTTTTACCCTTGGGTGGTGGGAGTATATTCTGGTTTCTTTGTCACTACTTCATAGAATAAGTAGGGCAAGACAGCTGTGAACTTCTATTCTGGATGGAAGAATCGTCGATTGACGGGTCGATGTTAGTCCTGCTGTCTGGTTTATGATTTATTTGTATTGACAAATCCTTTATGAGTATGTTTATTCCATGAAAAGCTAGGTAAATTAAAGAAGCTATGATGTCTTCATTTCCTTTGTCTCTTTCTAGATGCTTTAGTTAGGCCGACGGTCATTTATAGTGGAATACTTTTTTTGATTAGGACTGCGATCATTTATATTGATGCACGCTATCTCCTTTGACTTTCAGTATAATTTACACGAAAGACTTGTCACTTGAGCAATATCCTACTTTAACGCCTGCTTAAGTTAATGATCAAGCAATTTAACTACCAGAGGTAGTGGTAGGTCAAAGGCAAGTATGCTAGTGAATTCTCTTAAAAGATGTTGAAACCTTTTTAGCTCATGAACTATTTTTTTCCCTTCAAAATCATGAGTTTTGTAATCAGCTTAGCAAATTAACTTTATCTTGATGTAAAGGTCTTTAATTAATTAACTTGCCATAAATCGATAGAGAGATATATGTTTTCATTCCGTAACTGATTCTAGGAAAGGAGTTTGGAAGGCTTGTCGGATATGGCCATGGAAAGACCTATTAGATATGAAGTCACCCTGGGGCCAAGTGCGAGGCGAGAATAAATGGTAACCATGCTTTTCGTCGATAGAGAGTTAGAAGTGAAGTTACTAGATCTCGTTCGTTATTGGTCTCAAAACAGAGTACACACATTTGCAAAAAAATGTGGAAACTGGAAAATTGGCAGCTGACACCATCTTAAGTTCTCATCAATTGATGGAAACTTGTGAGTGAGGTTTCTAGATCTCACTTGTTCTTGGTCTCAAACGACACCTTTGAAGACCAAATAGTTAATTCATCTGAACTTGAAAGTTGGCAGCTTCACATTTCCGTTCTACCAACTTTAGCTTCTGTTGTTTGAAATTTAATCCTTCCTGGCCTAATTTATGTTGTACTTTTTCCAATTAAAATTGTATACCCAGATTTATTTAGCTGTTGTTGTATTTTTTGAATTACCTTGTGGTGAACTAGGTTATTTGAAGAAACTTAGCCCTGTGGCATCTCAAAAATCTTTATAATATGCCACAACCTGAGATTTCAAAGTTTTTTGTTTTTTCAACAAGAAGTTTTTGATATTCTATTATTAGATTTGGACATTTTGTCGCAAGTGATTGGGACTCTCAATTCTTTCCTTATACTCTTTGTTCTACGCTACAGAAAAGAAGGTATTTACTGAACTATCACGAAATTAGCTGTGCGAGGTGCAAATCATACATTTCATGTTGTGCAATTTGTGTACACCTCCTCAAAAGCCAAGTCCGAGATTGTTTTCCTCTTGTGGACAATGGTGACCATAAAAAACTTGTAAAATGTAACCCCTTCAATAATTGGCATCTAAGTACAACATTGATGATTCTTATTTTCAGTCACAGTTTCTCTTCTTCTTGTTAGCATTCTCATATTCCTAACTATTTGGCACCTTGTGACAGGTTCATGCTGCTTCATTAATTCACGACGACTTGCCATGCATGGATGATGACCCATCTCGAAGAGGCCTACCCTCCAACCACACAAAATTCGGAGTTGACATGGCAATTTTAGCCGGAGACGCATTGTTCCCCCTTGGTTTCCGCCACATTGTTTCGCACACTCCATCAGATCTTGTCCCAGAGACTCGTCTCCTTCAAGTAATTGCAGAAATTGCAAGATCAGTGGGATCCACAGGCATGGCTGCTGGTCAGTTCATTGACCTAGAGGGTGGACCCAATGGAGTCGATTTCGTCCAAGAAAAGAAATTCGGTGAAATGGGTCAGTGCTCTGCTGTGTGTGGTGGCCTTTTGGCCGGTGCATCTGATGATGAGATCCAACGGTTGAGAAAATACGGTCAGGCCGTAGGTATTTTGTATCAGGTGGTGGATGACATTTTGGAAGCTAAATCGAAGAAATATGAGAAAGACGGAAAGAAGGGTAAGAGTTATGTATCGGTCTATGGAGTAGACAAAGCGATGGAAGTGGCTGAGGATCTGCGATCGCAAGCTAAGAAAGAGCTGGATGCCTTAGAGAAGTACGGCGACAAAGTTTTACCTTTATACAGCTTTGTCGATTATGCTGCTGATCGGGGTTTTAATGTGTGATCAGTTAAACTGATGATTATATAATATACCTGAGTAATGTACCAGAGTTAAATAGAACGGATCTTCATCTTAACTGTTCACTTATTTTAAGTTTAAAACATGCATAAAAATTGATTTCTATATGTATATAATGTGAAGAGACAAATTGGTGATCGGCGGGGAATTTTTTGAAAAAGTAGTTGCATGGTTAATGGTTAATTGATATCAATGACTTCCCCTAAATAAATTCAATATTTGTACTTCACCTTCAATTCTGTAACAAACAACCATTCAAATATGCTTTTGTTGATAAAAGAAAGTACACACACAATCTCAAAATAACACACGCCCTCATCGCCAGAAAAATACACGCAGATACCCACGCAAACGCTACTTCGGTGGAAGACGCAATGCCCAAGCAGTTACACGTTGTTGATTTAATACCCCTCCGGTGAAGCCAACAACCATTCAGTGAATTGAAAGAAACCTCAGCCGGCCCTCTTTACCCTGAAAAGACTTAGAATAGCTCACACGGGAGGTAGTGCTGCACTCGCAAGCGTTCAATGAATGATTTAATACGCTTTCTACTCCTAGTTTTCCAAAGAAACTTGCACAACTGTTCAAAAAAACGAAAATTGCATGAATAAGATTAAATGCAAACTCTTGCTTTAGCCTACATGTATGCAAGATGCCGAAAAGAAAAGAAAAAAAGACAACAATCATTTTCTTTTAAATCTTAAGTGAACTGTGCCCCCCTTTTAATGTTAAAGAATAATAATTAACCATCTTTTGTGTCCAAAACTTTTGAGGTTATGCCTCGAGAAAAGAGAGCATGTTTTGCTTACTTATTTACAATTTTTATTCTTATTCTGCCTAATTTGAAAATTCATCTTTTTTTGTAACTCTTAACAATAGATAGTGTTCTATAAGTTTTTTTTATTAGGTATTTAATTGATATTTTATGTTCTAATTTTTAGATTTATCAATTTTATGATATGTGGAATATATTTAAGGCACGACCGAATAACTTCATGCAACTTAGATATGTAAGAAAAAAAATACATGAATTATATTTGTAAATTACATTGGCACATGTGTCCCTTTTAACATCTAAGAGTATCTTAACTCATTCTTATTGTTTCTTAATTTTGTTATTATTACTGTTAATAGCAAGGGCATAGATAGAATTTTGGTGATTCGTTTTTCGACGGAAGTTAAATACAGGAGTGGTTTGTGTAATTTCTCAAAGATAAGGGGTGGTTTGTGTAATTCTCCCTATTTTTTTTAATCACAAGCTAACACCACGTAGAGAGAAAGTGAAGTGAGAGAAACAGAGAGAGAGAGAGAGAGAGAGAGAGAGAATGGCGAGCTCATCCGACCCGAAAAGAGCCCGCGACCCGAATCCACCGGGTCTGGATCTTCTCCCAACGGCTCTAATCGCCACCGTCATGACGAAGCTCGACGTTCCGTCCATCCAATCGCTGGCCTCCACGTGTACGACCTTCCGCACCGTTGCCGCTCAGATCGTCGCTTATCTCCCCACCTTCCATCTCCTCGTAACCTCTCTAACTGAAAATTAACTGCATTTTTGTTCAATTAGGTTAAACATTTTGTGTTTTTTGTCCAATTTTGAATAATCGGTAGAATTTTTTTTTTTTTTTTCAATTAGGTTAAACATTTTGTGTTTTTGTTCGATTTTGAATAATCGGTTTGAAAATTTCGTGAAGGACGTTGCTGCGTCGATTGATTTGTTGAGACCGTTGTTGCCTCGTGAGAACAATTACTTGCGGAGTTTGAAAGTGGATTGCACGCGCCTCGACGATTCGTCGCTCGATTTTTTGATTCGGCCGTGTTTGCAGGAGATTTGTTTCAGGAATTGTGCGGATTTCAGCGGCAATCTTCTGTCTCATCTAGGGCGCAACTGCAAGGACCTCAGGTTGTGAATGTGTGATATTTTCGGTGTTTGTGGATTCGATGTGTTATGGTGGTGTGATTTTGTGGTTTTAGGTTTCTGTATTTGAGTTCGGTGGCGGAGAAAAGGGGAAGATCGGTTGACGTGTCGCATTTGGAGGAATTGCTGAGTGGTTGCACTCAACTGGAAGTAAGTTTCGTCTCTCCGTTGACTACGACAATGGCTTAATTGTAGCTGCACGTTCGGTGTGTGTGTGTGGATTTGATATATAGCATGTAGATACTATATTAGCGTCTTAAATGGGTATTAGACACCAAACCTCTGTGGTTATATGTGTGGTTAGGTGCTTTTGTACTACGTGATTCTATATGAATGAATGGTGTAATTTGGCTTTAAGTGTGATTACGAACAATACTACTGTCGATCAGAAGTTTAGCTGTATGTCTGTGCTTCAGGATTCAGTTTCTTGTTGTGCTTGTATTCATTTATTTCCCTGATAAGTAAGTCGTGTTGTTATGTTAAATGTTAGACAATTCACGTGTAAAATTAGGTGTTCATTGTATATTGGCGACAGAACCCCACATGTTTGGATTTGCTGACATAATATCTCAAGTTCGTCTTTGTTTTTATTTACATTCTATATTTGTTTCCAGATACAGCGTACGTGTACGGTGTTGTTTGTCTAAAGTACATATTCGACTGAAAATATTCCGCTTTAAGTTCTCTAAACTTCACAAATTCTTTGACCAAATGGAAATTAGTAGTTCCTTAGTTTTTGAGAGTTTATCAGAAAATATTTTGATACAGTTGGAAAATTTGATGATTAAAGTCTTTAGTATACCTTCATGGACTGTGGATCATTCCTCTCATTGCCGGTTGACTATTAGACCCTTGTACTGTTTATTAATCCTTGGGCAACCACGTTGTGTCTGGACTAGCTGTATCTCCACTTGAGAAGTAATAACTAAATTCGTGCTGTTATTTTTCATTCTGTATGAGTAATTTTATGCTATGCTCTCCTACGGATTATGGTTGTTCTGGATGACCCGTTGAATTTTCCAAACAGCAGCAGTTGTTCTGAAGACGGATCAAACCTCCGAGGGTGTTGGTGTAAATAATCCTACTTATAGAGTTGATTTACAGTGCCTTTATGTTTATTGGAAAACAAATTCCCACTAATGTTTTTCACTGACCCTAATATTTTTTCTTTTTATAGACACTGATCCTGATGTTTGATGTCTCAATATTTATGCGCCCCAATTTTGCTCGTGCCTGGGCTCTGGCCTCATCGAAATTGATTTCTCTTGAAATCGGATATATTTCGTCTGTCATGTTGACTGAACTGCTTAGCCCTGCAGTGGGACCCCACCAGTCCTCTAATCATCTCCGACCATCCGTATTGCCAAACATGCAGAAATTATGCCTTTCTGTTGACTACATTACTGACACCATGATCAACACAATATCCAGATACCTTATCTCCTTGACCCATCTTGACCTTCGAGATTCGCCTATAATGGAACCAAGAATGGCATTTGATCTCACCAACGCTGGCCTTCAAGAAATCAATGCTCATGGAAAACTGAAGCACCTCTCTTTGGTAAGAAGCCAGGAGATTGCTCCTACATACTTCAAGCGCGTCAATGATCTTGGTATCCTTCTCATGGCGGATAAATGCTCGGCTATGGAAAGCATTTGTCTTGGTGGCTTCTGCCAAGTGACTGATACGGGTTATAAAACATTATTGCATTCCTGCTTGAAGTTATATAAACTCAAGGTGTTTCATGGGACTCATTTGACTGACTTGGTTTTTCACGATATTGCTGCAACTTCCTTGTCGCTCACACATGTCAGCTTAAGGTCGTGTAATCTTTTAACAAATTTAGCCGTCGCACACTTGGCTTCCAATGGAGATCTTTGTGTTCTTGACTTGAGGGACTGTAGAAACCTAGGAGATGAAGGTCTTAAATTCATCAATCAACTTCCTAAGTTGAAGAATCTGATTATGGATGGTTGTGATATAAGTGATGTAGGATTGTCTTACTTGAGCAAGGGTTTGATGAATAAACTTGTTTCCCTGTCTGTTAGAGGATGCAAGAGGCTAACCGACAAATGCATTTCTTTTCTATTTGATGGCAATTCTAACCTGGAACTAAGAGAATTAGATCTGTCTAATCTTCCTAATCTCTCCGATGAGGGGGTTCTTTTGCTGGCAAAAAGTCGCGTCCCGATATCTGAGCTCCGCATGAGACAATGTCCTCTAATTGGCAATACTTCTGTTATAGCATTAGCCTCCATGCAGGTTGACGAGAATGTCTGGCGCGGCAGTAGTCTGAGGTTGTTGGATATTTATAACTGCGGAGGAATCACTCAAGGTGCGTTTCAATGGTTAAAGAAGCCTTACTTCCCGAGATTGAGATGGCTGGGATTGACGGGTTCCATGAACAGAGATTTGGTGGATACATTAGCAAGAAGTAGACCATATCTGCATGTTTCTTGCCGTGGGGAGGAGCTAGGGGCCGATCAATGGGATGATTTGGACGATATTTATTTGCAGGATTACGAAGAAGTTGATGAACTTGAGGAATGGCTTCTGGGAGGAGAAAACATGAGTGGTGATGAGATAGACGATGCTCTTGACATGGCAGAGCTGTTTGAATGATCAGTATTCAGAACGAGACTATGCTTCATATGATGTTCTATGCCCTGTCCGTTTTTCTCCAAGACAAATGTTATTTTGTGCTATAATGTAGCTCATGATTTATGTATGCATGTATTGGATCCCAGTAGAAACTTTGGAATCGTAGGTTGTAATTTGTAAGTGAATTGTGCGTGTATTATATTTGGTTCTGCTAGCTATGTGATGCATGTATGTATTGGATATTGTAAGCACTTAGAACCGTTTGGATCTAATATTTGTAAGTTTATTTATGCATATTAGTTCTCTTTGGATGTAAGATCTCTTTATCGAGGATAACTTTTGGTCTGTGTCTTCTTGACATTTATCCTTATTTTCCAAACCTGGTTTCTTAATTAGATGTGTTAAAAGGTCTAGAATTTCAAGTAGGTCGCAAAAACATCACTAACACTTATTTAATAAAGTCGAAGTTGGATAAAGTAGGCAAATTGGCTTTTAAAGTAACTTTTTAAGTTAATTTGCAACATATGTTCTTTTTTTTGATCGCTTGCAACCTATGTTTTTCATGGATGTTTATGCAGCAAAAAAGGAAAAAAAAATCGTTTATGCAACTTATAATATTCTTGTCATTGTATTTGTTTTGGTCAAGTTACTTAACGTGATAGGGGCATAGGGCACATGACCTAGTTTTAATTCATAGTTGGTACCATAACTTGGCACACTTTCAAACTTGGTGCCTTATTGTGGCAGCCATCAAAGTTGGTACCCTAATTTGTAAATTTTGTCAATTCGAGTACTCCTGTACCAGAAAATTCAAAATTCAGCCGAAAGTGCATACGTGGACGTGACATGGCATAAAATTTGGAGATTTTGACTACGGTCAACCCACCACATCAGAGATGGTAACTATATACGGAGTGTAGATGATTATATAGCACAAAATGATACAAAAGATAATTTAGACGCTCAGTTGTGCCAACCAAAATAAGTTACTAATAAGTAGAATAGTCTCGGAGTCTTCGGACCAATCACTGTTTTGGGCCTTTTAAATCCGTATTGATGATTGATAAACTTAGCCAGGTCACGGATTTTTTTCAGCCCATCTTTGAACAAGAAAAGGCCCAAACCAACCCTCCCTTTTGGGTTCCTTTTTTTTTTTTTTGTTCCTTTCAGTGCTTCTTTATTAGAGCTACGTGATTTATACTAATCAAAAAACAAGTCTGCTCTAAATTTCCTGACTTTGATTAAGAATTGGACGAATGTTTTACACAAATATAATGTGGCATCCAAAATGTCCAGATTCAGTGTACTTGCAAATGCATCTAGATTCATTGAATATGTGTGCATCTCTCCTTGTTAGTTGAGGAATTAAGAAATAAAAATACCCTAAATTGTGGTAGATCATGGGGAATTAGCAAAGGTTATTTATTGTTGTCTTTTTTCACTCTACTGAATTGACCCTTTGTATATTACTCTACAACCGCTCAAATTGGAGTTCAAAAGCCTTCGTTTTGGAGAATTCTCGAATAGAGAGCGCATGTTGTGTCTTATTTTGAGTTACTTGTAAATATCTTTTGTGATGTGAGATCCTCTGTCGTAAATATCTAGTCTATGCATATTATTACGACTTTGAAAAAAAAAAAGACTATATAGATCGAATCTAGATATACATAATTTATATACAATATAATTATTTAAAATTCAAAAGAAAAAGGTAACAAACCATAAACATTCTAGAGAACCCGCAAGGTCCTTTGCTCCCCACATGTTGGAGATGGGTAACTACAATTTCTTTTTCACAAAAGTCAATAATGTACTCAAAGGATTGGGTTTATGCTGAATCGATCGTATGATATATACCATTTATATCAAATATGATGTGACAATGACCATTTGTTCCCTTCACAAACATGTAGTAACATTACTTTTTCATTGGGTCCTTTTAAATTCATATTATAAGATATAGGATCCCACCATGTCTCTAATATTTGCAAGGAAGCCACGTTTTTTACTGTAATTTTATCATCCATCTTTGACCATATATTGAAAGCAACTCTCTACTTGCCCATACTTTTTTTATTTTTTTTATGAATGTACTTGCCCATACTTCATACCTAAGAACGTGGATTAATATATTCCATGCATGATGTGCACTCAGAGATATAAATCGACACAATAGTTCGAATCAAGTAAATTGATTCTTTGATATATAATCTTTTATTTGATCATTATATGATGTTTACTCTTACATTTAATTATCTTATTTTTCGTTCTCTCAATGTTATGCATGACGAATAAAACTTTTTGTGCTTTGGGTTTAGTGCTCAAGTAGAGCATACTAACCAAGAAACCATGTTCAACTTGAAGGAGAATGTCGAGTATTATGGGATGAATCAATATGGTCATATTATGAAATGCAAATTAGTGATGAAATTGTAATATTTATGATAACTCAATTGTCTTAATTGTCTAACAAATCGTCTAACAAATCGACTAACAAATCATCTTAATTGTCGAATAATGTATTCCTGACCACGAGTGCCACAATACAAGATGAATCTTATGTTCACTACATAGGAAACAACCGTCGACGGGGCAAGTGTTGGTATTTTATGCGATCTTGCTTCCTTTACTTGTGCAAAGTGCGGTTTAGATAGATTAAGGATCATGTATATGTGTCACATGGAGTGTTGCGTCAACAATATATTGAAAGTCTACCCTTGTATTAGTTTTGCTAAGTCTTTGTGACGAGTGAATCATTACTTCAGAGGAGAGCGTTGTCTCCATATAAGGTTGGGTCTACAAAGTGATCTTAATGTGCCAACTTCTATAGCAATTATTAAACACTCCTAAATACTTTCAGAAAAGAAAGGGGCTCATTGAAGAATAGACTATCGTACTCGTTCAATCTGGTGGTCATATGATACGCATTATCAATTTACTTAATTATTATTTTATTAAAGTAATTTTAACCGCCCACTAATATTGTGTATGTCGTATTTCTGTCATCGATAGATCGAGTTCATATCGTAACCCATATGGAACACACAATAAACTATTCTATCTCTCTAATACAATTGGTCAATTGATGTAGCTTAATGAATGAACCTAAAGCCTAGTTCTTACCTTCGTTTACTTTTCTCAATTCAATTGTCCTTCACTACAAAATTTTCCTAGAGAATCGTTATATTAATAATAAAATTAATGTTAATAGTTGACTGATAAAAATCTTCTAGAGACATAAAAAGATAAACGTATGTATAGTCTCAAAATAAGTAAAATTAGGTGGAGGTTGGTATATATGGGTGTGGGTGGATCTCATGCATTATCCAGGGGCGGTAGATTCTAGTGTTTTAAGCGGCATCAAGTTGCCGCTTCTGCTGCCAGCGGTTATTATTCTCCGCGTCTTCTGTGTTCATCTTTTCCCATAAATATTGTCTGTAAAATCTTTTCATTAACTGTTTTTATTACTATTATTATTGGCAACTTGATTATTAAAATATTACATTATTTAAAAGGACTCTCGGAGAATCCGAAAGGGCAGTTTTTTGCCACGTAAGCAAACTACCTACCCTACATACGTGGCTTGCTAATCCTCTTATCCGGTCCTATTTTTCCGAAGTTTGAGGATTGGTTTGCTAAGGTCGTAATCTTACTATGATTTTATTGTCGCCTGGTCAAATATTTTGTGATTAATATTTAGTGATGGAATGTGATACCTAAGTCTATTTTAATTTTTGTTAGGTGATACATAAATCTTAAGGTGGTGAAGTCAAATAGCATTTGATGTTTGGTGGGTTTGAATTAGTTAGGAGGGCTGATCTGAATCATGTGAAAATTTATGTGTGACATAACATGCCATACCTGAGAGTTTAGACTTTTCCTTCCACTTTCTACACGTATCTGAGAAATCTAATAATGACATCATATATCTCTAAAATTTATCACAATTTTATGTTAATATATAGTTTTTTAAAAAAGATCTGCACATTTAGATGTGTCATAATTAGTCGTGACACGTGGCA
Organism: Misopates orontium; assembly: GCA_946800315.1. Taxonomy (NCBI): domain Eukaryota; kingdom Viridiplantae; phylum Streptophyta; class Magnoliopsida; order Lamiales; family Plantaginaceae; genus Misopates; species Misopates orontium. The sequence goes on along the minus strand of OX326948.1, from coordinate 2,524,747 downwards.
TAACTTAAGTGAAACATGTAAGGGGATGGGGGTCGTCCAGTGCCACTACAACACCATCGAGCAATCTTCGCTACTTGTAAATCAATAGTGACTATGATGGATTTGATAACGGCCACAATCAAGTTGGCAAATCAACCTCTTAGCTTCTCGACCATGGACCTCACTTCAATCAACTTTACAAGTCAACACGATACGCGTTGTGCAAGTAAGAGTGATCCAGAGTAATCTGGTAGGAATGTCGGAGCTACTTACGTATAAGTGCTTTGTATATAGCTCATAATGAAGTATGTCATTATGTCATTTCACTTACCAATTTGAGTGATAGTTTGACTTATCAACTCGTTGCCTGCCTTCGAATCAATCATGCTTTGCTTTAGTTCTATTGTGTCGTCCTCGATCATGACCGATATTTTTCTATATACTAATTTAGGTATTAAAGAGTTTCCATGCATTGCTTAATTAGTGCAGGTTAGTCCATACTAAAGATGAAGTACATAACTCTAATGGAACTCGAATCAATATAAATTGGAGGACCAAGTTACTCAACGTGGATATTATATTTTGATCATCAACTATTATATCACTACACCATAATTTGTGTCATCTAATGCTATATGATTAATCATCCTTCCCGGTCTTTCATCTTTTTAGCTGTTTCAAACTCCAGGGAAGAGGTAGATGGATTAGTATTTGAAGAAACAATATATTTTCATTTAAAACATTATATTTTTTATAATTAAAGTAATTTAGTGTATTATTAATTAGTAATTGAGATTGCTTGAGTCGTGTTATCTAAGTAAAACCTAGTTAGCGAGGAATCTTCTTCCTTGGGCATACCATTTCATGACATGACAAATGACTCAAGATGATAGCTAATTTTGTCTAGAATAAACTCTCGAATATTACGGCCAAATTATTGTTTTTTGTAATGTCATGGGTGGCAATAATTTTGAAGGGGGGAAAAAAGCAACGACTTGCGATGATATATAAATTATTTAAAATTTCTACGCGGCAAGTGGGAAACGGGATTCGAGTCTTTTGATCACCTTGCAATAATTGTCTAAAATATTGCATAAAACTTTCCGTAATTGTCTTTGTAAGATAAATATATCTACGTACATGTGCATTTAATTAATTTGTAATGGCATCTCTTGTTCTTGCATCGATCTTACTTTTTTCGACTTTAAATTAGTAAAGATAGCATCCTGACAAAGAGTTGTTTAGATTATCATCATCCTCTGCGCAAGTATGTGACATTCATCTTAGTTTAATATTATCCTTAAGATTGCAAGATTTGGGTGCATTAAGTTATAGATATTTGGAAGAATAATATCATGCAACTAACTGTGGTTTATGCCTATTTGATGCGAATCTATTGTTGTTTAGAGGGTTAAGTCAAACTTAAAATAATAATAGTCACTTTAACCTCAGTGTAAGCTGGCAAGATTTGTTAATAGTTTGTTTGGAGTATTTTATCTCGTCGTTTTACTTGGATTAATATAAAAATGTAACTGCTTGATCAACATAGATCGTCGGGTTCGTTTTTTCAATTTTAATATTGGACTCTATACTCTAAGGTGGTGTTTGCAAATGCTTATAAAAGGAGCTTGTTGGCTTTTGCAGCCGCAAAAGCACATTTTTAGTGTTTGGAATGCTGACTTTTGCTTCTGTTTGTCTTAAAAAAAGTCAGAAAAAGCACAAGCCGCAAAAGCATGCCCAGTGGTGCTTCCCCAGCTGCTTTTGGAATTATGTTATTTTTGAAAGGTCTTTAAATATAAAAGTTACCTCTCATTAATTTTTGCAAACACCTAATTAATGATTTAAGGAGCTTTTTAAAAAGATTTGCAAACACTCCCGACTTTTAATTAAAAGTCACTTAAAGTGGCTTTAAGGAGAAGTAGTGAACAAGCTCCTTTTATAAGCATTTGCAAACACCACCTAAGTTGAATTATTGAAAGGATAGAAAAAAAAAACTCTATAGACTAACTTAATTCGTTTTTATTTTATTGCATGCTTGCTTTGAAGTCTGAATTTGTAAATAGCTTAATTATCTCAGAAAAGATATAAACTCTCACTCTCATAAAAGCTTAATTCATGAAAACTTGAGTACGTATAAACATTTATAAAAAATTGCCGTTTCCTTGCGGAGGCCTAAGCCAAAGTCTTAGTTCCGCCCCAAAAGCCAAAGTATTAATACTTATGTCTATTTCTCGAAAAATAATTCTGTGTGTTAGCCTTTCTAAAAATATTGCAATAATTTTCTTTAAGTTCTTAGATCAAACGGTCCGCGTAAAAATATGGATGACTAAAGTGAATTGAGCAAGATACCTTGAATTGATGAAATGAGTTGATAATTTGTTTCGATTTTAGAACCGCCGACCACTACTTTTAAGGTGTGTGTTGAGCTAAATTCCAAAGTTAGATAATTTGTAAACAAAGTTGGTCGTCGTCTAACAACCTGTATTAAACAAGTCTAATGCAATAAACACATATCTCGAAAACGTAAAATTAAATTTCTATTCGTGTGGATCAAACATGAGACTACGAGAAAGGATTCTACAGCTTCCACATATTACATCGGTTAAGATGGGTTGACCCGAAACCTATTCATTCATGTCACATTATGCCATTTTGAATCAATAAAATAATTAATAAAAATGTTGCTTGGAGCAAGTAAAAGATTTGACAACTGCACGTTGCTTTCACTATTTCTTTCCAGCCCAAAAGTTTTGGAAAATGTCGTTTTCTTATCTCGGCAGTTCACTCTCCACCTCAAAGGCTTGCATCATAAAAAAAGCCAAGGACCCATAAGTCTTCCTTTATCTGCATTCACGTTCTTTACATGAACAATTTGGTAAAAATCGAACTTCTTACAATTTCACTAACAATGCAAAGAAAGAGGCGGAATTTTTCCCATTAGTATCAAATTTCAATGGCTCGTGCTAGCGATGAAACCAATTTTGTTTGATCGACTGACGTTGTTTGTGGCATGTTACTGCATCTAGCCCAAAATCTACTCGATGTACATCTTGAAGATAGTGATTTTGAGCTTGTACATTTACAATTTTTTTACAATCAATCAACATGACAAACAAAATTGACACGAAATGAATAAAGTCAGAAGAAATGTGACAAAAGTTATTAAATGTCTAGTAGCCCACAGTTTCAACGACAAAAAGGTCAAAAAGCACCAGAATTTCATCTCAAGTTTGAAGAAAGTACCAAAATTTAATATTTAAAAAATCAGTTGAATCACGTGATGCCAATGCATTGACACGTCGGAGTGTCTTCCACGTGGACTTTGCTAAAAGAGGGAGGCAACGTCTAGACCAGCTCATTCATTGGGTTTCGTCCTAATTCCATTAATCTCACTTGGTAATCATTCTTTTAGTGAATAATTTATTCGTGTAATCATTAAATAAACAAAGACAGTTACATCTCACCACCTCAATTATTGTAATTAAAAATTCACTTCACTCTCAAGTCTTTAGTTAGTACATTGTCCTTCAACTCACTAATCATCTTGGATTATTAGTCTTAGTTTATGCATTTAGCATATTCATCCCTTTGGTATGCATACTTCATAGAGGCTAGAATAAACATGACATGGATTAAAATAACAAACTTATAGGGAGACACTTGTATAGTATAAAATTTATCATCTACTATAATGTTTTGTGTGTCATAGATTATAATCTACACAAGAGAGACAAATTTATTAGTTATTTAGTACCAAAATGAATATGTACTACAATAAATTTATTAAATGCACTAATAACATGTTGCCTGACATACTCATATTAAAGAAATATTGAATGTTACCATTTAAAAGTAACTTTCAAAAACAATCTAAATAACTTTGTATTGGAAGTATATATATATATATATAACACCATAAAAACTGTTGAAACCAAAACCAATGAAATTTAAACACACTATTAAATTTTTTTCGAATGAATTTAAGCTCACATGCTATTACACTTTTAAAGACATCATTATGAAACAAAATTAAAAAAATTTAAATCTAGTCACCAGTTTGAGGACAATTGTGTAATAGTACTACTATTACTAATATATTTATTTTATATATATATTCTTTAAATAAATAAATAAATAAATAAAACGTAAAGCAAGTTGCAAATCCGCACCCCTACACTACAAATCCACCACTATTTTCAGTAAGAGAGAAGAGAGAGAAACAAAAAGAGAGTTTTTAGGGCGTGCGAAGAGAGAGAGAGAAAGAAAGAAGTGGATATGGATTGAGACGATGATTCAGCAAACACAAAAACCCCATACCTGGCTCTCAACAACACACCAAATTCCTCAAATTTTGACTGATTGTTACTTCTTCTAATCGCACAACTACTGTTCGTCAAAAATCTCTGTTCAAATCGGCATTTTACTGCTTCAAAATCAACGTAAACGTTCCATATGTGAATCGATTGGATCGAGTTGCTATTAGAAATCGAACAGCTAGCTCGAGGCTGTGATTGATTTCATCGGAATTGGCGAATTTTTCAATTTTGCTTGCAAATGGTGATGGAAGACAACAACGAGAGCTGCGGTAGTAGGGTGGTGGAGTCGTCGTCCTCCAGCCGGCACTGGAAGAAAGCGGAGGTTTATAATGAGGTCTTGTGGCGGCTCAAAGAAGCTAATAATCATCCTGAGGCGCAGGAGCCGGATTTTGATGATCAGCTTTGGGCGCATTTTAATCGACTTCCTGCTAGGTCTGTTGCTTTTCAGTTTTAGATGATGTATTTTGTTTTTTTTTGTGATTATTGATTTGTTGCATGCGTATGATTTTGTGTGATTGTGTTGCGGTTTGATTGATTGATTTGCATTTTGAAGATATGCGATGGATGTGAATGTGAAGAGAGCGGAGGATGTTTTGACGCACAAGCGGTTGCTGGATCTGGCGCGTGATCCTGCTAATAGGCCGGCTTTTGAAGTTCGGCTTGTGCAGGTGAGTTGTTGTTGTTATGTGTAGATTGGCTTAGCTCGTTGTTTTGTTGAATTCTTTCATCAAGGTGATGCTTGTGATGTTGTATCGGTTTTGATTGGCTGCGAGTTGTGAAGTTTTGAAATTCGAATACGTAAAAGTAAATGAATTCCTCGATTTAGCTAGTAGACTTCAAATTTATTCCCGGGTATAGTTGGTTAGGTCTAATTTTCATCGCTTTAGCGGTGCTTCAGTCTTCAGGGAAACTAAAGTTAACAAGAAGTTGAACGATTGCATATTGTGAGGTTGAGAGGAGCAATATGACATGCGTGAGCTTGTAGCTGGTGAACGAGTTAAGATTTCCCATTATAGGCCATTCTGCTGTACTTGAGCATATCAGAATCTTTGGTACCATGATGAACCATAGTCAACCACATTATCTTTTTGAATAGCATTTCATAGCAATGGAGACCGGTAGTGCTTAAGTTCTTCTGATCACTTTTCTTTTGGGGTGATGTTTACTGTGTCCGATCAGTTTACACCTTAAGCTCAATGTATTCATGCTTGGATCTGGAAAATGCGCTTTCAGTGCATCCTAATCTTTTTTGTATTACAAGAAAGAACAAACATTCATTTATGACATTGGCTCTTCTGGTTTCTTGGTTTCTCAGTCCTGGAAGTATCAATTTGTGTGATATAATGTTTTACTGCTTTAAAAATATTAGATGTAGATTAACAGCATATTGTCCTCATATCTTTCTAATGCTCTTCATGTATATTTGGTATATGGTTGGATATCATGTGTATGTGGGATATAATTTTTTCTTTGTACAGGTTCTACCTGTCACGGATGGGAGTGCAGGAGATTCGGTGCATTCACGTTCACCAAGAAGGGGAAGGTGTTAACAAGCTTCTCTGCAAAACAATCATGCATTACATTGATTATGGTCCAACATTTTAAACGCTCATCTTGTTGCTATCGCAGTTCATTGTCTAAATCAACCAGTGCCCTTTTCTTGGCTCAATTATCCTCTTCTATGTTATTAAATATTCTGAACTCTTTACCTCTATATTCGTGCAGCATCCATCCACCACCTGCATTTGGTTCTTCTCCTAATCTTGAAGCACTTGCAATTGAATCAAGCAAGCCACAAGATCAAGATGGCGACAGTGCCTCAAATGCTGGTATAAAAAATCCCAGGTATAAATTATTGAGATTTTATATTCTTGGTTTACTACTATGAAAGAGTGTTCATCCTCTGTAGTTCTCTTAAAAAAGATTCAAAAAATTCAGACTTGTAATTTTATCATCATAATCGTAATTCGTTCTCTCCAGTCACTCAATTCTTTGATTTGCCTCGATGGTAACCCCCCAGCCTTTATCTTTTGGTGCCTAGCTTCCGCTGTATAAAATGCATGTTATCTAGTGCTTACGTATTCTGTTGTGTTTAGGTTGACCATTTGTAAATGTTTTTCATCTGTCAGTGAACTGATTTCAAAAGGTATATTGTTTCACAAGGTAGTTATTTTTGAAACGTACATTAAGCTTACTTTTCACCATAATAATCAATGCAGGCCCATGCACGAGATTACCTTTTCAACAGATGACAAGCCAAAGCTCCTCAGTCAGGTAAATGATTTGATGACTTATTTATCCACCAGTCTAAATAATTGCTTAATGGTCGAACGCTTGAGCTCGACTAAAGTAACCTGCTATAAAATAATTGAAACTTGTACATGAACAATTTTATGTTTTAACTTCCTAATGTAGTAAATGGGTTACTTACATTTAATCACTCCTAAAATTATGAAATGAAACCTATCTGGGTGTTTCCCTACATAAAGAAAATATACCTTTGTAATTTGTGGCCCTATCGTGTTTCTGGTTGTTGTTATAAGAACCTGCACTCTCTCGGTTTAGGCAACGCTGATGTTTCTGTTACCATCATAAAAAAAATTTGCAAGCGGGTGGAAGGTTTTGCTGCCAGTTTGCATGTGTTGAATATTTGAATAACTTCACATTCTTCCCGGATATCCCTTTAAAAGAAGCACGTTTTGGCTCACAGCTAAACTATTCTCCGATGGACCTTGCAGTTGACTTCTTTGTTGGCTGAAGTTGGTCTGAACATCCAGGAAGCCCACGCCTTTTCAACTGTGGATGGCTATTCTTTAGATGTTTTTGTTGTCGATGGCTGGCCATTTGAGGTATCATTTCTTTTAGTATTGTGGGCCTTGCGTTGAGTGCTTATTCTTCCTTCGCTATCCAACCGGACTCTGATGGCGTGCAATGCATTTTATAAAGGATCTCTATTTGTCTCTTCTGGAATTTTCTACTTCCGGTTTTATTTTCACATTACTCTTTTCAAAATTTAGCTCTTCTTGACAATATATTCTGCTCATGCAGATTTTCGTTGATTAAAAGTTTTGACCTTTAGTAGCAGTAAATCAATGAAGTTCTGAAGCATTTTTAGTGAAAAATTATTAGCAGCTGTTGTTTGTGTCAAAACTTTGTGTAAGCTGGTGTCTAATTTTCTGCTATTTGCTGCATATTTCGAGTTATATTCTTGTTTCTTCATAGATGCTGTGTCTTATGTTCGTATGTAGTAACAATGTAAAATTTTATGAAGCTCAGCTGCTGCGTCCTTTTGCAATCAAATAGGTCATAAGCTTTTTACGCTGTTGTGCATTTCAGAGATAAAAGCAATATGTGCTGCATCTTATTTTCATTTAGATCTCTCAGGTCAAGGGGGAGGATTTTGACTAATCTCGTGATGTTTTCAACTTTTCAGGAGGTAGATCAGCTCCGCTCTCGGTTGGGAAAAGAAGTTTTGAAGATTGAGGTACTAATCTATTGTGATTTGTGTGATGGGTTAACCATACTGTGACTGTTTTTGAATGACTGTTCTTGTCGATTCTGTCTATATATTTTTTTTCTGTTGAATTATTGTGGATGAATTGACTTTTTTCTAAATAATGCTGAAACTGCTTGGATAGACTTTAAGCTTCTCGAAAACTTCAATGTTATGTACCCCGTTCTAGATATCAAATCATGAAGGCTTTATTGTTAATATTCTCATCCTTGAATTATTTATGTGGGTTTTCAATGCAGTCCTTCTGTAGTGAAATGACTTATGAAGAGTTACTTCGTGTTTCATGCAGAGAAAATCTTGGCCAAGTCCACATTCTTTGCCTCTCCCCGGTGAAAATGAGCAAATAGAAATCAAATATGAATCTGATCATCTGCAAATACCCAATGATGGTACTGATGTCTGGGAAATCGACCCTCAATTTCTGAAATTTGAATCTAAAGTTGCATCAGGATCGTATGGGGATCTGTAAGTTTACTGACCATTACTTTTGAATCTTGCACTTGCATTTGAGTTTCAAGCTCCCTTAAAGATATTTGTTTTTCAGATATAAAGGCACCTATCGCAGTCAGGAAGTAGCAATCAAAATTCTCAAGGCAGAGCGCTTGAATTCAGAACTACAGAAGGAGTTCGCACAAGAAGTTTTTATAATGAGGTTTGCTGAAATATCTTTAAACTCATCGACACCAATCTGCAGACTGATGCTCTACATGGCTACCCTTTTTCCTTTACAAAATCAACGCATGATGTTGTTTGACTGGATTTTGTCAATCTTTACAATCTTAGAGATTTGAAATGGCTATTAATTTGTCATTTATTTAATATAACAGCTGTTTCTTTTACTAATGTTGGTTTGTGTTATTGCAAATTTGCGATGTGTATACATTCTCTGCAAGCACTTGAGTTAACTGCGTTTAGCTGTTTACTGAACTTATGTCCATAAGATGACTCTGAATAAATTCAGTGTAATTCTTCCTTTTCTTCTACTGATTATGACATGCTACTTGCAGAAAAGTTCGACACAAAAATGTGGTGCAGTTTATTGGGGCATGCACCAGACCCCCAAACTTGTGTATAGTGACAGGTATATGTCAACATTGTAGCCACAAATTCCATAGTCTTTTATACACCTTTTATATGTTATGTTTGAATCTTAACGACCTTGTATTTTGCTGTTTCAGCAAATTTCAGTTTTAAACTTACCTGTTTCTTTGATTTGTAGAGTTCATGTCTGGTGGAAGTGTATACGATTATTTACATAAGCAAAAGGGTACTTTCAAGCTTCCAGCATTACTCAAAGTAGCAATTGATGTAGCAAAGGGAATGAACTATTTGCATCAGAACAATATAATTCACAGGGATTTGAAGGCAGCAAATCTTTTAATGGATGAAAATGAAGTAAGCATTAAATTCTTCAGCTGTATGAGCGTTATCGTATAGTTAAATAGTCAATGTATCTTGTTTATACCTCTTTTCGACAGTTCACATTGCATGTCCTCCCTGTAATGGTTAAGCATGATTATTTGCATAAGAATTTTAACTTCTGATTCTGTTGATACGTTCTTATTTCTGAATTTCAAATAGAAAGAAGCCTCTTGAGTTGGAAATTTTGCTTGTGGATAGAATTGAGGAAATAATAAATACATTTCTCTGAGAAGAAAAGTTTATGCTGTTCCCTTGTTCTTAAGCTAGCTTTGTCTCGTCAATTTGTCCATTTCGTCTTTCAAAACAAACTTTTTATCAGCTTCAGTAGTTTGCGAGCCATTATGATCATTGCCAAGTTCCGCAATATTATAGCTCTGGGAAATCTGGATGATCTTGAAGAACTAAGGGGCTATATTTCCAGGTTGTTAAGGTGGGGGATTTTGGAGTAGCTAGAGTGAAAGCGCAGACAGGAGTGATGACAGCTGAAACAGGGACGTATCGCTGGATGGCACCTGAGGTATGATTCAGTATTAAGCAAGTTGTAGGCTCTTGTGTTCAAGTGTTGTCGGGTAAGATTTTGTGATGTTCCATGGACCATGGTACTTTCTAGTGCTGATCTCATGGTTGCAGTGAATCTCTTTTTGAATATTCTGATTTATGCAATCTTCATAATTTTTGATTTATAATTTTACGCCATTATTATAAAGATAGTTCACCTTAAGTGGCATTGTAGCTTCAGCTTGTTTAAGATGAATATCAACTTAATGATTTTCATGCGTTTTTGTGTTAAAACGCATGATAAGGTGAGACAATGAATCTAATATGCTGTATAAGCTTATTGGAATGTCACTATAGAAACCTCTGGCAGTATATTTGAAGAAAAATAATTCTGAAGCTTGGGTTTATTATCCACGAAACTTAATGTTTAATTGGTTCTTCATACTATCTTCTAATAGTATAATTTTCTAAGGGTTGGTTCTTGTGCTAGACTGAGTATGAAATTTATTACCTTCCTTTATCAGTCTTTGTTCTTTTTGAAGGTTATCGAACTTTGTTCTTTTTGAAGGTTATCGAACATAAGCCCTATGATCACAAGGCGGATGTTTTTAGTTTCGGGGTGGTGTTATGGGAATTGCTGACGGGAAAGGTATGCTTTTTTCTCTGCAACATTTGAATCAACACTCTATTGTGTATTCCTATGAATAAGACATTCTCTATTTTTGGATCCTCAGCTTCCATACGAGTATTTGACCCCTTTACAAGCGGCAGTTGGCGTGGTCCAGAAGGTAAGCATCTTGTATGTTGTTTACCTTGCAATTACCAGTTTCACACGTGTCCTAATTCACTTTTTAAATATTTGTATAGGGTCTCCGACCAACGATTCCAAAGAATACTCTTCCGAAGCTTGTTGAGCTGCTCGAGAGATGCTGGCAGCAAGATCCGTCACAGAGACCCGACTTTTCTGAAGTTATGGAAATCTTACAGCAAATCTCTAAGGAGGTATTTTTTCGTAAACTAAAATTTGAGTACTCATATAAATCTTTTATTTTTTTGGCAGTAGATTACCTGAAGGCTATATTTTATCAATGAATTTGAATCTCGTTTTTTTTCTCCGACCTATTAATGCTTGCTATTACCAAATGCAAATTATGATGGATCCCAATATCTTTTCTTGGCACTTCAAATTGAAATTTTACTTGATAAAAAAAAAAAAAAAAAGAAGAGGCCATTTGTTCGAGATATTCTTGAAAACATTGTAATCGAGTAATATTCTTTTTCCTGCTTGTGCATGGTGTCCAAACACCCTCTCTCTATATGACACCTGGAGTATGTGAACAGGTAGGAGATGACGGAGAAGATAAACGGAAGGACAAATCTGGAGGATTTTTTTCTTCACTGAGGCGCGGGCATAACTGAAGAGACAGAATATTGTTTGTTGACACACACTCTCACCTCCAATTTTGGGTCATTTATAATTTACCTCCCCCCTTAATCCTATTTGCAATGTACATTATTCCTTTGAAGTAAGGTTTGCTAATTCACTGACGGATTCTTCCACTGTCCATTTGCATCCTTAGTTTGCTTCTTCGTCTCTTTTAGCATTGCTTTTTTGTGCGAGTAATATCATTGTATGCTCTACTTGTAGTTCATATAATTCTCCCTGAATTGTAGTTCAATGTGGTCAAATAGAAACATTTTCAGGCTTGCATGGGCTCTCTAGCAATACTAAATATTATCCGATACTAAAAATCAGGTCGTTTTAGACTCGAGAAATAGGCTTTTTTTGTTTGATTTTGTGGAAACGGTCTGTCACTATCCTTAGGGTGCGAATTGGGTAAACTCCTAGACTAGACGAACTTGAGATTATAGAAAAGAATTCGACATCCTTAATTGAGTAGGCCATTTGTGTGTACAGAATAGGCTGTTTGAGGGATCATAATTCATTTGCATTATAGTATTTCATTGTAGAATTATATTCTAGGATTTGATAGTTGTAGTGGCAGACGCTCCTAAAAACATGAAAAAGTGAAGTATCTTTAATGTTTATGTAATCATTAAGTGTCAAGGAAGTTTTTCTTTTTTTATCTTTAAGTGTGACGAGAGTCTATATGTCGTGTTATTTAAACTTTAAGATATTTTCGTATGTGTTCTTACAGTGAATGAGTTTTTTTAATTAGATGAGATCTTGGAGATTGTAAATTTTATCATTCATTTAACGTACGAGCATGTAGTTGGGTTAGAAACCTTTGTACTTATTAATTCATGACCCGCAATTAAAAGGAAAAAATGAAGAATTTATAAAGACATTGGGTTCCTTGAAAGTAATATATTGAGTTTTTTGTAAGTAGCACTCTTTTTTCCATAGCAACTAACTTTTTGTGTAATAGCTCCAAGTGGATAAATCTGTTTACAGAATTCTACTTCAAATTTGATTTTTTGTTCACTCAAATGTTCATAGTCAAATGATTTCTGATCACTAAGCAGGTCCAAACTTGAATTTTAGGTAAATTGAGTTAATAGATGTGCAACACTGCATGTTGAGCGTGGTGGGAGCTGCATGCAATGTCTGTGACACAATTTAATGGACATCAAACTCTGAGAAAGAAGGAAAAAAAGAAGCAATTTTTGCAATTAAAGTTGCATAATACAACTCAAATATTTCCATTCTAGTTGAATATTATTGTTGTCGTATGCAGTAATTTAAAGGGCATTGGGTTGTAAGACGGAGGGTTTTATTACGCCTGAGGCGTGATACGTAAGCCTCATAAAATCTAATATTTATTTTGTTAAAAATATATATTTATGATAAAAAGTAGAGATTAAAGTTGAACATGTGAAAGAATAAGTTAAGACATCCTTGAAATAAAGTAAAGAGAATTTTGTGCCAATATAAAGTTATAAAAAACATAAAAAAGAAATATATTTTACTTCGCATGTTGTATAAGTTGTATATAGACTCATCCACATAAACCACTAAATAAATAACAAAAAGAATGATTATAAATTAATTTAAAAATAAAGGTGATTTTCACATTTTAAAAAAAAAATAGCAAGAATATTAAATATCTTCCAATATACTTGTTATTTTATGTCAAATGTAATGTATAACTTTTTAGGAAAGTAAAGATGAAAAACTATAAACAAAATTAATCTTACTTGTCCTTTTCAAGGCGTAAGCACAACATCGAAGGGCGCAAGAGGCGTGTTTCTGCTTTTGGGCGTAAAAAAAATCAAACCTCAAAGGACTGCCTCGAGGCATTTTGGGGTCAAAAAAGCCCTGGGGCGAATGTTTTATAATAGTGATTGTATGCATAAAACCAGAAGAACACGGGCTATAGACTGTTGTAGCATTCTTAATAATAACGAATCCCATAATTAATTTCCTAAACTCAGAAGTCTTCAACTCATAATGAGCACATTAATTGTCATTAATAATATGAAAAATAACCCGTTTGAACTCTCCAAAATGCATGGATTTGGTTCTAATTTTCATCGTCTTTTGAGTCTTTGACTATCTTGTTTCGTTTTATTCAAGATTATATTTTCCCTATCGTGAATAATAAAAAGCAAGTGAATATCTATTCCTACATATTTGATATTTGTTCTATTTCTCAATTTATAAAATTTCACATGACACCTTCATGACAACTTCCGCCTAATCCCGACCCTTAAAACTCGTTCCATCCTCCATTAAGAATTTTCTGGAAAAAATATATATTGTTATAAAAGAAAACATCCAAATTAGTCTTTGATCTCACTCCATGCATCAAATACAAAAATGTCCTATCTAAAGTGTCCCATATATCTCTATGCCATGCATGTTTCCTTAAAAGAACATGGGATGTTTTTAATTTCCACATATAACTAAAGATCTCTTCCTCTTACAACAACAATCAAAACAATGAAAAGATCTCACCTTTATTCTCTCAATTCTTGATTGATCAAACACAATATTATTTTAATGGATATTTCTTCTTCATTCAAAAAAACATTCGCACCCCACAATTCATACAAGCACAGAAGAAGAATCTCTATTGCAGATCAAGAAGAGCTACGCCACGAGCACCAACCGATTCTCTCGGATCACAACCGTCAATCGGCCGAAGTCGTCGTTAAAATAGACGGCGACGATCAGCCCTCGAACACACGTACCAGCCCCATCAATATTTGGAGAAACGAGAAGAATAGAGCAATGCAGCAACAACCAGGACCAGGATTTCAAGAATCTCCACCGTCGAAACTCATCGAACAATTCTTGAACAAACAAAAGGCAGCTGGTGGAGAAATGGCGTTGGATATCGATTTGGAGATGGACGAATATCATCGCGAGAACAACAACAACAATAACAACAACAGCAGCGGCAACAGCTCCTCCGACAATTTCCCGCCTTTGAATGGCAGTTATGAGGACAGCAATATTAAGAGCAGGGCAAATATTGCCATGTCGAAGGAGCTGAGAGTTTCTTTCCAGTCTTCGAATTTTAGTCCTAATAATGTTGTTGACATTGGCCCTGATGAACAGGACAAAAAAGGGTCCTCCTCTGATGAAGATGAGGATCATAGAGTGAATCATAACAGGAAGCGATCTTCGGTTTTGACGAATAATGCTGATGTAAACACCAACGGTGCTGGTGCTGGTGACGAGGCTCAGGTCTTGAGATGCACGTCGATACAGAGGAGATTTAGTGGTTTAGGGAGGTTGAAAACGAGGTCGAGATTAATGGATCCTGAAGTTCCGGATAGGAGATCAGGGTTGATTAAACCGAACCAACCACGATCCGGGATGTTGGGAATGGGAAAGGGTGGTGAAGAGGAAGAGGAGGATCCGTTATTTGACGCGGATCTTCCGGATGAGTACACAAGAAGTAAGTTTGATGCATTGACAATGGCACAGTGGATTAGTCTTATTATGATCGTCTCGGCTTTGATATGTACGCTCGCCATCACCAAATGGAAGAGTAAGAGACTCAGAGGGTTGAGTTTATGGAAATGGGAGGTATTGGTTCTTGTATTGATTTGTGGGAGGTTGGTGTCTGGTTGGGGCATTCGGATAGTTGTGTTCTTCATCGAAAGAAACTTCTTTATGAGAAAACGGATACTTTATTTTGTTTATGGAGTGAGGAAGGCTGTTCAGAATTGTATTTGGTTGGGTTTGGTTTTAATTGCTTGGCACTCCATGTTTGATAAGGAAGTTGAAGGGAACAACAGGTTCTTACAATATGTGAACAAGATAATGCTTTGCATGCTTGTAGGAACTTTGCTTTGGTTGGTGAAAACTCTCATAATCAAAGTTCTTGCCTCTTCGTTCCACGTGAGCACGTTCTTTGATCGGATTCAGGAGTCTCTTTTTAATCAATACGTGATCGAGACTTTATCAGGGCCACCTTTGATTGAGATACAGAACAACCGGGAGGAAGAGGAGCGGACAATGGCGGAGGTGTGGCGGCTTCAGAATGCTGGTTGCCCTCTGCCGCCTGAGCTCAGGACACCGACTTTAAATCCGTTAAAGAGTGGGAAAGTGATAGGAAACACGGGTGGAGGGTTACCCCCTCGACCGCCAAGAGGGGTGAGCTTTAGGATTTCGGGGCCGCTATTACCTAAAAGTCCTGAACCTAAAAACCAACAAGAGGACCAAGGCATAACAATTGATGATTTGCATAAGTTGAATAATAAGAATGTTTCTGCTTGGAATATGAAGAGACTCATAAATGTAGTGAAGAATGGGGTTCTGTCGACATTGGATGAGCGAGTGCAAGATAGCTCGGGTGATGAGGCTGCAACAGAGATTAGGAGCGAATATGAAGCGATAGGTGCAGCGAGGAAAATATTTCGTAATGTGGCTAAGCCGAAGGCCAAGTAAGTCTTTCCAAATCAATCTTGTCTCAGGTTTGCCATGATTTTTCTTTGTGTTTGTGTAAAACTTTTGGGACTATTTATATTTTACTTAAATGACTTCGTCAAGGTTAGAGGAGAAGTGAACTTTCTTTATATGCCAAAACTCAAATATTCTTTGTCAGAACGATGTGAGATAGCAACAGATTAGTGCCTACTTTGTTTGGTAGATTACTCTTCTCCACTTAATGTAAATTTTAATCCAAACAGGTTCATATACACTGAAGATTTGATGCGTTTTTTGAGAGAAGAAGAGGCTTTGAAGATGTTAAATCTCGTCGAAGGATCCACTGAAAGTGAAAAAATCAGCAAATCAAATCTGAAAGCCTGGGTGGTATGAATCAATCTAACACTTCAGATCTATCTCGTTTATCGTGGTATCTATTTTCGTTATCTTTTTTCTGGATTGTGTAGGTGAACGCCTTTAGAGAGCGTAGGGCGCTGTCCTTGACTCTAAACGACACAAAAACAGCAGTTAAGAAACTTCACCACATGGCCAATGTCATAATTGGCATTATCATCTTTGTCATATGTCTTGTGATTCTGAACATCGCGACCAGCAAGTTGCTGCTCTTCCTTAGCTCTCAGATTGTAGTCGTGGCCTTCGTATTTGGAAATACGTGCAAGACAATATTCGAGGCTGTCATATTTGTATTCATAATGCACCCTTTTGACGTGGGGGACAGATGTGAGGTTGATGGAGTCCAGGTACTTAAAACCAAACTTTGTCTACTTTCAAGTTTAAGTTAGTACAACATACGTGGTTTCATCGGCTAATTTTGCCTAAAATTCTCAGATGTTTGTTGAAGAGATGAACATCTTGACTACTGTATTCTTGAGATTCGACAATCAAAAGATAATCTATCCAAACGTCACTCTCGCCACAAAACCAATCGGTAACTTCTACCGTAGTCCGGACATGGGAGATTCAATTGATTTTGCTATCCATATAGCTACACCAGCAGAGAAGATTGGCATAATGAAGGAAAAGATACTAAGGTAAAATTAATGCTTATGATCATTGTAAAATACATTCATTTTTCAAAACAACATCTAATGTAAATGAAAGTGTTAATTTACACTGTGTTCTTTTTTCTGCAGTTACATTGAAGCCAAGAGTGAGCACTGGTACCCCTCGTTTGGAGTCATCCTCATGAACTTTGAAATGTTGAACATGCTTAAGTTTCAAGTGTGGTTAAGGCACAAAATCAACCACCAGGATATGGCGGAGAAGTTTAAAAGGAGAGAACTTTTAGTGGAATATATGATTAAGGTTTTGAGAGAGCTCGAAATCGACTATCGTATGTATCCACTTGACATAAACATACGTTCAATGCCGACTCCTAGCTCGAACCGGATCCCTCCGAGTTGGGGCCCCCCTCCGAGCAACTGAGTATCACAATAACAACCAAGTCGGTAATCCCAATTAATTGGGGCAATGCTATATGAACTAGAAAGGAATTACGTCGAGTCAATACAACGATCCAACGAAATTAATTGTAGGTTTCATATGATCACACGTGACGAGGTTTTACGTTGGCTGTCGAAAGCCTACCTTAACCCTCCTACAAACGAATGAGTATTGTGTTTGAAAAACATTATGGATTAAACTGTGTAGCATATGGTTGTCTTTTGATTGTTAAGTTTTGGAATAGAGAATAACGAATGAGTTAATGAGGGGATTTTTCCTTTGCTCTCCTCTGCCATGGAGTTTTTGTTTTTGTTATGATGAGTAGCAACTTTTGTCTTGCATTCTCTTTTATAATGTCTCTTAATTTCCAAGTTTGTTGCATTTTTTTTCTATGCATTCAGGTTTCTAGAGCCAAATGATAGGGTGATTTAATCAACAGCGTAAGATGTCTATGTATAACACGTGTGATTTAATCAACATTGTAAGATGTCTATGTATAACATGTGTGATGGATTAATACGTATGATAAAGTGTACTTAGAAAGTTCAATACATGTAAATGTAAAGGTCAATTGCTAATCTCCTAACTTATGACTCCAGGTGCAATACCGATCAAAATGTGCAAATTGCCCCTAAGTTATTAAAAAAGTGCGAATAGCCCCATAAATCCTTAACCAAATGTTCGTTTTAAAACACATGCATATATTTTTATGCATTAGATTTGCCATCAAGAGGCAATTCACCCACTTTACCGTACATTAGGGAGCAAGCCACACATTTTAATAGGTTATGGGGAACATTGCAACGGATCACATAGTTTAGGAGTTTAACGAAATTGACCCTAATTTTACCAATAAATATGATAATGTGTAATTAGAAAGTTAAATATATATTAATAGCACATTTTCATGGATTGAGGGTGGTCTTCTATTATCACATAAATTTTGAACACCCTCTTTCCTATCTCAAACTTTTCGCTACAAAACACATTTTGCGGACAACAACGAAGAGTTTCACGAGGACAAAAGGTGTGGTGTGGTGGTATGATATGAAATCCTGCCCTTTTGCTCAACGGCCATGAGTACCACCGTATACATGTCTAATGCTACATGTCAAGTGTCTTTGCAGACAAGTCACTGAAGAGCGCGACCTGACTAGGTACTGTTCCAAGGTGATTGGTGACAAGAACACGTATGTTTTCGAGGTCCTGATAGTACAGAGCTAGTTACATCGACGACTCGTTATGACATAAATCTTCTTAAAATTGATGTCGGCTACGAAGACACTCACTTAGTAAAACCTCGTAGTACTCCGTACGACTCAAAAGATTGTACAATGTTGTTATCCCATATGTTTTCACTTTACAATTATTGCACGACCATAAATTCAAGATTGGTACAAAATACGCCTCATAAAAAAAATATTCACATAAAATTTGAGATGATAACTAAAAAACGAAATAGTTGAGTTTTTTCTTTTCATCAGTTCCCAATTTTATCCCCTTTTGGGCGGGAAAATCAGAACTCTCTCTCTCTCTCTAACACACGCACAAACACACACTCGAGTGTGTGAATTTTGAGATTCTGCGAATGAAATGGCGAATCTATCAAGCCTGGTGCACGAACTCCGCGAGCGAATAGCGGCATCGTCATCTACACCGCCGAACAAGCAAAACGACGACGCTTTGGAGTCCAGATTTCGCGCCGTAATCCCTAATCTCCTCCAAGCCTACGTCGTCCCTTCTTCATCCGGTGATTATCCATAAAAATTGCATAAATACGAACATCTACGCTTGTTTAATTAATCGAATCTGAAAAAAAATTAACGATCAGTATTTGTTGTTGCAGCTAAAGAGAGAGAAGTGATTGCTGTTCTAAAACTATTGGCGCACACTGCTAAGAATTTTCCTGGTGTTTTTCATCACGGCAAAGCTAGTGCCGTGCTTCCGGTTATCGGTCGCATTTTGCCGTTCTTCGCTGAAGCGGCTTTTCGGTTAGTTGATTAGTAGCTTAGTAATCGGAGATTTTGGTTTAGTTAGATACTGAAACCCTAAGTTATGTGTTTTTGCTAATATTTTGTGATTAGTCACTGTTGCTTGAGGTTTTAGCTAATGCAATTGGTAAATTTGCTCTAGTTGTTTTAGGAGTAGTTGTTATGATGTCACGGTGTTGCGCTCTGGGTAGTTTTGTTGATATTTTCTTGTGCATTTGCTGTTAATGTATCGAGATTTTAGAAATATTGGTCGGTCAATCTTTTGAAATCTCGGGCGTTCTCTCTCTTTTTTTTTTAAACTTTACTCAGCTCTCGACATGGAGCTATTCTTGAGACTGTTGGAACTCTGTTATCCTTGCTCCGGACAGGTGATCGAGATGCATATCGCCTGTTTTTCATGGATGCTATGTCGTTAATTGAAGGTACATTACTGGAACCATTGATATTTCCTTTATAGAGTGCAATCACTTAATGTGTAATTTCTCTGATATCTCATGCTATTGTGCTGGTTATTAGTCTATTATGCTAATTCTCTTTAACTTGTGAAAAATAGGAAGTTTTTTGACTTGGATTCGGTGATGTATGCTTTGCCTGTCCCACTTTTACAGATAAAAGACTTTATTATCATTTAAATGCACTTTTGCTAGGCTCAAATCTATGTTGACCGTGACACATGTTCCTTTATAGATCTTGTGTGTGCTGCCAAAATATGTGATGGGCAACCGACGAAATTATTGGTGAAGTCTTTCTGTGAGTCCTTTTCTTGGATAAGCAACGACCCAGTCATTCTCAGTGAGCTTCCAGTATGCAACAGGCCTGCCAATGGGAATGGAATATTAATTGATCTCACGGGCAAAGAAAGGTTGCTGCCATTCGCCACTTCAGCCATCAAGCTTCTATGTAAATGCTTAACTGAAGGAACTTTATATGTTGAAGGGCTTTTGGATGCTTCATGTGTTTTGGCTGTCTGCAACCTTTTGTGCTATGGAGATGATGATCTGCACATCGTGGGTAGATTTAGCTGCAATTGCTTTAAGGTGTCAAATGCTTCTATTCCTGTTTGAAATGTGTTGTCTAACTTTTCGAATCCGTTCAGGTGTGTTTTGACTTTGCACGACTCATTGCAGCAGGGAGAAACAGCGAGATTGTTCCAATGGAAAAATTAATACAATCAATGGCAATCATACTAAGTGAAGATGTTGAAGGAGTTTCCATATTTAGGTGTGTCCTTGGAATTATTTTGCATGATATTAATATTGCCTCCATTGATTCTTGTTTTCTTGTTCATAACTGCTTTCTTTTGGCCCTATTTCTTACCAAGTTACCAGCATTAGCTAACATTTAAGAATTCTTGGATATGAGCCCGCTGACGTACGATAACTTCTGATCCACGTCTAAATGCTAAGACTGCTATATTTGTTCATGTTTACCATTTCGTGATGGATATCAGTCAAGTCTGTTGTAGCAAAACCTCTAGGTCAATGATCATCCAGTCAATGCATACTTAGAAGGTGCATATATATATTTCTTTTACCCGTCGTTCCTAATATAGTTCATTCATTTGGACGACTGATAATCATAACACTGGAGTCAAGATTAACCAAGTTTTGTAGCGTCTAACGCCATTGTTAGCATGGGGTGTTCCTATTTTTGTACTTGCCAGGTAAAATGACTGATGGATTCCACGCGTGCAGCTTAAGTTGTATTATGATGATTTATGAGCCTAAAACCTTCAATTACATGTAATCCACATAACTTGCATCATTTGGCGGTTTCAAAGTGTTCCTATTTGTGCTTCTCTCAAACAAATATTGAAGGATACTCCAGATACATTTTGTCTCAATCTGTCTGCAATAAATTTTATGGCAAATAAGTTCCCATGTATAATAAAGTGGTCGACTGAATCATAATTTTTTGTAGTTTATGATCTCGCTAGCCTTCTTCCTTTATTTTATTGGGGCTTTTAAGAAGGATTACCAAGAAAGTACATCTGTTGAGTTTCTCGTTGTTAGACACTTTAATTTCTCCCTGTAACTGATGATACCTCTCTAATGACATGTCTCCTGATGTCATCTTCACTGGCAACTTGGTTCCTTCGTGCTATCTTTGGGGCCATTTTCTCACAATAATAATTTTTTTTTGATTGCAGAAGTGTAGTTTATGATTCTTCCCTGGGAGGATGTCTTCAGCAGTTACATTCTGGTTGTCCTGATGAAGTTGTCAGGTCAACATCAGCTGATATAATGCGCATCTTTCCCGACTCAATGCTGAAGACAAGGAGCTTGGAGCTCAAGGTTAACTTGAATTTTTTAGTATTTTCATATTGCACATAACACGCATACAAAATATACTTAGACACAGTCATACGCGCATATAAGTCTGTATATACATACATACATACATACATTCATATGTATGTGTCTACATGCAGGTATTGGCGTACTTAAATATGTATGTTATGTATATTGGCGCTCATGTATATATACACTTCTCTATATTTGTGTAGATATCTATGTGGAGACATGTGCATAAGCATATATCCATGGAGTGAATGATTTGGCACACATTCAGATTAGAATTCATAAAGTTGAAGCAGATATCAGTGCTTTGGCATCAGTATTTAGCAGAAAATTAGGCTAACAGAAGACAAGAAACAACAGAATTGAGGAATCATTCGACTTTTAGCATCTTAAAAATTGCGTGGCAAGGGCCCTTGGGGCTTTCCTCCAATTAAGGACATATAAAGTTGGATTGAGTTGCACAATCACTAGAATTCCAAAGAAGAATCAATAATATGCTGAAAAGGTTATTGATTATGCCTAAAACGATCTTGAAGAATACTAGCCCTTTTTGCCTTCCCTACCCTGAGTAGGAGTTAAACTTTATTAGAAATCATCAATTAAATTGATATTGCACCTGTGAAAGGACTCCAACATAAAAGAAAGAAAAATGGATATTGCCAAGCCTGACAGGAAATACTTTGTGAATTAAAATACCTTACAACAGACAATATTATGTAAGGTAAGATTACTAAAACAACCATAATTTGATTGAGACGTACCAACGTGACAAGTCTTTGTTGCCAAAGGGACTTAATGAAGATGCTGCTCAAATGTAATGGCTAGAGAAGTTCATATGCTCGATTAAGCTTTGCTACTTTAATTTTCCGTATAGTTTAGTGCAAAATTGATTTTGGAGGGAAATGCATTCTCTATAAGTTACTTCTTTTATATTTTCTTGTCTTCAATTCTTTTATTGCTTGGGTTAGCGTCTTACCTATAATAATATTCTACCATTGATAACATGTTTCTCGTATCTTTAATGATGTATCATGCTTCTGTAATTACAGTTGTATGCATCAAATGATCAGATCTACAAACTTGATTGTCTAACTGAATTTACTTTTCCATTTTGTCAAATCTCAGGTTGGCCTGTGCAATGCATATATTCGTATCGCAAAAATGTGCCCTCCTCATCTCTGGAGGCCAGAATGTCTTATTTCCATATTCTGTTCATCCAAGCCCTTTTCACATTTAATAGACTGCTTCAGAGTTGCTGTATCCAGACTTGGTCCTAATCTTGTAGGAAGGATAATGACTGGTAGTACTGGCAGTAGTCTATCAGCATCAACAGAAAATGTACAGGAGAGCTCAAAAGTTGGAGGCAAGAGACCCATTCAGGAAACAGAATCTTTGAAAATGAAGCGCCAGAAGATACAAAATATATGTAAAGACTCTGGTAGTACATGTCAGGATGTGTGCAAGTCTGTTTCTAGTTTTACTGGAGTCGGGGAAAAAGAATATGCTGATTTTATGTGTTCCTCGTTTAATCTTTTAGTTAAGTTTCTAGAACCTCCAATGGAGCACTCCAATTCAATGAAAACAGACGTCGCTCTGTCAACTATCAGCTCGCTCTGTATCATTTTCTCTGAACACCCGCATACGGACCTTTCTCATTGTGTATTTCAACAAATGTGCAAGTGGATTTCTTGGATGGCTGAGCAGGTTTTTTTTCTTTCTTTCTTTTTTTTTTTTTTTTTCAATTAGCTGTTCCTCATAATATGGAGTGTCACTCTACAATGTTTGAAAAATTGTAACAGGCAAAGCAAGAAATTATGTTTCCTCACGATCTATCTCTCTTCCTAGAAGCGGTTGACAATTTATTGCTCTTGCAAGGTAATTTAACAACTTTCAAGCTTTGCATTCATTGTCCTATTTTGTATTTTGTAATTTAGAAACGCTTTTTGTTTCATTAGGACTAGTACATGAAGAAAATGAGCTCATGATCTTTAAAAGTACTGGTGACACGGGGGACCTTTTGCAACCAGTGCTAAAGCTTCCTTGGAAGTATGCTCCTTCAACCACAGATTTCCATCCTGCTAGAAAGATAAAATGCCTCGCGATGCGTATACTTTCCAGGGTTGGCTCGATAGCGGAAAATGGTGTAGATCTTGATATTATGGACTTGGGGCTTCATGACGAGGAAGTAGAGGTTAGAGTTGAGGCTGTTAGCTCTATGCCGATGATTCTCTTTTGCTCTGGTTTTGGTATTCTGACACATATGTTCAACAGGCTGGAGTAAGTAAAAAAATTTCTTAATTGCCTGAGGATGACAGGTGTAAATATAGTATCTGCACTTATCCACATAGCACAGTTTTTCGCAGTGGGTTGTTATCTCATGCATAATCATTGTAAGGGCAAAGGGTCTCATGTAGTTGTGTACATTTGCATTTGTGCACTGAGCCTATTTTTACTGCACTCACGTGAATGCTCCTTCCATTGAAGGAGGTAGATAATTGTAGTTGTTATATCATGTCATATATATGCTCATCTATCATTATTCATCCAGTGTTTTTAACTCTGGGTACCTCACTTTATCTATCCACTCCATCCCTTTATCTTGTTGTTACTCTTTATCTTCTTGTTTCCGTGTTGGTTACAAGCTCCCTCTGAACCTATTTACATTCATGTCATTTTTATGTTAATCTGAAAGTTTACTTTTCTGGGTTATCAGCTCCACTATAGTTACTTAAGAAGGAGCTCTGATTTATGGAACAATTTAATTTTAGTTATTGTCTATGCTGGGGCTTGATTGCCGCAAATTACTCATTCATGATGTAGCTCAATCTAAATCTAGCATTTTGAAATTACATCCGATTATAATGCTGTTTCCTTGCACTGGGCTGTGATGAAAACATTCATCTTTAAAGCGAAATGGTCTGATAAAATGTCTTCTTTTGTCTCGCTTGCAGGATCTTAAGGAAAGAGAAGAGTGAACAAGTGAAGAAAATTATTCCCCTCTCTCTAGGTCATCTAGCATGCCTCTTTGGATGTTACAATGGTATTGCTGCACATTCAGAAATTGAATGCAAATTATACTCTAGGAAGGACAAGAAGAAAGCGGATTTTGGGATGGATCATATGATCCAAGGGTTTTATTGTTCAAAGTGTGACAGAAGCTTCATTGTCAATCATGAGTCATGTTTAACTGTTCATCTGCCTAACAAGGAAAAGCCAGATTTGCTTTTGAATTGTGATTATACCTATTTGCAGTCTCTATTTTTTGAGCTCCTATATGATGAGTCGTTAGAAGAAGTCCAGGTTGCCTGTGTGAAAACGATCCAGCGGGTCCTTTTACATGCAACTGAAGATGTCTTGCTCAAAGCAAGATCTCAGTGGGTGCAGTGTGTTGATTTTCTCATCCTTCACAAGAGAAAAAAGGTCAGACAAGCATTCTGCTCACAGATTAGTTTCTTCCTTCAGGAGCCTATTTTGGGTATTCTATTTTTACCAAATGATGCTGCAAACAAATCTAAAGAGCAGAGGTTCATGGACAAAATAAAACATGCTTTATCAGCTGCTGAAGATCCTCTGATTTTTGAAACTCTGCTAGAAACTGCAGCAACAATCATGCAAGCTGTTGATATTCATAATCAACTGTTTTTGTTCTCCCTTATTTTACTAATTGGTCAGCTTAGTAATCCTTGTGTCACAGTGAGGTTAACTGCATCGAAACTAATAAAGAGATCTTGCAACTTGCATCATACTGGGGGACTTGAATCACTTCTTTCTAAAGTTCTCCCTATCCGAAATGAACTGTATGAATATCTAAGTATGAGGCTGGTCGATCAACCAATGATGGTTGAAGAATTTTCAGCCGCTGTCCTTGGTGTTAACACTGAAGAACTTGTCAGGAGGATGATTCCTGTTATTCTTCCAAGGCTTGTGGTGCTCCAGCATAATAATGATCAAGCACTTGACACTTTATTTGAGTTGGCCAAGTGTTTGAACTCGGATATGGTGCAACTAATCGTTAATTGGCTGCCCAAAGTACTTGCTTTTGCTCTCCATCAAGCTGATGGGCAGGAGCTAAAATCTGCTTTGCAGTTTTACCATGAACAGACTGGATCTGACAACAAAGAAATTTTTGCAGCTGCTTTACCAGCACTTCTAGATGAACTGATATGCTTTATTGATGTAGATGATTCAGAAGAAATAAGTAAGAGGTACCTTATCGGAAACATATTCATGATATTGTTCATTTTTTGGGTTATATCTGCAAGTAAGATATATCTTGGATTGAAGAGTTTGGTTTAGTGGTCTGTAGTATAACTTAAAAAATATCTGAAGAATCATGAATTGGAGGCTCAAGGTTTTTCTTGTTCTAATTTTCCAGTGTCTGATAGAACCCATATTTTAGTATTTTCATAAATATTTCCCTTTTGACAATTTATCAATTTTTTTTTTCAATAATTCTTTATGTTATGTTCTATAAAGGAGGAAATTTATAACTGCATTTGGCTTTCTTACAGGTTATCTAGGGTACCTCATATGATAAAAGAAGTTGCAAGAATTCTGACTGGTAATGAAGATCTTCCAGGATTTTTGAGGAACCATGTTGTTGGTCTGCTAAACAGCATTGATAGAAAGATGCTTCATGCAGATGATATATCCTTGCAGAAGCAAGCCATCCAAAGAATAGAGATGCTGATTAAATTGATGGGCTCCCATCTCAGCACCTATGTACCAAAAATCATGGTTCTACTCATGCATGCCATCAATAAAGAATGGCTTCAGGGCGAGGGTCTCTCTGTATTGCATTTCTTCATAAAGCAATTAGCAATTGTGTCACCTTCTAGCACTAAACATGTGATTTCTCAAGTTTTTGCTGCTCTCGTCCCTTTCTTGGAGAGAGAGACAGGAAGTTCATCATCCAATATGCATAAAATTGTGGAGATATTGGAAGAACTTGTGGTTCAGAATAAGGTTATTTTAAAGCAAAATATCCATGAGTTTCCTCCATTACCCAATATTCCTACCCTGGCAGCAGTGAACAAAGTGATTCAAGAGGCACGTGGTTCAGTTACCTTGAAGGATCAATTACATGATGTTGTGGAGGGACTAAATCATGAAAATTTGAATGTGAGATACATGGTAGCATCTGAACTAAGCAAGTTGTTGAATGTGAAAAGGGAGGAGTTTGTGGCTTTGTTTACCAAGGAAGGAGATTTGGTAATGGATACAATGAGCTCTTTGATAACATCATTGCTGAAAGGGTGTGCGGAGGAATCAAGGACAATTGTGGGACAGCGGCTGAAGCTGATATGTGCAGATTGCCTCGGAGCGCTGGGTGCCATTGATCCTGCCAAGGTCAAAGGATTTTCCAGTACACGGTTTAAGATAGCTTGTTCTGATGATGATTTAATTTTTGAATTGATCCATAAACATCTGGCAAGGGCTTTCAGAGCTGCACCTGATACCATAGTTCAAGATTCAGCTGCATTGGCTATTCAGGAGCTGCTAAAGATTGCAGGTTGTGAGGCATCGCTTGACTGGAATGTTCCAGGACAGTCTAAAGACAAGCAGATTGTGAAGGTCAGCAGAACTTCTTCCAAGGCAACGAATGACTGCACTGAAACATCTGGGAGGGGGCAAAGATTATGGGACCGGTTCTCTAATTATATTAAAGATATAATAGCCCCTTGCTTAACCTCAAGATTTCAGCTTCCAAATGTGTCAGATAAAGCCACTTCTGGTCCTATTTACCGCCCTTCAATGTCATTTAGGAGATGGATATATTTTTGGATTAAAAAGTTAACTGTGCATGCTACAGGTTCCCGATCTATGATTTTTAATGCTTGTCGAGGTATAGTGCGTCATGATATGCAAATTGCCATGTATCTTCTTCCCTACTTAGTTTTAAATGCTGTGTGTGATGGTACTGAGGAGGCACGAAGTGGCATAACAGAGGAAATTTTATCAGTTCTCAATGTGGCAGCCTCAGATAGTAGCACTGTCTCGGCCAATGGTAACAGTTCTGGGCAAAGTGAGGTGTGCATTCAAGCTGTGTTCACTCTTCTTGATAATCTAGGCC
Source organism: Misopates orontium (assembly GCA_946800315.1). Classification (NCBI taxonomy): domain Eukaryota; kingdom Viridiplantae; phylum Streptophyta; class Magnoliopsida; order Lamiales; family Plantaginaceae; genus Misopates; species Misopates orontium. Next base: position 2,497,348 of record OX326948.1, on the reverse strand, counting down.
AATGGGTGGATGATGTTGAGCAGGACCTTGCACTTTCTCAACCTTTACAGTCATCTATCCATAAGCAACAAGCTGCCAAGTTGAAGGATCAGCATGTAACTCTTCAAAAGGATTCAAATCAAGTGCTTGTACAGTGTAGACATGTGTCACAACTTCTTGATGCAATCCCAAAGATTACCCTTGCTAAGGCCTCATTCAGGTGTCAGGCTTATGCCAGGTCCTTATTGTACTTCGAGTCATATGTGCGAGACAAATCGGGAGCTTTCAACCCTGCTTCTGAAAGGAGTGGTATCTTCGAGGATGAAGATATATCTTTTCTAATGGAATTATATAGTGGATTAGATGAGCCAGATGGTTTATCAGGTTTGGCATCTTTACGTAAATCGAAAAGCTTACAGGACCATCTCTTGATTAATAAGAAGGCAGGAAACTGGGCAGAAGCTTTGACTTCTTGTGAGCAGGCTTTGCAAATGGCACCCAATTCTGTTCAGAGGCATTCTGATGTCCTTAACTGCTTGCTGAACATGTGTCATTTACAGGCCATGGTTACTCATGTAGATGGACTGATTTCTAGGATACCTCAGTACAGGAAAACTTGGTGCACACAAGGGGTTCAAGCTGCCTGGAGGCTTGGGAGGTGGGATTTGATGGGTGAGTACCTGACTGGAGTTGATGAAGACGGGTTACTTTGTAGCAGCTCTGAGAGTAATGCTTTTTTTGACAAAGACGTCGCCAAGATTCTTCAGGCAATGATGAAGAAGGATCAGTTCTCTGTTGCTGAAAAAATTGCATTGTCCAAACAAGCTCTGATAGCTCCTCTTGCTGCTGCTGGGATGGACTCTTATGCACGAGCATACCCATTCGTTGTCAAGCTTCACTTGCTTCGGGAGCTTGAGGACTTCAACTCTCTTCTCAATGGGGATTCATTTCTGGAGAGACGATTCCATCTTGACGAATCAGAATTCTCAATGATGCTGGAAAATTGGGACAGCCGGCTCAAACTTACTCAACCATCTTTATGGGCAAGAGAACCACTCTTGGCCCTCCGGAGGCTCGTTTTTGGTGCCAATGGTCTCGATGCTCAAGTTGGAAATTGCTGGATACAATATGCCAAACTTTGTCGTTCGGCTGGTCATTATGAGACTGCAAATCGAGCAATTTTGGAAGCCAAGGCTGTAGGGGCATCTAATGTTCACATTGAGAAGGCAAAGCTTCTCTGGAGCACCAGACGGGCTGATGGTGCCATTGCGGAGCTGCAACAATCCCTGCTTAACATGCCCATAGAGGTTGTTGGGTCTGTTGCTATATCATCAATCACCAGCCTTTCTGTGGTTCCCATCAATCCTCCTCCTTTACTCAATGATACTCAATCTGCGAATGAGAATCAAGACGTAGCTAGGACTCTCCTCCTGTACTCAAGGTGGATCCACTATACTGGGCAAAAACAAAAGGAAGACGTGATAAATCTGTATTCTAGGGTGAAGGAATTGCAGCCCAAGTGGGAGAAGGGATACTTCTACATGGCAAAATACATTGATGAAGTGCTTGTTGATGCTAAAAAACGTCAGGAGGAAGGTACTGAACAATCTCTCAGGGTGATGCCATCTAATGTAGCTCATATTGCATCTACAAATGCCAATATTGAGCGAAGATGGTGGACTTACCTTCCAGATGTACTGTTGTTTTACGCGAAAGGGCTTCACAGGGGCCACAAGAATCTCTTTCAAGCCCTGCCGAGATTATTAACATTGTGGTTTGACTTTGGAAGCTTTTACTATAGGAGTAATCTACAATCCAGTAAAGATATGAAAAATGTTCATATGAAGGTAGTAATTATACAAATCAAGCCTTTGGTATTTATTTTCTTTACTTGATTTAACTTTTCTGTATCTTGTTAGATCCTGAGCATTATGAGAGGGTGTTTGAAGGACTTGCCCACCTACCAATGGCTGACGGTCTTGCCCCAACTGGTTTCTAGGATTTGCCACCAAAATGGAGAAACTGTTTCCCTGGTGAAGCATATCATCACCTCGGTCCTTCGACAGTATCCACAGCAAGCCCTTTGGACTATGGCAGCTGTTACAAAATCTACAGTTTCTTCAAGAAGAGAAGCTGCTTCAGAAATTATACAAGCTGCTAGAAAAGGAACTAGTCAGGGAGGTTTTAACACTATGTTTGTGCAATTTGCCACACTTGTCGATCATCTAATCAGGTTATGTTTCCATCCTGGCCAATCAAAGGCCAGGACAATCAATATTTTAACTGAGTTCAGTGCCCTGAAGAGGATGATGCCGGTGGGAATTATAATGCCAACCCAGGAGTCGCTAACTGTTAATTTACCTTCTTATGATATGAATTTGACTGGTTCTGGTACATCGGATATCTTCTCATTTTCAGATCTGCCAACTATATCAGGGATTGCAGATGAGGCTGAGATTCTTTCCTCCCTTCAGCGTCCCAAGAAAGTAAGGCTGGCTTTACTCTCTCTCTCTCTCTCTCTCTCTCTCTCTCTCTGGCAGCTCCAATTTCTATGAGTTGGAGTCAAGCGGAACTGTTTTTGGATAATTTAATGAATTCTGTGTAAAAACCCTTCCAGGATTTGCACATGATAGGCGTGATATATTCCAATTTTATATCATTTGCTCACGGTATATCATCTGTTATTTGCAGGTCATTCTCATGGGCAGTGATGGAAGTGAACATCCTTTTCTCTGCAAACCGAAGGATGACCTCCGCAAAGATGCGCGTATGATGGAGTTCAACGCAATGATAAACCGTTTACTGTCTAAAGGCCCTGAAAGTCGTCGAAGAAAGCTTTATATTCGTACATTTGCTGTAATTCCATTGACAGAAGATTGTGGTATGGTTGAGTGGGTGCCTCACACTCGTGGGCTTCGACACATTCTCCAGGATATCTATATAAGCTGTGGAAAGTTTGACAGACAGAAAACAAATCCTCAAATTAAGCGTATTTATGACCAATCCCATGGTAAAGTGCCAGAAGATGAAATGCTAAAGACCAAAATTCTGCCAATGTTCCCTCCAGCTTTCCACAAATGGTTCGTCAACACATTTTCAGAACCAGCCATGTGGTTTAGGGCTCGAATTGCCTATGCACATACTACTGCAGTTTGGTCTATGGTTGGGCACATTGTTGGCCTTGGAGATCGGCATGGTGAAAACATTCTTTTTGACTCTACAACGGGCGATTGTGTCCATGTTGATTTTAGTTGCTTGTTTGATAAAGGCCTGCAATTGGAGAAGCCAGAGTTGGTGCCTTTCAGATTGACACAGGTGAGGAAGAACAGCACCTAATAAGAACAATAGAGTAGGAAATATCAAATTACAGGGTTTTTTGTATTCATGATCTTGAATTTCACCGAGATGTTAATGCAGTTTTGAAATTCATAGATTTCATGTACAGTTTCCAAATTAGTCACAACGGACTTTCTGGAGATCAGTTAATGCCATTTCTTGCATGTATTATTCTTTTCAGCTACAAAACCTTAACGTAGCTGCCTTTTGATTATTCAGAACATGATTGATGGCCTGGGCATCACTGGATATGAGGGTATCTATCTGAAGGTTTGCGAAATAACACTTTCAGTATTGAGGTCGCACAAGGAGACACTTATGAGTGTTTTGGAGACTTTTATCCATGACCCTCTTGTCGAATGGACTAAATCTCACAAGTCCAGTGGAGTGGAAGTGCAAAATCCGCATGCACAGGTTTGAGTTTCTGTTTTTTTCTCTGTTTGCAAGTATCCGTTAATCGTTGAAGTAGAAGATAGCAATTTTAGTTGGTGGCAGCTCATTTGCTGATAGTTTGGTTGGTAACTAATATTCTTTCGGTTGAATTGCAGCGAGCCATCAGTAATATTGAAGCACGTCTTCAAGGAGTTGTAGTTGGTGTCGGGGCAGCACCATCTTTGCCCCTTGCTGTAGAAGGACAAGCCCGCCGTCTAATAGCGGAGGCAGTTTCCCTAAAAAATCTTGGAAAGATGTATATATGGTGGATGCCTTGGTTCTAGGAGTTGGCTGCACTGGTACATGCCATCTCAATTCATTTTATAAACCCATATGTTTGAGATTTTTGAATTTTTAGGGGGAGTCTTCCGAGCTTTTTCGAATTTATGGTAATTGTATTTCTGTATAAGAAATGAGATATGACTGACATGATACTTTTAGACTCCGTGTTCTAACATGTAAACTAAATATCTGATGTCTGAATTGAAATTTTAGTTAAAAATTAGGAGTATTTGTGAGATAAGGCTGTAACACTTTTTCCCTAATAACTTGCCTATTTTTTATGCAATATAAGCTTTTTAATGTAGATGTCTGATATGTTCAAATTGAAGTATGTTCCTTGAAAAAAATTGTTTTGCCCCCACCACCGAATTCCATGCTGCTAATCATGTGCAATGGCTTCCATGAGAAGAAAAACAGAGGAATGAGAAGTGAAACAACTCTTCTAATATATATGAATTTTGTTTTGGTTTAATATACCTTTTCTAGACTGACAATTCTGCTCTGTCCTTTATGGCAGTGTTCTGTGCATGTTTAGAAGTTCAACTATAAGTTTTGTGATGGGTAGAACAGCTGGATTGATCAAAGATATTGACATTCCAATGGATTAACCTTGGCTTCACGTAGTAGAATGAGCTCAAGAGCAATTCCCTTTTAAAAATCAGTTCACGTTATCAAAAGTTCTTTGAACTGTTTGGTGCTCAAGAAAGCTGGAAAAGAGGATCAGAACTTCGAAGAATTCGGTCCCTGTGAGCTCATTTCAGACATTATGTGGGGAAAGGTACGCGTTAAGGCAGGTCAATTAGACTAAGGGGGGATACCTTCAAGCCTTCAAGATCAAAAGAGGTAGTGAGAATATTTTAATTGTTGGATCAAAGTTTCTGAACCCTCATATGATTATTTCTAAGTGACATCTCAATTGTTTTTTGTTTGTTCTCATACCACAGGCTTGATGTGTCTTGTGGGTATGACAGCAAATTCAGAAAGTAGAGACTGCCTGGAGTCACGTCTGGTAACTTAGTTGGTTGCGTGGATATTACTTTAGGTAAATAAATCACCGAAATGGCTATATAATTTCCTTTACGTGGAATGTTTACGTGTGTCTCTTCTAAATCTTCATATTGATGCTGTTATGTGTTTCATTTTCCGAACACCATAATGCACTTAAGAGTAAGGTGTTGATAGAGTAGCTATTCTGCGCAAGAAACATCTGGCTATCTGCCTCTCGATGCTATACCTTCTCATGTTTTTCAGTTCTGTGTCTTATATGTAAGTTGAAAGTTGAGATTTCTTATGCATCCCAGGCAGGTTGTTATAACTCTTATAATCTTGTACAGTTTTTCTCATGAGTTAGTTTCAGTGCCGTGGATGGTTTTTTCACGGCGATGGTATTAAGGCGACAACAGTGATTACGCTGCTCATGTTATTGCATTTTGAGTATCATAAAACCTTGCCGAAAATGTGGAAACTGGGTGTTTTGCAGGCCATAGAGCTTTAAGGTTAAGGATGCATATTTTTCAAATTGCATGGGAGTTTCTTCTCTGCCGAGTTTCTTGGATGATGCCAAGGTAATTGAGCAACAAGTGCGGGTGCAATTTTCAGATGTAATTAATCTGTCACACTATTGAATATAAGAGTAAATTACAAAAACGGCCAATGTCTCCTGTGATTTTTATTAGCATAGAGTACATTGTGAATATCGTTAGTGTACTTTATCGCATCGCATGTCTTTGTATTTATGTACGTGCATCGTAATTGAAGGGAAACATTGTATCAATTAAAACTTTGTATAATTTCATCAGATCTTGATATTTTTATAATGTTATTGTTATGAACATTTTCTAGATATTTTGCAGTCCATAGAAAGATAAGGTTCCAAGTTTCATAGATTTCTTTTAGTTTTACGATGAAATTGTCTTTACAAATTTTTCGATGAATGTTTGTCAGTGTTGTAGATCTTAATTATAATTCGCAAAACGCTCAAAAGTTCCTTTCTCGTCGCATTAGTTTAAAAAAAAAAAAGTTTGTCGTACCCATTTGTTCTCGTGTGAATTGGATTGTTTTAGAAAAAACAATTCGGCGTGACACATGTGTGCGTAATTATGTATATAGATATATTATAACCTTACAAAAATATATAATTGATGTGGATGTGTTTATAGAGTGAGAAGGGAGTCAAGTTCAAGTTATACAAGGATACATTTGCCGAGAAAAAATCAAATTTTACAAGGATATAAAATATATATTAATAAATTAAAGGAATCGTATTTAATAATTTGTATGTACACATGAAGTACGAAAGTACCCTTTTTTCTACTTAAAAAAAAAAAAAAAAAAGTGAGTGGGTCCCACTTGATCAAATGAAACAGAATGTAATAGAAGTCTTCGTCGTGGCGGCAAATCCAAATTTACAGTCAGTTTTTTCAATCAGCAAAATCCCCAATTGCAAAAGAACCCAATTGAGTTCCAGTTAAAATTAGGGTTAGTATTTGCATCATAATGAAGAAGAAGAAGAAGAACAACTCTTCGTCAGTTATGGACGTTTGCAAACGTGAACTCGGTCAGCTCTCTAATCGAAACTTCGCTCATCGTTTTGCCGCTTCTAAGGTTTATCTCAATCTGTTCAGTTTTTTGTTAGTTATTTATGATATTCAATTTGCATGTTTCAATTTTTGTAGCTGTGAGGTTTAATATCTTTGCGGTTTTTATCTGTTGATTACGGTATCAGGATCTTGTGCTTCGTCTTGATATTGTACGGAAGCTATATAAGGACCGATCCAGTGTAAACACTGTCAGCTTCAACGTGGCTGGTGATGTTCTCGTATCGGGTTCTGATGACAGGAGGATCATACTATGGGACTGGGAAACTGGCCGCGAGAAACTTTCTTTCGATTCTTGGCATTACGATCGTGTTTTACAAGCGATGATCATGCCTTATACCGATGATAGGTGCATTGTAACCCACGGAGTTGATGGACAGGTAGTTTGTTTTGCCCTGCTCTAAGTCGTTGAAATAATCACGATATTAGCCGCGCCCACGAGAAATGGTTTCCTTGAATGTGTTGATTGGTAATCCTGTTTCTCTAATTTGGGATTGCGGTATGGATCCTAATCGTATTGGTGTACTTGACATGACAATAGATGGGCCGATATGAAAGTAAAAAATAGTTTCTGTAAAGATATATTGCAGGAAGCGGACGAACTTTTTTGTGTTTTACGTTGAACTGTTGGAAGCACTTTTTCATTCATTAATAGATTCTTTAATTCAGGTAAGATGTGCTCAGATTCTTGAGGGTGGAAAACTGGAGACTAGATTATTGGCAAAGCACCGAGGGCCAGCTCACAAATTGGTTGTAGAACCTGGAAGCCCACATTGTTTTTATACATGTGGTAAAGATGGAGCTGTTCAGCATGTAAGAACATTTTTCTTAGTCAACATAAGTTGCTTGTGTTGATGTCTCCACCATTTTGGATAGTAAAATATTGTACCACAGGCTAAGAGGTGTTTCCTCGCATATAAAGTCATTGTTGGTGCTCCCTTGTTTAGTTAGTTCGATCATTGTTATTGAACCTTGACCTTTGCATGGTTTTTCCTCATTTTGAAGATTTCACAATGACCACAACACTGTAATTGCCATTACTATTCCCCGTTTCTGCTTTTTTTTCATGGTTCGCTCAGAGGAGAATAGGAATAAAGGTGACAGAGAGTACTTCCAAGCAATAACAGATAACCAGCATATTGCACATGTTGATCATAAACTGTGCTTTTACAATGATTTTCCAAGTATTCTTTAATCAGGTGACACTTTTTATCTATCTTTGTTCTGTATTTTAGCCTAATCATGTGGTTTGTTATCTGTTGCACAGATTGACCTGAGAACTGGAATGGGGACCTGCCATTTTACTTGCAAACCTCTGCAGGACCTGAATTTTATCCCCTGCATTAGTCTAAATGCAATAACAATAGATTCCAGAAATCCTAATTTATTAGCGGTTGGTGGATCAGATCAGTTTGCTCGACTGTATGACATCCGTCGATTTCAACGGGACGGATCATGCGTAAATTTATTTTGCCCTCCACACTTAATTGATTATCTGAATGGAGGCATAACAGGATTGGCATTCTCTGATCAGAGTGAGCTCCTTGTGTCTTATAACGAGAAATTGATCTACCTTTTCGCCAGGGATCCAGATCAAACTTTTACCACCCATATTTTTGGTGGTAGTGATGTAGGTGCTAGGATTCCTGATGGTTATTCATATTTTTTCCCCTCTGCGGTCTATGCCAAAACTAAAGCTGTGTACCAGGCCTATGAAGGGCATAAGAACTATGAGACTGCGAAGGATGTAAATTTCCTAGGGCCAAAATGTGAGTATGTGATGAGTGGGTCAGATTGTGGTCGAATATTTATTTGGAAGAAGAAAGGTGGGAGCTCATTCGTGTGATCAAAGCAGATAGGCATGCAGTGAATTGTGTTGCATCTCATCCTCATGCTACAGTGCTAGCTAGCAGTGGAATAGAGCGTGACATAAAAGTATGGAGTCCGGAAGCTATTGATAGAGCTATTCTCTCTGGACAATCTCAAAAGGTATGTTATGATTTTATTCAAGCAGTCCTCTTATCATAGTTCCTAACGGAGGTTTGAGTGTGAAACCTAAATCATTTATGGAAAACACTCATTCATGGCGTGCTTGAACAAATAATGCGTACTCAGGAGATGCTTCTGTATGGTTTCTGGAAACTATTCCAGATTCTGATTAGTTATAAGCCACTACTCATTCATGTCCTAATAAGTGGTGCTACCCCCAATTGGTCTAAGTTCGAATGTAGAATGTTCACTATAGCATGTAAGCCTGTCCTATCGTTCGAGGTATTATTTAAAGTCATAATGCAGCTCATACATTGTTTGTCTTTAATGCCGTTGTATTTTCGTGCAATTTTTATTGTGCGTATGTGGATTTAAAATCGAACAGTCACATATTATAATCCGACTATTGTTACTACTGTTATATGCAATAACTTTGCCTGACATAATTATGTATCCTTTTCTTTATTTATCGAAAATGCTTTTTGCTTCTTTTCATAACAGTTGGCCAGATTTAGTTTGAGGTTGGTTAGAAACATACACTTTTCCTTATTTACAAAATTGCTTCGTGTGTCAGTCATAATAATTGCATATTTTGGCTTTATCTTTTTGGAGTTGGAAACTAATAGCGGTACTTATAATAATAATGGCTATGGATGTTTATGTACGATAAGTAACCTCTGGTCAAAATTATAGGTCTGAACTAATCACAATTGAATAGTTTCTGTGTTACTTAATTGGACTTTGTAGTTCTTATTTAACCAGAGTTGTAGCAACTTTGATATACTTATTTGAATTTGACCCCTCATCATATTAATCTCTTTTTCTTTGTTTTTATTTTGTTTTATTTTTTATCACAACCAGGATGAATACATGTATAGATATTCAAATAACTACTCAGACAGCTACTCTAGCGACGAGGATGCTGATGATGATGATACTGGGGAGGATGATGATGATGACGACGACGATACTGATGGCGATGATGATAGTGATGTCGATGGTTTGTTGGACTTAGAGCAATTGGAGGAGGACATTAACATCGATGATGGTGTCGACTTGTTCTTTACTGGAGATTCTGACTATGACATCGATTATGATATTAGTTCTGAGGATTTCAGCGATAGTGATGATGACCAAAATATCTGAGGATTTCTGTGTATATGATGACCAAATGACCTTGTACTATTAGGAACCGATATTGTTGTCGTGGCAGCCCCTGCAAAGGAAGACAATGAGCCCCGATGGAGGTGGATGGCATTCAGGTTGGGTAGGGACCTTCTGAGGTTTGATACCGATGGTCACTGTCGTGACTTTAATTTCGGTTATTACTCGGACATACTCTTGGTGTGAGAGGGTGGATAAGTGCTACAATTGCATATAGGCAGTGAATAGGCTAACATACGTTTTCAGTTGTGTTTCATATTTGTAAATATCTAATTTGTTGTAAAAAAGAGTTAGTTGTACTCTTTAGTTTTCATGTGAAATGGGTTATATGGTTAATTTTCTAAAAACTCTTCTCGAACGTGCACCTACAACTATGCAAACAGGACTATTACATCTACAATTTTTATTTGAGCTAATGGCAGTTTAACACTTTTGGTTTTGTGAAATAGGCACATTATCCTTTGTCAAATATTCCCACGACATGTTCAATATGCACAATATCTTTGTGCAGTAAACAGAAAAATTACCCTACTACACGAATTAAAATAATTAGATATGAGAAACTTACAAGAATAAAATTAAATAATTAACAATTGAACTGATCGTGTATACAAGTTATATATTTTTCCAGCATAACAAATTAATATAGGACACGATATCATAAATTTTAGGGAGAATTATACACACACCCTGAGGTTTGGGCTAATTACATGGACACCCCCTTTGAAAAATTACACAAAACCCCTATAGTATGTAACTTATTTCACAAATACCCGTCATAGTGTGTATTTAATAAAACAGACAAGCTTAAAACATTAGTCCCAAATGCAAAAAAAATGATGTGATAAGTAAGTTACTAAAGCTTTCAAAAATTCACATTGTTTTTTGATGTTATTTTTCATTTTTCAAAATAGAATGAATGAGACTTATTTTCTATTTTTGTTAGAAATCTTAGTTTATTTTTCATTTATTATAATTTTACAAGATAAATGAGAGGCTCAAATTTACACGAAGCAAAGTTTAACAAATCGTGAACAGAAGCTAAGCACAATGAACTTTTTAAACACTTGAACACGTGTCATCATTCAGGTGGGTCCCGCCTAAACTTCCAAAATAACAATATTAATAATAATTTAAAAGCTGAATAACGGCTCTCTCAATATCATTCAGTTAGTTATAAACCGCTAAACAAAATTTCCAATTTAGTCAGCAGCGAAAACTGTACTGAGTGAGCTAAAGCTAAAGCCACTTTCATTTCAATTTTTTTCCCCAAATAATCTCAAGATTGAATTTAGGGTTCGTAAATGCGTAATGGAGAAAAAGAGCGAATCAGCGATTGTGAATATTTGGAACCGTGAAGACGGTCAGCTCTCAAATCGAAACTTCGCTCATCGTTTTGGCGCTTCAAAGGTTTATATCTGATCAGTCCTTTAAATTTTTATGTTTTTGCTAATTTTCTCTATATGATGATGATGATGAACTACTTACAAGAACTACGTGACGTTAATTTAGTCGTTTGATTCTGCTGCATTGTTGTTCGTTTTTTTGGCGCCATTTGAGAACAAGAAAATACGTTTGAATTTTGGCTTCAACTGAGTAGTATCATCACCATTGTGTTTATCTTCAAATCTTTTGTTTGGAATTGTGAATTTGGTTGCTGTGTAATCGAAACGTCGCCCATCGTTTTGCCGCTGCTAAGGTTTATCTCAGTCTTCCTTTTATGAAATTTGGAGTGTTTAATGATTTCGGGCGAGTTTTCTTGAACTGATGATGAATATACATCCTGGAAGTATGTGACGTTAGTGTAGTCATTAGGGATTCCACGTTGTCATTTCGTGCCGCCATGGAATTGGAGAACAACAAAATACGTATGGATTTTGGGTTTCAGGCCCTATCATTCTTTCTGATTTTCAACTGAGCTATTATTGCTTCATTGTGTTCTATCCAATATGGATGCTTCAATGTCTCTCTTTAAGAAACTACATATCTTAGCGAATGTAGATTACCTATTTTGAAATTTGTTTCCCTATTCTGACATCAGGATCTTGTGCTTCGACTTGATATTCTACGGCAACTAGATGAGCAACAAGGTAGTATAAGCACTATTAGCTTCAATGCGGTTGGTGATGTTCTTCTATCGGCTAGTGACGGGAGGATCATACTATGGGACTGGGAAGCTGGCCACAAAAGACTTTCTTTCCATTCTGGTCATCACGATATTGTTAGACAAGCAAAGATCATGCCTTACAACAATGACAGGTGCATTGTAACCTGCGCAGCTGATGGGGTAGTTTGTTTGCCCTGTTAATAATCCGCTTCCACGAGTAATGGTTACCTTGAATATGTCATTGATAATCTTATTTCTCTAATTCTGGATAGTATGGACCCTAATTGTATTGGCAAAGTTTCGGATTGGAATGTAAAAAGGAGCTTCTGTAAAATATTGTAGGGAAGTTTAATTTACATTGGACTATTGGAAGCAAATCATTCATTAATGGGTTCTTCAATTCCAGGTAAGACATGCTCAGATTCTGGAGTGTGGCAAAGCGGAGACTAAACTATTGACAAAACATCGAGGTGAAACCGACAATCTGGCTGTAGAACCTGGAAGCCCTCATAGCTTTTATACCTGTGGTGAAGATGGAGCTGTTCTGCATGTATGAACATTTATCTAAGTCAACTTTAGTTGCTTGTGTTGCTGTCTCCTCCATTTTGAAAGTATAGATATATTTTGGTCACATTCTAAAAGTTGTTTCCTTTCTGTCTCACAAAACGTCATTGTCGGTATCCCTTGTTTAGTAAGTTTCATATGTTGAACCTGGGACCTTGCATTGTTTTACTCTTTTTGAAGATTTCACGCTGTAGGTATCACTGCTATTCCCATTTCTGCTTTCCGTTTGTTTCCTCAGAGGAAAACAAGAATAAATGCAGTATTTCCAAATGATAAGGGATAACAGCATATATATATCTCTGATTAGAAACTGTGCTTTACAATGATATGGCGAGCATGCTTGAGGTGACACTTTCTATCTCAGTTTGTTATGTATTGAGCCTAATCATGTGGTACTGGTATCTGTTGCACAGATTGATCTGAGAACTGGAACGCATACCTGCATTTTTACTTGCAAACCTCTGAAGATGTCCTTTATTAGTCTACTTGCAATTGCAGTAGATCCCGGAAATCCTAATTTCATTGCGGTTGGTGGCTCAGATCAGTTTGCTCGACTATATGACATCCGTCGATGTAAATGGGATGAATCTCACGTTAATTTGTTTTGCCCCCGACACTTAATTGATAATTTTCATGGAAGAATAACAGATTTAGCATTCTCCGATCAAAGTGAGCTCCTCGTGTCTTATATCCACGACATGACCTACCTTTTTGCTAGGGATATTAGACCGGGTCCAGGTCGAACTTCCACCGCTCAAGTTTTTGGTGGTAGTGCTGTAGGTGCGACGACTCCCAAAGTTTATTCGCGTTTGTTTCCCTCTTATGTCCATGCCAGAATTAAAGATGCTCTCCAGGGCTACGAAGGACATTTGAACGGTTGGACTGGGGGGAATTTAAATTTTCTCGGGCCAAAGTGTGAGTATGTCGTTAGTGGGTCAGACTGCGGTCGAATATATATTTGGAAGAAGAATGGTGGGGAGCTCATTCGTGCGATAGACGCAGATAATGGTTCAGTGAATTGCAGTGCATCTCATCCTCATGCTACAGTATTGGCCAGCAGTGGAGTAGAGGGTGGTATAAAAATATGGACACCAAAAGCTATAGACAGAGCTACTCAATCTCAAAATCAAAAGGTATGTTACAATTTTATTGAAGCTATCCTCTTATCACATGCAGTTCCTAATGGAGAGTTGAGTAGTGGAACCGAACTCAATTATGAGAAAACATCACTCATGGCCTTACACGAACTTATAATGCCATGCTCAGGTCATGCTTCTATACAGTTTTAGGAAATTATTCTTGATTCTGATTAGTGAAAAGCCCATATTCACTCATTTCATAACAAGAGGTGCTAACCCAATTGGTCTAAATTCGAATATGCACGGTAGCATTTGACTTGAGCCCTATATTATCGTTTGTTTGAGGAATTTTTTAAAGTCATAATGTGGCTCGTATTTCACTCTAATGTCCGTTTTATTCGTGCTACTTTTTATTATGCATTTGTGGAATTGAACTAACATCCCAAACACTGCATACGCGTTAACTTTGGCTCCCATAATTATGCATGCTTTTGTTTACGAAATTGTATGCATGTTTTTCTTTGTTTGTTTACGGAATTGCTTGGGGGTGGGGGGTCTATTTTCTCTTTTTTCGTAGTTCATGGGGCAAATTGTGGGGGAGTTTGAAGCTTTTTAGGCTTTCCTTGTTTATTTACAGAATTGCTTTCCTGTGTCATTTGTAACAACAGTATATTTTTTTGTTTTGTTTCTTTGAAGTTGGAAAGGCACGGCGATAGTTATGTTAATAATGACTATAGAGATGGTTACTGATGTCATACAAGTGATAACAAATCACTCATCAAAATTCCATATGAATTATGCAGTTCTGTACTAATCAAAACTGAAGAACTTTTGTGATATTTGATTGGACTTTTTAGTTCTTAGTTAACCGTTATTGTCGTAACTTTTGTGTTAAACTTTATTGGATTCAGCCTTTTTGCCTTATGCCAAAACGCTTATGGTGCCGTTGGAAGCCATATTAGCAGAGGAAGTGCAGGCCTTGTTATCTTCTTTGAATTACTTATTAAGACAGGGCAATGACCTTGGCACCTCATCATAATAACTCCTCCTTTCTTGGTTTTCTGACAACCAGGATGAGGACAGGGACGACGGGGACAACAATGAAGAGAATGCGGATAATGATGAAGAAGGGGATCAGGATGAGGATGGGCACGACGAAGGCAGCAATGAGGATAACGATGATGGCGATACCCCTACCGATGATTGTCACGGAGAGAGGTTATTGAATGTAGACCGCCCGGAGGAAAACCGTGAGGAAGATCACAGTGGTGACTTTATGTACCTTCGAGATTCTTACCATGATGATGACACGGATGATGACTGTCTTGACTCCATCTACCTTAGAGATTCTGACAATAACAATGACATAGATGATGATATTAGTAGGAATATCTTTGACCGCACCGATAGCGATGATTGGTACGGAGAGAGGTTGTTGAATGAAGATCAGGAGGAAGAAAGTGAAGAAGATGATACTGTTAACTTGATGAATCTTGAAGAATCTGACAATGAGGAGGGCACGGATGATGATTCTAGTTAGAAACTTCTATGATGATGTCTTAGGATAAGTGTACATATAGATAGGCAGTGAATAGGGCAACATGCATTTTCAGCCTTGTTTCATATTGTGACATCATATTCTTTTGTACAAAAGGAGTTGGTGTTACTCTTTAGTTTTCATGAGAAGTGAGTTGTGTGGTTAATTGTTAGTATATATCCCCAAATAAATAACACAATATATCAATGATCCTCTCTTTAAATGAATTGCTATTTTGGTCTTATAATATTGTTTAAAGATAGTGGAATTAACAATCCAAATCATTTTTAAAAAATAAATTATAGGCAATATAATATCTTTTGGTCTTATAATATTGTTTAAAGATAGTGGAATTAACAATCCAAATCAAATTTTTTAGAAAGTAAATTATAGGCAATATAATATATGTATATTCTCATTCCTACATGTATCTACTAATAGGGATGGATGGGCATGTGAAAAATGAAATTAGTTTAATTAAAATAAAGCAATTTCCAAATTACAAAAAATTGGATTGACCCAAAAAGTTGGAATTGACCCCTTCAAATTAAGCTATGTATGTGCCTTTTCGTCACGTTTTTTAATATATGTTATTTTGTTCATGTTATATATTAAATTTTGCAAACATGAACATATAACGTATGTAAAAGTTATACGCAATATATGTATAATATATATATATATATATATATACATATATTATGGCGGCGCTCCCAATTTAATTTAGTGATTATATATTAGTATACGCCAGTTACTTTTTCTCAATAATAATTTCATAATCAAAATTTTTGTGTGAATTTGGAATAAATTGATATTAGGGTTAGGGTTTATAGAGGCAGCATAACAATGGGGAAAAAGATCGATTCATCTGTTTTTGATGTTTGCAAACGTGAACTCGGCCAGCTGTCAAATCGGAACTTCGCTCATCGATTTGCCGCTTCTAAGGTTTATCTCAATCTTGTTAAAGATCTGTTCTTGCTTAAATATGTGATGATTTTGTGTTGTTATTGATTCATAGCCTCTCAATGTTTATGATATTCAATTGAGCTAATTGCACACTACCTGTGTATGTATATAGGCACATTGGCACCCTATTATTTGTTTTTTTGTTTTTTTGTGTATTTGTAATATATGGACTACAATATCCTTAGTTAAATGGTGTTTATGGGTTGAAATTTGTCCCGTTTCTCGGTTTTCGGGGGGTTAGTTGTGCTTCTGTGTGATAGGAGGTATGTCGGCGATGTATAAAGTACACAATGGGGTGATTTGTATTCTTTGTTCCGTAGGAAAGTAAATTGTCGATTTGTCCAAAAAAGGGACTTTGTAATTTGGTTAATTTTAATATTATGTTATGACATTTCCCTCGGAATTTTGGCATTCAGGATCTTTTGCTTCGTCTTGATATTCTACGGAGGCTAGATAAGCACCGAGGCTGTGTGAACACTATTAGCTTCAATGCGTCGGGTGATATTCTTGTGTCAGGTTCTGATGACAAGAGGATCATACTATGGGACTGGGAAACTGGCTGCAAAAAGCTTTCTTTCTATTCAGGTCATCAGAATAATGTTTTCCATGCGAAGATCATGCCTTACACTGATGATCGGTGCATTGTAACATGCGCAGCTGATGGAGAGGTAGTTTGTTTGCCCTGTTCTAAGTCTTTGAAATGATCATACATTATTAATTACTTCCACGGGTCGATCGTGTTAATTGGTATTCCTATTTCTCTAATCTGGGATTGTAATATGGACTCTAGTTGTATGGTGCAGTTGATATGAAATTAGATGGTCCAAATTAACTAAAGGTAAAATGGGGCTTCTGTAAAATATTTTGGTGAAAGAACAATTTTTTTTTAAGGAATTGGTTTTATTTATTTACTTTGGATTATTGGAAGCAAATCTTCATTCATTAATGGGTTATTCAGTTCAGGTAAGACATGCTCAGATTCTGGAGGCTGGAAAAGTGGAGACTAAACTATTGACCAAACATCAAGGGCAAGTTCACAAATTGGCTGTAGAACCTGGAAGCCCTCATAGCTTGTATACCTGTGGTGAAGATGGAGCTGTTCAGCATGTAACAACATTTATCTAAGTCAACTTTAGTTGCTTGTGTTGCTGTATCCTCAATTTAGAAGTATAAATTTTGTATCACATGCTAAAAGTTGTTTCCTCTCATAAAAAGTCATTGTGGGTATCTCCTGTTGTTTTTAAAAATCTGGGACCCTGCATGGTTTATGCACTGTTTGTAAATTTGCATCGACCAAAAATATTGTTGGTATCATTGATTTTCCCATTTATGCTTTCTTTTTAATTGTTCTCAGAGAAAAATAGAAATATAGGCTATAGACAGTATTTCCAAACAATTAACAAATAACCATAATATTACACATCTCTGATTAGAAACTGTGCTTTGACAAAGATGATCTGTGGAGCATTCTTTACAGGTGACACTTTCTATCTCGGTTTGTTCTGTATCGAGCTTAATCATCTGGTACTGTTATTTATCTCACAGATTGACCTGAGAACTGGAACAGCCACCTGCCTTTATACTTGCAAACCTCTGCACAACCAGAGTCATATGTCCTACATTAGTCTAAATGCAATTGCAATAGATCCCAGAAATCCTAATCTATTTGCGGTTGGTGGATCAGATCAGTTTGCTCGGCTATATGACATCCGTCGATATAAATGTGGCAGACTCGATTGTCATGTTAATTTATTTTGCCCCCCACACTTAATTGAAGATGTGTCTGAAGGAATAACAGGATTGGCGTTCTCTGATCAGAGTGAGCTTCTTGTGTCTTATAGCGAAGAGTTCATCTACCTTTTCACTAGGGATATTGGATTGGGTCCTAATCCAACTTTTACTACTCAAGTCCTTGGTGGTAGTGATGTAGGTGATATGATTCCGGATGGTCATTCAAGTTCTCATCTCTCTGAGGCCGATGCCAGTATTAAAGATTTTCCCCAGGCCTACAAAGGGCATAGGAACTATGAGACAGTGAAGGATGTAAATTTCTTTGGTCCAAGATGTGAGTATGTCATGAGTGGATCAGATTGTGGTCGAATATTTATTTGGAAGAAGAATGGCGGGGAGCTCATTCGTGCGCTAGTAGCAGATAAGCATGTTGTGAATTGCATCGAATCTCATCCTCATGCTACAGTGTTAGCCAGCAGTGGAATAGAGCGTGACATAAAGATATGGATTCCAAAAGCTATTGATAGAGCTATTCTGCCCCTAAAATTGCAAATGGTATGTTACTTATTCATTTAAGCCATACTTTATCATATGTAAGCCACTACTCCCTCATGTCCCTATGAGCGGGGCTAACAAAATTGTCTAAATTGGAATGTCGACTGTGTATTGTAGCGTTTGAGCCTTACCTAGTTTTTGTTTGAGGTAACTCATAACATGGCTCATATGTTATTTGACTCTAATGTGCTTTTACTTTCATGTGACATTTTATTACATATTTGGCTTTGAATTAACATCAACCAATGGCAAATTGTATTCTAACTTTTGTAAATCAAGTATATACATTGACTATGGCTTCCATAATTGTGTATTCTTTACTTTATTTGTTTACAAAAATTCCTTTCTGCCTCATTCATAACAATTGCATGGCATAGTTTGGATTCGGTTACGAATATATGCAAAATTGCTTCCTGCTTTTGTGCATACAGATTCCACTTTTTTTGTTTGTTTGTTTGTTTTGAAGTGGAAAGGAATAACAATAGTTAAATGTAAATAATGGCCATGGAGATGGTTATTCATGTTATAGCAATGGTAGCAAAATCACTGTTCGAAATTTCACATGAAATATATGGTTCTGAATTAGTCATAATTAAAGAACTATGGTGATAGTTATTGGGTTTTTGTACTACTTAATGAACCATACTTGTAGAACCTTCATAGTACTTAATCAGATTCGGCCCTTTCGCCAGATACCAAAACATTTATTGATGACATGTACTTCTTGTAAAAAATGTTATCAGAGGAACTTATAATTCCCTTTCAGTGACTTACTAGAACAGGGCAACGACCTCTGCACCTCATCATATTAATTTCTTTCTGTTGGTTTTCTGACGACAACCAGGATGACTTCATTGGTACATACTCAGACTGGTACTCTAGTGAAGAGGATGAGGACCAGGACGATGACAACGACGACGAAGATGACGACGAAGATGATGATACGGACGGCAATGATGATAGTGATGGAGATGGGGTATTGCATGTAGACCAATTGGATGTGGACAGTGAACAAGATGATGGTCTTGACTTTGTCTTCATCGGGGATTCTGACGATGACATGGATAGTGCTACTAGTTCTGAGGGTTTCTCTGATAGTGATGACCAAGATGTCTGAGAATCTTGATGTTGATGGTAAACAAATGATCTTGTGTCTGAACTGAAGTCATAATTTCTCCCTGCAACGACAGAGGACGTGCCCTAACTTGTGTGGCCGGGAAGTGAACTTCTGATGTTTGACAACGGCAACTATGGAGGCTGTTTTTTGGGAGTTATTTCTGAAACCTTTTGGAGTGGGGGAAAAGGTGCGAAAATTGTATATAGGCCATGAATTAAAGTTGTGTTTCTGTTAGATGTTTAGGAATTTTGATCTATTAGTTAGGCAAATAGGCTAACATGATGTCGGTCGTGTTTCATGTTTGTAGCATCGCATTTTTTGGTATAAAGGAGTTGGTTGTGCTCTTTAGCTTTCATGTGAATTTGTGTGGCTAATTCTCTAAAATTTTCTGTCGGGCGTGCCCGTATTACTATATATAACAAGCCTAATTACATCCACTTTTGGGTAAATTGCTGCAAAACCTCCCTTAAGGCTTAAATATGCAAACTCCCCTTGAGGCTTAATCCAATTGACAAAGTTGCAGATTCACAGTTACATGTTCAAATAGAATGAGGCTTAAGGTACATTTTACACAAATTTTAAAGGTTATGTTAGCTCATTTTCATAGGTTAGGTGGCATTTTCCCAAGCACCCAATAGGTTGAGGGATTTGCTGCAGATCAAATAAGTGTATAAGTTTTTTTTTTCTGGCTGTCTTATGAATTTCATGGGGAGGTTTTTGCTAATAAAACTACCATGGGGTGTTGTTTGCCAATTTGGGATAACACAGGTGTGGTTCCTGACTTTTTATTATGCCTTTCTGGATTTTAGTTCGTACCAAACGGTGGCTTACTATATTCCAACTCAACTACAAGCATATAAGATTTAACTTTGCCCGGCTTTTCTTTATTTGATATGATGTAGAATTGCTTTCTGCCTCGGTCATTATAATTGTGTGAAATTAGTTTGAAGTTGGTAAGTAACACATGCTTTTCATTACTTGTATTCAAAATTGCCTCCTGGAGTCTTTTCACACTTCTTTTTGGCGGTTTGTACATAATCTTATGTTCCAAAAAATGGAAAAAAATAAAAATACAATTCAGAACAGATCATGCGGCATAGCTAAAAAAGAAAAAAAAAAAAAACAAAAGAAAAAGAGTGCAAATGGGACTAGGTGAGCCTTGCAGAAGTGTACAAGATTTAAGCCTCCATAATGTCCTCACTACTGGATTTATCTCTTGAACTATGAGGAAGAATCCTCATCATGATACTCAGAATGAATCCTATCAACTGCAAATAATGTATGCAGTTAGCGTACTATTCTTTGTAATTCCAGTTTAAGTTTTTGCTAAAGCAATCAAAATAATGTTAAAGTAAGTCGGCAGTCCCGTGTAAATAAGTACTTACGTACGAAAATCCAATGCACAACATGCAAAAACCAGGGAAATTGAATGGTGGTGTTTCAGACAAAAATAGAGCTGGAACAATTATACATAATATTGGAATGTCAGTGTTAGGATATCAAGAATCTTAATCCGGAGAGCTTTTAAAGGAAAAAAAATGGAATGATACCTGAAATGGGGCTGAAAATTAATGGAGAGACGAGATTCGCAAGCGATGTTACGCCCAAAATACATCCTTGAGCAATTCCCTGCGCAATGACAAGAAAAACAAAGTAGCAAAAGTGATCAAAATTCAGAAACAATGAAATGGAGAGTGCACCCAGAGACAGAGACGAAGATAATGCGTGGCAATGTTAAAGAAGTTAATTTGATATACTACAAATATACAAAGAGAGTTTGACCTGTTCGTTTGGCCCAACTTGCTTGGAAACCATGCTTCTTGCCTGTATATTTCAAGAAGTCATCAGAAGCAATCAGAGTTAAGCTTTTAGAACTTGCATACTGGAATGCAGCAGCAACTTACAGTAGGGTCGACAAGGGCAACAAAAAGCCCCAACGAAGCAGAAGCATACGGCACCTGCAGATCACCCGAAAAAGTGATTATGCTTTTTCCCCATTTAATAAAGAACTTACAAAGCATAACCAAAAGATGTTTGCAGCGCTAATATAGAGTCTTTTCGTCTTTTCATAAGTTCAACCGGCCATAAAATAATCGTCTTCCAAGCCTTATTATTTGATAGTTCAACGTCTTGCTTGTTTCGTTATGTATGGAATTATATAGCCAAGGGCTAACCATTTGAAAGATATTTAAGCGAATAAGCACGTAGTTATATTAGATCGTGAGTCACATAAGCAATTACATGCTTGTGGCATGTTAGAAGAACATCGAGAGATAATTCATTAAAACATAATGAGAAAAAGCGTTTAGGAGTTGAAGAGCTTACCCAATTTGACCAAGCTATGCTGTCCAAAAACATCTGCAGAAGATTTGAACATGTTATCATCTATTAGTAACTAAAAGATTACAATCTCACTTGGATTCAAGAAAAAGTGAATTAAAAATGGAGACTTAGATATGTACATGTAAGAATCCAACAAAGAGCCCTAAAGGAAGCAATATCTCCTCTCCGATAAAAGGGCCGAATACAGGCAGGAAGAGCAACTGTACAGATTTGCAAGTTTTCTTTGATTAGAACTCTTGGAACATAATAGTATAGTAATGATGACAGTAAATGAAGCCGAGAATAACTCAAATTATAGACAATTTCAGGAGTGTACATTTGACACAGTCGATCCAATGTAGGTAATGAGCGAGACATCTGCAAATTGGTCTTTCTTGAAGTGGAAGCGAGCCTTCAAATAATACTGCATACGAGAACAAGATAACATTATCAAGAGATTCATGGTACATTTCACAAAAATCTTTATGCCAAAGCTTAGTTAAATACCTTTTGTGATGCCAGAGGCAGTACTATAATAGGCCAAAAGAAGGGTATTTTTTAGTTCTAATTTGCCCCCTAAGAACTTGATGCCATTTAAATGTTTCGATTTATCGACAATAAACACCAAAAGAATGAGTCCTGTTTCTGTGGATTATAATCTCCACTTAATTTTCCAAATTTTTTAACTGTTGATATCAAGATTAAAATCCTTAAACAATTTCCTCAATTTTTATCAGCCAAATTGGATTAAGATATTGCAATTCACCAGACATGAACTAAACTGTAATACAAGATGAATATGAGTATTTGGTCACTATTTTCTGCCTATTTAGCACAAACCAATAACATAATCATGAAAGAGGAGTACCAGAAGGAAACTTATAATTCCAGCTTCTGCCATGCTACCGAAGAAAGATACGCCCGCCAGCAGAGAGAACGTACCGCTGCAAATATCAAGACAACATAATTGATCACGATTGTGAAACAAAATTCAGATATATGGTTAGTTTGACGTGTTTTACCCTAAATTCTACATAGCATAACACAAGAAGGCTACTGGAAAAAGGAAACATGCCAGCAAAATATACATAACAACAAATTAAATGGCTTATCATTCAAAATCATTTTCACAACAAGGACAACAACTCATCCTCTAATCCCAAATAATTGCGGAGTGCTATAAGAAACAAACATGAGCCATGTTGAGCGTGCAGATGAACCCTTTTCCTTTACTCATTCTGGCTTAATATAGAAGAGCTTGAAGAATCACAATGAACATAATCCTTATTTCTGTTTAACCGAACATTCGATCGAAAATACGGTCTAAAGCAGGATCATGGGGGGAGACTGAACGTGTTCTAGCAGCGTAAGTCATGATGGTTGACGAGATCTCAAGTTTCAGTTCTCAATGTTGCATAACTTATTCAGGATGTAGGATACACAAAATTTCATCGAAATAATACTACTACTTTTCGACTTATAAGTCTTTTCTTAGTTCAGGATTAAGTGATTAGTGTCTAAATTATACATCTTTAATGACAAAGCCGATATATGACTTTGCGTACCTGCTCTTGAACAAGTAGATTATATCCTTTGGCGATGGAATAGTGCCGATGAAGTTTACATTCTTTGGGGACTTGCAGTCGACTTCGCTGCTCTCAGTCTCTGCTATCAGCATAGGCTGATCTAAAGAACTAGTTTTGCGACGCGTCTCCTTTAGGAAGATGATCATATACAGGGCTGCAACAATGGCTATACCTGCTGCAACCTGAGTCATTTTGTTTACAAGTTCATCACAATCTTCACTTAATCTTTCAAATAAAAGTAAATTGCATAAACTAAGATTTCTAATTGGTAACCTGTGCAATTTTTAGTAGCAAATACGCGCTGTGAAATTTTAAACATTGCAAATACCCCGCTACCGTTATATTTGAATAGCTAGAAGCATGTGAAGTGTATGGCTAACCCAATAACCGAAGTTTCGTAAGGGGTTTATGCTGACTTTATCGATAAATAACGATTTTTATGCATTAAAATTTAAATCTAAACATATGTTTATTCAACTAAATATTACAAGCACATTTTAGATTTTTTTTTTTGAAATTATTTAAAAACATAATGAAAATGTACTTTGTTTTCACAGATCTAAAAAGTAATGTTCTTTCGAGATTTTTAAAAATACGTGCATGTATTGAGTGTGTCACCATGGGATAATCTCCCCAAGTACAATAAAATCAAATTTTGCTATCAGTTTCAACACGTGCATGTAATGAGTGTGTCACCATGGGACATTCACTAATAAAAATTATACAACGGGTTATTTGTCAATTAAAGGGCAATCAACCTAAAACCCCTTAAGTGGTTTCAAAAATCTGCACGAAACCCCCTTTTGGTTTTATAAACAAAATTCTCTTTTCATAAAACCACAAGGGAGTTTGATGCAAAACTTTTTGAAACCACAAGGGGGTTTCGTGCAAGTTACAGGATTTTCTGCAGAGTTTATAAAATCACAAAGGTGTTTTAGACAATTAACAAACTATGAGGGAGTTTCACGCAGAATTTGAAATCAGATGGGGACTTTGTGGATTTTCTCGCCTAAATAACACATGGGTAATTTTTTGCAATTTATTATTCCAATAGTTATACAAGTTTAGTTCCTATAAAGTAGGGGTGGGCGCGGGTAGGGTACCCACCTCTTTTGGAAAATAATTGCGGGTACCCACATGTTAGGAAATGCAAAAAAGAATCCCATTATCGAATCCAATTTTGTTGGGTATTCGCTGGGGACGGGTATTTGATGTTGCGGGTATAGGGTACCCGATTTTTTTTTTTTTTTTTTTTTTTGTAAGAGGTTTTTCTAGACTTTAAACATATTTTCCCCTTAATTTTCAAATTCAAACTCTCATTCGTTTTCAAAAAGCGAGTGTAAGAGATTGAGTTTTAACTTGATCCTTTGTTTTCAAATTGGAAAAGAGGGCCTATATTCTTTTTTTTGCAAAATCATTGCTACATGTTTCGTTTATCATATCAATTGTCATCCCCCAAAATCATTATAATAAGTTATATATTTGCACCTCTATAAATTAATACTGACAAAAAATATCCTCCTATATAAATTATAAAACAAGCATAAAATGTGTGTATGGTGAATTATTTAAATTAAAGTTGGAAAGAAGAAAATTACATGACATACATAGTAAGTTGGGGTATTAATAAAAAAACAAGAATAAAAACTTAATGAGATAAGGGCGGGTACCCTATCGGGTACGGGAAATGAGAGGTAACTACTCAAACCCGTACCCGATCCCACCCTAAAGTATTCGGGTAATGAGAGTTTGGGCGTCCGTAGAATGAGAGGTGACTACTCAAATTCGGACCCGCACTCATTGCCCACCCCTACTATAAAGTGTAAACGAACAAGAAAAAACATAAACTATTTGAAAAATGGAGTGAAAGAAAAAATAAGAAACATCAATAATGGCAACAAATGAAATTGAGAGATTAAATAAAGAAGATGAACGAAAGTAGAATGAAAAAAATTGAAATTTAACACCTGAAAAATGCGAGCAGTTGAGAGTACACGAGCGGCAAAAGTACCACAAAGATTTGCAGCTGAAAAGACACCACACAGCACACCAAATGCCGACACTCTTTTCGTTTCAGACACACTGTCGCCCTGCAAATAGTGTTTATACATTTAAGGTCCATAATCAAAAAATTATATTAATTTAAGCAAATAACTTTTTGTCCTCCACTTATTCATTCTACATAACTTATAATTGCAAAGAAATACTTCGTATGTTTTATGCAAAAAGGCAAAAGAATACCCCGTCGGCAAAGAAAGAGAGGTTAAACAGGAGGTAACTGCAAAAACCATGGATCAAAGTTTCTTCGTAGTCAAGGTATATTTCATTTGTTAAATATTTAAAAACTTTTTGCTATGTTTCGAGATATTTTGACATATTTTAAAAAATTAATACAACTTGTCGTTGATATGAAGAAAAAACTTGTATGTTTCGTTTCCACGTTTTCATAAATGAAAACGTTTCGATACTTTTCGCTAAAACAGATTCGTAACAAAAACTACCGGTGTGTTACTTTTATTAGCAACAACCTCATGTATATGAAATTTTAAAGTTAGTAAACAGATACACTCTGACATTGTATTTTAAGTTGGGTGTGTGTAAATGATTATCAATCTTTGTGCGTTAAAATTTTATATTAAATGCATATTTATTCAAATATATGCTAGAAGTGTTCGTCAAATATATTCATTTGTATGATTACCAAATAACCTAGAGCAACGCAAAGAATGCCGCCATCTGTAATCATGGCAGTTAAAGTCTTGATCGCGTAATATGCGTAGAAGAAATTTGTCGTCCTATTCCACGCCAAGATTGCTGCAAATATATGTACCCAATAGTGAAATATATTCATAAATAAAACTATGTTTTCTATCTATTGAAGAAAAATAAAAATAAAAATAAAAACAGAAGCCTATGGCCTTATTTTGATTTTGGACATAACTTAGCAGTTTAGCCTCGTTTAGTCAAGTAAACTGGACACATGTCTCATTGACTTACCTAAAATTATTTTTGTGATGGGAGTTTCCCGTCACTAACTCCTATTTTGAAACCAATGATTACTCGTCTAAAAAGGTGGCCTTGTATGTTTTATTTCATTCGATTTGAATTGAGATCAAAATATTTTTCTCTGTCCATTTTGATAATATTTTTGCTCATCTTCCAAAACATATGCTCATAACTTTAACTAATTCACAATTTACATACGCATATATTTATAACACATATAAAATATATGCATATATACATAAATGTTTTATAATATCTATGTTATTTATTTAAAAATAATAGTGAAAATATGACAAAAGCACTCTATATTAAAAAAACAAAACAAAAACATACCAAACGGAATAGGGGCTAGAGTCAAAGGGATTGTGAGCAAAGTTTTTCGACCATAAACGTCGGATAATTTTCCAATTGTTGGCATCACTATCACGGACCCAAATCCTGTGATCTGTGTACAATCAATGTGCACATATAATGTGACATAAAAGTAAAAAAAAAAAAATAGTAAAACTGGTGATAATAATATTTGAAATGAGTTTAATAAATGCAACATTTAGAAATACTTTCAAAAGCTCCTATTTTTTGTTTTTTACCGTCTTTTCTTGTTGTTCCTCAATTTGGAGAACAATAACCAATCGTTTAATGAGGGTATTCTTGTCATTGGACATAAGGATAATTTGATCAACAAGAGAGATTGTAGTACTCGTTGAAGTTATAGGATATATTTGCATACTTTTATATCAAATAAGGATAATTTGTCAACTTGACACTAGACAGGGAACAATTTCTGACCTATTTTTACAAGTAATCTTATACTAGAGTTTCATTGACTCATTAAAAAAGTAAAAAGAAATATGTTCACAACTAAGACATAACAACATTACAAAATAAGAAATAACCTACATGCAGTTCTTACAAAGACATTTACTTTAATACTGTTCTTTTAGCTACTAAGGGACATCATAATTCATAATCATTCTTAGTCAAAGTTAATAATAAAAAGAAGAGATGGAAAAATAACTACAATTTTAACATCAAATGAGGATTTTTTTTCTTTCCAAATTTTATTATTACCGCTTGCTGAAAGCCGGTCAGGTAGATTGCGCGCGAGCATTCATCTTTGCCGTTGCACACCGCCGCCACGATAACATCGGTAATAGCCGGATTGACCATATACGCCGCGAAAGTCGACAAGAAAACCGTCACAAATAAGTGGCTAAGCATCCCCAGATTTTCCATCTCCACTCTCAACTCAAAACTAGCTAATTAATTTCTTTGCAGTTGATCAGATAGACAGAAAATGTAGCTTTTATTGAAAATCAATACACAATAAAAATTCCGAATAGGATTTGATAGAGATTTAATGGATAATTTAAATAATTTAGCTAGCTGTAGCTTTTAATTCGGATAAACGCTTGTAGTTGGCCGATCAAGTAGATTTATTAATGAATGTATCTTATAATTAAAAAGAAATGAGAACTTGTTAGCCTCATTCGTGTTTCCAGCGCAAGTGATAATGCACACAATAATTTTATGCTATAAAATATACAGAAAACCAAAGTTTTTGACATTGTTATTCATCACGCCAGGAACATGATTAATATTTTAGGCGATACGTGCATAGAAAATGTCTCCCACAAACTTGCGTATCTGATTAAACTATTAATTCATGATCTTCGTGATTCATATACACATAAGTTGGCTGGGTCCTCTATATAGTATATGAATATTGTTTGCATTAGGTAGAGTTGGCTTTTTCGTGTTTAAACTTGGAATAATTCATTTTAATATACTAGTGTGTATACACATGATTGATTTATTTTTTTGACTAACACAATAATGCAAAACAGTGATCTAACCCGAATTGCTTGCGTTGGCTAATTATAAAATTTAATAGTTTTGTTGTTTTGAAGTTTTCAAACGTGCCTAAATCACGTTGAAGTTTTATATCTGGTGTAACTGTTTCACGAAGATGTCGCCTTCTTTATTTGGTTTAACTCACCTGTGGTCATGAAGTGTTGGGATTTCATCTGCTCCCCTAATTCGTTTGGTGGCTTAGGCTTTAGATGCATGTTTAAATTTTATCTTGTTACGATCTCTGAGCTTACTTGGTTCATTTTTTTTCTAATATTTATTTGCCGCTATATCTTCCATGATGATATTTCCTTTGCTAATGGGCCTTTGTGTCTCACTCTGTGTACTATACACTTTTGTCTTACTTAGTTGTAACATTGACATGTGTCTTTAATTTTAATACATGAAGGATACGTGAGTGGTTATAGGGGAAACTTTTGTCTTACTTAGTTGTAACATTGACATGTGTCTTTAATTTTAATACATGAAGGATACGTGAGTGGTTATAGGGGAACACAAAGTAGGATAAAACGATCTTTTGCCTATTCAAATCCTTCAATGATAATCTGTTTAGTTCTATACCTTGTGTATATACTATGGAACTCATTTCAATTATGGAATTTCTTCAACATATAAATGATAAATAATTGATCTTTCGAGTGCTTGGCTTTCTTGAGTAAAGTATGAAGTTCTTCACTTGTTCAAGATATATCCATCCATTTTAGCCTCATGATGCTATTTAAGATGATAACAAACTAGCTAGCTAATGCCAGAAAATAATTTGATTTATGTTGCACCAGTTGTTGCAATAAAATCGCCTTAAGAACATTCGGTTGTTCTTAATTTTCGATATATTTTTATCTACGTCACAGATTAAATTTACAAAATTACGAACCAAAAAAGTGACAATAATCAACAATTATGATTAATTTCGACCAATTAAAACTGATCCTGATAACATAAAAAGTAAAACAGAAAACTAAAATTAATAAATTTCATTGACCAGCACAATTAGCAATTTACGTCCCATCGAGATCACTTTCTGCGTTGATGTACTAAAGTCAAGAAAAGGAATGAGAACTTTCTAAAAAAACGAAAAAAAAAAAAAAGAAAAGCAATGAGAATACATATTTTAATATATTAAACCAATGATTACAACGTGAAAAAACAGCTGTCACGAAATTCAAAAACCAATATACATATACTAGAGGGGCCAGCGAACTTATTTGTATGTGACAAACCAAGTTTGTAGAAGACGCCGAAAAAACTGGTGGAATATTTTCTTATTAAATATTACTCGATTAAATTTCATCATCATGGCAGCAACAACTACAAACTTTACCGCTTGTTTGAAAAACAAAAAAAAACTACAAACTTTACCGCAATCCATTTTTGTACTACTTTTGTTCCTCTGTTTTTATTTTATTAATTTGGGTAAATTACACGAACTACTCCAAAGTCCAAAGGATTGAAAAATTATTATGACCACTCCTCACATTTGGTCAGAAATTATAACAAACTACCCCTATACTATGTTTGAGATTACATTTTCATCGTTTTGAAACTAATGGATAATACGAAGTCGACCAAAAGTTATTTGTGAATATCCTAAATACCCGGTTATATTAACATAATTTTATTATTGCATACTATTACACCGATGTACTTAGAAATGGATAACTATTTTACTTCTGAATGAGACACAACATAGCAATTACCCACTAAATTCTGCAATATATTACAAGAATATCCTTGCTTATGAAAATTAGTCAAATCTGGAAATTAATTATTATTATAAGCAGTTTCAAAGTTCATATATAAATTGTTTCAATACTTTCTTAAGAAAAAAATTACTGTTTAACTTTATTAAACTAAAAGCACATCTTGTAGTCATTTAAGATATCTAATAAATAATTTTTGAATACTTTTTGCAATTTATTTAGTTTCAAACTAATTGTCATGTTTGTAATATAGTTATTTTTGAATTGACAAAACAACAACATAATATTATTAACTTATTACTCTTGACAAACATAATTACAGAGTAAGAAAATAGAATATATATGATGTTGATATATATGAAAATTAATACATTCATTATTTTTATCAAAAAGAAAAACATAATTTTTAATGCTAGACGTTATAACTTAAGGTACATTTATTTGATCAGAATATAAAGGTACAGGAGAATAATATAAGAATAAATTACTCAAAGTATTCATGAAGTATGATTTACTTCACACAATTTATTCTTCATATTTGGGAATATACGTACACAAACACCTTTGAAATTTGTAATTTCTCCAACCCTCTTAACGATTTTATAACCGCGGTTAATTATAGAAGTAGTTTGCGTAAATTCTCAAATCAACATGAGGATGGTTTGTGTAATATAGTTACACTTTTGGGGTACTTTGTACAATTCATGGAACATGAGGAACAACAAAAACCAATCAGATAGATACCTAGCCTGCAGGTGAAGTAAAAATAATCAGATATTTTTTTAGCATTAGTATATAAATGTTGGTGGGCACACGTTCGAAATGTGTCTTTCAGGTTTTCAACTCAAAAAACTGTTATAAATAAATATCCACGACCCACCAACCATAGGCGTTATTAAAATCATAGCCAGAGCAATTATTTATCAATTATTATCCACCTCAAACCATTTTCAAACTTTCTATAAAATACAAATAATACTCAATAGTCATGATCACCACTTAGCTTTATGAGATGTACAAGAAGTAAATTTACTTATAATAATCTGTGTATCACCACTTCAAGAAATTAGCTAAGCTAGTTTTGTTGAGAGATGGAAAATTTGGGGATGCTTAGCCTTAGCCACTTATTTGTCACGGTTTTCTTGTCGACCTTCGCGGCGTTTATGGTCAATCCGGCGATGACGGACGTTACCGTGGCGGCGGTTTGCGGCGGCAAAGACGAATGCTCGCTAGCCATTTACCTCACCGGTTTTCAGCAGGCGGTAATTAAAATTACATTATCCATTTCTCGTTCCTTAGATACTTGAAATCTTGTTTTCAACTGATCTAAGAAAAGCAAAAAGTTTGTTTCCAACATGTTATTCTATATATAAATTTAAGTAAACTATTATATATTAACTCGGGAATATGCATAAAACCCCCGAGTTATAAAAAACATGCACCAAACTTTTTCATATTATTTTGTTTGCATGAATTTTTCTCGTACTTTTACAAAACTTTGCACCAAACAAATTTCCACATGATACTAGAAACTTGTAAGAAATCCCGTTATGTTATAAAAAATTATGCATCATACCCTCTCATGTATTTAAGAAATTCCATAAGATCCCCCCTTATGTTGGTAAATATTTTGAATATACGAGGTGATTTCGTGTAGGTTTCTAATAACAACAGGGGATTTGGTGCAAACAAGATATATAACACGAGGAGATTTGGTTTAGAATTTCTGAAAACATGAGGGAATTTCGCATCACGATGGGTTTTGGTGCAAATTTTCTAAAACACATGGGGTTTTTTGTGAATTTTCCCCGATTGTTCTCATAATATTATTTAGGGCCAATGTTTAGTTTAATTATTGAATTCCCTCCTATTATTGGGATAAGTTTTAAAAACATGTAAATATGTGTGGGGTCTGTTTATGATGTTTTTAAAAGTTCTATCTGCAGGTATTTTATAATTATTCACATCTCAAATGAGTTTATCCCTTATGTTATAAATTTCGAGGAGTACTGGGGTGGTTATTCAAATTGTAAGAAATGTTTATATAATAAAATTAATTTCATTTAAGAGTAAATGTAATTGTTCTATTATTTACTAACAAGTTACCTAATTTAATGTATCAACATCTGGTACTCATGGACTCATAGTTAAAATTTAGTCAAGGGGAGTTACTTTTTACTACCTTCAAATTGACGTTAAGAATATATAAAGTGTTTGGAACTTTAGGAGCTAGCTTCTCAAATTATGTCTAAGTATGCACTTACTATATTCATTTCATGTTAGATTTCGTTATATGAACAACAATATAAAGAATACTTGCTTCATTTTATTTAGAAGGGTTTGACACATTTTAACAAAGTTGACCGTAAAGCGATTTTAAATTTTTTGATGCGTGTAGAATTTGGCCTTATACAGATATCTTATATCAAAATATATATGCTAGCTCAGCATGCGGAAAACATGACGAGACAAAATAAAATACCAATTAGTTTGTTTCTCAGTTCCAATGATATATAAATAAAACAAACATAATAAATATTTATAATAGACACATGAAATAAATCGATTATTAATTATACGTTGATGGCAAAGAGTTTTTTTGTCGTTTTTTATATGTTACAGAATTTTTAATATATTTATATGCAGATTATAGGTATGGGAGCAGTAATAATGATGCCAATACTTGGGAATTTGTCTGATCTTTATGGTCGAAAAGCTTTGCTCACAATCCCTTTGGTTCTAGCTCCTATTCCATTTGGTATGTTTCTCTGCGTGCTTTGCAATACGATTTTTGTGACAAAGCGATGAAGCAAAAAGATTTGTCACTTTCAAAAAACATGATTTCTGATAGAAATTGTATCATTATATATTTCTCTCATCAAAAAGAGAAGAACATCTCTTTATAAAGTGATAGCCATCATTATATATTTCTCTCATAAAAAAGAGAAGAACATCTCTTTATAAAGTGATAGCCCACGACAAGAATTTCTTTTAAGTTGATTAGCAATGAAATGTATAGGGGATTTTCAATTCGCATAGCCATTTGATTTTCATTAATTATGTTAAGTTAATATTCATTATATTAATCAACTTTTATATTAGTATAACAGTACTGATACTAAAGAAACTCCGATCATACCAATTTGCTGACCTATTTTCACATGGGGACTATTTTACATTTTGTCATAAAGCACAACAGTTTACATTTTTCTGCAAAAGTTAGTTATAGTCTAAATCATAGTCGCATTTTATATATTGTTTTACGACGTACCAGCTATCATTTAAAAAGTTGTAATCTGCCTTTTGGCTTATTAAATAGGGTTGTTTGCAGCAACTCCTCAATCTATGAGGCCATTTGCATTTCAACCATAATCTTTAAAAATGTGGGATATTTCCCCCAACTCCTTGAATTATTGACCGACCATTCATTTTGGGTTGATATCCCCCCAAAATCCTCATGTGGTTTCAGAAGCATGCACGAAACTCCCACGTGATTTGTCAATTGTCTAAGCTCCCCCTTTGTGGTTTCATATACTCTGCACAAATTTCCTTTTTATGAAAGCATAATGGAGCTTTGTACAAAGTCTTATGAAACCACAAGTGAGTTTTAGACAATTAACAAACCGCAATGCGGATTTTTGAAAAGGTTTTAGAAAATGGAGGGTTTAGGTTTCTACCTCTCTCTAAAGCGAACTGTTAATCAATAATTCAGGGGCAAATCGCACAAAAATCAATAGATTCAGAGACATATAGCACACGTTTATAGGTTAGAAGGTGAAGTGCAAATGACCTCGTAGATTGTGAGGCTTGCTGCAATTAGCCCTATTCAATATGTGTGAAGTTTAACCATAGTTACTTTGGTCCACTTTCTCATAGAATACTTTGGTCCAAATATTAACAGCAAACATGAGAATCATCTCGATTTAAACATAGTTTTAATAAAGATTCTTTCCCCCCTTCAATTTTTGTTATATATTTCTTATTTCATTACAATTCTTCATTGCAGACCTTATTTATGGGTATCAATATGAAATACACACATATTTTTGACCATTGGGGATATTTGCAGTAATCTTGGCGTGGAATAGGACGACAAATTTTTTCTACGCATACTACGCTTTCAAGACTTTAACTGGCATGGTTACCGAAGCAGGTGTTTTATGTATTGCTCTTGGTTATTTGGTAATTATTCAAAAACCCATATCTATTTCTTTTTCTTTATTATTATTGTTACATTAGATTTATCAAATAATAAATTAAATGCAAAAAACTATTATTGTATTATTTAATTATAAATAGTTGTATGTGTAATTCTTATTATAAACTATCCTATGACAAAAATCTAAAATACCGCAACAAGTAAATAACAGCCAATCTCAATTTTTTGGAATTTTGTTTCTTGGTGGATTAGGCATTTACACTATCTTAAATCTAATAGACACTTTTTTTTTTTGAATAGATGAAAAATTCTTGTAGACCTTTCATACATCTTTATAATTAGTTAGATTAATTACATAGGAAACAGAACACATGATAATGTATCAGTTATTATACATTCAATTTATCCAATAATTGTGGAACAAGTATTTTTGCAGGCTGACAATGTCTCTGAAGGGAAGCGTGTATCCGCATTTGGCGTGCTAAATGGCGTTACATCTGCTGCTAATCTCGGTGGTACCTTAGCTGCTCGCGTCCTCTCAACTGCTGGCATCTTTCAGGTTTTTATACATGTTCTTGTGATGTTTCAACTCTCATACATTCCTATTCACGTTCTTCCGTTTACTAATCTTATATCGAACGTGTTAATGTTTCTCTGTTTCTCTCTATTGCTTTTTAGCTATGATACTTGTGTTTACGTTTTCTTTTGATTCTAATGAACTCGTAAATGAATTTACTCAGACTGCAGCAGTTGTATCCGTTGCTGCAGCCGTGTATATGATCTTGTTCCTTAAGGAGACGCGTCTCCAGACTAGTTCTTTGGATCAGCCAATATTAACGGCAGAGACAGAAAGCAGTGAAGTCGGTTTTGTGCCATCGAAAAAGATAAATTTCATCAACAACTTTCCATCACCGAAGGATATAATTTACTTGTTCAAGAGTAGGTAAGAATATCGTATCTGCTTATCAGTTATAATGAACTAAGAAAATAGTTATGAGTTAGAGTCTCCCCATTTTAGTCGTAAGCTATCTTGAATTTACAGACTAATATCTTAATGTTGTATCACACAATCTTGATCAATCACCTTGTCTTGGTATTGCAGTACTACATTTTCTCTGCTGGCGTGTGTTTCTTTCTTCAATCACCTCGCTGAAGCTGGAAGCATATCTTTCCTTCTGGTACTCCCTTTCCATGTTTATGTTAGTTATGCTTACTAGGCATGAATTATTAAACACGACGATTTATCCGCATATAGTTTTAGTCTGTTATGCAGCAATACTATGAACAGAAAATCATACAAGAAAAACAAAGTAGCGACAAGCCAGCTTGTTTACCTAGTTTGTGATATTAATTATGTCTGCAGGGGTGTTGCCAGGCCATAATTTTTCACTATTTTCAAGTATACAATGGTTTACCATTTTTCTGATAAACTGAATCACTTAAATGGCATCCATGATCAAGTTGCATCAAATTTATATTAAACGCGGACAAGTAAGAACAGAGCGGAATGAGAAGAACTAAAATTCTCCTTCTTACGGCCCATTATAATTCTACCTCTGGCATTGTGAGTGCCGTAGGTCTAAGATTTGCAAAAACAGCATTAGTATTCTCATGATATGTAGCTATGACTTCCTAATGATATATCTTCCTCGCACGCAGTACTATCTGAAGGCGCGCTTCCACTTCCAGAAAGATCAGTTTGCAGATACTTTGCTCATCACCTACGTTACAGCAACTGTATCAAGTGTACGCTTTGATGGCCTATCATTACGTGTTTTCCTAAATTTTCTAGAAATTGAACTATTGTAGGATCATTATTCCAATCGTTATCAGATTACTATGTTTTAAGAGTTCTGATCAACGAAAATGTGCAAATCTGTGCAGTTGCTCTTCCTGCCTGTATTCGGTCCTTTTATAGGAGAGGAGATAATGCTTTCTTTAGCCCTCTTTGGTGGTTTCTTAAAGGTAAGCAGCCATTACCAAATGAAACTCTCTGTTCTGATACTTTTTTTTTTTTCAATCCAAAGAGATATATCGAACTTTTTAGTTACTGATTTACGATAGCCTGTTGATATTTTTTGCAGTCCTTTCTTGACAGCATAGCATGGTCATCTTGGGTAAGCTCATCAGCTCAAACTGCTTTTCTCATTGTTTAACAAAAACTACATCTTTATTCTCCGCTAACATGTGCCAGCCTTGTACAACCATGTCTTTCGGTGCTTAAACATGTTTAATACGGTTAGCTATTGGTTTTTAGTAATCCAAATAATTGCATATTTAACGTATTTTAGCCTGTTGAACTAGTAATTCAATTTCCTAAATATAGAAATTTTGAGGATGACTAGTTCTTGCCTATTATACAAATTAATCAACTAAAACGTCAAACTTTTTTGCCTGCCATGTTTTAACATATACTTTCTTATTTGCTCTTTGTGACGATGTGCAGGTGCCTTATGCTTCTTCTTCATTCGGGTTTTTTTTCGCCCTGGTCAGCCCTACTGTAAGTTGCAGTGTAACGATATAAGTATGTAACTTGTAGAACTTTAACAGATATAATTGTTGAAATTCTGATGACATCTTGAAATATACAGTCAAAAAGCTTGGTTTCTAAGCAAATTGGGCCCAATGAACAGGTAAGATTTTCAGTTTTTGAGAGGCTAACTACCTAGTCGATTCTTCGGATACAATTTATAGTTTTTCGCCACGTTACCACCTTTTTTTTCTTGTCATCAAATAGGGAATTGCTCAAGGGTGTATTATGAGCATCACATCACTTGCCACTCTTATCTCTCCATTGATTTTTAGCCCTCTTTCAGGTGAGTTCAAGTTTTTTTCCAGTATAGCTTAGGGGATTAAATTTCCTTTATATTTCATTGATATAATTTGTCGTTGTTCCAGCTATGTTTTTGTCTGAGAATCCGCCGTTCAAATTCCCTGGATTTTGCATACTGTGCATTGGATTTGCTTACGTAAGTAGTTACTCACACGACACTGGACTTACTATTCTGTTTTTCGTTACCATAACTAGTGATATATGGAGATACTTGGATTGAAATTATAAGGCATAGAATGTTGATTGCACATTGCCATTTGCAGTTGATAGGATTCGTCTTGAGTGTTACGATAACGATTCTCCCACATAGTTCAAGAGATAAATCCAGAAGTAAGGACAGCACAGAGGCCTAAATCTTGTGTGTTAAAGCAAGAGGCAAGACACGCCAAGCCCCTATTTTTACAGGGCCTGGTTCTCACAATTTTTGAAGTTTTTGTTTGTTTTGTAATGTATGAATGGTCTCTTTGTATGTCGTACAATTGCATAGAGTTCTTTCAATTCTTCGATAACAATACCTGTTTATAGAATGATTCAAAATATATATTGAACCTCAAGTGATGGCTGTGATGCATTGTTGTGCCTCAAGGATTCAATCTGATGTTTGGGCTTGCAGGCAAAAAATGAAGTAAAATTGGCATTATTAACTCAAGGTCTGAAACACATACAAGTGACATGAACTTGAAAAGAATGCAAATAATTGTTATAACAAAACGGAGGATGAAACTTAAGTGTAACAACATATTACTAACCTAGAAAAGAGAATGTTAGCCTATTCACGAGCCGGAGGGCTGTGAAGAAGATGATGGCGTTGACTTTGTCTTAATTGAAGATGCTACTGACGATAGCATCGCAGGTGATACTAGTTCTGAGGATTTCTACGATAGTGATCATGATGACTAAAATGTCTAAGGATTTCTAAGTTCATGATGACCAAAATGACCTTGTATCTGAGAGGAACTGATGTAGTTTTTCCCCTGCCAAGGCAAAGGATGAGCCTCGACCCGGTGGAGAGCATTCAGACGTTGAAAGCGACCTTCTGCCGGTTGATACTAATGGCTGACTGTTTCATTTGAGTTATTTTTTAGACGAGTGGCTTAATTAGACGATACATTGTGCATTGTTCGCCTAAAAACGTCGGTTGAAGCACAACATTGCACCATAGCTGCCAATCCTGCTAATTTTATAGAAAATACAAAATCTCTTTTTTCTTTTTCCTCCCCTTGTTTGTTGAGACACAACTATAGTTCAATATTTCAACTACTGAAAAAGTGTAATAATGGGTTTATGTACAGATCTAGCCTTGAGGCTCAATATATAACAAGAATCATGCTATACACAGGGTTAACTAGTGAAGTATCAGAAGATATGTGTACAATTCATAGCTTAAAAATGAATAAAAGAAATACGATATGATATAAAAGAAATATGAGAATCAGGCAGTGTACTAGGAAAGCAACAAAATAAGGACTTGGTGTGCCTTCCTTCTTGAACAAACATATAAGATTTAGGCCTCCATACTGTCCTTAGTTATAGATTTATCGCTTGAACCATGCGGAAGAATCCTTATCATGATGCTCAGAACGAATCCCATCAGCTGCAAATGATATGCTCAATCAACATTCAATATGCGTATAATTGCAATCTAAGTTAAGCTAACGAAACAGAGTAGTAAGTCGAGAGTCTAGTGTGAAGAAGTACTTACGTAAGCGAATCCAATGCACAGCATGCAAAATCCAGGAAAATCAAATGGCGGGTTTTCAGACAAAAATAAAGCTGGAACAAACATACATAATATTGGAATGTCAGTTTAAAGATAACAAGAATAACCGTCAGATGAAAAACTTGAAATAGTATATACCTGAAAGGGGGCTAAAAATTATTGGAGATACAAGGTTGGCAAATGATGTTATGCCCATTATACATCCTTGCGCAATTCCCTACTTAATGTCAACAAAAACAAAGTGACAAACATGATCAAGAAATAAATAAAACTTGTAAGAACATCCTGAGACAAATAAGAAGAAATTATGTTGCAACATTGGGATTTTTATTTGATAAGACATCGCCATCCTATGAATATACATATAAAGACAGTCGAATCGACTAAGTACTGAGTAGTGAGGCTGCTGGATGTTGAAAATCTTACCTGTTCATTTGGGCCAATTTGCTTGGAAACCATGCTTTTCGACTGTAAATTTCAAGATCTCATCAAAATTCCAACAACCATAGTTATTAAATGTGTATAACTTACATACTTGGCATTGGGATACCGCAACTTACAGTTGGGCTGACCAGGGCATAGAAAAATCCTAGTGAAGCAGAAGCGTAAGGCACCTGCAAGTCACCAAACGGAACGAATAGAAGAATAAAAGACAGCAATTATGCTTTTTTCCCCTTCAGTAAAGAACTTGAAACACGAAAAGAAAAGGTATATAGTAACGGATGAAATGCAATATTTGAAGCTGAAGAGCTTACCCAATCTGACCACGCTATGCTGTCGAAGAACGACTGCAGAAAATTTCAACAGTCTATCAAGAGTTAGTGACTAAATCATCATCATCATCATCTGTCTTGAATTGAGAAAAAAGTATCAAAACAGAGACTCAGATTTGGTGAGGGCCGCGTACCTTCACGAAACCGCCAAAGAGCGCTATAGGAAGCAAAATCTGCTCTCCTATTAAAGGACCGAATAAAGGCAGGAAGATCAACTGTACAAATTTGCACATTTCCATTGATTAGAACTCTTGAAACATATTAGTACCATAACATTAACAATAAATGAAGGACAGAATAATTTAATCTGTAGAAAATATTGGGATAACACATCTTGATAGGTCATCTAAGCGTACATTTGATACGGTTGATGTGAAGTAGCCAATGAGCAAGGTGTCGGCAAACTGATCTTTCTTGAAGTGGAAGCGCGCCTTCAAATAATACTGCATGTGAGGAAGATATAACATTAGGAAACTTAATTAACTACATATCACAAAATGCTGAGGCCGTTTTTAAATCTTAGATCTAAGCTTTTTATAACACCGCACAACAAGTATATTTTCGCCAAAAAAGGAATAGATCTCGTCTAGATTTCATCAATCATCATTCCATACAATTCCTACTTTACGATGTTTTATATAAAACTCGATACAACTTCATTCTGGAAGCCATTTTAATGTTTCAATTTATTGACAATAAACACCAGCGAGATAAGTCTTTTTTCTTAAAAAAGACCATACTCTAAGCTATTGCAATTTACGTACAAGACACAAACAAAACTCTAACACAAGATGATTATGTGGCTAAATTGATCTTCGTGGTCAGCAGCATTGCCTGAATTTAGTTTACTAATAACATAAACATGGAAAGAGAGTACCAGAAGGAAAGCTATAATCGCAGCTTCCGCGATGCTATTGAAGAAGGAAACACCCGCCAGCAGAGAAAACGTAATACTGCAATACCACGATTGTGATACAACATTCAGAAATATCTTACTAAATTGCATATTTACGGGAGAAGGAGAGCCTATTTGAAAAGGAAAAACGTGTCAGCCAAAACGTCGTACGACAATATATTGGCAAGTCGAAATCACTTATCACTCAAAATCATCTTCACAGAAATAACAACCGAGGCTCTAATCAAAATTATTAGGGGTAGGCTATTTAAACCAAACGAGAATCATGGTGAGTCTAGATCACTAATTTCTCTTCCACCACTCAGTCCAACTGTAGAGAAGAGATTGAAGAAATCATCACAAAGAACATATCCTTAGTTCTGTTTAAAGGACACTCAATTGTAAAAGTTTGAGTATCATGAATGAAATTGTCCCACATCCATAAGGAATGAGCAAAACCGTGGTATATTACTATAAATGGCTCGTAGACTTACTTTGGAACCAAGAGAGCCAACTAATACGGAAATTTTAATCCACGAGTCATAGTGAGAAAACATATTAGTGGATTTGACACCATATTTTGAGCCAAAACCTTAAGGCATTACGTCCAAAGTCGTTAAAAGTAAAATAACAGAATCTAGCTAAGAGAACTACTATTTGACTCACAGGTCTTTTCTTAGTTCAAAATCAATTGATTACCAATTTTCATACCTACTCTTGAACAAGTGAACGATATCCGATGGTGACGGAATTTTGTTGATCAAGTTTATCTTCTTCGACGACTCACACCCGACTTCACCGCAGTCTGTCTCTGCAGTCAGCATTGGCTGATCCAAAGGATTAGATTTGCAACGCGTCTCTTTTAGGAAGACTATCATATACACGGCTGCAACGATGGCGACAACTGCTGCAGTCTGAGTAAGTTTTTTCACAGGCTCATTAAAAATACATCAACGTGAAACTGAAAATAACAACAAATAAAAACACGAAAACGAACACAAGAACATGCATGACATATGAAGGAAAAATCGAATCTAAAACCTGAAAAATGCGAGCAGTCGAGAGCACGCGAGCAGCTAAGGTACCACAAAGATTGGCAGCAGAAATCACACCAGTTAGCACCCCAAATGCTGAGACTCGCTTGCCTTCAGACACATTGTCTGCCTGCAATATAATAGTATAAATGTGTAATACTATTATACACTAAAATGTGTTTTGTATTCTTATGTCTATTAATCAACAAGTTAAAGCTAAATGAAAGGTCTACAAGAATTGAGATAGAGTAAATATCAAATCCACCAATTTTACTTTGCTGATTTAAAAAAAAAAAAAAAGTAAATTAATGTCATAAAATTAGTAAAAATTTAGTAAATGTAATTACCAGATAACCAAAAGCAAGGCAGGTAACAGCTCCATCGGTAACCATGGCGGTTAAAGTCTTAAAAGCGTAGTAAGCATAGAAGAAATTTGTCGTCCTATTCCATGCCAATATTACTGCAAATATAGCAAATGGTCAAAAATTAATATGTGTATAAATCTATAAAATGCATGCAGAATACCTTTTACAAATTAGTTTGATCAATTGCAGTCTATCATTTACTTTTTATCATACCGAATTTAATGTCTCGTCTAAAAGCTCAAATTCGTATAGAGGATACACATTTGTTAAATTATATATAATTCTTAACACGCTTTCTCACGTGCACACGGTAATATTTTTCTTACGCTTAACACGTGACAGTTTCTGGTAAGTGGATGGTTGTGGAAATTGAACTAATGACCTATTATTTAATTTTGATTATGATACCACGTTAAATTTTCGTTCATCTAAAAGCTCAAGCTTTGAGAAAGGGTAAACATTTATTAATTTATATACCATCTTCTATAAGTTGGTCGCATATAATTGTTCAATTACAATTACATCTTGCAAAAATTGTGAAATGTAATCGTGTTATGTTCTGTAAATATGTAAATATGTAAAATGATCCTATAAGAAAACACGACAACTAATTGATACTTCTAGGTTTTTTCCTAGTTTAAATACCAATATAATAAAATAACAACAAAAACTAAATATTTCTTTTTGGGCAAGGGCAATCATTCCACGCAACCACAATATTTGTGATTTGATGATTGTAGATACTTCATAAACAATATAGCATTTATTTTACAAAACCACATCACAACCGTGCACACACAGTTACCATGTATCACTTAATCATGAAACCTTTGCATGTAAATGTAATAATAATATTAAACTTATCTAGTTTATAATATATAATAATTTAA
The DNA here is from genome assembly GCA_946800315.1 of Misopates orontium. Taxonomy (NCBI): domain Eukaryota; kingdom Viridiplantae; phylum Streptophyta; class Magnoliopsida; order Lamiales; family Plantaginaceae; genus Misopates; species Misopates orontium. Next base: position 2,454,758 of record OX326948.1, on the reverse strand, counting down.
AGCACGCTAAGTAACAACATACCAAATGGGATTGGAGCTAAAGTCAAAGGAATGTTGAGCAAAGCTTTTTGCCCATAAAGATCAGACAAATTCCCTATTATTGGCATCATTATCACTGCCCCTAACCCTGTAATCTGCATCCGAGCACACAAGTTCTGTGATAAAAATTATACACATCGCCATCAACTTATAATTACTCGATTCAAGTATTTATGCTTTGTCGTGTGACTGAAAATAAAATATATATATATATATATATATATATATATATATATATATATATATATATATATATATATATATATATATTACATATTTTAATAGCTACCCCTTCATCTTTATCCATCTGTGGCAAGTTTTGATATAGTATATATTAAAAAAAATGTGATATATCATATAAGGCCAAATTTCAATGAAAACATAAAAAAAGACAAATAAGATCACTATCCAAATAAGATCAAAGTAATTAACTTATTTATTCTTCACATGATCTATTTGATTAATTTTTGGTAGTAGGTGAAGTGCCTATTTCACATAACAGTACCCCTTTGTTATTATGCCAAAAAGAAAAGCCTTTAAATAATTGAAAGACTATTCATTGAAATTTATAAAAACATGCAACGACACACTTGAGGTTTGAATAATTACACACTCTCGAAATTTCAAAAGCATTACAAAGACTCTCGATTTTACATGCCTTTGAGACTTGCATCAGGTGTGTCTTTATAATTATTCAAATAGTACGAGAGATTACAATTGTTATAATTATTCAAATAGTACGAGAGATTACAATTGATCAAACTACACTTTAGGCTGTATAGATTTAATTGTCCCTAAATAATACCATATATAATAATACTTTATAGTAGAATCATGAAAAAAAAAACTTTATAGCACTACTAATATTTAACGGGTGAAAATCAACAAAATTCCAATATATATAATGAAAGAAAACATAAGAGAGATACTATAATGAATTACCGCCTGCTGAAAACCGGTGAGGTAAATAGCGATAGAACACTCGTCTTTGCCGCCGCAAACCGCCGTCACAACAACGTCCGTCATCGCCGGATTGACCATATACGCCGCAAAGTTCGACAGGAAAACCGTCATGAATAAGTGGCTAAGCGTCCCAAAACTTTCCATCGCTCTACTCAAAAGTCAAAACTAGCTAGCTTATTTCTTGCAGTAAGCTAGAGAAGATATATTATAGACAGATTATTGTAACTAAGTTTACTTCTTCACATCGTACAAAGTGATAATCATGACTAGTGAAAATCTGTATTTGTATTATTGAAAAACGTTTGAAAGCGATTTAGAGATGGATATATATATGTAATAAAATAATTGCTCTAGCTTTGATTTTTAATAAATAATGACCTTAGTTGTTGGATCAAGGAGATTTATTTATGAATATAGTTTTGAGAGTTGAAAACCTGAAAGCCACATTTCTAACGTGCTTCCAGCAGAATTAGAAAGAAAATAGCGGGAATAAACGGAGATTAAGATGATGCATGTTTGCAAAACTCATGTTCAAAAGCAGAAATTCATTTATAAATTAAGATAAAACTGTAAAATATGTTAAAATAATAGTTACAATAGTTGGAAAAACGACTCAAAATTCACAAAAAGGTGTGGTCTCTGAGTGTTTGGAAAAGAAACTTTGTTCTTTTAGATTTTTTTTACAAATCAACTATAATATCGACAGCTAATAATTAGTTCTTAATCAACAACTTTACATGATTATAAACCTGAAACGAGTTATGAATAAAAACGTTATTTTCTAGCCATGGTTTTCAAATATGAATTCGAGTTTATTTCCTTTTTTGGATGTTTAAATTTATTTACAAGTAGATGTAAAGAATTCATGAGTCTTATATATGTTTTAATTAACCTACTTGTTGGGTGTTAAAATGGTGAGGTAGTTAAAAATTCAGTGACGAAAAAGATGTAAAATTATATTTTCATTATATATATATATATATGTGTGTGTGTGTGTGTGTGTGTGAAAAGAAACATCACAAGTCAAAAGCAGATATTTAACAACTTTTACTTCATAGACATTTTTAGTTTAAAAGAAGTCTTTGTGCCATATTAATTTTACCAAATACTCTAAAAGTTTTTAAATTAGACTATAAAAAGATTTTAGCTTCTTGTGAGAATTTGCAAACACCACCTTCTTTTAAAATGGTTTGCATTTCCAATTGATATATAACATCAAGGGTCAATTGCAATTTACCCCTTAATGTTTTTTGATCCGTTTTGTATTGTTGGCGCCCCTGACGTTTGAAAAGAGCGATTCGCCCCCTAACATTTGTAAAATTGTGTGATTCGCCCCTGATGTCAAATGTAATGGATGAAAAGATAGACACGTGGTAAAATGAACAGTTGATCAAGGACTAAGGGAACAAATCGCACATTTTTACAAACGTTAAGGGACAAATCACTTTTTTTTAAACGATAAGGAGGACATTGCAAAACATGTAAAACGATAAGGGAAACAAAACGGGTCAAACGTTAAATGGTTGATCGCTATTAACCCTAATGTCAACATATATTAGGGTTGCTACGCACCCGACTCGAATACTGTTAATATGATCACAACATTGTAACTTTTTTCTAACTGCACACTTAAAGAAAAAAGAAGAAGAAGAAGAAGGAAACTTCACATGACAACACTTTACTCTCTCATATTTTGAGAGAGATACATTTAACTGCAAAAATTCATAAAATTAAATCCAAAACACATTTCCTATATCGGGTTTAAAATATTGTAACAAAGTTGTGGCCACAATGTACACCAACTTGTAACGAAAACAATTAAATCCAAAACAATAGGTAGTTCAATGTGGAGGGGTCCAAAACATTTAAAAATGGTCAAAATGATTAGGTCAGCTGCAGACCCACCTACATACGTACAACAAGACAAAATGCTGAAGTTTGCTAAGTGATTTGTCGTCTGGCTCAGTTCGATATTTACGATAACAAAATGTTCATATAACTTCGTTGAAGCTATTCAGATGTGTTTGAGCTTCCCGAAAAAAGACTAGATAGGTGAATTGATGGTCTTGATTACTGTCAAAATAGTTTAGCAACATATAGGAAGGATATAGCCACTATCAAATGGGGAATTTGTAAGGATGTGATAGTAATGCTCCGTCTCGTAATATCCAGAATTCTGTCTGATTATTAGTCGAATGACCAATTGAGGTAGAAAAGGCCGATATGAAGTAGCCTTTTGAGTCTCTAATTAATGATACCTCTCATACCTGGTTTACCATATGTTCATCCAATGACATTGAGTTTGGCTTATATGTTTAATGTCATCGTGTATGAGATATATTCTTGTTTTCTTTGTCGTTCTTGTGTTCTATTTATTTGTTTTAAGTCAATAGTCTCAACACACTGTACTTGTGCTTCTATGGTCTTTATTGACATGATTAAACCGTCATAAGTAAATTTCTCACTTCTCGACGTCGATCAAAAAACACTTACCTATATCTTGTTGTCACAATTATTTTATGTATTAGATTAACCCTGATGGTCCACTTTTTTCATGAATTTGATATTATAGTTACTACCTTTGTATATCAAGAATCGAGATAATTTGGAACTCTCATATACCCAATGTAGTGTGTAATCAGACTTCATGTAAATTCAATTAAAGCTAGTGATCAGACTCTTCTTGTATGTATTTACAATTTCAAAGGGAGTCATATTTTACAAACTAGAGACACTCTAAACTGAAGTGAAGCCATCTCTGGTTTAATTGTGTCCTCTATATTTTGAATTAGGCCAGCAAGCATGGATCGTTGCTCACTTTGTGTCGTGAGAACTGAGGAAGAATCTTTATAGCTATACTGATGATGAACCCTACAAGCTGCAAGTGACAAACGATGATATTAGCAATCTCTAGTTAAACGACTACATACCATCAAATTTGAAGGAAAAAAAAAAAAAGATGGTGCACGCTATTTGAAAATTAAATAGCTAGTCGATTAATATTCTTTACCCAAGCTAGGCCGACGCACAGCATGCTGAAACCTGGGAAATTAAAGGGAGCATCCTCGGACAAAAATAATGCTGCAAGAATTTTAAGTATGAACAAGGTTGTCAAGGCTTAGTATCAATATAGTTCTTTGACACACTATAAAGATTTTATAGATCACCTGAAAGAGGACTAAATATTAATGGAGCCGCGACGTTGGCTAGTGAAGCTATGCCCATTATGCATCCTTGAGCCATCCCCTGATAAATTAAAAGAGTATGTTGTATTAGTAAGATGTTGCAACAAACATGTATGAAAGTTTCAGTTTAGGTGTATGCTCCGATGTGCTAAATATTAGAAATTCTTTTGATGGATCGAGATATTTTATATGCTTCGGGACGTAGAAATTCACATAGTTGGAAAATAGAAACGTATCGAGAAAAAACGTTTAGAAACATTGATCCATTCTTATCCCGAGGATACAAAAATAAAACATTAGTTTAAGGCAGAAAACAATTTACCTGTTCATATGGTCCAACTTGTTTCGAGACAATGCATCTTATCTGAGAGAATTTGTTTGTCCACAAATTAGAAAAGAGCATCATCAATATATATTTTTGTTGTATAAACAAAACTTACGCTAGGACTTGCAAGAGCTAAAAGGATCCCGAGCAGAGCAGAAGCATAAGGCACCTGCAGAATCAAAATTAAGTACAACATAAAAGTTTCAGTCAATTCTTTTAGAAAGTTAAACAGAATTAGCAGACTGTAATTAATATTAATACAACTCCAAGAAAACATGGTACTACAACTGTTAAGTGAATTTGGTACAAAGATTTAGTAGCTTACCCATGTTGCCCAGGCTATGCTGTCGAGTAGCATCTGCACGAAACAAGAACAAATCATTGTATGAACGAATATATCAACTGTCCATAAGTCTCCACTATTTTATTACAAGATAAATAAGATTATTTCGAAGAGTTGCGAGTTGTGTACATTTAGGAATCCAGCAAGAAGTCCTATACATAACAACGTCTCCTCTCCCAAAACCGGACCTAGCGTAGGCATTAACACCATCTGCAAATTTTTCATAAATCTACATTAGTCGATGAGCAAGATACGAAAGATGAAAAGCGACAATTATAGGGATATCAAAAACAGGACGGTTTGAGCATACACTTGAAAAGGTTGCTCCAACGTAAGTAATGAGACATATATCAGCATACTGCTCTTTCTGAAAATGGAACCGCGCCTTTAAGTAGTACTACACCAAACAAAGGTAACAACATTAAACCAGAATTTTTTGTTACATATTGCATCGGATGGTACATGCTACAATTTATTGAACTCTATAAGTTTCACTTAATTCATCAAAGAAAAAGCGAGTACCATTAAGAAAGCTTGAATTCCTGCCTCCCCAAGGCTGTTGAAAAAGGCAACAAATGATGCTAGTGATACTGTGGTGCTGCGTGCACAAGGGGAACATATGTTACGATTCGATTCTTATATAGTTATTTCAATGCATCGATAAATTTAAGATCAGGACCACTATAATCTAAAAATACAAATTAGCGCACCTGCTCTGAAGCAAGCGAACTATATCCTTTGGCAACGGAAATTTCTTGACAACATCTTTTTTTGTAAATGGCTCCCCAACTTCGTTAGATTCGGTTACTGATTTGAGTATTGGTTGCTGCAATGCATCAATGTTGGAAGTCGTCTCCTGAAGACAAATCCGCATATAAATTGCCGCGACAATAGCTGCAACCGCTGCCACCTGAAAGGAACAATGTGCATTTACCTCATTTGCATCAAAAAACACTCAAATGTAGCCTTCAATACGCGTAGGTCGAAAACACTTGGTTCATGACAAGTAAACAGAACGCATGAATGTAAAGATAGACGAATGACCTGAAATATCTGAGCAGTGGGAAGTAAGCGAGCAGCTAGTGTACCACACACGGTTGCTGCAGAGACTACTCCGCATAATAGTCCTATTGCAGAAACGCGCTTCCCCTCCGGTACATTATCAGCCTAAAGACGAGAAAAAATATCCGATGATCATGCTGCTGGAAAAATATCCACAAAAATATATATGTTATCTTTCTACAAGCTTGAGCTTTAAGATAAGACGACAATCAATTTTGTATCAGAGCTCAGAACCAATGAAGAGGTCCTTGATTCAAAACCCACAGTCACACACTTATTAAAAAATGTCACGCGTCTAACATAAGAAAAGAATTTGCAGCATGCACGTGAGTATGTTCAAAAATCAAATAAATCTCTCTATAAGCTTGATCTTTTAGATAAAATGACAATTAAATACATCCGACTATACATCTGAATCTTTTTTCTTTTTGTCCCATATATAAAACTCAAATTTTACAAATTATGAGTATGAAGTTTTTGAATTACCAAATAACTCAAGGAAAGACACAAGACGCCTCCTTCGCACACCATGGAAGTTAAGGTCTTCAAGGCATAGTATGCATAAAAGAATTCAATTGTTCTTTTGAATGCCATTATTACTGCAAAAACAAAACAAGATTGAATCCACAGTGCTGATATATTTAAAGTTGAAAGCTCAAATAACTATATGATTTATAAGATTGCTCTAAATAATATTACATACCTAATGGGATAATGGAGAGAGTCAGGGGGACTGTGAGCAACTTTTTTCGACCATAGGCATCAGATAAATTACCAATAAGCGGCATCATAACCACAGCTCCTAATCCTGCAATCTGCATGATCAATAATTACATACACGTACACTTTTATCATAATGTTACTAACAGATATCGATTTATTTATTTATGACACAATATGAATAACAAAATTTAGTTGTTACACACTTAAACCAAAAACAAATTACTAATGTTGTTGCTAATTCGTGAATCTTTATGATACCAGTCTAATTTGAGATCCCAGACTACTGTTAAGACATATTGATATTATAGTACTATTCTATTTAGAAACTTCGATACTTTAGATATTAGTTTAATTAGTTCATGTAACGTTTTTAAGATTGACTTGGCACACTTGACGCCTAAAGATAATATTGTGTCGCACGCCATGTTTGGGTTTGTGTGTTAGGTGCCTGTATTAAGATAGTGTATTTTGTTTAAGATAAAACATGGTAAGCATAGAGAAGCAAATTATGAATAAGTAACCGAGAGTCTGAGATACCACCTACACATGACCCTAAAATAATTATTAATTTATCTATTTTAGTAACTTATAGTATGATGCTAATATAAGCTGAACAATGATTGGGCCAGATATGCATATCCAATCGACATTGATATTAACAAGTTTGAACTTTTTCTTATTACCTAATTAACTTGTAGTTTGATTATTTAATTATCAACTAGCAACTCCAGTCTCAAAAACAAAGAAACAAAAAGAAATTAAGTGCAGTTCAAGATCGTGTCATCCACTTGCTTATTTTGTGTACATTCCTGAGGTATTTATACTTACCATTGGTGATTGAGGCCGGAAACAGGAATTTAAGTTAGGGGGCTAAACAATGTTGGTCATTGTTGGAGAATTTTTTTCGTTAACGTGTAATATTTTTAACATGAATTTAATGTAGTTTATGAGGAAAACTATAATTCTTCATGATTACAATATTTTTAAAATTAAACACAAAGCTCCTACGATAATTTATCAAATTTAAACCACAAACCCCTCCTCTTTTTCTTGAGATTAGAAGACTTTTGTTATTTCATTTTCACATTTGTTGTGTATGACTCTCTCATGCGTTTTGTTGACTTATTACATATATATGGCTTTTATCGCCTATTTTTTCAGATATGTTTATCTTATTACGGATATCACGTAAGTTTTATTGTTATGTATAGCTAGTGAGTACAGCATATTTAATTATGTGATTTATTTCTTAACGTGCGTCACCAATGTAAAACGTGAAATTTATCTTAGGTTTAGTTTATATATATAATATTGTCTACACAATTTCTTTATCCAAAAATACACTCTAGATTACTAGGAAAAAGTAATAATACACAGACACACAAACATACCGCCTGCTGTAATCCTGTAAGGTAAATGACGAGCGAGCATTCATCTTCTCCGGGGCACACCGCCTCCATGGCAACGTCTGCGACAGCCGGATTCACCGTAAACGAAGCGAAATAAGATAAGAAAACCGTCACAAATAAGTGTACCAAATTCTTTGAATTTTCCATTTTTCTCCCCGATTTCTATTTATAAATCCTCTCAACAAAATCCCTATTCACACTGGTAATGTAACAAAACTTTTGTTGTGAATCTGTAATCAAAAGAAGAAGATTTCAGTGAAGAGTTTAATTACAACGAATAGGTATATATAAGGTGCCACAAATTCTTTTGATACGTACAAAAATAGAATAGATATACTTTGAAGTTGTAAATTACTAATACATGCAGTGTATACCATAACGGTTGACCTTGACGTTGTATTTGGTCTTAACGAGTAGAAATACTATAAATACCTGCGGTTGGTGAAGTGACTCTGTTGGCCGCCTTCGAATTTGAGGAATGAGACTTTAATGTATATGTCAACTTCTTGTGTGAGGATTTTATATTGTAAAAGCAGTTTGATTTCATGGTTCACTTAGGAAAGTAATTGGTGATTAATTAAGACCAAGAATCTAGTGGCTTTGATTAAGTTAAGACAGTGTTTGTAAACTCTTAATAATAGTTAGAATGCCTCTCCAATCTAACTTAAATATTTTTAGAGTGTTTGCTTAATAAGTTAATATGTTACTTTTTTTTAAAGAAAAATTCTCTAATTTAGAAGTGATTATATACATGGTTTTAACTTGTGGTGGTTTTTCTAAAATAAATAAATATACAGATAAATTATTATTTTTGGCGTTTAGATTTATTTTCCAAACACTCAACTAATGATCAGTTGAAATGAAATATTATAATTTCCTGCGGTTGGTGAAGTGAAATTGTTGGTCTAGCTCCTTCAATTTAAGAATATGCGGAGCATTTACGTACTCTGACTACACACTCCATGTCGGGCTGATACGGGTTAGAGTCTTGAATTGCCCTTAACTTGGGCACACCCACACTCGAACACTACAAGTGAGCTAAGTCGGTAGTTGACCCAACATAAGGCCTCTGATGCCTAAGTCAATAAGGGAATAAAAGACAAATGAGTTGAAGCACGGGTCTAGGTGAAAATTGCATACTCCTTAAGTGTGAAGTGGTTCGATCTGCTATGGACGTGTGTATATCTTAAGTTGTATATTCGTTAGATATATATCATGTGCAATTCGCTTTTAGCTTTCAATTAAAGAGAGTAAGAAGGTTGATTAAGACCAAAAATCTAGTAACTAACTTCGATTAAGTTAAGTCATCAAAATTTATTTTGGCTTTACATACCTTGTGCTTTAAGTCTATTGTCCTTTCCTTCTACAAATTAGAATTAACTTTCGTGTAAAATTTACTGTCTGTAGTTAAAAAGTGAGCTTTCTTATGAAAGTTAGATTGCAATATATCTTTAACCAGTGTTTCTAAAATTGAACCAAACATACAAGCATTAGTCTGATTGGTTAGTGGTTTATTCAGTTCGATCGATTCAAACAGTGATTCAAGCAGAATTATATTATTTCAAAATAATAATAATATATAATTTTAAGATATATAATTTAAATTTTAAACTAGAAAAACATGAATAATAACAGAAACAGTTTTAAGTTCTCGGTGACATGTGCATGATAAATTATAGTACATAAAAGTATTGTTTCTTTCCGTATAGTAGATGCTCAAGGCTTAATAGCAAATTAAATGCGTTAGTTATTGTAATTCAAGGTAAATCAGGTTCAAACTAACATATAATAAGAACTCGACTGTAAAGACACTCTCTATCAAAAGTAAAACCAAACCCCTTTTAGAGGAAATAAAACCCAATTTTCCCCTATTGCTTGATAGTCAAATTACTCACACACACACACACACACACACACATATATATATATATATATATATATATATATATATATATATATATTATTCATTTAATAATGAGTATTATAACGATTTTCATGCTTGTTCTTGATGAACAGGTATGCCTCAACTAACAAGACTAAATTCGGACAAAATTCTGAACCGAATCCAACGTCAGCTTTTGGGTTTGACTAAGCCCGGCCCACTAAGAAAATCCAAAGTGGACTTCCTTATCTGTATTATTGACTTTCCCCTTTAAAAAGAGCGTGATAGCAAACCAGATTAAGAACAATGACTAATTACGAATAAAAAGCCAGGTTTAGATTAATTTTTACTTCGTTTTTGTTATGAAATCCTGCCTTCGATCTGTTGGTAAGACTTCAATCATACGAGTAAATACTATATATATTCCAGAACTGTTGAGTGTTGAGTGATAACGAACACTTAAAATTAATTTGACTAAATATATTATAATATAGGGAATATTTAAATTCAATTATTGTTGAAATTGAGACTCACTAGTATAATACGAGATTACATTAAAAACGCAAGGAAGTATTGAGAGTAAGTGTTTGTCAGTAGTTTATATACATATAATTAAACATGTACTATAGGATAACTATACAAGTTATAATGTTAATAAACATGATATACAAACATTTTTTTGGTATATACGACTTGGGCATTCAGGGTAATTAAATTAACAAATAAAAATCAGCTGTTGGGTCCCGGCAGGAACAATTTTGGTTGACTTGTATCATATATTTATATAGTCATCTAACTACCAAATAATATGCATGATACCTGTCAACGTTACTACATTAGAAGATTAATTAATGTCTGACCTTACATCCGCGTACATTCTCTTCTTTTTTTTAATAGGAGATTACTTATGTCTTACAAGGTGAATAATAAGATTATTGGAGGATTATGTATTTAAAACTGAGTAACTAATATCATCAGTTATTGAAGCATCTTTGTTCTGCAGAAAGTATATGTTGAACTTTCGTTTTCATATAAATTACACTAAAGAGTGTTTGTAAGAGAAGACATTTTCTCACTACATTTGGATAAGTCACTTTTGGCTAAATGTTAGGAGCGTTTGCAAAATTTTGAAAAGTACTTAAACAAGTATTTGCAGTATTTATTAAGAAATACTTCAGCTTCTTTTGTGTGCGTTTATGTTATTTTTTTAAAATTATTAAAAGTAAAATTTATATGATGTAAATATTCAAAATGTGCTTGTATTAAGTTATATAATGAAAATAATAAGTAGTGAACTCAAACGTTTATAAACAAATTAAATATACCCAAAAATATTATCAATGGAAATAATAACACCGTCTTAGCAAACTATTATCTGGGGGCTTTTGGCCACATACTGTACATAATTTATCATTTCTACTGCATATTTGTTTTACCTCACCATGTTCTATTTGGTCGTATGTTAGATATGATTCGTGTTTCTCAATCACAAGTCAGTCCAAAATAAGAGTTCCACCAAAGTATAACTCTTATTGCGTAGGTCACGTATATAGATCTTATGGTTACAAATGTACCACATTGTAAAAAAAAGTTATAACATTAAATACACAAAATGAATATGGCCAAAAAGCCTATCATATCATAGACACAATCTTAGTAGAATTTTGTGTAATTAAAAATCATACTAATTAAATCAACTGATTCTAACTATTTGTTAAGAAATTTGGGCCGAACAAAAGTTCTACATAAGAAAGAAGAGAAATAAAATATTTCTACCAAGAAAAGGTAAAGAAAAATAACTTTGTTGCCTAGAACTTGACTTATATATACATATACATATATATATATATATATATATATATATATATATGTATGTATGTATAATCCATATACATTTACTTCAAAATATGGTGAGTATTTCAGTCATTAGTAATTTAGTTCAATTCTATGTAAGTAGTTTTGTTACCAAGACCCATCACAGGCTGATGGTGTGGGCTAGTAAAGCTTAATAACCAACTATTTATCTTGGGCTTGCATGCACCGAGAGTTTTGCATGCATCCAAACGCACTCAAGAGACCAGCTGTTGTTATATTGGGCCAGGTACTTGGTGACATAATCGACGCAAATGGGTTCATAGTACAGAAATTAAATATTATTTTGCTGCATTATTCTTTTATTTTTTGCGTCATAATAACGTAACTTTCATATTCTCATTTAGAAACCAACTATGGTAAATGGCTAACATGGGGTACGATTCTTCTTTTTGTTTGCAATTGCAACTATTCAAATGTCAAGACCCACACTAGCATGAAATAATTTCACAAATTAGTCATCACCGTCACAACAAAAACATTAAGCAATGTGTTGCCAAATAATGTAACAAACCAAAGGAGAAAGAAGGCAACGGAAGAAGGAAAACATGGCGCTAGCAAAATGTGATATGTCAATACGAGGGTGAAATGAAATGACTTATGCTTCAAAATCATTTTTACATTGATCATAAATGAAGAGATTTAACACTACCAAAAAAGGCCTTAAAACTGGCGTATTAAGTATTTATTTTTTAGTATCGAGTATTAAGGGCTCTACTTAGTTCAAAGTTATGGTGTTTAACGCATAACATGTATCTTCCCACATGAAGCACACTATCTTGTCTAAAACCAAGAACCTTAGCAGATGTCTTTTACTGCTTTTTATGTATGTGTCTGTGATAGTATTTTTGTGTAACAAAAAACAGTACTCGTTAGTGAACACTTGTATATATTTACAATTTCAAAAGGAATCATTATTTACAAATTACTGAAATTAAAGGTACTCCAAATTAATTGGATTCCAGTTCCAGGAAAATGAAACATCAGAGCAAGAACTAAAACTATCTAGCTCTGGTTTGTGTTCTCTATATTTGAACATCAAATTAGGCCAAGAAGCATGGCTCGTTGCGCACTTTGTCTCGAGGAAGAATCTTTATCACTACGCTGATAACGAACCCTACGAGCTGCAAGCAACAAAAACGACATTAACAGTCACTAGTTAAACGAAAATAAACAACCAAATCTACCCAAAAAAATAATTTATCTTATGTGCGCGCGTTAAAGATCAAACTAATAGTTCGTCGAGTAATGTTTCTTACCCAAGTTAGGCCGACGCACAATATACTGAAACCCGGGAAATTAAAGGGAGCATCGTCGGACAAAAATAAGCTGCAAGAATTAAAAGAGCAAATAAAGGCTTAAGATCAATGTAGTACGTCCTTTGATAGTACTCCGTAAAGAATTTATTAGATCACCTGAAAGAGGACTAAATATCAACGGAGACGCGACGCTGGCTAGTGAGGATATGCCCATGAGGCATCCTTGAGCAATGCCCTGAAAAAGTTTCAAAAATGATTAAGTTGGTTTGATATGATAAAGATGATACAAAAACAAACATTAGTTCAAGGAAAAAAAAGAATTACCTGTTCATGTGGTCCAACTTGTTTTGAGACAATGCATCTTATCTGAGAGAATTTGTTTGTCACCAAATTGGAAAAGAGCATGATCTATTTCTTTTTTGTGATGAAATTGTGTAAACAAAACTTACACTAGGACTTGAAAGAGATAAAAGGATCCCAAGCAGAGCAGAAGCATAAGGCACCTGCAGATTGAAAATAAGTTTAACAGATTGATCATTCAATTTTCTTACAAAAGTTTAATGAGCTTTATTGGTAGAAAGATTAAGTAGCTTACCCAAGTTGCCCACGCTATGCTGTCAAGTAGCATCTGCACGAAACGAGAACAAATCGTTGAATCAACAAAAATATCTACTATCGATAAATTGACATAATTCTATAATAAGAGAAATAGTATTCAAAGAGTTGAGTTGTGTACATTTAAAAATCCAGCAAGAAGTCCTATACAGAGTAACGTCTCCTCTCCCAAAATCGGACCTAACACCATCTGCAAACTTTCATTAAGTCGTGAACTAAGACACAGAACAAGGACCCCGTGAAACGTAAGATGAAACGATGATAATTATTGGGATATCAGAAACAGAACAATTTGAGCATACATTTGAAAAGGTTGATCCAATGTATGTAATGAGACATATATCAGCATATTGTTCTTTCTGGAAACGGAACCGCGCCTTTAAGTAGTACTGCACCAAAAAAAGGTAACAACATTAAATCGAAACTCTTTGTTGCATATTGCATCAGACGTTACATGCTACATTATATTGAACTTAATAAGTTCAAGTGACGTCGTGAAAAAAGAGAGTTACCATTAAGAAAGTTTGATTCCCTGCCTCCCCAAGGCTATTGAAGAATGCAACAAATGATGCTAGTGATACCGCTGTGCTGCATCCAAAAGAAAGTCATAAGTGAAAATACGACTGCATCTACGTAAAACTAAAACTGCGGGTAATTGTACATAATCTAACATTACAAATTTACTGATGGATGTGTAATAAGACCACCTGCTCCGAAGCAGGCAAATTATGTCATTTGGCAACGGAATTTTCTTGACATCTCTTTTCATCAATGGTTCGCCTACTTCGTTTGTCTCAGTGACTGATTTCAATATCGGCTGCTGCAATGCATCAATGTTGAAAGTCGTCTCCTTAAGGAAAATCCTCATGTAAACTGTCGCGACAATAGCTGCAACCATTTGCCACCTGAAACAAACGATGTTGCATTTACCTTATTTGCATCAACAACCGATACTATTTATCGCATAGGTTGAAAGATTTGGTTATGCCTTTATGGCAAGGAAACAGAAAGCAACAAAGAAAAGAAGAATGACCTGAAAAATCTGAGCAGTGGGAAGCAAGCGAGCGGCTAATGTACCACACACAGCCGCTGCAGAAACTACACCGCATAATAATCCTATTGCAGAAACGCGCTTCCTCTCTGACACATTATCAGCCTAAAGACGGAAAAAAATATTCGATCATGTTGCTAGAAAAAATATACAAAAATATAAATGTCTAATCTCTCTACAAGCTTGAGCTTTTAGATATCATAAGACTCTGCAACTGCTCATGCGGAAAAATAGGTCATGGGTTCAAATCTCACAGTGACCCACTTACCGAAAAACACACATGTTCGGTCTAAAAGGAAGATTTACAGCCTGCAAGCGTGTGTTCGTGTTGGAGAAATATTTAAAAAATATAAATGTCTAATCTCTCTACAGGCAATTAGTACATGTGACTATATATCTGTTTTTTTTTGGCCCATATATAAAACTCAATTCTTTCAAATTATGCTTATGAAGTATCTAAATTACCAGATAACTTAAGGAGAGAGCCATGACACCTCCGTCAGAGACCATGGTAGTAAAGGTCTTTAAAGCATAGTACGGATAAAAATAATCAGCTGTTCTTTCGAATGCCATTATTACTGCAAAAACCAAACAAGATTAAATGCAAAGTTAAGTTTACAACTCAAATAATATGATGTAGACTTTAGAATTTTGCTGAAAGAAGTTATTACATACCTAATGGGACAATGGACACTGTTAAGGGGATTGTGAGCAACTTTTTCCGACCATAGGCATCGGATAAATTACCAATAAGTGGCATCATCACTACAGCTAATAATCCTGCAATCTGCATGATCAGTAATTAATTTTATATATTATATTTTTTAAACATGAATAAGGAAGACTAAATTGTTTCATGAAATCTGTATAAAAGTACTAAAACGTCTACATTTTTCAACTCTGTAGAAACTAAACATAATAGTATTTTCCACGTCCATCACAACAATATAATTTTTCGACATGACTAATATTTAGCAGACGAAACAATACCTCGACGATTATATGCTACAAGTCTTTTTAAGAACTTTGATAGTTCAGTTTCTGTCTTTTATCTTTCTCTATCAAAATATATACACACGAACACAAAAACATACCGTCTGCTGGAGTCCTGTAAGGTAAATGACGAGTGAGCATTCATCTTTTCCGGGGCACAACGCCTCCATGGTCACGTCCGCTATAGACGGATTCACCGTAAATGACGAAAAATAATATAAAAACACCGTCACAAATAAGTGTATCAAATTCTTCCAATTCTCCATTTTGTTATAGAATATAGTGACTAGCTATTATGCTCTTATATTTGAAGCTGTGATCAAAGTTAATGGACTTAAATTAGTGAAGAGTTCAAGTGCAACGAATATATGTATATATATACATAAGGTGAGCAACAAGATTTATCAACAACGTTATATACACATAGAATAAGTATATTGTAAAAATTAATGTGCTAGTACAAATTATAAAATGTCGGTTTGACCTTTGCCGTTGCGTTTGTTCTTAGCGTGTAGAAATTAATAGTTTCTGTGGTCGGTGAAGTGAAAGTGTTGGTCTAGCTCCCTCCTAGTTAAGAATGCGACATTTGATACATTTTTCAGCAGGTTGCTTAAAAGCAACAGAATTTTGACTTAGTAACTACTGATATGTAAGATTTACCTTTTTTGTTTTAATATCAAATATAAAATTGAACAAAATTCTAATTACAAATCTTATATCATACCAAATCATTATTGATTCTAACTGTTTGTAAGAAATGTCGGGAAGAACAACTGTTCCACTTTGAAAAGATGGAGGATAAGGCAACGAGAAAAACTTTGCTGCATAGAATTTAGATTACAGAAAATTTTATTCTTTAAAATTGATAAAACATTTAATATTCGAAGTATATAAAATCTTATAAAAGGAGAGTGTTTGGTTATCCCCACTGGAGATCATAAAAAATTTGGTTGAATTCCTATGTAAGTAGTTTGGTTACCAAGATCGACCACAGGTGACAGGCTCATGGTGTGGGCTAGTAAAGCTTAATCACCAACATATAGTGGATCATTCATTGTGGGCTTTACGTTGGGCTTGCATGCAACGCGAGTTTGGCAGGAGATTAGTTGTTGTTCTATTGGGCCAGGTATAGTACTTAGTGACATAATCAACGCAAATGCGTTCATAATATAGAAATCAAATATTATTTTGCAACATAATTCTTTTACTTTTTGCCACATAATAATGTAACTTTTAAATTATCATTTTGAAACCAACTATAGCAAACAGCTAACATGTATTACTGTATATCTTTTTATTTACGGTTGCAAGTATTCAACCTACACTAGCATGAAAGTCTAAAAATATTCCATAATTATCATCTAATGTGATATGTAATTATAAGTAATATTAATTTATAGTATCCATCCAACTTATAATATTGAACTCATTATTTAACCTTCCAAGTTGTGTTGTAAAATTCTTGAAAAATAGTTCTTCCCTATAGTTATTTGTAATAGTTTAATTGAATAATTTTTCTATAAATAGGTGTTCATACTATTTGTAACATACACTTGAAAATATTTAAAGAAAAAATATATCTCCCTTTATAAAATCCTCTCAAGTTTAGTTAATAGTTATATTTGCATTATTTATGACAACTTAATCATACTGGAAAAATAGAATTTATGACTTGCAAGCTAATGCTAAAGGACTCCGAAACCAAATTGATTGAGAAAAAATGCTTGATTTGTCTAATAAATTAAATAAATTATTGAGATTAAGTTTGAATTAATGTTTGTTTAAGTGTTTTTCATCTATGTTGAATGTATTCACCTGCTATTTGGATGCTCCACACCGGATTAAGAATTATCCGACAGGCACTTGCATGAAGAAATCATTCGTTAGATTTGGAACCATGTACACTTAAAAGTAACTTTTCGGAAAGTCTTTTGACAATACCCTAATTCTTAAGTTATTAACTTTAATTCAATAGATTAAAAGCACAAGCTAGAGAAAATGAGATAGCTTTAAGCATTTTGGAAGTTAGTATTTATAGATAATTTGTGACCAAATGGGTTGACTTGGCCAACCCTAATGGGTAAATGTGTAGCCCATGGGGTCTCTACGCATATGACCTTGCAACATTGTGACCCGTGACTCCATAAGCCGATAATCCTATAATATTATACCTATTTCGCGTTATAAATATATGACCATGTGATGTTGTAATTATGTGACCTTGTAAATATATGATCTTGTAAGCTCACAACATTGCAAACTTCTACGAAACTTATTGTTGTTAAATTTCACTGTGTAACAGATGATAAAACGAGGTTAATGAGCCGTGGTATTTTGATAGTTTGCAAGTATGTTAAATATTATTAACTACAAACTATGAGCTGGATATCAACCCTTGCCTTAGCTGTCGAAAAGCCCCAAGAATTTTGTCAAGTCAATTTATTTTGATTGCGAGTGTTAAGTTCAAATGACAATAAATTGCTGGAATTTTAATAAATTCTAATAAGTGGGCCGAACCAGTTCCTTGTAGAAAGAGACGTTCGCTTCTTTTTCCCAAAAGAGGACAGGCATTTCAAAACAAAGTTCCAACCCATTAAATTCAAAAAATATCTTCCCACTAATTACAAGACAAGCACTACCAAACATAGTTACATACCACTAAGCCTGCTACCATAACTAAATATCCTTTTTTTCTTGCTGAATTTAATGGGTTTATTATTAAGGAAAAATTATCTGGTCTATCTGGTCCATTAGACCATTGATTTTTTCTTTCACCCTATTTGGTGCAAGTTTAGTGATTTATTCATTCCTTTTATTTAAAAAACACCACTTCTTGTGCTACAAGTTTAACCTATAACTAAATTTTTATTTGCATTTAATTCACGAAAACATTCTAGAAACATTTACATATAACATAACATGTCACACCTTTTATAATCATATTTAATGCACAATTCACCGATAAGTACAAAAAAGATTCGGTTTGAAATATCTAAATATGTTTATGCTAACGGCTTGAGATCAACTAACGGCTTGATTGTTGACATTAAGGCTAGATCTTGTAAAAGTTTCAACGTTCAAATAGTCTCACGATTTTGCTTAGCACGATATTCCAATTTTCTGCTATTAAATAAATAAAAAATGCAGCAGATCTCTTCCAATTTTCTTATATATACAATAATGCGTTTTCTTTTTTAAGCGGTTGATGCGCTTTATAGTTAAGGGAGTGATCCATTAATAAAATTATTTACACAATTACACGTGTATTGCATATAAAATGACTTGATAATTCTGCTCTTTTGTTTTTAAATTCTGTTGAGAATTTTATTGCAGCTTCAATAAAAGAAAAAGTATGACATCAACGATGTTTTTGAGACTTTGTCAAATCTCACCTACAGTATTTCTTGAAATTTCAATATCACCGCAAATGATTCATGATAGTTACAATAACATATCAAATAAGTTCACCATTTATTTTATGTCGCTAATCAAATTTAACGGTAACTTTCATCAGTTTGACGTTTTTATAATTGAGTGTCATCGGCATATTATATTCTTTATTAGGGTATCATTAATACAAATTAACAGTTTTAACAATTGTCAGCATGCAAAAATATTTCATAATAAAAATAAATTAAAATATATATAGGCACAAATGTCTTTAACAAAAAGAAAAATATTTCAAATAATAACAGTATTTTGATCATTAAATATAAAAAATAAACTAAAAAAAATACTACGGTGTGCCATATTTTGAAATCACAGGAAAGTACTTTAGCTATTTATTTTGTACAAGAAGGTAATTTGCCAATTTAACATAAAACAAGGGGTATACTGTCAAAAGCAATCCTATAATTAAAAAAAAAAAAAAGGTAGTTTGATCTTAACAAATCGATAAAAGCTACCTGAAATAAATATCTAAAAAAAAAAATAGCGAACTATATTTTTTCTATCAATTTAGGTGTGTAAGTAATTGCCATTTTTTTTTTCTAAAAATACATTACATCCACGTATCAAAACCCAAATGCACCTATCACCCACGTGTCACATCCTAATTCGGCCTTCCCCTACACCCCCAAACACACAATCTTACTCCTAGCCACAATAAATCTGAAACACAGTCACTCCTTTGGACTGAACTTCACCTCACACTTTCTCTCTCTCTTGTTTCTCTCTCCTAAAAAATGGATACCCTGACCCTGATCTTCACCGGCGCCGTACTCGCCGGCGGCGCCCTGTACTGGTTCGTGTGCATCCTGGGGTCCGCCGAGGTGAAAGGCAAGCGCGCCGTGAACCTCTCCGGCGGGTCCATCGCCGCCGAGTCCGTACAGGACAACTACAAGCAGTACTGGTCCTTCTTCGACAAGCCGAAAGAGATCGAGACCACCGAGAAAGTCCCCGCCTTCGTGGACACCTTCTACAACCTCGTGACGGACATCTACGAGTGGGGGTGGGGCCAGTCCTTCCACTTCTCCCCCGCAATTCCAGGTAAATCTCACCGCGAGGCCACGCGCATCCACGAGGAATTCGCCGTAGATCTACTTGATTTGAGGCCAGGCGCGAAGATCCTCGACGCGGGGTGCGGCGTCGGGGGACCTATGCGCGCGATCGCCGCGCATTCGGGCGCTAACGTCGTTGGGATCACGATCAACGACTATCAGGTGAAACGAGCTCGATTGCACAACAAGAAGGCTAATTTAGACAAACAGTGCGAGGTCGTTTGCGGCAATTTCCTCCAGATGCCCTTCGACGACAACACCTTCGACGGGGCCTACTCGATCGAGGCCACGTGCCACGCCCCGAAGCTGGAGGAGGTCTACAGCGAGATCTACCGTGTCCTGAAGCCCGGATCGCTCTACGTTTCGTATGAATGGGTGACGACGGAGCTTTACCGCGGGGAGGATCCGGAGCACGTGGAGGTGATCCAGGGGATCGAGAGAGGGGACGCGTTGCCTGGTTTGAGGTCGTACAAGGACATTGCGCTGGTGGCGAAGAAGGTTGGGTTCGAGGTGGTGCAGGAGAGGGACCTGGCGAAACCCCCCTCGCATCCGTGGTGGACGAGGCTGAAGATGGGGAGGATCGCGTACTGGAGGAACCACATCGTGGTGACGGTGCTGGCGTGGCTGGGGATCGCGCCCAAGGGAGTGGTGGACGTTCATGAGATGCTGTTTGTGACGGCTGATTATCTCACTAGAGGTGGTGATACTGGGATTTTCTCTCCTATGCATATGATTCTCTGCAGAAAACCAGAGAGTAAGTCTGATTAGGAGTTTGGGATAGTTTCTTTGTTCTTGTAATTTGATCCATGGAGGTCAAGTTTTTAGTTCCTGGTTCTTTTTTTTGGTTTAATGTTATGTGTTTTGTTGGGTTTTTATTGGATTTAATTTAACAACAACCTTTTGAATTAGAGTAATGATTTGGTTTCTTCTTTTGATAGAAGCAATTGGGTGTGTTTCATTTTTGTTTAAGTTGGTGTGAATTGTTGATGGGTTGCAATTAGATATACAATTTAACTCTGCCTTGACTATGTTTAGCTTGTTTAGTTGTCCAAATTGCAATCTTGGATATTTTTATTGATGCATTGGCTAGTTCTTGATGAAGTGAAATGTTCAGATGTGTGTGAGAGTGGAGCTTGGATCAGATTTTTTCATGTGGGTTTTTGTTTATGGGACTTTGTCTTGTTTCTCATGTTCTTGTTGTTGTGTTGATCTGATCTTGATTTTTTTTATTGTTAGTATTTTTTTTTTATGTTGTGCTGATATTCTGAGATAGGATCAGTGCTGGCATGTGTACTTGTTGACTTGGTGTTGTGTTGTATTTTAGTGAGATATAAGTTGTTGGATGGACATGGCACGTGATGTAGTTTAGCTGTATGACATAGTATCTCACAAGCAGGCTGGGTCATGTGAGGTCCATTTGGTGGTCCTTTGTTTATTTGATTCTTATTTAGATTTGGTATCTAGATCTTGTGACTATTATAAGTTTATTGCATTGTTAAAAAGTTGGCAATAATAAATAAATCTTGTAATTCTAATCACAAATTTTAATGGACAAAGATAGTTTACTATAGACTTAGAATAAGTAAGAACCTTTCTCTCTGTCCTTTAGAGGTCTAAAGCTACTTCTAAGAAAAATGGGAAACCGATCTTGGATTTTGAGTCGTCTAAGTCACTTTTTGTGTCACTCTATGTGTCATTTAGTTGTTAAGATGACATGAGTTGTGGATCTTGATACATGGATGGTGAGTAGTTTATTGGCACATAGCGCGACATGTTGCGAAGTAGCTTAGACGATCCGTTGGGTATCGAAAGACTTGAAAAGATTTAGGATGTTTTGTTTGAAATTTTAGTGGATTTCTAAGTTTTGTGAATATACTACTGAGTACAGATAATTGTCATGTTTTATAATGTGGAATGTGTAATGTTGAATCAAGAAGCAGCTTATTTTTGGCTCTATATCAGCTGCTTTTGCTGACTATTGCAGTTCCTGTGTGTAAAGTAATTTTTTTTCCATGGAATCGGTCACATGTGGTGTGCTTTTGATAGTTGAATAGTTTATTGTTTAGCAGATCTCAATGCTTTTTCTTTGTTTTAAAGTGCGAGATCCATCTGATTCGCACGACTCTTCTTTCGGTTTTGATCCAGATATTCGGTGCTATAGATCATGCCTTTTGAAAGTTTTATTACTTTTGCCTTTTTTTGGATTGTGCTTTGTCTACTATACAATTCTACATTTCTACTTATCTTTATGATGATCAGAATCTTTTCTTTTGATAAAGGACCTGAAAATGAATATGTATATCCAGATACATAGACTTGCATAGATTTAGTCTAAACCGAATAATATTCACATAAACTTTGGTATGTAGACCACGTGGCAGTAATTACTCCAAATTATCTTATAATATAATATTAGGTATATTAATCTATTGTGCTACAAGATTTATGGTAGATCTGGTTTATGCAAGTATTTTCCCATTGTATTTGAGTGAAAAACTTTTGAACAATGGGCACCACACTAACCAATGCCTAAAAGGACAAATCTAGTACTCCCAACCTTTGACAAAAGAAAACGTCAAATAAATGGAAAATGGTTCAACAAAATTATGCAACAAAAAATTGACATCAAATTTCAATTAATTAGGGCAGACGAGATGAACTAAATGGGAATCATGTCAAGTCGAACAAATGAAATCTCTTCATTCGATGCAATTGAGTGAAACTACTTCGTTAATACACTAAAGTTTCATGTAGCTTTGTATGACTTTTGTTCATTTCTTCTATTGTCTTTATGATCTATCCATTTGTCCTAGATCGAAGGTTTCAAGTTCCAATATGTCATTTAAGTATTTTATAATACCCAAACATTTGGGGTTATATAGTTTGGGCGGCCTTATAGTAGTCCGATAAGACTTTCTCTTTAGTTTTAAAGGAAAACTACGGTGGCACAGAATCATCGTAACGTTGTTCTATTTCATCCAACAAGCTTAATTGGGATGATTGACATCACGGTTTAGTTCTCTTTTTGGACTATAGAGCCTAATCATTGCAATTCGGTGCTTATCGATATCTCTTGTTCATGATGAATTAACCCGAGATATGCTGTTTTGTCTCCGTAATTGTAATTTGACAGTGACACATGTTGATGTCTCATAACTAAGACAATATTATCGGTAAATAACATACATTAAGGTACAATATCTTGGATACTCGAGTAACTTCAATCTATCATATGACAAACAAATATGAGCTCCAAGTTAATTCTTGATACTTATCAAAATGATAAGAGAATGAAAAATGACATAGATTCCTTCTTGTAACTTGATTATGCTGCTGGAGGAAGATAATGAGATTGTTAGTGCTCTTTTTTTCTTAATAATACGTTAGTGCTATTGTTAGATTAATAAGATTGTTAGTATTCATTTGCTATAAGATTGTTTTCTACTCGATTTGCTTAGTGTCTGGCAGGATCTTGTTGAGCTGTGATGTGCTGTTTGTGATTCAGTTTAGCGTCTTTTCGTATATGACATACTCAGTGATGCAGTCTTTTTCCGAATTCCATGCTGATATTTTCAGAATTTAATTAGCCTTTGAAGTCTTAAACAAAGGCTAATTGTACTGTCATCTGTGATAGGGTATCAGTTTTAGACTGTTGACAGTTCACACACAGCAAGTCATTCCAATAATTAGAGTTCTTTTATCTTTGCCAATTAAAGTACAATATAATTGATTAATCATGGTTAAGTTGCAATCTTCAAGGCGTTTTTGGGCCCGTTGGTAGTACATAATACACTCTTATCACGAGATATGAAATCTATGGTAACATGTTATTAGTTTATTTGGTAAGCTTATTCTAGTACCCAGTTGGCTGAATTGAATTCAATCGACCTGATATTGCTTAAGGAATATAATCAGATAAAGAGTAGCAAACTATTCAACGACATATGAGTTTGTCGCATAATGAGCCGCTCACGAGATAGTGCTTAAGGAATATAATCCACCTCTTGAATAATAATCTATAAGTCAAAATAGATTATAGTCGAGGATAAATATTATCGAACAATTACGTAATCATGGAAATCTCATAATTATACTTCATAGTTAATCTTTTGTTGGGTCTAACCGTGGTTCAACAACTTCAAGGAGGCATGTAAAAAATTTCATTCGATCGGATTTAAGTTTGTTTAAGAGAAAGTTAGAGCATGATTAAGCATTGATATGCACAAAATAATGAGCATTATCGTTGTGGACAAGTGATTCGGCAGTGAAGATACTGTTTTAAAAAAATGTTTTGATGTGTTGTTGTTGTAAAGATGAGAGGAGAGGAGACAGAGGCATCGTGGTAAGAGCATCGACTGTCACGAGTCTGGTTTATTTGTCTGGCTCTGGCATGTGCTGTTTTGCTTTTGTTTTTGCTCTCAATCTCATCTCTCTTTTCAACTTTCTAATGTGGGCACACTTTGTTTCATCATAAAAATATCCAATATCCTTCACAACGTACTCCTCCCACACTCCGGCTCTTTTATAATTATTTTTATATATTTTTGGGATCTTTCACCAGCCACCACTAATTAGAGGGACATAAAAGAAAGAAGAAAAAGAAAAAGATCAATGCCTTTATTTACCCTTTATTTTCTTTTTGAGAAGACTTTAGCGTGAGGGGTTATTTCGTGAATGAGGTGGCACAACAAGTCGATTATTTATATAGATGCACGATTGTGATGGGATTGTGGAGAAGTTATTTCCTATAATTTAGACAAATATTTTGATCAAAATCGTTGGTTGCACCACGTCAATAATACAACGGTTGCATAAAATAATTTTTCCTAATTTTGGCCCTATTGTTAAAGACTTTAAAGTGTACGGTATATATGATATATCTACAAAAATAATTCATAAAGCGGTTGTGGGTGGTGCGAGACTGCACGCACTTATCACATCAACCATCACATTATATCTTAATATCATCTGTCTAAATACTAAAGAAAAAGGGTTAACAATATAGAATTGATCACGATTTTTTGGGAGTGATTCCGTTTAATTCGTTGTATGACTTAAAATGTTGTAAAATAAATAGGTGTATCGTAATTATGATAAAATAAGTGCAATCACAATTCATGGGCTTAAGAGTCCAGCAAACTATGTGGTAGTGCAATTCAAATCTGCAGAAATTGCCCCGTCCTACAATCGAAGAAAGTCCAAAGATGTGGGCCAGTATTTTACATAATCTGCAGCACTATCCCTTGAAGTGGAAGTTTATTGGGTTTAGTAATTGGTGTTACCACTGGGTTCTGTTAATGCAAAAAGGCCCGTATTATTGGGCTTCGTGTGTAATATGACCAGAAAGCCCAATGTCCCATTTGGCAACCCAACATGGTTTCCTTGGGTGCCTTTTTGGTGTTGGATCTCGATTCAACTTTGAAAAAAGCAATACAAATAACTAGTAACTAGAGCAGAATCAGTTCTGGAAGCAAGGATATCAATTTTTCGTCGATAATCACTAAAATGTTTTTATTTCTTGAGTTGTGCTATGGAGTTCAATATAAACTATGAGGTGCATTTTAAGGTGCATACTTGACAAACTCTCCTTCGCCAGCGTCTTTCAAATGACAGAGATCGAGGTTGTCGCCTTCTTGCATTGCCCGTATTCTAGAGTTATCGCCATATCAAATTATCACATTGACGTTCTATACGAATCTACTAGTAATGGACCAAACTCATTAGTTGGTTAACGAGGTATCTATATATACAAGTGCAATAAAACATATCATTCACAATTCTGATTCCTTTCTCAAAATCATAGTTTTCTGCTTGTAAACTTTCAATGTCAACGTTTTTTGACTAGGTATCAGATGATCTTTGCAGGAAAACCAAACGAAAAGTGTATGTGTTTGAAACAAAGTCGAGGACTATGTTATAGCACCAGTTGAACAATTTTCAGTCGAACACGGAGTTTTCACGTAGCTAACTGATTACACTGCATCACTATATAAAATCCAAATTTTGTGCGATTATTCTCCAACTTAATCAAAAGTGTATTAAGAAAGATATCCTATAAATAATTTCATGTACTTTAATAAACCCACCAAACTTAAGGTCATGGTCCTAAATGAGTACAATTATTAATTAGTTGCTTACCTATTCATATGAGGAAGATTTGATGGATGAGTAATTAGTTGTTACTTTCTTAATGATGATTGACATAGGCTATAAGCGTCCTTACTATGTTAGGTGTCCAACGAAATCCAAATTATGTGCCTCGATATTTGACAGTTATTTCATGCTTTTGCTCCATAACTATAGTACATCACATCAATTAGAATTCATTGTTAATAATTAAAATTAAATTACGTTCAGAAAGTGAATCTATGTGATCTAATAGCCAAATTTATTACAATACCCTATTTTGTCGTTGTGTTGATTTTATTTTTTGTAAAACTCATTTTTTGGAGGTTATTATATTATTACTTTCTAAAAAAAAAAAAGAAATGATATTATAGTACCCGACGGTTGGCCACCTAGTCCATTGTTTATTATGAGTACTCTCCAACTAACTAACAATAAATAAAAGTTAGTCATCGCCTTAAGCTATACGCGTCGTTTCATATCATTTCGGCCGCAAATATGGGATTTGCATGTGAATCGTCGCTCGTCGGTGAACAATATAAGATATAAAAACATATTTTTATATACATACGAGAGGAGATTAGGAAGCCATGTAACAAACCTAGACTAAATAAAACATTATCCAAAAGTCTAATGAATCTAGTAATTTTCTCTAATAAACTCTATATGAAGAATAAACAATACTTACAATGCTGTATCACATCTATAACAGATTTTTCACCAAATGAACGGTTTTTAAAAAAAAAAAAAAAAAAAAACTCTAGCTCATTTTTTATTTTATTTTTTATGTCGTGACTAGTGAGAAGGCGCAAACACCACATTGATAAACAATCGAACAAACTATATTAGACAAGTTTAATGCGATAAACACAAACTTATAAGATATATAATTAAATTCCTCTGTGTAGCGATCAAACTCGAGACCAAGAAAAAGAATTCCACTTCTTTAATTGACAGTATCACCCTTGCGGGTGGAATCGAGCTCAATATCAATTGGGAACAATGTTTGGAGAACGCACCTCGAGACGTGCTCGTAGCTCAGTTCTTAGCAAATTGAGCTAAAAAGACGGTGGGTGTAAGCGGGGGAGTTACATGGTATATATCACGTGATTGATATGATGACTACAAAGTGGGAGATTATGTCTATGTCTCTATAATTTAGAAAATACTTTGCCGTAATTAATAACCCATTTAAGAGTAAAACTAAATAAAAGTACAGTTATCTTCACTTTGGAGCAATTTAAATGATCCATAGAATATTCAAATGTTTGCATAATTACAAGAACGGTTAACTAACAGACGATGATATTCATCAAAGTCAAATAGCTATATTTTAATATCACATGCTAGCTATAGTATACTACATATATAAATTAATATTCAAACACAAAAATGTCAGCTTGCACTCACACCAGTTTTTTAGTTAACAAATCAACCGAACGTCGCGTAATCTACAAATATCTCCACGTTGAAAATCACTATAAATACCTCACATCGCCATAATAGATTGAACAGAATAAATGGCAGAAGAAAAATCGTGTAGATTCAGATTCTCAAAAAAATGGAGCAAAAGTAACAAACAAGTAAGTAGCAATTACAATGCTGATCATCAAACGAGTGTGATCAAGATTGTTGTGAAGAGACAAGATTTGGAGCAAGTTTTGGAGGCGATTCGAGATGGACGTGGAGTTACGATTTTGCCCCCAGCTGCGATATCTTCGTTGGAACAGAGATTGAATTTGATGCGAAGGAGGCAAGTTTTGAGAGCTGGTACAAGATTGTGGAGGCCTGTGCTACAGACCATACCTGAAGAAATTGTGACTTGTTAGTTAAGTTGTTAATACTATGGTGTGTGATTGTTAGCCTAATTATTTGAATTATTCTTTTTCATCATTTGTTGTAACTTTCATCTTTAACAATTCATGGTACAACTTTTTTGGTACCGAATAATATTTTGATATTCGTGAAGTTTTTCTTGTTTCATATTGGACCTAAGTTTTCTTATTGGACACAAGAAAGGAGTTTGTTTAGTATCACAAGTCACAACGTACTTGCAAGTTGTAATGCGCCCGTCTTGAGCACTTGCAAGTGTGCCTTAGTTTGTGAAATAGATGGTATTCTTTGCTCAACTAATAATTCTTGCAAACTACTACGTTTAGTTCGAGAGTTTACCAAGTGTGTCACTTAAAGACAGTGACTGCAAATTCTCGTGACATAAAAAGAATGTCCATCTCGAGCATAATGACACGAAAAATGCTAGAATCACATAATCTATTCTTTTTTTATAATAAATAAACATGCCATTTCAAGTTTATTGACTTCCAAAAGGTTTTAATTACATAATAATCTATTTTCTATCTAGTTTACATAGCTAAAGTGGCTTAACGGGCTGATTGGTCCAAACTTATTGGGCCCAGGCCCATATAAACGCATCAAAATCTGAATAAACTATCCCAACTGCTATTCTACTTTTCGTTGAAAAACGTAACATGAACAAATACAGAGAACAACCGAATTAACGGTCACCTCGGAAAATTCCGACACAAACATTTTTCATTCGCAAATCGAAAAATGTCCATATCTCTGCCAACTGTTCACCTTCGAATACAACATTGTAGTATTTTTCATTGTCAATTGTCTCGTAAAAAAATCCAAGCTTCAGCTTCAAGCCTTGAACAAGACAAAGTTCGTATAATTAAACTCAAAAGCTCAAAAGTATCCACCAATTCTGCAAGTAGAAGAAGAGCTAAAGACTCAGTTCGTGTTCGTAATATATCGTCTATTGAAAAGCTTCTGTCTTTGTTAAACACGGGTTGTTTGGAAGATGCACTCCAGTTGTTTGAGACAATGGACAAGTCAAGCGCTTTTGTATGGAATTTGGTGGTAAGGGGGCTAACTGATTCTGGGTTGTTTACGGAGGCCGTTGAGTTTTACTGCCGAATGATTCTTGAAGGGGTTGTAGAAGATAATTTTACTTTCCCTTTTGTAATCAAGGCGTGTTCCGCGGTTCTTGGTTTGGAGGAGGGGCAAAGAGTGCATTCGAGGATTGTTAAGCTTGGGTTTGATTCGGATGTTTACGTGTGTAATGCGCTTATTGCAATGTATGCTAAGGTTTGGAGTATTGAGGATTCGGAGAGAGTTTTTGATCGTATGCCTTTACGGGATGTGGTATCGTGGAACTCAATGATCAGTGGGTATGTTTTAGCTGGAGACGGTTGGAGATCTTTAACGTGTTTTAGGAAAATGCAGGTGTATGGAGTGCAACCTGATAGGTATGGTGTTGTTAGTATCTTGCGCGCTTGTTCGCTTGAGCTTAGTTTGTTAAGTGGAAAGGAAGTTTTCTGTCATGTGATTAGGAATGGGCTAGAACTTGATTCGATGATCCAAAGCTCACTCATCGACATGTTTGGAAAATGTGGTGAGGTAAAATATGCAGAGAGTTTCTGTAATAGAATTTCGCAAAAGAATGTGGTTGTTTGGAATGCAATGATTGGTGCTTATGCGTTTAATGGTGACTCGTTGAAGCCGTTTTCTTGTTTACGGGAGATGCAAAATGATTATAATGTGAGACCAGATATTGTTACGTTGATAAACTTGCTCCCCTGTTGCTCAAAACTAGGAGCTTTGGTGGCTGGCAAAGCTATTCATTGTTTAGCAATTAGAAACGGGTTTCTTCCTCATATTATATTGGAGAGTGCTCTTATCGACATGTATGGTAAGTGTGGGAGTTTAAGGTTGACTGAATATGTGTTTTCGCACATGAAAGAAAAGAACTTGATATCATGGAATGCCATGATTGCCGCTTACACGCAGAATTCGTGTGATAGAGAGGCCATAAAAACATTTGAAAAGTTGCAATATGGTCCTGGTGTCCCCGATGAGATTACATATGCAAGCGTCCTATCTGCCTGTGCTGAAATAGCATTACCAGAAGAAGGGAAACAAATACACGGCCAAATCAATAAACTTGGCATTTCTTTGGGTACATTCATCTCCAATTCGTTGATTCATATGTATGCGAAATGTGGTGATCTTCTGTCTGCAAGAAGAGTTTTTGATACGATGCCAGTTAAGGATGTTGTTTCATGGAACACAATTATTATGGCTTATGCCATTCATGGGTTCGGAGAATATTCCATTAGATTGTTTTCTGAGATGATAGATGAGGGAAACAAGCCTAATGGAAGCACATTTGTCTCCCTTTTATCAGCTTGTAGTATTTCTGGCAATATGGATGAAGGTTGGAAGTATTTTACTTCAATGAAGAAGGATTATGGACTAGATCCTGGAATAGAACATTATGGATGCATGCTCGATTTGCTAGGTCGTGTTGGTAATCTTGACCGTGCCAAACGTTTCATCAAAGGAATGCCACTCAAACCAACTTCTCGCATATGGGGATCTCTATTGGCTGCAAGTAGACATCATAAAAACATCGAACTGGCTGAGATGGCAGCAGAACAAATTTTTACATTGGATAATAACAATCTCGGATGCTATGTCTTACTCTCTAACATGTACGCTGATCTTGGAAGATGGGATGACGTGGAACGTGTTAGAGGGCTAATGAAGAGACTAGGATTGGAAAAAACCACTGGATGCAGTATAGTTCAGTGCAACGGTAGAACTCACAAGTTCACAAATTACGCCAGATCGCATACTGAGAGTAACACTATTTTCTATGTTCATGATATTCTTTTAAGTAAGATAGGGGAACACCATGATAATTGTGGTGTCTCTAGGTTCAAGCCACGAGTATTGCTGAAAAGAAGAGCCAAATCTCCCGTATATCACAGTGTGAGGTTGGCTGTATGTTTTGGTCTGATTTCTACAGAAGTAGGGGGCCCTGTGCTTATTAGGAAGAACACCAGAATATGTGAAGATTGCCATAATGCGATCAAAAAGATCTCGCAAATTTCCAACAGAGAAATAGTTGTGGGAGATTCAAAAATATATCACCATTTCAACAATGGATGCTGTTCATGTGGAGATTACTGGTGATTAATGAACAGTTTCATCAAAGACAAATAGTCTGTGCACCAAATACAGCTGAATTGATGAAGTCAGTCCGCGAAAAGAGGCTATTACTCTTGTCAATTTTATTGCCAGAATTTGGTGTTTTTTCATCAGCAAACTGAAGAGGGAAAAACAAGTTGGCCAAGCAAGCTGGATCTTGCAATAAGTACGAGTGTACACGACACGCCAAGCGATCATTTCTAGATTAAGATCTGATTATAGTAAGATGCATCTCACCGAAAGCAAAACATATCAGTTACTAAAGTTACCATCTTTAGAAATTTTACGTGGTCGGTGTCGAATTCGTTATCTGGTTCACCCATTCTTGTGGAAGGAAGCTTGAAAATTACTTGAGCAAACATGGATATAAACTGCTGTGGTGAAAAGGGCTATCTGGTGGCAACCAACTTGAGTTAAGTTAACTGATAACAACAGGCATACCAATACCATATTCGTTCAGTTAGGTGACAAGTAGTTTTCAGTAAATACTGTTGTAGCATAATTACAGATATATGAATTGATTTGTACAACTGTACTTTCACATTTGCTTCTTATTCATAAATGTTTCATAGATTGTTGTTGTATAACTGTGAGGTAATATAATGATGTGAGTATTAGGAGAAAGGTACAGATCACAAGGAATGTTGGAGACCAGGTTGGCCTTTTCATGTGAATAGTTGTTGTTTATACTTATAGACAAGAATGCTTTCAAGTTTCATGTCTGTCAAACACAATGTGGATGCATTTTAGGGTAAGGGAGCAATAAAAAGAGTTTTTCTGTTACACGAAAGTTTCTGTAGGGCATGAACATGTTCATTCTTATGGTACATTAATTCTTTTGTGTTAAACAGCGGTAAGAATTTTCTGTTCTATTTGTGCGTCTCACTTTTTGCTACACTCTTTGTGACGATGATACGTGTGTGTCGTTTTGTGTGTGATATCGTTAATTTTATGATACGTGTATATAATTTATAGTGGGATGGAATGTTTTATGTAATTATTGAGACTTTACGGGAGATTTTCTGTAATTGGATCAAACTTTTAGGAGGTGTAAATGCAAGAATCTCTAATTCCAAACTTCGAATGAATTGGGGGAAATGCATAAAACTCCCCTTGTGTTCTTCGAAACTGCACAAAACCTCTTTCTTTCTTTGACATAAAACTTCCTCATGTTTTAAAAAATTGTACGGAATCCCCCTTTTAACAAAAAATACTTGATGAACGTCAAGTGCTATATCAATTGTCAATTTCTGGCCAACATAAAATGCATAAAACTCTCTCTTACTTTCTAAAATTTGCACCAAACTCTCGGCATTCTTTCAAAACCCCCATCAAACCCCTGTGAGCTAATTTAATTTTCAACTTTCGAGCACTGTCTATGTCACTAATTATATATCGCATTCGTAGGTAATAATTATTTGAACGTTGTCTCATGACACATAAAATGCATCAATCATCAATAATTACTCGGACATAAAAACAACTATAATTTTAGATTCGTATTCCACATTAGCGCTTGTATGGTAATTAACGTACGATACTGAAACTAATACCAAAGTTTGTTGAGACCGACACCTTAAATAATATATATAGAATCTTCAACCTGCAATATATAAATAGTCATCAAGAAAACTCATATAATAAATTAAGACACCGATTCTTCTAATTAAATGAATAACGGACTTGTTAATGTGCCACGTACATGTATTTTAAAGATGAAGTATTCCCCAAATTGTTATACCAAATCCATGAAAATTCAAGTCGGTACTTAAAGACTAACATATGACAAGTGACAAGTTGCAAAGAAAGGAATATAAAAATAGAAAAGATATGAATCATTAAAACAATAATATATTGACCGATCAGCGGAACGTTAATAAAATAAGTGAGCAGATTTTCTGGCGGATGTTCATCAATATTATATTTATGTAATTAAGGGTGGGTATATGCTGCAATCACTTAATTTATGCAAATTATTTATTTCACGTGATTTCTTTATCATCTCGTCTCCTAATATCACTTCTGTTTAAGGAAATGCTTCAAACTGCAGATCAGTTACCTATATCATATCTTCACAACCGAAATCATTTATCTGCTATATATACTATGTATTATGCTAAATCTATGCTATGCGTAACGAATAAAAAATAATTGCTTATCCGCGTATATTAAGATTTTGCTACACAATTATATTTATATTTGTAAAATCTGCAGTGATACTGCTATAAAATATATTTAGAAACTAAAAGGAATTATTTTGTGTAATCGTTGCACGATGAAGTAATACATGTGACTCAATTATTGTTACAAATATACTATGGAAATACACTATGGAGATTGAGTTAAGACTTGAGAGGTGATTAGTTCTCTACAATTTAAAAAATAAAAAAATTATAATCTAGACGAATTGTTGTACAACATCATTATGCAACAGTTCAACTTTCAGAAACTGGACACAACAATGAACAATTGAAACTATATGATAGACTTTCATCTTTTAAAACTTGGAACGTAAACTGAACCAAGTTTTTGATGGTATCTAAAAAAGTTAAAAAATTAAAAATAAAATTATGTACATGTTGAATGTGAAGCACAAATTACATGACATAGTAATCAAATCAAGGATTTGTATCTACATTTGACTACTTTTAACTACTAATGCCCTACAATAACATTAAATCAAAAAAATAATGTATAAACTATAAAAATCCTTCCAATTCCATCAATTTTCATTTTTCAAACAAAACAAAATCCTATGCACGCAATATATTTATATGCACAAAAATTTAATTATCCTTTTTTTTCCAAAAAAAAAAAAAAAAAAACAGGAAAAAAGTAAATTTATCAACCAATCAAAACAAAGTTTCAAAAACCGCTTTGTTTTCTCTACTCATCATCAGTCAACTCTCTCGTCGTCTTCACCACGATCACTCCCCTGCTCCGAGAACCACCCGAACACCACCGATACGACGTCGTTTACGCACCCGAAACACCTCTCCCACCACCGCACGTGCTCGTCACGCGCCGCCGCGATCGGCTGCAAATACGCCCACGCCGCGTGCTGCAGCAGCGGATCCTTGATCGGAATCTCCCTCCAGCTCCCGCCGCCGCCGTTGACCGGCGATGACGTGGACATCGGCGGCGATGATGACGTCATCATGTCCTTCAGGCTCGTGTAGCTCAGGCTCCTCCGGTACGCGAACATCTCGATGTAATCCTCGTCGTCGAAAGTGCTCGTTGGCGAAGATGGACGGTTGTGATTGAACTCGAGAGGGTTGATTAATGGATTTTCCATTAACTAATCTTGATTAGGGTTTTAAAATGAACTTAAAAATGATGATTTTGTAATTAGGAACTTTGTTTCATCATTTTGATTCAAATTTGAAAAGTTTTTTGTGTGTTTTTTTGAAGAGTGTATTATGAGTAAGTGATTTAGTTAAGTAGTAAAATTAAGAGTATGGGGGAGAGTGGGGTCCACGCGCATAGATTTGGGGACACGTGGTGGTGCTTTGGTGGCAGTGGGTCCCAGGATCGTGGGGTTTTATTTTTTTTGTGATTAATTTATTTTTGTCTTATCTTTTTTAAGGAAAATAAATTAGTTACACACGTACAGATAACTGTGCTGTGTCAGAGACTGTCAGCATTGGAAGGAACTATGTTATATCGTACATGACAACAAGAATTTAGTAAAATTAAGCTTTCATGATTTTTAGTTCTATTTTGTATATTATGTCTCAAAAATAATTATCACACTTTCATATTTTTAAGAGAAACTTATAATAGTTATAGCACTTATATTGCTTGTTGCATGATTTATAAATAACTATTTTGATGCGAGCTTTTTGCAGCAACAACAACAATAATCGAGTAAATAATTTTAAATTAAATAAGGGAGAGTTTATAAGTTAAATTAGATCATGTACGATCGAAAACACGAATTCTCTTTCTGCACTTAGTAGAACGATTGTACATGAATTCTCTTTCTGCACTGAATAGGATGTCTTCATTTGGGTATCTACGCTTCATATAATTTTGTACGATCTTCGTCTACGTTTTCTTTGTTTTGGTGCCCCGTCCATTTGTCCTAGATCAAAAGTTTCAATGCGTAGTAAAGATGTGTCTATATATCTTCGATTCACATGATTGAGCCATTGTAAGCGATTTCACACGTTTTCTTGTCAATGTGTGTTATAACTTATTTGTTGAACAAGAACTTTTCTCTTCTTGTATTACCGCACATCCAACATATATAAATTTTATCTATCCGCATCTTATGTGAATGATTTGTTTAATACCCCATCATTCAAAGCCATATAGCAAGGTGAGTTAATAAACCGAAAACAATCTCCATGTAGTTTTTTAAGGAAAGTTACAATCATGCCAAGTTCATGTAGCATTTTTCCATTTCATTCAAACAATTTAAATGCTATATATTACATCACTATATTGTTCTTCATCCTTCTAGAGTATAGAGCGTAAGAATCGAAATTGTTTGTTTTTAATATCTCTTTTGTCCATCTAGTGTTCCAATTCTATCTTCATAATATTTTGTTTACTAAATTTGTGCCTAAGATACTCCATTTTGGTTTACTTAGTCAAAAGCTTTAAGATTTTAAAGTTTTTCTTTATAGCTATAATTTGTCAATTAGTTTTTTTCTCATCTCATCTATTAAGAAAATATCACCTGCAAATAATATATACTAAGGTAGTTCAAGTTTCTTAAAAATGCTGACTGGTAAGCTTTAAATCTTTTTTTTTTTTCAGCAAGTAATTAAACTTTAAATCTATGTTTAATTTATAAACGAAAGTGACTATTGATGTGCACTATGAATCTAAGTTTTTCGCTTTTATTTGTGCTGACTCGCATTTAAAGAGCATAAATAAAGAGGTGGAGTATAATTTTCAACATCCCAAAGCCATAGAAAGTTTAATCAATAAATCTGATAAAAGCAAATCTATGATGTCTTACTTTGTACCTTAAATTGAAGTTTTTTCTAATATTTAAGAGCTTTAAAAAAGTATGATCATGACTAATTGAGTATACCAAAGAATAGCAAGCTACAAATCTTGGAGATCCACCTGTATCTATAAAATATATATTAACTATAGAGGACAGATGGAAAATTACAAAATTTTGACTGCATCACACACGGATTATCAACGGGGAGATTAGGTGGAAAATGAATCTGGAAGGGAGATGCAACAATTAACTGACAAGAGATCGATAGACCTGATGTTTGACTTCGCAAGTCTAAAAACTTTACAAAGATACACGTTTGATTTGATAATATGGTCAACTGTATATACTTATATTGTCAAGCATAAATAATTAGGACATTCATTTATGATCAGGTTGAATTTCAATGGCCAAAGAGAAATTAGTGATTGAGTACTGAGTTTCCTCCTCCCTTTTTAGTAACAAAATTGACAAAAAGTAGGACCAAAGTGATTGATGGACCGGAATTAGTCGGGGATAAGAAAGGAGTCTCTTGAACCGGTGCATTCGGTACTGCTCTAGGTGACGATCAATTCAAAACTCAGTCAAGATCTATAATTACGTCACTTAAACGCTAGATAAGACAGATCGAATCAATCACTCTTATTTATCGGTTGTGACTCGCAATTCGATTAATCCTCGAGGTTAATATGACACGTGTCACTTAATTATGTGCAATTGCGAATCATCAACGAAAATCTCAGCTAACACGAATAAATACTTTATACTTGTATGAAAAAAGGTATGTGACTTTCATCTGAGCAATTTAAGAGCTCGATCAATCAATTGTAGTATATTATAATGATCGATCATTCCATCGTGCTTAGCTATAATTTGAACTTGTTGACAAGCATCAGCTATTGGGAAAGCCCCAACTTAGGCACACAAGCACTATTTAAGATGCAGTTTATCTCAAACTTAAATTGAAACATGACTC
Organism: Misopates orontium; assembly: GCA_946800315.1. Taxonomy (NCBI): domain Eukaryota; kingdom Viridiplantae; phylum Streptophyta; class Magnoliopsida; order Lamiales; family Plantaginaceae; genus Misopates; species Misopates orontium. Next base: position 2,417,463 of record OX326948.1, on the reverse strand, counting down.
TAAGATGACTTCATTAAGTTTGACGTAGAGTATCTAACGGGCGTTATCCTCCTTCGTTGATCATGAAATTCATTGCAAGTTCATGGAAGTTCAATTCGGTTGTCTTTAGTGGACACATTGTTCCATATTATAAGATGCATTTTAATTATAAGTAATTTGACATGCATTATGGCACGATTGTATAAAGGGTATAAATCAGAATAATTCAGTAATATTTCTAGTAATAACACTTGTTATGAAATTGCTGAATGCTTATTAGTTATTAGAGGGTACTCCTCACCGTCCAAAAAGAAATGGCCTAAGATTTTGACAAACACGATGATCGATAAATTAACATCTTTTAATACACCAATGCCGTCGGAGGAAAAAGCTTAAAAAGTGAACACATTGTTATACTAACTTGCTAACTTGTCAGCATAAATAACATTAATAGCTTGGGTCCTCTCAATCAAAATAATGACACGTTTATCCTATTAGATACATAACTACTCATCATTATCTCCATTCGCAGTGAGAATCCTCTGTGTCCCATTTTTGTGTTCCATGTACTTTTCATAACTGAATCAAATTGAAATTACTTAAACAGTTAAATGTATCTTTTTTCGATAAGAACAATAGAATACAAATTTGTTAAAAAACAACTATCTGTACTAGAACTACGAATACAAGTCCCTTTTTTACCTGTTACTTATATAGGCTTTTTTTTTTTTTTTTTACAACTGTTACTAATGTAATTAGCGAGGGATCGCGAAAAAACGTGGATACGTAATTAACGGTTCTCATTTATTCAACAACATATCGATACATAACAAATATCTCAACTAACATCGTCCATCATCATATATACTTACACAAAACAACGTCACAAGCTATGATAAACTTATGAATGTAAATGTTTCCAAACTCTAGTTTTAGAAGCCAAATGCACCACTTCTCACAAAGCGGCACAATAATATAAACGAATCACAGTATCTAGCAATTTCTCTTTCAAAAAGTATATCAAACGTCATTTACCGCCGAAAAACCATGGCCGCTCATCGAAGATCTCCACTTTTATTCTAAACCAGACGGAGAGATATACAAAATAATAAAGCACACGTCACAAAGTGCATGCCAAGGCAATAATACAGAAGCTAATAACACAAGAACTTCATGTTCCTGTTAATTGGATGCATCCCTGCTGTAGTATTGATCGAGGGTCTTGGCTGGAATACGATGAAGAAGTTCCCTTGGAAAGATACGAAGCAGTGTCCATGCCAAATCGAGTGACTGGAAGATGTTGCGGGTGTCATATGCTCCTTGTGTCACAAATTTCCTCTCAAATTTGTCGAGGAACTCGAGATATAGCTGTAAATCAGTGAGGAGTTCAAAAGGTCAACTCAGTTGTGATTTTACGGAAATAAATCAAAATGTAGTGATTATTCAACAACAACAGACCAGATCTTCCGATGAAAGTGCTTCTTCACCAACCACTGCTTTCATTGCCTGGACATCCTTTCCAATAGCATAGTTTGCATATAGCTGAGAAGTTTAGAACAAAAGGTATTATTAGTTTAGTCAGAATAATCAAAATAGCAAGAACCGATCTGCTTGAGCGGTTGAGCCCGTCGACATAAATTTACATATAATGAAGATAGTTGATATACCTGGTTAGAGACATCAGAGTGATCCCTACGAGTCATGCCTTCTCCAATGGCACTCTGCAAAGAGATTAAGCAAGTTACATTTACCATTGCATCCATGTCTTCATTGTTCAATGAATTATCGCTCAAAACCAAACTCAAACCAAAGAAAACAGGTAAATATACTTACCTTCATCAAACGAGACAAAGATGGCAGCACATTAATTGGAGGATATATCTGTCAATGTGAAGAAATACTATTTCAGCCAACTTATGACACGCAAACCAAAAGAGAACTGTTTATGTAGTTAAAATATATAAAGAAGGATGAACATCCACAGATACACCGTGTTAGATATCCAAATCTGGTCTGATGTGCATCAGTTTCTCTTTACCTGTCTATTATGAAGTTGTCTGTCAATATATATCTGCCCTTCAGTAATATAACCCGTAAGATCCGGAGTTGGATGTGTAATATCTGTCCAGTAAAAAGGGTATAAGGCCGATCACATAACTCCAAAGAGAAACTAATTAATCATTAGATGGTTGTGGAATGCTAATATCTATTACCATCATTGGGCATAGTTAAAATAGGAATTTGTGTAATGGATCCTTTTCGTCCTTCAATACGCCCAGCTCGTTCATATATAGTGGCCAAATCTGTGTACATGTAACCAGGATATCCACGCCTTCCAGGTACTTCCTCTCGAGCAGCAGACACCTATAAAAGAGAAACATAATCCAAATGTTTATCTTAGTATGTGAATGAAGAATAATGAAGAATAACCAAAACTCAATAGGCCTTGCATGACAGCCAATATAAGATGGTACATGAAAAAGAAAATGATAACGAATCTTTATACATGTATGAAACAGTTGCATTGTCTTTCCATTAACCGTCAAAATAAGAGTCAAAATTGACAGCCGTGAAAGCAAGAATATTTGTGCAGATGTTACCTCACGAAGAGCATCTGCATAAGAACTCATATCTGTCAATATGACAAGAACGTGCTTTCCACATTCGTATGCTAAATATTCTGCAGTTGTCAGCGCAATACGAGGAGTGATAATACGCTCTATTGTTGGGTCATTGGCCTGTACAAAAGAACTGATATCAAAAACAAAAAGAGAGCATGCATCTTCTAAAGAGATTTCCAAGATTAATTTTATAGAGGAGAAAACAAGGGGATTAGTATGATTACCAAGTTCAGGAAAAGCGTCACTCTCTCCATGGATCCATTTTCCTCAAAATCACGTTTAAAGAACTGCGCTGTCTCCATGTTAACTCCCATAGCTGCAAAGACAATAGCAAAGTTGTCCTCTTCACCACCCTGTACCATAGAGTACGTTGTAAACAACCATGTAGATACCAATTTAATAACATGAAGATGTAACGAATTTCTAAACCAAGGATAGAAATATGGCCATTAATTCACTACTATCAATAAACTCATTATGTAAAGGTATTCCAGAAAGGTAAGCACGACTGCGAAGTCAACTCTCAGAATGACGGTTCTCACACCAAGAAAGATAGGAACATTTCATCGCTACACTATCAATGCTAAATCTTCATGTATGATGCTACCACAGAAAAGGTTCAATACGTAATAAGATTAAACTCAAGTGGTCGTAAGTATGGCTCGAATTAAGCAACAGGATAACTAAAGCATATAGTGAAAGAAAGAATCTTCATCAATACCAGACTGAAAGGAAAGAAAAAAGAAACAGTCACACACAGCACAAGAATCCAAAATCTAGGTCATACGAGAACACAGGACATGTCATCATATACCTCGAGAAGGTTATCAGATTTCTCCAATCGTTTAACCAGACCAGCCTGACGACAGATCTGGGCAGCTATTTCATTGTGGGGAAGACCAGCAGCAGAAAAGAGAGGTATTTTCTGTCCCCGGGCAATTGAGTTCATGACATCAATAGTTGAAATTCCTGTCTGTATCATTTCTTCGGGATAGGTTCTCTCACTAGGATTGATAGAACTCCCTGAAGGAAGCAGTGTTAAAATACATCTAACTTGGCCAAGAATGCACACACAATTATAAACAACTTCTACTATAAAGTTACTTACCGGAAATATCCAAGTAGGCTTCAGGAAGAATAGGGGGGCCATTGTCGATGGGCTTCCCAGAACCATTAAAAATACGACCAAGCATGTCCAGTGAGACAGGTGTTTTTAGAACCTGACAAAGAGTGGGACAACATGTTACAATATCAGTGTTTTAAAGAATATCGAAATATAACATCCGGAATGGAAAGTAAAATATGTTCAGTATCAATTCCACAAAACTAACAATAAAAGTCATTGTAAAAAGGAATAAGATAACATAAACCAATCGTAAGAAGAAGTCTAAATCATTTATTTTTCAGAATACTCACTATATATTTTGATATGTACTTAAGGAGTTTATAGACTATAATTCAATATAGTACAACTCAATAGAAACATGAAGTTCTGCTCCTCATTTGTTGGCCACAGATTCAAACAAATAGCGGATAGCTGATCGGCCTAAAAAACCCAGTGCATTCGGATATGTATATGTAATGTACCACATATGTAATGATTTAGCAGTCCTGCAAAAACTGATCCTAATTATAGGCAAACTTCAATATTAAACCGTTTCATATGTCATGAAAAGATTCAATGAAAAAATTTCTTGTTAAAATGTGCCTGTCAGCATTTAATATAAAATTCTAGGACCACCCATGCAGGATGTTTAACCTTCTAATTAATCTTATATTCAGAAAGGTTAGGAACTTAGTGAAAGCTAATATCCATCCAACAATATTTCCACAGGTATGCCATTATGTTGGGCTAATATATATTTTGTAAGACAACAAAGAATAATTCAAGAAGATATTAACTTGATATTATTTCTCAGACAAGTTGACCATTAATCATGCAAGACACGTTTGCATTACATGAGTAACTCAATCCGCAAAAAAGTATGTCCAAAGATTTACCTCCCCTGTAAACTGAACAGTGGTGTATTTGTTGTCGATTCCTGATGTTCCTTCAAAAACCTGAAAAAATAGATTAAGGAACAAAATATCTGTTTTTAGGAAGAGAGCACTCCAAAGTAGACCAAGAGTCTTTAAAACATTAAGTCGCAAAAATAAGGAAACAATATTTGATATGACAGAACGATTTAAAGATCGATTTTAAACACAAAAATCAAAAAATCAACTTTAGTGCCCTAAAGGAACAAGAAAGAAACACGAGTACTTCGTGTCGTATGGGACAGTGAGACAATGATTCTGCAACTTATCATACAAAGAAGGAAAAAAGCTAGATTGCAGGTTGAGAGACAAGAGTAACAATCCAAACACACTCAAATGAAAATAAAGCAAAAGATTTTGGTGGTTGTCACCTGAACAACAGCTTTCTCTCCATCGACTTCCAGGACTTGCCCACGCCGAGTCGTTCCATCTCCTAGGCGAATGTTAACAATTTCATTGTACTTGGGTTCCTGAAATAGTTTTGCGGAAATATAAATGATCCTGCTACCAAGAAGGTCTATATGCATAAATTACAAGAAATAGTGAGGAGTTTCGCAAAGAAATGAATAATGGGATCACAATACTCACCTTGACTTTATCCAGGATAACCAGAGGTCCGGCAACTCCAGAAACAGTCCTATATTCTGCATATAATTAAGAGGTTTATGAATTAACTTGAAAAGCTTAAGATACACATAATGCGGTAATGAATTAACTTGAAAAGCTTAATATACACATAATGCGGTAAACAGGTAGAGAATATCAATATTATTCAAATAATAGGTTTCAACTATGTATAGCTTGAAAACTAAAGCAATCACATCAGCCATAGGCTCCACGATTAATTGATTATGAAAATCATAGTTGCCTAATAAACGGGGCTAAAAATTACACCTCAATTAATAGCTCTATCGTGATAACAGGTTTACATCATTGAGACATACATAAAAATACTGCTCCAATGGACAGCCATTTCTGGAGTACATCTTCAGTGCTACCTAAAGCAAAGACCTCTCTAAAGTTTGTGGCCCAGAGAACAAATACGAGCACCAAATACATGGTCTCAAAACATGATGCAACCGAAATCATGTTTATATTAAAAAAAGAGAGAGAATCTCACTTCACGCATTGTTCTTGGATTCCTATAAAAGACATACCGAAAACCAACAGAAAAATACCAATTCAAATTCCCTCTAATTCCTACAATTGCTCGTGCGAATCAAATAATTTAAGCATCCAATTTTCCCTTAAATCAGTAGAGTTTACAACATGTTCCCAAAAATGAGCCAAATCTTCTTAGACTCCTATGAACCTACATATCTAGTCCCACCGAAGTTCAATATACACGAAAAACGCTCGTTCACGAGAACTAAGTACGCGGAACGAAAAACGTACCCATTCCAATCTCAAGAGTTCCCTCCTCCATTTCACCATTGTTCTGCGCCACGCCCATTTTTCGACCTATCAACACATCCACATAAAATTACAATACTATTTTACACACAGTTAGTTAACTATTAAAAAAAAAAAAACTAAACTAATTAAAACAATCAAAATTCAGTTGAGCTGTAAACTTTCAGATTCAAATACAAAGCTAACAAACAACACACACTTTCACCGTACATAGTTTACATAATCAATCTAAATTATACCAAATCAAATCATCTGAAGCAAACAAAGATCATAGAACATATTATGCCTTATCGCCAAAATTTCAAATGATGCGATTTGAACTAATATCACAATTCTCGGGTGCATAAACAACAAAAGCACCTGATAACAAAAGCAATTGTGATTCAAATTCTAAAGCTGGATCTACAAAAGAATATATAAGTACCTTTTTTTTAATTTGATTTAATTTTATTTTATTCTCTTTCAATCTGCAGATGAGAAAGAAGAGAGACAAGAGATGAACAGAGCAAAACCAAAATTCAGATGTGACGGTTGATAAAATCCAAACATTAAAAAAACACTCTATTATTGTGATTCTTCTGAATAAACACAATAGATATAAAAAAAATATAAAATTCAATTAATTAAAAACATACGCTAAAATCACGAATCAAAATTTCGTTTTCATGGTATGTTCAGATATAATAGATATTAGAAACTTTTTGCAATATCTGAGACTTTCTCTATATGTTTCAAAGAAATCATAAAATTCGTTGTAAGTTACAATAGATTTAGAAAATATTGTACGTTTCGTTTTTCAACAAATAAGAAAATCGTATTATTAATCGAGAAAATAAAAGAAACTTTGATCTATGAATAAAATACTATATTGGTAGTTCCATGTAGGATTCTTTCTATGCGGTTATTACCTTAATTATTGACAACAGTAATTAATGCACTGAGGATTAAAATGTTTTAACATGTACAGTTATTTGTTATATATTGATTTTAGAATTTAGAGGACAATTAGGACACGTAACAACATTTTGCTTAGCTGGGTTTGGGTCCCACGTTGAGAGAGGATAGCCACATGGCATATTCTTCATGGTACTGTGGAAGATTCCTTATTTTGAGTTTGGACATGGTCAATCTTAGTCTAACATAATCATACAGAACTTGCTCAATCAATGCATATTAGTATTGTGTACTGGGAATTGTAATATGTCATCAACAATAGTATAATGAAGCAAATGACGCATTATATCTCTAGTTGTTCTACACATATTCAATTATTTATTCTTAATTAAAAGACCATATTTCTTCGATCTCATGCCACTGGTTTGACCTAGAGATCATCATCCAGTGACCTCTCGACCTCTTTTTACTCCTTAATTGACTTAAGCATAGCTTTAGTCACTCTTGATCGATCGACTACTATCACGTCTTGGGTTTGAGTGCATGTTATCCAAAAAGATTGAGGTTCGTGCGATCTTTTGGTCTGATATGGAGTGTCCAAGTCAAACACAATGCACGTACCAGCATCAAATAGTATGAATTTTCAATGTAATGTTTAATTATACAAACTAAGAAGAAAAGGAATACCTTGTAGCCAGCATTTTTCTAAGCATCTTCACATTTTATTCTCTATGTTATAACTTTTTTACTTCTAGTAGAGTAATAATGTAAACCTGCCGACAAAAGAATATTCTGTCGGAATACCTATCATATGACCTCCACGTAGAAACAAATTCATCTTTTGAGAAAAAAAATGCGATTTTTTTTTACTTGTAGTCTCGACAGTAAGTCAGTAATAAGTGGAAAGAAAAAAAGAACTACATTTGTAAAGTGAGGTTTTTAAATAAATAGTCAGCAATCATCTCTATGAACGTACTTAATAAAAAAGGACTTTGATTATATTTTTAAAATAGATTTATGACAGTATAATCACCACGATTCTTGTATTGGAGAGAACTGTGCTTGGGTATATATACTTGCCCTTAACCCAATGAGAAAAAGGACATAAACAACAAGTGTCATATATAACATGATATTTGCATGATTACATAGTTGTTTAATGACATAATTTATTTTCTATTATAGTTAATGTTTTCTTAATTTGTAGATCATGATCCAATCAATATAGGCAAATTGTTGTGTCATAGATAGTAAGATACTATAACAAACAGTCCATGAATCGATGTTGACCGCTCTAAAACAAACCAGCTAACTAAAGGATCACAATTATCCCTGCAACTCAACTTTAAGGATGTAAGATTTTGAACTCAAATTTAGAATGCAGAATGAAAAAGACTTGAAAAAACTACAAGCTATTGACTCAAACAAATCCACTGTTCAAATCATGTCTCAGCGAGTTACTTCGACATGATTCAATGTACACAACAATTCAAACTACAAAAAAAAAAAAAAAGAACTAAAACATAAAGCATTTTGCACATCATTCACTACCATTTTCTTTTCCTTCTGCGCCCTCTATAAACGAGGGTTCCCCAACTTTCTCATTACTGCTTAAACCATTATACATCTTCAAGGCGGCCCTCGAAAATTCCGTCACCGACTCAAAAACCCTACAAAAACCCGTCTGGAAACCGTTTAATGTGATCCTCTCTGTTTCTCGCATGCACTCTTGATGTTTTTCCTTCTCGTGATCAACTCTTCTTCGGAAACTCTCCAATGCATCTTTCTTCTCGGTCAAAGATTCGACCTTTTGGTCAATCTCTGGCTCCGTTTCTTTATCAGTGAGCCTGAACTCAAACATTCTATTCTCAGACTTTTGAAACGCCGTGGTTTTCTTGTCAAGTTCTTTGGAAAGACTGTCGACTTTTCTCTTTTGTTGCTGTTCCTCTCCTTGTTGAACCCACAAAGCTCTTACATCCTTACCGCAGCTTTTTATAGCGTAGGAGACTGTCTTTTCTGGTAAGGTGTTCATAGAATTTAACCAGTCGTAACAAATTGTGAGGAGTGGTGGCCCGTTTGATCTGCGTGGCGGGGCAGAATTTCTGCTCCGGGAGTTAAACTCGACTTCGGAGGGAACAAACTTGGACAACCATCCGTGGAGGGCTCCAATGTATTCTCTTTGGGTTCGAACATATTGTATAAAGCATGCACGCCAATTCATTAGCTCGGTTTCTAGCTGCAGCGTAGCAAGCCGATGAGATTCATTGCAGAATTTGCCGTAAGTAGGACAGGTGTATGTTTTCACTTCGAATATAATCTTATTCTGGATTTCGTGGGACTCCAACATGATTTTCCAGGTTCCCATCATACTGCATCAGATTCATAAAGAATAAAAAGAAAACAAAAAGAAATCAATATTCAAAAGATGTTAGGATAAGGGGATAATCACATGTACATATCCACAGGTTTGATCTAATTATAGAAACTTTTCTTATTATTTGAATAGCTACAGAAACTCTCCTTGAAAGTTTTTAATAAATGAACAGTAGAGTAAGTTTTTCACAAGGTTTGAAAAAATTCATAGGCACTTTGAAGTTTGAAAAACGTCAAACTTTGATTTTGAAGTGGTTTTAAAGCTTCAAGGAGTGTCTCTGTAGTTAGACGAAACATGCCATTGTCCCTATTGTAAGAGAAGTCCCGTTTCATCCTTCCGTTTTGGGGTTTTTTTTGGTGGGGGAGGGGGGGGGAGCCAATGACTTGAAGTTACCCTTGAAGTAATTCCCTTATTTGTGGTTCCAATTCTTCATCTCTAAGTTTTTCAATATTGCTCGAAATTGTTTCAACGCTACGAATTGCCACGAGGATCCTGCTATATAGATCTTTAACAGCAGCTCTGGTTTTGTCCACTGAATGCCCCTCATCTCCTTTAACATCTTGGTTTCTCAGTTGATTGCATTTCTTTTCATAAATTCTCCTGATACCATCTCCATCCTAGTAATAATCAACAATCGGACATTAAAAGCTGATCATCTTAAATAAAAGCACGTCACTTTTCAGCTTCAACATGTACTAGACTAGTAGTTCTCGTTAAACTGAATGGGAAATACGTATTACCTTGACTTCTTCATAGAGCTTCTTTTCCCATGCATAAAGCCTTCCTAGCGTCAAAGAATGGCTTCCAGAAGCCATTCCTCCATAATCATCAAAGAGGTCGTTGCTAAACTCTGTCCATGTTGAAGAACTTTTCGAACCAGATGCTACTAAACTCTTACACGATGATGAACGTGAAGAAGCAGTTCGCCATGGGATAGCTTGGATTAATTTTGTTGAGTTCTCTGCATCCACATGAGTTGAGCGTGAGGAGATTCACCATGGAAAGTGACGAGAACAATACACTACTAGAAAAACACGTACTTAAACAAGAAAATGAAGATTTAGAATACCAGAAAAGGAAGATTTTGAATGATCAGTGACACATTACTTATTTGCAATCAACTTCTTAAAGTAGGAGGTATAAAGTTAGAAAAGGACAGCTGAAAGATGAATTCTAACTGGAAGTAAATCAAGATTATCCAATATATATAATTCATAATTACCATAACTAATGCAATTTAAGAAAACTAAAACATTATAAGAGCCACAAACTGGTCAGAACAAAAGAAAGAAGATAATACTACACATTCACTTAAAAAAGGACTTGCAGGTTCCTGAACATAATTGGATAGAGACCCCACATTCTTTGGCCTTTTTCATCCAAGTGCAGATGCCATGCCAAAGTTTTGAACCTTTTAAAGAGGAACAACTGAAACAGAAACTTTATTGGATTCTGCAGAATCCCGCCCATAGAAATACAAGGCCTAGCAATTTGAATTGACAACAAGAAATATCCAACATACATTTACCTCATAACTCAGTAAAAGAAAAGAACAAAGTTAATAAGTTCATAGAATAAAAGATAAAGACATTGCTATTATTTGTTTGACAACAATATCTAGCAGCTCAGCATAATATACAAGACATCATACACCTTTAATTATTTCAATGCATTATCCTAAATTTGCAGATCAATGCAAAGCAAAACTTGTGATTTCAGATAATAAAAACATAATTGCAAAAACTATACACAAAGTACCAGCAAAAAATGAAAAAAAGTTGTCACCTTTAAATTCCTCAACATTAGACTGCAAATGCACCTTATTACACTCCAACATCCTTGAAACATCTTTGCCAGAATCATAAGCCCTGATAAAATGATCCTCAATATCTTTCAAAGCCTCCAACAGCTCTCTCCCTCTAACTGGTGTATCAATAACAGTCAACCCCTTTTGTTGTTCACCACCAACACCCTGGCTCACATTAGCACTCTCCACCACACCCTCACTCCCACTACTCTCCTTCACCACCTTCACTACAACCTCTTGTTCTTTTCCTTTTTTCACCAAACTTTCTCTCTCATCCTCCTCCACTACACTTTCTCCCTCCTCATCCTCCTCAAGCTCTGGGATCCCCTCTTGTTCTCTAACAACCCTCAAATCCTCCTCAGAAATCCTGTTATAAACATTGATAACCTCAGGCCTAGTCACATTCATAAAAGGGTTGAAAAAATCCCAACCATAGTCCCTCTGAGGTGAAGGCATTTGCATGTGGTAATAGCCACAAGTTTGCTCCTTTTTCTCATTTTTCACCTCATACTCCTCCTCATATTCTTCCTCTGAGCTTGAAGAAGAAGAAGAAGAGGGAAAATGGTCACATGGGATTGATTCTTTTGTGGGTTCAGTTGGTGTTTGCTGAAGGAACAGAGGGTTTGAGACTACAGTCTCTTTGGGAGGTGAAGGTGGTGGGAATGTGATGTAGAATGGCGAAGGTGGTGAAGAGTGGCGTGCTACAAAGAGGTTTATAGCAGCTGAGACACCGAATAGTGATTGACAGTATCTGTAGTGTGCATCTGCTAAAGCATATCTTTTGTCAACTGCTAGTTTGAGCTGGTTTTTTCTTTCTCTGCATATTGACACTACTTCTTCTTCTTCTCCTAATCTTGAAGCAACACAACCCATGTTTTTTGTTTGAAGTGGGCTAGTAGAACATAGATGAAAGGTGGGTTTTTTTTGGGGGGGATAAAAAAGTGGTGGGGTTGTGTTAAAGATTCAATTTTTAACTAAGATTCAAAGAGTTTAAGGCTCTTTTTCATGTGTTGGAACTCAAAGAGGGTTTTTTGGACCAAGAAACAAAAATGTCTTTAGTGAAAACGACCCATTTAGCCATTTCATTTCCTGAGGTAAAAGTCACTCACACAAAAACACTCAAAGGTGAAGAACAGAGCATTAAGAAAAAAAGGAGAAATTTTTACTTGAAAAAAGCTTGGTTTAAAAGGCTCAAAAAGAGATGAACAACACACACTAAAACTCTAAGTTTGTGGGTGTAAATGTTAGAAAAAATGAAGGGATTCCATACACAGACACACACATAAAACAGCTAAAGTTGGAGTCTTGTTAAAAGAAAGAAACAGAGCATGAAGAGAAAAGGAGAAATATTTTTACTTAAAAAAAATTAAAACTTGGTTAAAAGGCAGAAAAGAGATGAACACGCACACACAGTAATAGTGTGTGTGTAAAAATGTAGAGTAGAATCAAGGTTAATAGGGGTGAGGGTGGTGAGGTAGGGGCTCGAGGAGCAGAGATAAATGGTGGTATTGTGAAGTGTGTACGGTTCTTCTGTTCTGTTGTTCTAATTAATAATTAATAAGTGTTGTTGAATCCTACCTGTGAGAATTAAATTCACTTACCCATCTATGACTATGAGACTATCTATCAAATATAGGAAAACTCTTGGTCAAATTTATTATGTTTCAAACTTTATTCTTTATTATTTCATCATTTGGAACCTTTTATAAGTAGAGATGAAGAAAAATATAATGAAGAGTTACACCTACTTCTCTTAAGGTTTGAAAAATTACAATAGCACCCCTCAAACCTAAATGTCGTTAAAAGGGTGTTTAGAATTTAATGGTATCACAAACTGTCTGTTTGACTTTTTTATATATAATAATAAGTAGCGCAATAATTGTTTTAAGTAGCATTGTTAGATAGCTCCTTATTCGATTCACTATGTGAGTCAATAATTGTCGAAGCAATAACTCATGGCAATGTAGCAAGGTTAGGAGCATAGCTCATAAGTGTCAATTTCTTGACACTCCAGCTCGAAATTAAGAATTCATATCTTAGTTGCTCAACTTATTGATAGTGATTGGTAGACACTTACTATATTCGTCATATACATTACATTTACACTCCCACAAAATTCTAATTGATCAAGCGCAAACTGAAATTCTAATTCGTTATAATATCACGATGTCAAGAAGTACCACCCACTTTTTAATAGCAATTAGTTCTAAGGTGTTATATTGTAAATTTCCAAACTTCAGGGGTGTACCTGTCATTATCCAAATTCTAACACCATTTTATGTAGGGAATTTTGCAATAATAGTCCTCTAAGTTGAAACTTCTTCAATTTTAGTCCTTTATATTTTTTATCTGCAATTTTAGTCCTACAAGTTACAACATGTTTCAAAATTGGTCCTCTAACCAATTTTTTGCCCATTTTGGCCAGAAATTCCTGCAATTTCACGAAATCTGATCATTTTTTCCGGTTCTTTTTTTGCCCCCTACAAAATGTGACTTTGTGCTTGTGTTTTATGAATAAAATTAAATGAAAAAAAACTGAATTTTTGGTCAGATGACCAATTTTGAAACATGTTGTAACTTATAGGACCAAAATTGTACATAAAAAATATAGTGGACTAAAATTGAAGAAGTGACAACTTAAAGGACCATTATTGTAAAATTCCCTTTTATGTACTTCTTAATATGTAAGAAGATGACCTGAGGAATATGAAGAGAGATTTAAATAATGAGACAGGTGGTGCTGACTTGTGAGAGAAAAGAGGAGTCAAATAAGTAATAAAGTTGGTAAAAGGGTAGTCATGACAATTTAGATTGCTCTGATAGATTGTGTCCCCGCATGTGTTTTGGGCTATGTGTACAGTATTGTTATTGTGTGTCTGTGTGAGAGAGAAAAAGAGTCTTCAGGTCTTAGTCAGTCTCTTTTGTTTCTTACTGTTTGAACAACGGCTTCAAATCGTAATTATGGGCATATAATGGCGGATGTTTGCTATTTGTCAGCTTGCTAATTCAAAAATTAATTAATCTGAGTAGGATTAGTGATGTATCACTGGCTACACTGCATAAAAGGACAATTATGTCCCGTCAAATGAAGGAATTTGGTAAACTTTTACATGTCACGTTACGCAGTAATTAAATTTGCAGCCTGTATAATTGAATGAAACTAATGTAATTTTATGATTCTGATGATAGATTTTATTCATGAGCATTTGCAGTATTCTTATTGCACATCCTAATTTAGTCTTCTTCTTTTTTAGCATAATAAGAATTTGCTGGGTATAAGTGGGAATATACAACATAAGACGCTTAAGATAATTTAATACTACAAGTTAAAATATTGGAACTCCATGCAGTTTTGACTCACGGGAATTGTTGTGCTCACAATTAATGATCACCTTACAGGTACCAAACTGACATAATACACATACATGTTTGTAATGAATTGTTTGACGCACGACATGATAAACGTTGCACCACGCCACATGTTACACAACATTCTGCTAGTAAATATGTACTTTCTACTAGCAAAACACGAGGGTGTGTTAAGTTTAAACCAAAGTGTTTGAATTAAGCGTTATTCGAAAGTTTTTTCAACTGCATTATCAGGCAGTAAGGCATATGTTTTACATTTATAATTTAGCATTATGTAAAGTGCACATCAATTAAAGTTTCAAATAGGAAATATAAAATACATGATTTTCATCAATATTTTAAGAGTAGTCACTTCTGTTTTGAAAGTGCAAGTAGTGTCTATCCTCTGCAAAATGGAGCCCAAGTCTGCGTTCAATGTGGTCACGGTGTTGAAAGCACTTAGATACTGAAATTGATCAAATCTTTTTAC